>CM047000.1:81044625-83444625 GCA_025698465.1 Gossypium longicalyx | reverse complement strand
GTGGCCGCCCGTGTCCAAAAACTCGAGCATTTTGTTTATGACGTCAGCATGCATTTAGAGGCACACAACCAAGACACACACCCGTGTGATATGGGACACGCCCGTGTCCTTCACCCGTGTGTTTTTTACTATGCATTCTGACTTAAAATTTAGGTGCAGGGGACACACGGCCATACCACATGCCTATAAGGGCGATCCATGTGTCACACACGGCCTAGACACACGCTTGTGTGTCTACCCCTATGGACCTTATTAGGCTATTTTTCAAGCCTTTGGTCACCCTCTACATCACTTATACTTAAAGGTTACCAAAATACAAAGCAAGACATGATTGTACACTTACAAATAACTTTAATAAACCTCATTGATTGTAAACCTCGTATCATCAGTTTAACACATGCTAGGTTATTTCCTTAGTTTTAAGAATTTCCATGTCTCATTAACACTTTTAAAATTGGCTCATTATTATAACTCATTGCCAATTATGGTCAAGCCATCCCATGCAAACATAAGCATGCATAAATTTGTGGGTCATAGCCTACTTCAAAATGAGCCAATTCCCATGCCCATATACAAAAAGATAGGCATATCTTTACATGCCTTCATTTTGGTGAATCAAATGACACATATAACAAAATAAACGAAAGCCTTATACATGCCATTGAACCAAATAAAAGTGTCTTTATACCAAAGCTGGACTAGTTGATAGTGTGTCGACTCTCCAACCGTTTTCCAATCTTTACGAGTCTTCGAGCTCTGTAAGATAGGGAAAACAGAGGGGCAAGTATTTATATGCTTAGCAAGCCCGAATAAATGGAAAGTAAACTTACCGAGTAATTAGTGCACAACCATATTAAGCAAATAAACCAATAAGAATGAAATGATTTCTCTATCACATGCACTCAATCAACAAGTTAGCCACAATAATAATGCACCATGTAAATTGTCTTAGATAAGCTCATCATTCATCATTTCATTTATATACATCATATTAATCCCGTTGAGTTTCTAGGAAATCCCGATGGATTATCCATTTACCGTCAATTCATAAGAATGACCATTTTAGGTATGCACTCCCGCGAACCTCACATTTTACGGCGGGATTACCAGTCCAGGCTAAATCCACCGTATCGTAAACTCATAAGGTGATGTCGGGATTACCAGTCCAGGCTAAATCCCTTATAACGACAAACACCCTTAATGAGCTCGGATCTAAATTACCAGTCTCAGACCCTAATCAGATTACCCGTCCAGGCTAAATCCACAATGCACACATATTCTTCGGGAGGCTAGATCACTCAAGGAACACCCGTCCGGGCTAGATCCTTTTTATATTTGAGATCAACGAATTACCCGTCCGGGCTAAATCCACAATGCACACATATTTTTCGAGAGGCTAGATGACTCAAGGAACACTCGTCCGGGATAGATCCTTTTTATATTTGAGATAACACATGCAGGATCTCAAGTAACAATCATGGTTTATCCACCGAACTTCCTTTTTAACCTCAATCGGGACATTTATTAACATGTCATTATTAAAGATACATTTCATGTATTTTCATGTCATTGTCAAATGTAATTATCATATATTCATAAATCATACAATTAGGCATATTATGAGTTTACTTTAAGTTATCTGAACTTACCTGGTACTCGTCTCGGTATCGTGTTTCGGTTATTCCGAAACCTTTTATTTTCCTCGATCGACCTCCAAAATTTGTTCCTCGGGGTCTATAACAATAAAAATAAATCATTAACAACTCACATTATACTTTTCAAGTCTAAATTTTCACCTCCGGTCTAAATGACCGTTTTGCCCCTAATCTTTTACATTTTTACGATTTAGTCCCTAGGCTCGTATAATGAAACGCATCCAATTTTTACATTACCCAAGCCTAGCCAAATGTTCTTTCCTCTTATGGCAGACCACATGTTTCCATTATTTCACATTTCTACCTCACATTTTACACCTTTTGCAAAAAGGTCTTTTTAAGGGTTTTTCATGAAAATCACCTAGGAAAAGATGTTTAACACACATCCAACTTCTATATTTCTCCATAAACCATCAAAATACAAGTAACTCATGCATGGGTAAATCTCTAAACATGAACCTTAGCATGAAATATGGGTATAAATAGAGAGAGTAAGTTACCGAGATTTTAAAAACACGAAGAATATTAAAAATAGGGCTTGGGAGCACTTACTATTGAGCTTGAAAATGTTGAAAACCCTAGCTATGGAGACTTGAGAGTTTCGGCTGGACAAGGAAGAAGAATGGCTGATTTTTGCCTTCTTTTTCCCATTTTATTTCATTAAATTGCCAAATGACCAAAATGCCCTTAAACCCTTTCTTTAAGATTTCATCCATACAAGCCCATTTTTGTCCAAAAACTTAGAAATGGGGAAAATTGCTCTTCAAAACCTTTTAATTTATAATCTAAAGCAATTTCATACAAATTGCTTCTAGAATCCAAGTTTTGAAATTTATTCAATTTGGTCCTTATTTTACAATTAGACACCTTACTCATAGAATTCCTTCATGAAACTTTATCACATGCATATTCTCATAACCTCATAATAATCATAAAATAAATATTTTGATGTCGGATTTGTGGTCCCGAAACCACTATTCTGACTAGGCCCTATATCAGGATGTTATAGATGAAGAAAAGCCATAATTCCATAAATGTGCAGCTTTTAATTCTCCTACATCTCCCTTGGCCGAATGGTACATGTTTCTTCATTAACGGTGTCATAAATAAGCTTGAGTGCATGAACGGGCAGCATGTATCTTGGTAGTTCATTCCCCCATTCGGTTCATGCATGGGCTGGTACATTGGCTGGTTTTAATGAGGTACATTCCCTTTATTGTGTTCATGAATCTTCTTCATTAAAGCATACATGGAGACATGAATTTGGCACACCATATGATCGGTCACATGTATCACATTGAAGGCTAGTTCTAGAAGCTTCTTTTGCGCATGAATTCGACTTTATGATGAACATTAATATGCACTTAAGTTGTCAACCGAACAGCCCCAACAATCACATATAAATAGATGTTAGCTCATTTCAACAACTCACAAATGAAGCTCCACATGATTTCTAGGGTGCTAGCATGCATATAACTCATGTTTATAGCAAATTGTAAACTAATTAACTTAGAACTATGCCCACAACACAAGTAACACACTTTAGCAAAAATTCGATTGAATCCCTAGAAACTAGACTCTAGACTCACATGCATAAAAAAATCTGTGGAATAATTTAAATAACAAATAACTTCATACCTAACACATTAAAAAATATAACATGAAAATATCAAACAAAAACACTCGACTTGGAGAATTTCATTTTAGTTTTTGGACCCTCATACTTAGGCTATTCGCGAGTCTTTCTTGTTGAGTCGCATGATGTGACCGGAATCACATCATACCCACCCTTTTGAAGAAGATTTGTCCTCAAATCGGGCTGTTTACTCACAAAAATCCTTTCATGGTCACATTCCCTTTTGGTCATGAGCTCGACAACATCTCTCCCAAAAACCTAAAAATTACACATAGTTTGAAAAGAAAAAAAGTTAATTATAAACCCTGCCTCTTTAGAATGATTCGAGTTCAAGTTGCCACCTACACATGAGCGACATGAATTAGTGACAATGAATTATAAGCACAAAAAAACTTTCTAGAACTCTCTTTAAAATTTGAACACACAAACCAATGTCGAGATCAACGATATAAGTTGACCTTACCTTTCCAATATGAATCAAAAGTTTTATCATTGGCAACAAAGAAGGATCATAGAGAATGTGATAATCATTCACATAATTGATGTGTGTACGACAAAGGCAAGTGTACCTATCAATAAATAGTATAGCTACGATGAGTAAAGATATCATATCCACGAGGACTAAAAGTATTAATAATTACCATTTTCCTATTATTTAGCCAATTATTTAGAGTGATTGTTTTAAATTAAGGTTTACTAAATTAATTTAGCTAAGAACTTAATAGAAAATAAATCAAGAAAATAACCAAAAGATAACCAATGAGAGAGACAATACCTAGGAAAGAATCCGTCTAGACTTCATCTATTATTATGAATTTGAATTAAACAATTTATTCACTTGGTACCTTAATCTGTAGAAATCCCTAAATTATGCTAATATCTTTTTCTAAATCAAAACCCCTATTGTCGCATTAACTAAGTCTATGGATTCCCTATTAGATTTTACTCTAATCCGAAAGATATATGTCATCCTATTTCTAGGATTGCAGGCAACTCTACTCAATTATGCTAGATCTACTCTTAAATAGGGACTTTTGCTCCTCTGATTAAGCACATTAAACATGAATTAATATCCTAAAAATATTAAAACAAGAGATAAGCGCACATAACTGAGAACAAGAATCAATTATTTATCACATAAAATAGAAATCAAGTAATAGAATTCATCATAGGGTTCATCTTCCCCACATATTTAGGGAATTAGTTCATAATTGTAAATGAAAACATCTTAAAGTCAAAATAACTACAAGAAATAAAAAAAAATCATAAAAACTTCAAGAGAAATTAAAAGGAGGTCTTCAATCTTGATAGATATCCGCTTCAGAGTTGGCTCAAGTGGTGTTCTTCGAGTTTCTTTCTTCGATATTCTCTTATGGCCCCTAATTCTCTTCTTTTATTTGGTATTTATAGACTTTAGAATGCCCAAAAAGCCTAAAAATTACTCTTTTCTGTATGTTTAGGAAATGAGTTTCAAAATTGACAAGGCCTAGCACATGGTCGTGTGTCCAGCCCGTGTGGCTCACACGGCCGTGTGTCTAGTCTATATAAGAAGGCCCAGGCCATGTGGCTCTTGAAATCAGCTCTATTTATCCAATTTTTGCTCGTTTTTCACTCCTTTCACTCCCAAATGCTTTCATAAGTATAGAAACATGAATTCAAAGGATTAGGAGCATAAAATTCACCAATTTGCATAAATAATCATCCATAAGCACATTAAGAATGGGATTAACCTATGTTACTTTTATCACTTACCAAATATCCCTACACTTAAGTGTTTGCTTGTCCTCAAGCAAAATCTTCAACTCACATTAAAGTTAATCTTTCTCAACTTGTAATTCTCATCAATAATTTTTCAAAATAATTCGCAAACAATCATGCATTGGTAATTCAACTAAAAGGGCACTAAAGATTCAGACAATCTAAGTCAAAATTTTTAAAAGCATGAAAATATAGGTATCTCCCCTTAATTAAGTAATTAACTTTAATTCAAAATCAACAAGAATTGACATCCTCACTAAAGATTCACTCAAAGCACTCAAAGTGTTTAAGGTTCAATAAATATGCACTAACAGTCAAACAAGAAATGTCATTACCATAGACTTGCTTGAAAATCAAATCTCCACCACTATAAAATAAAATGATAAACCAATCAAAAGGTATTTAAGAGGTTGTAATGGGGATTAGGTTAAGGGTGTGGAAAAAGGCTTGAAAAGTTAGTTATAATCAAGATCGATTTGATAAATTACCAAACTATAAAAAATAAACAAATTCTAAATTAAAAAAAATGCATCAATCAAAATTATTCCAGCACAAAAATGAGCTTCTTCTCAAAATATGAAATTAACTGTTAAAGCTCAATCAACAAAAAGTTTAATCAATATTTTTATTATTTTATGATTTTTTTACTAAGAACATTAAAAGAAATTTAGCAATTCAAACAAAGGAACATAGATAGGCAGCTAACCACATCAAATCTGAACAAGAAGGGAGTCAATAAAATAGGAAAAATTCATAACAAAAGAAAAATGAGTCATTGGTTAACATTCACGGGTTAATAAAAAAAAAAGGAGTGTTTGGCTCAACATGGTTCTCTAAAGGTTAATTCAATAGGTGGGCTTTTATAGGATAAGTGACTTTGACCTAAGTGCCTCTATCATCTTGGTATATCAAATCAATGGTGTGGTCTCTACATGCATAATCGAAGAAAGTTCTAGAATAACAAATCAAGTTGACACATTCATAACCAATAATAGAATGAGCATGAAAAATGTATGCTATAAAGGCTCAAAGTCTCACAAAAAATCATGGTTTTGATGTCAAACTTGCAAATTTAAAACTTCAAAATAGTACCTCAATTCAGGAAACAACCTAAAAATTTTAATTTCTAAAAAATAACTTGTCATGCTTGGTTCTCTCATGTCTTAAAGTTTAAATCAACCAAAGTACAAATATTTACAAATTATTCCAAAACAACATCAATAAAAAATCCCAAATTGACAAAAATTCACTCTAATGAAAGTATGAGAAAATTATTTAAGACCACAAATAATTCAGGGATTTTCTAATAATTATATAAATAACCTTTCCGCACTTAAGATGTACATTGTCCTTAATGTATAAACAGAAATAAACACAGAATAAGTATAATATCATAAGAGAGGGAGAAAACTGAAACTGCCCTGAATATAGATGAAATCACCAAAATAGTGAAAACCGAAATTGTAGGCAAATGAAAATGTAGTGCATGGTTCCAAGAAACTAATAAGAAAATAAACATAAATAATGAAGAAGATTAAGAGGTTACAAACTCAATTAAAAACAACCACAAACATAAAAACATTGTTGAAAAGATAATAAATGAAGAGGCCTAAGAAAATAAAAACAAAACAACTAAAAACAAAATGAAAAGATAAAAATAAAATGAAAAGAAATAAAATCAGTGATATTCATTGTCAGAGGCATCGGGATCGTGAGGCGCTGGCACTGAAGAAGATATGTGGAGGTGTTGATAGATCTACGACAAAGTCGTATCAATACTGTCGAACCACTCAAAATAGTGCCACTTGAAATGAATGAACCGCTCGGAAAGGTCCGCTAAGGTGGCAGCAGAAGTAGTAGTGGTAGGGTGGCTCAGAGGTGGATGATGAGGTGGATCCCCGTGTGGGAAAGGGACATCATCAACAAAGTCTTCATACTCATCCTGAAGGTCAAAATGAGATAATTGGTATCAAGGAGTATCTAGTCCATGCAGTCACTCGATCATCCTCATGTAACTCATGCTCGATAATCCTTGCAGGGACATCTATCCAACTAGTGTGAAGGAGGGGGAGTACTTCAGAGTGTTAAGGAGGGTGAAGTGTAATGGAAGGCGAGTAACGTAAGGGTCTAAGCATATAGAACCCTTTCTACTACGTTCTGTCTAATGGCAGCAAGCTAGGGCGATGAAGTAGGCAAGATTAAAGGTATGCTCCATGGCCATGCTCCAAAGGAAGTATGCGTCAACTGTACCGACGAGCGATCAATGTATGAGCCAATATGGCATGAATATAGCACAAGGCCAAAGGAAAGGAAGTCACATTCAACTGACTTGGGTCATAAGGTGTCAGCTCTGTCCAACACAAGGATGGCAAGTAGTGGATGTGTCGATATAAAGTGAGGAACCCTTCGGCACTCATGAACTCATCAATATTAAGTCCTAAAGTCGCTCCGAATTCTGAGATGCTCATATGACGCATTGTACTATCGAGTCAGAAAGTAATAATGTGTGACTCATCATGGCTCGACATCACGTGCTGTAAGAGGAATGTCAAACAAAAATTGAGAGTATACTCTGAGTAGGTGGGCTCGACAATGGAGAAGAACTAGTTCCAAGGAGCTGTGGCAATCAGGCTCCCACTCTATCAACTAACTGGACCTGTTCTAAAGCCGTTTAATCAATACAATGGCCTACTCCAAACGGTCACTGACGGAGATACTGATTTAGGTCCTCCTAGGGACCCTATGAAATCGGAGACATGGATAGCGTGCATCGGCGAAAGCCCCTGAAGAAGATGTCTCACCCAGAGTCTTTCATTTTTTCGAAGTGGGAATGGCAGTCTTAGTCTTACCTCGCGTGTTTGTCATTAGGTCCCTGGAAGAAAGGATAACAACCCAATATCAGAGAAGCAGTAAAGTACACACCACCAATTGATCAAGCAGAAAAACAGACAGAATGACAAATGTTTTAAAGTGCATCGACAATGAATAATCACAATATGAAAACTAAGATGTAATACTAATATAGCAAGAACTATTCCTAAAATGACAAGGGAAAAACAACAACTAAACATAATAAAACAAGAGATCCTAATGATATGAAACTAAAACTGTGAAACTATGAGTACTAATACAACTATAGGAATGATGAAAGGAAAAATAAACCTCACCAAAGAAAATAAAAAGAACAAACTATAATAGTAAGAATAAAATTATACTAAACACAATAATAATATGAAACTTAAAAATAAAATATAATAATAACAAAATAGTAATAACAATAATAATAATAATAATAATAAATAAATAAATAATAATAATAAATAAAATAAAATAATAATAGAGGAGGGACCAAACGATGGATAACTGACGGTGGATAACTAACGGTGGGGTGATGGCGTTGACCGAATTTTTGACGAAGGTACACACGATCGTGTTTGGCTAGATAACGTGAGTACGGATGACAATGGGGATGGCTTGGTGCCAGAAGAAAAAGGAGAGGGGGAGAGGGGGTGTTTGGTCGGTAGGAGGTGAGGGTTGGTTGACGGTGAAGGGAAGGGAGAAAAAGGGAGAAGATTGGGACGATGAGGAGACAAGTCGTAGAGAAAGGTGGGGGATCAGAGAAAGGGTTGCGCGGTAGGTTGTCGGAGGGCGTGGGGGAAATGGCTGTGATAGGAGGGAGGGGAGAGGGGGGTTTGGTGAGGGGTTTTTGAAAAGGGAGGAGGGAGAGGAAAAGGAGAAGGGGAGTGGAATGACGGATGATGACAGTGGTGGTCAGGGAGAGGGCTGTCAACTGGTGATAGAGGATAAGAACGGTGGCTGTTTGAAGACTTTGAGATAGGAAAAAGACAAAACAAAATGGGGTTAGGGATTTTAAGGGGACACGGTCATGTAGAGGCCCGTGTTGGGCCACACAACCGTGTGGATTTTTCTTAGCCCGTGTGCAATTTGAAATTCAAGCCCAATTTTTACATGGCCGCAGACACGTCCGTGTGTCCAGGTCGTGTGTGAACTTCCTTCACTTCTCCTACGCCTGTGTGAGAGGCCGTATGGAGCACATGGTCGTATTTATAGCCTATGTAACTCACTGACTCACATTTAAATTTGAAAAATTAACTCTAGTATTCAAACAGCCAAGGACACACCTGTGTGTCTATAGCCTTGTGGCCATGTCTTCACACCTTGTAACTCACTGTAGAACACTCTCTTGTGCAGACGACTATGTCGCCAAGCCGTGTGACTCACTGTTGAATACCCTCTTTTGCACACGGCCTGAGACACGCCCGTGTGTCCATGCCATGTGGGTCAAATTTTTTTTATTTTAATTAAGAATTTAATTAAATTAATTTTAAAATATCAAGCAATAAAATTAATAGAATTAGTAGAAGTTAAACACTCGAGTTGCCTCCTGAGAAGTGCTTATTTAGAGTCTAAGTTCGACTTTACCTCATATGTGTAAGGCTATGGTGGTTCTTAGAGTCGAAGCTCCTCTATCTTGTTGTCAAATTTAATACCAAGATAAGTTTTGAGTCGAGAACTGTTTATCTTAAATGTGTCAAACTCAAAATGTTTTACCTCGATTGTATCGTATGGGAAGACGTTCAATACCGTAAATGGGTTCAATTCTTTTGACTCGAGCTTTGAGAGGGAAATTCATGGATCTGTTTTGTCCAGTAGTACTTTGTCCCCAACCTTAAATTGGTTCGTTCTCATCATATGCTCATCATGGCATCGCTTTGGGTCTGCATCGTATTTTCTCAGTTTCTCCTCAACATGTGTTCGTCGTTCATCTAGTTCCTTGAGTTGCACCATTCGCTCTTCATATGTTGTTCTGTTTCTGTCACCTTGACTAAAACATGATTCCAACATGTTTTCTCGAGGGGTTTCCTACAAAGAAGGTTAAGCCACGTGGTTACTAACATTAATAGAAAATTTAATCTCATCTCGCTCATTAGAAACTCTTAGAGAATCACATACTTGGAGAGTAATCTTTTTGACACCTACACGAAGCACAAGTTCACCCATACCAACATCTATAATCATCCTAGTAGTGGCTAAAAAGGGTTGACCTAAGATCAAAGGTACCTTACTATCCTCATCGGTATCTAACACAACAAATTCAACAGGGAATATGAATTTATCAATTTTCACGAGCACATCCTCAATAACACCCCTAGGATATCTGATAGTTCTATCCGCTAATTGAATACTCATCCTAGTGTGTTTGGGTTTCCCAAGAACTAGTTGTTTAAACATTTTGTAAGGCATAACATTAATACTAGCCTCTAAATTAGCCAAAGCATTACCAATATTTAAACAACCAATGAGATAAGGAATAGTAAAACTCTCTAGATCTTTTAGTTTGTTAGGTAGTTTGTTTTGGAGAATGGCTGAGCAAACTACATTGAGCTCCATAGTCAACAAGTCGTCTAACTTCCTTTTGTTTGTTAATAGCTCCTTTAAGAATTTGACATAATTTGGCATCTGCGAAAGAGCTTCAACAAACAGTAAGTTAATGTGTAATTTTTTAAGAATCTTAAGAAATTTACCATATTGTTCGTTTGTGTGGTCTCTCTTCGTCGTGTTAGGATATGGCACTCGAGGTTTATATTCTTTGACAACCGGCTTTTGCTCTTCCTTACCTTACTCAAACTCATCATCATTCACCACATCTTATGGCCTCAGTTCTTGTTCAAGTTTAACTAACCCTTCTACGTCTCGAACAGTAAATGCGTGGAGCTGCTCCTTAAGGTTAAGTTCAGTATTGTTAGGCAAGCTACCTTGTGACTTTTCTGAATTTAGTTTAGCAAGCTGTCCTATTTGGTTTTCCGAAATTATTTTAGCAAGCTAATTTTTCAGTGTTGTTTTAGTGTTCTGAAAATGATTTTTTGACATCAAGATAAATTTTGTCAACATCTCTTCAATGTTCGGCTTTTTCTCTTGCTGATAAGGTTGTTGGAAGCCTAGAGAGGGTTGTGCTCTTTAATTTCCTTGACCACCCCAAGAGAAATTGGGATAGTTCCTCCAACCTGCATTATAGCTATTACTATAAAGGTTATTTTGAGGTCTAGAATTATTACCCATGTAATTGATTTGCTCATTCTCTTGTCTAGGACCGAAGGGTAAATATTCTAGATTATTAACTCCACCTCCTCTTGTATCACACTGTATCACCGGATTTACCAACGTAGAAAGATATAAACCATCAATTTTCTTATTTAGCAATTCTACTTGGTTTGATAACATGGTGACTGCATTTAGATTAAAAACATCGTTTGCTTTCATCAGCTTTGTCCTCATGACTTGCCACTGATAATTATTCAGTTCCATCTCCTCAACAAACTCATAAGCTACATCAGGTATTTTCTTATTCAGTGTTCCACCAGGTGCTACATTAATTAACTACCTAGTCGAGGGATTCAAACCATTATAAACAGTTTGAACTTGCAACCATAAAGGTAACCCATGATGAGGACACCTTCTCAATAAGTTCTTATATCTCTCCCTATGCATCATATAAAGTCTCTAAATCGATCTGAACAAAAAAAGAGATGTCATTCCTCAACTTGGTTGTTTTAGCCAATGGGAAGTACTTTAAGAGAAACTTCTCAGTTATTTAAGCCCATGTAGTGATGGAACCACATGGTAAAGAGTTTAACCACTATTTTGCTTTGTTCCTCAATGAGAAAGGGAACAACCATAAGCAAATGGCGTCATCAGTGGTGCCATTAACCTTGAAAGTGTTGCAAATTTCTAAGAAATTGGCCAAATGAGTATTTGGGTCTTCATCTTGCAAACATCGAACTGAACATACTATCGTACCATCTAAATTGTATTCAGCTTCAATTCGAAATTATTCGCCACAGTGATAGGTCTCATAATACTAGATTCAACCCTAGTCAGAGTGCGCTTGGCATAATCGTACATAGTACGAGCAACAAATGTTGCAGGAGGTAGCTGAATATTCTGATTATCACCCATCTCCTCAATAATAATGTTGTCCTCTTGTTCGTCTACTATATTCTGTTGACTTTGCCTTACTTCTCTACAATTTTTATGAGCAGCTTTCAATTTCACTATCGAAAAGCAATGGTCTTGATAGGTTTCTTCTAGCCATAAACCAAAAGAACCTACCAGAATAAAACAAAATAAAAATTAGAATGTAAAAATTAAATTAAAAACAAAAATATTAAACAAAAAAATAAAAATGTCTAAATTAATAAAAATCAAGTGGTCCTAATATTTTAGTCCCCGACAATGACGCCAAAAACTTGATGTGTGTCACGGAACTAACTAAAAATACTACAAAGGAAAGTGCATCTATCGATAAATAGTATAGCTACGATGAGTAAAGATATCATATCCATGAGGACCAAAAGCATTAGTAATTACCGTTTTCCTATTATTTAGCTGACAATTTGGAGTGATTGTTTTAAAGTAAGGTTTACTAAATTAATTTAACTAAGAATTCAACAGAAAATAAATTAAGAAAATAACCGAAAGATAACTAATGAGAGAGACAATACCTAGGAAAGAATCTGCCTAGACTTCATCTATTATTATGAATTTAAATTAAACAATTTATTCACTTGGTACCGTGATATGTAGAAATCCCTAAATTATGCTAATATCTCTTTCAAGAGTAAGAACAATTGACTCTAGGTTGATTAATTGAAATCTCTTTCTAATTAAAACCCCTATTGTCACATTAACTCGATCTATGGATTCCCCTATTAGATTTGACTCTAATCCGGTAGATTTATGTCATCCTATTTCTAGGATTGCATGTAACTCCACTCAATTATGCTAGATCTACTCTTAAATAGAGACTTTTTCTCCTTTAATTAAGCACATTAAGCATGAATTAATATCCCGAAAATATTAAAACAAGAGATAAACGCACATAATTGAGAATAAAAATCAAGTATTTATCGCATAAAATAGAAATGAAATAATAGAATTCATCATAGGGTTCATCTTCCTTGATTATCTAGGGAATTAGTTCATAATTGTAAATGAAAACATCTCAAAGTTAGAATAACCACAAGGAATAAAGAAACTTATAAAAACTTTAAGACAGATTAAAAGGAGGCCTTCAATCTTGATGGAAATTCACTTCAGTGGTGGTTCCAATAGTGTTCTTTGAGTTGTTTTCTTCGATATTCTCTTTTGGCCCTCTGTTCTCTTATTCTATTTGGTATTTACAGACTTCAGCATGCCTAGAAAGCCTAAAAATTACTCTTTTCTGCGTGTTTAGGAAGGGAGTTGCAAAATCGACACGGCCTGGCACATGGCCATGTGTGCAGCCCATGTGACTTACATGGCTGTGTGTCCAGCCCATGTGGGAAGGCCCAGGCTGTGTGGCTTCTGAAATCAACTATATTTATTCAATTTTTGCTCTTTTTTGCTACTTTCACTTCCAAATGCTCTCCTTAGTATAGAAACATGAATTCAAAGGATTAGGAGCATAAAATTCACCAATTTTCATACATAATCATCCATAAATGCATTAAGAACAAGATTAACATATGTTACTTTTATCACTTATCAATAATCGCAGTTCGAATACTTTATTTTCAAATCTAAAAACAAAACATCAAGCAAGCAAAAATTGTTCACACATTTATTCAAACTAAAATTATGATGTTTGATTTCTCTAAAAAATTATTCTGAATAACAAGCTCTGGGTTTAAACACGTGATTTTGATCACTCGTTCAAAAATGTAGCAAAAGTGTCTCTTTCACCAGCAATTCACACATGTTAAACAAATAAGATTTAGACATATGCACATTCAAGCAACCAAGACTCTCAAATCTCATTCGAATAGGCATGAACTTACATGAAAATCTCGCACAAAGATGTAAAGACTCCACATAACTGTCATAATCAAACAAATTAAGCATTCTATGTGAAAATCCTTTATCATTCAAAACAATCAAATCTTGCAGATAACTAGTTGGACCAAAGACATCAACGGATACTTCAATTTGCGATTTTATGTTACTTGAACCATCACAAATCAATTCATAAGAAGTTCGTTTTAACATGCTATCGACATCTTTTAAAGAATAGCAACAAGGCATATTATTACAAAGAGATCCTTTGAAAGCAAAATCGTTGGTAGTCATATCAACAACATTTGAAACTAATTAACTTGACTTAATTACCAAAGATTCCTTACCTTCCTTACGTTTCGAAACTTGTGGAATAGTTTTGTTTGACAATTTACCTTTTTCGATAAATTGAAATCATCTCTCGAAAGTGGAGTAATGGAGTTGAAACTCATTCATTGATTTTTTAGAAACCTAAAATGGAGAGACAAAATGAGGATAACTCGCATGTTGGTTAGTAAAACACTTCTCTCATTTTCACTCATTTCTTTCTCAACTTCACTCTCTTTTTCAACAATGTCACTCATATCACTCACACTTTCTTTTTATTTCTTCAATCTCAATTTCTTTTTCTTCTCTTTCGCACTCTTTTTCTTTTTCTTTTTTTATTTCAATTTCTTTTTCCTCACACTCTCTTTCTATTTCAACTTCTCTTCTCACAACCTCTTTTTCTTTTTTGATCTCTTTTTCTCTCGTTTCTTTTTTTCTTCTATCAAATTATTTTATTTTCCTCTCATTCTTTCTTTATCAACTCTTATTTTTCTTTTTTTACAATTTTGTTTTGTTTCATACTTTCTTTACAAGATAGGGTTGGAATTAAAGAATTTTAATGAATAGACTTTTTTCAGACATGAGTGGAATGATTGACACACAATTATCCCTTCATGATTGAAACGTCGTGGATGAGTACTTTGGTGCACTCAAAGAGATATTTGTGTCTTCACATTTGTTACCACGAAAGGTTTTAAACTCATAGTTCGCTTTACTCCGACTCAAATTCCTCAGATAAAAGGAATCATAATGCGGCTCTCTTCTAAAGGAATCATAGGATGATTGACTCTTTGACAAGCTTACTTCTATACGATCTAATCTTTGTCGTATTTGCTCGACTCTAGATCGCACGACACTTTGTATTTCATTCAACAAAAGTTGTAATTCCAACTCGGAATAGTCTTGTTTCATGATTCAACAAATGATTAATAACAAAAGAAATCAAAATGATAGAAAGTTCCTTACCAAACAAAAACCTCGCAAGTCACTCCAAAGAAAATTGCTCCACTCATGTTTACACACAAATTTGGCTTTTTACACTCGAATGATCTAACGCACTCTTGCCTTTTTCTGCTCGTAGTTTCTTTCATGGGATTCTTGAAAGAATTAGAAGAACTTTTTAACTTTTCAAATGCTTGTGGCAAGAATTTAGGTTAAAAGGTGACAAAAAGATGGTAGGGGTATTTTGGTAATTTGACGATTTTTTCCACCAAAAGTTCAAAAATGATGAAAAATGGGTTTTAGAAAGAATTTGGGTGTAGGGACAAAAAGGTAATTTTTGGGTCAAAAAAAATTTGGTAGCATGAAATTTATTTTGGAAAGGGTAAAATGGACTTAGAATTATGGAATGGGAAATAATTTTCTTGATGGGTCTTCAGAATTTTTTGGTTGTAAAACACAAAATTAAAGTAAAAGTAGAGACAAACCAAATTCCAGAATCTCAAGTTCTGATACCAAATGATGCAATTTCCTGAGCTTCGATTGTTAAAAAATTGTGTGAATGAAAGATTGTCTTAAATAGGTTCAAAGGATGGTGGAAATCGACCCGAAGCACTTGAATGTTTTACAGAACCAATGTTATAGAGAAAACCAACCTTCATAAAATTTGAAAAACACTCGAATCTTAGTTTGGTAGAAGTTGCCACACCTCTAGATGGGTTACGGGATGATAAAACAAAGGGTGAATGCCACAAACTTGTAAGTGTTTGATAAGTTTAGAAGTTCGGCTAAGAACCAAGAGAGAAACAATTCTCACAAAATAAGTTTTATATTAAAAAATATCTTCAACCTCAAAATGTCCTTGTTACAAACTATTTATAGAGCCTAAAACGTCTACTGAAATTCAACATCTAATGGTGTTCACACACACCATAAACATGTTCACACCAGGCATCAATACATTCACACATAAGCATTAAAAGTTGGTTCTTGAACATGGATAATACATGTATGGACGAAATTAATGTTGAACACCCCCTTAAACGTGCATGAATGCTTAACCATAAAGAAAAGCCATAATTCCATGAATGTGTAGCTTTTAATTCTGCTACATCTCCCTTGGTCGAATGGTACATGTTTCTTATTTAAAGGTGCCATAAATAAGCTTGAGTGCATGAATGGGCAACATGTATCTTGGTAGTTCATTCCCCCATTCAATTCATGCATGGCTGGTACATTGGCTAAATTTAATGAAGTACATTCCCTTTGTTGTGTTCATGAATCCTTCTTCATTAAGGCATGCATAGAGACATGCATTTGACACACCATATGATCGATCACATGTATCACATTGAAGGCTGGTTCTAGGAGCTTCTTTTGTGCATGAATTTAGCTTTATGATGAACATTAATATGCACTTAAGTTGTCAATCGAACAGCTCTTATAATCTATATATAGATGTTGGTTCATTTCAACAACTCACAAATGAAGCTCCACATGATTCCTAGGGTGCTAGCATGCATATAACTCATGTTTATCGCAAATGTAAACTAACTAACTTAGAACTATGCCCACAACATAAATAACACACTTTAGCAAGAATTCGATTGAATCCCTAAAAATTAGACTCTAGACTCACATGCATAACAAAATCTGTGGAATAATTTAAATAACAAATAACTTGACACCTACCACGTTAAAACAACATAACATGAAAATATCAAACAAAAACACTTGACTTGAAGAATTTCATTTTAGTTTTGGGCCCCTCATGCTTGGGCCAATCCCAAGTCTTTTTTGTCGAGTCACATGATGTGATCGAAATCACATCAAATACTTATCACAAGTCAGGAAGAAGGATCAACAAATGGGTTGGAAACATAGTGACAAGCTCATTTTTTATAATCATTGCCTCCTTTGACTTAGACATTAAAGAGCGTCTTAGAGCACAAGCTCTAACGGTCCTATAGTTTTTTTTTCTTGTCCTATAAGCCTATTGATTTCTCCACTCCAGAAATGATCCCTAGCACTTTCAAAAGTAGGTGTTAACATTTTGCAATGCTTGTGGGAACTAGGAAAATAGCTATAGATCTCGTCATTGAAGCTAACTCTGCTAATTTAGAAACAAAACCTAAATGAATAGAGTTGCCATTAATTAATTAAGCTAGGTCGGTTAGCCACCTGCCTCCTAAAATCTCAAAACTAATCCTAAGATAAATCTAAGGAGTAGTTATAAAAACCATGGGTCGATCTCGTTACCAAGTATGGGTTTGGGAGTATGGTTACGTTTGGGGAAGATTAGATGACCCCCACAACGCCTATTTAAAGATAGTTCTACAAGATTTGTAATTAGAGCTTCTAGCTTAAAATTTTCTAATTTGACTCCGAATTAATTTAAAAACAATCCACTCTAAATAAACTCAAAATCTAAACTTAAACTTAAATTTGATCTAAATCTAATATAAATCTAGCCTCAAAAAGTTTCACTTTGAATCCTTGTTTAAAACCTAAATTGAACTAAAAAAATCTAATAATTTTGAAATTCAATTAAGGTAGAAAGATTTAAAAATCTAATTAAAATCTAAAATTTGAACTTAAAATTTAACCAAAAATATCTAAAAATCTATTTAAGACTTAAACTTAAAATCTAATTGTTAAATATTTAAATCTAATTCAAATCTAAAAATATACCTTAAAATCTAAAAGTGTGAAATCTAACTCTAATGAAATTCTAATTCAACTCGAAAATCAAATTTGAACCAAAAAATCCTAAATAAACTCAAAATCTAATTGGACTATAAATATAAACTTTAAATCTAATTTAAGTTAGGGTCCAAAGATTAATTCTAGTTTAAAATACGAATTTAAAATTTAATTGAATTTTTTAAAAAAAGTCGAGAAATCTAATTGAAACTTAAAATCTAACTACACTTAAAAAGATCTAAAATCTAATTTAAACTAAACATCTAATTGAATCTAATATCTAAAATTTAATTAAGAATCTAAAAACCTAATTTAAATCTAAAATCTAATCAAACTTAAAATTTGATATCTACATAAAAATCTATGATCTACTTAAAGTCTAAAATAGATCTAATATAAGCTTAAAATAAATCTAAGAATACTTGAATTAAAATCCTAGATAAATCTAAAATAACAAAAACTTAAATTGCAAACATAAATTTTTACAAATATCAAAATACCAAAAATCCCAAAAGTAAATCTAAGATGGCATTAAGAAACAAATATATAAGAAATTACAAGATAAGAAAGAAAAAAAAATATTACCCATGTAAAATAAAAACAACGTACCAATTATCACAATCAAAATGTATGACGAAATTAAATAAGAAAATAAAATAGAATAAATTTTAAATTATCAAAATAAAGAGAAAACAAATTTCAAATAAAAATTTAAATCAAACCACAATAACCAAATTTAAATTCAAAAATTCAAAAATTAATTAAAAATTTGAAATAAAAAATAAGAAATAAGAAATTAAAATGTAAAAACAGAGGGACTTCGAAGGAAATTATTTTACTAAAAAATTTCAAAATCAGAACCAAATAAAAAAGTCCAAAGACTAATCCTATAATTTCAAAAGGTGAAGGTCCCTGAAAAATAACTTGAAAATAAACACGGACCTCTTTTACAATTTAGAAATTTAAAAGGAGTTTAAAAATAACTTTAAAACACAAGGGGACCGGGTTGCAATTTGTCCATTCCCCATGTATTTAAACAAAAAATCCAAACCTTTATTCTCAATTTTTTTTTATTTTCAAAAAAGCCTTTTCTTTTTTATTTCTCTCACACCTCTCTACCTTTTGCTTTCATGTCTAGCACGCTCCGTCGTCGAAAAAATCATATGTAACCTCCCAAACTCAGCCTAGACATTATGACCAGATCATGAAGGTCAAGTTGGACATCTAGACGAAGAAATTATCCTATCGTAGGTTGAAAACCTTAAATACGCCCTCTTTTGAAGAAATCGCGGTCCTCTTTGTTATCTTGAGGAAAACGTTCATTATTAAATTGAACCTTTATTAAGTCAAGTTAGTAACACTAGCGTGGTTTTTAGAAAAAGTCATTGCACATCATTGCTTTTGAAAAATAACTTTGATTATCTTGATTGCAGCGGAAAAACCAATTGAAAACCTGATTATTAATTAAGCCAAGTAACATGCTCAGTCCAATTTCAAAATAATCTTATAAACCAATCTCAAGTATGAAACTATGTATGCATGAAAAATCTCCAAAACAGAAATAAACCCAAACCACAGTTCAAAAACCAAATAACATTAGGGAAATTTAAATAAAAATAAGATCTAAGTCTGAAATCCATTGTACGTCTGCACGCCAAGTCTGATCCTAGTTTTGTTTATTCCCTGAGAAGTTTGAGGTAATGAGGTGATCTACTAGCTCAGTGTGAGTCTAAACAACAAGTATTTTTAACATACATTTAAGATCATTCAATCAAGTAAACATGTATCACAATTATAGCATCAATAACATCATTCAAATGTGTCATTGATGCTATAATTGTGATACATGTTTACTCCAAACATTCAAATGAGCTCCTACCTTAACCATCCGCTACACACCATGAGTTTCTCAAAACTCGTCTGCTAAACTCCAAACATTGCGAGCAAAGCTCAATGTGGTAAAACCACCAAAAAAAACATAATTGTAAAAATTCTACCATTTAACATTAAAATGTGATAAAATCGCTAGTCTCCACAGTACTCCCGATGTAGTGCATTGACTACAAATAAATGCAGACTTAATATGTCGCTAGTACTCCACAGAAATCCTCCGTCAACCACAATAACAAACCCACCCTAATGCACATGCAAAATGTCATACGATCTCATACTTAGTCATGAATTCAATACTTTCACAATTCAATGGCATGATCAACATGCCCTCATACTATCATATACTTTCATGATAGGATCATTCATCCAACATTCAATTCACCATTCGGATGGTGTCTTTCAACATATCACAATCTCATTCAAAGTTACAGTATTTTACCATGTGTATGTATAGCAGTCTTTCAAACATTTCATAGCAAATCATTCATACAAATATATCTTGCATAAGTCTCATTCTCAATTGGAAACATGTTATGCACACAACCAACATTCATCATATCAACTAATCATCTACAACAATTTCAATCATACAATCATTCAGTAATTCTCGCATTTTCGCTAACTTGCCAAACAATTAGGGCTCGAAACGTACGTGGTTCGACCACTTACAATTTAATTACTTAGTCATTTAGCCAGGCCCGAAGAACAAGCTTATTCATCAATTAAATTATTTAAAAAATATATTAAAACATTCAAGTTAATGAATTAGGACCCACACCTTAATTTATGCTCTACTCCAACATACTTGCGAATCTTGTGGTTTCTCCTTAAGACTTTAAAACGAACCTAAATTAAAAATCATCATTTAACTAAATTAATATACCACTTAAATAAATCCCAAATACCCTCTTATGGGTTTAATGCATCATTACAATTATATCTATTTTTTAGATCCAAACTAGTTAGGTTTCTTACACTAGTTTGATGTGAATCGTACGCGTGAACGTCTATCAACTTCATTGTTGATTTGGGGCTTTTAAGTCAGCACCTAACACATTTAAATACTAAAAAAATCAGTAGCTATTCCAAGATTAAAATCTTTAATTCGATCAATTAATATTTTACCCAACATCTAAGCCTAAACTACACACTAGCCCATAATCAACCACACTTATGTTTCCTAAATTGTCAGATTTGAGTCACCAATTGATCAAGATTGATTTTCATAAATTAGAAATGATTAAAAATTGATTAGGAGGGGTTCAAAAAACCCAATATATTGTTGGGAAAATATGGGAAAAAATTAAAGAAACAACAGCCCCCTTTCTAGCCTTTAGGTGCGTACACCACCACCAACAATGGCCAATTTGGGGCTGATTTAAAACAACATTTAAAATCACTTGGAAGGCTGGAAAATAATCTTTAAATATTTAAAAATCACCCTAATTATATATCTGGAAATTTTGTTACTCAACTTACAATATCCATCAAGAAATTGAAAGAAAACAAGAACTTACACAAGCTAAGTGAAAGGGGCGGCAATGACTCTTCTTAGAAACAATGGGGATCGTTCTTGGAGGTTCAAGATTTTAGATTTGGGGCTGGAAAATTAAGAGGAAAATGAAAAAAATATTAATGGGAGGATGGTGCAAGATCTTGTGGCAAAATAAAAGAAAAAGAGATGGTGATTCAAGGGGTTTGGGCGACGACAACAAAGGAGAAAAAAAGAGAAAATTGAAAAGAAAAGAGGAGAAGAGAAGGGAGGGACAACTAGGGTGGAGAAAATAGGATTAAGAGCTGATCAATTTTGTTAAAAAATCATATTTATACCTAGGTTTAATTAGGCATGGGCGGCACACACTTAAAAAAGAAGAAAGGATTTTTGCAAAATTTAATTATTTTGCAAGGGAAAAGATTTGAACTTACAACCTTAATCTAATTTCCATGCTTTTTCATTTATCAATTAGCCACTGGACTATTTCCTTATTTTTAAAATAATTTTGCATTTGAATTAATGTAAAATTCGGGATGTTACACCAAAGGTTGTATGACCTTCGATGAAGAGCACAGTGGCCAATAAAAAACTCCATTTTCTATTTTTGTTTTTGTTTTCAAAAATAAGGCTTTATTTCCTTCATTTTAAAAAATAGATTCTAAAAAAAGATTTCTTTTTTATTTTTCTTTTGTTCTTTTTTTTTCAAAAACTAAAAGGTTTTCCCCTGAACTCGGATCTGAGGTCCTAGATCTGGCAGAAGAAAAGGAACCCTTGTGGCTAAGGTTGACACCCAATGATGCCTTTGTTGGATCTGGTGCCCTAAGTGTAATATTTTTATTAATGTATGCTTGTAATTTTTCGAACAGATTGGTTAGTAAAACAAATTCATTGATTACATTAATATACTTTGTATAATTGTTCTCATATGATTTTTGCACATAAAGCAAAATGGAAGCAAATGTTGTTTATTGGTTGTCTAATGTTTAAACTAATACTAAGAAGTATTACGTGGTCTGATCGTAATACTGAAAGATAGCTTCTATTATTGAAAATGAGCAAACTGATTTAAAGACTAATATGTCATTTATCAAGTCCAATTAGGGAGATGTTTTGTCTTGGGCATCGAAGCTGAAGACTCCTAGAAGAAGAAAAGATCAGATTGACAGTACATTAAACTAGTTCCAAGAAGATAAATCCTAAATCTATTTATGGATTTATTAATTTGTAAAGTTCATAGTGTGGAATACTTAAATCCTAAGTGGATGATCAACTATGTATGTGTGACTTGTACATTTTGATGTAAGTAAAAGCCCAAGTCAAAATAGATAAGGAACCGAAAGCTAGTGCATTGGGTGTATGACTTTTGCAATATGTATAACTTTTACAATATGTAGTGTCATTCACAACAGTGAAATTCATAGCTTAAGACATAGGTAATTGATATCCTCTAATTGGCATTACATGGTTGATGAAAAGTAAACGTGGTCATGGGTTATTCGTCTTTGTAAAGGGTGACTGGATTACTATTTGATAGTAATTGACTTATCACGAAGGAAGATATAATGGTTACCATGAAATAATGTAACACCCCTTACCCGTATTCATTACCGAAATAGGTACGAGGCATTACCGAAGTTTACTGAACATTTTCAGATAATTCTGAGTCATTTATTATTCATATTTTAAAGATAATCATAACGTCTCTCTATTGGGACCTCGAAGCCCCAAACATACATTAAAAACCAACTGGAATTAAATAAAAATCATAAAAAAAGTTCGCAAAATCTTAAATTTTATTTTCATCTAAGTACTTACCATTTCAATGCTTCTTATAATTAAACATGTTACCATTCAATCAATAGCTTGACACTTGTCTAAGCGTCAAACAACATCATTGTTAGTATACTTGCACATATTTCATATAAATTCAATATTGATATACTTATTTTCTTGACATGTCACACTTGAGTTTAATAATTGTCTTTACTTACATAATTTCCTTGTATCAACATATCAAAGATAATCATATATGTACATGTCATGAAACATATCATTCTCTTACCGTTTCTTCATAAGTATATATCAATCGTTTCATTATATCAATATTTCATGCTCCATCATTTCTATATATTTTATGTATATTTATTCCGGTAAAGTTTATATCAAACTTAACATAAATTATATTCCATGTACTCATTCTTATTTCATTTATCTATCTTCATAATTATTTCATACAACTATTTTGTACATATATTTCCATATGACCAGTTCTTGTAAACATTTCACACAACCATTTCATATAACCATTCGTCATCTGATACATATTACTTGAATATCAATTGTTCAATAGATGTCATCGAGTCTCCCATCCACGGTCTTATTTATCTTTGACATGATGCCATAGTGTCTTTCAACTATGGTCTTACTCATTTTCTGTCATGTTGCCATGGTATCTTTCAACCATGGTCTTATTCATTTCATGTCACGCTGTCATGGTATCTTTCAACCATGGTCTTATTCATTTCATATCACGTTGCCATGGTATCTTTCAACCATGGTCTTATTCATTTCATGTCACGCTGCCATGGTATCTTTCAACCATGGTCTTGTTCATTTCATATCACGTTGCCATGGTATCTTTCAACCATGGTCTTACACATTTCATATCAAGTTGCCATGGTATCTTTCAACCATGGTCTTACACATTTCATATCAGAGAGCACACTCCGTGAACCTCATCCTTACGGTGGGGATTACGGTCGAGGCTAAATCCTCAGTAATATAAACTCATAGAGTATTGTCGGGATTACGGTCCAAAGCTAAATCCCACAACGACAATTACTCTAATGAGCTTGGATCTGAATTACGATCCAGCTAAATTCGGACTCGATTCAGATTACCCGTCCGTACTAAATCCATTTTCCACATATTCTTCGGGAGGACTATATTAGGATAGGATCACCCGTCCGGGCTAGATCCTTTTTACCGTCAATTCCTTTTTAGAGATCCATCGAATTTTCCTTTCATTCAACCGAGATTTCTTCCCATTTTTATCAAATATATCAATGTTTTATCAATTTTCATACAATGAACATTCAAATCATATTCATATCAAAAACATGCATTTCAAGCATTTAAGAATATAATTCAAGTTACATGAACTTACCTCATTACTATTTTGTGTTTATAATTTTATTAATCCGATATATTTTCTTTTCCACGATCAAATCTCTTATTTGAGTCGTCCGGATCTTTATAAATAAATTTGATCATCATTTTCATTCATTTCATATTCTAATATACTTAATTAATGCTCTAGGCAAAATTACCACTTTGCCCCTAAACTTTTATTTAATGACGATTTCATCCTTAGGGTCAGGAAAATAAAATTCTTGCAATTTAATCCTTATTTCCAGTTATTATTCTCATACATATTGATAACAGCCCATGAATTCTATAAAATATCAGAATTTTCCATAATTTCAACACTTTTCAATTTAATCCCTAAAAACATGTTTTTCCCCAATCTTGAACTAAATTAATAATTTCATTCAGTTTTGTAATTTAAATAATAAAATAGTTCATTTCATGCAATTTGGTCATTTCTAACATTTTTACAAAATTACCCATAAAGTTTTACTTTTATTCAATTTAGTCCCTGAGCCTAAAACATGCAAATTAGCCATGTTAGATGAATATTCATACATATTTTCCTCCTCCTCCTCTCCATTCCACATCCTTAATGTATATAACACACTTGTAAGTAATATTATCTATAATTTTCATTATTTACTTTTATGAATATTCAAGCTGTCCATCTGTGTCATAGTCACTAAATTATTTATATATGGAGCTATAGAACTCCAAATTAAGATCCGCTAATTTTCCCTGAAACTAGGCTCATATATCTTCTTACCATAAAATTTTTAGAATTTTTGGTTTAGAAAATAAGTACATTTTATTCTTTAAATTTACCCCCTATTCTGCTGTCTGACAGTTCTAACCCTTCTTCACTAAAAATTAATTATCTCCTCGTACAGAATTCGAATGATGTTCCCATTTATTTATCTTGAAAATATACTCATTCAAGATTATAAACATATAAATTTAAGTCCATAATTATTTTTATCCAATTTTTGATGATTTTCAAAAGTCAGAAAAGGGGAACCCGAAATCATTCTGACCTTGTCTCACAAAATTGATTATATCTCATGATTTACAATTCCATTACTTACATAATTTCTTCTATAAGAAACTATACTCAATAAGATTTAATTTCATACTTTATTCATCCTATAATTCGATTTATAAAATTTTTGATGATTTTTCAAAATTAGACTACTGCTGCTGTCCAAAACTGTTTTGGTATAAGATATTAATTACTATGTTATAACACCCTTATTTTCTTTTTCTACACCATTTTTCATCACTTTCTTTTATTTTCTTTTCACTAAAATATCAAGAACATAGGACCTTATGTAAGAAAACTCTACTATAACATTATTTCCATGCTTTGTCAATAATAACAAACTTAAAAACATATTGAAATCTTGATGTACTTACCTTTTTTTATTGACTTCAATCTTTAACTTGATTTTTCTCTCTCCTCCAGCTTCTATTTCTTGAATCCAACTTGATATTCTTGCTCCCCATCATCTCCTTGCTATCTTTCTCTCTTGATGGCTATGGAAATTCTTTCAATTTTTAGGTGAAAATAATGAATTTTTGGTAGAAGGACTAAATTGTAAAGAAAGAAAACTTCTTTTCTTCTTCTTCTTATACATGGGTTTGCATGGGAAAGGAAAGTTGATGATAATTCTTTATCTTTCCTTCATTTTATACTAAATAAATAATAATAAAATAATAAAATATCTTATTAAAATAATATATATCTAATTAAATAATCATAAAATATCATCAACATCATCATTACTTTCTAGATTTCTCTCTCTTCCAATTGACCATTTTGCCCTTTATTATCTTTTAAAATTCCATCCTTGAGTCATCATTTAATTTGGTAAAATTGCAATTTAGTCCCTCATAGTTCTTCACCTATTCAATTTGGTCCTAACCCATCCATTTTCCTTAGTTTCTAGATCATTCCACTCTTAAAATATTTACACTATTGGTCCTTTAACTTTTTCATATTTACACTTTAACCCCTCAAATTTTAATTATTTATTCTTGTGCAACAAAACTTTTCTCACTTTTACAATTTAGTCCTTTCTTGAATTAATATATCATAATATACTTCTCAATATTGACATAACTCAAAATTACCCTTTTTGTCACTTTATTTTCTTATTTTACTATATTACGGATAATATTTTACTGTAAAAATTTTCAGGGTATTACAAATAAAATAGGATCATAATGGGAAAATGAATATTATCTCAAAGAAATTAATGATATCCTATTAGAGTAATACAATTATGATAAAGTCATTAGACGAACACCGATCGAGTTACTTTTGTAATGGTATGTCGTTTGGGAGAGCTTAGTCACGATACTATAGTGGAATGACTTCGCGACTAAATGAGTTTATAATTAATAGGTGAAAAGTTGGAACTTAATTATAAATCATTTGAGCCTCAATTGCACATGTCCAATCAGCCCCTCCATTAGCTCGTTGAAACCAAAAATGAATTGCATGTTGAATCAACTGAATAAAAATGAATAGAAATGGTGAAATGGAGAAATAGGAAACATTTGAAAATGATTATGGTTTTCTCCAAAAAAAAATGAAAATAAAAATGGAGAAATGGAATAATTTGGAAATGAATGTGGTTTTCTCCAAAATGAAAAAGAAAAATAAAAATGACCTAAAAATGAATTTTTGTTTTTCAAATTAAATGAAGTTCGAAAATGAAAATAAATCATTTGGTCATAGTGAACCATTGAATGTGGAAACATTAAATATATTTTGTTATAGCTTCTTTTACAGTAAAATTGCCACGATTTTAACAAAATTAGAATTGGGTTAAGAAAATTATTTAATTGAAAATATTAAATATTATTTAAATAGAAAATGCATTCCTACTCTAACTAGAGTTGGGGGTGCACCCTTTTATTTTTTTACTAGGGTTGTCGCCCCTCATGTATATATGAGGCCTAATTGGGCCTCTCATGTATTGGGTCTAATTATATAAGTTTTCTAAAATTTTAATCCAACACTTTATAATTTTATCCAACCTAATATCTACTTTCTATTACCCAAAATAAATATTATTTAATCAATTAATTAAATTAACTAAATTAGTTTCACAATTAAATAATTTTCTCAACCCAATTCTAATTTATTAAAGTCATAACAATTTTACTGTAATAAAATATATGAGGAAATATATTTAATTTCCTTATTCAAAAAATTATAATGACTTAATTAATTTAATTCCATCTTTGATTTCCAATTATTTAATTATAATTAATTAAATAATAATTTGAAAAACCTTAAATTAATTCTCAGGTCATTTATGTACATAGCGAGAAAACGCATTCATTGCAGACATGATACATGTGATCTTACTTCATTGTTTCCATTCATTTCTATTCATTTATTCTATATGCAATTTGTTTCTGGTTATCTCTAGCTAGCGGATGGATCGACTGGACATATATAATTAGAGCTCAAATAATTTATAATAATATTTCGACTTTTTGCCTATTAATTATAACATTATTTAGTCACGAAGTCCTTCCACTAAAGTATCGTGACCAAGTCTCTCTCTTATTATATACCATAATGAAAGCTACTTAATAAGTGTTCATCCAATGACCTTATCATAAGTGTGTTATCCCTTATAGGATATCATTAATCTGTAACAGCTTGATTTTGGGTCCAGTCGAAACTGTAGTTTTGGGACCACAAATCCAATATAGTAAAGTTCACTTTTATTATATTTTTATAGTCTACAATTTCACGGAATAATTTTTTGAAAATTTCATTCAAAAATTTCGACGATTGGGCACTCAATTTAGTCAAAAGGACTAAATTGTAAAAAAAGTGCAAAAGTTGAGTCCTACATGTTAGAGGTGTCCAATTGTTATGAAATTTTAAATTGGAGGTCTTTAAAAGGTAATTAGACCATTGGTTAAGTTGGTGGACAAAAATGGACATGGTTTGGTATATTTCTAAAGTTTTTCATTAAGGGCAATTTGGTCATTTGGTAATTAAAATGAATTAAAAACAAAATTAAAAGCCAATTTTTGTCCACCTTCAACCCCTTGTCCGAATTTCACATGAGGAAGACATAGCTAGGGTTTTTCAAGCTTCCAAGCTCGATTGTAAGTCCTTTTTAGCCCCGTTTTTAATGTTCTTTACATTTTTGAGATCCTCGTAGCTCGGTTTAGCTATTTCCACCATTATTTTGAGCTAGGGTTTGTGTTTAAAAATTTACCCATGGATGAAATGCAAGTGTTTTGATGTTTTATGGAAGAATATGAAAGTTTGGGGTGTGATAAACAACTTTTACTAAGTGATTTTTGATGAGATTGCATAAAATGACATATTTGTAAAAGTTGTAAAATTATGTGTAGAAAATGTGATTTAGTGAAAAATGTGAGCTGCTATAAGAGGGAATATGAATCGGCTAGGCTTAGGAATTGAGAAAAATATGTGCTTTTCATCTTACGAGCCTAGGGGAAAAATTGTAAATATGTGAAACTTTGGGGGCAAAAATGTAATTTTGCCATAGTGTGATTGTTGGAATAAATTAAATAATGTGAGTATTAAATGAGTTAAATGTGTTATTATAGATCAAGAAAGACGAGGAATTGACCTTGATCAGGGAAAAGAAAAGGTTGTGGACTAAATTGCAAATTCGTCATATTTTGCACCGAGGTAAGTTTGTATGTAAATAATGCATCGTTTTTACTTACATTATCACATTTTATTATGTTTTATGAAATTTGGCTGAATATTAAATGAAATTGACAAGTATCGAAAAGTGAGAAATTTCCCAGTTGAACATTAGGAACAGAATAGGATACAAGTGACATGTCACTAGTGACTCAAGTGTGGTACTATGTGAAGGCCACTTTGAGAAGAGATAGCTTGGTCACAAGTGTGGTACTATGTGAAGGCCACTTTGTGAAGAAGGTAGCTTTGACTACAAGGGTGGTATTATGTGCCGGCCATCGGGTATCTGTTATTATTCCGATGTGTTCAATGGGAAATGACTAGGTGTAATTGAATATGACTATGTGATGAATAAGTGCAGGTACGCGTGTGTAAACTTATGAGCAATGTGCTCGATATATGATCGAACTTTGGTAAGATTGATATGGAGTAAGTGTTACAATGAAAGTTACTACAAAGAAAACATGAAAGAGTGAAATTTAGTAATAAAACAGTTTTAGACAGCAGCAGTTGTGTGACTTTGAAAAATCACCAAAAATGGTGGAAATCGAATTAGAGGTTGAATAAGATATAAAATTAAATCTTATTGAGTCTATTTTCATACAAAGGAAACAGTGTAAGCAAAAGAATTTCATATTATAAGATATTTGAATTTTTGTGAGACAGAGTCAAAATGATTTTGGAATCCCTTATTCTGATTTAGAAAAATCATTAAAAATTGTAAAAAAAATAATTTTGGGTTATAATTTATATGCTTAAAATGATTAATGAGTCTATTTTCAAAAGAAATAAATAGGAACATCATCTGAATCCCGTATGAAGAGATAATTATTTTTTAGTGAAAAGGGGTTGGAACTGTCAGACAACGAAACAAGGGTGACTTTAAAGAATAAACTGTACTTATTGGCTAAACCAAAAATTTTGAAAATTTTATGGTAAGAATATATGCAAGTCTAGTTTTTGGAAAAATTAGAGGATCTTAATTTGGAGTTTCATAGCTCCAGATATAAATAATTTAGTGACTGTGACTTGAATAGATAGCTTATTTTGAACTTGAGTAAATAGTGGATCTATGTGTAGTTATGATTGTATTATTTTGAAAACATATTTTGAGGATTTATAAAACAATGTTAATAATTTTTTTATTATTTACATACCTACTTACTAAGCTATATGCTTACTCCCCTCTCTTTTCCCTTTTTTTCCCTTTTTTTATAGTGTCACCAAGCTAGCTCGGGGTACGGAGATCGTCGGAGATCCATCCACACTATCATCATTCTTTTGGTATTTTGAAATTCATATTTCGAATTATGGCATGTATAGAGGACTTGGTTATTTTGTTATATGTCATAATTGATTTGGCTTAAAATGTTGGCCTTTAATATTTGATAACTCATTTTGTATAAGGCTATCGATGTTGGCTAATATTAGTTAAGTTATATGTTATGATGATGCATTTTGTGAGAGGCATGAGTTGGTTGAATGAGTATGTAATGACTAAGTATGGAAAATGTGGCATGTGAATGGTTATGTGAAGGACAAGGCCTTGGACACGGGCATATGCCCCTATTTTCAAGAAATTTTCCAATATTTTCCAAAGTTCTCGGTTTAGTCCCGGACCGCTTCCATAGTATGTTTTGGGCCTCGTAATTACATATCAGGGACTTAGTGATGAAATTTGAAAAGTTTAATTTGGATGTAAAAATTATGTCTTGGTTTTGTACGATTGCATGTGCATGTTCCGGTAATGCCCTGTACCTTGTTCCGGCGTCGAACACGAGTAAGGGGTGTTAAATAATCTCTTTGGGATAAATTCATTCTCCCAATATGATCTTATTTTATCTCATGATAACTATTTTCATCTTCCTTCATGAAAAGTTAATTACTATAAAATAGTAATTAAATCATTTCTCACGAAGATAAATGACTAATGGTCACATTTACTTTTCATCTATCATGTAATTCAAGTGAGAGGATATCATTTACCCTTTATTTAACTATGAATTACATTGTTGTGGAATGATTCTACATAGTGCAGAAGTCGTATACCCAACATACCAGCTTTGGGTTCCTTATATATTTTAACTTAGGCTTTCATTCACATCAAAGTGTGCGAGTCATGCATACATAATTCATAAATCCACCCAAGATTAAGGTATATCGTACTATAAAAATCACAAGTGAATAAATCGATAGACGGATCTAGGATTTATCCTACTTGGGTTCTATCTGATGTAATATCAATCTAGTCAATCACATCTATGTCTCTATCTTCTAGGAGTTATCTGCTCCAATACCCCAAACAAGGCATCTCCCAATGAGACTTGATAAATGTTATATTAGTCTTTCATTCAATTTGCTCGTTTCTGATTAGACTAAGGACATGTCTAGATTATTTACTAATATAAGTTGTCTTTCCAAATTACGATTCAAGCACCTAATTCCGCTCAGTATTAGTTAAACATTCGATAATCATTGGGTCAATATTTGCTTCCATTTTGCTTTGCATGCAAATATCATTGAGGATAATATAAAAAGTATATTAATTTAATTAATGGATATTTTATTAAAATAATTTGTCCAAAAAATACAAGTATACATAGATGAAAATACTACACTAAGGGCACTAGATCCTAACAAATTCTCCTAGTACTAAAGTCAATGTAACGCCTTGAATTTTTGTTTTTTAGAATTGAAAAGGATAGTTTTAAGTTGAAATTCTATGTTAGGCTATTTTAGAAAGTCAAATCAAGAGGTGTTCGAGGACAAGCATTAGGTTAAGTTGTAGATCATTAGTTAGTATTTAATTAGAGTAATTGAGTTGTTTTTATTAGTTTTAATTAGTGGGTAGTGAAGTTAGGACTAAATAGTAAATTTTGTAAAAATTTTAGGCATAATTAGTGAAAGTTAGATTTAAAAAACTTGGAGTTTTAAAAGGGTAATTTTATCAATGGTTCATTATCAAATGAACCATTAGTTGAATTTTTAAGGGGTGAATTGTTAGGAGAGGTTATTTTGCAAGAACACAAAATTTCTTTACAATTTTCTCTCAAAATTGTTTCAAATCTCTTCATCATTTTAAAAAGTTTTGATTCCTAACAATCAATCTTGAGAGGTAAACTTATTTTCCAGTAGAATCATCAATTTTTTCAAAACATGTTTTTTCATTTTCTTTTCTATTTTCTTCATTTTTGAAAGAATTTGGAAGTAAATAGAGATTGAGTTCTTGATAGATTTTGGCTTTGATTTTTAAAAATCTAGCAAGTTAATGATGCTTTTTATATTAATCTATGATTTTATAATATTGAAAATGGATTTTCAATGAATTTTCTCTTTTTTCTCAACCATGTTCTTGTTAATTGGGTAAGTAGGAAGAATATGAGATTTCTTCAAATTCTTATATTTTTTAAGATTAGATTTAAGTTGTTAATTAGTTTTAAATGTTATTAGAATGATAAAAATTAGATTTGATTAGGGTTTGGATTAAGTTCCTAAAAGTTTCCTTTAATGAATGCTTAACAAGAAGTGTGGAGGAGAAGAGTTTCCATAAATGATTTTAGCTTTTTTAAGTTAGTTTTGAGTTCCTAAGTATGAATCTAAGGTTAGATTTGAGTTACAGTAATGTTTAGTTAGAGTTCTAAAAGTGGGCATGAAAGCAAGAAAGTGTATTGCTTGATCACATTGCATGTTTTGTTGAATTGAAGAGGTTTTGATTATTGTTTCTTACTTTTCTAACTTGATTTATTATGTCAATGTTAGTTTATGAGAAAAGGAAATTCTTAACAACTCAAAGGAAAAGGGAAAGGAAAAGGTTTTTGAAGCTTTAGTGGTTTTTGGTTTGTGCAATTCAATTTCAAATTATCTTACGTTAATTGGTAACACTATGATACGATGCCTTGGTGATATGTATGAGAATACGTAATGATAATTGAGCATGACTTTTATCTATAATTATCGAAATGTGATGAATGATTATGTTTGAATGTCAATTTAGATGATTTTATTGTTGTTGAGTTGTTTCTAAATGCTAAATTGTGAATGATATGATAATTGGCCTATTAAACAACTTTGAATTGTTCTCGGGTATAGTTGGTATGCCATAGGATATATGTATTGAGCTCTTGTGCATGAGTTAGCCTTGAGCACTTGGGAGATTGGTTCTGTGAGGCTTTGCTCAACCTTGAGGATTGGTTGGATTAAGTTGTGTTATACACGCATTGGAGATTCATTATTGTGTACCTAAAAATGTGATTATGCACCATTTTGTTGAGAAATTGGTTGGATAGTTGTGTATCCATTTACGAGTTTAATTTTTGTTAATTGGGCACTAAATTATGTTAAAAGAAACTAAATTATGGTATAAGCCCTTGTAATGTGATTTTGAACATGTTTATGTTATGTTGAAATGGAGATATGTAATTGAGCCTTGTTGCTTTTATGGAGTTTTTGCAATGCTATTTGTCATTTGGAAATGTAGTTGAAAGTTTCTTTAATTGAATTCATTTATATAATCTATGTTGCTGAAATTCAATTTCAAAGTTGTTTAAGATGTTTTGTAGTTTAGTTATAATATATGGTATATTTGGAAATGTTTTGTATCACTGAGCATTGTTTGTTATTCATTCACAAGTTGTTGAAGTTTTGATATGTTGGGGCTCAAGCAATGTCGGGAAAAGGACTCCGACAAATCTTAATGATTTTGTAATAAGTTCATTCTTTTGTTCTAAGTTTGGCATGTATTAGGACCTTGTTGTGACTTTTGTTGAATGTCGTTCCTAGGTTTGTTTTTACTGAGTTATTACTTGATTGTTATTTTTTACCCTTAACACTTCTATTAATATGACTTAGACATGCTGCATGCAAGTAGATTTGATAGTTTCAATTTTGTTTAAGCTTACTTTGACAATCAATGTGGTATTTTTCATTCGATTGTCAACCTTACAATAGGTGTCACCATTTCTAATGTCTCTAGATTGGTCATACTACCTTTGCATTATTGAAACCCCATCACACCTCAAACATTAGTTTGAATACTCTCAACCTACTAACCTATACTAATCTTGGTTCACTCAAATCCTTTACAATGATATCCACTTCCATTGAAGTTCGCCAAATCTCTACCTTTACATACTATCACAATCCTCAAATCTTATTTTCTTTCGCTTTTAAACATGCTATCATCATCCCTTATATTATATACTAAAAAACAATGGGAAAGCTTTTATTAATTAATGATTTTGTATTATAAATAATAATATTTTATCATTGGAAAGTTTGATTACATAATAAATTTTTGAAAACAACTCTATAATATTTTAAATAATACTTTTAATTAAATGATGCATGCTTATTTTGTTTGGATAAATAAAATTAGTAAAGTAAGAGAAATATTTACCGACTTTGTTTGGATAATATATGGAAAATAAAAAAAATGATTGATGATAATAATTTTTTTCCCAATTGTATCCTTTTTATAAAATAATTTATGTAAAAAAAATTAATAAGATAAAAAAATGTAATTTGGCATGTTAAATGAAATTTTATTTTCGCTTCTCCACCTTTACCCCAGAGTAAATAAAAACTAAGTATTTTAAGAAAAAATAATAAAAATTTAACCTCTTCTACTTTCGCTTATGTTACTTCCCTTTCTTTCTTTTATTTTAGTATAATCACAACATAAGAAAAAAAAATTGATGGGATAGAAGAATAAAAATTATAACTTTTTTTCATAGGTTTGTTTAATAGGAAAGATGAATTTTATTTTTCTCTCTTCTACTTTCGCTTATGTTACCTCTCTCTCTCTCTCTCTCTCTCTCCCTCCCTCTCCCTCCCTCTCATCCTTTGTTGTTTGTTTTTGAATGATAAGAATGGTTTTGAAGTCGAACGCAATTAATCTTCATTAGTGCTTTTTTGGGCTTTTTAGCTCTCAAATTGGGCCATTTTACAAAAAAAAGTCCCCCAGGGACGCGTTTTGCCCTTTTTTTTAAGCCCCTAATGGTTTTTTTTTTTTTTTACCATTTGGGCTCCAATGGTAATATATATATAAACCCCTCTTTTCATTTTTTTCACACAAAAATCCTCTCAAATTTCTCTCAAAACTCTTTTTAATTTTTGCCAAAAAGCTCTATTTAAAATTTTTCTGAATTAGTTTTTTTAAAATTAAAAAATATTCGATCGTGTTAACAATGGCTAGAGAATTAATTTGTTTCGATAATAAACACATCTCCGTCGAACAAATGAAAATGGTAAGTGTTAATTTTAATTTTTCAATATTATTTAATATTTTTTTCATTTATGCAATTTTAATTAATTTTTATTTTATAATTTTTTATAATAGTCTGTAGATCAGGTGTTGCAATGCTATATCCATAATATGTCTGGTCCTCCATCACCTTTGATAGAGAATTACCTACGGGAAGTGAGTTTTTGGCACGTGGGCATGATAGGCCAGGGGTGCAAGTTGGACCCAAAACTCATTAGTGCGTTGATAGAGAGGTGGAGACCCGAGACGCACACATTCCATCTTCCATACGGAGAGTGTACTATCACTTTGGAAGACGTGCAGTTTAATTGGGATTGCCGGTAGATGGGTATGCAGTCACCGGGTCTGCTTAATCTACTGATTAGGGAGCCGTATGCTACGAGCTTTTGGGTGCTATTCTGGATAATATTAACGGAGGTGGAATCGATATGGGCTGATTACGAGACTCATTCCCGGAGCCAGATAATGATTCGACTGATCTAGAAAGAATATGATATGCTCGGGCATACATTCTTGAGATGATTGGAGGTTATCTGATGCCAGACTTGTCACGAAACCTCTTACATCTGAGATGTCTGCTAAAACTGTTGATTTTAGAGCAGCTGGTGAATTTAGTTGGGGGTCTACCGTGTTGGTAAAATTGTACCGAGAGATGTACGGGGTGACGCGACCGAATAAAGCCAAAATCAGAGGTTGCCTATCACTACTGCAATCATGGACACAATTTTGCTTTCCATTTTTACGTCCTCGAGTGAACCACCCATATACATTCCCACTCATAACGAGGTAAATTTTATATTAGATTTTACAATTATTACGTAGATTTAAAACATAATTGTATGCTAAAAATTTATTTAATTAGGTGGAACCATTCGGCGAGTTATGTTGGAATACCTACCTCTCTTAAAGATATACGACTTCTATTAGACCAACGGTCGGAAGCACAAGTAAGTATTAAATAAAATAGATATATATAATAAAATAGTCGATTCATATTTAGTATTTAGTATTATGTATATAACTAATATTTTTATCATGTTCATATAGTTTCAATGGACACCATACGAGGATCCGACAATTCGGGCAGTAATTCCGAATGAATTCTTTTAAAATCCGAACGTTTGGCATGTGAAGGTCCCATTGGTCAACTATGCCATCGTGGAGATGTAACAGTCAAATAGAGTATTGCGACAATTTGGATTCCGACAACCGATTCGTGTGGCACCTGAGGTGCTCGATGATGAGTACAAAGTTGATTTACGACAGTTACATACGGATTGGCCGAGATTCTGGTCAGCATATATCGAAATATGGGAAAATCGATATGATTATATACCTACTCAGGAACTGGTCATCGTTCTAGAGTTACGTGCGTGCTGGAATACATGTCATGGTTTAGGATCCATGGCAAGCCATATTTACTGTCAAAAGAGGAGAGGCGATGGCAAATTCATGTCCAAAGGGAACGACGGGGCCCTTTAAATCTAAGAAGAAGGGATAACGATACGGGCCCATCAACAGTGCTCACACATTCATCGGGCCCAACACTTCAACCGATGACACCTACATCACAGCCTTTTCAGATTATGCCAGGTGCGTATCTTAGCCATTTTATGTATTTTAACCTTTAAATGTTTCCTTTTTCCAGTCTTATGGCAGGTTGGAATGCATGGCCCGGTTCATCTCCATTCTCGATTACTCCGAGTGAACTGTCGATCTATAGGCTGTCGTCGCATGAGGGATCACACGAGGCGCCGTCGGGGAGCTCTTCTTTTTACCAATCCCTGTCGCCTTATGGGATTCAAACACCTCCGCCATGGGTGATACAAACACCTCCGCATTGATTATTCTAAGAAGGTATGTCATCCTTCCACACCCACAACCACAACTAGATCCCCTGCTGGAGGAACCACAATCCCCGCTGGAGTAACCACAACCCTCGCTGGAAGCTAAACAAAGGAGGAATCCAGCGCATAACCATTGACGACCTCCATGTGGCACTGATTCCAGCCGACACCAATATTGATTTTTTTAATATATTTGTATAAAATTTTTATATTGTTTCATTTAATAAAATAAAAGTTGCTTTTAATATTTTAATTGTAATTTACTTTTATATTTTTAATAAAATAAAAGTTATTTTGAATAAACCAATATTTTAAATATTTTTATATTTTTTAATATATTTGTACAAATTTTTTTATATTGTTTCATATAAAGTAATTGTAATTTACTTTTATATTTTTAATAAAATAGAAGTTATTTTAAATAAGGCAATATTTTGAATATTTTTATATTTTTAATAAAATATAAATAATGCAACATAATTTTATTACAACAACTATCAGCTATTCCGATTTGGACATGATCGACTTGTATGGTCTGGGTTCCTACACTATCCGCACAACTTCTGTTGGTTGGTTGTTTCTTGAATATCCATATTGTTACGTATTCTAGTCGAGCAAGGTCGATCTTTTGGTTTGCGACATAATTCTCTATCCGATAACAACTTAAACGAAGCAAGCGATATAGACGGCCACTTACGTTCATCTGGGACCGGTGGGAATATGGGTCTCCAGACGTTGTACATATATTCTATTTTGTACACTTCGTCGACATAGCTCATGGGATCTAGACAGAGATTCTGATAAGCTGCAATTACATGAGTGCATGGATAACGAAGTGCGTCAAACCTCCCACAGTCGCAAGTCCTATTTCTCAAGTGTACACGATATTGCCCGCCAGTAATACCTCGGTGCGGTTTGTCAAACTCCGTCACACGAAACTATAGGTTGTCACGATCGTGACACATTTTGTGCATGGTATTCATTCGCACCTTCGCCTTGTTAATTTCTTGCAATACCTTCCCGTACCATACATGGCCTCCCTGTATTTGGCCTTTATAACTTGCTGTTCACTTTGAAAATAGTGCCGCTAAATGAAAATATGTCTTTCGCACAACCAATGTTATTGGCAAATGACAAGTTCCTTCTAAAACAGAATTTATGCATTCAGCCAGGTTTGAGGTCATATGACCATATCGTAGGCCTCCGTCGTATGCTTGTGTCCACTATTCAAAAGGTATGTTACAGAGGTAGTCTGCACCTTTTTCGTTAACTGAACGCAAAACCGCCAACATCTCATAAAAACGGTCCTTACTTATCTCATACCCTGCCAATATAAGTTCATAGCAAAAATTACATACTACTCTTCCATTCAAAATAAATTGAATATTACAAATGAAATTATATTAATAGAGATTAAATACCCATGTTGGTCATTTATTGTCGTTCACTTGTAGATCGATATTACCCATAGTAGTTGAACGCAATGTACCTTAGGCAATACTGATGGTGTGTGCGATGCCATAGGCTTCCCTGTTGCTCAATTGCGGCTAGTATTCCAATGCCCTGATCTGGTATAATGCATATATCAGGTTGAGGGAAGACATGCCTCCTTAACCTAGAAAGAAAGAAATCAAAGTCATCAGTTGACTGCTCCAGTGTTATTGCAAATGCAATTGGAAAGATTCTCCTACTGCCATCCTATACCACAACTAGCAATAGCCGATGGGTATATCTACCAAATATAAAGGTACCGTCAATTTGTACCAATGACTTGTAGTATAGAAATGCGTCTCGACATTGCTTAAAGCTCCAGAACAGACGCTTGAACACTTGGCATCCATGGAGCAATCGGTCATTATAGTACGCAGGTGTCGTTTCAAGGTCTATTATGCAACCTGAGACATATCTCTCTAGCACTTGACACCACTGCCACACTTCATTATATGAAGCGTCCCACCCACTATGCATCTTTTCCAACGCCTTCTGCTTAGCTATCCAAGCCTTTAGATAAGAGGGCGTGTACCTCAATTGGCTACGAATATTGGCAATTAAGACCAGCACTAAAGTCTTGGGATCTGCCTTCACCGTCGATAGTATTAAGCTAGCTAAGATATCTGAATTTATCTTGGAATGATCTCGGGAAACACCTGTCAACGAAGTACGTTAAATAATACAACATTACGTAATAACAGTATTATTCAAAAACCCTAAATATTGTACCTCCAGCACATGTATATAGACCTTTGTACTTTTTTATCTCCTACAACCCTGTCCTTTTCCTCAACGAGGCATAGATTTTTCATGAACATGTACCGTCTTGCACTGCACACTTGGCCTCAAACTTATCGGATTTGGATTTAACCATGTTGTAGTTAACCCCGTTCATGATGCTATGTTATTTTAATGCACCAAGAAAACTATCCTTATTTGAAAACTCATTATCAACTTCCAATTCACCCAAATCCAATAACGAACTTGTATAATCACGCCTTCTGTGTGGTAGATCTGGAAACTCTAACGCATCATCTACAGATAGATCGACATTATGCATGTGGGCTGGAGGTGAGTATGCCCTGAATCGCGGATCTTCTTCTTCTTCATCTGAACCTCTTTCAACATTTTTAGGTTCGGTTGGAACAGGCTCCGGTTCAGAAAATAATACAACTTCTGCACTATCGGGATCGGGCTCTCGAGGTGGATCCACATCGAACTCATTATCCAACCCACCATCATCTGCAACATATGAGGTCCCCTCGCCGGTGGACGTTGTAGGGAGTACATCATCCCTTCTTCTGGACGTTTCATAACGTCCCCAATTAGACATGGATTGCTAACTATTAGAAGTTGATGTCATTCCCCAGTATGTATTTCCAGCATCAAACATTGACCTACCGAGGTGCATGTCTCATCCACTAATAGAGTGTCATGCAGGGGTTGTGTATTCTATATTGCTACCAAATAGGGGCGCTTTCGTGTTTTACCACCCACTAACGGAGTGTTGGGCAAGGGTCGTGTATTCCTCTCGAACAACAGTAGATGTTGAAGTCACAAATGCATCATTTGGTAATGAAAATTGTACATATAACTCAAGATAGAGTGATCCACCAGCGAGATAAGTCTGCATCATTGCCTCCAAGGTATGAGCACCTTTGATGTCGAACGAGTCATATGTCACGGGATCAACCGAAGCACAAAATCGATACTTAATAGACAAAAATTTCATTAGCTTTGTTTTGAAGATTTTACGCCTAATTCTTTTACGAAGTTCTGTCAAATCTATGTTATGGTTAAAAACCAATCGCGTTGTGTTCTTCGATAAAAAACAACTCCGTTCTCGGTGTGACGGACCTCACCATCATAGTAAATAACAAGACTAATACGTTCACCCATCTTCAATTTCTATTCTGCTTAGCCTCTCTAATTTTTCTTGTTGTAACTTATGCAACCTGAGAATGAAATTTGACTTATTTATAGTCTAAGGCCAAATAGGAACTATTGTAGAAAAAGAGCGTCCACGTGGGAGCTTTTTTTAATAATTTTGCTGACAGTTCATCCTACTTGAAGCATTTTTGACACTATTTGTTTAGAAATATCTTCTCAAAATTATTTTTCAGAAACTATTGTAGAAAAAACGCGTCCACGTAGGAGCTTTTTTTTAGTACTTTTGTTGGCAGTGTATCCTGTTTGAAGCGTTTTTGACACTATTTATTCAGAAACATCTTCTCAAAATTATTTTTTTAGAAACTATTGTAGAAAAAACGCGTCTATGTGGGAGCTTTTTTTAGTAATTTTGCTGACAGTGCATCTTGCTTGAAGTATTTTTGACACTATTTGTTCAGAAATATCTTCTCAAAATTATTTTTTTAAAAACTACTGTAGAAAAAGTGCGTCCACGTGGGAGCTTTTTTTAGTACTTTTGCTGATAGTGCATCCTACTTGAAGCGTTTTTGCCACTATTTGTTCAGAAACGTCTTCTCAAATTTATTTTTTCAAAAACTATGTAGAAATTTTTTTATTGTTAATATATTTTTTCAAAACCCTAAACACAAAATTATTTAAAAAAACTAATCCATAATTTAATTAATTAACCTTAAAACTCTAAACCCTAATCTAATTGATTTTTTAAAATTAATAATTAATTTAATCAATTAACACTAACCCTAAATTAATTGATTTTTTCTTAAAAAACCTAAAACCCTAAAAACTTAAAAACCCTAACCCTAAAACCCTAAACCAATACAGAAAACTCTAACTCTAAAAAAAAGGCAAAATGCATCATTGGGGAACGTTTTGTCCACGTCAATACAAAGCACGCATTCAAGGAAGCGCTTTGTGCTGACGTGGACAAAACGCTCCCCAGGAACGCGTTTTATTGATACATCACCTGAGATCGCGCTGATGTGGACGCATTTTCAAGAAATTCGGCCTTTTCCGATAAATAATAAAAAAATTAACCTATTTCTGTAAATAATTTTAAAAACAGACCATTTTTTTTTTGTAAAATAGCCCTCAAATGGGCTTTAACCTGTGTTTTGATAACACCAATGCAATGAGAGGTGAAGCATGTTTTTCTTTTCTTTCACATTTCATTAGTAATAAGTTGGGAACATTTGTATTAATTCATCCTAATTTTATAAATCAAACCAATTTACTTTGTTTTTCTGATAATTTCTCATAAAAAAAAGAACTGCGTAGTTTAAAAGTTGTAAGCCGAGGAGTACCAGATAATTCCCGCAGTTCCAACCACTAACGAGCTGCAGGATAGGTTTTGTTAGCTGGTCCAACAGAAAACACCACTTCGTGTTGCACATGCGCCACAACCCAATCGTTAATCTCAAAGCATCACCGTTCATCATTTAAACCTAAATGAACTAGTCTTCGATGAAAACAATGCCTTGTGGGTGCATTCCACTCCAAATAAATCGCCCAACATTTAAAAAAAAATAAAATTAATATCAATAAAAAGACCCTCAAATTCTCCGCCTAGTTGTCTTACTCCTCTCGTATAAATTTCACTCTTCCTGTTTAATTTATTTCCATTTTGTTTTAAATAAATTTCATTTTCTTTTTTACTTTCGCCGCTGCAAGTGCAAATTCAATGGCTGCCATCTTCCAAGGAGTTGGGGCGGCTGCTGCGTTATCATCATTACCCTCCAATTCTTTCGATTCCAAAAATTTTCTTTTTTCTCCTCGTATATCCTTCTCCGGTTCGTTGTTCTTTTTTCTTTTTTCATTTTCATTTCAGATTTTTTTAAAAAAAATTGTTTCTGAATACTATTTTGGTTCAGTGAGGAAAGCGCCGAGCTTTGTGGTAGTCAGATCTGATGGAACCATGAACTTGGATTTGAACCTTAAAGGTCGAAGGGCTCAACAATTTATTGCCAATGCAGTTGCGGTAATGCTTCCTTTTTATTCTCCTCTCTCTGTCTCTTCGTTTTCTACGTTTTGAAAAGTCTTACGGTGGGTTTGAGACGGCGGTGCGGTGCGATGTGATGGGTTTAGTTTACTTTTTATTTCACTTCACGCTACATGCTATAATATCGTTACAGTATTTAATCTCACCGCTACCGTTGTTTTTACATTAACTGCAAGTAAACGGACCGCCATCTAAACTCACCTAGTGTCATTTCCTATGATGTTACTAATTTTAATTGTATTTTGATTTTTTTAGACCAAAGAAGATAGCTCCGCAGCGTCGTCATTTTCGAAACCAGGGTAATTATTTTCCATTTTGGAGTTCAGAATTAACTTTTGAATTAGTGTTACATTGTTGTTAATTGCTCTAATTTTGTTAAATATGAAATATGTTGATATTATTAGTGTTGTATTAGCATGGTATTGCTCAATTTTTCTGACTTGTCTGCCTAATGACTTAACCCAAAGCTTTCATTAATATTTTGATTCTTTTGTATTATTTTATAACTTAGTCTTTTTTTTCAGTTCATGCCTTGGTTTTGACGAACATTTTTTTTCCTCTTTTCATTGCAATCCTGCAACTTTAGTTGAGATGCATGCTTAACCAAGTCTTGCTCATATTATGGTAATGTTCATGCATTTTATACCATTCAGGCATTAACCTCTTTCTAACATCAGTACAGTTTTATGTTCAAAAAGAAAAAAAAAAGGGTACATTCTTTCACAAGTGAATTTGTTTTTCCATATCACTGTTGATGTTGGCTTATAGTAGGTCTTTCTAAAATGACTGATTCATTGCAGTCTGTCTTCTGTCATCAACTGATTGTCAGAGGCATGTGCGTCAAAGGTTGAATGGGTGTCACTTGATTCTTGGGTGTATGCTTGCATGTATATATGTCTGTTTCGTGTGTTGCAATGGAGCTATGTTCATCATTAATTTCTTTTTATACTTGTCACAATCATGTCTTTTGTTTTGTTATTTTATGAAAAATTGTTGGAGTGATATATGTAACTAGATCTATATTGTATCGCAGGAATGAGCTTTTACTTTTTGAAGCTCTACGAGAGGGATTGGAAGAAGAAATGGAGAGGGATCCCCGTGTGTGTGTCATGGGTGAAGATGTGGGTCACTATGGAGGTTCCTACAAAGTGACCAAAGGACTAGCTACGAAGTTTGGGGACCTTAGGGTTCTTGACACCCCTATTGCGGAGAACTCTTTCACTGGCATGGGAATCGGAGCTGCTATGACTGGCTTGAGACCAGTTGTTGAGGGTATGAACATGGGATTTCTCCTCCTTGCTTTTAATCAGATCTCAAACAATTGTGGTATGCTTCATTATACGTCTGGTGGCCAGTTTACCATACCAATAGTTATTCGTGGACCTGGTGGTGTTGGACGGCAACTTGGTGCAGAGCATTCTCAACGCCTTGAGTCCTATTTTCAGTCAATACCTGGAATTCAAATGGTTGCATGTTCAACCCCTTACAATGCCAAGGGATTAATGAAGGCTGCTATCAGAAGTGAGAACCCTGTAATACTTTTTGAGCATGTTTTGCTTTACAACCTCAAGGAGAGAATCCCAGATGAGGATTATATCTGTAATCTTGAGGAAGCTGAGATGGTAAGGCCTGGAGAACATGTCACTATTCTAACCTATTCAAGGATGAGGTATCATGTGATGCAGGCAGCAAAAACTTTGGTGAACAAGAGTTATGATCCTGAAGTAATTGATATTAGGTCATTGAAACCATTTGATCTTTACACCATTGGTAACTCAGTTAAGAAGACACATCGTGTTCTTATTGTGGAGGAGTGCATGCGGACAGGCGGTATTGGTGCTAGCTTGACCGCTGCCATCACTGAAAATTTCCATGATTATTTGGATGCTCCAATCATCTGCTTATCTTCACAGGATGTGCCTACACCATATGCTGGAACATTGGAGGAATGGACTGTAGTTCAGCCTGCGCAGATTGTGGCGGCGGTTGAGCAGCTCTGCCAGTAGTTGTGATAGCAGTAATAGTGATTCCATAGTTGAATTTCTGTTAATCTTGTCGTGTTTAGTAAGAAAGCAGTTCATTTGCAACATCGTTTACGATCTCTAATTACTGTTCCTTGGCAATTTTGTCAGTTCAAACTTGCAAGTTTTCATCAGGTTGAGGCCCTTGTGATCTTGTTCTTTCTTGACTAAAATGGCAAGTAAGATCCTTAAGCAATAGTTATAGGTAGAATTATGGAAAATAACTCTGTACTTTCCATTTCTTTTCACATTGCTATACACTTATTAAAGTCGTGTAATTTTTTCTATTAATGTGGTATGGCAAATGAATCTTAATTTGTTTATACTTTTTTATTTATTGGTTGTTTTCAGTTTTATTAATGTGGTATGGCAAACAAATTTTTCTGAATCGTAATTATCGAAAAATTCGATGAAATTTAATGCATTTGTCAATGACTATTTCTTATTGGTTTTATTGCATTAGGGTTCCCAGTTTTTAATTATCTGTGGATGTACTTTGTTGGAATTAGATTTGTTGATTGTCTAGCACATTTGTGTTTTTATGATCATATCACACCAAAGAGTTAACTATTTATCATTCTCATCATGAAAAGATAAAGAAAAGAATAATATGAATTGAAGGTAACTTTCTGACATCTGATTGATAAAATATATTTATAATTCGTTATGAGGGGTATTCTGAAACCATGAAATTGGTGTAACTTGACCAAAATTATGTTGAGGAGAAATGTGGTGGTTAAGCCAGAGAAATGAACGATATCAAATTAATGATGTAATTCGGTGCACCAATTATCTACGAGGGATTTTGTCTAAAAAAAATTTCTATTATTAAATTCACCATACAAATAATAATTCGAGTCCAATTCATCTTAATTTTTGGATAATTACGGTCTCACTCTTATATCTTTAATATGAAATATTCTCGAATAAAGACTATTAATTAATCAACCAGTGAAAGATGGATACAATTCTCACACACAAAAAACTATCGACTAATCACTCAAAGTTACAGAATAGTTCATTACAATAACTGTATATGCTCTCTCAAAGTTCATCAACCTTAATTCCATGTAAAATGCAATAAAAAAGCATCTAAATTCAAAATCTTTGTCTTGTTATTTTATCTTCCATGGCCTTTTGAATCTGTAAGAATTTTATTTAAGGTTTTGTTTTTTTTTGCTTACCAAAATTGCATTTAGGGTAAAAAACGCTTTTGGTAAGCAAAGCTAATTTTAACCAGCTTTTAAAAAATGTTTTTGAACCAAAAAAGAAAAAATATTATTTTAATTTTTGATTTTTTGGAAAAAAAATATTTTTGGAGCGAAATAACTTTTTAACCATTTTTTATATTTCAATATATCTTATGTAATATTTATATTAGGTATACAATTATTTTATTATTAAAATTTATTTCAAATATATAAAATTATATATTTAAATTTGTAATGGTCATATTTTAATAATATTTAAAAATATATTATATGTTCAAATTAAATTTTACAAATAATTAATATTAATTGCTTACAAATATTTAAAATTCATATTTAATTTATCAAAATATTAATAGTTAGTTACAAAAAATTATTTTTTTATATTCTTACTAAAATATCATAATATTAACGAATTTGAACATTATTTAAATACATATTTTTATTTTATAATATCATGTCTAAAATGAAAATTTTATTTACCAAAAGTATTTTTTTACAATAATATTAAACACTTAAATCTTAAATCATTCAAAAGCAATGAAAAACTAGCCTTAAGTATTATCTTTAATAGCAAGTATCATGATGCTTGGATTAGGACTCTCCAAAACTTGTTGCCGGAAGATAAGGATAAGGACTCTTCAAAAATCATATTTGGAATTGAACTTTTTTATCTTGAAATCTTTTAAGTGTGTTACATCAAGAGATAGATATCTCAGATATATTGCACTTTTTTTTTTTATCTATAAGGATAAAGATAAATACAAAGTAAAAAACTAGTAAGCATGTTGCAACATGATTCCTAGGGCAAGTTATCTCAGCTCGTAGCTCGGGACTCTTTTATAGGGCAACTGAACTAAGATTGGGCCTCTACTATAGCTTTTCTATATGAGCAATCATACTTGTCATCCTTTTTTCCTTTTGGGCACTTAATCAAAGAGTTCTCTGTCCATGCTAAAGTTAGAACCTTAATTAAACAAGTCGATGATAGGCTGAGTGATATTTTCACTTGTAGAGAAAGTTGAATTTATTGTGAAACATTGGAATTCGACTGATCAGATAAATTGTAGTAGCATCTATGACTATTAGCCTTTCCTAAGACCCTAATTACTTGAAAATGTTGAAAGATGCATATCCTTTTGTTTGGGATTATTTTGAAAGGTGCAGTATAATTGCTACCATGTCATTACCATTGCCTCAAAACATGGTTAGTGGATTCAAACAAGCATGTCTATTGGCTTTTTGCCAAGTATGTGAATGTTTCAAACCCTGGAAAGGGTCTTTTTCGTAGGGACTTTGAAACCAAGCTTTTTGCATGAACAACAAGCGTTCTTTTATGTTTCAGTATTGACATGTAACCCATCATGGTAATGTTTTTTTTTTCCTCTTTATTTTCACATCACATGTGCATGATCTGCTTTTTCTTTTTCAGTATAAAAGCTTCCACCTGCTAGCCATGCCATCATCTTTCTTATTTTTTTTTTCTTTAATCTCACTCACTTGGACATTGCTACGTACCTAACATATTACATGCTCTATATGTATGTATATACATTGGTTTTCAGTTGATAATTGGTTCATTTTCAATTGAAGATTCAAGATTAGAGCTTAGGTAAGCTTTATATATATAAACTATTCATGATATTTTGGTCCCTACTCTTAAAATGCAATTCTGATAGAGTACATTAGTTATAAAAATAGTTCATAGACAATCTAATTAATTAACCCTTGCAAAATTGCAAGTACAGGTCTGGTACAAGATTATAACATAAATTGTAAATCAATTCATTTGCTTTCATTCTTGTTTTAGTTTTATTTTGTTTTTGTTGTCATACAAGGACTCTCGAGGTTTCTTCTGCGTTTATGTTATTATATTTTATCAATGCAAAGACATTTCTTTTTCTTATAACAAGTAAAATAAATAATAAATAAATGGTTGGTCTATGCTATTTATTAAATATTTTAAAAAATAAACAAAGTGTCAGAGCAATATTTATTAAAAAAAGGAAAGTGAAAAGTGAACAAATTATCCATACGGATATTTTAAGGGAAGAAATGTTGTAGTGAGAGTTTATGTAACGTTATCATCGAAAAGTTTTTGGCATTTTAAAATGTTACGCAAGTGCCCACCACTATTACTATTACTTAAGTCTTAAAGAGAAGTTTATAGCAAGGATTAAGGTTTCTTTTTGTAGTTGTTTTAGTTGTCCTTAGAGCTCAATGGAAGTTGGGTATATAAATTTATCCAATGGAAGTGGGGAGAGCAAGGGTGGCCACTCCTCTAATTGCTTGCATGCCTCATTCGAAGAGTAAATAGGTAGGCCACAACTTAATTAATTATTCGATTAACTGACTTCCAATATAAATTTACAAGAAATTAGATTTTATCCAATTAATTTTCATAAAATTGTTTTTTAAAATAGTATATTTTATAAATAAATAATTCAAATGTGGGCAGTTACAATTTTCTTTTGGGTATTTCAAATCATGATTTTTTTTTTCATGAAAGAAAAGGAAAAAGAATTAAAGAGATGATGTTTAATTAGGAGACAATGACTAGGAGATATAGTTTGGTGATTAGTTCTTAAACAATGACACACAAGGCAAACAAGTGGGTTTTATTTATTTATTTACGATATATGGAATTTTCTTTTTTAAAATAAATGTTGGAGAATTTCTTGAAAAAAGATTGATTAAATTAAGAATTAAGTTAAAACAATAATAAAGTAGTAGTAGAAGTTTGCATCATCCAATTCGTCATGGTGCATAGATTTTAGGGCAAGTCTAGATGTTGAAATTAAAAAGAGAAGGAAATTTCATTAATTTGATGTTTTGTTTCTCCATAAACGTGTTGTTTCCACTCTTCTTTTTCCTTCTTTTTTTGGGGTTGAAGCTGTTTCTTTGTGGTTGCAGGGACGTGTACGCTGCTATGGTGCACACTTGCTCATGGATTGCGTCGTGGGAAAAGAGACTTTCCATTTAGATTTACATGGGCATTTTGTCAAACACCAGCCGACCATCGATTTGGCAGCCACCATTGTCCCATTCACTCCCGCACCATTTGCTGCTCCATCTCTTACTATATATATATATATTTTTTTTGGGGGGGGGGGGGGGTGGGAGAGGCTTTGTTAAGCCTTTGTGGGTTTCACGTGGACACCATGCTTGCCTACACTTTTTTCTGCAGTCTAGTCATTTGAGTTCAGTAGCCTTGTAATGTCTTTACCGTCAACTAAAATTATATTATTAATAAAAGAACCAGGCTTTTTTCATGCAAATTCAAAAAGTTCACATTTTGGAGAACACGTTTTAGAACATTAATTGAAGAGATAAAACTTCCATAATATTGGATGAACAAGTCGGTCCTTGCCAGGGCCTCCTTAATTCTTCCTAACCATGTTAGAACAGAGGCAATTCCATTACAACTTCAATCCTTTTTGCCTTCGACCGGGGGCTGCTGCAAAATAATTACAAAACATCAAATGGTTAAACCACTATTTAGGGTATGAACTTTTTAATTATTTCCACATTAGGGCCTAAACTATTTTTTGATCCAAGTTAGACTCTAAACTTGACAATTGTTCTTATATTAAAGCATGAATTAGACAATTTTCTCACATTGGGGTTTAATTTTTTTTTACTAAGTTAGTCCATGAACTTGACAATTATTCTCATATTGGGCTTGAACTTAACAATTATTCTCACATTAGAACCTGAGCTTTAAGATTTTCAAGGACTATCTTGGACGAAAAAAATTCAGGCCCCAATGTGAGAGAAGTTTTCAAGTTTAGGCCCCAAAAGTGATTTAACCCAACATCAAATTATTGACTTTAAATTTTTTTTTCATCATTGCTTGAATTTGGCCTTTCGCTGATAAATTGAGAGTAATGAGAGGCTTTGGCACGTATTCTTCTGCATATTCAATCATCAATGTGAGAATCCAGATACGGAGAACATCTATTTTGTTTCTTTTTACTATGACAATTGAAATATCTCTAACTTAAAACAACATATGTAATGGAAGCCCAAAAAAATGAGTTCCCACAAACTTGAGCAACAAGGTCACAAAGGATAAAAGAACTCGAGTTGCTGAGGACTCAGCCAACCATAGGCCACCTTATGTGAGGCCATATCAAGCCTAGACCCATGGCTAAGACTTTTTATTCCTACGAATCAAACTCCTTCATGCTAGAAAAATGGCCCGTCAACAACATAGACAAAAACAAAAGTGATGAAAAGAGGTGACCATTGTCTATTCAACGATTATGTGATCGACTATTATGAGTTCTCTTAAAACCTTTAAAAATTTTGCTCAGTTCCCTTTATTTAGGATCTTTGTTGGAGATTCGAGCTATCAAGTATCTTGGAAGGACAAGAGAGACAAATGACTAGATTCCCATGACGATTGGATGGAGAAACAACCAAGGATCTGAGGAGGACTCTTCTGAATCTTAAAGACAAGATTTGGGAGGAATAGTGTGGTTATAGTAAGAGGAGAACCAATAGTAGAGAAGAGGAAGGGGAGAGAAGTCAGTTGCCCTTCAAGGGTAGAGATGGTGTCGGATGACGACAATGGAGTCAAAAGAAAGACAATGGCTAAGTGTCTCATAGAAAGAGAAAAGACATAATATTCCACATACATTTTAGCTTAAATTTAACACTTAGGTGATGTAGTACCATATATAAGACATTAACTTATTCGAGTTTATTTAAAAAGAATTAAATTGAAATTTGATATTATCATATCTAGCTTTAGCAAGTAAAGTTATAGTGTAAACTGAATCTTAGTTTCTTAATGATTGGGTTGAGTAACTCATATGACTAATGTTACTTTAATATTTTTAGCTAGTACTAAAACAATTGTTAGTAATTTGCGAAATTGATAATACTACATTATTAAGGAAAATATATATATAGTATATTTTTTGTTATTTAAACAATTGGATCAAATGATTAGCCCATTAGACTAGTGACTATTTATTGATTTCTTATATACTTAAGTTTAATGGTGCAAAATTTTTTTAGTTTATTATAATTTTTATTTGTATTCTCATAACAATAGATTTGCCCAGGTGACCTACAATTTTTATCCTACCTTATGAATTGCTTAGATTTTTCTATGCTCCATCTTGCATCCGTTTAGGCGAATTCAAAGTGTCTATTGAAGTTGTTTATGAGCAAATTACACCACGCAATATTTTCCTAGATAGGTTTACATTTTTCTGCCTCACCTTAAAATGTTTTGAATGGTTATGTTCAAAGAACTCGACATTTTTTAAAAGGGTTAAAAAAAACACATCTAGTGTCATGAGTTACATGACAAGTAACATGTTACTTTAATTTGCACCTTTACACATCTTATATAAGGACTATTTTTGTATGCCATTTTCACTCTTGATTTGGTTATTTATGGCTTTGTTGTATCCTAAAAGCATAATAAAAACTTTATCAGAGTATTTTCAGGCTTCAAAGTCTTAATTTGTTAGTTATTATGTTTTTTTCTTACTTTTTTTTTGGTCAAAGTTCATTACCAATACCAATATATGTTCAAGCTATATAGGTTCAATACAACCAATTACATAAGGTGGAAAGATATATGGTATTTTTGTTAACTACATTGAATATATTTTTTATATATATTCTTGATCTGAATCCCCAAACCATTACTATATGAGACCATAAATTCTAATGCTATAATAAAAGAAACAAGCAAACACCAAGAAAATGTATGCTTTCATTGTGGATACATACTAAATTCCCTTACAGATTGACTATATGACCTTTAAAAAAAAAGAGTTCCTCAAGGGAAATTTGGATTATACTTGAAAGCTCCTATGGAAATAAGATGAAAAGAGCATATAAATTTCTTGCATTGTCATATTTTGAATTTAACATGACTAGTACAAAACCTATAGTTGACCAAATGCGTGAATTGTAACCTTTGCTTTTAAATTAAGTGAACAAGATTCCCGATTCACTCTAAGTGGGTGAAATATTATCCAACTAGCCTTTTTCTTGGAATGGATATAGATGAAGATATGACATTTTTTTGGAATCTTATAAATTTCAAAAGTTTATAACTTGAAAATTGAGGTTGAGAATTTTACTTACTTTTCTTGGTTTGAATGTGAAGAAAAGCTTTGAAAAGACATAAAAAAGGCCCTGAATTCAAAAGAAGAAATTAAAAAAACCATGAAAAGGATTGATAAAATGTGTTTTTATTACAGAAAGAAAGGACATTTATTAGATATTATAGATTTAGAAATCTTGAAGCTAGATTGCTTCTAGTTTGTAAGCACAAAAAGCTAATTTTGTTGAATAAGGTGTAACACCCGGTTCCCAATTAACCCAGAAATAAGAATAATTAAGGGACCAAATTAAAAGAGATCGTAAGTTGGCAGCATATACTAGAAGAAACGAGGAAGCTAGAAATCGAATTGGACATGGTTGAGATCTAACTATGGTTCAGTTAGGATGAAATCAATCGGTTCCTTAGTGGGAAACATCATAATTAGCTATGGACAACTCTCTTAAGATTGGAATTGGCATAGGAAGGGCTATAAATAGTTGGGAGATGGCTTCCTAGGGATGATTTTCTTCCCGATTCTGATTCATTTCTTCCGTTCTTCATTTTCTTCAATAGCTCAAAGGAGTAGCCATGGAAGGTTCTGTATGGAGCAGACTTCATGAGGATGGAGTTGGAAAAGTAGGGAAACCAACAAACTGGTAAGGTTCTTAACCCTTCCGTATACATAGAATAAGTTAAGGACTTCAGAACCATTTCAAGGGTTCATTATGTTTTTGAAAAATGGGTTAAGGTTAAGAATGTTAAGTATAACCCATGATTATTTTTGGTTGTAAGCTACTGCTTAGAGAATGGAAGCTCCAGTGCTCGAGAGAAGGGATAAGCTACATGTGAGTTCTAAACTCCAAACTCAATATTCTAGTCTACACTATTACTCATGCCATGTTTGCATAAGCATGAATTATGACGATATATTCATGCATTGCATGATTATGGGAAAACCTCAAGGGGTTAGATAAAGTTAGGATGAGAATGGGGAGATGACCCATTAGTTACCGCCTCGGGTGAAGCTCCGAACCTTGCGTAGGGAACACCGTGGTGTTCGAGCATCAATATTAGGAAGTGTAAATGAGGTAATGTGAGGAGGATTCAGGAAATGAAATCATGAAATGGTATTTACCGTGATGAGGTGTAACAACCTGGTTAAACCCTAGTCAGAACAGTGGTTTCAGGACTACAAATTTGAGTAAAAAAATATTTTAATATTATTTTCCATGCTTATTATATGTGAATTGATATCTGTGAAAATTCTGTGATTTAATTTTATCGCTTGTGTGTCGAATTATGAAAAAGAACTAAATCGCAGAAAATGCAAAATTGTCCTTCTATTTGAATAATGGCCGAATTAATGTGTCTTTATAATTGAGAGGTCTTTATGTGGTTAATATACCATTGAACTTATGAGTGGACATTAATGACCTTAATTAACATGAATTATATGTTTTATTATAAAGGACAAATTAGTAAATGCTGTATTAAATGAATTAAAATAAAACAAACATGAAAATAAAGGCCATTATCATCCATCCACCACCAAATTTGAAAGAAAAATAAGGGTTCTTAAGCTTTGTTCATTTGACCATTGTCAAGTACAATTAGGTATGTGTTTTTGATCGGTTTTTGATAATTTCCATGTTTTTGTAATCGTTGTCAAGTGTTTTATCAAGCCCATGTCTCAATTTAAGAAATTGATGAAGATTTTGAGTTGAGCCATTGATGAAATTGTGAGCTTTGTGATGTTAATTAATGAAAAAGGAAAGACATGTGTTAGATTAATATGTTTTGTATTTGAATTTTTTTTATGAATTTGAGTAATTTGGGTTAAATTTTGAAAATGGGATTTTGAGGGACTAAAATGTGAAATAAATGAAATATATGGTCTTATATGGGCTAGAGAAAAATTTAGCCTAGCATGTGTAATATGAAATTATGTGTATTTTGTGATTTTATGAATTAGGGACTAAAGTGTTAAAATATGAAAATGTGAGGGCTAATTTGTAAAATGTCCTAAATATATGTATATGGATTGAATTGAATGATTTGTTGAATAAAAGAGTTAAATTTGAATTTATATAGATCAAGAACCAAAGAAAATAGAATTAGATCGGGAAAAGTTGAAAGTTGTTGATTAGCCGATTTCATCAGTTCGAATAAGTACGAGGTAAGTCGATATACAAATAAATGTGTTTGAATTGAATTATTACTACTTATATGTTAATGAATAGTGATGAATGGCTATTTGAGTTGAATATGAGAAATTCGAGAAAGTTCCGATAATGTGACGACGTCTGAAAAGTCCCGTACGAACCATAGGAATAGTTAGGATACATATGTCATGACATAGGATTTCGATATGTGATTTCGTGTAAGACCACGTCTGGGACATTGGCATCGATTTGAGATTTATGTGTAAGACCATGTTTGGGATATCGACATTGTATTTGATTTCGTGTAAGACCCTATCTAGGACAGTGGCATCGATATTTGATTACATATACGACCACATCTGGGACATTGGCATTGTACGAGCTTTTCGAGCTATCCATGTATCCTATTTGATTCCGTATGGTTCAACGGGCACTCCGAGAAATGAATGAATATATGAAATGTATATCCGATTTAGGTACATTTAAAATGTGTGTAAAGTTGAGATTGAGAAGTAAATATATGTTTAATTGTGATTAAAAGATGATATGTGATATTCATGAAAGTGAAATATACTATATGTGTAAGTGAAGTGAATTGGGATTATATGATGTATATGAACAAATGAGTATGATGTGTTTCATAAAATGTATATGTGAAATGATTATGAATCCTAAATGAATGTATTAAATTATACTTGATTCATGAGTTGTATTTATTTGTATATGGCTTACTAAGCTTTCAAAAGCTTACTTTGTGTGTGATTTCAATTGTTTTATAGATATCGAAGCTACCGAGAGCTTGGGGATCGTCGAGGATCATCATCACTGTAACACCCCAATCCTGTAATTGTCATTAAAATAGATAAGGGGCATTACCAGACAGGCAGATCATTTCAGACCAATTCAGAAACCTCACAAAACATTATTACATAAGCAATCATCAACAATTCATCCCTTATAGAGGTTTCCAAGACCTAAGACATACTTTTAGAAAAGATCGAGACCAGACCGAACACATTCATAAATTTGAGAAACTCAGAATTTTTTTTCTCAATTCTGTTGAGGTCACACACCCGTGTGCCTCACATGGGCACTAGACACGCCCATGAGATCCAACTGTGCCAAAACAGAGTATATACACTGACTTTCACCCACGGCCAACAGACACGCCCGTGTGCCATGGCCGTGTGATACATAACTGGCTACTAACTTAAGGACACAACCATATGACACGCCCATGTGTGATCTTAAGAGGTCACTGCTTTGCATACACAGCCACAAGGCACGCCCATGGTCCCTGACCATGTAACACAATGCAGGCTTGGTTTAAGCCAACTTGCCATCCTTTTAAGGGTCATTCCTGCAAGCAATATTAAACAACATTTATACCAAAATTTTCAGCCAATTCCATGCTCAAAACATGCTTCATTATAACTAAATCATCATCATTCAATAACCTATTCAAATCCATACCAAAACACATTAAAAATATTACTACAACAACATGCCAAAATGCCCATTTCATAGCTCACTTATGGCACCTTCTATCTCATGCTTAAACTTACCATTTCCTCAACTTGGCATATTTCAAAATGATCACTACATATAAGGCAATATAACCATTACAAATATACACAATTTGGCATCATAAACCGTTTACCAAAACTAGGCACAAATATACCATTTGCTAGCTAACTCACATGGCATAACATATATATATATATATATATATATATATATATATATATATATATATATATATAACAAAGCTTAAATACATATACATTCTAGCCTATACATGCCATACTGAAAATATTTACACTTTCAAAAGTACCAAATTAAAGTTCGATAGTGTGGTGACGATCCTTGACGGTCCCCGAGCTTGCAGTAGCTTCGATATCTATAAAATAATGTAAACACACACAAAGTAAGCTTTCAAAAGCTTAGTAAGTTCGTACCAAAACATCAATAATATATCATATGAAACATCAATACATAAGTAATTATAATTTCTCAATTCATCCATCAATTCCATGCTAACAACAGCTATATGTTTAAACAAATTCGATAAAATTTTATACATATTACCACCTACCACATAGGTATTATACTTACCATAACATTTATATGTTCATTCGTTTATAATCTCACCTCTTGTTCAAAAACTTTATGACATTCTGATGATCACCAATGCTTTAATTATCCGCACACTTAATGCTTAAAGATTAGCCGAAGCTAGAACAATTTCGCACACTTAGTGCCAATTGAACTAATCGAAGCTAAGTCGGTATTGCACACTTAGTGCCTTATATAGCCGAAGCTATTCCAACTCTCACACTTAGTGCCATTTGTAGCCAAAGCTATATGTATTAAACTGTACACTTAGTGCTAAGCATAGTCGAATATCATCGTACTCAAACTGTAATCAAATATATATACAATTTATGCATTGTAATTGCATTAAAACATAACTTTAACATCATTTATCACATACGAACTTACCTCGTACTCGGGATTGTCGATTTGAATTGTTTACTTGATAGCCTTCGACTTCCTTCGATCTAAATTCGAATTCCTCCTTTCTTGATCTATATGTATTCAAAATTAACCCTTTTTGTCCACCAATTAATATAGTTCAATCCATAAACACATATTTAGGGCATTTTGCAAACTAGCCCTCACATTTTCACGTTTCGACACTTTAGTCCCTATTTCACAAAATCAAAAAGTACACATAATTTGCATATACACAAGCCTAGCCGAATCCTCCTAGTACTCATACTAGTCCACACATTTCATTTATTTCACATTTTAGTCCCTCAAAATAACATTTTTATAATTTAGCCCAAATTGCTCAAATTCATAAAAAATCCAAAGGCAAAACATGTAAACCCAACATCAAGCTTTCATATTTCACCATTTAACAACACAAAACTCATGAATTCATCCATGACATATTTCAAATTCATCATCAAAATCAGAAATTGAGGCATGGGCCTAATAGTAGACGAAGCAACGATTACAAATATGTAAAAATTATCAAAAACCGAAACAAAAACATACCTTAATCAAGTCAAACCATAGCCGAAACCTAGCAAGCTTTTATCCTTTATTTTTCCTTTGACTTTCGATAATGGTGGTGAATATATCACCAAATTTATGTTTTTTGTTTTATTGTTATAACATTTATATTCATTTTACCATTTTTAGCCTTGTTATTTTTATTAGATTTCCACTATCTAATATCCAACTATGTCCATACATTAATTCAATGGTTTATTTAAAACATAAGGACCTCACATTTAATGATACACATCAAATAAGTACTTTAACAAACAGTAGGCATCTTTTACATTTTACGCGATTAAGTCATTTTTGCAAATTAAGCACACAAACAGTTAAATTTTCACACGAGACTTTCGCACATACTAATTCACACATCATAAGCACGAAAAACAATATTTAAATATTTTTCTAACTCGAATATGTGGTCCCAAAACCACTATTCTGACTAGGGTCAAAACTGAACTATTACAATCATATTATCAAACTTAACTTTGGTATCTTTTGAAAGTGTAAATATCTAAGTATGGCATGTATAGTCTAGTTAAATTGAGATATGTTTTAAGGTGTGAATATTTAGCCATGTGATATGGCTTGGTTTTGGTTGTGTTTATGAATGAATTTTGGTATGTGCTTATTTGGGAAATTGGTAAGATTTTGGCATGAGATTGAATGTAGTAAATTGAAGTTATGAAACATATGTTTTGATTATGAATTGGTTACAAATTTGATATGAAATGATTTGGTTTTGAACTTGTAGGGAGGGCCCAAAAATTTGGGTGGCATATTGGCCTTGTAAATGGCCTATTTTGTGCCCACAGGGGCACAGACATAGACGTATGTCTCTGCTGTGTCGCTCGAGGGCCACTTCAAAGTGAGCCTGGGTAGATCACACGGACGTGCACACAGACGTGTGCTAGGCCGTGTGGCTAAGTCAGTAACCTCCCTAATTTCCACACGGCCTGGCACACGGGCATGTCTTTTGGCCGTATGATGAAGTCTGTATGTATGCCCTGTTTTGCCACGCCATAGACACACGGGCGTGTCTAATGCTGTGTGAGGCAGATGTCCAGTTCACATGGGCGTGTGATATTTGAAATGTTGAAAATTTTTATATATTATCAATTTAGTCTCGAATGCATGATTAGAACCTTGTATGCTTGATTTAAGTACATATTTAATGTGATTGAATGATATTGATTGAGATAAGATGTTATCAGATAAATGATTGTTCTGAACTGAGTTATAAGTTCGGTAATACCTCTTAACCTATTCCTACGATGGTTACAGGTTAGGGGTGTTACATTCTATTAGTATTAGAGCTACGGTTTAGTCAATTCTAGGGCTAACATAGCGTATGTGAGTCTAGCTATACATGCCATATATATATGAACTGTGATAGTGTGATGATTCCTGACAATGAAAATGTGTTTTTATATAGTAAATGGATCCCAAATGAGCCGTAGCTGATGATGTTGAAAGTAATGCACCCGCTCCTACTCAAGGGACAGTGCAATCCAATTCTAGACCTGTTACTAGTAGCCATGAGGGAGAGGCTGAGCAAGTCTTTTTTCCAAATGACGAATGATTGGTTCAGTCAGTATATGAGAACTAATTCGGCTGCTCCACAACCTTCAACCTGCCTAATCCTCCATAAGTCCCTATCACACCCCAAGCTGTGAATCCGATTCAGTTGAGTAACCCTTTGGTTGATAAAATTAGAAAATATGGGGCTGAAGAGTTTCATTCTACTACGAATGATGATGCTGAGAGAGATGATTTTTGGCTCGAGAATACGATACGAGTGTTTGATGAAATGCCATGTACCCCGGACGAATATCTTAAATGTGCAGTTTCACTTCTAAGAGATACGGTGTACCATTGGTGGAAAATATTGATATCAATGGTTCCGAAAGAATGAGCCATTTGGGAATTCTTTTAGGAAGAGTTTAGAAAGAAGTACATTAGTCAGAGATTCATAGATCAGAAACGCAAAGAATTTCTTGAGCTGAAACAAGGCCGTATGTCTGTTACAAAATACGAATGAGAAATTGTGAGATTGAGTCAATATGCACAAGAATGTGTTTCGACCAAAACAATTATGTGCAAGAGATTTGAAGATGGTTTGATTGAAGATATCAACTTGTTAGTCTAGATTTTGGAAATAAAAGAGTTCGTTGTGCTTGTTGAACGAGCGTGTAAAGCTGAGGAACTCGGGAAAGAGAAAAGAAAAGCTGACTCGAAAGCTAGAGAGGTACGAAAAAGATCAGCGAATAAGTCATTTCATTCAGCATCAAAGAAATTCCAAGATGATTTTAGCCGTTCAAAGGCTACTGCTGGTTATTCTAGACGTGATCGAGACAGACCACCAATGAGTTCGAAAGCTACCTCAGTAGCTAGTGTTGGTAACATCAAGCCTAATCAACTTGAGTGCAAGCATTGCGGTAAATGACATCCTGACAATTGTAGGTTGAATGATCGAGCTTGTTTCAAATGTGGATCATTAGATCATTTCATTCGTGATTGTCCCGAGTTGGTTGAGTAAGAGATAGTGCAGAATACGAGGTTGAGTAACATGGTAGCTCGAGGAAGATTACCCAAAAATACAGGTAATGTGAGTGGCAGTTAGAGAATGATTAAAGACACGACTACGAGATCTGAAGCCTGAGCACCTGCCAGAGCTTATGTTATTCGCGCTCGCGAAGAAGCTTCATCTCCAGATGTTATTACTGGTACTTTCACTCTCTATGATACTACTGTAATTGTATTAATAGATCCAAGATCAACTTATTCTTATGTATGTGAAACTTTAGTATCCAGTAAGACTTTTCCTGTAAAGTCTACTGAATTTATGATTAGAGTATCAAACCCCTTAGGTAGATGTGTCTTGGTTGATAAAGTTTGTAAGAACTTTCTGTTGATGATTTGAGATTTCTGTTTTTCGGCCGATATGATGTTGTTGCCATTCAACAAATTTGATATAATTTTGGTTATGGATTGGTTAACATTGCATGATGCGATAGTGAATTGCAAATGAAAGACGATTGATCTGAGATGTCAGAATAATAAGATAATTCAGATTGAGTCTAATGATTTGAATGGTTTACCATCAGTGATTTCTTCGATGTTAGCTCAAAAATATGTGATAAAGGGTTGTGAAGCTTATTTGGATTATATGCTTGACTCGAAAGTGACTGAAAAGAAGGTTGAATCAGTACTTGTTGTGTGTGAGTATCCGGATGTGTTTCCTGATGAGTTACCGGGTTTACCACCGATCTGAGAGGTTGAGTTTGGCATTGAGTTAATGCCAGGAACTACTCTGATTTTGATAGCTCTGTATAGAATGACTCCAACCGAGTTAAAAGAATTAAAGTCTCAGTTGCAAGAGTTGACCGATAGAGGATTCGCAAGACTGAGTTTTTCACCTTGGGGTGCTCCTGTTCTTTTTGTGAAAAAGAAAGACAGCACGATGAGAATGTGCATTGATTATCGTCAGTTGAACAAAGTGACTATCAAGAACAAATATCCTCTGCCTAGAATTGACGATTTGTTTGATCAACTGAAAAGAGCTACTGTGTTTTCAAATATAGATCTGAGATTGGGCTATTATCAGTTGAGAGTAAGGGATTCAGACATTCCAAAAACTGTTTTCCGAACGAGGTATGGACACTATGAGTTTTTAGTTATGCCTTTTGGATTAACGAATGCACCTACTGTTTTTATGGATTTGATGAACAAAATTTTCAGACCGTATTTAGATCAATTTGTTGTTGTATTCATTGATAACATTTTGATTTATTCGTGTGATGAATCTGAGCATGCCGAGTATTTGAGAGTTGTGCTACAGACTCTACGTGATAAGCAACTATTTGCAAAATTCAGTAAATGTGAGTTCTGGTTACGCGAAGTTGGTTTTTTGGGCCATAATGTATCAGCATTTGGTATCCGAGTTGATCTGAGCAATATTTCAGCTATTTTAGATTGGAAGCCTCCGAGAAATGTTTTTGAAGTCCGCAATTTTCTGGGACTTGCTGGTTATTACCGATGGTTCATAAAAGGTTTTTTATGATCGCAACTCCATTGACAAAATTGCTTCAGAAAGATATGAAATTTGAATGGTCTAAAAAGTGTCAGAAAAGTTTTGATCAGTTGAAAGCCTTATTGACTGAAGCTCCAGTGTTAGTATAGCCAAAATCAGGTAAAGAATTTGTTATTTATAGTGATGCTTCGATGAACGGTTTAGGTTGTGTTCTGATGCAAGAAGGCAAAGTTATAGCCTATGCTTCGAGACAGTTAAAGTCCCATGAAAAGAATTATTCGACAAATGACCTTGAATTAGTTGCTATTGTATTTGCTTTAAAAATCTGGCGATACTATCTGTTTGGCGAGAAATTTCACGTATATTCTGATCATAAAAGCTTGAAATATTTGATGACTCAGAAAGATTTGAACTTGCGACAGAAAAAATGGCTAGAATTGCTAAAAGACTACGAGCTTGTTATTGATTATCATCCGGGAAAAGCAAATGTTGTTGCTAATGCTTTAAGCCGAAAATCTTTGTTTGCTTTGCGTGTGATGAATACTCATTTAGTTTTGTCCGATGATGGTTAGGTATTAGCTGAATTAAAAGTGAGACCATTATTTATTCAGCAGATTTGCGAAGCTTAGAAGGTTGATAATGAGATTATAGTAAAACGAGCTCAGTGTGATTTGGATTCTGATTCTGAATATCGAATTGATAATGATGATTGTCTGAGATTCCGAGATCGAATTTGTGTTCCAAGAAATCCAGAGTTGATACAGATGATTCTGAAAGAAGCACATCACATTTATCTATCAGTACATCTGGGTAGTACGAAAATGTATAATGATTTGAAATAGCATTACTGGTGGTCTGGAATGAAAAGAGATATCTCTGAATTTGTTTTGAAATGTTTGATCTGTCAGCAAGTTAAAGCTGAACATCTGGTGCCATCTGGTTTGTTACAACCGATTATGATTCTGGAGTGGAAATGGGATAAAATAACGATGGATTTTGTTTCAGGTTTGCCCCTATCTTCGAGAAAGAAAGATGTGATTTGGGTTGTGGTTGACCGATTGACGAAATCAGCTCATTTTATTCTGGTACGATTTGACTACTCGCTTGATAAATTAGCTGAGTTATACATTTTCGATTGTAACATCCCGATTTAGGGTCTAGTCGGAACAGTGGTTTTGAGACCATAAATTCGACGTAATAAAATTTATTTTTATTATATTTTTATGGTCTACAATTTCACGAGGTGATTTCGTGAAAATTTTGTTTGAAAATTTTCATTTTTGGGCACTCAATTTGGTCAAAAGGACTAAATTGTAAAAAGTGAAAAACTTGAGTTCTAGAAGCTAGAGGTGTCTAATTGCTATGAAATTTTAAATTGGAGGTCCTTATATGGTAATTAGACCATTGGTTAATTTTGTGGACAAAAATGAACATAAAATAGGTGAAATAGAATATTTTTAAGTTAGGCGCATTTTGGTTATTTGGTAATTAAAATAATAAAAAGGGAAATAAAAGCCAAATTTATGCTCATCTTCAACCTTAGGCTGAAATTTGCATGGAAGTCATGGCTAGGGTTTTGTTCAAGCTTTCCAAGCTCAATAGTAAGTCCGTTCTTGCCTCGTTTTTAATGATTTTTATGTTTTTGAAATCCTCGTAACAAGATGTAGCTATTTCTACCATTTATTTGAACTAGGGTTGATGTTTGAAAATTTACCCATGTGCTACATGTGTGTATTTTGATGTTTAAGGGAGGAATATGAATGTTTGTTGTGTGTTAAACGAGTTTTACTAAGTAGTTTTCGGTGAAAACACTAAAAAAGGACTAAGTTGTAAAAGTTATAAAATTTGTCATAAAAGTGTGATTTAGTGGAAATTGTTGGCTGATATAGTTATGAAAATGATTTGGCTAGGCTTGAAGTACAAAGAAATTAAATAAATTTCATTTTTACGAGCCTAGGGGAAAATATGTAAATATGACAAAGTTTAAGGGCAAAAATGTAATTTTGCCATAATATGATTTTTGGGTCGTAATGAATAATATGACTAATTAGTAAGCTAAATGTGATATTATAGATCAAGAAAACCGAGATTCATGCTTAAATTAAGAAAGTACGAGATTATGGACTAAAATGGAATAATTAGCTATGCTCGGATTCCAGGTAAGTTCGTATGCCAATAATAATGCAATGTTATACTTGAATGTTAATGCTTGATATTACATGAATTGTAAGTACATGTGTAAATAATGTGACAATGTGCTATGTTATGTTGTGTTAACATTATGTGATAATTATTTTATTGCTTATTAAATATGCTATGTCTAATGGTACTATTGTAAGCATGAATGATATTATGGTCGTTATCCATGACGTCATGAGCAAGTGCAATAGAGGTGCAATGTGCAAGTGAGAAAAACCTCATTTGAACCTTAGGAATAGTTTAGGATACAAGTGACATGTCACTAGGAATTAAGAAGTCCAAACTCGTTAAGTGGTCTGGGTTCGTGATATATGTGGCATCCGAGCTCATTGAGTGGTCCGAGTTCATAATGCATGCGATAATGTGATTGAGTTCCGAGCAATGGTCTTGTGTGTCCCATCGGTGGCTAGGTAATCCTTGAGTGGTCAGATACCTGACAGCTTTTGTGAGCAACCGTGTAGTTACACCTTGATCAATAGCTTATATGAGTAAGCTCGTGAGTAGCTCCATTATGAGCGTTACATGTTATGAGGTAGCCTTGGCTACGTATGTATATGTGGCACTTATGTGCAAGTTTTCCGCATATCCAATAGTATTCTGAGTGTTCAACGGGCAATATAATGGATGATGTGACAAAAGTCCTAAGGAGAATATGTTAAGGAAGTTATGATTATATGCTGTATTACGATTTGGTATAGGTATGTACACTAAATTCACGAGTAATGCCTTGATATATGATGTTTCATGATAAAGAGGTATGTGGGTGATAATTAAGTCAAAGGTTTTGAATGATGAATAAACTTATGTTTATGTTTATGATTATGTTTATTATGTCATCATATAATAGTTATCATGATATTGCACTAAAATAGTTTTAGATAGCATTAGTTGTGTAACTTTAAAGATCCACCAAAAATTGTGGAAATTGAATTAGAAATTAAATGATATATGAGATTAAATCTTATTGAGCCTAGTTTTACATAGAGGAAACTATGTAAACAAAATAATTTCATACTAAGAGATATTTGAATTGATGTGAGACAGGGTTAGAGTGATTTTGGGCTCCCCTATCTTAACTTTGGAAAATCACTAAAAATTGTACAAGAATAACTATGAATTATAATTAATATGAATAAATCCTTAATGAGTATAATTTCAAGATAAATAGACAGGAACATTATCTGAATCTCGTACTATGAAATAATTAATTTTTAGTAAAGAAAGGTTGAAGCTGTCAAATAGCAGAACATGGGTAAATTTAAAGAATAAATTGTACTTATTGGCTAGACCAAAAATTTTGGAAATTTTATGGTAAGAATATATGTGAGTCTAGTTTCAGGGAAAATTAGCGGATCTTAATTTAGAGTTCCATAGCTCAAGTTATAAATAATTTAATGACTATGACTCGAGTAGACAACTTGACTAGAATATGAGCAAATAGTGGAATTATGAGTAATTTCGGTTGTGTTGCCATGAGAACACGTTGTAAGAATTTGGAAAAAGCACGTTAATAAATTGCTTATTATTTTTTTCATACGGGCTTACTAAGCTATAAAGCTTACCCTTCTCCTTTCCATTTCTTTTAGTATTGTCAGGTTAGCTTGAGGTTAGAGATCGTTGGAGGCAGCATCACACTATCAAATTATCAAGCCGGGGTATTAATAAATCTTAAGTGTTTTCAAGTGAGTGGCATGTATAGAGACTTAGTACTTTATGATATGTATTTCATGATTTGGCCAATTGAGTTGGCTTATAATGATTTATTTGTATAGAGCCATAAGGTATGACTTATATTTGATCATTGGGTTGTAAACCTAATTGGTTTTGCTTGACTGTTCTAATGTCTTGATGATGTGCATGTTGTGGTGGCTTGATATCGATGGATGTATGATATGGCATGTATGTTTGATGGATGAACTTTGATCAATAAATGTTGTGATATCTCGAATTAGGGCCTAATCAGAATAGTGGTTTCAGGACCACAAATTTGAGATATAAATAATTATTTTATTATTATTTTTAGGTCTATGATATAATTGCATGATTGTGTGAAAATTTCGTGAAGAAATTCTATGCATAAAATGCTTAATTTGAAATTAGGGACTAAATTGAATAAGTTGCAAAACTTGCATTCTAGAAGTTTTTAGTATGAAATTGCTTTGGAATATTAATTAGGAGGTCTAAAATAGAAATTTAACCAATTTCTAAAATTTTGTACAAAAATGGGCTTGTACATGAAAAATTACAAAGAAAGGCATTAAGGACATTTTTGTCATTTGGTAAATATAGTCATTAAAAAGGGAAAAATAACACAAAAATAGACTCATATTCTCCATAGGCTGCTGAATTTTGCTTGTCACCATAGTTAAAGTTTCCAACATTTTTAAACCTTGATTGTAAGTGATTTCAAGCCCCGTTTTAAATGTTCTTTACGTTTTTGGAGTTTCGGTAACTTGATTAAGGTTATTCTAGCAATAATTTAACCTAGGGTTTATATTTGGAAAAATACCCATAGGTGAAATATGTTTATTTTTATGTTTTATGGTAGAATATGAAGCTTGAAATTGTGTTAAACGACTTTTGCTAAGCGATTTTACGTGAAAACGAGTAAAACGACATTATCGGTAAAAATACCTAATGTTCATAAGTATATGTTAGAGTGAGAATTTGATGTTGCCATAGAAGGGAAAAATAATCAGCATGTCATAAAACATAAGAAAATAGGATGAAGTTTAATTTTCGAGCCTTAGAGAAAAAGTGTAAATATGTAAACGTTTAGGGGCAAAAATGTAATTTTGTCAAAGTTTGAGTCAAGGACTGTTTTAATAAATGTGAGTATTAAATAAGCTAAATTTGTTATTATAGATCAAGAGAAACGAGATTCAAGTCGTGATCGAGGGAAAAATAAAGTTTCCGGGGAATAAGCTCGATTTCTAACATTTTGTACCGAGGTAAGTTCATGTGTAAATGTGGTAACATAATTGTTATTTTAAGTAATTTAATGATAGTGATATGATATGATGATTATTATTATGAAATATTATGCTTTGTGGTTATTATTGAGTAATATTCAAATTATGTGTGCTACTTGATAAATATGAATTGCTACCGAGTATCGGTTTCGATATTCCGTGGAAGACGGCAAAGATGTGTAATCGAGGAAAAGCCCGTTTGAACCTTGCGAATATTTTAGAATACAAGTGACATGTCACTAGGATATTTGAGTTCCGAACTCGTTGAGTTGAGTCCGAGTTCACTTATGGGCGGGTTACATGGTAGCTTGGCTAAATAATTTCCGTAGGCTATTGAGTTTGTCTAGCTGCGGGTATGGCACTTATGTGCATAAAATCAATGTATTCGAATTATATTCCGATTTTTTCAACGGGTGAATCTTAAATGAATAAGGAGAACACCTAAAACGAAGGTGACATGTTGGTAAGTGTGGTGAATGGGAAAATATGATAGGTATGTGCTTAAACCCTCGGGTTGAGAACTTGGTATGATGAAATCGTGGTAAGATAGTAAATGCATATGTAACATGAACGTTTTGATGATATTTATGCAAATGATGTTTGTGTTGGATTGCATGATTATGTTACTTGCTATTTTCATGTGAACTTACTAAGCATTTATGCTTACTCCCTCATTTCCATTCTTTGTTGTTTTGACAAGCCAGCTCGGAAATCGGGAACGGTCGGAGACTTGCTCACACTATCTGTGGATCATTTTGGTATAGTGGCTTGTATATTTTTAGTATGGCATGTATAGCATTATAATCATTTTGTGTATATATTCTTATGATATGACTATTGAGTGACAATGAAATTCTTGGTAAAGATTAGCCATTGGAATGGCTAATCAAAAATCATATTTGGTGATATGTATGCTTAATGTGCTATCTAATCCATGGAATTTCATGAAAAGGTGAAATTTACCATAAAACAGTATCATACAACATAAATGATGTGAGTTTGAAAAATCACTAAAAATAGTAGAGACAGATTTAGATGGTGAGTAAAATATGAAGTTGAAGCTTATTATGTATATTTTCATATGGAAGAAACAAAACAGATAAATGAGTTGTATTTCATAAGATATTTGGGTTTTAGTGGAATAGGGTCAGAGCGATTTCTAAATCCCCTGTTTTGAATTTATAAATTCACTAAAAATTGTAAAAAAATAATTAGGAGTTATACTTTATATTTAAAGATTCCTTATTGAGTTTAATTTTAATAAAAACAAACGACATAGTCATTTGAATTCTTTACAGAGAGAAAAGTGATTCGTAGTGAACAGAGGTCAGAGCAGTCGAACACTAAAACAGGGGAAACTTTAACTAATAAAATGTACTAATTTTCTTGACCAAAAATTCTAGAAAAAAATTGGTAAATAGATATACGAGTCTAGTTTTAGGGAAAATTTATGGATTCGAATTTTGAGTTTCTTAACTCGAGATATGAATTTTTTAGTGACTGTAACGCAGATGGGCAGTTTATTACAAAATGTGAAATTAATTGTTTGAAATTGTTTAAGTGATATTTTAAGTCTGTTAACGCCTCGTGCTCGACTCCGGCGATGGTCTCGGGTAAGGGGGTGTTACAAATGTGACCATATTCTTAGTATAAAAGTATAAATTTAGAATAAGTTAATGATGTTAATGAAGATGACAAGGCCAAATGAATATGGTTTGGTATGTCTAGACTTGATATAAAATGAGTATGAGAACCACAAGTGTGATGACATGCAAATGTTATGTTTGTAACTTAATTGAGGATGTTTAATCTTTAATTGGATACCATGTTCAATTGGATACCATGTTCTATGCAAATGTTATGTTTAATCTTTAATTGGATACCATGTTCAGTTGGATACCATGTTCTATGCCTTTGATGTTGTATAAGTGTGTGAGGGATTAAGGTTGACCAAGACTTGGAAAATAGCCTAAGTGTTGGCCACACAGACAGAGACACGACCGTGTGACCTTAAAATATTGCTGACGTCATAAACAGAGAGTTACATGGGCTGAGGACACGTGCGTGTCTGAGCCACACGGGCGTGTGTGACCACACAGCCTACCCACACGGACGTGTGACTCTCCAAAACTAGAAAATTTTCTAAGTGTTGTAAAAAGTTCATAAGCTTTTGGTTTAGTCCTAATCACCCCCGATGTATGTTTTAGGCCTTGTAGACCCGTATAAAGGACGATATACATGTGTTTGAATGATTTTGAATTGGTTGAAATTTTATGGCCCGGTTTTATGAAATTGTGTACGTTTAAGTCTGGTAATGCCTCATATCCTGTCCCGACGTCGAACACAGGTAAGGCGTGTTACATTTAGTGGTATCAGAGTTATGGTTTAGTCAGTTCTTGGACTAACCTAGCATGCATGAGAGTCTAGCTATACATGCCACAAATCTGTGATAGTGTGATGTCTCCTGACGCGAATGAGAACCATCTTGTTTGGACAGAGATACTCTCCAACCGAGCTACACCGACTATGTTAAATGTGATGCCAAGGTATCCAGGTAAAATATAGTTATGATGAGCCTAAACTCAGAAAAGTATGAACAAAAGTTCATGTTGCGATGAGTATCCATGCTTGTTTAATGTTCATATGAATGAAATGACACGTATATGATGAGGTGCGAGATGAAAGTTTTGATTGTGATATACTTATCCATGTTTGTTTGGCCCACATATGATGCTATGTGCATGACTTGTTTGACTGAATGAATGGGACAAGTAATGTTATTCAGAATACATAGAATGCATGCATAAGTGCACTATTTAAAGAAGATAATTGGGAAGCTCGTGTCATACAAATGTGAATAATAGTTTACCTAAAGTGAATGTTATGCTTGTGAAACTATTGCTATGATGATGAAATAATGCTACATGCATATGCGCATCAGAGACGAACCATTGGAATAGTTAGGATACATATGTCATTACATAGGATTTCGATATGTGATTTTGTGTAAGACCATGTCTGGGACGTTGGCATCGATTTGAGATTTATGTGTAAAACCATGTCTAGGACATCGACATCGTATTTGATTTTGTGTAAGACACTATCTGGGATAGTGGCATCAATATTTGATTACATATAGGACCACATCTGGGACGTTGGCATTGTACGAACTTTTCGAGCTATCCGCGTATCCTATTTGATTTCGTACGGTTTAACGGGCATTCCGAGAAATAAATGAATATATGAAATGTATATCCGATTCAGGTATGTTTAAAATGTGTGTAAAGTTGAGAATCAGAAGTATATGTTTAATTGTGATTAAAAGATGATATGTGATATTCATGAAAGTGAAATATACTATATGTGTAAGTGAAGTGAATTGGGATTATATGATTTGTATATGAACAAATGAGTATGATGTGCTTCATAAAATGTATATGTGAAAGGGTTATGAATCCTAAATGAATGTATTAAATTATACTTGATTCATGAGTTGTGTTTATTTGTATATGGCTTACTAAGCTTTCAAAAGCTTACTTTGTGTGTGATTTCAATTGTTTTATAGATATCGAAGCTACCGGGAGCTCGGGGATTGTCAAGGATCATCATCACATTATCAAACTTAACTCCAGTATCTTTTGAAAGTGTAAATATCTACGTATGGCATGTATAGTCTAGTTAAATTGAGATATGTTTTGAGTTGTGAATATTTAGCCATGTGATATGGCTTGGTTTTGGTTGTGTTTATGAATGAATTTTGGTATGTACTTATTTGGGAAATTGGTAAGATTTTGGCATGAGATTGAATGTAGTAAATTGAAGTTATGAAACATATGTTTTGATTATGAATTGGTTGCAAATTTGGTATGAAATGATTTGGTTTTGAACTTGTAGGGAGGACCTAAAAATTTGGATGGCATATTGGCCTTGTAAATGGCCTATTTTGTGCCCACACGGGCAGAGACATGGACGTGTGTCTCTACCGTGTCGCTCGAGGGCCACTTTGAAGTGATCCTGGGTAGATCACACGGTCGCACACATGGGCATGTGCTAGGCCGTGTGGCCAAGTCAGTAACCTCCCTAATTTTCACATGGTTGACACATGAGCATGTCTTGTGACCGTATGGTGAAGTCAGTATGTATGCCCTGTTTTGCCACGGCCTAGACACATGGGTGTGTCTAATGTCGTGTGAGGCACATGGCCTGTTCACATGGGTGTGTGATATTTGAAATGTTGAAAATTTTTACTTGTTATCAATTTAGTCTCGAATGCATGATTAGAGCCTTGTATGCTTGATTGAAGTACATATTGAATGTGATTGAATGATATTGATTGAGATAAGATGTTATCAGATAAATGATTATTCTGATCTGAGTTTTAAGTCCGGTAATTCCTCTTAACCTGTTCCGACGATGGTTACGGGTTAGGGGTGTTACATGAGGTATCGACTAGTCCTTCGGGGCGACACCATGATGATGGTATATGGTGTAAGAAAATAGATGAAAGTTGCTATGGCAGTATGGTATGTGGTACATAGTGTAAGACCATGAATGAAAAATGCCATGGCACCAAGGCATATGGTATAAGGTAAACAGTGTAAGACCATATATGAAAGACTCTATGACAGTCAGGTATGATAGGTAAGACAATAAATGAAAGAATTTAAGGCATCATAAAATAGTACGCCATGATGGCAGATCGAAGTAAGACCATGGAAGAGAGGTTCCATGACATCCATAGAGATGAAGTCTGTCAGGACAGTAAACACAAAATAGAGTAAGTCCACCGGGATAGTAAACAGGAAACAGTTAGAGTCTCCCAAGACAGTAAACATGAGGTTAGTTCGTCGAGACAGTAAACACAGGTAAGTTCAATGAGACAAGGGATCAAGATAAGAAGGGTATAAGACCATAGCTAGGCTAATGCATCTCATAGAGTCCGCCAAGACACAAACGCGGAAAGGTAGCTCGGATCTCAAGTGCAAGGTATAGATCTCAACGACCAGTACAAGAAACCCTGCAGTTTGGGGAAAGGTAAAAGAAATCGTAAGTATGGCAAGTGAATAATGAGGAATCTACCAAGAATGATGAAAGTTGTAAGAAATAAGACGTGGGTGAAGACCCAACAGGATATAGAGAAAGTGGGACAGGCGAGTGTAGGTTTTGTTATAGAAATGAAGAAATGGAATTTCCTAAAGATCACAAGATAGAATCAGCAATCAAGAACCACCAATAAGAGTGCAAAGAAGGAATATGAGGGAAGTGAATTCCCTCATAAGGAAGAAAGTCTAATGCGAAAACTCTGCCATAATGACAGTGGTAATGAGGGAACGAGCAAGTGAGATGGTAGGATCATATAGCCATATGACAATAAGTTAGTGGTTCATTACGGGGACAGGTGAGGTCTCAGGTTAGACATGAGGATAAGGTGGATTATTGGAAGTAATATCTCTACAGTTATCGATAGGCTCGAACAAGAATGAGATCGCTAGAGTGACAAGGTTAGTGATAAGACAACAGAATACGAAAATGACAACCAGTCCTTCGGGACTAAGGTGTGGATGGAAAGAGATCGTCAAGGTCTAGTATGAAGAAGTCTGCCAAGGCAGGAATGTCCCAAGAGCCCTTAGGTGGATAGTTAAGAAGCATAGGTTCGCATATATGGCAAGGTATCTGGTACACGGTCGATTGAAAAGATTGACCAAAGGATGGTCTTTTGACGAGCCATGTAACTTATAGGATCAGGTGAAGTCTACGACCATGACGAAGTAAACTTGCCATGAGCAAGCAAGGAATATTTTGTTTATGTTTATTTTATATTGTTGCTTTCATGTGATAGGGTTAATTTATAGTACAATGAAGGAACTCATTAAGTTCATTTTAACTTATTGAAGTTTGCGTAATGATCGTAGGATAGACGAGGTGGATCGAGGACTCAGAGAAGGGACCAAGCCAGATGGAGTGGAGATCGAGGATCGCTATAGGATCAAGTCATGCACATATGAAGAGGGTACTATTGGAAGCTTCACCTCAGGATCGATAACAAGAAGCTAGATAGCCTCATTAGAGTATGGACTTTTACAATCAACAATCCCTATCAAAATTTCAAGAAAATCTTTGTAAATAAATAGTCTATTTAGATATAGAAATGAATTGAAGGATTAAACATTTAGTGGCTTAAAGCCCTTAGTTGTGATCATTATTATTGATTTTATTATTAGATTTATTATTAAATTTTTTATAGCAATTAAGTTAGCCATTATTAGGTATAGGTCCATTTGTGACGCTCCATACCTAGATCGGGCAGGTGGATCGAGCGTAAGCTGTGACATAAGATATGAAGGAAATTGTTGCAATTGTAACTAAAATGCAAATTGGCGCTGTGACTGGAGTTCATATGGCTATTGCAACTAAAACTTTGGATGGTGATTGGATTTTTGAGCTAATATTCATGTGTGCAACAATAAATAAGTGTTAAAAGTAACATGTTTTAATCTCATTCTTAATGCATTTTTGGGTGATTATTCGATGTTTGTGGTGAATTTTATGCTCCTAATTCTTTAAATTCATGTTTTTATACTTAGGAGAGCATTTGGGAGCAAAAGGAGTGAAAACTAAAAAATTGGAACAAGGTATAGGAGCCACACGGGCTGACTCTTTCCACACGACCGTATGAGCCACATGAGCTGCCACAAGACCATGTGGTAGGCCGTGTCGACTTTGTGAATTAGCAATCTGAATAGTAGAAAAAATAGATATTTTGGTTTTTTGGGCATTTTAAGACGTATATATGACAAAAGTAAGAAGGTAGGAGAAAGCTGTTATAGGATACTCAAGAAAACAACTTGAAAAACACCATTGAAGCTGATTTTGAAGTAGATTTCCGTCAAGATTGAAAACTCTCAGTTGATTTCTTAGGAAGCCATCATGAGTTTCTTTGTTTTTATTTGCAAGCATTAACTAAATTTTTAAATACATAGGGAGATGAACCCTATGATGAATTTTTTCTTTTGGTTTTCATTTTACGTAATAAATACTTAGATCTTGTTCTCAATTATGTGTGCTTAATTATTGGTTTAATATTTCTAGACTATTGATCCATGTAACACCCCAAACTCGGCCTGGACGTTATGGTTGAATCTGGTGATGCCACATTGGTATGGCTTTGTAAAACATAGTGCTATTAAAAAAATAGATCCATTTGCGTTAAGCCTCGTTGAGGTCTTTATGAAAAACTAATCTTTATTTAGTTTACAACCCAATTACGGGTTCATTTAGCAAAGCATGTCACATATCAAATTGTTATTACATTTTAAAACATTGATCGTCGCAGAAGCTTTTTAAAATAAGTTGCGTAAGGAGATAGTTGAAAAATCATTTTTATTTTGAAAACCCTAGTACTACTGCTATCAGCTATAAACCAATTTAAATAAATCCCCAATTAAAGATAAAACTTAAAATGGTCGTATTACATAAAATTTAACCCAATTAAAGCTACCATTATTAAAAAGTCCAGTACGTATTTTAGCAGCGGTGTGGCCTTTCCCGAGTCCCTCGTAGCACCGACCCAGCTAAGGATTACCTATGCATATAAACAGTAGAGTGAGTTTATGAAAACTCAGTGTGTAATACAATCTAGGCCTAAGCCCACATCCGTAACAGTATTAGTGTGGGCCTTGGCCCATTTCAGAACAGTATCAAACATGCATATATAGATCCTACCCAACCATCCTCTACACTCCACTCTGTCCAGCCCTACACTCCATGAGAGGATTAAATCGAAACACCCATCCCTACACTCCAGAATCGCGTACCGTTTATGGCACTGTCGGTATTTGTAGCAGAGCTGCCAGTATTAGGCGTATAGCCTCTTAGTACACTTCCTCCAATATCATAAATGCCACCCCATGCAATGCATCATACTATGGATTGTAACGCCCCAAAAATCCCGGAATCCAAAAATCTCAAAATCTCAAATTTTTCTTTTTGTGCTTAGTAGTTCCGGTTAAGTGTTAATTATGTGATCGTAGGTCTTGGTCAAGGTTTGAGTTCGAATTTAGGGGTGGAAGAAATTATAGTTTAATTATTAAAAGAATCAGGGTTGGCAAGTAGGTGGGCTTTTAAATAAAAATAAGGGGAAATGGCATCAAAAAGCCTTGTGGAGGAGTGTCTAAGTGATGCCACTTAGGGAGTAGGGAGGTGGCATTAGTAGCTAGCAAGGAGATCCAAGGTTTGAATCCTAGATTAGTATTTTTAGAAGTTTAATTTTGGCCTTATAGAAGGATGGAAGTGGCGTAAAGATAGACTCCAAGGGGAGTGTTCAGAAGAGAAAATTAAGGAAAAGATCAAGGGGTTATCAGGGAGAAAAATGAGGAGATGAGAAGGGAGAAGTGAAGGAGCCAAATTAGGAATTGGGCATGGAAAATTCAGCTATAAGGGCTATAAATAGGGGCCGAATACAATGTTGTCAGGCTACTGTCGAAATTCTTCTTCACCTTGTTGCCAGAAACCCTTTTCTCTAAAACCTGAAAACCCTTGTTCTCCTTTTTATTTTCCTTGTGCCGATTTCTTGGTTTCACTTTTTGTTTAGCCGATTCTTCTTTCTCTCTCCCGTGGTGTCGAATAATCAATTGTTGCCATTCAAATCTCTAGAGCTTTGGCCGAATACTCTTGGTGCTGCCACTACGTTTACCACTCAGTCGATTCTAGTGTAAGTGTTTGCTCTTCCAATCAGTTTGTTTTGCTAAGATTATTGTCCCTCACTCTTTCTAATCAACTTTGGTAGGGAATTAGTATCGGATCTCAGATCTTAGCTCTCTGCCGAATTGCTCTTTAGGTGTTTGCAGTTTTGGTAAGTATTCCTCTCCCATTGGCTAAGGTGGCCGAATGTTCATAGTTAAGGTAAGGGGACTTGTGTTGGATACGAGTCACCTATTATTCTAGTTTTAATAGTTAAGATTGGTGCAGATCTAGGAGTTGATCGTGGTTAGTGATTTAAGAAGGGGTTGTTATACTTATCGTGTAAGGTAAGGTTAAGGTGAGGTTTCAGTTTTAGTAAAGATATGTATTAAGCATGCGATTAATTGAAGGGTGATATTGTTTGTATGTTGGTGACTAAGGGAATCGCAGCACGCTTGCTTACCAGGTGTGTACATACATTGCACAGACAAGTAGATCAATAAAAGCCGAAAAGCCGAAAGTTTGGCTACGGTAGTCTTGCGAGTCCGTGAACACTCGTGAGGAGGAAACTGATAGGTTGCCTGAGGCCCACGGGCAATTCCATGGACTTGGGTTGTGATTTGGCCATATGGGTCGGAATGCGCTAAATGGGCCCGATGGGCTGTTGGGACCATAATAGGCAAAAACTGAATATTGATGCTATATGATAGGAATTTGTATGTGAGCATGAATATGAATGTGACTGGGCCTAACGGGCCATATAAATGTGATTTGGGCCTAATGGGCCATATATTGGTGATTTGGGCTAATGGGCCATTTGAATATGATTAGGCTTAATGGGCCAGATACAGGTATGTGAATTTGTTTGGGCTTTGTAAGGGGTTTGGGCCTAGTATATGATGACTACATAAAACTTAATTATTTAATTGCGACCGTGGACAAGTCAAAGGGTTAAGGTGTGGCAACGGGTATATGCATGTCTAGGATTGGATCTAGGGAGAGCTTGGTACTTAAGCGGTCTTAATGACTCACCTCCTTTTCTCTGGAATCCTACCTGGTGCATAGTATTCGTTCATCTTAGCTCACAAGATTTGTTAACGGGCCAAGGTAAGTGGAAACCGTAAAGAAAAGGAAAATTACCGAAATGCCCCCAAGGGCAAAAATGACCAAAATACCCCTAGGTGTTGAATGTAAGTTTTATGGATGTGAAATGCATATATATGATATTCTGATTAGGTTGCATAGGGGTTGGGAATCATGGAACGGAGGAAGTATATAAGGATCGCATGTTGCTTGATAATCGTGGATCCACCGACGGCTTTTAAAGCCCAATATGTACATGAAGGTAGTTCCGCAACCGGGCTACCATTGATGTGTCGGTTGGGTGGGTCAATATTTATATCCCCTCATGGTGTGATGGGGGGATGGAGCTGGTGTGTAGCGGATAGATAATTTGATGGGATTGCATTGCATGTTTGATGTATGATGGTTTTTGGAATGCTTTTTTTTTTTGTGACGGTTGTACACACTGAGTTTGCGAAAACTCACCCCCACATTTATTTTATTTTCAAGTGATGCTCAGTAGAAGGTTCGATGTTTGGAGGGACTCTGGGTGGCCAGCTAGCAAGATAATTTGGACTTGTTTTTTTTAAGCATATAAGTTTTATTTTATTAAGTATGTTCCAGACCAGATTGTAAAAAGGTTTTCATTATGTTATTATTACTTGAATTGTTATTATTATTTTCATTGTAAATACGAAAAGTTGAACATGGGTTTCCTAAATTATAGTATGTTTTCTATGTTTCCGCAACTAAATTTTTAAATGATAAGTTTTCTTAAATGAAATGTATTAAACCAGGCTTTCGTAACTGAAAGGTGTGTTTTTAAGTTAATTAAGGTTTTTTTTTTCTTAAGAAAGGTTTTCAATGAAAATACAGTTTTTGCTAAAAAACTTCAATGTAACATGCCGGATTCGGCCATAACGTCTAGGCCGGGTTTGGGGTGTTACATGGATGTACATACAGTAATCATGGCATGCTCAAACGGTCATGTATCATACATGGGTATATCGGTCATTTGTCTCATAGGGGTATAACAGTATTTTTAGCAGGTTAGGACCTAGATATATTTACCATCCCTATGGTAGGTCCATGGTCGTCTCGAACGACCCGTGCGACCTTAATAGTCAATCAGCAAAAAATGGGCCTAAGCCCATAATACGGCCTAAGTGGGCCCACACACTCATGTGGCCCAATAAGCCCAAATAGTTTCCTTGGCCGTGCAACTACACAGCCAACCCGATTATCACCATAGCCAACCCGATTATCACCATACTTCCATGTGGTATGCCCAGTGGGGCTCACAAGCCTGTGGGGCCCACACGGCCCATATTGGCCATACATGACCCAAAAAGACCCATACCCACGAGATCGCTCGTGGTGATCTTCACCGTCTCATGCTCACATTTATGCGCTTAGATGACCACACGAATGTGCGTTCGCTTGTGTGGCACCATTGATAACAGTTTTTCGGCTTTTGCCGTGTAACGGTTGAGGCAGTGTGATTAGACACCTGATTTCAGAAATGCGCTCCTAGCCCACGAGTTTCCACACCTATAACAGTTAAAAGTTCAATTAGCCACTTATCAACATTAGGGTTAGACACCCTTCATTTTACTATTATTCCAACTAACGTTGATACTCACCTTGATTGGCCAACCGTGATTTAGTCTTCCTAGGTCACTGACCAAAGTCGATCCCTTACTTTTTGCCGAAAATCTGCATTATCAAAGAAAACTATAAACACGACCGCATAACACATGGTTTGCAACATTATGTCCTACCATCTAAAACAACCACAAACTCCCTAGTAAGGGAAAAGGACGTTCGGCCAATTACTAAAGAATGCAAGCCCACACGCCTCTTTTGAACACTCAAACCACAATAAAGTTACCTTCAGTTGGGTCGATGCGGAAAGGTTTCGGACCCTTTAGACCACTTGCCCTCTTTCACTTCGCGAGAAGGTCTAGAATAAGAACATCATGAGAAGAAGGAGAAGGTGAGAATTGGTTAGTAGGAACAAAAGAAGTATTCGGTTTCAACAGTGATAGAGGGGAGGTTTGACGACAGTTGAAAGAGTAGAGAGAAAATAAAAGCCCGAGTGCACTCTCCAACTTGCCGAAGCACAGTTATCAATTTGGAGTAGAAAGGAGCGAGTGAGATATGGAGTAATCGGTTTGGGTCACAAAACGAAAGAGGGTGCAAGAAGAATAATTAGGAGAGAAGGAGAGAGGCAGAGGGTTTAGAGAGTTCAGCCAAAAGAGAAGGAAAAGAAGTAAGGAAAAGAGGGATGAATCGTCCCAACAAGCTAAAACCAAAAGAGATAGAGGAGTAGGTAGCCAAGGGATTTCGGCCAAAGAATATTGGTGCTAGCGAGGAGAGAACAAAAGAAATCGGTAATCACAATGTTAAGAGAACAAACCGATAAGACCCCAAAATGACCAAAAGCGAAAATGACCAAAGATGGAGAGGTTGAAATTCACCAAAGAGGAAAAAAATCGAAAAGAATACAATGACCGAATGTTCAGCTTTTTCCCCCAAAACTGAAAATACCACATGTGAGAGTCCACAATCGGCACACCCACTACTACCCTATTCAAATACCTATTTTCACTCCCAGAATCACTCAATCCTTATCCTACTCACCCAACTCCCTAGCAACTAAAATCCCTCCATCCACTCCCCCAAAATTCGGCCACACACCTTTTACTCCTTCAACACACAAACTCTAATCCCACTCCAACACCTTCCAACGTTAGGGCAAAACCAAAACCAAAATACTTGTTGCGCTGACAAGCCTCGAACCCCAGACCTCAAGCTACACTCTACACACTCCTTGCCACCTGACTAGCAGCTTCTTATGTCTTGCAATGCTCTCACTAATTTAAGAGTCCATTAGTAGCAAACAAGGGTTACTCAAGAAAAAGTCAAAATTTTGCTAGAGCCTAGGATTGAACCCAGAACTTCTCACACCTCTTAGAACCCCCTAACCAACAAAGCGAGCATGCCACATACAACAAAACATACAAAACAAATTACTGAAGACTTGGGGTGTTACAATCCATGTTTGATGTGCTTAAATCAGAGGAGGAATAGACCCTGTTTAAGAGTAGATCTTGCATAATTGAGTGGAGTTGCATGCAACCTAGAAATAGGACGACATAGTAGAGTCAAATCTAATAGAGGAATCCATAAATCAAGTTAATGCGATAATAGGGGTTTTAATTAGAAAGAAATTTCAATTAATCAACTTAGAGTCAGTTGCTCTTAGTCCCAAAAGAGATATTAACATAATTTAAGGATTTCTACGGATCAAGATACTAGGTAAATAAAGTGTGTAATTTAGATTGATAACGACAAATGAAATCTAGGTGGATTCATTCCTGGGTATTATTTTGTTTTTTGGTTGTTAATAATTTATTTTCCTGATTTGTTCTTTGTTGCGTTCGTAGTTACTTAATTTAGTTAATTTTAGTTTTAATCAATCACTCAAATTTATTGTTTAAATAATAGACAAATGGTAATTACTAGTACTTTTAGTCTTTGTAGGAACGATATCTTTGCTCCCTATAGCTATATTATTAATTGATAGGTGCACTTGTCTTAGTTAGATGTTTAGTTAGTTTACGATGGATCAAGTTTTTGGTGCCGTTACCGGGGATTAAAATATTAGGAAAACTTTATTTCTATTAATATAGCCATTTTTTATTTTAATTCTAATATTTTTGTTTTTAATTTAATTTTTACATTCTAATTTTTTGTTTGTTTGATTCTTACATGCTCTTTTGGTTTATGACAAGAGGAAATTCATTGGAATCGTTAGTTTTTGATAGTGAGATCGAGAAAGCTGCTCACAGAAATCGGAGAAAAGTTAAAGAAGCAAGGCAAAGTCAATAGATTTTAATAGATGATCAAGAGGAAAAGGATATTACGAGATGGATAAGAATCAAAATAATTAGCAAATTCCTGCACCTCATGCTCCTCGTACTATGTATGATTATGCTAAGCCTACTTTGATTGGGGCTAAATGGAGTATTGTTAGACTGACTATTGTTGCAAACAATTTTGAGCTAACGCTAAACACAATTCAGATGGTACAACAATATGTCCATTTTGATGAGTTACAATATGAAGATCCAAATGCTCATTAGGCTAACTTTCTAGAGATTTGCATCACATTTATGATTAATGGTGTTATTGATGATTGCATATGCTTACGATTGTTCCCATTCTCTTTGAGGAGTGTAATGCTCGGGTTTGTGCAAGTGTACACAATAGTTATCAAGTAATAAGTAAGTATCGAGTTATCGTCTCCACAGGGATTGTATTTGTGCTAAGTCAATAAATTTGTAAAATTATATTAACAATTTGATAAATAAAAACAATATAATTGAGAAGCGATGAAAAATTCAGGATATGAAACTAAATGCAATGATCCCTAATGCAATTTATCCTAAGTATGCAAACTATATGAATGAAATAGATTTTAGCAGAATTAACACAATAAGCAACAATTATAACATAAATAAGCTAGGACAATTACTTTAATTAAACTCAAATTATTATCAACATGCTTATTAATATTCGGAAAAACATTTCATGGCAACTCGATCCTTCATGAGTTTGGAAACCACATTAGGTCCTTTCAGAATCCTTTACTTAGTAAATACACATTTATTGATCCTTATTTACTAAGGGTTTCTTAGTATTCATGCGAGGTAATAGGGACATGTTAGGTTTGAAACAGTTTAATCACACAAATATAAAAACTATGCAGATAATAGAGCCTAGTTAGGGTTGTTATGCAACCTGCAATTTAATGGGGTTAGGATTTAAATTGAGCATGCACATTTCAATTATGTGTCCATTAGCTGTCGTCTGGTTAGGATCGCTCAGCTAATTCAGGTGCATTTCAATCACGTATGAACGAAATACAAACTTGATTTTAATTGAAAACATGATCAATTGAGGCATAAACATTATAAGCATGAATCAAATAATTATTATTCAATCAAAATAATCATCCTAGCTTAAATAAAATTAAGCTATCATTGTTGTAAACAAGAACAGTGAACACATAGCAAACATTCTTAAATTTAATTAAAGAAAAGAAAGATTAAACCCAAATCAAAGTGGCTATCACCCAAGACTCTGACTGACGAGGGCTCCTTCGTTCCTTTGCTTTGTTCCTTTATTGATGGCTCTCCAAGGTGGCCGACCAAGGGCTTTTTAAGAGGATAAATTGCTAAAAATCTTATGCAAAGATAATGATAGGCGTGAGGGCTAAGAGAGTTGAGAGAGGAGAGAATGATGAATGAGTGAGGGATGATTCAAAAAGTGAGAAATGGGGTCTTATTTATAGGTGAGGCAAGGGAGCTAGTTTGCTAAAGATAGGAGTGCCCATCTTTTGAAAATTCATCCAAGGGTGGCCGGCCATGATTTGTGGAAATGTGGATGATTTTTGCTTGATTTAAGTGCCACAACATCATCAGGATCAGGACTCGGTCAATTGCAAATCTCCGGGTAAATCTCTGATTTCTTCAACTCTTCAAGGACCTTGTGTAATTAAACCAAAATTTGATTTATGAACATCCACATGCAGTTGAATTTTGGGTTGACTTGGTCCTCCATTTGGATGGTTTTGTAATCATCATAAAGCTCTCAGACCTGTCCAAAAATAGTAGATAATTTAGATTACCAAAGAATGTAATTTAACCATTTTAATTAATCAATTTACTTAATTAATTAAAACCCAATTTATTAATGAAACATATTAAAATAAATTATTAAATATAACTGTAATATCCCGAATTAGGGCCTAATCGGAATAGTGGTTTCGTGACCACAAATCTGAGATAGAAATAATTATTTTATAATTATTTTGATGTTTATGATATGATTTCATGATTATGTGAAAATTTCGTGACGAAATTCTATGCATAAAGTGCTTAAGTTGAAATTAGGGACTAAATCGAATAAGTTGCAAAACTTGCATTCTAGAAGTTTTTAGTATGAAATTACTTTGGAATATTAATGAGGAGGTCTTAAATAGAAATTTGACCAATATCTAAAATTTTGGACAAAAATAGGCTTGTACATGAAAATTTTCAAAGAAAAGGTATGAAGGGTATTTTGGTCATTTGGTAATTAAAAGATTAAAAAAAGGAAAAAGATGGAAAAATATGTCCATCTTCTTCATTAGGACAAAAATTAAAGGGTTCTCCATAGCTAGGGTTTGTTTCAAGCTTCAAAGCTCCATAGTAAGTGATTCCAAGCCCCGTTTTTAATGTTCTTTACGTTTTTAGGATCCCGGTAGCTCGATTTAGCTTATGCTAGCAATAATTTATCCCAGGGTTCATATTTGGAAAAATACCCATAGGTGAAATTTGTGTATTTTGGTGTTTTATGATAGAATATGAGGTTTTAAATTATGATAGACAACTTGTACTACTCGGTTTTAAGCGAAAACGAGTAAAAGGGCTTAATCGGTAAAAATACCTAATAGTTATAAGTACATGTTAGAATGAGAATTTGATGTTTCCATAGAAGGGAAAAATGATCAGCATGTCATAAAACATAAGAAAATGGGATGAAGTTTAATTCCCGAGCCTAGGGGCAAAAGTGTAATTAAGCAAAAGTTTAGGCGCAAAAATGTAATTTTTCCAAAGTTCGTATTAAATGCTGTTTTGATGAATGTATGTATTAAATAAGATTAATTTGGCATTATAGATCAAGAGAAACGAGATTCAAGTCGCGATCGAGGGAAAAATAAAGTTTACGAAGAATAGGCTCGATTGCTAATAATTTTATACCGAGGTAAGTTCATGTGTAAATGTAGTAACACAATTGTCATTTTAAGTAATTTAATGTTATTTATGTGATATGATGATTAATATCATGAAATATTATGCTTTATGGTTATTATTGAATAATATGTAAATTATGAATTGCTACCGAGTATCGATTTCGATGTTCCGTGGAAGACGGCAAAGATGTGTAATCGAGGAAAAAGCCTGTTTGAACCTTGGGAGTAGATTAGAATACAAGTGACATGTCACTAGGATGGTTGGGCATCCGAACTCGTTGAGTTGAGTCCGAGTTCACTTATGGATGCAAATGTCCGAACTCGTTGAGTTGAGTCCGAGTTCGTGAGATGTAACTAGGCCTCTGAGCTCGTTGAGTTGAGTCCGAGTTCACTTATGGATGCAAACGCCCGAGCTCGTTGAGTTGAGTCCAAGTTCGCTTATGGGCGGGTTACATGGTAGCTTGGCTACATATGTGGCACTTATATACAAACTTTCCGTGTATTCGAATTATATTCCGATGTGTTCAACAGGTGAATCTTAAGAGAATAAGGAGAATGCCTAAAATGAATGTGACATGTTGGTAAGTGTGGAAAATGAGAAAATTTGACAGGTATGTGCTTAAATCTTCGGGTTGAGAACTTGGTATGATGAAATCGTAGCATGATATTAAATGCAAATGTAACATGAATGTCTTGGTGTTGTTTATGCAAATAATGTTTTTATGTGGAATTGCAAGATTATGTTACTTACTATTTGCATGTGAACTTACTAAGCATTTATGCTTACTCCCTCCTTTTCTTTCATTGTAGTTTTGACAAGCTGGCTTGAGAATCGGGATAGGTCGAAGACTCGTTCACACTATTCGAAAGCTTAAATCGGTAAAATGGCTTGTATATTTTGAATGTGGCATGTATGGCAAAATACTCACTTTGTGTAATTGATCTTATGATATGGCTATGGTTTGGCAAGAAAAGGGTTTGTAAATGATTAGCCATTGGAATGGCCAATCTAAGTCATATTTGATGTTATGTATGTTTAAAATGATATTTAATCCATGAAAATCCTTAGTAAAGTGAAATTTGCCATAAAATAGAATTAGACAGCAGCAGTGATGTAAATTTGAAAAATCACTAAAAATAGTAGAAATGGAATTAAATGATGAGTAAGTTATGAAATTTAAGCTTAATGAGTCTATTTTCATATGGATTTAACAAAACAGGTATATGAATTATAATTTATGAGACATTTGAATTTTTGTGAAACAGGGCCAGAGTGATTTCTGGATCCCCTGTTCTCACTTTTGAAATTCACCATAAATTGTATAAAAATAATTAGAAGTCATTCTTTATAGTTACAGATTTATTATTGAGTCTAGTTTTAATAGAAACAAATGTCATAGTCATTGAAATTTTGTACAGAGAGATATCTGATTCGTAATATACAGAGGTCAGAGCAGTCAAACCCTGAAATAGGGGAGACTTTAACTAATAAACTGTACTAATTGGCCCAGAAAAAAAATTCTAGAAAAAAATTAGTAAATAGATATATGAGTCTAGTTTCATAGAAAATTTATGGAATTGGATTTTGAGTTTCAGAACTCGAGATATGAATTTTTAAGCGACTATGATGCAGTTAGCTAGCTTGTCTGGAATTTTTAAAATTAAATTGTTTGAGCTGTTTAAGTAATGAATTAAGTCTGTTAACACCTCGTGTTCGACTCTGGTAACGGTCTTGGGTACGGGGTGTTACAATAACTTTATATTTTATTATTTAATTTAATCATGCATAGCCCACTTTATAGCTTGAAAATATAATATGCTCAAATTAATATAAAAGAAGCCATTTTCTGCATGAAAACTATATAATAAAGCATAAAATCACATTTTAATAATTTCCATGTCCCAATTTCATATTTTCATATATTTCATTAATTTATTAAGCAATTACTTAGTTTTAACAACAAATTTAAGTAAAAAAGGCGACGAATTATATAGGAAAAATCCTATATATTTTTCAGTTTACGCACCCCCAAACTTAAATCATTGCTCGTCCCGAGTAATGTTCATGCACATCACAAGGTCTTGCTAAAGCAAAAATTGCTAATTTTTGCAAGCAGCATCAATCTTTATCCCATAATCATGCATTAATGACTTTATGCTCATTGATCTTCTTCATTAACAAGTAATCCATATGCAAACATTTTGAAAAATTTTATACTAAGTTTCAAGATATGCCAACATGAACCATAGTATGTATTTATGTCACAGCCATAGATAATATTCTTCATTCAACATAATTTCTCCTCAATCAAGCAAACAGTCATAAGGCTTAGTTATGATCATCATATGTTGAACTTAGAACTCCCTCTCCACTAATGTAGGCGACATTATTTTGAACTCATGCTCATACATTTTTTCTTTGTGAAAACTAAGCAAACTTTTCTTCGCTCTCGTTTTTTTTAGCATGAGCACATGCATGGAAATTTCCTCAAATGTTGATTCCCAAGACAACTTTAGTTAAGATAGGTGCACAAATTTAGCATAACTTTTAAAAAGATGGTAATTGGCTTATAATGTAGGTTCATTGCAAACAAAACAGGCCTTTAAGCTCAAAATTATAGTTTTTAGGGTCTAATATCATAAGGTGCGCTTGAAAAGGCTCAAACGGTCCAAAGAAATAGTGCTTATATCATTTCAGATTTTTATGTCCCCTAGGATTTCGCCTCAAGAAAGTTACTAAGTCAATTCTAAAGATATAAACCTTCATGCATGTCTAATCTGAAAAGAAACTAAGTTTTCATGGCAAACATTACCTAAGACTAAGATCATACAATCACTCAGATAAAATCATCATTCATGCTCGCATACAAGCTATCTCATTAAAAAAGAATTTCTCTAAACATTCATTTATTAAAACATACCCATGGAAGAAATGATTGAAACATACCTGAAAATTTTAAAAATTTTGAGCAATTATTTGCCTTACCCCCCTTTAAAAAGAAGCAATGTTCTCATTGCAAGAATAAAGTAATGAATGAAAACTAAACACTAGGTAGGGTTAAAAAGAAAGAGAGGTGAGTAGGGTTAAAAAGTTGGCATGGGAGTTGTATATTCAAGTTCAACACTTAACTTGACTAGTTCTTCTTCTGGCTCAATCATTGGTTCAGGGTTTTTAGATCCTTTAATTGGTTTAGGACTGTTTGGTGTCTTATCAGATTCTTCTTCTTCGATGGGTCAGAATCGATTGGTTTCACTTCATTTGTTGACTCCTCGATGATCCGCTCGGTTGGTTTTTCTTGCTCACCTTGATTCAGCTCATGCAACTTCTCTACTAACCTTTCAAGATCATGACTTGTACTGCACCCTTAGACATATTGCCCCTTCAAATTCGCTTGTGTTTTAACACGGGCCCGTAAGCAAAGTGAACTGATTAATGATGGGAGATAAGCACTTCCTGTCTTCTTTTTAGCACAGTCATAAATCTCTTTGAGAATAATTTTCCCAACATTAATTGACTTTTCTGCCAAGATTGCATATAACAAGAGCATTCGTTCCATCGAGATGGTGGAACTATGTAAGATAGGCATAAAAATATAGTGAACAAAATAAAACCATACCTTTGCTACTGGTTTTAGGTATTCCCTTTGGCAAGAATGGCTTCCATATTTTCTTATAATCCATTGGGATCCTAGATTTGTCACAACATTAGGTACTTGTTGAAGAAAATCCCAATTTATGTTGTTCATCATAGGGTAGTACTCATCTTTTTTAACATCAGGTAAGTTAAACAAATCATTGATGGACTTAGAAGTAAGAGGTACCTTTTTCTTCCGAACGATGATCTCAGTAGCATCTTGTATGGTCAAACTTGCATAGAACTCTCGAACTAGCTCATCATCAAGAAGTGAAAGAGCATCACAAAATCGTTCCCACTTGAGAGCATTGATTGTCTTTCTAATTGGCACAGGGACAACCATCAAATCATTACTCTTCAAGTTAAAACCTTTTTCCGACATCATAGGTTGATGCTTGAAAATTGAATCAAATCTCTCTTTCACTTCTTCATCGATCACAATCAGGTTTTCAGGAGTAGTCTTCGATGATCTAGTTTTTTTGTGAGACATGGTATTTTCCTGAAAATTCAGAAAAGTTCTGCTTACAAGGGAAAAAAAAGAGAAATCAAAAAGGTGGGTAGAACTTGCGACGGCAAGAATGGTGCGACGGTAGTGTGCGATAGCAACGGCGATATGCGGTGATGACGACGATAATGTGCGGCAGCGTCAATGACCTGTGATAGCAGCAGCGGTACTTCGACAATCTCTTTGCAGCGACACTAGATGATTTCGGTACAGGGGGAAGAGAAGCTAGGGTTTCTTTCGGGATTTGAGGTTGAAAGCACAAGAGAAAAGTTTAAGGATTTTAGGGTTTAAGCAAATAACTTTGAGGGATATGAAAAATAGTAGAATGAAGAGGGGTTTATATAGGGAAAAATTAGGGCAACATGTAGCAAAAACTTAGCTACATTAGGGTTACTTGGGCGGCAAGCAATGGAAGTGGCGGCAATAGGTGTGGAGTTTTCCCTCTTTTTGCTGTCTTGGGCTTCAAATTCAGACTGTATCTTAAAAAAAACTGATTAGTACTTGGGCCAAATTTGACCCCCTTTATAAAAATTCAAAATTAAAAAAAAAACAAATGAAACTAAAACAAATTTCAAATCTTAATTAGAAAATTTACTCAATATATTACATTAAATTAATTCCCAGGAAAGGTTGGAGGGGTCACAGTGGTCCCGCTTAAGTTCCAATCTCCTTAGACAGAATTAATTAAATGTACTAAATTAAGAAAATAAATCCTAATTATTTATTTATTTACAAAACAAGTTTATGAAAAATCAAGGGTCTGTTAATTTGAACGAGGATTCAACTCGCTCAACGTCACCATCCCAATAATGTTTGGGACGTTGACCATTGACTTTAAACATACCTCTGTAATTGTCGTATAATTCAACAGCTCCATAAGGATAAACTCGATAGATGGTATAAGGTCCTTTCCATCGGGATTTCAGCTTCCCAGGAAATAACTTCAGCTTTGAATTAAACAACAAAACCTTCTGAACTTTTTTAAACTTGCGAGGTCGTATATGACTATCATGCCATCTTTTTGATCTTTCTTTATACATTTTGGCATTCTCATAGGAAAACAACCTCAGCTCTTCCAACTCATCCAATTGTAACATTTTTCTCTCACCAGCTTGCTTAAGATCAAAATTCAACTTCTTCAAAGCCCAGTGAGCTCTATTCTCCAAATGGCAAATGTCATGCCTTCCCAAAAACCAATCGATAAGGAGTCATTCCTAACAATATCTTAAATGCTGTTCGATAGGCCCATAATGCATTATCGTGCCTTCGAGACCAATCTTTTCTGCTGGGGCGTACCACCTTTTCAAAGATACCTTTGATTTCATGATTCACTCTTTCAACTTGCCCATTGGAATGGGGGTGATAAGCAGTAGCAATCTTGTGCTTCACATCATATTTGTCAAGCAACCACTTAAGCCACTTGTTCACAAAATGAGAACCTTCATCACTAATAATAGCACTTGGTGTCCCAAATCGTGTAAACACATGCTTATATACAAATCGCATGACTAGCTTAGCATCATTTGTAGGGTATGCTTCAGCTTCAACCCATTTGGATACATAGTCCACAGCAACTAAGATGTATTTGTTCTAATATGAAGAAAGAAACAGGCCTAAAAAGTCAAAGCTCCATATGTCGAATAATTCAATCTCCAAAATATTTGTTAAGGGCATTTCATTCCTCTTTGATATGTTTCCGCTCCTTTGGCATCTATCACAGTTCTTCACATAGGCATAAGCACCTTTAAATAGTGTAGGCTAAAAGAAACCTGCTTGCAAAACCTTAGCTGCAGTACATGCACCACTAAAGTGTCCCCCACTTGGAGATGAATGGCAATGATATAAGATCTCAACAATCTCACTTTCAGCTACACACTTTCAGATTATATTATCTACACCCTATTTAAATAAGAACGTGCCCTCCCAGAAATAATACTGACTATCATGAAGGAATTTCTTCCTTTGTTGGTATGTCAATTCTCGAGGAATCATTCCACATGCAAGATAATTGGAAAAATTAGAAAACCATGGTGTTTCATGAATTCGACTCACCTCAAATAAGTATTCATTTAGGAAATTCTCCTTGATAGGCACATGTGATCAAGTTACCTCATCTTGCTCCAACCTCGACAGGGTGTAATGATTATTGGGGCTGAGATTAACCCTTTTTTCAGCTCTTCAAAAGCTTCTAAACATGCTTTGTTAAAATCAAACACTGTATCTTTCTCTAACAATAAACACAATGGTTTAGAAATTTTTGAAAAATCTTTGATAAACCTTCGGTAAAAACCGGCATGGCTTAAGAAACTTCTGACTCCTTTCACATTCATTGGGGCCGGTAATGTTTCGATTACATCCACCTTTGCTTTGCTGACTTCAATTCCTTTCTTTGAAATTCTATGCACTAAGACAGTCCCTTCCTTAACCATAAAATGGCATTTCGCCCAATTAAGGACAAGATTCGTCTCTTCACATCTCTTCAGTACCTTAGCCAAATTACTCAAATACATATCATAAGTGTTACCAAAAACAGAAAAATCATCCATGAAAACCTCAACAAAATTGTCAACCATACCAGTGAATATTGCCATCATGCATCGTTGGAATGCTACAGGTGCATTGCATAAACCAAAAGGCATTCGCCTAAAAGGCAACGTACCGTATGGACAAGTAAAAGTTGTTTTATGTTGGTCTTCCAGGGCTACAACTATTTTGTTATATCCTGAATAACCATCTAAAAAATTATAGAATTCATTACTTGCCAGTCAATCTAACATCTGATCCATAAAAGGCAACGAAAAATGGTCCTTCGGAGTGGCTTTATTTAGCTTTTTGTAGTCAACACAAATTATCCAACCAGTAACAGTTCTTGTTGGGATCAAATCGTTATGCTTATTCTCAACAATAATAATTCCACCTTTCTTCGGCACACACTGCACCAGACTTACCCACGAACTATCTAAAATAGGATAGATGATTCCTGTATCTAGCCATTTGATCACTTCCTTTCTCACAACTTTCTTCATAATAGGATTGAGCCTCTTTTGCCCATCAATTCGAGCTTTTTCACCTTCTTCTAGAATAATTTTGTGCATGCAAAATGACTGGCTTATACCTTGAATATCAGCTATGGTCCAACAATTGCTTTCTTAAATTTCTTTAGAATAGTAATTAGTTACTGCTCTTGATCTTTTGTCAGTTCTGCTAAAATAATCATAGGCAAAGTGGAACTGTCACCTAAATAAACGTATTTCAAATGGGAAGGAAGTACCTTTAGTTCGAGTGTAGGTGGTACTTCGATTGACAATTTGGTTTGCACAAATTCTCTGACTTCCAAGTCCAATGGTTTAAACAGTGTGGATTGAATAAAATTTCTCAGATTGGCTTTCATCAGAACCATGTTTTCTTCACTTTCTACCTCCTCCAAAGGGTCAAACCCTAAGGCTTTCTCCAATGGATCTTCTTCAAAATTGCTTTCCATAGAAATCAAGGTTTCTAACTCTTTCATAAATGAACACTTTTCTGTCGGATTGAGAAATTTCATCGCTTTAAGAATGTTAAAAGTTACCTGATCATCTTGAACTCTCATGGTGAGTTTTCCTTTCTGCATATCAATTAACGTTCTTCCCGTGGCCAGGAAAGGTCTCTTAAGGATAATTGGCACTTCCTTATCTGCTTCAAAATCTAGAATAATAAAATTAGCAGGAAAAATAAATTTATCGACTCTTACCAAAATATCCTCGATCTTTCCTTTGGGGTATGCTAAAGATCGATCCACTGGCTGAAGTGTCACAGTTGTAAGTCTTACTTCTCCTATTCCTAGCATCTTGAAAATAGATTTAGGTATCAAGTTGATACTTGCTCCTAAGTCACACAAAGCTTTACGACAGTAAGATTTACCAATGTTACAGGGTATCGTAAAGCTTCATGGATCCTTCAATTTCGGTGGCAGCTTATTCTGCAAGAACGCACTGCACTTCTTTGTCAAGGCGACAGTCTCATACTCACTTAATCGTTTCTTCTTAGATAGTACATCCTTCATAAACTTCACATAATTTGGCATTTGTTCTAAAGCCTCCACCAATAGAATATTGATGTCTAATTACTTTAGAACATCCAAAAACTTCTTGAATTGCACCTCCTGTTTCTGCTTGTGTTGCTGCAATCTTTGTGGATATGAAGGTGATGGAACTTTCGGTTGAACCAGACAACTCTCCTGAGTAGGTAAATCTGTATCCAAAGAAGATGTTAAAGTGTCTAAATTCACTAAGTTAGGATTTACCTTGTCAGTCTTTGCAGATTCTGATTCCTTTGGTATAGGAATTTCAACAGCTAGTTGACTTTCCTCCTTTTCAACAGGCTCATCTTCGACATCAATCAATCGGAGTTTTAGAATTTTACCACTTCGCAATGACACTACTTTGATATGTTCTTTACCCAAGTTTCTTGGATTCTCAGTATTGCTCAGCAATGTTCCTTGCGGTCTATTACAAAGCTCCGTAGCTAACTGACCTATTTGGTTTTCCAAATTTTTCAGTGTTGCTACTTGGCATTGGATCACAGCGTCATTCTTTTCCATGTATGCTTTCAACAAGTTCTCAAAACTATTTGATGATTCAACTTAGGCTGGTTTTAGGGCTTACTGATTAAACCCTTTAGATTGGTTGGGTCTATGCTACATAAAGTTATTGTTTGGTCAATTTCCTTGGTTGCTCCAAGAGAAGTTGGGATGATTACGCCATGAAGGATTATAGAAGTTGGACTGGGGTCCTTGTCCACTCCTATTTTGATGTTGGTTCCCCACATAGTACACTGACTCGGGATTCAATGGGCAATTCTCAAAAGAATGACCTTCTCTATAGTACACACAGGAAACTACTTCAAATGGACTTGGTGGCTGAGCTACAAAATTATTAGCACTATTAGTAGTAAACTACTTTAACATAGAGGAAATAGACGATACCTGAGCTGATAACGAAGTGAGAGTATCAACTTCATGAACTCCGGTTACACGTCTTCTTGAAGCTCTTCGATTTGTTGGCCATTGATAGTTATTGCTCGTGATCCTTTCGATGATCTCATTAGCCTCATTATAAGACTTAGACAAAGATGCACCATTCACAGAAGCATCTACCATCAATCTTGTATGTGCATTGAGACCATTATAGAATGTCTCCAACTGGATACAATGAGGAATCCCATGATGAGGAGACTTACGAACTAACTCCTTGAATCGTTCCCACGCCTTATACAAAGACTCGTCATCCAATTGTTAGAAAGTGGTGATCTCGTTCCTCAACTTAGCATTCTTGCTAGGCGAGAAATACTTAATCAAAAATCTCTCTGCTAATTCTTGCCATGTAGATATGGAACTTGGTGGTGATGAATTGAGCCATGCTTATGCTCGATCTCGCAACGAGTACGGAAACAACTTCAACCTCAGTGCATCTTTAGTCACACCGGCTATCTTGAATGAATTACTCACCTCCATAAACAATCGAAGGTGGAGATGTGGATCTTCCGTGGGCATACCACTAAATTGGCACACCATTTGTAGCATTTGAAACATCACTAGTTTCTATTCAAATTGGGTTGCCTTAATATCTGGCCTTCTAATTCCTAGATTTAACTCATTGAAAAGTGGCACAACATATTGTCTGATGCATCGATCCCTATCATCGGCAATGAGGATGGGATTTCCTACATGTTCAGCTTCATTACCTTGGTCTTGATTCTGATTTCGAAGATCCATCTTGTTTTGTCTCTGAGCTATTCATTCACATCTTCTTTGTCTAAAAGTTCGCTCAATTTCAGGGTCTACTGGGAGTAAATAGATAATCCAATCTATGCTCATAAACACTTGAAAAGAAAATCACAAAATTAAAAAGAATAAGTTAGTACTGTTAGAAGTAACCAAATTGAAAATAAATAATTTCACAAAGAAAAATGACTATGGCAACAGTTGACAATCCCCGACAACGGTGCCAAAAAATTGTAACGCTCGAGTTTGTGCAAGTGTACACAATCGTTATCAAGTAATAAGTAAGTATCGAGTTATCGTCTCCACAAGGATTGTATTTGTGCTAAGTCAATTAATTTGTAAAATTATATTAACAATCTGATAAATAAAAACAATATAATTGAGAAGTGCTGAAAAATTAAGGATATGAAACTAAATGCAATGATTCCTAATGCAAGTTATCCTAAGTATGTAAACTATATGAATGAAATATATTTTAGCAAAATTAACACAATAAGCAACAATTATAACATAAATAAGCTAGGATAATTACTTTAATTAAACTCAAATTATTATCAACATGCTCATTAATATTCGGAAAAACATTCCATGGCAACTCGATCTTTCATGAGTTTGGAAACCACATTAGGTCCTTTCGGAATCCTTTACTTATTAAATATGCATTTTACTGATCCTTATTTACTAAGGGTTTCTTAGTATTCGTGTGAGGTAACAGGGATGTGTTAGGTTTGAAACAGTTTAATCACACAAATTTAAAAACTATGTAGATAATAGAGCCTGGTTAGGGTTGTTATGCAACCTGCAATTTAATCGGGTTAGGATCTAAATTGAGTATACACATTTCAATTATGTGTACATTAGTCATCGTCTGGTTAGGATCACTCAGCTAATTCAGGTGTATTTCAATCACGTATGAATGAAATATAGACTTTATTTTAATTGAAAACATGATCGATTGAGGCACAAACATTATAAGCATGAATCAAATAACTATTATTCAATCAAAATAATCATCCTAGCTTAAATAAAATTAAGCTATCATTGTTGAAAACAAGAACAGGAACACATAGCAAACATTCTTAAATTTAATTAAAGAAAAGAAAGATTAAACCCAAATCAAAGTGGCTATCACCCAAGACTCTGACTGACGAGGGCTCCATCGTTCCTTTGCTTTGCTCCTTTGCTGATGGCTCTCCAAGGTGGCTGACCAAGGGCTCTTTAAGAGGCTAACTTGCTAAAATATTTATGCAAAGATGATGATAGGCGTGAGGGCTAAGAGAGTTGAGAGAGGATAGAATGATGAATGAGTGAGAGATGATTCGAAAAGTGAGAAATAGGGTCTTATTTATAGGTGAGGTAAGGGAGCTAGTTTGCTGAAAATAGGAGTGTCCATCTTTTGAAAATTCATCCAAGGGTGGTCGGCCATGATTTAAGGAATGTGGCTGATTTTTGCTTGATTTAAGTGCCACAACATCATCAGGATCAAGACTTGGTCAATTGCAAATCTCCGGGTAAATCTCTGATTTCTTCAACTCTCCAAATACCTTGTGTAATTAAACCAAAATTTGATTTATAAACATCCACATGCAGTCAAATTTTAGGTTGACTTGGTCCTCCATTTGGATGGTTTTGTAATCATCATAAAGCTCTCAGACTTGTCCAAACATAGTAGATAATTTAGAGGACCAAAGAATGTAATTTAACCACTTTAATTAATCAATTTACTTAATTAATTAAAACCCAATATAATAAAGCATAAAATCACATTTTAATAATTTCCATGTCCCAATTTCATATTTTCATATATGTCATTAATTTATTAAGCAATTACTTGGTTTTAACAACAAATTTAAGTAAAAAAGTGACGAATTATATAGGAAAAATCCTATATATTTTTCAGTTTACAAGGAGCAAGACAAAACAGTGGTTGAATTCACTTCCATGGGGTTCTGTTACAACTTGGTATCAGACAACTGAGAAGTTTATGTTCAAGCATTTCGCACTAAAACAACTAAGTTGAGGAACGTCATCTCTTCTTTTTCTCAAATTGAGTTTGAGACATTTTATGATGTATGGGAGAGATTTAAGGATTTTTTGAGAATGTGTCCTCATAATGGGTTGCCTTTATGGTTACAAGTTCAAACCTTTCATAATTGTTTGAATCCCTCGATTAGGCAACTAATTGACATAGCAATTGGTGGAGCATTGAATACTGAAACACTTGAGGTACCCTAAGAGTTTATTGAGGAGATGACATTGAATAACTATCAGTGGCAAGTCATGAAATAAAACTTATTAAAGTAGTCAGTGTTTTTAATATTGATGGTTTGAGTTGTAATAACATGATGAATCTAGTAATGCAATGTGATGCAACTAAAGTAGGGATAATAAATCTGGAATGTTTTCAGTTCTAACATGGAGCATGAGCAAGTCAACTTTATTGGTAATAATTATAGACCTCAAAATAATCAGTATAGCAATAAATATAATTCAAGATGGAGGAATCATTCAAATTTCAATTAGGGTAGTCAAGGTAATCAAAGGTCACAACCCCCTCTAGGTTTTCAACAAATTTATCAGCAAGAAAAAAAACTGAACTTTGAGGAAATGTTAGCTAAATTTATTTTGGTGTCTAAAACTTGATTCCAAAACATTGAGAAAGCTCTAAAAAATCAGTAAGCATCGATTTAAGGGCTTGAAAATTAGATTGGATAGCTTGCTAAACTAGTTTCAGAGAGATCGCAAGGTAGCTTACCTAGTAACACTGAAACCAACCCAAAGGAGCAAGTCCACGCAATCATTGTTTGAAGCGTGGAAGAGTTAGCCGAGTCTAAAAAGAAGGTAAATCTAGAATTTGTTGAGAAAAATGATGAGGTTGAGGAAAACAAGAAAGAGCATAAGACGATGGTCAGAGAATAAAAATCACGAATTCCATATCCAACAGTATTGAAGCAAGACCAAATAAAAGAACAATATGGTAAATTTCTTGAACTTTTGAAAAAATTACATATTAACTTACCTTTTGTTGAAGCCCTTTCCCAGATGCCAAAGTACGCAAAATTTTTAAAGGAGCTGTTAACAAATAAAAGGAAGTTAGATGACTTGTCAACTATGGAGCTCAATTAAGATTGCTTAGCCATTCTCCAAAATAAAGTACCCACCAAGCTTAAGGATCCAGGGAGTTTTACTATTTTTTGTCTTATTGGTAGCTTAAATGTTGAAAAAGTTTTGCCTGATTTGGGTGCTAGAATAAATGTTATGCCTTATAAAATGTTCAAATAACTTGGTCTCGAGGAAACAAAACCTACTAGGTTGAGCATTCAAGTAGTTGACTGATCGATTAGGTATTCTAGGGGTATTTTTGAGGATGTACTTGTGAAAGTAGATAAATTTAGATTCCCTGTTGATTTTGTTACATTGGACATGGATGAGGCTATTGAAGTTCCAATTATCTTAGGTCGACTCATTTTAGCCACTGCTAGAACTGTTATTAATGTGGGTAATGGTGAACTTGTGTTGAGTGTAAGTAATGAATAGGTTACTCTTCAAGCAAGTGATTTTGTTAGAGTTCCTATTAAGCAAGATGATACTCGTTATTCTGTTAGTGTTAGTAATCATGTGGCTTGGCATTCTTTGCAGGAATTCACTAATGAATACGTGTTCGAATAGTATCCGTCTCAACGTGATAAAAATCAAGGGATGAGCGGAGAATGGTGCAACTTGATCAATTAGATGAATGGCGAACAAAGGTTCATGAAAACCCAAGAACGGTCAAAGAAATAATTAAGCAAAGCCATAGTGTGCATGTAAAGATAACGAACCAATTCAAAGTTGGATATAAAGTGTTGCTGGACAAGTGAGATCCATGAATGTTCCTTTTAGAACTTAAGTCAAGAGGGTTGAACCAATTTGTGGTACAAAATGTATTTCTATATGGAATCATTAAGGTAACACACCCTGATTACGACACATTTAAGGTAAACATTTTTCATCTCAAACTGCATTTTGGTGGTGATATTAATAATGAGAGAAAGGAGCTCCGTCTCCAAGATCTGCCTTAATCATTAGCTTGAAAAATAGAAATTGAACTTAGACTCCAAATAAGCGCTTCTTAGGAGGCAACCCGAATGTGTAACACATCTCACCCTATTCAATACTGGAATAGGGTATGAGGCATTACCGGACTTACATCACAAGCGAACATACAAATCGAGTCATAAATTTGCATCCAAATTAAAAACCATTTGTATTTAATTATAAAGTCCCCAATACGAGCCTACGAGGCCCAAAACATGCTTTGGAAGTGGTTTGGGACCAAACCGATGGCTCAGGGAATTGTTACAAAACTTAGAAAATTTTTGCTATAAACAGGGGTCACACGCCCGTGTGGTTTGGGGCACTCTCGTGTGGGCAAGCTGTGTGGTCACACAACCCTGTGTCCTTAACTCATGTAACTCTCTATTTTGCAAGGCATGAACAAATTGAAGTCACACGGCCAAGTCACACACCTGTATGCTAGGCCATGTGGTTAATTTAAATTTCATAAAATAGGTGCAGACTTCACACAGTCAGGACACACGCTTGTGCTTGAGCCGTGCCCCTCACACTGCTGAGACACACGCCCATGTCTCTGCCCGTGTGCTCAATTCTAAGCATTTTGTTTCTCAAAATTAAGGTGCAGGGGACACACGCTCGTGTGGACAAAATAAAGGCTATTTACCAAGCCATTTGCTACCCTCATTTACACATACATATACACAAATTCAATGGCATAAATCATGGTATACTTAGGCAACCAAAACATCTACAATCATGACCAACACGTGTCAATGCAATACCATCATCTATCATGCTCATGACATTTCATTATGCCAAATCAAACATACCAATTTCACATTCAAAACACCACTAAGACTACTTTCACTACAGGAAAAAAAACTTTTAGCGGCATTTTTTGGCCTTTAGCGGCGCTTTTAAACCTAATGATTAACATTTTACAGCGTTTTACAACAAACACTGCTAATTCTCGATATATTGTAGCATTTTACAGAAAACGCCACTAATGCCTCTATAGCTCAACAATAGACATCGTCGTTGTACTCAACAATTTTGCGGCGTTTTTAGATAAGCGCCGCTAATGCTTGACCTATAGCGGCATTTTTTAAGAAACGCTGCTAATGCTTGATCATTTGTGGCATTTGTTACATAAGCGCCGCTAGTAGTGATCTTTTGCAGCGTTTTTTCACAAGCACCACTATAGCTCTAACCTTTAGCGGCGTTTTTATTCAAGCACCACTAATGTACAACTGTTGTGGCATTTTTTGTCCAAACGCCGCTAAAAACGCCGCGAAAAGTCTGTTTTGCTGTAGTGTTTCAGTTGGCATTAACTTATCAAGATAATCCAACATACCAATAAACCAAACTCATCCATTTCACAACAAGTCATTAAGCCACAATCAACATTTAGCAAATCAATATAAACCACATCACCAAAGGGGCATTGGCACATACAGGCATATATATATATATATATGAGATTACAATCAATTTAACCAAAATGAGTACATTTACATGGCCAAATACCAAATCAAGCCTTTGACAATTACAAGCTAATACATTTGGCCAAAATCATGATGACACATATAACAAAATGATCAAGTCCCTATACATGCCATATACTCAAAATGTTTAAGATCATCGATACCCAAAATGACAGTTTGATAGTGTGATGCAATCTCCGACGATCTCCAATCCGAGCTAGCTTAGTGACACTATAAAACATGGAAAGTAAAACGGAGTAAGCTATATAGCTTAGCAGGCTCGTATGTAAGAAATAAGTAAGTCTTACCATATATTTAACATTCAAGTAATATAATATGAGATGATGTAATTTACCATAACCTCATAATCATAATTCGTTCCATCACAAACTTACCTTGGATTCATCATTTCGCGAATTTAATAATCATTAGTTTTATGCACATAACTGTGCCAACTCGTAATGGTTTCATACTTATTCTCATATTTGACATACCCAATAAACCACTCGGAATAATAATATTGGATACTTGGGAAATCTTGCACACAAGGTGCCACATGTGTAGCCATTGCTACCTCTATCACATAACACATATATGCTAACTCTCGAGCCATCAACAGGCCTGCTAACACAAGCTGCCAGTTAAGAAGTAGCTACACAGTGCTGCTCACACAAGCTCTCAAGTAACCACAACATATGCTGGTATACTCAGCCACCGGTAGGACGTACAAGACCAACACTCAAATCACATAACATAATACCCTAGTGACATGTCACTTGTATCCTGATCTATTCCTAAGGTTCGATTGGGATTTCTCGCTTGCTAAAATGTCGTCGAACGTGTCCATAGAGTTGTTTACACAATTCATACAAAATTAAAGCATTTAAAATACAATTATAATAAAGTTTATTAACATACGAACTTACCTCGATTACAAAAACGACGAAAAGGATCTATTCCTCAATTACTTTATTTTTCCCCCGATCTACACTCGAACTTCATTTTTCTTCATCTATAATACCATATTTAACTTATTTAATCATCAAGCTATTCAATTCAATCAAAAATCACATTATAGAAAAAATTATATTTTTGCCCCTAACATTTTCCACATTTTACGATTTAGTCCCTAGGCTCGTAAAATGAATTTCTTTCAATTTCATCACAACCCAAGCCTAGCCAAATATTGCTTATACTCATAATAGCCCTCAATTTTCATTTATTTATACTTTTCTACACATTTTATAAGCTTTTACAAATAAGTCCCTATTTGACCTTTTTACCAAAAATTACTTTACAAATGTTGTTTAACTAACAACAAGCATGCATTTTCTATACCAGACATCAAAATACAAGCACATCCAACATGGGTAAAACGTGACAAGAATATAAAAATGGGACAAGAATGAAATTACAATTGAGCTTGAAAGTTTGGCCAAAACCCTAGCTATGACTTCTTGTAAAATTTGGCTATGGGGGGACTAAATTGAGAAGATGGACACTTTTATTAGGTTAATTTGTATTTATTTACCAAATTACCAATTTACCTAATGAAAAACATTAAAAACATACTTAACCATGTCTATTTTTTTCCATCCTAAAGTATAATGGTCTAATTACCATTTAAGGACCTCCAATTTAAAAATTCATAAGAACTAAACACCTTAGCTAAGGGAACTCAAGTTTGGTACCTATTGCAATTTAGTCCTTTTTGCTAAATTGAGCACTCAATCAATAAAATTTCTTATCGAAATTTTCACACAATTATTATATCATGCTGTAGACCTTAAAGAAATAATAAAATAAATATTTCTACTTCAGATTTGTGGTCTTGAAACCAATATTCTGATTTGACCCTAAAACGAGCTGTTACAAAGTGCTTTTATTTTATTTATTTATTTTTTACTTACATGTTATTTAAATTTAAAAGATTAGTACATTTATTTTTATTTTTATTACTTTAAAAAAGTGAAATAAATATTAAAAACTTAAAAAAAAGGAACTACACAGTCTAAGGTAATCCACACGACTTGGAGATACGGCCATGTGGGACATACGACTTGGACAAACAGGCGTGTGCATACTAGAGCTAAATTTTCCAATTTTCTTTCAACACACAAAGCATCAGTGAGTTACATGGCCTATAGACATGGTCGTGTCAGACATACAATCGAGCACGTGGGCGTGTGGTAGACCGTGTCACCTACACGACCTCGGACACGGGTGTAGGAGAAGTGAGCAAGCACCACAAATGGCTTGGCCTACAGGTGTGTTCCAGGATGTATGGAAACTAGGCTTATTTATTTTAATTTTTTGTGTTACACATGGGTTAAGAGGCCTTACACGGTCTCTAGACACGATCGTGTGACCCAACGCAGGCCAGTTACACAAATCCATCTTCTATTCTAGTTGAGGGTTTTTTTTTTACTTTTTTATTTTGTTTTTTCCATTTTACCTACCCAAAAACCATAGCCCCCGTCACCCACTCCAATCGTTCCAGCACCATTGATCTGCCTACCTTACTGCTGGTCTTTTTCTCCCCTCGCCGATCCATCTTAAGGCTCCCACGCAACCACCCATTTTCCTTCCCACCTCAACCTCACCACTGCCGTTCCTTTCGTTTCTTCCTCGGTGCATCGGTGAGAGAGACACCTATCTCCTTCCCTAACCTACTGTTGATTCCTTTCCCTCTCCCATCAATTTCTATCACCACCACTGCTGAGTTCCTTACGCCACTCCCACCTAGTCGTCCTCCCTTCCCCCCATGAACCCACATCCAACGCCATCTGATTTACTTCTTTTTCTCAACCTAACATCATTGCCCACAAATCCATCCTCTTTGTTCATCCCTTAACCAATTTATGACCACCACCGGGTGCGCCACCATTGTTGTTGAAAACCCCACCGTTTATCCTCCCCTTTTATTTATTTATTTTATTTATTATTATTTTGTTTTTGTTATTGTTATTAGTATTATATTTATTTTATTATTATTAGAATTGTGTTTATTATGTTTATTATATTTATTATTATCATTGTTGTTCATCTTAGATTATTAGTTTAGTTTAATTAAGTTTTGTTATGCCTAATTAGTATTAGTTCTAGTTGATATGAGGAGTAGATTTTAGGTATAGTAGTTACGTGATTCGATGTTCATCGTGAGATATATTGCGTGCTAATTTCTTTTCTTTTGTATGTCGATTTGTTTATCTACTAGGTTTGTTATTGTTTGATGATGATTTTTTAGGTCTTTGATATTTGGTTGCTGTATTTTATGTTAGGTACATGATACCAAACACACGAGGCAAGAGTAAGGTACCCAATCAGTTCAAGAAACAAAAGGCTACTAGGACCTCATCTTTCTACTCTCCGACCGTAACCACCCGGCACCGATACTTCACCTTCGACCATCCACCCCATGAGGAGAGGTACCAGAATCTGAAGGATAGAGCACAAGGTTTGGGTTAGTGTATTGACTGGGCAGCCCTTCAGACTGTGGGTTTATTTATACTAGTTCATACTTTAGTAGACGCGACCTTATGGGAGTGGTTCTTTGTAATCGTGGAGCTGACATATGCTGAGCTTACTTTAGAGTTTTTCTTCATATTCTTCCTATCGATAGTGCTATCATTGAGGGACGAACCACAAGTGATTTCATTCTATCTTGGGGGTATCACTCGATATTTGAATATTGCTGAATTTGGAGTCGCTCTTGGCCTATATTTTGATGATTTCTTAGCCACGCCCGAGTTCTCCACCCTCCCGAGGCACATTCGTAGATCAGTTTCTTTTTTTTGGTCTAACATCTATGAGGTTTCCTCTCCGTACAACCTGAGCTAGTCCAATGCTCGATGGCTACCTTTAGCCCTACACTACAGTCACGCCATTTTAGCTTACACGTTGACCAGTCAAAAAGAGAATACGAGTGTTGTGGGAACTTTTTATGGAGTACGTACTTGCAATATCCAATTGATCTACCCACTTCGTAGCCAGTGTTCTCGTCATCAGAGTGAGCGATCACGAAGAGGGCCTATCTGTATGGGTCTATATGTAACACACTTGGCTCATTACTTCAACCTCCTCGGGACCCCTAAGTAGATTGGTAATCTTACTTTCGTTGGGGACATGACACCACAGGGCTTGAGTAATGAAACATATGAGGATGGATGCTTGTCAGCTCGACCCCTTCGGTGATCAGTATGTATTGCTGCATCCGAATCATTAGCATGATGACAATGAGCATCTAGATAATGACCTTCCACCACCACTGAGACCCGTTCCCAGTCCTTCTACCAGCCACTCTACTATTACGCCTGCGCATTCAGTTACACTCTACGATATCTATTGCCTTCAACAATAGCAGTCATAACAGATCAATTAACTTGAGTAGTTACATTTAGAGCACGTCGACCAACAGTCAGCACGGTTCAATGGCATTAAGGAGGTGTATCTGCAGCGGATGTGCTAGCATCTCCATATTTCTCCATCCGATGCGACACCTCATGATTTGGACTTACCACCAAATGTCGATCACTGGTTTATTTTAGTTTTCTATTGTTTATTTTAATTTTTATTTCCAATTGTTCTTTTATTTTTTGTTAGTTGTTTTTATTTTATTTTTGAGACTTATATGTTTTGTTTTTCATTTATTATGAACTGTTATTTTTATTATTTTTTCGATTATTTTTTCTATTTTTTTATCTCTTTATCTTATTTATTTTTGTCTATTTTCTTATTATTTTTCTCAGAAACATGTAATTCATTTAGAATCTCCTACAATTCTAGTTTTCACTATTCTGGCAAATTCTTCCATATTCAGGACAGTTTTAGTTCTCTCCATCTCTTATGATATTGTACTTATTTTGTTTATATATGTTTGTACATTGAGGACAATGTACATCTTAAGTGTGGGGAGGTTGTTTATATTTTTATACAATAAGATCCCTGAATTATTATTTGTGTTTAAGTAATTTGATAAACCGTCATTTATACATATTTTTACCCAATGCTTTGCGCATTTTATGGATGATTTTTCCTTAGATTTGGTGAATTCGATGCTCCTAATGCCTTAATTTCATGTTTTATACTTTGGTGAGCTCAAGAGAGTGAAAGGAACGAGAAACGGGCCAAAAACGGAGAAAATGGGCCAATGTACGAAATCAACACTGCCTGAACTTCCTCACACGGGCAGACCACACGGCTGTGCCATTCTAACAGGCTCGAACACGGCCCGAAGTAATCGCACACGGGCGAGTCACACGAGCGTGTCCCTGTCAAACCCAAGTTGAGTCTAATTCGAAAAAGGCTAATTTTGAGGGCTCTTAGGCATTCCAAAGCCTATAAATACACCCTAGAAAAGGAGAAAAAGAGGAGGCACAGGGAGGAAGGAAGGAATTACTCGAAAAAAGCCAATTGATCCATCTCAGAAGCCGGATTCATCCTCAAGACTGAAGATCTCCCCTCAATTTCCCTTCAGGAGTTTTGGGTTTTCTTTGTGTGTTGTATTCATTATTCTTCTGAGATGTTTTCCTTTTTAATTATGAACTAAATCCCCTAAATACCTATGGAGGATGAAACCTAAGACGAATCTTGTTATTATTTTCTGAATTGTATGATAAATATTTGACTTGTTCTTAATTATGTGTTCTTAATTCTTGTTTTGATATTCCAGGATATTGATTCAAGTTACGCTCTTATTCAGAGGAGGAATGGACCCTGTCTAAGAGTACAATTGTCATAATTAAGCGGAGTTGATTGCGCGTCTAGAGATAAGGTGACAAGATTTTGCCGGATTAGGGTGAAATCTAATAAGGGGATCCATAGATCGAGTTAATGCAACCCTAGGGTGATAATTAGAGAAAACTCTCAATTATTCAATCTAAGGATTAGACGTTATTAGTCTTGAATAGAGATAATAAGATAACTTAGGGATCTATACAGAATAAGTTAAATGAATAAATCGTCTGATTTAGAGTCAGAATAACAAGTAAAGTCTAGGTGGATTCTTCCTTAAGTATTGTCTTAATTCAATCATTTTCCAAAAGTAATCCCCCAATTCTATTTTTTGTGAATTCTTAGTTTAGTTAATTAGTTAGTTAAAACAAACCCCCTTATTTTTAGGCTAAAAATAAAAAGACAGTCATTACTAGTACTTTTAGTTCCTTTGGGTTCGACAATCCGGTCTTGCTAAAACTATACTACTGTTCAATAGGTACACTTGCCTACATCGTGATAATAGTTAGTTTCAAGAACGATTAATTATAAATATTTAAAACCTGTCACAAAATCACGATCATAATTTTCCCATGCCTATCATGAAAGTTAATTTTTATTTTAATTTGGAGTTTGTATTTATTTTGTTTTGGAATAATTTGTGAATTTTTGTGAATTGGGTGATTTATACTTTAAGTCACGAGAGATTCAAGCATGATAAGTTGTTTTTCAATTATTATTGTTTTAGGTTGTCTCCTTAAACTAAAGAATTATTTTGAACTTTTAAAATTGCAAGTTTGACTCCAAAACCATAATTTTTTGTGAGCTTTTGAGCCTATAGAGAATATATTTATTTGCGCTCATTTTTATTTTTGGTTGAGAGTATGTCAACTTGATTTGTTATTTTAGAACTTGCTTCTGTTATACATGTCGAGACCACATTATTGATTTATTATATTGAGATGATAGAGGTACTTAGGATTTAACCCACCTAACCATTAATCAACTTACTTGTTATATTATTCCCTAGTAAACACCGTTGATCCTAACACATTTTTTCTCACCCCATTTATGTTAACCTGTAACCCATATCTCCATTGTAAAATTATCCTTTTGTTGACTCCCTTTTTGTCGAGTTTGATTTGGTTAGTTGCCTAATTATGTTTAATCATTTGCATTGCTGAATTTTACTTCGTTCTTAAAAAAAAAAGAAAGAAAAAAATATCAAAAATAAGAAATATAAAAAAATTGGAAAAAAAATTATTGAGCTTGAATAGTTGGTTTCATATTGTGTTGAAAAGCTCATTTTTATTCTTTATTTCTTGTTGATGTAAATTCTTTTAATTTAGGATTTGATTTTTTTTTAGTTTGGTAACTTATCAACTCAACTCTTAATTATAACCAACTTTTCTGACATTTTCTATACCCTTAACCTAAGCCCCATTACAACCTTATAAATACCTCTTAATTGATGTGTTATCTTATTCTATAATGACGGAGATTTGATTTTCAAGCAAGCCTATGGTAATATCATTTCTTGTTTGACTACTGAGTGCATATTGCTTGAACCTTAAACACTTTGAGTGGTTTGAGTAAATCTTTAGTGAGAATGTTATTTCTTGCTGAGTTTGCATTTCAAGTAATTATTGAGATAGAGGAGATGCCTAATGTTTTTAAAGTTTAAAATTATCTGCTTGGATTGCTTGTGCTGTTTAGTATCATTTTAATGTGAATTTCCAATGCATGATTATCTATAGATTATCTGTAACGTGTAGGTTTGTACAAGTATACACAATCTTTATCAAGTAATAAGTAAGTATATGAGTTAACATCTCTACAAGAACTGTATATATTAATCAAATAATTGCAAAATTAAAGATTGCAAGTTGGGAAGAAAACATAATAATTTTGATTGGTAAGTGTTAAATTAAATTAATTAAATGCAAATGAATTAATCTTAAATTAAATTAATTAAATGCAAATGAATTAATCTTAAATGCAATGAATGAAATAAGATGGTTTAGTAGCAAATTCACAAACTTCAACAATAATAACATGAATGAGTTAGAATAATTACAATATTCAAATTAATTCATTTTTCATCATGTTTAACAATGTCCAAAAAGTATTCCATGACAACTTGATCTTTCATTAACTTGAAACTAGTTTAAGTCCTTTCGAAATCTTTTACTTAGAAAAATATGCATACTACATGATCATATTTAACTAAGGGTTTTTTGGAGTTATGTGAAGTAACATGGACGGATTAGGTTTGAAACACTTTAATCACACAAATCTAAAAGTTATGCAAAGTAATAGAGCTCTCTCGAGTTATTACAAACCTTTAATTTAATCGGGTTAGGATATAAATTAAGCATGCATCTTTCAATTATTGTGCCCATTAATTGTCATCTAGCTAGGATTGATCAACTAATTCTAAGGCATTCAATCACATTTTAATGAATGAAATACATGAATGGGTTTAATTGAAAGCATGAACGATTGAGGCACATACATCATAAACATGAATTCAATGAACTTCAACAAATTACTATAATCATTCTAGTTGAAAAAATTTAAGCTATCATTGTTAATGAAAAAACATTAAAATAATTTGTGAATATGTTGAATAACTAAGAACAAATTAAATATAAGAAAGAATAAACTCTGAATGATTTTGGCAGTCCTTCAGAAATTAGGCGCAGAGGCTTCCTTCGATACTTGTGTTTGCTCTTTCACAAAGTGCTCCTTAAGGTGGCCGACCAAGAGAGAATTTTCTCAAGGAATTGCTAGCTAAGGGGAATGGGGAGAATGAATGGTTTTATATGTGAAGATGTGAGGAAATGAACAAGTGAAGAATAAAGATTGAATAAATGATTGATGGATGATTCATATGGGAATGAGACGTGATATTTATAGTAGAAGGGTGACATGAGATTTTGCTAAAAATAGCTTAAAGAATCCCTTAATATGCTCCCTTTCTTGGACAACCATGAGATGTGGAAAGTGGCTGATTTTTTCTTTGATTTTCTTGCTTGATTCTTGCTTGATTTGTGCTAAGGGTTGGATGATTTCTTGGGCAATATTTGGAAGCTGATTTATGATTCTTTCCCAAGTGTAAGGACCTCCAAATAAATCTTCCAAAAGCTAATTTTGGGTAGCTCATATGGTTGCCGAATTTGGGCTTCTCTTCCCCTTGATAGAGGGTTTTGTACCCCAATTCAAGACACAATTAGATTTCTTTTTAGCAACCAATTTCAACTGGGTCAAGGTCAAATTTTTGAACCCAAATCATGCTCTAGCTATCCATATGACTTGCTCATGTGTGACTTTTAAATCCATGGTCCCACTGTAATATATTAAACACTTTATTAAACATGTAGCAATATAACTTAATTTTATGCAAAATTAACTCTAAAAATTAATAAAATTACAAACTTGCTAAAATCATGCTCAATTTCTTAATATGAATTAAATCCATATAATTTGCTAATAATATAATCGATATTTGCTCAAATATTAAGTACAAAGATGCTAAATAAGTCTATATAATTTAAACTCATCATTATCCTAAGTCACTATTGGTGAAAACAATAAATTAAGGGAAGTTAACTTGAATGTGGGTTGAGAATTTTGCTTGAGGACAAACAAAGGCTTAAGTGTGAGGATATTTGGTTAGTGCTAAAAGTAACATGTTTTAATCTTATTCTTAATGCATTTTTGGGTGACTATTAAATGTTAACGGTTAATTTTATGCTCCTAATCCTTTAAATTCTTGTTTTTATACTTAGGAGAGCCTTTGGGACCAAAAGGAGTGAAAAAAGAGCGAAAACCAAAAAATCAGAGCAAGGTACAGGAGCCATATGGGTTGACCCCTTCCACATGGTTGTATGAGCCATATGGGCTACCACACAGCCAAGCTTCACGCCGTGCCGATTTCAGAAATTAGCCGAACAACGAAAAACATAATTTTTAGGTTTTTTGGGCATTTTAAGATGTATAATGACAAAAATAAGAAGGTAGGAAAGAACTGTCATAGGATACTCAAGAAAACAACTTGAAAAATGTCATTGAAGTCAATTTCGAAGCAGATTTTTGTCAAGATTGAAGAGTCTCAGTTGATTACTTAGGAAGCCATCATGAGTTTCTTTGTTTATTTTGGTTATACTATATCTTAAACGTTTTTATTTGCAAGCATGAACTAAATTTCTAGATACCTACTGAGATAATCTCGATGATGAATGCAACACCCCTCACCCGTACCCAGTGCCGGGACAGGGTTCGAGGTGTTACCGGGTTTAAACTTTCACGACATACAAATCTGGCTCACCAAATTTTGCCTGAATAAAACTTACCAAACACATACATTCTGTCCCTTATACAGGCCTTCGAGGCCTAAAACATACATCAGGGTGGTTTGGGACAAAACCGAAAACATTCGATAGATTTTGGGCAACTTAATGAATTTTCTTGCCTTTGAGAGTCACACGCCCGTGTGGCTTGGGACACGGCCGTGCCCTCAGCCTGTGTAACTCTCTGTTTATGACGTCAGCATGCATTTAGGGGCACATGGCCAAGACACACCCCCGTGTGTCTAGCCCGTGCACTATACTGACCTAAAATTTTAAGTACAGGGGACGCACGGCCATACCACACACCCATGGAGGCGAGTTGTGTGTCACACATGGCCTAGACACACGCCCGTGTGTCTACCTGTGTGGACCTTGTTAGGCCATTTTCCAAGCCTTTAGTTACCTTATATCAACCAATCACACTTATAGGTTACTTTAATACATGATAAGGCCAAATTATACACTTATATAAAACCTAGATAAACCTCATTGCATGAAAACCTCATATCATCGGTTTTATACATGCTAGGTTAATTCCCTTTTTGTATTAAGGGTTTCCATATCTCCTTGACACATTCAAGATTGGCTCATTCTTATGACTCATTGCCAATTATAACCAAGCCATCACATATGAACATAAACATGCATAGATTTGTAGGTCATAGCCTACTTCAAAATAAGCCAATTCCCACTGCCATATACAAAAAGATATGTATATCTTTACATGCCTTCATCTTGGCAAATCAAATGACACATGTAACAAAATACTCAAAAGTCTTATACATGCCATTGAACAAAATAAAAGTGTCTATATACCAAAGCTGGACTAGTTGATAGTGTGTTGACTCTCCAACCGTCTTCCAATCTTTACGAGTCTTCGAGCTCTGTGAGATAGGGAAAAGAGAGGGGTAAGAATTTACATGCGTAGTAAGCCAGAATAACTGGAAAGTAAACTTACCGATTAATTAGCATAAAGCCATATTAGGCAATAGAGTCATCAAACATAAAAATGGTATCCCTATCACATGCACTTAATTAACATGTGAGTCACAATAATAATGCACCATGTAATTTGTCTTAGATGAGCTCATCATTCATCATTTCATGGATATATATATCATATCAGTCCCATTGAGTTTCTAGGAAATCTCGATGGATTATCCACTTACTTTCAATTCATAAGAATGATCAATTCATGTATGCACTCCCGCGAACCTCACATCTTACGACGGCATTACCAGTCCAGGCTAAATCCCCCATAATATAAACTCATAAGTTGATGTCAGGATTACCAGTCCAGGCTAAATCCCTTATAGCGACAAACACCTTTATTAAGTTCGAATTTGAATTGCCAGTCCAGGCTAAATTTAGACCCTAATTGGATTACCCGTCCGGGCTAAATCCTTAATGCACATATATTCTTCGGGAAGCTCGATCATTCAAGGAACACTTGTCCGGGATAGATCCTTTCTAATTTTGAGATCAACGGATTACCCGTCTAGGCTAAATCCTTTCTGCAACACATGCAGGATCTCAAGTCACATATAAATCATGGTTTATCCGTCGAACTTCCTTTTTAACCTCAACTGGGACATTTTCCAGCAAGCCATTTTTATAGATACATTTCATGTAATTTCATGCCATTATCAAATGCAATTGTCATACATTCATAAATCATGCAATTAGGCATATTATGAGTTTACTTAAGCTATCCGAACTTACCTGGTACTCGTCTCGGTATTGTGTTTCGATTATTCCGAAACCTTTTATTTTCCTCGATCGACCTCCGAATTTCGTTCCTTGGGGTATATAAAAAAAAAGATAAATTATTAACACCTCACATTTTACTTTTCGAGTCTAAATTTCACCCTCGGTCTAAGTGACCGTTTTGCCCCTAACCTTTCACATTGTTACGATTTAGTCCATAGGCTCGTATAATGAAACACATGCAATTTCTATATTACCCAAGCCTAGCCGAATATTTTTCCCTCCTATTTCAGCCAAAAATTTTCCATTATTTCTCATTTCTACCACACATTTTACACCTTTTTGTAAAAAGGTCCTTTTAGAGGTTTTTCATGAAAATCGCCTAGGAAAAGATGTTTAACACACCTCCAACTTTCATATTCCTCCATAAATCATCAAAATACAAGTAAATCATGCATGGGTAAATTTCTAAACATGAACCCTAGCATGAAATATGGGTAGAATTAGAGAGAGTAAGCTACTGGGATTTCAAAAATACGAAGAACATTAAAAATGGGGCTTGGGAGCACTTACTATTGAGCTTGAAAATGTTGAAAACCCTAGCTACTGAGGACTTGAGAATTTCAGCTGGTATAAGGGAGAAGATGGCTGATTTTTGCCTTCTTTTTCCCATTTTATTTCATTAAAATGCCAAATAACCAAAATGCCCTTAAGCCCTTTCTTTAAGATTTCATCCATACAAGCCCATTTTTGTCAAAAAACTTAGAAATTGGGAAAATTTCTCTTTAATACCTTCTAATTAATAATCTAAAGCAATTTCATACAAATTGCTTCTTGAATCCAAGTTTTGAAATTTATTCAATTTGGTCCCTAATTTCCAATTGGACACCTTACTCAAAGAATTTCTTCATGAAACTTTAACACATGCATATTCTCATATTATAAACCTCATAATAATCATAAAATAAATATTTCAACATCGTATTTGTGGTCCCAAAACCACTGTTCCGACTGGGCCCTATTTCGGGATGTTACAATGAATTTTGTCTTTTGATTTTCATTTTACACAATAAATACTTAGATCTTATTCTAAATTATGTGTGCTTAATTCTTGGTTCAATATTTATAGACTATTGATCAATGTTTGTTGTGCTTAAATCAGAGGAGGAATAGAACCTGTTTAAGAGTAGGTCTTGCATTATTGAGTGAAGTTGCATGAAATCTTAGAAATAGAATGATATAAATATACTGGATTAGATTCAAATCGAATAGAGGAATCCATAAATTGAGTTAATGCAATAGTAGTGGTTTTAATTTGAAATCAATTTCTATTAATCAACCAAAAGTTAGTTGCTCTTACTTTTAAAATAGATATTAACATAATTTAGGGATTTCTACGGATCAAGAGAGTAAGTAAATAAAGTCTGTAATTTAGATTGATAATGGCAGATGAAATCTAGGTGGATTCATTCTTGGATATTATTTTGCTTCTTGGTTGTTAATCATTTATTTTCCTAATTTGTTCTTTTTTACGTTCATAGTTAATTAATTTAGTTAATTTTAGTTTTAATCAATCACTTGAATTTATCAGTTAAATAATAGAAAGATGATGATTACTAGTACTTTTAGTCTTCGTGGGAACAATATCTTTGCTTACTGTAGCTATACTATTAGTTGATATGTCCAGTTGCCTTAGTCAAATTGTTAGTTACTTTACGACACATCAGATAGTTCAAGACATATGAAAGATATGAGAAACCTATTGAGAAGCTATAACTACTAAGGTCCTTGGCAAAGGAACCATTGAAATAAAGTTTACTTCTAGGCTAAAGTTAAAAATTCTTAATGTATTCCATGTTCTCAAAATTTGGAAAATTACTATATTCGTAAATTTGTTGTACAAGCATATATTTAAAATTATACTAGAGTTCGATAATGTTTTAATTTTTAAAACATTCTGTAACACTCTGTACCTAACCCGATCACCAGATCCGGGTACCAAGTGTCACAATTAACCCAAATTACTTAACAAAAATTCTATCCAATTACTCATCGATTTAATCAATATTGAATTATACATCCTTTGCTACTAAACAACCCTTACACAATTTCATAGATAGTAACAGATTTTAAAATTAAAATTAAAATTATATTATATGCCATATAAGACTGAGTTCTTACAACTTTACCACCTTATTAGGCATGAAAAATTATTACAATAATTATTGAGACTTAAGTCTTTGCTGCTAACATATTAAATTAACCATCGAGGCGTGGCCTCTAGGGGTACCCCTGTATATGTGTGGTACAACTACTACGCCCTTCACGTATTTTTGGCAGTGTCTGGCTTGGTCCCTTCATAGATTCTAGTGTCACTCATCTACCCTACACACAAAGCAGTAGATTTATAAGTTTTGATGAACTTAATATGTAACACCTTGAATTTTTAGATTAGAAGTTTTGAGATTTGTGCTTAGGGTCAGTGAGTAGGTTAAGCAATTGGGTTGATTTTTGTGTTTTAATGTTAGAATGAGCCTGTTGCTTCGGTGGTTGGATGTGTGTTAGTTTACCTCTGGGTTCTGGGTTCGAATCCTCATATGTGTTTAAGGAATTAATTTTATTTGAGTTTTATTTTTTTAATTTATATATATTTATTTATGTTATTTATTTAATTGTATTTTTTATTTTTAGAAAAAAAGTGAAGTAATTTCTAAAATCTGTTGCACGTTCCTTCTTTCTCTATTTTTTTTTTCATTTCAGTTTTCTTTTCTTCTTTACTCTTCTTTTGAGATTTTACAAAAAGATATTTTTGCATTCCTCTGCCATTGATTTCTCCTAGTCGTCACTTCTATTTGTTTGTCTTTTTAATTTTGTGTGAAATCATTGAGTTCGTTGGACTTTGCTTTTTGGTGTTCGGGTATTCAAGGAGTCGAGTGGGGAAGAATTGTGGTGAGGAGGTGTTCCAATCTTCGTTGGTACTTGGAATTGTGAATTCAAGTATGGGTTTCGTAACTTTGTAATTTAATCGTGAATTATTGAATCAATTTGTGAAATTTGGTAATTTCGGGTGTTATAGTGATTGCGTAATCATAATGTTGTATTGCTTATAAATTGCATAAAATTCGACTAGTTAGCGTGTGTTTCTACACTATTAGAGGTTAAGGACCTTTTGATTTTGAATTTCGTGTTTTTTGGGCTATTTCGATGTGGTTTTGTGACCACAAGGGTGGCCACACGAGCGTGTGTGGAAACATGAAAATATGCACACTTTTTCATACCCTTTTTAACTCAAATTAATGCAGTTTTAGTAAAATTATTGTCAAAAAATATATAAATATTATAAAATAATTATTTTTTACTTAAATTATTAACATAATTATTTTTAATTAATTTTATAATAAATTTTGATTAATTTTGGTCATTTTCGACAGATTTGCATAAAGGGCGAAAATTGGCTTGGCTGACACTGCTAGAAGCACAAAGCCGAGAAGTGATTTTTGAAGCATCGAGATGAATGAATTTTATAGCTAAAGACGGTCCAAATTATGTGTATTAATTATAATATAACTAATTTTAATTTTAATCCAATTTAATTTGGGTTAAATAAATTATTATTAATTAATTATGAAAGGTGGCCCAGTTGAGCTGAACCGAGAGAACCAAACCAACCAAGCTTTGGGCAGCCCAAAACCATCCAGCATGCTGACCCAATAAGCTTACTTGGCTGATTAATTGGCTTGCAAAACTTCCCTTGAAGTCTTTGTCAAACTGCAAACAAACCCCTCTTCTTTTAGTGCCTTTCTAGTTTTGCCCCATTCTTAATATAGCAAGTTTGAAAGCTTCAAACTTGCCAGATGTGTGGCCGGCCATGGGAGGGCTCTTTCGCTGCTGATTTTGGATATTTTTAGCAGCCCTCTCACCCTATAAAACCCCCCTTAGCTGCTCATTTCAACCTATCTTAAGCATTCACATATTTTCTCTCTTCTCTCCACTTTCTCTCTTCTTTTCCATTCCAAATTCCCTTGCTCTCTTGCCAATTTCTCCTCTTGGAAAAGGGGCATTCATCAGCCATTTGGAGCAGCAATTAAGTGTTCATAGCAGCCTTGGCCGACGAGGACAACGGAGAAGGAAGAACGGAGAAAATTAGTCAAGCCACGGAAAAACACCGGATTTGATTCTTGGTCCCTATCTCTTTAATTTTTGTTGTTGTTATGATGAACATATCTATGGATATTTATGTTGTTGGACTGGTTAATTTAATCAATTTATCTTGAATTTAATTCGTGTTAGGTTGATTGCATTTCGTTTGCTAAAATTGTTAAAATTGTGTTTATGTTGTTATAGGCCTCGATAAGATGCTTGATTAAGTAAAATCATGACTAAATTATTCTTGCATTACAATTGTGAGGTAGCTAATGTATTAATTATTTAATCGGATTGAAATTGTAATTAATGGACACAGTACTTAATCAGTGCATGTTTAATCATCTAAGGTAGCTAAGGGTTAAATTAGCAACGGTATTTGACGATACAATTGCCTTGCATAACTTGCAAGATTATTGTGATTAAACTGTTTCAAGGTAGGGATACCTTGTTACCTCACGTAGTCTTTTATGTGCTTATTAGATTTAATTAATCGTTTGAATTGACATAGGGATATGTACAAGAGATTATTTCGATTTAATAAGTATGTATGTGCAATAACATATTTGCCTATTAAGATTTGTTTAATCGGTTGAATTGACATAGGGATATAGTCAAGAGATGAATGGATTTTGGTAGGTGAGTATGTTCATAAGTTAGCAAATTACCGAGTTGCCTTGAATTTATTCGTAACAATATAAACATGAGTTTAATAATTCTAAGTTAAGAAATGTAATTAATCTAACATAATTATGTCATTTTGATTAAAATCGTATTTTGAAATCGTGCATTTGAGTTTTTTTTATTTAGTTTACTTAGTTTAAATTCTTAATTTTTAATCACCCTCTTCAAACAAAATATTTTTCTTCACCAAAGTGTTTTAAATAGCATTCATAAATAATTATTTTCACAGTCCCTGTGGGTATGATAACTCGACATTTACTTGTCACTTTATTACTTGTTGCGATTGTGTACACTTACACATTTCTGTCATTCCAAGTTTTTGGCGCTGTTGCTGGGGACTGTTTTAAAAAACATTATTTATGAATTTGTTAATTTTGCATTTTTGGTTTATTTTTTTCTGTTAAATTTTAATTCCATTTTTTTGTTTGTTTCAGGAGTTTATGAGTGTTGATCAAATTATTGACTTACTTCCTGTAAACCCTAAAATTGAAAGGACTTTCTGACAAAGGAGAAGACAAGTGAACCAAAGAAGAACCGAATATATGAATTTCAAAAATCCAAACCAAAATCTAGGAGGAACATTCACTCACAATCCGATCATTATTGTCGATGATAGAAACTATGCCATTCAACAATATGCCATTCCTCTATTCAACGAGCTCAATCTGATTATTAAGAGACCCAAAATCGAGGCGTAACAGTTTGAGTTGAAGCCGGTCATGTTTCAAATGTTGTAAAATATGGGTCAATTTGGTGGGATTCCTACTAAAGATCCACATCTTCATCTTCGGCTATTCATGGAAGTGAGTGACTCATTTAAACTAATCGGGGTGATTGAGGACGCCTTGAAACTGACATTATTTTCATACTCCTTAAGAGGTAGAGCATGAGCATGGTTGAACTCCCTACCGTCCGATTCCATAACTACATGGCAAGAGTTGGTTGAACGTTTCTTAATGAAATATGTAATGGCCCGGTTTTAGCTAGATCAGAGCAGTGATTTTGGGACCATGAATCTGAGGTCATAAAATTATTTTAATATTATTTTTGGTGTTTACAATATGTGATTATATGTGTGTGAAAGTTTCGTATGATAATTTTATCGTTTAAGTGGTTAATTTGACTAAAGGACTAAATCGTGTAAAATGCAAAAATTGTATTCTATTTGTTAAAGGTGTTTATTTACTATGGCTTATTAAATGGGAGGTCCTTATGATGTTATTAAACCATTTTAATTGTGAGTGGACAAATATGGGCATTAATATGATGATTTTAATGTTGTTTCATTAAGGTTAAATTGGTAATTTGGAAATTTAACTTAACATAATGAAATAAAAACAATTTTAAGTTTAATTGTCATCTTCCTCAACAGAAATAAGGAAGAAAATAAGGTTTTTTGGATGCTTGAAGGTTCGGCCATTGTTGTCCAAGCATGTAAGTCCGTTTTGACTCGGTTTTTGATGATTTTTATGTTTTTGTGATCGTTGCTTAGTAATATAGCTAGCCCATACCCTAATTTCTGAAATTTTTGATGATTTTGAGAAATTCCATTGATGAATCCATGAGGTTTATGATGTTTTTTGATTAATTATGCAAGCTTGGTGTTTGATATACATGTTTAATTAAGTGATTTTTGATAAAAATGTTTATTGTGGACTAAATTGTGAAATTGGAAAATTTAGGGGTTTAAATGTAAAATAAATTGAATTTATAGGCTACTAAGAACCTAGGGAATATTCGACCATGCTTGGGCTTGTTGAAATTATGAGTGTTTTGTGTTGTTTTGAAATAGGGACTAAACTGTGAAAATGTGAAATGTTAGCGGCTAAAGTTCAAAATGCCCATTTATGTGTTTTTTGATGAAATTGAATGAATATGTTATTAAAGAAGCCAAATTTGTATTAATTTAGATCAAGAAAGGAAGAAATCAGATTTGGATCGGGGGAAGTTGACAGTTGTTGAATAATAGTTCTAATCCATTTGTTTCTGTACGAGGTAAGTTTATATGCAAATAAATATCTCTGAATTGAATTATATATATTATTATCATTGAATTGCTATGAATATCAAATGAGTAAGTACGAGCATGGATCGATAAAGTTACGACATTTGAAAGTCTCGTATCGAACCCTAAGAATAGTATAGGATACGAATGTCTTGACATTAGGTTATCGAGATGTGATTACATGTAAGACCATGTCTAGGACATTGGCATTGTATTGAGATTACGTGTAAGACCATGTCTGGGACATTGGCATCGTTAATAGATTTTGTGTAAGACCCTGTCTGGGACAGTGAGATCGATATGTGATAACATGTAAGACCATATCTAGGATATGGCATTGTACGAGCTTATGTGATTTTTGAGTATCCTTAACGATTCCGAATGGTTCAGTGGGCAAAGTCAAGTTGTAAAAGAATATGTAAATGAGCTAAGTGACTCAGGTACGTACGAGGTTCATATGAGTATTGAGAAGTGAAGTAAATGATGAATTTGATTATGATATTGAATATGTCTTCAATGTGAAAGGTTTTTGAACTTGTGTGTGATTAGTTAAGTTTAGCATAATTGAATTGATATGTAAAGGTTCATATGATAGATTTATTTGCATATGGCTTACTAAGCTTTTAAAGCTTACTTTGTGTGTTCTTTCCATGTTTTATAGATTATCGAAGCTAGCTCGGACTCAGGGATCATCGGGAAACATCATCACACTATCGATCATCTCGATGGTATTTTTGGAAGCTTTGTATATATGGTATATGGCATGTATAGGCTAGTGTCATTTTGGTTAATTTTGAGTTACGGTTTTAGCCATGATATTTGGCTTGTAAATGTTAGTATATATGGTCAGTTAAGTTGGCTTGAATTATGTGCTTGATGAGTAATATATGATGTATAAATTGTCTCATGTTTTGGTATGGTTTTATGGTTGCTTAAATAGTTAGTTGCCATTTGGTAAGTTAAGGCTTGAAATATGATATGTTGTGGATTGATTTTGTGGCATAAAATAGTTGATAAGTTGATGAGTTAATGCATTTGAAATTATGCAAGTTGTGATGATTTTAGGTATATGGATCTGATATATTTGTATATGGAATTTAGTAGTTGAATTGGTTGATAATAGCTAGCTTGATATGTGTTTGAGTTGGCATGTTTTTGGTTGCTTAAAGATGTATTGAAATGGTGCTATTTTGGTTGTTATGTGTGATTGTGAAAAATGTGGCAAATTGGCTTTTCAGATGGCTTATTTTTGTCCACACAGGTAGAGACACAGGCGTGTGTCTCAGCCGTGTGCGACACATGGTCATGTTATACAGCCATGTGTCCCCTATGGTGTAACATCCCGAAATAGGGCCTAGACAGAACAGTGGTTTCGGGACCACAAATCTAATTTTGAAATATTTATTTTATGATTATTATGAGGTCTAGAATATGAAAATATGCATGTGTTAAAGTTTCATGAAGAAAATCTATGAGTAAGGTGTCCAATTGGAAAATAAGGACCAAATTGAATAAATTGCAAAACTTGGGTTCCAAAAGTAATTTGTATGAAATTGTTTTAGATTATTAATTAGAAGGTCTTAAAGAGAAATTTTCCCAATTTCTAAGTTTTTGGACAAAAATAGGCATGTATGGAAAACATTGAAAGTTTAGTAAGGAAGGGCATTTTGGTCATTTAGTAATAAATGAAATAAAATGGGAAAATAAGCCAAAAATCAGCTCATTCTCTTCATGTTATTGCCGAAAATTTGGGGTTCTCCATAGCTAGGGTTTCCAAGCTTTTCAAGCTCAATAGTAAGTATTCCCAAGCCTGTTCTTAATGTTCTTTGTATTTTTGCAGTCCCGGTAGCTTACTCTCTTCATTTCTACCCATATTTCATGCTAGGTTTCATGTTTAGAAATTTACCCATGCATGAGTCACTTGTATTTTAATGGTTTATGGAGGAATATGAAAGTTTAAGGGATGGTAAACAACTTTTACTAAGAGATTTTTCATGGAAATGGCTTTAGGGACCATTTTGTAAAAGTTGTAAAAAAATGGGTATAAAGGTGAGAAATAATGAAAAATGTGGGCTGGCATAAGAGGGAAAAACATTTAGCTAGGCTTGGGTAATGTAGGAATTTCATGCATTTCATCATACGAGCCTAGGGACTAAATCGTAAATAATGTAAAAGGTTAAGGGCAAAACGATCATTATGTTCGGGGTGAAATTTAGACTCAAAAAGAATAATGTGAGGTATTAATGATTCATTTTTTTATTGTTATAGACCCCGAGGAACAAATTCCGAAGGTCGATCGAGGAAAATGAAAGGTTTTGGAATAACTGAAACGCGAAACCGAAACGAGTACCAGGTAAGTTCGAATAACTTAAAGTAAACTCATAATATGTTTAAATGCATGATTTATGATTGTATGATAATTGTATATATTGATGGCATGAAAATCCATGAAATGTGTTAATAATAATGACATGATAATAAATGTCCTGGTTGAAGTCAAAAAGGGAAATTCAATGGATAAACCATGGCTTACATGACTTGGAATCCTGCATGTGTTGCAGGAAAGGATTTAGCTCAGACGGGTAATCCATTGATATCAATATAGAAAGGATCTAGCCAGGACGGGTGTTCCTTGAGTGATCAAGCCTCCCGAAGAATATGTGTGCAATATGGATTTAGCCCAGACGAGTAATCCGATTAGGGTCTGAATTTAGCCTGGACTGGTAATTCAGATCTGAGCTTATTAAGGGTGTTTGTCGCTATAAGGGATTTAGCCTGGACTGGTAATCTTGACATCACCCTATGAGTTTACATTACGGGGGATTTAGCTAGGACTGGTAATCTCGTCGTAAGATGTGAGGTTCGCGAGAGTGCGTACTTGAGATGATCGCTCTTTTGACTTGACAGTAAAAGGATAATCCATCGAGATTTTTGAGAAACTCAACGAGACTAATGTGAGATATAAAAATGAAAATGTTGAATGATGAGCTCATCTAAGACAAATTTCATAATATATTGTTACAAGACTAACCTGTTGATTGAGTGCATGTGATAGGGAAACCATTTCATACTTGTTGGTTATATTGCCTAATATGGTTGTATGCTAATTAATCGGTAAGTTTACCTTCCAGTTATTCGGGCTTACTAAGCATGTAAATGTTTACCCCTCTCTTTTCCCTATCTTTCAGAGTTCAAGGACTCGTAGAAATTGGAAGACGATTGGAGAGTCAACACACTATCATCTTGTCCAGCTTTGGTATATAAATACTTTTATTTTGTTCAATGGCATGTATAGGGCTTTTGTTATTTTGTTATATGTGTCATTTGATTTTCCACTATGAAGGCTTGTAAAGGTATACATATTCACTTATAGATGGCCATGGGAATTGGTTAATTTTGTTGTAGGTTATGACCTACAAATTTGTGGATGTTTATGTTCGATTGTTCTTGTAAGGACAAAATACAGTATATCACATTTAGATACATGTTGTGTAACCAAAATCACATGGGATGGCTAGGCCATAATTGGGAATGAGTTATAATAATGAGCCAATCTTAAATTTGTTATAAGATATGGAAATCATTAATACAAAGGGGATAATCTAGCATGTGTAAAACCAATGAGACGAGGTTTACTGGCAGTGAGGTTTATCAAGGTCGTTTAAAAGTATAATTAAGCCATGTTAAATATTATTAAAACCTATAAGTGTGTATAGATGTTAGAGGGTGACCAAAGGCTTGAAAAATAGCCTAATAAGGTCTACACGGATAGACACACGGGCATGTGTCTAGACCGTGTGTGACACACGGATAGCTCTATGGGTGTGTAGTATGGTCGTGTCCCCTGCACCTAAAGTTTTTAAGTCAGAATGCATGGTAGTAAACACACAGGCAGAGACACGGCTGTGTGTCTCAACCGTGTGGTGGACACGGCCTAGCACACGGGCGTGTGTCTTGGCCGTGTGCCCCTAAATGCATGCTGACGTCATAAACAGAATGCTCGAGTTTTTGGACACGGACGACCACACGGGAATTTTTAGGCCATGTGAAGACACGGGCTAAGGACACGGGCGTGTGCTCGGCCATGTGAAAGCCGCTGTAGGTCCAAAGTAGAAAATAAATTCAATTTATTCCACACGAGTAGGGGACACGGGCATATCCCAAGGCACACGGGCATGTGCATTGTCTTCACATGGGCGTGTGAGACATTAACCTAGAAATTTTCTTAAATTTTCCTTAGGACCTCAATTTTATCCCAGACCATTCTCAAAGTATGTTTAGGGCCTCGTAGGCCCATAATAGGGACACTAAGATGTGGTTTGATTGGTTTTAATTTGAAACAAAATTTCATAGTCCGTATTTTCTAAAAATGTCTGAGTACCTGTATGGTAACGCCTTGTACCCTGTTTCGGCATTAGATACGGGTAAGGGGTGTTACATTTAGTGGTATCAAAGTTACGGTTTAGTCGGTTCTAGGACTACCGTAGAGAGTATTGAATTTCGCTATACATGCCATTATACGAACATTGATAGTGTGACATCTCCTAACTGCTTCATTTTCTTTGAATATAGTAAATGTCTTCAATCAAGCACAAGATGAGTCCGAGGGAGCCGAGAGTCATTCTCTAGCTTTCGTACAACAAGCTGATTCTAGTAGTAGTAGAAGGCCTATGTTTGAAGGCCGCGAAGAGGCCAGAGTTGCTTTCTTTGACATGATGGAGGAGTGGTTTAGGGATTATTTGAGAAATCGTCCCGACATGCCACGACCTCCCCTATCCCCTAACCGACCTAATGAGGAAGTGCCACGAGGTATGGCACCTGTAAGAATTGATAAAGCCCCTGTAGACAACCTTAGAAAGTATGAGGCTGAGGAATTTAGAGCTAAGATCAATGATGATGCTGAGCGAGCCAAGTTCTAGCTCGAGAACACTACACGAGTATTGAACGAGTTATCTTGTACATCTGAGGAGTGTTTAAAGTGTGTTGTATCTCTTCTAAAGGATACTACATACCACTGGTGGAAAACTATATCTTTAGTGGTGCCAAAGGAAAACATCACTTGGGAATTTTTCCAAGCAGAGTTTAAGAAGAAATACATCAGTCAAATGTTCTTAGACTCAAAGCGAATGGAGTTCCTGGAACTCAAACAAGGAAATAAGACTGTATCAGAATACAAAAGGGAATTTGTAAGGCTAAGTCAGTATACAACTCAATGGGTTCAAACAAAGTCAGAAATGTGTAAACGTTTCGAGGAAGGTTTAAGTGAGGAAATTAAGCTGTTAATTGGGATCCTTGAAATAAGAGAGTTTGTTGTATTAGCAGATCGGGCCACGAAGGCCGGGGAGCTCAATAACGAAAGGAAGCAAGCTAAGAGAAAAGCTCGAGTTTCGAGCAAGAGATCCAATAGTAGGACGCTCTCATTTTCCATAAATAAGTTAAGGGGCTGAGATGAACGCTCCACTTTATCAGTAGGATATTCGGGTAGAGCGAGAAGCTCCAAACGACGTAACCAGAAGTCTTCTTCCCCAATGGTGACTAGTGTGGAGAGTTTAGATGACCAGAAGCTAAAGTGTAAAAGTTGCAACAAATTTCACTTCGGAGAGTGCCGGATGAAGAGTGGTGCACGCTACAGATGTGGTTCTCTTGACCATTTCCTCAGAGACTGCCCAGAGCGAACTGATAAAGAGGTGGAATTAGCCCCGAAGTCGAGTGCTCCTATTCCATGAGGTAGACCTCTTAGATATCCATGAAGTGCTAGTGGCATCGAGTTGTGGCCAAGGACACTGCAAAATCAGAGGCTTGAGCCCCGGCAAGAACGTATGCAATACGCGCTCGAGAGGAAGCCTATGCTCCTAACGTCATCATGGGTACCTTTTCTCTTTTTAATGCTTGTGTTGTTGCCTTAATTGATCCGGGATCGACGCATTAATACATTTACATGAGATTGGTGTCTAGTATGAATATATCCATTGAACCTACGGAATTTATTATCAGAGTGTCGAACCCATTAGGCAAGTCAGTCCTGGTTGATAAAGTTTGTAAAAATTGTCTTTTGACGATTTAGGGTCATTGTTTTCCAGCTAACCTTATGCTATTGCCATTTGATGAGTTTGATGTAATACTTGGTATGGATTGGTTAGCCTTGCATGATATAACTGTAAACTGTGGTAGCAAATATATTGTATTGAAGTGCCCAGATGGTGAGATTCTACGGGTTGATTCAAGAGAATTGTGGACACCGCTGGTTGTAATTACATCAATGGTTGCTCAAAGATATGTGAGAAAAGGGTACGAAGCCTACCTTGCTTTCGTACTAAACACTAAGAAAACAGAATTGAAGATTGAGTCTGTGCCAATAGTATGTGAATATTCAAACGTGTTCCCGGAGGAATTACCCAGATTACCTCTTTATAGAGAGATAGAGTTTGGTATTGAACTGGTGCCAGGAACAGCTCCTATTTCTATTGCTCCGTACAGGATGGCACCAACCGAACTGAAAGAGTTAAAAGCATAGTTCCAAGAGCTGACAGATAAAGGTTTTACAAGGCTGACCTTTTCGCCTTGGGGAACTCCCGTATTATTTGTAAAGAAGAAAGATGGTTTGATGAGGTTATGTATAGATTATCGACAATTGAACAAGGTAACTATCAAGAATAAGTATCCTTTGCCAAGAATCGATAATTTGTTCGACCAGTTGAGGGGAGCCATTGTATTCTCTAAGATAGACCTGAGATCCGTCTACTATCAGTTGCGAGTTAAGGAATCGGATATGCCTAAGACAGCTTTCAGAATGAGATATTGTCATTATGAATTTCTTGTCATGCCGTTTGGGTTGACAAATGCACCGACCGTATTTATAGACCTAATGAATAGGATATTTTGGCCATACTTGGACAAGTTCGTTGTTGTGTTCATTGACGACATTTTGATTTATTCCAAGGATGAGACAGAGCATGCGAAGCATCTGAGGACTGTGTTGCAGACTTTATAGGAAAAATAATTGTATGCTAAGTTTAGCAGGAGTGAGTTTTGGCTAAATGATGTAGGGTTTCTGGGTCATATTGTTTCGGGCGAAGGTATCCGAGTTGATCCAAGTAAAATCTCTGCTATTGTTGAATGGAAACCACCTAAAAATGTAACCGAGGTTAGAAGCTTTTTGGGCTTAGCTGATTACTACCGAAGATTTGTGAAAGGATTCTCCATGATAACGACTCCAATGACGAGGTTGCTACAGAAAGACATTAAGTTCGAATGGTCAGAAAAGTGTGAGCAGAGTTTTGAGAAGTTGAAGACATTACTGACGGAAGCTCCAGTTCTAATATTACCCGAGTCGGGAAAAAATTTTGTGGTCTACAGTGATGCGTCCTTAAATGGACTAGGTTGTGTACTTATGCAAGATGGCAAGGTCATAGCCTTTGCTTCACGGCAGTTGAAGCCACACGAGAAGAATTACCCGATACACGACTTAGAGCTTGCCGCCATTGTTTTTGCCTTGAAAATTTGGAGGCATTATTTATATGGTGAGACTTGGCGTATATTGACAGACCACAAGAGTTTGAAGTATTTAATAACCCAAAAAGAATTGAATCTGAGACAGCGGAGATGGTTAGAATTAATTAATGACTACGAGCTGATCATCTATTACCACCAAGGAAAGGCGAACGTAGTCACCGACGCATTAAGTAGGAAATCTTTGTTTGCATTGAGGGCCATGAATGGTCGATTGGCGTTGTTTGATGATGGTTCGGTCTTGGCAGAGTTAGAGGCTAGGCCAACATTTCTTCAGGAAATTTATGATGCCCAGAGTAATTATAGTGACCTGCGAGCTAAAAGAATTCAATGTAAGTCGGGTATCGAATCATATTTTTAAATTAGTTCTGATGGATGCTTGATGTTCAGAGGCAGATTTTGTGTACCGAGGAATGATGAAATTATTTAGAGAATTTTGCAAGAGGCACATGATAGCTGTTTGTCTATTCATCCTGGAAGTACCAAAATGTAAAATGATTTGAAGAAAATGTACTGGTGGAACGGCATGAAGAGAGACATCTCCGAATTTGTATCGAAATGTTTGATATGCCAGTAAGTCAAAGCTGAACATCAAGTATCTTCGAGTTTATTACAGCCTGTGATGGTCCCGGAATGGAAGTGGGATAGAATTACTATGGACTTCGTGACAAGATTACCATTGACCCTGAAAAGGAAAGATGCTATATGGGTTATGGTCGATAAGTTGACGAAATCGTCTTATTTTATCCCGGTAAGGACAAATTATTCACTTGATAAGTTGGTCGACTTGTATATATCTGAGATTGTAAGGTTACACGGGGTACCATTGTCCATCATATCAGATAGAGACCCGAGATTCACTTCAAGATTTTGGAAGAAACTACAGGAAGCCTTGGGTACCAGGTTGAACTTTAGCACAGCTTTTCACCCGCAGATTGATGGTCAATCTAAGCGATGATTCAGATTCTTGAGGACATGTTGCGATGTTGCATCCTCAAATTTCAAGGCAGTTGGGAAAAATATCTGCCATTGGTAGAGTTCGCCTACAACAACAGTTTTTAGACGAGTTTGAAGATGGCACCTTATGAAGCCTTATATGGCAGAAAGTGACAAACTCCATTGTATTAGACAAAACTCAAAGAAAGTCATATTCATAGAGTTGATCTGATCAAGGAAATTGAAGAGAAGGTTAAAATGATACGTGACTGCTTAAAAGTGGCATCGGATAGACAAAAGTCCTATGCTGATTTGAAAAGAAAAGAGATCGAATTTCAAGTCAGAGACAGAGTATTCTTGAAAGTATCTCCATGGAAAAAGGTATCGAGATCTGGCCAGAAAGGCAAATTGAGTCTGCAATTTATCGAACCATACGAGATCACTGAAAGAGTTGGACCATTAGCCTATCGCTTGGCATTGCCACCAGAACTAGAAAAGATTCATGATGTGTTTCATGTATCTATGTTAAGGCGATATCGATCAGACCCCTCTCATGTGATTTCATCGACGGAGATTGAAATTAAATCGGACATGACCTATGGTGAAGAGCCAGTCAAGATTTTGGCAAGTGAGGTTAAACGGCTGAGAAATAAAGATGTAACCTTGGTAAAAGTTTTGTGGCATCGACATGGTGTGGAAGAGGCTACATGGGAGCCAGAAGAAACCATGAGAAGCCAATATCCAAACTTGTTTACTGGTAAGACTTTCGAGGACGAAAGTTCCTGAAGGGGGTAGAAATGTAACATCCCGAAATAGGGCCTAGTCGAAACAGTGGTTTTGGGACCACAAATCTGGCGTTGAAATATTTATTTTATGATTATTATGAGGTCTAGAATATGAAAATATGCATGTGTTAAAGTTTCATGAAGAAATTTTATGAGTAACCTGTCCAATTGGAAAATAATGACCAAATTGAATAAATTTCAAAACTTGGGTTCTAGAAGCAATTTGTATGAAATTGCTTTAGATTATTAATTAGAAGGTCTTAAAGATAAATTTTCCCAATTTCTAAGTTTTTGGACAAAAATGGGCATGTATGGAAAACATTGAAAGTTTAGTAAGGAAGGGCATTTTGGTCATTAAATAATAAATGAAATAAAATGGGAAAATAAGCCAAAAATTAGCTCATTCTCTTCATGTTGCTGCCGAAAATTTGTGGTTCTCCATAGCTAGGGTTTTCAAGCTTTTCAAGCTCAATAGTAAGTGCCCCTAATCCCTGTTTTTTAATGTTCTTTGTGTTTTTGCAGTCCCGGTAGCTTACTCTCTTCATTTCTACCCATATTTCATGCTAGGGTTCATGTTTAGAAATTTACACATGCATGAGTGACTTGTATTTTAATGGTTTATGGAGGAATATGAAAGTTCAAGGGATGGTAAACAACTTTTACTAAGTGATTTTTCATGGAAATGGCTTTAGGGACCATTTTGTAAAAGTTGTAAAAAAATGGGTAGAAAGGTGAGAAATAATGGAAAATGTGGGCTGGATTAAGAGGGAAAAACATTCAGCTAGGCTTGGGTAATGTATGAATTTCATGCATTTCATTATACGAGCCTATGGACTAAATCGTAAATAATGTAAAAGGTTAAGGGCAAAATGGTCATTATGTTCAAGGGTGAAATTTAGACTCGAAAATAATAATGTGAGGTATTAATGATTCACTTTTTTATTGTTATAGACCCCGAGGAACAAATTCCGAAGGTCGATCGAGGAAAACGAAAGGTTTCGAAATAACCGAAGCGCAAAACTGAAATAAGTACCAGGTAAGTTCAAATAACTTAAAGTAAACTTAGAATATGTTTAAATGCATGATTTATGATTGTATTATAATTTTATATATTGATGGCATGAAAATCTATGAAATGTGTTAATAATAATGACAAGATAATAAATGTCCCAGTTGAAGTCAAGAAGGGAAATTCGATGGATAAACCATGGCTTACATGACTTGGGATCCTGCATGTGTTGCAGAAAAGGATTTAGCCTGGACGGGTAATCCGTTGATCTCAATATAGAAAGGATCTAGCCGTGATGGGTGTTCCTTGAGTGATCAAGCCCACCGAAGAATATGTGTGCATTATAGATTTAGCCTAGACGGGTAATCCGATTAGGGTCTGAATTTAGCCTGGACTGGTAATTCAGATCCGAGATCATTAAGGGTGTTTGTTGCTATAAGAGATTTAGCCTGGATTGGTAATCCCGACATCACCCAATTAGTTTACATCACGGGGAATTTAGCCTGGACTAGTAATCCCGTCGTAAGATGTGTGGTTCGTGGTAGTGCGTACTTGAGATGATCGCTCTTATGACTTGACGGTAAATGCATAATCCATCGAGATTTTTGAGAAACTCAACGGGTTTAACGTGACATTTAAAAATGAAAATGTTGAATGATGATCTCATCTAAGACAAATTTCATAATATATTGTTACGAGACTAACTTGTTGATTGAGTGCATGTGATAGGGAAACCATTTCATGCTTGTTGGTTATATTGCCTAATATTGTTGTATGCTAATTAATCGGTAAATTTACCTTCAAGCTATTCGGGCTTACTAAGCATGTAAATACTTACCCCTCTCTTTTCCCTGTCTTTCAGAGCTCAAGGACTCGTAGAAATTGGAAGACGATTGGAGAGTCAACACACTATCATCTTGTCTAGCTTTGGTATATAGATACTTTTATTTTGTTCAATGGCATGTATTGGGATTTTGTTATTTTGTTATGTGTCATTTGATTTGCCAATATGAAGGTTGTAAAGGTATACATATTCACTTGTAGATGACCATGGGATTTGGCTAATTTTGTTGTAGGTTATGACCTACAAATTTGTGCATGTTTATGTTCGATTGTTCTAGTGAGGACGAAATATAGTATATCACATTTAGATACATGTAGTGTGACCAAATCACATGGGATTGCAAGGCCATAATTGGCAATGAGTTATAATAATGAGCCAATCTTAAAAGTGTTATAAGATATGGAAATCCTTAATACAAAGGGGATAACCTATCATGTGTAAAACCAATGAGACGAGGTTTACATGCAATGAGGTTTATCAAGGTCATTTAAAAGTATAATTAGACCATGTTAAATATTATTAAAACCTATAAATGTCTATGGATGTTAGAGGGTGACCAAAGGCTTGAAAAATAGCCTAATAAGGTCCACACGGGTAGACACACGAGCATATGTCTAGGCCGTGTGTGAGACATGAATAGCTCTATGGGAATGTGGTATGGCCATGTGTCCCCTGCACCTAAAGTTTTTAAGTCAGAATGCATGGTAGTAAACACACGGGTAGAGACACGGCCGTGTGTCTCAACCGTGTGGTGGACACGGCCTAGCATACGGGCGTGTGTCTTGGCCGTATGGTGGACACGGCCTAGCACATGCATGCTGACATCATAAACATAATGCCCGAGTTTTTGGACACGGGCAACCACAGGGGCGTGTCTAGGCCGTGTGAAGGACACGAGCTAGGGACAAGGGCGTGTGTTCGGCCGTGTGAAAACCCTTGTAGGTTCGAAGTAGAATTAATTCCACACGGGTAGGGGACACGGGCATGTCTCAAGGCACACGGGTGTGTGTATTATCTCTACACGGGCGTGTGAGACATTAACCTAGAAATTTTCATAAATTTTCCTTAGGACCTCGGTTTCTTCCAAGACCATTATCAAAGTATGTTTAGGGCCTCGTAGGCCCATAATAGGGACATTAAGATGTGGTTTGATTGGTTTTAATTTGAAACGAAATTTCATAGTCCGTATCTTTTGAAAATGTCTGAGTACATGTATGGTAACGCCTCGTATCCTGTTCTAGCATCGGATATGGGTAAGGGGTGTTACATAGGGTACCCATCGAATTAAAGTTAGTATACCCTATAGATTTGGCATGGCCTAGACACATGGGTGTGTCTGTTGGCCATGTGTGGCACGTGGGTTGACACATGGGCGAGTGGTCGGCCATGTGACTTAAGTCAGTATCCTCCCTAATTTTCCCACGGCCATGGCATGCGAGCGTGTCCTCGGCCGTGTGCTACAAGCCAGTATGTATGCCCTATTTTCACACAGGTGTGTCTGATAACCGTGTGAGGCACACGGCCTGTTCATACGGGCACGTGATCCTTAAAAGTTTGCAAATGTTATCGGTTTAGTCCTGAACCACTTCTAAGCATGTTTTAAGGTCTCGTAGGACCTTAGAAGGGACAATATGATTGAGATGAATATATTTTGTTATTGAAATGCATACATGTACGTAAATGATGTGTAATGATCGGTAATGCTTCTTAACCCTATTCCGGCGACGGATACGGGTTAGGGGTGTTACAAAATATTTCTCTCCATTTTTATTTAGTTAAATTCCTAATTTTAATCACCTCCTCAAATCAAAATATTTTTTCTTCACCAAAGTGTTTTTAGAATTGCATTCATAAATAATTCTTTTCACAGTCCCTGTGGGTACGATAACTCGACATTTACTTATCACTTTATTACTTATTGCGATTGTGTATGCTTGCACATTTTCGTCGTTCCAGTGTGCCCCACACAGACAGGTCATACGGCCGTGTGAATTTGAGAATTTAGGGTTTTTTATTTTTTTAATACCACATAGCCTGGCCACACAGGCATGTGTCCCCACAGGGGCGTGTGTAATCTCCACACGGTCGTGTCTCCTCTGCTTTTAATTTTTAGCACTTTTGGACACTGAGTTACACGGGCTGCTCAAATGGGGCATGTGTCCCCTCCACACGGGCGTGTGCGGCCTCCACATGGGCAGGCAGACCCCCACACGGCCTGGGCACTTCCACAAGGCCAAGTCGCACAGCCGTGTGGCCTTATGTCGCTAATTTTTGTATTGTGTCTATTTTTGACTTATTTGTGATCCTGTGTGTTCCGACTCATGGTTAGGCCGTAGCAAGGGTGGTTGAAACTCTGTTTTAGCTCGGACATGTCTGTTATAAGCAACCGTTGCATTAGTTAAGTGACTCGTTAATATGATGTTGCCTAATTTTAGAGTATTGTGATGTATGATTCTTGATTTGGTCGATTGAACATGCATACTTCCAATTCTGTTTAATTTGTGTGTGACTATCTAGAAACTGTGTACAATTGATTGATTAATTATGAGCTTCTATGTCAGTGTGATTGATAGTGTTTGGTGTGCATTTTTGCATCTACATTATGATTTTGGGTTTCGGATATGGAGAAAAGGAAATCTGATCTGATTTGGCAGTTTCAACTGCAATACGTCTGTATAGCGATTTACCACACAGTACGATATTTCTGGCAGCTTAACTATATACTATTATTTACGTGGCTTTGTTCTACATGCATGGTGGTAGGGTTGGATGGGCCTTTCGAGGTCCTATGTGGTGTGCAGGGCTTGTTGAGTTTCTTATAGCTCATTTGTGGTGTGAATGGGAAATAAAAAGGCGTTTGGATGGATGGGTGGGTTTCATGTTGATGCATTTGTTCCACATTTTGTCTGTCTGTCTGATTGCAAGATTAACGGTATATAGATCAATGTGTTCAGTACTGATGGTTCTGTTTTGGTTGTGATGATTATTTGGATATCGAATTTCCATTGTGACATTTTTTTAATTGTAGCACTTAATTTTCATTTTTCTGTTGTTTCAAACTTACATTGAGCTCATGTAGCTTACCCTTCTAGTTTCCCTTTTTCAGGTATTTTCGTATGCTATTGCTGGACTCAACACGTCGAAGGTCTCGGACAGCCACATTTAGAATCAACTTTAAAATTATTTTTTTATAAAGTTCGCATTTATAAACAAATGGTTTGAACTGTAAATTTTATTTTGAATATTGTGGTATGAATTTTTGGTTTTATGCACATAAGCGACTTTTGGACTAAACTTTTGTATTATCATAATTTTACAACAAAGAGTTTTACGTAACTTATATACCGTATATTTTCTAGCTGGTTAAACTCAAATTTTACCTGCGATCATTTCGGTGATTAATGTAATCTCTGAGATTTGGTCTAAACTTCTAGGCCGGGTTTTAAGGTGCTACATAATGAGATATTGTACACCGATAGACATAGAAAACCTTTAAATTTAGGGGAAGTAAGATTTCATGCACACACTTAAAATTCCTTGTGTTTTTTAAGAGGTTCCACAATTAGGTTGGCGTTGTTGGTTCCCATACTTTCTGTGTATAGATTGTTGGCAGACACGTCGACTGATTTAGTCAGAGGTGTACTCCTCCAATATTACTTTTGTTTGGGAGTTGACTCCTCCCTATTTCATTTCAGACTCCTATTTCACCATTCTTAGTTTAATTCATTGAAGGTAATTAGATAAGCCTATATAGTTTGGTGCCTACTATTGCTACTGGTGGATTTGCAATTATTTTCTCCACATCGGTGGATCCTTATCATGATTTGTTCATTCCACACTAAAGTAAACATATGTTTACCATATTACTCCTATGATTGTCTTCTTTGACTTAACCCCTGGCATAGATCCTTCTTTTGTAGTCTTGGGTATGAGGTTTAGCTTATTGATACATGCCCCTCTTCTATTGTGAACTCTTGCTTGCAAGATTGTCCTAAAGGACTTTCCCAGTTTAAATGATTCTACTAATACAGTTTCAATGACAGATAGTTCTCAGTAGACTTTCTCTTTCTCAGATTTTTCCTTGGCGGATTTCCTCTTTTGATAGTCCCTATGGGCTTTTTCGTGCTACTTAGTCCTAACGAACACCCTAGTCTTTAGTTAATTGTCGATGGACTTTTCTATCCAAGATGGCCCTTGACTAACTTCCACCTTTCTGGGGACCTCCTTACATGTAAATACTTGAATTAAACTTGATGAATCATTTCATTACCTCATATCCCATGATGGCTTACATGTCAACTCTGCACGAACTAATACTGGCAGATACTAATTCGCCTATAATTTGAAGGAATTGCCCTTTCCTCTTACATATACTTATGTTAAGATGCTTCTACTAGATCTACTTACCTTCGTATTTTGGCGGATCCTCTTATTAACACATTTTCCCACGTTCTCAGATGCGCCATGATCGTCCTATTATTATACTCATTGCGCGAGACATATAGAAATTTCTATTTTTTTGCCCTGACGGGTTTCTTATTTCACTATCCTGGCATACTCTATTTTGCCATAGAGTGTACCTGTTCATCACTGGATAGTGTCATGGCTAACCATGAATTTTTTATTCCAAAGAATTAGTAAACCCCTTTTGAGGTGTCGCCTCAAATGACCTATATAGCATTTACACGATGTCGCCCTGATGGACTAGTCAATAGACCGTCATCACGATGTCACCCTATAGAGCCAATAAATAACAATTCCACAATGTCACCCAACTAACCCAAATTCGATTTCAATCCGTCCATTCCTCAAATATGCCAAATTTTCCTATCTTCAACTAACTTGCCAATGTAACTCCCTTCTTACTCTGTATATAATAAAAAAAAATACTTTTCATGCAATTCAAGGTACTTATTACCATAACAAATAGTAAGCCATTTATCAATACATCAATTCACAACCATTGACATCCATTAATGATACTTACATAGGATTATGCATTCACATCATATTCATTCACGACCATGAATTTAAACAACTCAGAATAGACACAGACTTAAATCATATAGGCAATAAAACATCAACAACCACCTAAAGGTAGAGTATAAAAAATACCTTAAATCCTTCGTCCTTGTCAGCTTAGCTTGTCCAAACGCCAAAGCCTCATTGTCCTGGAAGCTATGCATGACAACCAGATATACTAGTTAAACCAAAGGTATTCAAACCTTAAAACTTCAAATCCATTATTTTACAGAAGCTTTTCAGGAATTCTTACTTCTCCTTCCTCTAATTCACAAGTACAAAGAGACTTAGGAGCTTACCAACTTATTAAATTCTCTACTTTACAAACTTGAATCCCACATTTACCATCCCATGCAAGCTTTATTTAACTTTCTCTTCTTCGAAGTAATCGAAGAAGATGATGATATAGATGAGAAGGAAATTATAAGCATATTTGAGAAAGATTCCTTTCGTAGAAATATCTTTTCTCTCACATATATATCATAATTTTGCATAGTCTCCATAATCTAAGGTAGCCATCCATTGCTAATCATTTTATCTCCCACTAAGGAACCAATTGGTTCCATCTTAATGGAACTATAATTAGATCTCAACTAAGTTTCAATCTACCACAAAAATTTTCTGAGTTTTCCATTAGAGCCCGTCAACTTACTATCTTATTCAATTAACTCTCCACCTTTACTAATGTTCAAATCTAAACTTAGTTTGAGTGTGACATTTTTTGTATTTGAAAAAGGCTATTCATGACATAGTATGTTCAAATTAAGTATTAATTATATGAATATTACTTCTATTTATACCATTGAGCATGTATTTATATTATGGGATGTTAGACTAGGACATTTTAATTATCAATCTTTAAATTAAATGTTTATACAAGGTTACATATCATTTCTAAAGGATAAAAGGAAAAATATGAAATTTTTATAGAAGCAAAAATTACTAGAAACCTTTTCCAAAAGTTGAAAGAAATTCTAAGTTGCTAGAACTTGTTCACTCTTACATTTGTGACCTAAATGATTTGTAAGCTAGAGAAGGATAAAGATGCTTTATAACATTCATTGATAACTATTCTCATTTCTCCTATATTTTCTTAGTTAGAATAAACGATGAAACTTTGAGAAATTTCAAATATTTAAATCAATCGTTGAAAAACAAAAGGAGAAAAATACTAAAATTCTTTGAAGTGATAGAGATTGTAAATGTTATCCAAATTCGTTTTCTTTGTTTTGTGAAGAAAATGAAATAATTCATCATAGAACTGCATTGTATGTATCCTACAAAATGACTTTTCCAAAAGGAAAAATAGAACATGATAAATATGGTCAATAGTATGTTGTCAAACTCTATGTTGCCTTATAAACTATTGGGAGAAGTTTTATTATCAGTATGTCATATTACTAATTTAGTTAAAAAGCTTATAAGTTGCATCATACAAATTATGGAACAATGAAGAAAACTAAGTGTTAATTATTTTAAAGTGTGGTGGTGTATAGCATATTAGAAAGTTCCCCATTCTTATAAAACAAAGCTAGGTCATTGAGGTATTAAAAGTAGCTTTGTTGGTATGTAAAAAATTTGAAACATATAGAGTAATTTATTTAAGTTCTAAAGTTAGTGTTGAATCTATACATGTTTAATTTTCTTGAACAAATTTTATTTTTAACATTGTTTCTTATGAAGAAGAGAATGATAAACAAATTGAATTGGCTTCTACAATTGGTGAGAAAAGAGAAGAAAATATATTTCGAATTGAGCCATGAAGAAGTCAAATAATAGAAATGAGTAACATTTACACTCTTAATTTGTTTCTTCGAATTCAATAATCCTCTAAGTTGAAGGAGAAAGAACCAAAGTGTTCAATAAAACTCAAATGCTCATTAATGGAGAAGAATATCTAAAGACCTTTAGCTAAGTAATGACTTCAACAAATGTATATTTTGGAAATAAGTTGTAAGTGATTAAATAGACTCAATAATATCCAAAAATACTTATGCTTTGGTTAATTTATTTATAGGTTATGATACTATTATTATAAATAAGTGTTTAGACGATAATGCAATAATAATGGTTCTACTCAAATCTTTAAGGCAACACTAATTGCTAAAGGCTTTTAAGAAAAACGCATAATCTACTTATATATATACACTCCAGCACTTGAATAACATTAATTAGAACTCTTATGAGACTATATTCTATTTAAAAGATATGTTTGCATCAAATGGATGTTAAACAACATTTCTAAATGGTGACCTAAATAAAGAGGTATATTCGAAACAATAAGAGTATTCTATATTTCCCGAAAATGGTAAAAAAAAGGTCTACAAACTAATTAAGTCATTATACAAATTAGCGCAAGTCCCTAAACAATGGCATAAGAAATTTTATTCAACTATATTGTCAAATGGTTTCAAATAGAATGGGGTAGATAAGTGCATTTACTAGGTATTCACCATGGAATATGGAATAATACTTTGTCTTTATGTTAATGATGTACTTAATTTTAGGAATAATTGTAACACTCCCAAACTCAGCTTAGACGTTATGGTTGAATCCAGAGTTGATACGTAAGATGATTGAAAATTTGGTTTTCATGTATCTTAAAAATCATCATAAACTCTTAAAATCTCGGATTGTTCAAAGACAAGTCTTACCTAACTATTTAATTGAAAACATTATTTGTTTATTTACTTATTTCTATTTAAAAACATATAATTTTGCAGTGGAAACTTTAAAATGTTGACTTTTAAAACACTATCTATTGTTTGAAATACGTTACTTTTGCAAAAAAAATCGAATTATGCCGACAAAACGTTTAAGTAATGTTTTATGGAAAACAAAAGTAAAGTTCAAACCCAAACAACAAAAAAGTCCAGACAATCCAAAATTTACAAAAGCACTTTAACCCAAATTAAATTAATTATAAAAATCAAGCTGAATCAAAATCTTTTATAACTGATCTCTGTCGCATCGACCCGCCTAAGTCTGAGGATTACCTGAAAATATCAGACAAATGAAAAGTGAGTTTTTGAAACTCAGTTTTTGAAACTCGGTGTGTAACAAATAACTTAACCATAAATTTATATAAGAATAATTCTACAAAAAAAGAATCATATCAGAGTAGACATGATTTCCTATCCCCATCCACTACACACCATCTTTGACCATCCCAACACACCATATGGGGTATGAAACACCCATCTAACCACACACACCACTTAGTGTCATTAAGAAACTTTTCAGAATATTTACAATTGTGCTACTATAATGGGAGAGGTTTCACCTCTCACAGAAACACTTCCTCCACATAATATAACCTGCCCCCGATGCAGATATAATATCAGAACAAAAATTATACATGCTACCTTTATACATGCATGTCATGACAAATAGCCTACTTCAAGGTTAACATACCATATATCATCTCAAATAAACATACATATAATGGAAGTACACTAACAAGTGACTGAATTCCTTGATTTATAGATTATTTGATCACATACCAACCCCATGAAAGGCCCACGATCATCAGAACAATGTGTACGGCCCTAGGGAAAATTTTTGAATTTTGGACCCGCACGCCCAGGTGGCCCACATGGCCAAAAGGGCTCAGACTGTGTGTCTCACATGATCGTGTGTCGAATACGACCTATGTGGTGTCGACAGTGTTGTAACATCCTGAAATAGGGCCTGGTTGGGACAGTGGTTTCGAGACCACAAATCTGACATCAAAATATTCATTTTATGATGATTATGAGACCTATAATATGATATTATGCATGTGTTAAAGTTTCATGAAGAAATTCCTTGAGTAAGATGTCTAATTGGTAAATTGAATAAATTACAAAACTTGGATTCTAGAAGCAATTTGTATGAAATTGCTTTAGATTATAAATTATAAGGTCTTAAAGAGCAATTTTCCCAATTTTTAAGTTTTTGGACAAAAATGGGCTTGCATGGATGAAATTTGAAAGGAATGACTTAAGGGCATTTTGGTCATTCGATATTTTAATGAAATAAAATGGGAAAAATAAGCAAAAATCAGCCATTCTTCTTCCTTGTACCAGCCAAAATTCTCAAGTCCTCTATAGCTAGGGTTTTCAACATTTTCAAGCTCAATAGTAAGTGCTCTCAAGCCCTGTTTTTAATGTTCTTTGTATTTTTGAAATTTTGGTAGCTTGATCTTTCCATTTCTACCCATATTTCATGCTAGGGTTCATGTTTAAAAATTTACCTATCCATGAGTTACTTGTATTTTGGTGGATTATGGAGGGCTATGAAAATTGAAGGTGTGTTAAACATCTTTTCTTAGGTGATTTTCATGAAAAACCCCTAAAGGGACCTTTTTGCAAAAGTTGTTAAATATGTGGTAGAAATGAGAAAATAATGAAAAATGTGGGCTACCATAAGAGAGAAAAATGTTCGTCTAGGCTTGGGTAAGATGGAAATTGCATGTGTTTCATTATACAAGCTTAGGGACTAAATCGTAAAAATGTCAAAGGTTAGGGGCAAAACGGTCATTTGGATTGGGGGTAGAAATTAAACTTGAAAAGTGTAATGTAGTGAATTAATGATATAATTTTGTTGTTATAGACCTCGAGGAACAAATTCTGGAGGTCGATCGAGGTAAATGCAAGGTTTCGAAATAACCAAAACACAACTCCGAAACAAATACCAGGTAAGTTCGGATAACTCGAAGTAAGCCTATAACATGCATAATTGTATGTTTTGTGAATGCATGATAATCGCATTGTTGATGGCATGAAAATGCATGAATTGCATCTTTAATAATGAATTGTTGGATAATGTCTCGGTTGAGGTTGGAAAGGGAATTCGATGGATAAACCCTGATTTATATGAGACTTGAGATCCTGCATGTGTTGCAGAAAAGGATTTAGCCTGGACTGGTAATCCAAAGATCTCAAGTATAAAAGCCTAGACTGCTATTCCTTGAGTGATCGAGCCTCCCGAAGAATATGTGTGCATTGTGGATTTAGCCCGGACGGGTAATCCGATTAGCGTCTGAATTTAGCCTGGACTGGTAATTCAGATCCGAGCTCATTAAGGGTGTTTGTCGCATAAGGGATTTAGCCTGCACTGGTAATCTCAACATCACGTTATGAGTTTATATTACGGGGAATTTAGCCTGGACTGATAATCCCACAGTAAGATGTGAGGTTCGCTGGAGTGCATACTCAAAATGATCATTCGTATGAGTTGACAATCCATCGAGATTCCCTAGAAACTCAACGGGACTATCACAAGGTATATGTGCAAATGACACGTAAAATGATGAGCTCATCTAAGATAAAAATGTTCATGGTATTTGTTATGTGACTAACTCATTGATTGAGTGCATGTGATAGGGAAACCATTTTCTTGTTCATTGGTTTCATTATCTGTTATGGATATGTGCTAAACAATCAGTAAGTTTATTTTCCAGTTATTCGGGCTTACTAAGCATGTAAATGCTTACCCCTCTCTTTTCCCTACTTTTCAGAGCACAAGGACTCATAAGGATTGAAAGGCAATTGGAGAGTCAACACACTATCAACTAGACAAGCTTTGGTATAAAGACATTTCTATTTTTTCCAATGGCATGTATAGGATTTTTGAGTATTTTGTTATATATGTCAATTGATTTGCCTAATGAAGGCACGTAAAAATATGTTTATCCTTTTTTGTATATAGCCATGGGAATTGGCTCATTTTGAAGTAGGCTATGCCCTACAAATCTATGCATGTTTATATTCATATGCGATGGCTTAGTTATAATTGGAAATGAGTTATAATAACGAGTCAATCTTAATATGTCAAGCAGACATATAAATCATTAAATGCAAGATAAGAATTAACTTAGCATGTATGAAACCAATGACATGAGGTTCACATGTAATGAGGTTAATCAAAGTTTCATGCTTACAAATAGATAATTTGGCCCAAATATGCACTATTGTAATCTATAAGTGAAATTGGCTAGTAGAGGGTGACTTAAGGCTTGGAAAATAGCATAACAAGGTCCACATGGGTAGACACATAGGCGTGTGTCTAGGCCGTGTGTGACACACGGGCTACTCCCATGGGTGTGTGCTATGACCGTGTGTCCCCTGCACCTGAAATTTTAAGTCAGCATAAAGCATGGGCTAAGCACACGGGCGTGTGCCTTGGCCGTGTTTATTTAACAGAATGGTGAGGTTGAAGTCAATGTAGCACACGGGCTAAGCCCACGAGCGTGTGCCTTGGCTGTGTTGCATACTGGAAAAAAGACACGGGCGTGTTCTAGGCCCCACGGGCGTGTTACACTTCAACTAAGGGAAAATTTCCAAAAGTGCCCCAAGTCTATTGAATAATTTTGGTTTTGTTTTGTACTACCCTTAGGAGTATTTTTAGGCCTCGGAGGCCTGTATAAGAGACAAAGTGCACACGTTTGAAAAGTGTTAAATCACAAGCGAAATTCAGTAACCTGATTGTGTAAGTTTTTAAAGGTGAAGTACCGGTAATGCCTCGAGCCCTATCCCTTCGTCAGATACGGGCGAGGGGTGTTACATTTAGTGGTATCAGAGCTACAGTTTAGTCAATTCTAGGACTACCGTAGAGGATGTTAAAGTTCGCTATACATGCCATATTTTGAATCTTGATAGTGTGACATCTCCTAAATTGTTTGAATTATTTTGAATATAGTAAATGTCTTCCAATCGAGCACATGATGAGTCAGAGGGAGCCAAGAGCCATGCTCTAGCTTCCGTACAACGAGTTGTATCTAGTAGTAGTAGGAGACTTATGTCTAAAGGTCGGAAAGAGGCCCGAGCCGCCTTCTTTGATATGATGGATGAATGATTTGGGGATTAACTAAGGATTCGCCTCAACATACCACGACCACCCCCAACTCCTAACCAACCTGATAAGGATGTGCCACGAGGTATGGCACTAGTAAGAATCGGTAAGGCCCTTGTAGACAAGCTTAGAAAGTATGGGGCTGAGGAATTCAGAGAGAAAGTCGATGATGACGCTGAAAGAGCTGAGTTCTGGCTCGAAAATACTACACGGGTGTTAAATAAATTGTCATACACACCCGATGAGTGCTTGAAGTGTGCCGTGTCCCTCTTTAAGGATACTGCATACCACTCGTGGAAGACCGTATCCTCGGTAGTGCCGAAGGAAAATATTACTTGGAATTTCTTCCAAACAGAGTTTAGGATGAAATTTATTAGCCAACAGTTTTTAGACTCGAAGCGAAAGGAGTTCCTGGAACTCAAACAAGGGAACAAGACTATAGCGGAATATGAGAGAGAGTTCATACGGCTAAGTCAGTACGCAACTAAATGCATCCAAACTGAATCAGAAATGTGTATACGCTTCGAGGAGGTCTAAATGAGGACATCAAATTGTTGATCGAAATTCTTGAAATATGGGAGTTCGCCGCATTGGCTGATCGGGCCAAGAAAGCTGAGGGGCTTAATAACGAAAGAAAGCAAGCAAAGAGAGAGGCTTGTGTTACGAGCAAAAGGACCAGCAGTAAAACACTCTCATTCTCCACAAAGAAAGCTAGGAGCCAGCATGAACGCTCCACTTCATCAGTAGGATATTCGGGTAGAGCGAAGGGTCCTAGGCGACGAAGTCAAAAGTCTTCCTCCCCGATGATGACTAGTGTGGGGAGTGTAGATTATCAAAAGCCAAAGTGTAAGAGCTGCAACAAGTTTCACTTTGGAGAGTGCCGAGGAAAAAGCGGTGCGCGTTTCAGATGTGGCTCTCTTGACCACTTTCTCAAAGACTGCCCAGGTCGAACGGAAAAAGAAGTGGAAGTAACTCTAAAGTCGAGTACTCCTATGGCACGAGGTAAACCTTCAAGATACTCTGGAAGTGCTAGTGGCAATCGAGTCGTAGCTAAAGATACTGCAAGACCAGAGGCTAGAGCCCCGGTAAGAACGTATGCAATACGCGCTCGAGAGGAAGCCTCTGCTCCTGACGTTATCATAGGTACTTTTTCCCTTTTTAATACGAGTATTATTGCTTTAATTGACCCAGGGTCAATGCATTTTTACGTTTTCATGAGATTGGTGTCTAGTATGAATATACTCGTTGAACCTATGGAATTTGTCATTAAAGTGTCGAGCCTATTAGGCAAATCGGTTCTAGTTGATAAAGTCTGTAAGAATTATCCTTTGATGATTCAAGGTCATTGTTTTCTGGCTAACCTTATGCTGCTACCATTTGATGAATTTGATGTAATACTTGGTATGGATTGGTTAGCCCTTCATGATGTAACTGTGAATTGTGGTAGTAAGTATATAAAGTTAAAATGCCTGGATGGTGAGACTCTACGGGTCGAATCAAGAGAATTGGGTTCGCCGCCAAATGTAATCATGACAATGGTTGCCCAGAGATAATGAGGAAAGGGTATGAAGCTTATCTTGCCTTTGTATTGAACTCTAAGGAAATAGAGTTGAAGATCGAGTCTATGCCGATAGTATGTGAGTATTCAGATGTATTCCCAGAGGAATTACCAGGATTACCTCCCGAGAGAGAAATTGAGTTTGGTATTGAATTGATGCCAGGGATAATTCCTATTTCTATCACTCCGTATAGAATGGCACCAACCGAGCTAAAAGAGTTAAAAGCATAGTTGCAAGAGTTGACGGATAAAGGATTCGCAAGGTCAAGTTTTTCACCTTGGGGTGCCCCCGTGTTGTTTGTAAAGAAGAAAGAAGGTTCAATGAGATTATGTATTGATTATCAGCAACTGAATAAGGTAACCATAAAAAATAAGTATCCTTTACCAAGGATTGATGATTTATTCGATCAGTTGAGAGGAGCCACTGTGTTCTCTAAGATAGACTTGAGGTCTGGCTACTATCAGTTGCGTGTCAAGGGATCGGATGTGCCAAAGACAGCTTTCAGGACGAGGTATGGTCATTACGAATTCCTTGTTATGCCGTTTGGGCTGACGAATGCACCGACCGTATTTATAGATCTAATGAATAGGATCTTTCGGCCATATTTGGATAAGTTTGTTGTTGTGTTCATTGACAACATCTTGATTTATTCCAAAAATGAGACAGAACATGCGAAGCACCTAAGAATTGTATTGTAGACTTTGTGAGAAAAACAATTATATGCTAAGTTTAGCAAGAGTGAATTTTGGCTCCAAGAAGTTGGATTTTTGGGTAATATTGTTTCGGGTGTAGGCATCCGAGTTGATCCAAGTAAAATCTCTGCTATTGTTGAGTGGAAATCGCCTAAAAATGTAACCGAGGTTAGAAGCTTTTTGGGCTTAGCTGGTTACTATCGAAGGTTTGTAAAAGGATTTTCTGCGATAACGACTCCAATGACGAGGTTGCTACAGAAGGATGTTAAGTTTGAATGGACGGAAAAGTGTCAGTAAAGTTTCAAGAAATTAAAGACATTGCTGACTAAAGCTCCTATTTTAGTGCTACCTAAACCGGGAAAGGAATCCGTGGTCTACAGTGATGCATCCTTAAATGGATTGGGCTGTGTTCTTATGCAAGATGGCAAGGTGATAGCCTATGCTTCATGGCAATTGAAGCCTCACGAGAAGAATTATTCGATCCATGACCTAACGCTTGCTGCGATTGTTTTTGCCTTGATGATTTGGAGGCATTATTTATATTGTGAAACGTGTCGTATCTTTACGGACCACAAGAGTCTGAAGTACTTGATGACTCAAAAAAAATTAAATTTGAGACAAAGGAGATGGTTAGAATTAATTAAGGATTATGATCTAATCATTGACTACCATCCGGGAAAGCCGAATGCAATCGCCGACGCTCTGAGTAGAAAACCCTTATTTGCTTTAAAAGCCATGGATACTCGTTTAAAATTACTTGATGATGGCTCGGTCTTGGCAGAACTAGAGGCTAGGCCAACATTTCTACAGGAAATTCATGATGCTCAGTTTATTGATGGTGACTTGCAAGCAAAAAGGGTTCAATGTGAGTCAGGGACTGAATCAGATTTCTAGATTAGTCCTGATGGGTGTTTGATGTTCAGAGAGAGAATATACGTACCTAAAGACGATGAACTTATCTGGAAAATATTGCAAGAAGCACATAGTAGCTGTTTGTCTATTCATCCAAGAAGTTCCAAGATGTACAACGATTTGAAGAAAATGTATTGGTGGAACGGTATGAAAAGAGATATTTCTGAGTTTGTGTCAAGATGTCTGGTATGTCAGCAAGTTAAAGCTAAACATCAAGTGTCTTCAGGTTTGTTACAACCTGTGATGGTTCCCGAATGGAAGTAGGACAAAGTTACCATAGACTTCGTGACAGGATTGCCTTTAACTCCGAAAAAGAAAAATGCCATATGGGTCGTAGTGGATAAGTTGACTAAGTTAGCTCATTTTATTCCGCTAAGGACAGATTATTCCCTTGATAGACTGGCCGACTTATACGTTTCTGAGATAGTAAGATTGCACGGAGTACCATTATCGATTATTTCAGACAGAGACCCAAGGTTCACTTTGAGATTCTGGAAAAAGATACAGGAAGCCTTGGGGACAAAGTTGAGTTTTAGTATAGCTTTTCACCCTCAGATCGATGGTCAGTCTGAGCGGACGATTCAGATTCTTGAAGATATGTCGCGATGTTGCATCCTCGAATTTTAGGGTAGCTGGGAAAAATACTTGCCATTGGTAGAATTTGCCTACAACAATAGTTTCCAAACAAGTTTGAAAATGGCACCTTATGAGGCCTTGTATGGCAGGAAGTGTCGAACTCCATTATACTAGACAGAACTTAAGGAAAATCATATTTAGGGAGTGGATTTGATTAGGGAAACTGAAGAAAAGGATAAAGTCATACGAGACTGTTTAAAAGCGGCATCAGATAGCCAAAAGTCTTATAATAATCTAAAAAGAAAAGAGATTGAATTCCAAGTTGGGGACAGAGTATTCCTGAAGGTGTCTCCATGGAAAAAGGTGTTGAGATTTGGTCGGAAAGGTAAACTGAGTCTGCAATTTATCGGACCTTACGAGATCACTAAAAGAATTGGACCATTAGCCTATCGCTTGGCATTGCCACCCAAATTGGAAAAGATTCACAACGTGTTCCATGTATCCATGTTAAGACGATATCGATCAGACCCCTCTCATGTGATTTCACCAGAGGAGATTGATATTAGACTAGACATGACTTACGGAGAGGAACCAGTCAAGATTTTAGCCCGAGAGGTTAAACAGTTGAGAAATAAAAGTGTGGCTTTAGTAAAGGTTCTATGGCATAGACATGGTGTGGAAGAAGCTACATGGGAACCAGAAGAAACCATGAGAAACCAATATCCTAACCTGTTTACTGGTAAGACTTTCGGGGACGAAAGTCCCTAAGGGGGAGAAATGTAACATCCCGAAATAGGGCCTGGTCGGGACAGTGGTTTCGGTACCACAAATCCAACATCAAAATATTCATTTTATGATTATTATGAGACCTAAAATATGAGATTATGCATGTGTTAAAGTTTCATGAAGAAATTCCTTGAGTAAGATGTCTAATTGGAAATTAGGGACTAAATTGAATAAATTGCAAAACTTGGATTCTAGAAGAAATTTGTATGAAAATGCTTTAGATTATAAATTAGAAGGTCTTAAAGAGCAATTTTCCCAATTTCTAAGTCTTTGGACAAAAATGGGCTTGCATGGATGGAATTTCAAAGAAATGACTTAAGGGTATTTTGGTCATTTGGCATTTTTAATGAAATAAAATGGGGAAAATAAGCCAAAATCAGCCATTCTTCTTCCTTGTACCAGCCAAAATTCTCAAGTCCTCCATAGCTAGGGTTTTCAACATTTTTAAGCTCAATAGTAAGTGCTCCCAAGCCCCATTTTTAATGTTCTTTGTATTTTTAAAATCTCGGTAGCTTGATCTTTCCATTTCTACCCATATTTCATGCTAGGGTTCATGTTTAAAAATTTACCCATGCATGAGTTTCTTGTATTTTGGTGGATTATGGAGGGGTATGAAAGTTTAAGGTGTGTTAAACATCTTTTCTTAGGTGATTTTCATGAAAAACCCCTAAAGGGACCTTTTTGCAAAATTTGTTAAATGTGTGGTAGAAATGAGAAAATAATGGAAAATTTGGGCTGCCACAAGAGATAAAAATGTTCAGCAAGGCTTGGGTAAGATGGAAATTTCATGTGTTTCATTATACGAGCCTAGGGACTAAATCGTAAAAATGTTAAAGGTTAGGGGCAAAACGGTCATTTGGACTGGGGTAAAAATTAAAATTGAAAAGTGTAATGTAGTGTATTAATGATATAATTTTGTTGTTATAGACCCCGAGGAACAAATTCTGGAGGTCGATCGAGGTAAATGCAAGGTTTCGGAATAACCGAAACACAGCTTCGAAACAAATACCAGGTAAGTTTGGATAACTCAAAGTAAGCCTATAACATGCATAATTGTATGTTTTGTGAATGCATGATAATCGCATTGTTGATGGCATGAAAATACATGAATTGTATCTTTAATAATGAATTGTTGGATAATGTCTCGGTTGAGGTTGGAAAGGGAATTCGATGGATAAACCCTGATTTACATCAGACTTGAGATCCTACATGTGTTGCAGAAAAGGAATTAGCCTGGACTGGTAATCCGAAGATCTCAAGTATAAAAAGGATCTAGCCTGGACTACTGTTCCTTGAGTGATCGAGCCTCCCGAAGAATATGTGTGCATTATGGATTTTGCCCGGATGAGTAATTCGATTAGGGTCTAAATTTAGCTTGGACTGGTAATTTAGATCTGAGCTCATTAAGGGTGTTTGTCGCGTAAGGGATTTAGCCTGGACTGGTAATCCCAACATCACCTTATGAGTTTATATTGCGGGGGATTTAGCCAGGATTGGTAATCCCGCCGTAAGATGTGAGGTTCGTAGGAGTGCATACTCAAAATGATCATTCGTATGAATTGACGGTGACTGGATAATCCATCGAGATTTCCTAGAAACTCAACGAGACTATCACAAGGTATATGTACAAATGAAACGTAAAATGATGAGCTCATCTAAGATAAAAATTTTCATGGTATTTGTTATGTGACTAACTCATTGATTGAGTGCATGTGATAGGGAAACCATTATCATGTTCATTGGTTTCATTATCTGTTATGGATGTATGCTAAACAATCGGTAAGTTTATTTTCCAGTTATTCAGGCTTACTAAGCATGTAAATGCTTCCCCCTCTCTTTTCCTGCTTTTCAGAGCTCAAGGAATCATAAGGATTGGAAGACAATTGGAGAGTCAACACACTATCAACTAGACAAGCTTTGGTATAAAGACATTTCTATTTTGTCAAATGGCATGTATAGGATTTTTGAGTATTTTGTTATATATGTCAACTGATTTGCCTAATGAAGGCATGTAAAAATATGTTTATCCTTTTTTGTATATGGCCATGAGAATTGGCTCATTTTGAAGTAGGCTATGCCCTACAAATCTATGCATGTTTATATTCATATGCGATGGCTTAGTTATAATTGGCAATGAATTATAATAATGAGCCAATCTTAATATTTCAAGCAGACATATAAATCATTAAATGCAATATAAGAATTAACTTAGCATGTATGAAACCAATGACATGAGGTTTACATGCAATGAGGTTAATCAAAGTTTCATGCAATGAGGTTAATCAAAGTTTCATACTTACAAATGGATAATTTGGCCCAAATATGCACTATAGTAATCTATAAGTGAATTTGGCTTGTAACAACCCAATTTAGGGCCAAAACGTAACAGTGGTTTCGAAACCACGAATCCGAGGTTGAAAATTTTATGACTAGGTGTTTAATTTGATGTTTAGGACTAAATTGAAATAGGTGAAAAATGTGTGTTCTAGTTCATAAGGTACTTGATTGAAATGGGGGTTTTAAGTAGAGGTTCTTAAATGGAAATTAGACCATTATACTTTATATGGACAAAAATGGGCATGAATAGGACAAAATTTTAAAGAAAGGCCTTAAGGGTATTTTTGTCATTTGGTAATTAAAAGAAATAAAATGGGAAAAATAAGCCAAAATTTTGTCCATCCATCTTCTTCCTTGGCCGAAACTTGTATGTTCACCATAGCTAGGGCTTTTTCTAAGCTTTCAAGCTCAATAGTAAGTGTATTCAAGTCTCGTTTTTAATGTTCTTTACATTTTTGAAATCCTCGTAGCTCGGTTTACCTATTTCTACCATTATATCGAGTTAGGGTTTATGTTTAAAAATTTACCCATGAATAATATGCATGTATTTTTATGTTTGATGGTGGAAAATGAATGTTTGAAGTTAGAAGAACAATCTTTTCTAAGCGATTTTTAGCGAAAACGAGCAAAACGACATAATCGGTAAAAATACCTATTGTTCATAACTATGTGTTAGAGTGAGAATTTGATATTGCCATAGAAGGTAAAAATGATCAGCATGTCATAAAACATAAGAATAAGGGCTGAAATTAAATTTCCGAGCCTAGGGGAAAAATCGTAATTTTGTAAAAGTTAGGGGGAAAAAACGTAATTATTCCATAATATGATTTTTGGAATGAAATAGATAGTATGAGTGTTAAATGAGCTAAATGTGTTGTTATAGATCAAGAAAGGCATGGAATCGACCTCGAACGGGGGAAGGAAAAGATTTTGGACTAAATTGCAAAATTTCCATATTTTGCACCGAGGTAAGTTTGTATGTAAATAATGCATTATCTTTATTTAAGTTTTATATTTCAGCATATTATATATATTTTAGCTGATTTTGAATCATAATCGACTATTGGAAGAATGGAAATAAGTAATAGAGAGAAAAATCCCGGTTGAACCTTTGGAAAGATTGGATAATACAGATGGTACGTAGCTAGGTCACATGTATGGCACTGAGTGCACATCATGTGTACAAGAGAGCTACGAGATACTATGGGGTAGCTAGGTCACATGTGTGATATGGGATGTTTACCATGTAGACAAGAGAGCTACGGGAGAGGATAAATATAGCTAGGTCGCATGTGTGGTTCCAAGTGAAGGACACCATGTAGACAAGAGAGCTACGATATAAACTGGCTAGGTCACATGGGTAGTACTAAGTGTTCACCATGTGTACAAGAGAGCCGAACTATGTGAAATATGATGGGTGGAGCTATGTGCTGAAACCACCAAGTATCGAGGATTGATCCGAAGTGTTCAACGGATGATTTTATGGTGACATTGTAATCATGGACCTATACTTGTGATGTATGAAATGTGGTGAAAATGAATTGTGATATGCATGTTAAAATGAGGTTAATACAAAGAAAGTGTGAAAGAGTGAATTAGCAATAATACTGTTTTGGACAGTCGCAGTGATGTGAATTTGAAAAATCACCAAAAATAGTAAGAATTTAATTAGAGGCTGAATGAGATGAAATTAAAGCTTAATAAGTCTATTTTCATGTAAAAGGAACAGAGCAAGTAAAAGGATCCTATAATTTTAGATATTTATATTTTTGTGAGACTTGTTCAGAATGACTATGTGATTCCCTATTCTGACTTTCAAAAATCATTAAAAATTGTACAAAACTAATTAAGAAATATAGTTTATATTCCTAGATTCCTTATTGAGTCTAGTTTTAAATGAAACAAATTTCATGGCTATTTGACTTTTGTATAGGGAGAAAACCAATTCGTAGTGAACAGAGGTCAGATCAGTCGAGCTGTATAATAGGGGAAACTTTAACTAATAAACTGTACTAATTGGCTGAACCAAAAATTCTAGAAAAATTTCAGTAAGAATTAATGTGAGTCTAGTTTCAGGAAAATTTTACGGATTTGAATTTCGAGTTTCGCAACTCAAGTTATGATTTATTCAGTGAACATGACGCAAGAGGGACAGCTTGATCAAATTGGAGTAAATAGTGAAATTAAAAATAGATATGGTTGAGTTATTTTGTGAACATATTAGATTCCTTATTCATTATTTATATACTTACTTACTAAGCTATAAGCTTACTTTCTTTTCTCTCTTTTGTTTTATAGTGTCATCCAACTAGCACAAGAGTTAGAGATCGTTGAAGATCTGTCCGCACTATCAATACTTTTGGTATTTGAACTAAACATTTTGAATTATGGCCTGTATAGTAGGCTTAGTTATTTTGTTACGTGTCATAATTGCCTAGGTATAAAATATTAATTCTGATTTTGATGATTATTTTGTACAAAGCCATTGAAATTGGCTAATATTGTTAAAGGCATATGTTATAATGATTCATGATCTAATTGGATGCCATATTTTTGTCTCGGTTTTATTTAATGGTATGTATTATGATCTGGTAATGTCTCGTACCCTATTCCGGCGTCGGGTACGGGTAAGGGGTGTTACATTATTGGTATCAGAGTTATGGTTTAGTTGGTTCTCAGACTAATATAGTGTGTGTAATAGTCTAGCTATACATGCCATAAAAATACTGTGATAGTGTGGTAACTCCTGATCATTCTAAACTGTGTTTTGTTTTAATATAGTAATGGATCCTGACGGAACTGCGGCTGATGATGCTGCTAGTAATGCGTCAGCTCTTGGACAAGGGACCGCACCTGTAGAAAGTAGACCTGAGACATTGAGACAGGGAGATGAGGCTCGAGATGCCTTTCTCCAAATGATGAACAATTGGTATACTGAGTTTATTCGAGCAAACCCAAATGCTCAACCTCCTACACCCCCTCCCATACCTCAGACAGTTCCTGTAGCTGCTCAAGGCATAGATTTGGTAAGAATGAACAAACCTCCGGTCGACAAGATTCGAAAATAAGGGGCCGAAGAGTTTAGAGCAAAGATCGATGATGATCCCGAGAAAGCGGAGTTCTGGCTTGAAAATTCTACCCGTGTATTTGATGAGCTCTCATGTACACCCGAGGAGTGTTTAAAGTGTGCTATATCACTTTTGAGAGATTTGGCCTACCATTGGTGGAAGACTTTGGTAGCAGTGGTGCCGAAAGAAAGGGTTACTTGGGATTTCTTCTAGGAAGAATTCAGAAAGAAATACATAAGCCAGCGATTTATTGATCAAAAATGGAAGGAGTTCCTTGAATTGAAGAAGGGTAAAATGTCTGTGGCAGAGTATGAACGCGAATTTGTTAGACTCAGCAAGTATGCCTAGGAATGTGTGTCCATCGAGGCTATTATGTGCAAAAGATTTGAGGATGGTCTTAATGAGAACATTAAAATGCTTGTGGGAATTCTGGAGCTGAAAGAATTTGTAGTATTGGTTGACCGAGCTCTTAAAGCCGAAGAATTGAACAAAGAAAGAAGAAAAGCTACTATTGAGGCCCGAGATGCTAAAAAGAAACCGATAAGCAAGTCATTTCAATCTCAATCAAAGTGGTCCAAAGAGACAAACCCTCGAATGACAGTTTCATCTGGGGATTCACACAGAGATCGTGATAAGGCATATTCGGGGTCTAAAGCTCAAGCTACTTCAGTGGCAAGTGTGGGTAATGTGCGGTCTAGAAAGTCCGAATGTCAGCAATGTGGCAGGCAACATTTTGGTGAGTGTTGGGGAAACGAGTGAGCTTATTTCAGGTGTGGTTATCGTGAGCATTTTATCCGAGACTGTTTGGAGAAAGTTAAAGAAGAAAAATTTTAGAGTGCTAGACAGAGTACTACCGCCAGTAGAGGTAGACCACCGAGAAATACTGGAAGTGGAGCTAGCAGTAAAATTGTGATGAAAGATTCAGCGGCGAGATTAGAAGCTAGAGCGCCTGCTAGAGCTTATACCATACGTGCCCGAGAGGATGCATCATCTCCCGATGTGATTACTGGTACATTTTTTCTCTATGATACTATTGTTATTGCATTGATTGATCCCGGGTCTACTCATTCCTATATTTGTGTGAATTTAGTATCTAATAAGAAGTTGCTTGTTGAGTTTATTGAGTTTGCGATTAAAGTGTCAAACCCCTTAGGCCAATATGTGCTAGTTGATAAGGTTTGCAAGAATTGCTCATTAATGATTAAAGGTCACTGTTTTCTGGCTAATCTGATGTTGTTACCATTTGTTGAGTTTGACGTTATCTTGGGAATGGACTGGTTGACATTGTATGATGCCAAGGTAAATTGCAAACAGAAACCACTAGAGTTGAAATGTGAAAATGGTGAAATTCTGTGGGTTGAAACAGATGAATCAAATAAATTGCCTATGGTGATTTCGCACATGTCTACACAAAAATATATAAGGAAAGGGTGTAAAACTTATCTTGCCTACGTAATGAATACTGAGATGTCTGAATTGAAGCTTGAATCAGTGCCGATAGTCTGTGAATTTTCGGATGTATTTCCAGAGGAATTGCCTGGGTTGCCTCCGAACAGAGAGATAGAGTTTGCCATTAATTTGTTGCCGGGGACTGCACCGATCTCGATTGCTCCATATAGTTTGGCTCCAACTGAATTAAAAGAATTGAAGGCTCAGTTGCAAGAGTTAACAGACAAGGGATTTGTGAGACCGAGTTTCTCTCCTTGGGGTGCTCCTGTATTATTCGTAAAGAAGAAAGATGGCTAAATGAGGCTTTGCATTGATTACCGTCAGCTCAATAAGGTGACTATAAAGAACAAGTACCTGTTACCGAGGATTGATGATTTATTCGACCAGTTGAAGGAGGCAACAGTGTTTTCAAAGATCGATTTGAGATCCGATTACTACCAGTTGAGAGTTAAGGAGTCAGATGTGTTGAAAACCGCCTTTAGGATAAGGTATGGACATTATGAGTTCCTTGTGATGCTTTTCGGCTTAACTAATGCTCCAGCTATATTCATGGACTTGATGAACCGAATCTTTCGACCATATTTGGATAAGTTTGTGGTAGTGTTCATAGATGACATCCTAATTTATTCTCGGGATGAGTCTGAGCATGCCGAACACTTGAGAACCATATTGCAGATCTTGAGAGAAAAGAAACTATTTGCTAAGTTTAGCAAAAGTGAGTTCTGGCTTCGTGAAGTCAGATTTTTGGGACATATAGTCTCAGGTGATGGTATTCGGGTGGATCCGAGCAAAATTTCCGCGATCGTTGATTGGAAACCGCCAAAGAATGTATCCGAGGTTAGAAGCTTTTTAGGCTTAACCGGGTATTATAGATGTTTTGTCGAGGGATTTTTGATGATTGCCTCTCCTATGACTAAGTTGCTGCAAAAGAATGTTAAGTTTGAATGGACTGATAAATGTTAGCAGAGTTTTGAAAAGCTGAAAGCATGATTGACTGAAGCACTGATTTTAGTACAGCCCGAACCAGGGAAAGAGTTCGTAATTTATAGTGATGCATCATTGACAGGCCTTGGATGTGTGCTGATGCAAGAGGGTAAAGTGATAGCTTATGCCTCGAGACAGTTAAAACCGTATGAGAAGAACTATCCTACACATGATTTGGAATTGGCAGCTATTGTCTTTGCCTTGAAGATCTGGCGTCATTATTTGTATGGTGAAAATGCCGAATTTTTACTAATAACAAAAGTTTGAAGTATTTGATGAATCAAAAGGATTTGAATCTGTGACAGCAGAGATGGCTTGAATTATTGAAAGATTACGAGCTAGTGATTGATTATCATCTGGGGAAGGCGAATATAGTTACCGACGCCTTGAGCAGGAAATCTCTTTTTACTTTGAGAGCCATGAATACGAGGTTAGCATTGTCTAATGATGGGTCAATCTTGGCAGAGATGAGGGCTAAACCATTATTTCTCCAGCTAATTTGTGATGCTCAAAAGAACGATAGTGAGTTGCGAACCAAGAGAACTCAGTGCGAATCGGGTTACAACTCATATTTTCGAGTTGGACCAGATGACTGTTTGATGTTTCGAGACAGGATATGTGTACCGAAAAATGATGAATTGATTCAGAAAATATTACATGAGGCGCACAGTGGTTGTTTGTCAGTTCACCCTGGTAGCACAAAAATGTATAATGATTTAAAGAAGTTATATTGGTGGCCAGGCATGAAAAGGAACATTTCTGAATTTGTAACCAAGTGTTTGATCTGTCAACAAGTAAAAGCTGAGCATCAAGTGCCTTCAGGATTACTCCAACCGGTGATGGTACCTGAGTGGAAATGGGATAGGATTACCATGGATTTTGTAACCGGTTTGCCTTTAACTCCTAAAAGGAAGAATGTTGTCTGGGTAGTGGTTGATAGGTTAACAAAGTCGGCTCACTTTATACCAGTACGTACCGATTACTCACTTGATAAATTAGCTGAATTATATATTGTTGAAATTGTGAGATTGCACGGGGTACCTATGTCTATAATATCAGATAGAGATCCGAGGTTTACCTCGAGATTTTGGAAAAAGTTATAAGAAGCTTTGGGTACAAAATTAAATTTTAGTACCGCGTTTCATCCACAAACAGATGGTCAGTCTGAAAGAGTAATCCAGGTACTCGAATATATGCTTAGATGCTGTGTTTTAGAATTTGAAGGCAGTTGGGAGAAATATCTACCTTTGATTGAATTTGCCTACAATAACAGTTTTCAGTCGAGTATACAGATGGCACCATACGAAGCCTTGTATGGTCGTAAGTGTCGGACTCCTTTATATTGGACCGAACTTAGTGAGAAATAGATTCATGGAGTTGATTTAATTAAAGAAACCGAAGAGAAAGTAAAAGTAATTCGTGATTGCTTGAAAACTACTTCAGATCGACAAAAGTCATATGTAGATTTAAAAAGAAAAGAGATTGAATTTCAAGTGGGTGATAAAGTGTTCTTGAAGGTGTCACCATGGAAGAAGATTCTGAGATTTAGCCGAAGAGGCAATTTGAGTCCCTGTTTTATTGGGCCGTACGAGATTATTGAAAGGATTGGACCAGTGGCATATCGGTTGGCCTTACTGGCAAAGTTGGAAAGAATTCATAATGTGTTTCATGTATCAATGTTGCGACGTTATCGTTCTGATCCTTCACATGTGATTTCTCCAACAAAAATTGAGATTCGATCGGACTTGACCTATGATGAGGAACCTATTAAGATTTTGGCTCGAGAAGTGAAATAGTTGAGGAAGAAAAGTATAGCTTTAGTGAAAGTGTTATGGCAAAGACATGGGGTAGAAGAAGCTACGTAGGAACCGGAGGAAGCCATGAGAAAACAGTACCCAAACCTCTTTACCGGTAAGATTTTTAGGGACGAAAATCCCTAAAGGGGGGAGAGTTGTAACAGCCCAATTTAGGGCCAAAACGGAACATTGGTTTCGAAACCACGAATCTGAGGTTGAAAATTTTATGACTAGGTGTTTAATTTGATGTTTAGGACTAAATTGAAATAGGTGAAAAATGTGTGTTCTAGTTCATAAGGTACTTGATTGAAATGGGGGTTTTAAGTAGAGGTCCTTAAATGACAATTAGACCATTATACTTTATATGGACAAAAATGGGCATGAATAGGACAAAATTTTAAAGAAAGGCCTTAAGGGTATTTTTATCATTTGGTAATTAAAAGAAATAAAATGGGAAAAATAAGCCAAAATTTTGTCCATCCATCTTCTTCCTTGGCCGAAACTTGTATGTTCACCATAGCTAGGGTTTTTTCCAAGCTTTCAAGCTCAATAGTAAGTGCATTCAAGCCCCGTTTTTAATGTTCTTTACATTTTTGAAATCCTTGTAGCTCGGTTTACCTATTTCTACCATGATTTTGAGTTAGGGTTTATGTTTAAAAATTTACCCATGAATAATATGCATTTATTTTGATGTTTGATGGTAGAAAATGAATGTTTAAAGTTATGAGAATGATCTTTTCTAAGCGATTTTTAGCGAAAACGAGCAAAACGGCATAATCGGTAAAAATACCTATTGTTCATAACTATGTGTTAGAGTGAGAATTTGATGTTGCCATAGAAGGTAAAAATGATCAGCATGTCATAAAACATAAGAATAAGGGCTGAAATTAAATTTTTGAGACTAGGGAAAAATTGTAATTTTGTAAAAGTTAGGGGCAAAAACGTAATTTTCCCATAATATGATTTTTGGATTGAAATAGATAGTATGAGTGTTAAATGAGCTAAATGTGTTGTTATAGATCAAGAAAGGCGTGGAATCGACCTCGAACGGGGGAAGGAAAAGATTTTAGACTAAATTGCAAAATTTTCATATTTTGCACTGAGGTAAGTTTGTATGTAAATAATGCATTATCTTTATTTACATTTTATATTTCAGCATATTATATATATTTTAGCTGATTTTGAATCATAATCGACTATTGGAAGAATGGAAATAAGTAATAGAGAGAAAAATCCCGGTTGAACCTTCGGAAAGATTGGATAATACAGATGGTACGTAGCTAGGTCACATGTATGGTGCTGAGTGCACATCATGTGTACAAGAGAGCTAGAGATACTATGGGGTAGCTAGGTCACATGTGTGATACGAGATGTATACCATGTAGACAAGAGAGCAACGGGAGAGGATAAATGTAGCTAGGTCGCATGTGTGGTTCCAAGTGAAGGACACCATGTAGACAAGAGAGCTACGATATAAACTGGCTAGGTCACATGGGTAGTACTAAGTGTTCACCATGTGTACAAGAGAGCCGAACTATGTGAAATATGATGGGTGGAGCTATGTGCTGAAACCACCAAGTATCGAGGATTGATCCGAAGTGTTCAACGGATGATTTTATGGTGACATTGTAATCATGGACCTATACTTGTGATGTATGAAATGTGGTGAAAATGAATTGTGATATGCATGTTAAAATGAGGTTAATACAAAGAAAGTGTGAAAGAGTGAATTAGCAATAATATTGTTTTGGACAGTCGTAGTGATGTGAATTTGAAAAATCACCAAAAATAGTAAGAATTTAATTAGAGGCTGAATGAGATGAAATTAAAGCTTAATAAGTCTATTTTCATGTAAAAGAAACAGAGCAAGTAAAAGGATCCTATAATTTTAGATATTTATATTTTTGTGAGACTTGTTCAGAATGACTATGTGATTCCCTGTTCTGACTTTCAAAAATCATTAAAAATTGTACAAAACTAATTAAGAAATATAGTTTATATTCCTAGATTCCTTATTGAGTCTAGTTTTAAATGAAACAAATTTCATGGCTATTTGACTTTTGTATAGGGAGAAAACCAATTCGTAGTGAACAGAGGTCAGATCAGTCGAGCTGTATAACAGGGGAAACTTTAACTAATAAACTGTACTAATTGACTGAACCAAAAATTCTAGAAAAATTTCAGTAAGAATTAATGTGAGTCTAGTTTCAGGAAAATTTTACAGATTTGAATTTCGAGTTTTGTAACTCAAGTTATGATTTATTCAGTGAACATGACGCAAGAGGGACAGCTTGATCAAATTGGAGTAAATAGTGAAATTAAAAATAGATATGGTTGAGTTATTTTGTGAACATATTAGATTCCTTATTCATTATTTATATACTTACTTACTAAGCTATAAGCTTACTTTCTTTTCTCTCTTTTGTTTTATAGTGTCATCCAACTAGCACAGGAGTTAGAGATCGTTGAAGATCTGTCCGCACTATCAATACTTTTGGTATTTGAACTAAACATTTGAATTATGGCCTGTATAGTAGGCTTAGTTATTTTGTTACGTGTCATAATTGCCTAGGTATAAAATATTAGTTACAGTATTTGACAGATTATTTTGTACAAAGCCATTGAAATTGGCTAATATTGTTAAAGGCATATGTTATAATGATTCATGATCTAATTGGATGCCATATTTTTGTCTCAGTTTTATTTAATGGTATGTATTATGATCTGGTAATACCTCGTACCCTATTCCGGCGTCGGGTACGGGTAAGGGGTGTTACATGGCTAGTAGAGGGTGACTTAAGGCTTGGAAAATAGGCTAACAAGGTCCACATGGGTAGACACACGGGCGTGTGTCTAGGCCGTATGTGACACACGGGCTATTCCCATGGGTGTGTGCTATGACCGTGTGTCCCCTGCACCTGAAATTTTAAGTCAGCATAGAGGACGGGCTAAGCACACGGGCGTGTGCCTTGGTCGTGTTTATTTAACATAATGGTGAGGTTGAAGTCAGTGTAGCACACGGGCTAAGCCCACAAGCGTGTGCCTTGGCCGTGTTGAATATTGGAAAAAGGACAAGGGCATGTTACACTTCAACTAAGGGAAAATTTACTAAAGTGCCCCAAGTCTATTGAACAATTTTGGTTTTGTTCCGTACTACCCCTAGGAATTTTTTTAGGCCTCGGAGGCCTGTATAAGAGATAAAGTGCACACGTTTGAAAAGTGTTAAATCACGAGCGAAATTCAGTAAGCCGATTGTGTAAGTTTGTAAAGGTGAAGTACCAGTAACGCCGCGAACCCTATCCCAGCGTCGGATACGGGCGAGCGGTGTTACAAGTGTTGTTTTTCGGCTTTCGTTGTTCGCTGATTTTCGGGTTTCTCGTTACACACCTTAATCTATTTTGATACAAAAGCATCCATAAGATAACCAGTACCTAAAAACAACAACCAAATCACCAATTGAGACAATTTTTCTGAAACCCGATTGACAAAATCAATTCTACCAATAACAAAGTTAATGAAGAAATTCGATCCAAATCTCCAACTCTAATTCTTACCCTTAAGAAAAAGTAGTCCAAATAACGATTATTAGTCGTCGAGTAACTAACTGCCTCATGAACTGCACCTAAAACCAAAACAATCGGTTAACATTGATAAACCACACCAACAAGAACTCAACATAATCGAAAGTTAACAAAGGCAAGATTCCATAACAGAAGAGAAGTAGGCAATACTTACGCACGAATCAAATTACACTCAACATATCAAAGTAACCACCACCGATTTGGAAAGGCATAAAGAACAAACAAAAGATTGAGAAAAGAACAAGAGCAGGAAAAAGAAACAAAATTTGGGGCGTTACAATAACATGGTGATATGCCACAATTTGAAGTGTTTATTCGTCATTTTAATGTTAATTTGTATTTTTGGGTGTTGAAGTAAAAAAAAGTATAATTTTTTATAATTTCTATGCTATTTTATGTTTTTAATATTTAAATAAGATTGCGTGGTTATATAGGACTCATTGGGAGTTGAAGATGCACTTCAAGGATGAAACTATAATCGAGATCATGATCACAATTAAAGGGAGTTGCGACATTGAATATTGATGCAAGGGGGACCAAAACAGACACCACGTCGCTACGTGGAGATAACCAACATTGCAACAATTTCAACGAGCGTTGACTTGCATTTTAAGACTATTTTGTGGTCATTTTCTAATTTTAAGCCCTAAGTACTGTAGTAACATGAAGGGCACTTTAGCCTTTGAGTTATTTCCTATATAAACCAAATTTTATATCTCATTTCGGAAGATAGTGAGAGGATGGATAGTCAATAGATGATTAGATTAGAGATTTTTTTTCTCTTAGAAAATTTTCATAGTAGATTAGATTTTCAATTTTCAATTTTATTTTAATATTATTTTCAATTTTCAATTTTATTTTAATATTTTTTTCATTTTTCATTTTCGTATTTGGATTTCATATTTTGATGATTAAACTTTGCGATTGGAGGCTACTCAAGAACTTCGCAATCACCCGAATTTATTAATGAGCATTTCTGCACTTATTCTTATTTTTTATTTCATTCGTCATATATTTGATAGAATGTTTGTATGACAATAAGAAAGAATTATCTGCTTTTATGATTATCTTGTATAAATTAATTGATTAATCGAATTTTTACATTGTTAAAGTTTATCTATCTGTTTTCTTAATCATCATTTATGCATATGGTTTAGCCTATATTTATTAATATATTATTTTATAATACGAAAGAAAGATTTAAAGATGGTACAAATATATAAACAAATAACAATTTAACTAAGATTTTGATAAAAGTATGAAACTAAAATATAAATATATGTATACTTGAATTACTAAGTCTAATATTAAACAGTCGATTAATGGTCAGATATCAACTACTTGTACCCAAATGACGAAAATGGTAGACTACTGATGCAAGACTTCGATTTGTGATAGACACCATATTTTTATTTTATAGATAAAATTATAACTTATATCGATCAAATTTTAATAGTTTTACAATTACAATATAAATCATAAATAAGAAATATTTAATCAACTAAAATTATAATTAATTTGTAGTTGAAAGGGATTAAAAATCGGAATATATATGAACCTAAATCAAAATAAATTTAGATAGAATCTATACATATTGAGACTTTAAATCCAAAATAATTTAAATATGATGATACTTAAATTTGGATAGTCAAAGATCTCAAAACCTTAACCTTTTCCAACACTCTTAAGGCTTTATTAACAATTTTTAATAGATTTAAATGAGTAATTTAGTTGAAAAAAAGAGTAATTTAGGTGATAGTTATTATTACCCAATGAGGCATCATCATCGTCAAGGAGTAAGGGAAGTGGTTGTTAGGTTAGATTCGAAATTTAATGTCAATAAAAGCTTAACCTACATAAGTTATTTATCGGTAAAAGTACTATAGCAATCCCTATACCATACCTCAAGTTGCATTTTGGTCTTCTTCACTATTTTCAAAGTCAGATCAGACCGAAAGTCGAATCAAGAATTGGCCAGGGTGCTGGTCCGAAATAATGGGTTGGGTCAATTGATTCGCAAACCAATTGAATCAAGCGATCGAACTGATTTTTTCTATTTTTTAAAATATTTTATTTTTATTAATTTATTCAATTGAATCGGACAAATCGATCGAATCGAGAACTTGTAGTCTGACTGATTCGACCACTAATTTGGTTCTAAAAATCTTAGCCCTCCTACTAAGAAATGGGAAAATCGATCACTGTACATTATGTAACAGCCCATTTTTAGTGAAATCTGAATGGTGGTTTCGGGACCACAAATCCGAGCCAGAAAGAAAATTTAATTAAATATTATTGCATGATTTGCAATATGATAGGAATGTCATATGAAAATTCTAATAAGAAAATTTTATCGATTATGTGCTTAATTGTGGAAAGGACCAAATTGCATAGAATGCACAAGTTGAATTCTAATAGCTGGAAGTGTAAATCCCGAATTAGGGTCTAGTCAAAATAGTGGTTTCGAGACCACAAATCTGAAATAGAAATAATTATTTTATTACTATTTCATAGTCCATGATCTGATTGCATGTTTGTGTGAATTTTTCATGAAGAAATTTTATGCCTAAAATGTCCAATTTGAAGTTAGGGACTAAATTGAATAAGTTACAAAATCTGAGTTCTAGAAGCTTTTAGCATGAAATTGTTTCACCTAATTAGAGTGCAGGGGACACACAGTCGAATCACATGCCCATGGGGCAGATCGTGTGTCACACACGACCTAGACACACGCCCGTGTGTCTAACCGTATGAACAATTTCTAGGCTACTTTCCAAGCCATTTGTCACCCTTAAATGCTCACTCACTCATACATTTTTGATGGCATGCAATATAGTATATTTATTCATTAAAATACTTATAAACATGATTAGTCCATGACTTTGTAATGTCAACATATCACATACTCAACCATCATACTTTCATATGGTATTTCACACCAATTTCATATTTGTTCATCATGATAAACCTACTTTCAATTTACTCACTTACACCATAGCTTTGGTGTAACATTCCGAAATAGGGCCTAAACGGAACAGTGGTTACGAAACCACAAATTCGAGGTAGAAGAATTTATTTTATTATTATTTTGAGGTTCATGATATGATTACATGATTGTGCGAAAATTTCGTGATGAAATTCTATGCATAAAATGCTTAATTTGAAGTTAGGGACTAAATCGAATAAGTTGCAAAACTTGCATTCTAGAAGTTTCTGGTATGAAATTGCTTTGAAATATTAATTAGAAGGTCTTAAATAGCAATTTAACCAATTTTAAGTTCATGGACAAAATTAGGACATGGAAGGAATTTTTAAAAGTTTAGTAAGGAGGGGCATTTTGGTCATTTGGATATTAAATGAAATAAAATGGGAAAAATAACACAAAAATGATCATCTTCTCCATAAGTTGCTGCCGAATTTTTCTCTCCATAGCTAGGGTTTCTTCAACTTTCAAGCTTCATAGTAAGTGATTACAAGCCCCGTTTTTAATGATTTTTACGTTTTTGAGATCCCGGTAGCTTGATAAAGCTTATGCTAGCAAAAATTTAAGTTAGGGTTCATATTTGGAAAAATACCCATAGGTGAAAAGTGTTTATTTTGATTTTTTTATGATATAATATGAGGTCTTAGATTATGTTAGACAACTTGTGCTACTCGGTTTTAGGTAAAAATGAGTAAAAGGGCTTAATCGGTAAAATACCTAATAGTCATAAGTGCATGTTAGAGTATGAATTTGATGCTGCCATAGAAGAGAAAAATGATCAGCATGTCATAAAACATAAGAAAATAGGTTGAAGTTTAATTTACGAGATTTGGGGTAAAAGTGTAAATATGCAAAAGTTTAGGGGTAAAAATGTAATTTTTCTAAAGTTTGAGTAAAGGACTGTTTTGATAAATGTGAATATTAAATAAGTTAAATTTTCTATTATAGATCAAGAAGAACGAAATTCAGGAGTAGATCGGGGAAAAGAAAAAGTAAAGGACTAAATTGTAAAGTTTAGTCACATTTTGTATCCAGGTAAGTTTACAGTAAATAAATGCAATATTCTTATATTTTACATTATTATTGTTAATTCCAGCATTTATATACTTATTTTTTTGAGAATATTTAAAGTCGAATTAAAGTAAGTAGCAGAGAAAAAGCATTAGGAAGCCTGTTTGAACCTTAGGAATATTAGGATATTGGGGTTGTGAGACGGGATAAAAATGAGCCATGTAAGTCCATATCAGATATATGGCTTTGGAGACAGGAATGAGCCATGTAAGCCCATATTATATATATAAATATGGCATTGGAGATAGGAATAATTCATGTAAGTCCATGTCGAAGACATGGCATTGGCAGGACATTGATAGACAGGAACGACCCTAGTATCCTTAGTATTCCGAGTGGTTCATCGGGTCATTGTATATGTTAAATCATAGTGAATTATTAGCAAAAAGGGAAGGTAGATTAAATTTATGAATAGTGAAAGGTCAGGTAAGAAAGAAGGTAAGTGAGTAAAGAAGAAGGTAGAAAATGAGAAGTAAAAAAAGTTTATGAGGCTAGGTGACTAGATGTATATTTATTCAATATGTTGAATGTTGTAATTTATTTTCTTGTAAGCTTACTAAGCCTAGTGCTTACTCTCTTATTTTATTTTTCTTATAGTTTTTATCAAGCCACTCGGGGATCGAAGGAAACGTCAGAGACCCGATCACACTATCAAAGAAATTACATTGGTATAGTTAGACGTTTCGTTTTGTGTATAGCATGTATAGGAACTTGGTTTCCTTTGATATGATATGATCAATGAATGATGTGTAAATATTTTCTAGTGATTAGCTAATAGAATGGCTGATGATATACATGTTTAATAGTATGTATGATTAAGTAGTAACTACCACATGAAAATTATGAAAAATGTGAAAGTAACTTAAAAACAGATTCAAGTATCAGAAATAACGTGATTTTGAAAAATCACAAAAATTTGTAGAGACATGGTTTGATAGTGAATAATATATGAAATTAAATCTCATTGTGTATATTTTCATATGGAATAAGCAAATCAGGTAAAGGTTTTGTATTTTATAAGATATCCGAGTTTTAGTGAAATAGGGCCAGAGCGATTTCTGGATCCCCTGTTTCAAATTTAGAAATTCACCATAAATTTTATAAAAAATAATTATGTGGTGTACTTTATATGGTTAGAATCCTTGTTGAGTCTAGTTTTAAGAGAAACAAACCTTATAGTCATTGAAATTCTGTATAGAGAGATATCTGATTCGTAATACACAGAGGCAGAGTAGTCAAACCCTAAAATAGGGGAGATATTAACTAATAAATTGTACTAATTGGCCCAGCCAAAAATTCTAAAAAAAAAATATTAAATAGATATATGAGTCTATTTTCATGGAAAATTTACGGAATTGGATTTCAAGTTTTGTAACTCGAGATATGAATTTTTAAGTGACTGTGACGCAGATTGCTAGTTGGACTGGAAATTTTAAAATTAAATTGTTTGAGCCGTTTAAGCAATGAATTAAGTCTATTAACACCTCGTGTTCGACTCTGGCAACGGTCTCGGGTACGGGGCGTTACATTTGGTCATACTTATTAGCCATAATTCATTCATTAAGCACATATTTCATTCATCTCACATATCATCCACAAGCAACTACATCAAGCATAATGCCATACATATATTATGATAGTGTGATGACTCCTGACGATTTCAAAATGTGTTTTCATATAGTAAATGGATCCCGATAGAGCAGTGGCGGATGATGTTGAAAGTAAATCGCCTGCTCCCACTAAAGGAGCGGTATCATCTGATAGTAGACCCACAACTGTTAGTAGAGGAGAAGGAGGTAGGGAAGCCTTTCTCCATATGATGGATGCATGGTACACGGAGTTCCTTCGAATGAACCCGAACGCTCAACCCCCTCCACCCCCTCAAAATCCTCAAACCGTACCCCAAGTGCCTCAAGGTATGGATTTTATGAGATTTCATAGAACCCCAGTTGATAAAATTCGAGAGCAAAGAGCCGAGGAATTTAAGGCCAATGCCGATGATGACACCAAGAAAGCGGAATTTTGGCTTGAGAATTCTATTCGAGTATTCGATGAACTATCGTGCACACCTGAAGAATGTTTGAAGTGCACTATTTCCTTATTGAGAGACGCAGCATATCATTGGTGGAAGACACTAGTTTCGGTGGTTCTGAAAGAAAGGGTGACATAGGAATTCTTTCAAGAGGAGTTCCGAAAGAAATACATCAGTGAGCGATTCATCGATCAAAAGCGTAAGGAATTTCTTGACTTAAAATTATGAATTATGCTTTTATTATTCCATGAGTATGCAATTGGTGTTATGGATATTAAAATCGACATTACGAGCAAGTTCGACAGAAATGTGGTATCAAAGAATCTCGTTTGAACCTTAGGAATAGTTTAGGATACAAGTGACATGTCACTAGAAACTATTCGATCCGAGCTCATAAGCTATGTGGTTTGAGCTCATGATATATATAACTCATGTTTTGTGGTTCTGGGTGCTGGTCTTGTATGTTCTACTGGTGGCTGGGTAGTCCGAGGTGTATTGCAGATACCTGACAGCTTGTGTGAGAGCCCGTGTAGCTACATCCTAACCAATAGCTCGAGTCAGCAAACCCATGAGTAGCTCAAAAGTGAGCAACATGTTATATGTGATACGAAGTAGTGTTGGCTACATATGGGACACTTAGGTGCAAGATTCCGATGTATTCGATGGTATTCCAAGTGTTCAACAGGTAGTCCAAAGAGAAGTTCAATGGGAAATCTTTATGAATACGTCAAGGACGAGAAAGTAAGTTATTATGTGCAAGTGGGCACAAGTATGTATATCGAACTCATGAGATTATCATGGGTTATGATGAACTTGTGGTAAGAATATATATATATATATATATATGTAGATATATGAAGAATAAATTTAAGTGATTTGATGATAAAATGCAAGATTATGTTCATTATGTTAAATGTATGATTAATGCTTTTTAAATTGCATTTTATTTGTATGTGAGCTTACTACACTTTAAAGCTTACCCCCTTTCCTTTTCTATTTTCTTATAGTGTCGCCAAGCTAGCTCGGGGATCAGAGGATGTCAGAGTTTTCGATCACATTATCAATTGGAAAATTTGGTATAGTTAGTCTCAACATTTTGAGTATGGCATGTATAGGGACTTGGTCTTATGAGTGAATGAGCATTTAAGGGTGACAAATGGCTTGGAAAATAGCCTAGAAATTGTCCACACGGTTAGAGACACAAGCGTGTGTCTAGGCCGTGTGTGCACACGATCTGCCCCATGGGCGTGTGATTCGACCGTTTCTCCCCTACACCATAATTAGGTGAAATAGAACGCTCAGTAGTAAACACACGAGCAGAGACACGACCGTGTGTCTCAACTGTGTAGAGGACACGGCTTTAGAGTATGAGTGTGTGCCCAGGCCGTGTGAAGTCTGCACTTAAATTTGAAATTTAATTCACCATACGGCCTAAGCACACAGACGTGTGACTTAGCCGTGTGATCTTAATTGGGTGATGACATCATAGTTAGAGAGTTACACGGGTTGAGGACACAGGCGTATCCCAAGCCACATAGGCGTGTAACTCTCCAAAGTAGGAAAAATTTTCTAAATTTTTCCAAAGTTTTCTAAAGTTCTCGGTTTAGTCCCGAACAACTCCTAGTGTATGTTTTGGGCCTAGTAAACCCATATAAGGGACAATTTACATATGTATGAATGAATTTGATTTGAACAAAATTTTGTGGCTCGTTTTGTGTGTTTTTTTTATGTTTAAGTCCAGTAACGCCTCAAACCCTATCCCAGCGTCAGATACGAGCAAGGGGTGTTACAAGAAGGATTAAATAGCTATGAAATTCAAAATTTGAGGTCCTTATATGGTAATTAGACCATTAAAGAAAGTAGATATTTTTGGTGATTCATCCATGGAAAAATTAGAAAAGGCTAAAGACTAAATTGGAATAAAAATAATTAAAGATGATAAATAATTAAATAGAAATATCATCTTATTTTATTATCACCTTCATCCCCAAATTCCATGGAAACCCTAGGAGAGAGAGAATAAACTAATCAAGCTTAATTGGGTAAGTATTTTTGTCTCGTTTTTAGTAATTTTTATATTTTTGAGATCAAGATAGTTGAATCTATCTATTTTGGGGACTAATTTAAATAGTTATCAAAGTAACAAAGTTTTTCCATGGATGAATATGTTGAAAATTTGAAATTTATGGTAGAAAATGAAAGGTTGTTGATAGATAAACAACTTTTACAAAGAGAATTTTGATGAAATCATGATTTAGGGATTAAATTGAAAAGTAGTAAAACCCATGGAAAATTCTGATTATTGTGAAATTCAAGGATTGTTATGGTAATATGTAAAATTCAATTAGGCTCAGAATAAGGATTAAATTGCTTGAATTTCATTTTCAGAGCAGAGGGATGAAATTGGACTTTATGGAAAGTTTAGGGGCAAAATGGTAATTTTTTCTAGGGTGTAGATTGAATCCAATTGAGTATGAAATGGATTAAATTGATGATTAAATTCATTTATATAGACCCAGACAACTCAAATTCGAAACTAGATCGAGAAAAAGAAAAAGTTTTGGATTAGTAGAATTTCTTGTACGAGTGATTATTAAGGTAAGTTCGTTAACCAAATTGTGTATATTTATATGCTTGTATTGAATGTGTTATGTGATTGTATGAATTATAAATGTTTAAAGTATGAAATAAAATATGTTCCTGATATAGCTTGAATAAATGTTAAGTTCCGTTTGATTAATGAAATTCGATGGATATATGTAATTTCCAAATTTGAATGTGATCCTCCATATGTTGCAGACATGATTTAGCTTGGACGAGTAATCCTGATAAATAGTTCTTGCAAGCATCTTGATCGGTAATGATTTTGCATGTGTTGCACACTACCGCAACTCTGTACATGAATTGATCGGTTGTGATCCAGCATATAATGCAGACACAAACGCAGCTCTACATGAGCATCCTGATATCAAGTCTTATGATCTTCCTGACATGGCTCATTTGAACTCTCTATTACCTTATACGGTGCTCCCTGATATTAACTCTTTGGAGTTATCTGTTAAGCTCTATGAGCTCCCTAAGTAAAACTCTTATGAGTTTCTTGATTAGCCCAGATAAGTGTCCTGTTACATGGCTCATCTGAGCATCCTGATAAGTGACTCGAGAATGTGTTCCCTGATTAAGTGCCCTAATAGGTACCCCTGATTATGAGCTAACGGTTTATAGTTTTGTACACCTTATGTGTACTACCCGAATATCCATTAAAATTTCAATGATTCAACAAGCAAATTCCTAAAATAAGAAATTATGAGATTAAATGAATTATATCTTGAATGTGCTGAAATACTTGAAAGTTTGTAATATGATAAGCTCATCTATGCTTATTTGGTGTAAATATGATTTATGTGACTAACATACTTGTTTGAGTGTATGTGATTAGGCAAACTTGTCAATTTGTTGGAAATCATGTTATTGTATGCCTATTATAATAAACGTAATTGGTAAGTTTAATTCTTGTTATATGAACTTACTAAGCATTAAATGCTTATTAGGTTTTATTTTCTCTATTTTATAGTACTCGAAAGCTCGTAAAGGTTGGAGATCGTTCGGAGCAACATCACACTATCCTCTAGCTCATTTTAGTATAAATAGTAAACTCATTTTGGTATAATGGCATGTATAAGCTAACTTGGCCATTGATGGCATGCAAATGGTTATATGTAATCTAGCCATTGGAATGGCTAGAGTGATATATTTTGGCATGTTTATATAAAGGTTATAATATAATCAATATGTTTGGAAATGGTTAATTAGTAGATGGTATATATCTAATGCAGGGTAAATTTTGAATTAGTAAAATTTACTAAACATGATTGCATGAAAAGATATATCATTTAGATGTTAGAATTGGATTGATTATAATGCTTGAATTGGTTGGCATATGTTTGCAATTGTTGATATAGGTTGTTGGAAAATTTGGGTGAGAAATAAAGCTAGGAAATGGTTTTATTTTGTCCACACAGATAGACACACGGGCATGTGTCTTGACTGTATGTGACACACGGCCTGGCACATGGGCATGTGGTTTGGCTGTGTCCCCTGCATCTTAAATTTGAGAAACAAAATGCTTAGGATTTGGCACACGGGCAAAGACAGGGGCGTGTGACTCAATCGTGTGTGATACACGACCTAGAAGGCGAGCGTGTGACTTGGCCGTGTGAAACCTGCACCTAATTTTTGAAAGTTAAATTGATCACACAACCTACTCACACGGGCATGTGGCTGGCCGTATGGCACAAGTCAGAGAGTTACATTGGGTTGGACACAGCCTGCAGCACGAGCATGTCCCTTAACCACATAGGCGTGTGTGCCTTACATCTAGGAAAAGTTTTGAAATTTCATAAAAATAATTCTCTGAGTTCCCGATTTAGTGCCGACTCGATTCCAATATTTTTATTAGGCTGCGAGGGTCCAATGAAGGGACAATATGACTAGTTTCAGAAATGAATAGTAATTAACATGAATTATCTATAATTGATCTGTAAATTTTGGTAATACTTTATAACCCTATTTTGGTGATGGATATGGGTTAGGGGTGTTACATTTATTTGTATCAGAGCTACGGTTTAGCTGATTCTCAGACTAAATGTAGTAAGTACAAGTTTAGCTATACATGTCATTATATAATTTGTGATAGTGTGATATCTCCTAACCATTTTTAAATGTGTTTTCATATAGCGATGTCATCCAACCAAGCTAGAGTTGAATCTGAGGAAGCTGAGAGCAATGCTCCAGCTTCAGTTCAAAGAGATACATCTAGTAGTAGAAGGCCCGAATCTGAGGGCAGAGGTGAGGAGTCAAGAAAAGCCTTCTTCCAAATGATGAATGAATAGTTTACAGAATTTATAAGAACAAATCATGATATACAACAACAACCTCCCCCTCCTGTTTCTCAACCAGTTCCAAAGATGCCACAAGGTGTTGAACATGTTAGAACTTGTAAGCCTCCAGTAGATAAAATCCGTAAATATGGGGCAGAAGAATTTAGGGCTACTATTGATGATTATCCAGAAAGAGCTGAGTTTTGGTTGGAAAATACCATCAGGGTTCTAGACGAATTATCATGCACACGGGTTGAATGTTTGAAATGTGCAATATCTTTACTAAAAGACACAGTTTACCATTGGTGGAATACCATAACTTCTGTTGTACCGAGAGAAAATATCATATAGGAACTTTTCCAGACTGAATTTAGAAAGAAGTACATTAGTCAAAGATTTCTGGATTAGAAAAAGAAAGAATTTTTAGGGCTCAAATAGGAAAATATGATTGTATCTGAATATAAGTGGGAATTTGTTCGGTTAAGCAAATATGCTAGAGAATGGGTTCCAACAGAGGCTGATATGTGTTAACGATTTGAAGATGGCTTAAATGAAGATATCAAACTGTTGATTGGAATTCTTGAATTGAGGAAATTTGTGGTGTTAGCGATCGAGCACATAAAGCTGAGGAATTAAGTAAAGAAAATAAGCAAGCAAAGAGGGAAGCTCGGATTTCTGGTAAAAGATTTATGGGTAAATTACAATCATCTACTTCAAAGAAATCAAAGAAGTACCATGATCGTTCTATCACCTTTACGGGATATTTTGAGAAAGAGCGAGGCTTTCAACGTTCTAACCTGAGATCCTCGTCTCCATCTATAACTAGTGTTGGAAGTGTAGGTAATCCCAAACTGAAATGTAAATATTGTAACAAATTTAATTTTGGGGAATGTTGTTTGAGAAATGGAGCCTCTAACCGATGTGGTTCTCTTAAACATTTCCTCAAAGATTGCTCGGAAAGGATTGAAAAAGATATTGATCAAACTTTAAAACCGAGTAATCCTGCCACTAGAGGTAGACCACCTCGTCACCCTGGAAATTTCAGTGGTAGCCGAGGTATTACAAGGGATACAACAGTTAAATCTGAGGCATGAGCACCAGCAAGGACATATGTTATTCGTGCTAGAGAGGATGCTTCTAAACCAGACATCATTACCGGTACATTTTCTCTACTTGATATTGATATTATTGTTTTGATTGATCCTGGTTAAATGCATTCATACATATGCATAAATTTAGCGTCTGTTAAAAATTTACCTATTGAATTCACTCAATTTGTGGTTAAAGTTTCAAACCCCCTGGGCAAGTATGTTATGATTGATAAAGTTTGTAAAAACTGACAATTGATGGTAAAAGGTTATTGCTTTTTGGCTGATCTAATGTTGTTGCCCTTTGATGAATTTGATGTGATTTTGGGAATGAACTGGCTAACTCAACATGATGCAGTGGTAAATTGTAAACAAAAATATATTGTGTTGTAATGTTAGAATAGTGAGTTACTCCATGTTGAATCTGATAAACTGGGTGGGCTATCTAATGTGATTTCAGCAATATCAGCATAGAAATATGTCAGAAAGGGATATAATGGTTATCTTGCATATGTGTTGGATACTAAAGTATTTGAGTTCAAGATTCAGTCTGTGCCGGTTGTTTGTGAATTTCATGTTATATTTTTAAAGGAATTACCTGGTTTACCACCAGTTAGAGAAGTAGAGTTCTTTATAGATCTTGTTCCGGGAACAACACCGATATTCATAGCACCATACAAAATGGCTCCTACTGAATTGAAAAAGTTGAAAGCATAGTTGCAAGAATTAATTAATAGAGGTTTTGCTAGACCCAGTTTCTCACCTTGGGGTGCACTGATTCTGTTTGTAAAGAAGAAAGATGAAACATTCAGACTGTGTATTGATTACAGGTAGCTAAACAAAGTCATAATAAAGAACAAGTATCTACTGCCTCGAATTGATGATCTATGTGACTAGTTGAAAGGTGCCACTGTATTTTTAAAAATTGATCTTCATTCTGGTTATTATCAGCTACGTATAAAAGATTTAGATGTGTCAAAGACAGCTTTCAAAACCAAGTACGGGCACTATGAGTTTCTTGTAATGCCGTTTGGTTTGACAAATGCATTTGTTGTATTTATGGATCTAATGAACAGAATTTTCAGACCTTATCTAGACAGGTTTGTGGTGGTATTTATTGATGATATTTTGGTATATTCCCGAGATGAAAATGAGCATGCTGAACATTTGAGAATAGTGTTGCAAACTCTGCGTGAGAAACAATTATATTCCAAATTTAGTAAATGTGAATTTTGGCTACGAGAAATTGGTTTTCCCGGACATATAGTTTCTGCTGAAGGTATTAGGGTGGATCCGAATAAAATTTCAACTATTGTTAATTGAAAGCCACCAAAAAATGTATTTGAAGTCAAAATTTTTATGGGATTAGGGGGATATTATCAGAGGTTAGTTAAAGGGTTTTCAATGATAGCTTCTCTAATGACTCGATTGTTGTAGAAAGATGTGAAATTCCTGTAGTCTGATAAATGTCAGCAGAGTTTTGATAGGTTAAAAACCTTATTGACAAAAACACCAGTGTTAGTTCAGCCTGAATTGAGTAAAAATTTATAATTTACAGTGATGCGTCATAAATGGTTTAGGTTGTGTATTGTTGCAAGAAGGTAAAGTAATAGCCTATGCTTCAAGACAGCTAAAACCACATGAAAGAAATTACCCAATACATTATCTTACATTGGCAGCAATTGTGTTTGCACTGGAAATCTGGCGGTATTACTTATTTGGTGAAAAATGTCACATATTCACTAATCATAAAAGTTTGAAGTATTTGATGTCACAGAAAGATCTGAATTTAAGACAACACAAGTGACTTGAGTTATTGAAAGATTATGGTCTGGTTATTGATTGCCACCCAGGAAAAGCCAATGTGGTTGCAAATGCTCTGAGTAGAAAATCCCTATTTGCTTTGCGAGCATTGAATACCCGATTGTCGTTATCTAATGATGGTTCAATTATAGTTGAGTTAAAAGCTAGGTCAACATTTCTGCTATAGATCTGTGAAGCTTAAAAGAGTGATAAGAAATTGCAAGCTAAGCGAGAATAGTGTAAGTTGAATCCTGATTCAGAATTTTAAGTTGGGTCTGATGGTTGTTTGTTATTCAGAAACAAAATATGTGTACTGAAGGATTCATAACTAATACAGAAAATTTTACATGAAGCTCATAATGGTAATATGACTATTCATCCTGGTAGTAATAAAATGTACAATAATCTGAAAAAGATGTATTGGTGGTTAGGAATGAAACGGATATTTCTTAATATGTAACTAAATGTTTAATATGTCAGCAAGTAAAGGCTAAACATCAGATACCTTCTGGATTATTACAGCCAGTTACGATACCGAAATGGAAATGAGAAAGAATTACTATGGACTTCATATCAGGGTTACCCTTGTCTTCGAAGAAGAAAGATGCCATTTGGGTAATCGTCGATCGATTGACAAAGTCTGCACACTTTATTCTGGTACGTATGGATTTTTCTCTGGATAGATTGACAGAATTATATGTTTCTGAGATTGTCAGATTGCATGGAATACCAGTCTCCATTATTTCAAACAAAGATCCTCGATTTACATCTCAATTCTGGAATAAATTGCAAGAAGCTTTGGGTACACAGTTACATTTCAACACTGCATTCCATCCTCAGACTGATGGAAAATCCTAACGTGTTATACAGATTTTAGAAGATATACTTCGGTGTTGTGTGCTTGAATTTGAAGGTAACTAGGAAAAGTATCTGTAACAACTTGATTTTGGGCCTAGTTGGAACAGTGGTTTCGGAACCACAAATTCGAGATTAGAGAAGTTATTTTATATTATTTTATGTGTTATGATTTTATGAGTGTTTGAATTTTTTTTGGTGAATTAATTTTAGTGATTGCATGCTTAATTTTGAAAAAGGACTAAATTGTATAAAGTGCGAAAGTTTTGTTCTACTGACTAAAGGTATCAAATAGCTATGGAACATTAAAGTAGAGGTCCTTATTGAGTAAATAGACCAATAAAATGTTAGTGGCTGAACATGGAGCCTTAATTCATGGAATGGTCAAAGGTTAGGTGACTTAATTGATAATAAAATAATAAACCTAAAGGCTAGCTATCATCTTTATCATTCCTTCTCTTTACCACTGTAAATTTCAGCTAAAAGAGGAGGTTTGAGAGCTCAAAATTTCAGCAACTTCTATCCCTTACAAGTAAGTGATTTTGATGGTATTTCTTGATGATTTTTGTATTTTTGGGACCCTTGTAGTATAAGCTAACTAATGGGGGGACTATTTTGTAAAATGGTTGAGAGTCTAGGGTGTTACCATGAGAGTATTCATGTTGTTTGCTGAATTTTTATAGAAGAAAATGAATCATGGTTGTTAAATAAATAACTTTTATGAAGTGGTTTTCATGAAAACACCTAAAATGATCATTTTGTGAAGTTTATAAAATAGGTTGCAAATGTGTGAAATAATTGAAATTGTGAGATGCTATAAGTTTAAAGTAGTTTTGGCTAGGCTTGGTTAATGTGGAAATTTGATGAAAATCGTTTTACGAGCCTAGGGGTAAAATCGTAATTTTGTGAAAGTCTAAGGGCAAAACTATTATTTTGACAAAGTATGAATTTTGGAATGTTTTGATTAATGTGATGATTAAATAAATAAATTTTGTCATTATAGATCAAGAAATACAGAATCCAGACTTAGACTGGGGGAAAACCAAGCTAGTGGACTAAATTAAACTAGTCGTCCATATTTTGTATACCGAGGTAAGTTTCACGTAAATATCACAATTCTATTGTTATTATGCATTAAATAATTAATATTTTATGAAATGTTCAATTTTGTTATGAATATGCATGACAAGATTTGATGTGGTAAAACTCCTAGTTGAACCGTAGGAATAGATTGGATATCCATACCGTGATACTAGGGTTATGTGAGCCAGTGTAAGACCATGTTTGGAACATGGCATCGACATTTATATGAGAGCTAGTGTAAGACCATATCTGGGGGCCTTAACATATGAGCTAGTGTAAGACCATGTTTGGAACATGGCATCGACATTTATATGAGAGCTAGTGTAAGACCATGTCTGGGACATGGCATCGGCCTCGACATGCAAGCTAGTGTAAGGCCATGTTTGGAACATGGCATCGACACCGATATATAAGAGCTAGTGTAAGACTAAGTCTGGGACATGGCATCGGCATCTTACCTTTTTGTATCAGGCTTATCGGGTATCCATTTATTATTCCAACTGGTTCAACGGGTAATTTAAAGATTATATCACGATTAAGAAAAATTATGATTATGTTGCAAGTGAAACAGGTACTTACGCGAAACTCATAAGAATGAGCTTGGGTTATGTATATGAATAGTAAGGACGAAAATAAGTAAGTAATGTCTATAGTCATTCGAGAATCTTGTGTAAGTATATGAAACATTATGAGTATGATATTACTTGGTAAAGCGATATTAATTATTTACTTGTGACTTACTAAGCTTTATGCTTACTTCCTCTCTTTTCCATTTTCTTATAGTGCCGCCAGATTAGCTCAGAAATCAAGGAACATCAGAGGCATTGATCACACCATCACCTAAAGTTTTTGGTATAGTTAGTTTAAATGTTTTGAACGTGGCATGTATAGGGACTTGGTCTTTTTGTTTAGTGTCATGTTGGTTTAGCCATAAGTGTTGGCTCATATGGATGTGATATTCATTTTGTATAGGCTATTGATGTTGGCTAAAATTGATTATTATTAAATGCATTTGATGAGAATTCTCATGGATGTGTTTGTTGCATGGTTTGTGTTGATAAGTAGGAGATGTTGTATGTGATAGGAAATAGCTTGGAAATGATGTATAGATGCCTAGGTATTAGCTGATATGGTCATGTGTTTATGTGGTATTGGTATTGTTTGATGTTTTTGTAGGTGGGTGCAAGTAAGGGTAACAAAAAGGCTTGGTAAATAGCCTTGTTTTTGTCCACAAGGGTAGACACACGGGTATGTGTTTGGACTGTGTGTGACACATGGTCTGCCCCATGGGCGTGTAGTTAGGCCGTGTGTCCCCTGCACCTAAATTTGGCAAAATAGAATGCCCAATAGTAACCACATGGTCGAAGACACGACCGTGTGTCTCAACCATGTAGAGGACATGGCCTAGTAAACAGACGTGTGCCTTGGCCATGTTCCCCTAAATGGATTGCTAACGTCAGAAATAGAATCTCAAAGGTTTTGTACACGGGCGTGTCATTGCCGTGTGAAGGACACGGGCCTTGGACACGGGTGTGCACCAAGCTGTGTGAAAACCCTTGTAGGTTTGAATTGAAAAAGAAATCCGCACGAGCTAGGGACACGGGCGTGTCCCGATATGTTTAGGCCGTGTGAGCCACACTGGCCTCCAACATGGCCATTTTAAGAGGACACACAGGCATGTCACACTTCCACATGGGCATGTGCCTCTGTTTACATTGAATTTTTTTTAAAGTTTTCTAAAATATTTAATTTATTCTCGAACCGTTTCTAAAGATGATTTGGGCCTCGTAGGTCCATATTAGGGATGTTGAAAGGAAGTTTGAAAGTTTTAAAATTTGAGCAAAATTTTATGACCCAAAAATGTTTGTATGCATGTGTTTAAGTCTAGTAACACCTTATACCCTATCCCGGCGTGGGATACGGGTAAGGGGTGTTACAGTATCTGTCTTTAGTTGAATTCGCTTATAATAATCAGTCCAACATTAAAATGGCACCGTATGAAGCTTTGTATGGCCGAAAATATAGAACTCTATTGTATTGGATAGAACTTAGTGAGAAAAAGGTACACGAAGTTGACTTGATCTGTGAAACAGGAGAAAAAGTAAAGGTAATTCAGGAAAATTTAAAAGTAGCTTCTGATCGTCAAAAGTCTTATGCTGATCTTAAACGGAAAGAAATAAAATTTCAGGTCGGTGACAAGGTATTCTTGAAAGTATCACCATGGAAGAAAGTTCTTCGGTTTGGCCGTAAAGGAAAACTGAGTCCACGGTTCATCGGGCCATATAAAATCACAGAAAGAATTGGACCTGTTGCATATCAGTTGGCATTACCGCCAAAACTTGATAGAATTCATAATGTTTTTCATGTGTATATATTACGACGGTATCGATCAGATCCTTCACGTATTATTTCTTCGAATGAAATTGAGATTCAACTTGATATGACTTACAGTGAACAACCAATCAAAATCTTATCGTGTGAAACAAAAGAGTTGGGAAACAAAAAGGTGGCTTTAGTGAAAGTTCTCTGACAACGACATGGTATAGAAGAAGCTACCTGGGAACCAGAGGATTCTATGAGAAAACAATATCCAAATCTCTTTATTGGTAAGATTTTCAAGGATGAAAATTCTAATGGGGGGAGAGTTGTAACAACCCATTTTCAGTGAAATCAAAATAGTGGTTTCGAGACCACAAATCCAAGCCAGAAAGAAAATTTAATTTAATATTATTGCATGATTTGCATTGTGATATAAAAATTCTGATAAGAAAATTTTATCGATTATGTAATAGTCCAATTTAGACCCTATTCGAAACGGTGGTTTCGGGACCACGAATCCGAGTCAAAAAAATATTTGAAAATTATTTTTTGTGTTTATTATGTGTGAATTTATAGTTATGAAGTTTTCGTGTTTTAATTTTGCTATGTGAGTGTCGATTTAATAAAAAGAGCTTAATCATGTAAAATGAAAATTTGATGGTTTTATGTGTAAGGGCTGAATTGAATGTGCCTTTATAATTTGAAGTATTTAAGTTAAAATATTACCATTGGAGTTAGTGATGGACGGTTGTGGCCTTAATATATATGTTTTAGTTATTTAATAACAAATGTTAAATATGTAAAATAGTAAATATGTAATTATAATAAAACATATAATAAAACAACCATGCATTTATCTCTTATACATGATCGAAACATCAAAAGAAAAGAAAGAAATAAAGCTTAGGGTATTCAGCCATTGTTGAGCTTGATTAAGGTATGTAACTAGCTCAGTTTTTGATAATTTTTACGTTTTTGAGATCGTTGCAGTGTAATGTACAAAGCCCATGCTTGAATTTCTGATTTTGATGAATATTTTGAGTTATGCCATTGATGAATAATTGAGCTTTGTGATGTTAGTTGATGAATTATGAAAGATATGCTTTGGATTAATATGTTTTGTATTGGATTTTTTGATGATTTTGAGTAATTAGGGCTAAATTGCAAAAATAATAAATTGAGGAACTAAAATGTGAAATAAATTAAATGTATGGACTTGTATGAACATGGGTAACATTTGGCCTAAGCATGGTGTGTGCAAATTTTGCATGTTTTGTGTTTTGTGCAATTTGGACTAAATTGTAAAAAGTGTAAAATGTTAGGGGTAAAATGGTAATTTGACCATTTATGTGTTTTTGAACTAAATTGAATAGAATTATGTTTGAATGAGTTTAATTTGAATATGTTTAGATCAAGAATTAAAGAAATCGAATTTGGATCGGGGGAAAACCAAAGTTGTCGATTAGTCGTCCCGTTCCGATTACTATTGTCTGAGGCAAGTTTATAGGCAAATAGATGTTGTAAATTTCAATATATATGTATATTGTAAATGTTGAATTGAATTGTTATAATTGTTTGAGAATGTGCCGAAATGGTATATGTTTGAGAGCAATGGTTACGAGTTCGATTTGATCGAGTTACGACATCCGAAAGCCCCATATGAGCCTGAGGAATAGATAGGATATATATGTCATGACATAGGATTCCGTTATGTGATGTGCGAGTAAGACCATGGCATCAATATATGTGTGCGAGTAAGACCACGTTTAATACGTTGGCATCGATATGTGATTCCGATATCTGTGTGAGTGTAAGACCATGTTTAATATGTTGGCATCGTTATGTGATTCTGATATATGTGTGTGAGTAAAACCACGTTTAGTACGTTGGTATCGATATGTGATTACATGTAAGACCACGTCTGGGATGTTGGCATTGTATGTAACGCCCCAAAATTTGTATTTCTGATTCTATTAGAATATGACACAACTGTGTATCTGCTTTAGTGGCTAAGTGTTCTGGGAGTGTCTGAGAGGTCCCAAGTTCAAGCTCTAGCTTGGGAAAAATTATGGCTTTTATTTGAATAAGGCCTTATCTTTGGTTGTTAGGCTTATAAGTTTTTGTTTATTATAATATGCAAGAAAAGAGCCTGCTGGCCCAAGGGATAAGTGGCATGTTACTAATGCCTAAGGTCTGAAGTTCGAGTCTGAGTGGAGGCAGTATTTTTACTGCTAATGCCGTGGGAGTGTTTGAGTTGGCTTGGGATTTTAAGTATTTGCTACAGTTGAGGTTTAGTGGGAGCAAAACAAGGGATTCGGGAGTTACCCAAATACTTTGCTTTTCCCTCTCTGCCGAATTTCTCTGTAATTTTCCCCTTGTCCATATTTTTTTCTTCTTTCTTTTCTTCTAGCCAAAAATTCCCTATTTGCTACCGATTTTACTTCTTTCTATTATTAGTTTTTGGCCCTTTTCCATCATCTCTACTCATCTCTGCGTTTGGTGCAAATTCGGTAAGGATAAGGGTGCGTTTAGTTTCATTTTATGATTGTTGGGGTTGTTAAGAGGCTATTTTCTATTTAGGAGGCAATCAAGGTGCTGTGGATTGCTAAAACGGCGCTCTAATCAGCAATGAATTGCCATTGTTTGTCAGAGGTAAGGTCGTCGTTAAATTTTGGGTGTTGCCTATTCTTTGTGACTCAGTTTAGGTGACTAACTAAGTGACGTGCTGTTAGATATTAGGTTCTGGAGTGCTCGTGGTTGCGTTAGCTTCGAAATGACCAGGTGTGTACCTCGACTATGTAGAAAATGAGAATCGGTGAAAGCCAAAAATGATTCTATCAATGCCACACGGGCGTGTGGTCGCCCGTGTGGTAGGCCGTGTGGAAGTACACGGGCATGTGGTCGACAAACCAGGCCGTGCGTACGTGACACGGGCACGAGGAACATGACCGTATGATGGCTGGCAAGGCATGTGTGAGACACAGTCTCGGTCAATTGGGCTGTGTGGGTGACACGGGCGTGTTAGCCCACACAGCAGGCCACATGGGCGTATGAGCCTATCTTTCTGAAATGTTCTGTAAGGTTGCACGGGTCGCCCAAGTCGACTGTGACCTATCGAAGGGTCGGTAAGCAATACTTAGACCTCTGTTTTGTGATATGATATTGTGATGTATGTGTTACTATGTTACACCTAGCATGTATATCTATATTGTTTTGAATATAAATGTATGATCTGTTTACCTGCATTATAGCATGCCACATTGTATGATGCATTGCATCGGGGTGGGTTGATGAAGTGAAGGAAGTATCTGAAAGGTTTCATAAGCCTGTTATCTGGCAGCTAAGCTGCATATTTATGACATGTGCTACATTGCAGTACTTTATGATGTGTAGGGTTGGATAGGTCGATTTTATCCCCATATTTGGTGTGCAGGGATGGGTGGGTCGATTTTATCCCCACATGGTGTGTTGGGTTGGACGGAGTTGGTGTGCAGGGTTGGTGGGCATATTCTGTTATTGTGATTAGTTATACATGATATATATATATCTGAGATGGATTGAAGCCCTAAGCCTGTACTTGATTTTGTTTTTGAGTGGGCCAAGGACCCTACAACTTCTATAAAGGGTTCAGGCCCAAATTATGAATGTATTCTGTTATTTGACTGTATACATGCTGAACTGTGGGGATGTACACACTGAGTTGTAAAAAATCACTCTTTATTTGTTTGATCTGTTCAGGTAATCCCTAGCAGTAGATGGATCGGTGCAACAGAGGACTCAATGGTGGCCACATACTTTTGGACTATTTTAAATTCAGTTTTGGTATTTTTTTTCTTAATTATTTTCTGGGTTGTGGTTAATGTAATTTGAAGACTTTATGGACTTTATTTGGATCTTTAAAACGGTTTATGGGATTTTAGCTTAAAACTCAGTTTTAAATCAAATGACACTAATTTTTAAAGATGAGCTTTGACAAAAGCTTCCGCGTAAAGGGAATATTTTAAAGCTAAGCAATTAATCCGTATTTTTTGAATTAAATGAACAATAATAACTGACACAGCTTAAGGTCAACACGTTTTCAAAAAAACTCTCGTGTGACATCGTCAGATTTGGCCATAACGTCTAAGTCGGGTTTGAGATGTTACATTGTACGATATGTGTGATTATCCGAGTATCCTATTCAATTCTGAATGGTTCAACGAGAAATGATAAGTTGTGATCGAATGTGTAAATCGAGCTAAAGTTATCAGATATGTGATAGTTGATTACCTATTTGAAAATAAGTTAAGTTGGTTATTGAATATGCGATGCAAATTATACATGATGCTAATGTAAATATTTATGTATTTGTGAAGTATATTCGGCTACATGTTATGTATAAGTATGGGATATTAAAGTTTGATTCAAACGTATATACTTATGAGTGTATATATATTCGATTATATAATGGTGCCATGGTTTTGAAATTGAATATTACTTTGATAATAGATATATGTATATTCAGCCAAGGTAAAATTTATATACGAAAGTATATGTTGTATATGAAATTGTAAGCTTGAAATTAAATGTGATTATGATAGCATAAATTGATTTGGTTAAATTGAGTTGATATTGTCATTGAGTTATTTATTTGCTTATGACTTACTAAGCTATGATAGCTTACTGTGTGTGTATGTTTGCTTCTGTTTTATAAATTTTAGAGTCAAGTTATGAGCTCGGGGATCGTCAGCAAAGTTTATCACACTATCGACTGTTTTCGATACTTTATAAGTTTGAATTTGAACCTATGGCATGCATAGGCTAGATTATATTTGGATATGTTGGATTTTGGTATGTGTATATATATAAGCCATGCGAAAATGGCTTTTATCTTGTTAAGTTTAGTTTCAAGATTTGATCAAATTATGGTTATGTTTGGTTGTGGTTTTGGTGATTTGGTAATGGTTTATACATAAATAAATATGTGTGAACTCTGTTGTTATGTTTTGTTAAGATGTTATTATATGATTCGAGAATTAAAGTATATTAGTTTATGGCATATAGGTGAAATTATGGTTGGATAAATGGTCGAGTAATATGCTTAATGAATGGTTGAAGCTTGATCATGTTCAAATGTAATGTGTATTTTAATGATATATGTTATGCGTGAGATATGCTTGATATCATGGGTGGATGTATTCGGCAATTGGGATTGAAAATGGATTCTTATGTGAAATGTGGTAATTGTTCATTGATTTGTCATAGATATGTGATTGATTGAGTAGGTAAGCAAGCAAAATAAATTATTGATTATGGAACGGTCATTTAGGTTGGTTACGCAAGTGTTTAATTTGAATAAATGGTACAATATGATTTGAATATAAGTTTCGGCTATATATATATTTATGTGCATAACCGAATTTGTATATAATGAATTGGTCTTGTGTATGACTTTAATACTTTAAGATATTAGACAAGTGTTTGCAATGTTTATATATATATTTGTAATGTATTTGTTGTGAAATGCAAATTTTAATTAACATATTGGTTTGGTTATATGAAATGTTATATGCGTGTATAGTAATAGAGTATAATGGATGTAGACATTAAATAAAGCATAAGTATTTAGCATGTTTAATATTTGACTAAAGCTTAAGAAATTGACCATATGAATAGTAACTTATTCTTTTATTAAACAAGATGGTTTGATGCAAATTTAGTATAATGCTTTGTTATTGTGCTTTAATTATTATGTATATGCTATTTGACGTTTTGTGTGTATTAAAGGAATATGCTTATGACATGTTTATTTGTGAATTAGTTATTTAGATTTAGTTTTTGATGGTAAGTATGTATAAGTTTTATGTTTAAATTATTGTGTATTTAAATTTGGTTTCATATGACTTATTTGAGGAGATAAAAAGAAAGTTTAGGTATAATTATAATAGTCATGATATGTTTAAGTATTGATGCTTTAAAATGGTTTAAATTGATATGGTTATATGCGCATAACTTATGATGAGAAAATATGTATATTTTTTGCCTTGTTTAATGCATGTTTATGTGTATATAAATATATATATATATGTATATTATGCGTGTGGTTGTTTTAGCTTAGAGTAATATGCATAATAATATGTGAATTTATTTAATCATGAAATGGTATGTTTTATCACATGCATAAGTTTTGTTAATTATTGATATGTTTGATTAGGTTTAAGTTTTTAAATGATAAGTTTTGTTATGGGATTGAGTTACGAAGTATGAAATGTAAGGAATATTCTTTTGAGTTGTGTTATGTTAGGTAATGCCTCATAACCCCATTCCGACGACGGGTATGAGTTAGGGTTGTTACAGATTATGTGCTTAATTGTGGAAAGGACCAAATTGCATACAATGCAAAAGTTGAAATCTAATAGCTAGAAGGATTAAATAGCTATGAAATTCAAATTTTCAGGTCCTTATATGGTAACTAGACCATTAAAGAAAAGTTAGTAGATATTTTTGGTGATTCATTCATGGAAAAATTAGAAAAGGCTAAGGATTAAATTAGAAATCAAAATAATTAAAGATGATAAATAATTAAATAGAAATATCATCTTATTTTATTATCATCTTCATCCCCAAATTTCATGGAAACCCTAGGAGAGAGAGAGAGAAGAAACTAATCAAGCTTAATTGGGTAAGTATTCTTGTCCCATTTTTAGTAATTTTTATATTTTTGAGATCAGGATAGTTTAATCTATCCATTTTGGGTATTAATTTAAAAATTTATCAAAGTAACAAAGTTTTTCCATGAATGAATATTTTGAAAATTTGAAATTTATGGTAGAATATGAAAGGTTGTTGATAGATAAACAACTTTTACAAAGAGAATTTTGATGAAATCATGATTTAGGGATTAAATGAAAAGTAGTAAAACCCATGGAAAATTCTAATTTTTGTGAAATTCAAGGGCTGTTATGGTAATATGTAAAATTCAGTTAGGCTTGGAATAAGTATTAAATTGCATGAATTTCATTTTCCGAGCCTAGGGGCGAAATTAGAATTTTTGGAAAGTTTAGGGGCAAAATGGTAAATTTTCCTAAGGTGTAAATTGAATCCAATTGAATATGAAATGGATTAAATTGATGATTAAATTCATTTATATAGATTTGGACAACTCAAATTCGAAGCTAGATCGAGGAAAAGAAAAAGTTTCGGATTAGTAGAATTTCTTGTACGGACGATTATTAAGGTAAGTTTGTGTAACCGAATTGTGTATATTTATATGCTTGTATTGTATGTGATTGTATGAATTATAAATGTTTAATGTATGAAATAAAATATATGCCCGATATAGCTTGAATAAATGTTAAGTTTCGTTTGAATAATGAAATTCGATGGATATATGTAATTTCCCAATTTGAATGTGATCCTACATATGTTGCAGACAAGATTTAGCTTGGACGAGTAATCCTAATAAATATTTCTTGCGAGCATCTTGATCGGTAGTGATTTTGCATGTGTCGCACACACCGCAGCTCTATGTGAGCGTCCTTTAACATGAATTGATTGGTTGTGATCCAACATATAATGCGGACACAAATGTAGCTCTACATGAGCGTCCTGATATTAGCTCCTATGGGCTTCCTGACATGGCTCGTTTGGACTCCCTGTTACCTTATCCGGTGCTCCCTGATATTAACTCTTCGGAGTTATCTGTTAAGCTCTATGAGCTCCTTGAGTAAAACTCTTATGAGTTTCTTGATTAGCTCGGATAAGTGTCCTATTACATGGCTCATCTTAGCATCTTGATAACTGGCTCGAGAATGTGTAATTAAGGCCCCGAGGGTCCAATCAAGGGACAATATGACTAGTTTTGGAAATGAATAATAATTAACATGAATTATCTGTAATTGATCTGTAAATTTCAGTAATACTCTATAACCCTATTCCGGCGATGGATATGGGTTAGGGGTGTTACACATTAGATAAAGTAGAAAAATAGTCATTCTGTTAAATTTTTACAATTAAATGCTTATTTTGTTATTTTATATGTAAGACATAATAACAATTTATCCCTTGATTTTGTCACATTTATTCAATTTGGCTCTTACTCTTTTATTTGGATCAAATTAGCCCTAAACTTCTAATTGGTGATGTGGGACTTGACAACTGCTTTTAAAAGTATTAAAAAAAATTAAAAAGATCAAAATGTTGTAAATGTAAATTATAGTTACAAAATTATGGGAAAAAACTCTTCAAAAATAAAAAAAAAATCAAAAGTATTAAAAAAATTATAAATTAAAAAAAATAAAATCAAAATAAATTAAATTTTAAATGTTGAAAAATAACCATATCTTTTCACTTCTCTATCTAGATCTAGTGATAAGCTCGTGAAAGTTTGAATCATTCAAAATGATAAAAATATGGAAAACTACATCCTCACTTTTCATATGATTTTGATTCTCAAATTAACAATTATGACAATTTTACATGGTTTTTTCTTAAAATATATTTCATACATAATAATTTCACACAATATTCTAGTTAAGACTACAAGTGAGAAATTAACTCGGAAAACACATTTAAGTTTACTTTAAATATCAACTTGTACTTTATCTTAACAAAATACCTCCATGAAATCAAAGTTGCATTTCTCCAAATTATATATGGTTAGGAATACCTAATCATGCACATCAGATATAAACCATTTTAAAGGCAATATATTTGTCACGTCGCAAAATGTGAGTTAAAATTTTCAAGTTAAATTTGTAACTGTTGAATTTATTTTAATTTTCTATTTGAGCATACAATTGGGATTGTTCTATCAAAATGCTGAAAATTGTATCAATAAGTATCAATACCAAGTATCGATACCTTTACATTTTGTAGTGTAGAAAACCCTAGTTTGTCGAAACCATTGGTATTTAACTGTATTTTTGTTTGGCTGGGCCCCTCTTCTCATTCTTTTGTTTCTGCTGCTGCCCCTAAACTTTTTTTTTCCTCTTTCAGTTTTTCCCTTGTGTCGTTTTCTCCTCCCTTCTACTTCTCTTTTATTTTCTTTCTTCCTCTTCCTCTCTTTTCTTGCTAGCTGTTATTTATTGCACCCTTCTTGGGCTGTCGATTCTTTTTCTTTTTCTCGAATCATCATCAATCGTTCAGTTCGTTGGCACCGGTAGCTTTGTGCATTTTCCACTCTGTTCTATTTTACACGATTGTGATCCTAATAGTAGTTTGGTAAGTGTAAACCTTCCGATCCATGGGTAAGATTCGATTTTCAAGTAAATAAATCTTGTGTACAATTTATTTCACCCCCATTTTGGTTAATCGGGTTTCTTCGGTTCCTGAATCTAATTTATGTCGATTGCTAATGTGTTGTTATTTGTGTGTATACCGTTTGAAGGATCGAATCTTGACGGGATCAAAGCGAATCTAAATCGTAGGAGTCCACTGGAGGAGTAAAGTGTTGCACGAGCGTGTGGGTGAAGGCATGTGTCTAAATATGTGTGTATGGGCTTGCCCGAATGTATGAGTGCTTATTTTTGCATTTTGGTTCTTGATTTTATCATATAATACTAATTATTTTATTCTCAAGGTTTCGATTGTGGTAAGCAACTCCAGCTATGGTTGGAAAATATTCTTTGATGTGGTACTGAGAAACTAACGAATCAACCTAGTGGTAAATGAGACCTGTACGGTAGATCTAGTTGTAGTATGCTGCCATTTTTCTAAATCGTTAATGTTGAATATGTGTATAATGTAGATTGAGTGTTAATCCTGCATATATCACTGATGCATGCTTACTGTTACTGCTTAGCCAACAAACTGTAACCGTTTGCATGATAATTGCATGGTAAAATTGTTACTATTATTGTTTTCTAACATTGATAGCCTGTGATACTGATGCATTGGGATTTGGGTTGTTGAAGGAGGAAGTTCAAGCATTAAATGCCGAATCGATTCACCGATCATTTACTGATAGTTCATCCACATAAGCTAAGGCTCCTACTGTTTGCTAGCGGTTCATCCGCAAATATTATTTTGGTGTGTAGAGCTGGAAGAGTTTGGAGAACTTTTATTGTGGTGTGTAAGGTTAGATTGGGTAGTGTATTGTACTAACATTCATAAGCATTCTGGTAGTTACTGTGTTTTATGTGAATATCGTGATACTGATATATATTGTATTCTGCAAACTTGTATGCTATTATTTACTGTTTTATATACTTACTGTTTATGTGTTATGCCCATACTGAGCTTCATAGCTCACTCCTTCGTTTCGTCTATCATTTTTAGATAATTTGTGAGGTTAGGGCTCAGACTCGATACTCGGAGCACTGTTGTCGGGTTTTACTTAAAACGTATTTTTAAACCATTTTATAAATAATGTTTGGTTTTTGTTTTATTAAACGGACTATGTCATGGACTCGTTTACTCATAAGTTTTGGGATTTTGCATTATTCATTTTTGGACATTAGGTATCGATACTTGATCAAATAAACAATTTCCAAAATAAATAGAATTCTAAATTGGTATTGATACTTATGAAAGTATCGATACCAATTGATAATGTTTTATAAATTTCAAAATTGGCAAAATGCCTAAACTGTATAGATATTTAAATAAATATAAATACTTTTTAATTGGTATCGACATCCTCTATAAAAACTTGAGTTCTTTTATGATTTTTCTTTTAATTTTTATAAAAACTGAATGTTTATGGGACCATTTTGGTGGCTAGTTTGATATCCATAATTTGGTCATAGCGTCAGGGTTGAGTTAGGGAGGTTACAGTATTCGACTTATATTGAGTGAGATTTGAACGATAATTTTTTCAATTTAAATTTAATTATAAAAATTTTATTAAAAATTTAACATAATTGGGGGATCTGAAAAAACTAAAAGAAAATTTAAATTTCAAGAACACCGGAAACAACGCATGTAAAAGGAAATGTATTTGGCATGCAACAAATGAAGCAAATGTAGAAATAGCTGATCAGCTAATAGAGACTTTACAATTTATCATTAATCCTCAAAAGCTTCTTGCATCTATTCTTTTTACTCTTTTTTCTCATGCTTTTTTGAAATTTTAAAAATAAAATTTCTTTTTTATTATTAAAAATTACTTTTGCATTTATATTTTTTTTTTAAAAAATAGAACTTTTTATTGAAAATTTTAAAAATTTTATATATTTCATTTTGAAGAGATTTTTTTTTGTAATTTTGGAGTTTTAATTTTTATTTATAATATTTTATGTTTTTAATTTTTTTTAAATTTTAAATTATTTATTAGTAGACATATAAGATAAAATAGCGCCACCTCACCTATCAAAAATTGAGGGTTAATTTACTCCAAATAAAAGAGTAAGAATCAAATTAAATAAATGTGTAAAGAATAATAAAAATTGAGGGTTAATTTACTCCAAATAAAAGAGTAAGAATCAAATTAAATAAATGTGTAAAGAATAATGGTCAAATTGAATAAAAGTGTAAAGAGAAAGGACTAAATTATTTAGATATGTATTTAACAACAAAAATATAATAAAAAGATTATTTTACTTTTTTATCGAACATATTTAAACTAATTTATTTATTTTTAATAAAAGAACTAAAATGCAATAAGAGACAAAAATTACTATGAAACTTTTATGGTGATTTACCCTTACACCATTAGCTAACCATGATAATTATTATTAAGAAATGAGTAATTACTGAAATTTAAAGAAAACCAATGTCCGTCGGTCCATTATTTTCAGATTAATAATAAAAAGAAAAGCAATAATAATAATTGAGACCAAATCTTTCATCAATCTAAATATAAACGTGGATATGATTAACAATGTTTTGTGTTGGTTTCCTTTCCGTTCTCAATTTATAAATATACACACTTATCCTTTCAAAAATAATTGTACACATTTATTTTGGGATATATCCACACCACACATATATATTTAAATAAAAATTTATTACTACTACTCTTTTAAAGATTTAAACTTTAATTGAAATAGTCAAGAGAGTTAAAAATTTTAACTTTTTTAAGATAAAACAAAAATAGAGTGAATTCATGAACTCAATTTATTATTTTTAAAAGGCCGGAGTTTTTGTAAAATTAGTTAAATTAACAATTTTCCAATTGTCTAATGTTTTAGGTTATTAATTTAAATTAAATAAACTAATAAAAACCATAAAAAATAAAAAAAATTTAAAATTTATAAAAAGAGGTTCAATTAGTTTAATCGCCTATTCAACTGATTTTTCAGTTTTGTTCAATCAGTCTATATCTATTCATGAGTCAACTAATTTTTTGCCTAATTCTAAACTTGTGTCGGCCAATTCTCAATTCAACTAATCTAATTGGTTGATCCAATCTAACTCTAAAAACACTATAATTATCTCTCAATTTGGGATGGAAAAATATTCTTTAACTTATTCGTTCTAAAATGTTTTTATATAAACTAAAATTAAATTCCATGATAATATTTAAAATTTTGGATTAAATGATTGTTTGGGGCTTGAATTTGGTAACTATTCTCTCATTGGAATCTTTTTTTTTTTTTTGGTCCAAGTTAGGAGTGAACTTGGCAATTGTTTCTACATTAAAGCTTGAATTTTTCTTTTCTAAGTTAATCCTTAAATTTGACAATTATTCTCATATTGGGGCTTGAACTTGTCAATTATCCCCATATTAGACCAAAATTTTAAAGTTTTAAAAAAAATCAGGGACTCACTTGGACAATAAAAAATTACTGCACTGTGAGAACAATTGTCAAATTCAAGGCCTAATTTAGACAAAAAAAAATCCAATATAAGAGCAATTACGGAATTAAAACCTTAGAAAAAAATTAAATCTTATAAAAATAATTATCAAATTTAAACCAAAATTACAATTTAACCCTAAAATGTTAAAATTCAATCAAATGCAGGTTATGATAAAAAGATGCCCACCTGGCTCATAAATATTCATCTTAAAAAATATTACTTATATATATATATATTTTTTTTTTAGAATTTTAATCTTTTATATGATATCATAACATTCAAACTACTATTCAGTAATTTAATTAATCCTTTTAAAAAATTATCAGATTTTGTAATCTGTATTTTATTTAACCTTTTAAAATTCTGTATAATATTAATTGAGTTGGGTTTGAGGCAAGTAAAATAACTATTGGTCTACAACTAACCCTACTTCAAGTCAGCCCAACATGCCAACAATTATGGATTAATAACAAAAAAAAATTAATTTAAAATTTAATTATAAAAATATCAAATTTTAAAATAAAAGTATTTTTATTATTGTCAATGCATGAAAATGTGGATTCGAACACGTTAAAAAATATTTATCCTATTACTTAATACTTGAAAGGAATTATAAGTAATTTTAAGAATTGTATATAAAAAAACTAAACAAGCTACTTGTTTAGTTTAGAGGTGAATGTGTGCACAACTTAAAAGTGATTTTTGCATTGGATATCAAATTGAATGAAAAACCAAATTTAAGTATATAATATTTTTAATTAAAAGAATTGTACAAAGTTGAAAAACGTAAGGTTAAAATATGTTATTAGTTTCTATATATTAATAAAATTTGAAATTTATTTTCTGTACTTATAAAGTTAAAAATATTTTTTTTATTTCTCTGATTTAAAATTTTTTAATTTTACTGTTGATGTTGCATATGAGTGACAAATAAAAATAAATATGTTAAGTTAAATTTTTTTATAGAAATTATCTAAAATGATAATATTAAAAATTTTAAATTAAAAAGTAAAAGAATTGAATTTTTAAAAATTAAAAATTAAAATTTGAAAGAATAACCTATTTTAATCAAAATGTAATTACCATTTGGATGGTTGGAAATCATAGAAAAAACGTAAGCGTTTTTCAATTAAGTTGAATTTTATGCGTGGAACACATTCATTTTGGAGAAGAAAACCTACGATAAAGGTAGCCGACTTTGAATTGTTTTGTTTGGTATCCCACTTGCCTACATTCTATATATATTTCTCAATGATAACAAAACCTAAGCAAAACTGTCATCCCATTCGATTCAACGAACTTTTAAACTTATGGCCTACATTCATTCTCCGGCAAATCATGAACTTTTATAATAATAATAAAAATACATATTACAAAAAGTCATGATACATATAGGAAATTTGTATTTGACACATCAGAGTAACTTTTTTCTAAGGTAAAAAAAGTTCACTCCTACTAAATTAAAATTAATAATATTTAATAAAAATAAAATCAAAATAATTCTTATTTAACATGTTTGCTGCAACTGGACTGGGAGGGACTTTGCTCTAAAAGAAAAATTGTGAGCAGTTATTAAATTGATTTTATCATGTTGAATATTAGTCAAACAAACACTGAGGATACGTGAAATCAAGTTATCATGTTTATGGACAGGGCAAAGGCAGGGGTTGGCATGGGCCCCGACCCCCCCTAAAATGTAAAATTATTTTTTAGGCCTTTAAATTTTTTTAAGAATTTTAAATTAGTAAAGGTAAAATTACACTTTGATCCTCCCTAAAATTATAAAAATTTGATTTAATCTTTTACAAATTATAAAGATATAAACTATGAAAAATTAAAATTTCATCCGGCTCCTCTTAAAAAAATTTTCTGGCTTCGCCCCTGTTTATGGAGATCAAGTATTTTCTCCAGTTATTTGATGTCATATAAAACATCAATTGTATCATAATTTCAATATCATATCTCGCTCACACAATTGAAGATTACAAGTCTACTTATTTAGAAAATATTTGTTTATGTATAAATTGGAGAGCACTTATTTTATTCATCATTGAGAGGAATTTGTTTTAGTGCAAAATACTTGTAAACAAATTGTTTTTATATTCAATTTGTAATTAAGCTTTCAAGGGAAGGGGGAGTCTTAGTGAGGAGAGTGATATTAATGAATGTATAAGAAATATGTTGTAACTTGGTTAGTGACTTGAATTTAAATCACAACTTGTATTGTTGTTAAGGCCCAAAATATGTAGGAAAGAGTTTCGAACTACATAACTAATTCTCATCTCTATCTTTACTATTTACATTTTCTGTTGTATCTTTAGTAGCAACTAGACATACAACTCAACACTAACATAATGTTTAGCTAATAAGTATATGCTTTATTGATAAAATACTAAATTTTTGCATTTTTCTTGGTAAAGCAAAAAGAAAATTAGAATGATAAAAAAATAGAAGAAAATAAAAAAGAAAAAAATATTCTTTTTATTAATTTTTTTGATAAGAAAGATAGAAAAATAAAATGTTAGTTCTAGCTACATGGGCCACATGTAACACTGTTGCAACTTAGCTTGCATTTGACTAATTAATGTAACTTATCATATTTGGTTGACATATTTTAATTGAAACCGTTAGACTCTTTCAAAGCACATCTTTAAGTATTTTTATGTAAGGTTTTTAACCTGAATTTCTGGACAGAATTAAGGCTAAAACTAAGTGACCCAATTTAAGGTGATTGATTTAATAATTATTTTAGTGTATAAAATATTAAGAACATGATTTAATAATTGTTTTATATTTATGTGTTGGGTGATGGAAAAGAGATAGAAGAAGAGAAAGGTTTCAAACATAGAGGAAGTGAAAATGAAGGATGACAAAAGTTTTATTTTTATTTTTGTTCATCCAAAAATGTAAGTAGTATCCTTGAATTCTCAAATTTCCTTAAATGAGTGTGGTTAGTAGCTAATAGTAATCAATTGAAGTAAATGTGTATTGGAACTTTTAATCATGGCTAAAATGTTGAATTAATTAGTGTGTTAAATATTGGTATTAGTAATAAGCATTGGCCTAAGTAAATGAAAATGAGTTATAAAAGGGTTATGAGAACCTTAAGGCTATTGCATAGTAGGAGAAATGATGAAAGAAAATGAACTGTGATTGTAACACCCCTCACTCGTATTCAACGCAAGAATAGGGTTTGGAGCATTACCAGACTTACAGCACAATTATAAATATTTTTCACAAAAATTTAATCAATTCAACCATTCATCATTCAATTTCAATCAATTTGTCCCTAAAATGAGCCAACGATGCCCTAAACATTCTTTGGGAGTGGTTCGGGACTAAACCAATAACTTATAATACTTTTATGAAACTTATAAAACTTTCCTCAAAACAAGGGACACACACACACGGCCACCAGACACGCCCGTGTCACAAGCCGTGTGGACATTTGAAATGGGAGTACATAGCCATGTCCCAGCCTATGTCCAACCCCGTTACTCTCTGACTTGGGTCACATGACCAACACACACGCTCGTGTGGCTAGCCCGGGTGCCCTAAAAATGGTCATAAACGCCAGTGTACCAGGTCGTGTGCTAGGCCATGCCAATCCTATAGGGCATACTGACTTATGCCATACGGCCAAGTCACACGCCCGTGTGTGAAGCCGTGTGAAGTATACTGACTTGATTTCAAATTAAATAGCAGGGGACACACGGCCGTGTATCATGACCGTGTGTCACACACGGCTGAGACACACGCTCGTGTCTCTACCCATGTGGACAAAAATAGGCTATTTACTAAGTTAATTTGTCACCCAAATTTGCATGTACCTACATAACTCAAATGGTACCATTTCAAAACACAAATATGAAACCAAAAGTCATCAACCATTATACAAATCATACTATATCTATTTCAACCATTTCAATACTTAATTCAATGCCATGCCATTTACTTATTCAAATACCTATCAACTCATCTTGCTTTACGAGATATAACTCACATATATATATATATATATATATATATATATCATGTACCATAATTCATCTAATTCATCATCCAAAACCAATCCACAACAAACATATCTCAACCAAATAAATACCTAATACCATAACAAACATTTGAATATTAGAATTCAACATCAACCATATCATATGGCAATATTTTTAACAAACTACATAACTTTCATAAGCTACCTTTAATAGCCAAAATACATTTGCATCAAACACACCAAAATTACCAAAGCCTATACATGCCATGTACCATATATACACAACTCAAAAGTACCAAAATAGCTGTCCGATAGTGGGATGAAGTCTCTGACGATTCCCGGATCTGAGCTAGCTTCAAAATACTATAAAACATAGAAAAATAAACAAAGTAAGCTATAAAGCTTAGTAAGTTCGTATGTAAATATGAAATAATCTCATCATTCATTAGCATTTCAAAATAGATAACATAAACAACATTTAAAGCATCAATCAATGAGTTAACATAAAGTTTAACCACATAGTAACTCATGAGTCCTCAACTTCTTTTAACTCGTTACTTGAACAGTTTTTTGTACATACCTGTACCGATACATATCTATTTCTCACCAATTCTCTTACCAAACCATTCTTGCCGATAAATGCTTACGGTATGAGTACATCAATTTTTCGATGTCATAGTCCAACTATGGTCTTACACATACATTGCCATGGCCCTGCCATGGTCTTACATTCACATGCCATAACCCGATTATGGTCTTATTTTCTGATTGCCATAGCCCTACTATGGTCTTATTCAACAATTCATCTTATTTAATTGTACATTTAATTTAAGATATCTAAATTAACTAATAAGATAAATAACATCTCAATTCCATCCATCAGTTAAAGAAATACACATTTATATTCAACCATACGAACTTATGTAGCAGCCCGATTTTAGCTAAATCGAAACAGTGGTTTCGGAACCAAAAAACTGAGGTCGTAAATTTTTTTTAATATTATTTTTTGTGTTTATAGCATGTGATTATATATGTGTGAAAGTTTCATGAAATAATTTTATCGCTTGAATGCTTAATTTGATAAAAGGACCTAATCGCGTAAAATGCAAAAGTAGCACGCTATAAGTTAAGAGTGTCTATTTGCTATGGTTTATTAAAAAAAAAGGTTCTTATGATGTTATTAGACCATAATTAAGGTAATTAGACAATTATGACCATGGTTTAAGTGATTTTGAAGTTATATTTTAAAGGTTAAATATGTAATTTGGTAAATAAACTTAACATAAATAAAACCAAAATCAAATTTGGTTTTATCATCATCATTTAACCGAAATTAAAGAAGAAGAGGAAGCTTTTATACTCATCTAGGGTTCGACCAACTCTTTTCTTGATTAAGGTACGGTTTTAACTCTATTTTTTATGATTTCTATGTTTTTGTGATCGTTGCTTCATATTCTAGCTAGCCCGTATTCTAGTTTCTGAATTGGTTGATGAATTTGTGAAGTGATATTGATGATAGCTTGATGTTTTTGAATGTTGATGATGGAAAATGAATAATTGTTGAAAGATTAATATGTTTTGTTAATTAATTTTTGATGAAAATGCATATTAGGGATTAATTTGTGAAAAGATAAAAATGTGTGCTTAATTGTGCGAAATGTTGATAAATATGGGCTACTAGGGGCTTAAGGGTAATTCTCCAAGCATGGAATATTGAGATTTTATGTAATTTGTGTTTTTATGAAATAAGGACTAAATTGAATAAATGTGGAACTTTAGGGGCCAAAGTGCAAATTAGCTTAAATATGTGTTTTTGGACTGAATTGAATGAATCAATGAATAGATGAATTAATTTTGAATTCATATAGATCCTGAAAGAAAGAAATTGGATTTAGATCGAGGGAAATCGAAGATTATTGAATAGTCGACCCGATACGTCAATCCTTAAAACGAGGTAAGTTCATATACAAATAAATACCTTTAAATTGATTTATATATATTTTTATTTGTCAATGAATTGCTATGGATGTTGAACGAGCAAATACGAGCAAGAATCGACGAAGTTACGATATCCGAAAGTCTCGTACAAACCTTAGGAATAGTATATGATATAAATGTCATGAAATTAGGATTACCGAGATGTGATTACATGTAAGACCATGTCTGGGGCATTGGCATTGTATTGTGATTACATGTAAGACCATGTCTGGGACATTGGCATCATTATATGATTTCGTGTAAGACCCTGTCTGGGACAGTGGTATCGATATGTGATAACATGTAAGACCATATCTGGGATATGACGTTGTACGAGATATATGTGACTTTCAAGTATCCTTAATGATTCTGAATGGTTCAATGGGCAAAGTCAAGTCGAGAAAGAATGTGTGAATAAGTTAAGTGACTCAGGTACGTACGAGATACATGCAAGTATTAAAAAGGGAAGTATTTGATGAATTCAATTATTATATTGAATATGTGTAGAATGAGAAAGGTTTGTGAACTTATATGTGTTTACTTATAGTTACCTATTGGTGGAAATGATATAGATTCATGTGGAAATTTTATTTGTATATGGCTTACTAAGCTTTTAAAGCTTACTTTGTGTGTTCTTTCCTTGTTTTATAGATAATCGAAGCTAGCTTGGACTCAGGAATAATCGGGAACATCGTCACACTATCGATCAACTTGTTGGTACTTTTGGTGCTTTGTAAATATGCTATATGGCATGTATAGGCTAGCGAGTTGATGATAAGTTTTGAGATATGATATTAGCCATGTGTGTTGGCTTGTAAAATGATGTAAATGTTGGTGTGTATGGCCATTTAAGTTGGTTTGAATTAGGTGTTTGGTAAGTAATACATGATGTATAAGTTGCATTATGTTTTGGTATGTTTGGTATGGTTATATGGTTGCTCAAGTAGCTAGTTGTCATTTGGTGAGCTAATGCTTGAAAGATTATATGTTATGGCTTGATTTTGAGATGATGAAATGGTATGTTTTGAAGTATGAAATAAATGATAAGATTATGAGGAAATGCATTTAGAAGTTATGTAAGTTTGATGATTTTGGCATATTGATTTGGTATGTTTTGGCTATGGATTTGAGTAGTTAAGAGGATGGCTTATAAATGGTATGAAATGTGTATGAAATAGCATGTTTTGGTTGCCTATTAATGTATTGAATTGGACAAATGTTGTGATTTAGATATGCTTGAGAAAGGGTGAGAAATGTGGCTTCAACGAAGCCTATTTTCACTCCACACAGACGTGTGGCTTTTCCGTGTGTGACACATGGCCTTGGTACACGGCCGTGTGTCCCCTGGGGTAGCCCTTCGAATTAAGTCAGTATACCCTACATGTTTGGCACGACTTAGACACACGGGCGTGTCTACTGGCCGTGTGAGATACACGGGCTGGCACATGGCGTGTGGCCGACTGTGTGACCCAACTCAGTATACCCTCCAGTTTTCCCAAGGTCATGGCACACAGGCATGTCTCCGGCTGTATGGTGTAAGTTAGTATGTATGCCCTGTTTTCACACGGCCTATAACATGGGCGTGTTTGGTGGCCGTGTGAGGCACATGGCCTGTTCACACGGGCGTGTGACCCTTGAATGCGTGAAAAATTTTATAAGTTTCCTGAAGTTTTTAAATGTTATCGGTTTAGTCCCGAACCTCTTTTAAGTATGTTTTAAGGTCTCGTAGAGCCTTATAAGGGACAATGTGAGTGTGTATAATAGATTTTGATTATGAATGCATAAATGTATATATTATGTATGTGAATGATAAATATTGTTCAGTAATGCCTCGTAACTCTATTCCAGTGACGGATATAGGTTAGGGGTGTTACAATTTACCTCTTGTACAGAATGACAGAACAAACCAACTATTCAATTACTTTGCTTTTTCCCCGATCTAAGTCCGAATTTCTCTTTTCTTGATCTATAAGCAATTAAAATTAGGTTATTTATCCCTTTATTTATTCAATTCAATCCAAAGTATGCATTTAAGTTATTTTACACATTAGCCCCTAAACTTTCACATTTTACAATTTAGTCCTTATTACACAAAATCACAAATTCATGAAATTCAAGACTAACCCATGCTCATCGAATTACCATTATACCCCTATCAGTCCATTTTTTCATTTATTTCACATTTCTACAACACAATTTACACATTTATCAATTTAATCCCTATTTTGCATTTTTCTCAAAAATCACTTAACAAAACTTGTATATCTATCAACAAGCATTCATAATCTATCAAGAACTTAAAAATACACATGTATTCATCAATTGCATCATTCAAAATCTTTAACAATTTTACAAAATAGTCCCTGGCCTAGCTAGTACTAGCTGCAACGATCTCAAAAATGTAAAAATCATTAAAAGCGGGGCAAAAATCGTACCTTAATGAGCTAGGAAAGCTTGCCCGAATGAACCCTAAAGAAATGGCTTTCTTCTTCCTCAAAAATCGGGGTAAGAAGAAGAGTGCTTTGAATTTTTTTTTTTGTTTTGTTTTAATTAAAATAACCTTTAATAATCAAATATCAAAATTAACCTTTAAATTAATCCAAATTTTCATTTATGTCATGCCATTATCATCCACAATCATAATAATGGTCTAATTTCTACTTAAGGACATTAACTTTAAGTTTCTATAGCTATTAGACACCTTTAGCTATTAGAACATCACTTTTACATTTTACACAATTTAGTCCTTTTTACCTAATTAACCAACCAAACAATAAAATTTCTTCACGAAACTTTGACACAATCATTTAATCATACTATAAACATTAAAATAATAGTAAAATAAATATTTTGACCTCGAATTTGTGGTTTCGGAACCACTATTCTGATTTGACTAAAAATGAGCTATTACAACTCATCATCCTTAGGGATTTTTGTCCCCAAAAATCTTACCAGTGAAAAGGTTAGTGTACTGTTTTCTCATAGCTTCCTTGGGTTCCCACGTAGCCTCTTCAACCCCATGACATTGCCACAATACTTTCACTAAAGCTATGCATTTATTTCTCAGCTCTTTAACCTCTTGAGCTAGAATTCATATCGTTTTTTCGTTGTAGGTCATATTGGGTTGAATTTCAATCTCTGGCAGAGAAATCACATGTGATGGATCAGATCTATATCGGCGCAACATTGATACATGAAATACATTATGAATCTTTTCTAACTCGGTCGGTAAAGCTAGTCGATATGCCACTGGCCCTATTCTTTCGATGATCTCGTACGGTCCGATGAAACGCGGACTCAGCTTGCCTTTTCAACCAAATCTAAGGATTTTCCTCCACGGAGATACTTTTAGAAATACTTTATCACCAATTTGGAATTCTATGTCTTTTCGTTTCAAATCCGCGTATGATTTTTGTCGATTTGAAGCTACTTTTAAACTATCCTGAATTACTTTCACTTTATCTTCAGTCTCCTGGATCAAATCAACCCCGTGAATTTGTTTCTCGCTGAGCTCGGTCCAGTACAAAAGTGTTCTGCATTTACGAACATACAAAGCTTCATCTTTATGCTTGATTGAAAACTGTTATTATATGCAAATTTAACCAACGAAAAATATTTCTCCCAATCACCTTCAAACTCTAAAACACAACATCTGAGCATATCTTCGATAATCTGAATTACTCTCTCAGACTGACTATCGGTTTGCGAATGAAAAGCTATACTAAAATTCAACTTCAGACCTAGAGCTTCTTGCAATTTCTTCCAAAATTGCGACATAAATCTCAGATAGAAATAATCAAACCTGGCACCCCGCGCAATTTAACAATTTTAGGAATATACAACTCAACCAATTTATCAAGTGAAAAATTAGTACGTACTGGGATGAAATATTCAGACTTCATTAATCAATCTACGACAATCCAAATGGCATCTTTCTTTTTCGGAGACTGGGGCAACCCTGATACAAAATCCATCGTAACTCTATCCTATTTCCACTCAGATATCATTACTGGCTGAAGTAGTCCCGACGGTACTTGATATTTTGCTTTAACTTGTTGACAAACTAAACATATTGGTACAAACTCTGAAATGTCTCGTTTCATACTTGACCACCAATATAACTATTTCAAGTTGTTGTACATTTTAGTGCTTCCCGAACGTACGGATAAACAACCACTATGTGCTTCGTTTAGAATCTTCTGAATAAGCTCAGAATTTCTCAGTACACAAATTTTGTTTGGAACATTAAACAATCATCGGCTCCAATTTGGTACTCTGAATCACTAGTCGACACACTTTGCACTCTTTTAGCTTGCAATTCACTATCACAATTCTGAGCTTCACAAATTTGCTGAAGAAATAACGGTCTCGCTTTCAACTCAGCTACAATCAAACAGTCATCAGACAAAGCTAACTGTGTATTCATCGCACGCAAAGCAAATAATGACTTTCTGTTTAGAGTATCAGCAACTACGCTCGCTTTCCTAGGATGATAATCAATTACTAGCTCATAGTCTTTCAGTAATTCAAGCCATCTTCGTTGTCGCAAATTCAAGTCTTTCTGAGTCATTAAATATTTTAAGCTCTTGTGATCTGTATAAATGTGGCATTTCTCACCAAACAAGTGATGTCGCCAAATCTTTAATGCGAACACAATCATAGCCAACTCTAAATCGTACGTCAGATAATTCTTTTCATGCGGCTTTAACTGTCTAGAAGCATAAGCTATTACTTTGCCATCTTGCAGAATGATGCATCACTGTAAATTATGAATTCTTTACCCAACTCAGGCTGTACTAACACTGGTGCCTCTGTCAATAATGCTTTCAACTGTTCAAAACTCTGCTGACACTACTCAGACCATTCAAACTTTACATCTTTCTGAAGTAATCGAGTCCGTGATGTTACAATCATAGAGAATCCTTTAACAAAACGTCGATAATAACCAGTTAGCCCTAGAAAACTTCAGACTTTAGATTCATTTCTCGGAGGTTTCCAATCTATAATTACAGAAATCTTACTTGGGTTAACTGTAATACCTTCAGCTGAAACGATATGCCCCAAAAATCCAACCTTTAGGAGCCAAAACTCACATTTGCTAAACTTTGCAAACAATTACTTGTCTCTCAAGGTCTGTAACACTATTTTCAAATGCTCGGCATGCTCGGATTCATCTCGAGAATAAATCAGAATATCGTCAATAAATACAATAACGAATCTGTCTAAATACAGTCTGAAGATCCGATTCATCAAATCCATAAAGACTACAGAGCGTTAGTTAATCCAAAAGGCATAACAAGGAATTCATAATGTTCGTACGTCGTCCTGAACGCTGTCTTTGGCAAATCAGCATCTTTAACTCACAACTAATAATAGCCAGATCTTAAATCAATCTTTGATTCTAACACTTTTGTATCAAGTACATATGCAAGATATGCATTCATCCCTTTTTCACATATTTTTGAGCTAACATTGACAAAATTACAGCTGGTAAACCACTCAGATCATTTGATTCGATTCAGAGAATCTCATTATTCTGACATTTCAACTCAATTGTCTTTCGTCTACAATTTACTACTGCATCATGCAATGTCAACTAGTCCATACACAGAATTACATCAAACTCATCAAATGACAACAACATCAAATCAGCCAGAAAACAGTAACCCCGAGTCATTAACGGACAATTCTTGCAAACTTTGTCAACCAGGACACATTTGCCTAAGGGGTTCGACACTTTTATAACAAATCTAGTAGAATCAACAAGTAAATTCTTACTAGACACTAAGTTCACACATATATATGAATGATTGACCCAGGGTCTATCAATGTAACTACATCAGTGTCATAAAGAGTGAATGTACCGGTAATAACATCTAGAGATGACACTTCTTCCCGAGCTTGAATAGCATAAGTTCTGGTAGGTGCTCTAGCTTCAGATCTTACAGTAGTATCTCGTGTTGCACCTCTACTACCACTCACATTTTCAACATTACAGGATGGTCTTGCTCTTGCAGTCGTGTTGCTTGGTCTTGCATTCTGAGATTTATCTTTCTCATCTAACTTAGGACAATCTCGAATGGAATGTTCTTGCGAGCCACATCTAAAACAGGCTTTGTCATTCATTCTGCACTCTCCAAAATGTTGTTTTCCACATCGTCCATATTCAATTTTATTTTGTCTAGCATTACCCACACTTGCCATTGACATAGTTGGAGTTTTTGAACTCGTAAATTGCTTCCCAAGATCTCTATTAGAGTACTCCATCGCTGCATTTGATCTACTATAAACATCTCGTAATTTCTTGGATAAAGAGTGATAGGGTTTATTCATCAATCTTTTTCTCAAATCTCTAGCTTCAGAATTAGTCTTTCTCTTTTCTTTGCCCAGTTCTTTAGCTTTGCAAGCACGATCGACGAGTACCATAAACTCTTTCAACTCTAGAATTCTGACTAGCAATCTAATATCTTCGTTTAATCTGTCTTCAAATCTTTTGCACATAATAGCTTCTGTTGAAACACATTCTTGGACATATTTACTGAACCTTACGAATTCTCATTCATATTCTTTCATGGACATACGGCCCTGTTTTAATTCTAGAAACTCCTTGCGTTTCTGATCAATAAACATCTAGCTGAAATATTTCTTTCTGAACTCAGATTGAAAGAAATTTGATGTAACCCTTTCTTTCGGTACCACTGATGTCAAAGTATTCCACCATTGATACGCAATGTCTCTCAACAAGGATATAGCACATTTAATACACTCTTTGGGTGTACACGACAACTCATCAAATACTCTTATTGTATTTTCAAGCCAGAATTCAACTCTCTCGGGGTTATCGTCAACTGTAGCCCTGAACACTTCATCCCCATGCTTACGAATTTTATCAACTGACGGCTTGTTCAATCGTATAAAATCAGTAACTTGAGGAACTACGAGGATTGGTTAAGGAATTGGTGGGGGTGGAGGTTGTTAAGCAACCGAATTTGTCCGGACATATTGAGTGAACCACTCACTCATCATTTGGAAAAAGGCTTCTTTAGCCTCACCTCCGTGAGTACTCGACACGGATCTAGATTTTGAAGGCGTTGTCCCTTAAGTGGGAGCTGGCGCATTACTCTCAACATCATCTGCTACAACTCTTTCAGGATCCATTACTATACGAAAACATAGTTTATAATGTCATGAATCATCACACTACCACAAGTTATATATGGCAAGTATAGCTAGACTCTCACACACGCTACGTTAGTCCTAGAATTGACTAAACCATAGCTTTGATACCAATAAAGGTAACACCTCTCACCCGTATTCAACACAAGAATAGGGTTCGGAGCATTACCAAACTTACAGTACAATTATAAATATTTTTCACAAACATTTAATCAATTCAACCATTCATCATTCAATCTCAATCAATTTGTCCCTAAAATTAGCCTACAAGGGCTTAAACATGCTTTGGGAGTGGTTTGGGACTAAACTGATAACTTATAATACTTTTATGAAACTTATAAAATTTTCCCCAAAACAGGGGACACACGCCCGTGTGGCCAGGCCATGTTTCTCACATGGCCACCAAACACGCCCGTGTCACAGGCCGTGTGGACATTTGAAATGGGAGCACATAGCCATGTCCTAGCCCGTGTCCAACCCCGTGTAACTCTTTGACTTGGGTTACATGGCCAACACACATGCTCATGTGGCTAGCCCGTGTGCCCTAAAAATGGCCATACACACCCGTGTACCAAGCCATGTGCTAGGTCGTGCCAATCCTGTAGGGTATACTGACTTATGCCACACGGTCAAGTCCCACGCCTGTATGTGAGGCCGTGTGGAGTATATTGACTTGATTTAAAATTCAACACGAAGGGACACAAAGTCGTGTACCATGACTGTAACACCCCAAACCCGGCCCAGACGTTATAACCGAATTCGGCGTGTCACATTGTAGCGTTACTAGAAAAGTCACGTTTTATCTAAAGTCTTTTTTAGTGGTTAAAGAATATCATCGTTATAGATTAAAGTGAATGGAAGTTGTCCACCAGGTAGGATACCAGAAAAGAGGAGGTGAGTCAATTAGACTGCTTAAGTACCCAGCTCTCCATGGATCCAATCCTAGACATGCACACAACCATTGCCACACTTTAACTGAGTGATTGTTCAGGGAAAACCAATTCGTTTAAAACCATTTCTAAAGGTTATTAATTTTTGACAACGTTTTCGTTGCGGAAGCTTTGCTTTGTTAACGCGATATTTTGAAATCAAATAACCTTTTTAAAATGCGCTCTAGAGCTATTCATTTTCAAACAATCAAAACAATATCATATCTAAGCTAACAAAACATACTAAGAACAATTAAAAATAAATAAAGCGGCCTTGTTACAACTTAAAAACCCAAAGAAATTAAAGTAAGTAAGTGCTGATCAAAACACATGAAGAAAAGCGAATTTGCAGAACATGTGGCCACTCTGAATCCCTCACGGCTCCAAGTTCACTATGGTTGGGGATTTACTGCATGAATGAAATTAAGGGGTGAGTTTGGAAAACTCAGTGTGTAAAATAAACCCAACTAGAGCCCAAATCAGTTCAAGCTTTACTGGGCCTAAGCCCTGTTCAGAAATCAGAGTTAACTGGGCCTTAGCCCATATCAATATCAATTTGGGCCATAGCCCTTACAATGTCGAGTATCACCGGCCTAGCCCATATCAAGATCAATCGGGCGTAGCCTCTATTACAAGTCGAGATATATTGGGCCTTGCCCATATTAACACAGTTGGGCCCATTTCAATACAGTTGGCCTATAACAAAACAGTCTCATATAATTAATGCATGATAACCCCGTCCAACCCTGCACTTGCCTCCATCCATCCGTACACTTCCTGTAGGGAATAAATCACCCACACCATCCCTACACTTACAGTGTTAGCACCGGTTGCGACACTAACTATAATCCGCAGCAAAGTTGCTTATATCAGAATATGTGGCACAGCCACCAGAACGGGTTCTTCCTCCATAACAAAACCCAACCCCATGCAGTATGACATGTATGCAGAATATATATATAATTAACAAGGCATGCTTTAGAAAAGCAGTCAGATTATAGTGTAAGAACAATTATTTACTCTCGAGGGCGTAATTGTAAACTTACCCCTTTAGGGGTATTACAATAATTCTACCTTACAGAGGTATTTCAGTAATTTTATCAGTCTTTTTAGGGTTTCATGCTCATTACAGTTATTAACGTGTCTTCAGAATACTTATCAGACGTTTTTACCGAAATGGGCCCGATAGCCCATTACCCAATTTTGGCCCATCGAAGCCCAAATTCACCGAGGTGCACGAAATTACACACTTTGCATCTTCCCTTGAAGTTACCAAAATTATCAATACAAACAATCCCACGAGCGCTCGTATGCTCGCAAGTTCTTGAAATACCAGCTTTTCGACATTTCAGCTTTTCGACTTTTGCCGATCTAGTCTACTAGTGGGTGTCGTTTACACACCTGATCTGTAACGATACGTTGGCGAGATCCACACACGAGCTACCTACAATCGAGTTACTAATACGTCAGACTACATATCAAAAACAAAATTTGTACTAATCTCCTTACCGAAATCGGCCAACACCCTTAATGGCCTTAGATTGCTTACCTTTGTCACAAATAATGACTAAGTCTAGATCCAGTCGTTTCGATGTCCTCGCTTCCCATTGCTCCTTGATCGACAACCTTTATTCCATCTTACTCATAGTAGAACGATAAATAAACCCAATAAACCCTTTAGTCCAAAACGATAGCCTCCCTAAGCGATTAGGGATTACTCAGCTTTTTCCAGAACCACAAGATACGAATGGAAAGAGGGTTACGAATACTTACCACGAGATCTATTCGATGAAGAACGTTTCCAATACTTTCCTATTCCCAATTTATTGTAGATCTAACCCAAAATACGAACAGAGAATAGATCTAGGTGATTCGGCTTTTGAAGGAATGAGATGGAGAATAGAAGTTTGTGAAGTAAAGGGGAGATGTCGGCAGAAGGATAAAAGAGTTGTGAGGTTCGGCTTTTTGGCACGAAGAAAAGTCTCTATATTCAGCAATAATGAGAAGAGAATCAAAGAGAAAGGACTTATGAGTAGGAGTAGAAGATTAAGCTTGGTGAAGAAAAGATGAACAAAAACAATAAAGGTCGATCTCAAAAATAATAATAGATGTGAATGGCCCCAACCTAAATCGACTAACACTTAAAAAAACCCAAAACTAAACAAAGAAGAAAAACAACCCATACAAGCCAAAATTTTAAGAGCTTTTTCGGCATTTAATTGCCTATAGCCGAACTGGTACTACCATGAGTCCTATTTCGGCACAAAATCCTTCCTAAATTCCAATTCCATGAATTGCTCCTTGATTCTTGGCCAAATTCAATGTTTGATTTTCATTCAAACTCCTAACCAATCAGAGCATCCTTATCCACTCCTTGCACCGCTTCAGCACGCTGCCAAGAGAGTCTTGATCAGACCCCAACTTCTTCCCCACGCGTGCAGCAAAAACCCAATCTTCCGTGCTCGAGGTGAGGCTCAAGCCCCAGACCTCAGTCCGCCCTTGCACCTTCACCCGTGCAACTGCCCACTGCACCACGTTTCTCTCTTTACTAATATAGGGTCATAATTAATTATAAGCCTTACCTGCTGAAGCTCCGGTCCACTTAAAAATAAAGGAGAATTTTGCCTTCCACGCCACTCAAACCTGCGACCTCCAAAACACCCAACTACACTGCTTGCCGCTGCGACACAACCTTTCTTTTGTTATAATACGACTGCATTTACCTATAAGCCTTATTCGCTTCAGTCACGAGCTACTTAAAAATAAAACAAGTTTCGCTGTCCCCTACATTCAAACTCGCGACCACTGGGTCTCCTTAGCGCGCTGCTGCCACTGCGCCAAGGGCGCTCTTTGTGCTGGATTATGCTTGCAACTCCTCTTAAACCCTATTTTAACCGCAACCTGAATACTAAAAAAATAACCATTTGCGCGCACCGTGCCTTGAACCTAGGCACCTCCCACGCCCTCCTAGCATGCTTAGCCACTGGGCCAAGTGCTTGTTTGTGCTAAAACTCAGCCCAAACCACTTATAAGGCCTACTGCCCAGATCCCTTTAAGAATAAAAAAAATGCTCAAAATCTCAAAATTTTGCCAGAGCCTTGGGTCGAGCCCAGGACTTTTCCCACACTATAAACCCTTCGTAATTTATTTAATTACTAACTAAACATACTAAATAATAATAAAAATTAAATCATCCCATTTATTTGGGCCGTCCCCTACCCGAACCCAGACTCAAGGCCCAATACTTCCAGGCCCAAAAATCGGGGCTATTTACTAAGCCAATTTGTCACCCAAATTTGCATGTACCTATATAACTTAAATGGTACCATTTCAAAACACAAATATGCAACCAAAAGTCATCAACCATTATTCAAATCATGCTATATATATTTCAACCATTTCAATACTCAATTCAATGCCATTTACCTATTCAAATACCTATAAACTTATCTTGCTTTACTAGATATAACTCACATATATATATCATGTACCATAATTCATCTAATTCATCATCCAAAACCAATCCACAACAAACATATCTCAATCAAATAAATACCTAATACCATAACAAACATTTAAGTATTATAATTCAACATCAACCATATCACATGGCAATATTTTTAACAAACTACATAACTTTCATAAGCTACCTCTAATAACCAAAATACATTTCCATCAAACACACCAAATTGACCAAAGCCTATACATGCCATGTACCATATATACACAACTCAAAAGTACCAAAATTGATGTCCGATAGTGCGATGAAGTCTCTGACGATTCCTGGATCTGAGCTAGCTTCAAAATACTATAAAACATAGAATAATAAACAAAGTAAGCTATAAAGCTTAGTAAGTTCGTATGTAAATATGAAATAATCTCATCATTTATTAGCATTTCAAAATAGATAACATAAACAACATTTAAAGCATCAATCAATGAGTTAACATAAAGTTTAACCACATAGTAACTCATGAGTCCTCAACTTCTTTTAACTCGTTACTTGAATAGTTTTTCGTTGTAAACTAAAAAATATATAGGATTTTTCCTGTATAAATTATCACCTTTTTACTTAAATTTGTCGTTAAAACCAAGTAATTGTTTAATAAATTAATGAAATATGTGAAAATGTGAAAACAGGACTTAGAAATTATTAAAATGTGATTTTATGTTTATTATATAGTTTTCATGCATAAAATGGCTTATTTTATATTAAATTGAGCATATTATATTTTTATGACATAAATTGGGCCATGCATGATTAAATTAAATAATAAAATATAAAGTTAATTTAATAATTTATTTTAATATATTTCATTAATAAATTGGGTTTTAATTAATTAAGTAATTTGATTAATTAAAAGTGGTTAAATTATTTTCTTTGGTCCTCTAAATTATCTATTATTTTTGGACAGGTCTGAGAGCTTTATTTTTATTACAAAACCATCCAAATTGGGGACCAAGTCAACCCAAAATTCGTCTTCACATGGCTGTTCATAAACCATCTTTTGGATTAATTACATAAGGTCCTTGAAGAGTGGAAGAAATCAGAGATTTGCCCGAAGATTTGTTGGTGACCGAGTCTTAGTCCTGAGCTGTTGTGGCACTCAAACTGACCAAGAATCAAGAAAAATCAGCCACATTTCCTCAATTCATGGCCGGCCACACTTGGAAGGAGTTTTGAAAGATGGACACTCCTATTTTTAGCTAACTAGATCCCATGCCTCACCTATAAATAAGAGCCTCTTTCTCACTTTTTCAATCATCCCTCACTCATTCATCACTCTCTCCTCTTTCAATTCTCTCAACTTTCTTAGCCCTCTTGCCTATCATCATCTTTGCATAAAGATTTTGAGCAAAATTAGCCTCTTAAAGAACACTTGGTCGGCCATCTCAGAGAGCCATTAACAAAGGAGCAAAATGAAGGAACGAAGAAACCCTCATCAGTCAGAGTCTTAGGTGACAGCCACTCTTTGGGTTTAATCTTTCTTACTTTAATTCAATTCAAGAATATTTACTATGTGTTTTTTGTTCTTGTCTACAACGATGATAGCTTAATTTTATTTAAGCTAGGATGATTGCTTTGATTTAATAATAATTATTTGATTCATACTTATAATATTTGTGCCTCAATCGATCATGTTTTCAATTAAAATCAAGTTTGTATTTCGTTCATACGTGATTGAAATGCACCTGAATTAGCTGAGCAATCCTAACCAGACAATGGCTAATGGACGCATAATTAAAATGTGCATGCTCAATTTAGATCCTAACCTGATTTGTAGGTTGCATAACAACCCTAACTAGGCTCTTTTATCTACATAGTTTTTAGATTTGTGTGATTAAACTGTTTCAAACCTAACATGTCCCTGTTACCTCGCACAAATACTAAGAAACCCTTTGTAAATAAAGATCAGTAAAATGCATATTTATTAAGTAAAGGATTCTGAAAGAACCTAACATGGTTTCCAAACTCATGAAAGATCGAGTTGCCATGGAATGTTTTCCGAATATTGATAAGCATGTTGATAATAATTTGAGTTCAATTAAAGTAATTGTCCTAGCTTATTTATGTTATAATTGTTGCTTATTTTTTTAATTCTGCTAAAATCTATCTCGTTCATATAGTTTGCATACTTAGGATAAATTGCATTAGGGATCATTGCATTTAGTTTCATATACTTAATTTTTCATCACTTCACAATTATATTGTTTTTATTTATCAAATTGTTAATATACTTTTACAAATTAAGTGACTTAGCACAAATAAAATCCCTGTGGAGATGATAACTCGATACTTACTTATTACTTGATAACGACTGTGTACACTTGCACAAACCCGAGCGTTACATCTGTACATACTTGTACTGATACGTATCTATTTCTCACCAATTCTCTTACCAAATCACTCAGACTTATAAATGCTTACGGTACGAGTACATTGATTTTCCGATGCAATAGTCCAACTATGGTCTTACACATACATTGCCATGGCCCTGCCGTGGTCTTACATTCACATGCAATAACCCAATTATGGTCTTATTTTCTAATTGCCATAGCCTTGCTATGGTCTTATTCAACAACTCGTCTTATTTAACTGTATATTTAATTTAAGATCTTTAAATTAACTAATAGGATAAATACAATCTCAATTCCATCCATCAATTAAATAAATACACATTTAAATTCAATCATACAAACTTGCCTCGTGTACAGAATGACGAAAGAAATTGACTATCCAATTACTTTGCTTTTTCCTCGATGTAAGTTTGAATTCCTCTTTTCTTGATCTATAAGTAATCAAAATCATCTTATTTATTCCTCTATTTATTCAATTCAATCCAAAGTATGCATTTTAGCTATTTTACACATTAGCCCCTAAACTTTCACATTTTTACAATTTAGTCCTTATTACATAAAATCACAAATTCATGAAATTCAAGACTAACCCATGCTAGCCGAATTACCATTATACCCCTAGCAGTCCATAATTTTCATTTATTTCACATTTCTACAACACAATTTACACATTTCTCAATTTAATCCCTATTTTGCATTTTTCTCAAAAATCACTTAACAAAATTTGTATATCTATCAACAAGCATTCATAATCTATCAAGAACTTTAAAATACATATGTATTAATTAATGGAATCATTCAAAATCTTTAACAATTTTGCAAAATAGTCCCTGGGCTACCTAGTACTAGCTGCAACGATCTCAAAAACGTAGAAATCATTAAAAACGGGACAAAAACCGAACCTTAATGAGCTAGGTCGAATGAACCCTAAAGAAATGGATTTCTTCTTCCTCAAAAATCAACATAAGAAGATGAATGCTTTGATTTTTTTATTTTTTTTAATTTAAATAACCTTTAATAATCAAATACCAAAATTAACCTTTAAATTAATTCAAAATTTCATTTATGCCATGTCATTGTCATCCAATATCAAAATAATGGTCTAATTTATACTTAAGGACATTAAATTTAAGATTATATAGCTATTAGACACAATTAGCTATTAGAACATTACTTTTACACTTTACGCGATTTAGTCCTTTTTACCTAATTAACCAACCAAACGATAAAATTTATTTACGAAAATTTCACACAATCATTCCATCATGCTCTAAACATTAAAATAATAATAAAATAAATATTTTGACCTCAGATTTGTGGTCCCGAAGCCACTATTTTGATTTGACTAAAAACAGGCTGTTACAGTGATTAATGAAAAAAATGAGCAAAATATGGTAATAAGTTGTAATGAAGTGAAAAAAATGATGTTAATGGGAAAGATAAAGTAAAAAGAAAAGATTCATTCTCCCTCTTCCCCACTGAGCACTAAAGGAAAGAAAAAAGAAAAATTTTCCTCCACATTCCACCATTGCCATAAGCATGCCTAGTGGTTTGGTTAGTTTTGTTCTTTAATTATTGTTAAATTTTGTTGTAATTATATTAGATTAAACTAATCCAAGTGTTAGAATTGAAGATTGATAAGTTTTGATTAGGTTTTCATGGTTAAATGTTTGAGAGTAGTGAGAGAAAGGCTAGGAGCTTAAAATAAAAATGATAAATATTGATAGATGAGGTTCCTAAAGTATAAATGTGAAGTCAGATTTAGATTTGAGCAGGTGAATTGTGAGTTACGAGAATTTGGACATTAAGGTTTTAAAGGAACTAATTAAATATAATACATCCATATTTTATTATCCATGATAATTGAATTCAATTATGAAAATATGTTATTTTTATAATCATATTATTAAACGTAGCTAAAGATGACATTGGAACATCAAAGGTAAAAGGAAAGGAAAAGCTGAATGTCAAATAGATATCACAGTTTATACTACAATAATTCACTTTCAACTATTCATTTCATTGATTAGCTTGTTGATATAATCGAATATGAAATAAATGCCAAGGTAATTACATCTTTCCTTAAAAGCTCAGAGATGATGAATTTTATGTTGTTCTTGTCTAAATTATGTTAGAGATGATTGATTTTGTGATATGTGCATATATGCTCAATTTATAAGTATTGGAATCTTGATATTTAACTATGAGGATATGTGCTATAATGATAATTGAAATGATACAACCCCTATTGAATGATGTTAGTCATAGTCCGAGTATAGTTGGCATGCTATAGGGTCATAGATATCAATGACTAAAATAGCTCCAATTCCTAAAGGGTCGTAAGCAGTCCCAATTCCCAATGGGTTGTAGGCAGTCCCAATTCTTTCACGATTGTGGACATATATTGACTTACAAATTTAGTAGTCCCAATTCTTAAAGGGTTGCGGATTTACTTTGACATAGAGATTCGTGTATTTTTTCTAGTGTCTATAATTGATTAATAGGGGCCAAAATGAATAATAAATAAAATCTGAAAGTGATTTGATATATTGTGTTAGCTTTGATTTTCAAACTTTTTGATATAACAAACTTAATTATAATTTCCCTTAATAAAAGATTACATAAATTATTTTAATCATATTCAAATATATTTTGAAGTATTAAAAACTCAAAAACAAAGTTTCTAAATGACCTAAACTTTCTACAAAAGTTTTTGAGTACCAAGTCCTTTAAAATGTTTCTGAGTCATAATTTTCAAATTTATCAGCACAATCTCGAGACAATTGGAGTGTTGTTTCAAAACACAAGCCTATTTGTCTCGAGACAAACCAACATGGAAGCTAAAATTGCTTCAAGTGTAACAGCCCTCCCGACAAAGACTATATCAAGTTATTGTTTGGTTTATAAGTCGGTTGAGTCAAAGGTAGAAAATGAGTAAGTTAAGGAAGTGTTTGTTTTTTTATTGTGTGGCATATTCATTGGGATTCGCCATTTGGAAAACTTCAGGATTTGGCGAACTCTAGGATTTGATAGACTCTTATGTTTTGGGTGAACTTGTTAGCTCGTCGCTTGATAGATGTGTTTTCGTGTTTAGTATATTTTGTAATGACTCAGTTAGTAAAGTTGAGATTTATTTAAGACCTAGTTAGAACTAAAATAGGGTACTGTAAATGATTAGATTTTTTATTATTTCATTCTCAAACTTCTAGAGTGATCGTGGGATCTTCTGACTTTCCACTAAGTTTTTTTCCTGGTTGTCTTTACTATATAAGGATAGCTAGCTAGCATGTTTTTACATTTTACTTCTGCTTTTTCTTTTTCCTTGCATTCTTCACTAAAGTGTGTATAAATATAATTTAAGGTGTGTTGATTGAAGAAAGAAAACTTGTTTAGGGCATGTTGATTGAAGACAAGAAAGTGTATATAAACTCCATTTAACGACTCTAAATGTCCATAGTTCAATGAGAGGGTAAAAATATAATTTAAGACCACTAATATGAAGACAAGAAACAACTGTACCCAATTCTCATTAATATTCTATTTTCACTTGTACACACTTATGGGTTTAGTTTTTATTCATTCTTTCAAGTGTTTATTGTATTGTGAGAGTGCTTAATGATTATATGTCAACCTTCTAAAGGTGATAATCCTTTCTCAATTTCATTTCTCATTTTTGTAATGATTTATTTGAGGTCTTGGGTAGAAAGCCTTAAGGGGAAGTGGCCCTATCTTTCCTATTGAAAAGATAAAGATTGTAACAGCCCAATTTCGGTGAAATCGGAACAGTAGTTTCAGGACCACAAATTTGAGCTGAAAATAAAATTCATTTTTATTTCATTATATGGACCGTATTATGTTAGAAGTGTCATGTGAAAATTTTGAAAAGAAAATTTATTGATTATGTGCTTAATTACGAGAAGGACCAAATCACATAAAATGTAAAAGTTGGATTCTAGTAGTTAGAAGGATCAAATAACTATGGAATTCAAAACTTGAGGTCCTTATATGGTAATTAGTCCATTAATGAAAGTATGTAGATATTTTGAGATCACTCATCCATGGAAAAATTAAAAAAGGGTAGGGACTAAATTGGAATTCAACTAAATTAATTAATTAAAAGATGATAAAAAGAAATATCATCTTATTTTTCTCATCTTCTTCTCCAAAAATACATGGAAACCCTAGGAGAGAGAGAAGAAACTTTCATGGCCAAATTGTGTAAGTTTCATTGGATCATTTTTAGTAATTTTGATATTTTTGAAACTGGGATAACTTAATCTATCTATTTGAGGATCAATTTGTAAAATTTTTAAAGTATAAAAAATGAGTTACGGATGTTATGCTGGAAATTAGAAATTTATGGTGGAAAATGAAAGATTATTGATAGATAAACAATTTTTACAAAGTGATTTTTGATGAAAACATGATTTAGGGACTAAAATGTAAAGTTGTAAAATTTGATGAAAAATTTTGAATTTTTATGAGTACATGTGTTGTAAATTTTGTAATGGGGCTTTGGTTGGGCTTGGAATAGGGAGTAATTTGCACAAGTTTCATTTTCCGAGCCTAGAGACAAAATCAGAATTTATGAAAAAGTTAAGGGTAAAATGGTAATTTTGCCTAGGACGTAAATTGAGTCTAAATAAATATGAAATGTAATAAATTGATGTTAAATTTACTAGTATAGACCCGGATAGACCAAATTTCAGAGTTAGAACAAGGAAAATGTCAGATTAGTAGATGTTTGTACACGAACACTTGTTGAGGTAAGTTTGTGTAACTAAATTGTATATGTTTTTATGCTTGAATTAAATGTTGTGTTTGTGAATTGTATAAATGTCATAAATATGTGAAATGATCATATACTCGTTAAAGCCTGGTAAATGAAATTGCCTGATCAATTATAATGCCCGACAAATGATACATAATAAAAATGTTAATTTTACGCTTGAGTTGAATGTGAACATTTAAATTGCATAAATGCATAAATATATGAGATTGATCACATGCTTGATAATTCTTGAAAGATACTAAATTCCCTCGGACCACACGGGCGTGTGAGCCCTGCACTTTGGAAAAATTTTAAAAAGTCGTGAAAAATTCTTAGAGGTTTCGATTAAGTCTCGACTCGATTCTAATGCTCGTATTGGACCTCGAGGGTCCATTTAAGAGATGGTATGAATAAATCTCGATTAATGAATAGTAATTTACACGAATTATTTGAAAATGTTTTGAAAGTTTTGGTAATGCTCCGAAACCCTATTTCAACGATGAATACGGGTTAGGGGGTTACATTTAGTGGTATCAGAGTTATGATTTAATCAATTCTCGGACTGAATGTAGCATGTGTGGAGTCTAGAAATACATGCCATTATAGATCCTGTAATAGTGTGATATCTCCTGACTCTGATGAAAATCGTCTTACAAATAGACAAAGATGCTTTCCAACTGAGCTAATTTTGATACTACTTAAAGTGATACTCACTTGCTTGAGTAAAAAAGTTACTCATGATGAAATAGAATTCGAAGAGATACGGATAAATGTTTTATAGTACATGAGAATGATAAATGTTATGTTATATGAGTATATACATGAAAACTAAATTGTGAGGCTTATGATCTCCACCCCCTTACCAGTATAGTGTTATACAATGAAATTCACAGGATTTATATGGACTAAGCTCATGAACGTGGAACTAAAGAGTTCAAAGGCTGAATGATTAATAATGTAGTTAGAATTGGAAATGGGTTAGTAAGTAAAGATGGTACTAAAAAAGATATCAGATTTTTCTGAGGATTTTTCTGAATATGTGATGTCATTGTTAAGGAAGAAGTTATTCATGAGTAATCGACTTATTCAGGTATGATCTCTATAAAATAGATTACCCGAAAATTTCTTCTAAATTGACTATTTCAGTAAACTGAATAATGTAAGATTGTTGATGACTTCATTAGTTAGTGGAATAGTAATGAAATTGCAAATATATGTGAATACATCTGTTATAATTGAGTATATCACAACAATCTCCTCTGGGTATTCTATATGTTCTGTTATTCTCAGAGGCATATGAAATTGTGCATGTACAGATGCAATATTTATCGTATTGAAAGGCTAGTAAATTATGATAGATGGAATTACTGAAAGTCTAGTTTATTTATGAGCGGTATTGTTCTACCTTACTTAGGTTTTCTAATTCATCGTGATTTATATAAGATATGAGGATAAGATTCATATGATGTTATTTTCTACTTCTACTGATTGAAGCCCTGAATTACGAATGTGCAAGTTATATTGTCTCTATCACAGTTGTTTCTACTGAGTATGCACAATATTACTCTACTGAATTTTCTCTGAGATATCATTAATCTCTTTATTATGTAAACATGGGTTATTTGTGAAAGATATTCTTTGATAGGAGGTAATTACATTTATTACCATTATAAATATTGACTCGATCATGAAGTTTGATGATAGAAATCACATATTATAGGAACTATATTTGTAACACCCGTTACTCGTATTCAACACAGGAACAGGGTACGACGCATTACCAGACTTACAAAACAAGCAATCACACAATTCCATGTCATATATTTGCGTCTAAATTAAAACCATTCACATTCATTCATAGAGTCCCTAATACGAGCCTACGAGGCCCAAAACATGCTTTGAAAGTGGCTCAAGACTAAACTGAGAACTTTAGAAATTTTCACCGAACTTATAAAATTTTTGCTACGTACATGGGTCACACGCCCGTGTAGGAAGGCGTGTGGTCACACACGCCCGTGCCCCTAACCCGTATAACTCTCTAACTTGTAAGCCATGAGAAAATTGGAGCCACACGACCAAGTCACACACCCGTGTGCTAGGCTGTGTGGCGAATTTATATTTTTGAATTTAGGTGCAGTTTTCACACGGCCGCGTAACACACTCATGTTCAAGGTTGTATCAACCACACGGCTGGGACACATGCCCGTGTTTCTGTCCGTGTACTCAATTCTGAGCATTCTATTTCTCATTTTTATGATGCAGGGGACACACAGCTGGACCACATGCCCATGGGACAGGCTGTGCGTCACATACGACCTAGACACACGCCCGTGTGCCTGACCATGTGGGCAAAATTAAGCCATTTCCTAGCCTTATTTGTCACCCAAATTTACCATTTTCCTGCACTAAAACATACCAAATATAATCCAACCATTTCAAACATCTATCTCAAGCAAATTTCATCATATACATGACATTCCACCACATGCATACATGTTTATAATTTTACCATGGACTAAACCATTTGTTATACACACTAAAACTACTACTTAATATATGTGAAGATGGCATAACATGACATTACAAGTGTATCAAAATGACCATTTCTAGCCATTCCAATGGCTAGGTTACAAACATCATTATGAAGCCACTATGGCCAATTAAGCTTATACATGTCATTATACCAAAATAAGATTTCTATATATACCAAAATGAGATATTGGATAGTGTGATGATTGCTCTGACTGACTTCCAACCTTCGCAAGCTTTGAGCACTATAAAACAGGGAAAATTAAATGGAGTAAGCATTTTATACTTAGTAAGTTTGTATAACAGAAAAGAAACTTACTGATTACATTTACTAAAACAAGCATTCATATTACACATTCCATCAATTTTGGGTAAGTTACCTAAATACACAATCACTTATTCAAACAAGTTAGTCACATAATTTCATAAGAATATCAAGTAAAACATAGATGACCTTGTCACATTATAAGTTCCATAATTTTCACCTTTCCATGTTTTAAGATTCCTTTTTTGTCGAACTATTGAAATCTCGATGGATGTTCGGGTAATATACACATGTGCGAAAGTACCTATTAGGGTACATAATAAGAAGGCACACTCTTGAGTCGTACATTTTACAATAGGATTACTAGTCTAGACTAAATCCTATTAGTAGCATTTGCTCCAAATAGCTCAATGTCGATTACCCGTCCGGGCTAAATCCAATTTATAACCTAAATTCAAGAGGGCTTATATTAGAATTACCCGTTCGAGATAAATTCTATTTGCAATATATGCATTATTATACATAACCCATCGAAATTCAACATCCAACCGGAACACAATAATTTATCCATACTACACAACTTAAAACTATATCATTATGTATATATCATCTCATTCATATCAACACCATCATATAATTCAAATCAAGCATATTAACATAGATTTTTAAGTTACATGAACTTACCTTGAAAATGGTTTATATTTGAATGTCAACTAATCCAAAACCTTTTGTTTTCCTCGATCTAGTTCCGTTGTCGGTCTTTCCGGACCTATATGGATAGATTTAGTTATTAATCTATCACATTTCAAATACATTTGCGTTCTATTATGTCCTAGACAAAATTAACATTTTGCCCCTATTCTTTTCAAAAATTTCGATTTCATCTCTAGGCTCAGAAAATAAAATTCATGAAATGTAACCGTCTTTCTAAGCCTAGCTGAAATTTAATAACAATTTTTACAGCACATACATTCCACAAATTTTAGCATTTTCCATAGGTTTTACTACTTTTTCATTTTAGTCCCTAAATTAAGTTTTCATCAAAAATTACTTTGTAAAAGTTGTTTATCTATGAACAACCTTTCATTTTCTACCATAAATTTCTTATTTTCAGCATAATCATCTAGGACCCAAATTCCAAACCTTGATAAATTTTCAAATTAATCCCCTAAATAGAAAGATTAGACTATCCCGATTCCAAAAATATAAAAATCATTAAAAATGGGACTTGATTTCATACCTTATTGAGGTTGAAAAGTTTTCATCCTCTCTCCTAAGGTTTCCATAGAAATTTTGGGGATGAAGATGAATAGAAAAGATGATAATTCTTTTTAATTATTTGTCATCTTTTAATTTTAGTGATTCCCAATTTAGTCCCTATCTATTTCTAATTTTTCCATGGATGAGTCATTAAAATCTCTACTAACTTTTCTTCAATGATCTAATTACCAAATAAGGACCTTAAGTTTTGAATTCCATAGCTATTTGATACCTATAGCTATTAGAATCCAACTTTTGAATTTTATGCAATTTAGTCCTTTACTTAATTAACCACTCAATCAATAAAATTTTCGTATCAAAATTTCCATGTGACCTTCCTTTCATGATACCAACCATAACATAAAATAAAATAAATTTTTATTTATTTTTTATTATTTATTTTTTAACTCGGATTTGTGGTCCCAAAACCACTGTTCCGATATCACCGAAATTGGGCTGTTACAACTCTCCCCTCTTAGAAAATTTCATCCTAAAAAATTCTTACTAGAAAAGAGATTAGCATATTGCTTCCTCATGGTATCCTCGGGTCTCAAGTAGCTTCCTCTAATCCATGCCGTTTCCAGAGAACTTTTACCAAAGCCACCTTTTTATTTCTTAGCTCTTTCATCTCGTGTGCTAGTATTTTAATTGGTTATTCGTTGTGTGTCATGTCAGGTTGAATCTCCACTTCTGTTGGAGTAATAACGTGTGAAGAGTTTGATCGGTAGCGTCGCAACATGGATACATGAAACACATTATGAATTTTATCAAGTTCTGGCGGTAATGCTAACCGATACGCAACAGGCCCGATTATTTCAATGATCTCATATAGCCCGATGAACCGTGGACTCAGTTTTCCTTTATGGCCGAATCAGAGAACCTTCTTCCATGGTGACACTTTCAAGAATACTTTATCACCAACCTGAAATTCTATCTCTTTCTATTTTAAATCAACATAAGATTTTTGACGGTTTGAGGCCGTTTTCAAACTGTCTCGAATTATCTTCACCTTTTCTTTAGTTTACCAGATCAAGTCAACTCGGTGTATCTTTTTCTCACTTAACTTTATCCAATACAATGGAGTTCTACATTTGCGACCATATAGAGCCTCATACGGAGCCATTTTAATATTGGACTGATAATTGTTATTATAAGCTAATTCGATTAAAGGAAGGTATTTTTCCCAGTTACCTCCAAATTCAAGTGCACAACACCGAAGCATGTCTTCTAAAATCTGTATCACATGTTCAGATTATCCATCTATTTGAGGATGGAATGCAGTACTAAAGTGTAAATAAGTGCCCAGAGCTTCTTGGAACTTACTCCAAAATCGGGATGTAAACTAAGGATCTCTATCTGATATAATGGATATTAGCACTCCGTGTAGCCTTACAATCTCTGAGACATATAATTTAGCAAATCTATCCAATGAAAAGTCCATATGTACTGGGATAAAGTGTGTCAACTTCGTTAGACGATCGACAATTACCCAAATAACATCTTTTTTTTTTGGTGAATGGGGTAATCCCGTTACAAAGTCCATCGTAACTCTTTCCCATTTCCACTTCGGTATTGTAATTGCCTGCAATAATCCCAAAGGTACTTGATGTTTGGCCTTTACTTGCTGACATATCAAGCACTTCGATACAAATTCAGAAATATCTCATTTCATTCCTGGCCACCAATACATCCTTTTCAAGTCATTATACATTTTATTGCTACCAGGATGGATAGACATTGTACCATGATGAGCCTTATGTAAAATCTTCTGTCCCAATTTTGAATTCTTCGGTACACATATTCTGTCTCTGAATAACAAACAACCATCAGAATCAATTTGAAACTCTAAATCAGGGTTTGACTCACTCTGTACTCGTTTAGCCCGTAATTTACCATCGTCCCTCTGAGCTTCACAAATTTGTTGTTGAAATGTTGGTCTAGCTCTTGACTCCGCTATAATCGAATCATCATTAGACAGGGACAACTGGGCATTCAACGCTCGTAAAGTAAATAAAGACTTTCGGCTTAAGGCATCCTCCACTACATTAGCTTTCCTCGGATGATAATCAATAATAAAATCATAGTCTTTCAATAACTCCAACAACCTACGTTGTCTGAAATTTAGTTCTTTTTCCGTCATTAAATACTTTAGACTTTTGTGATCCATAAAACTGTGACATTTTTCACCAAAAAGATAAAGTCGGCATATTTTTAGCGCAAATACAATGGTTGCTAATTTGAGATCATGTACCGGGTAATTTCTCTCATGCGGTTTTAGCTACCTAGATACATAAGCCACTACATTACCATCTTGCATCAATACACATCCCAAACCGTTCAATGAGGCATCGCTGTTGACTACAAACTCTTTACCCAATTAAATTGGACTAATACAGGCACTTCTGTCATTAAAGCTTTTAATCTATCAAAAATCTGTTGGCACTTATCATTCCACTCGAATTTCACTTCTTTTTTAAAATAATTGAGTCATTTGAGAAGCTATCATTGAAAACCCTTTAACAAATCTTCAATAATATCCTGCTAATCCCAAAAAACTTCTGACTTCAAAGACATTCTTCGGTGGCTTTCAACTTATGATAGCTGAAATTTTGTTCGAATCCACCCGAATACCCTCTGCAGATGCAACATGTCCAAGGAAACTAACTTCCCATAGCCAGAATTCACATTTACTAAATTTAGCATACAGTTGTTTTTCACGCAGAGTTTGCAATACAATTCTCAAATGTTCAAGATGCTCATTCACATCTCGAGAGTAAACCAAAATATCATCAATAAAAACAAGCACGAACCGGTCCAGATATGGCCTGAAAATTCTGTTCATTAAATCCATAAATATTGCCAGGGCATTAGTTAATCTGAATGGCATCACCAAAAACTCATAATGCCCATATCTAGTTCTGAAAGCTGTCTTTGGCACATTTGAATCTTTTACCCATAGCTGATAGTAACCAGATCGTAAATCAATTTTAAAAAACATAGTGGTACCTTTTAATTGATCAAACAAGTCATCTATATGAGCCAATGGATACTTGTTCTTTATTGTAACTTTGTTGAGTTGTCTGTAATCAATGTACAGCTTCAACGACCCATCTTTCTTCTTTACAAACAGTACCGACGCACCCTAAGGTGAGAAACTTGGTCAGGCAAATCCTCTATCAATATCCTCTTACAACTGCACCTTCAGCTCTTTCAATTCAGTATGAGCCATTCTATATGGTGCTATAGATATCGGCGTCATCCCTAGAACAAGGTCTATGGAAAATTCCACCTTTCTAGCTGAAGGTAAACCAGGTAACTCTTCTAGAAATACCTCAGGAAACTCACAAACAATCTGCACCAACTGGATTTTCAACTATGACACTTTGGTATTCAGTATAATATCAAGATAAGCCTCATACCCCTTTTTAATATATCTCTATACTGATATTGCTGAAATCACATTAGACAACCTATCTAGTCTCTCAGATTCAACCCGAAGTATCTCACCATTTTGACACTTCAATTCAATGTATTTATAATTACAATTCACTACTGCATCATGTTGGGTTAACCAATCCATTCCCAATATTACATCAAATTCCTCAAAGGGTAACAACATCAAATTAGCCAAAAAAATAATGACCCTTAATAATCAACGGACAATTCTTACAAATTTTATCCACCATAACATGCTGACCTAAGGGGTTTGAAACTTTAACCCCAAATTCGGTGAGTTCAACAATCACATTTTTACCAGACACAAATTTCGTGCATATGTATGAATTCGTGGAACCAGGATCAATCAAAGCAATAATATCAGTATCAAGTAAAGAGAATGTACTAGTGATAACATTTGGTGCTGAAGCATCTTCTCTTGCATGTATCACATATGTTCTTGCCGGGGCCCGAACCTCAGGTTTAGCTGTTGAGTCTTTTGTAGCACTATGACTGCCACCGGTATTTTCGGAATACTGTGGTAGTCTTCCTTTTGAGATAGGATTACTCGACTTTAGGGTCTATTCAATGTCTATCTCAACTCTTTTCGAGCAATCTTTAAGGAAATGGTCGAGAGAACCACACTCAAAGCAAGCCCCACTTCTCATCCAGCTGTAACAGTCCAGTTTTAGCTAAATCAGGATAGTGGTTTTGAAACCACAAATATGATGTTAGAAAATTATTTTAATATTATTTTCAGTACTTACAACATGTTATTTGATATGTATGAAAATTTTGTGAGCTAATTTTATCGTTTAATTGCTCAATTTGAGAAAAAGGACTAAATCGTGTAAATTACAAAAGTGTCTTTCTATTAGCCAAAGGTGTGAAATAGATATAGAACCTTAACGTTTAAGTCCTTATGAGGTAAATAGTCCAATTGTGAGTTAGTGGATTATTTTTGGTTTGGCATTTGTGTAAATAAGAATTATTTTTAATGGCAAATTAGTAAAAGATAAATAATGTTTTAATTAATAAAACTAAAATCAAATTTCATTTATTAATGGTGTTCCCAGCCGATTTAAGAAGAAAAACCAAACCTTTGATGTTAAAATTTCGGCAATCTCATTAATTTCAATTAGGTTTGTGTTTTTAAGCCGTTTTTAATGATTTTTACGTTTTTGAGATCGTTGTAGCTCAATCTAGCTAGCCCGTACCTTAGATTTCGAAACTGTTAAAGGTTTTAAGAGTTTCCATTGATGATTTTATGTGTACTTTGGTGTTTGAAGATGAAATATGAAAGCTTGATGATAGTTTTACATGTTTTGTACAATGATTTTTGATGAAAATGCATAATAAGGATTAAATTGTGAAATGTGCAAATTGTGTGGTTGAAATGTGAAATAAATGAAATTTTTGGGCTACTAGGGACCTATAAATAATTTAACCAAACTTGGGTTTATTAAAATTATGTGAATTTTGTGTTTTACGAAATAAGGATTAAATTGTTAAAAGTGTGAAAGTTTAGGGGCTAATGTGAAAATAGGCCTAAATGTATGTTTTGGACTAAATTGAATTAATGGTTGATTAAATAAGTTACTTTCGAATTCGTATAGATTAAAAAAAGAAAGAATTCGAATTTAGATAGGGGAAAAGCAAGGTTATCGAGTAGTCGACCTAATTTATCAATTCTGAATACGAGGTAAGTTCATATGTGATGATTACATTATAAATGTATGTTAAAATGCTTTAATATTGCATTAATTGTTAAAATGGGATTATGGATAATGTATGAAGTGTGAAAATGACTCTACGAATACATTCGATGATAGAAACAGAAAGTGTGAAAGCCCAGTTGAACCGTAAGAATAGTTTTGGATACTATTGACATGTCAGTAAGTGATACGTCGAGTCGGCTTTGGGCCATGATACTAGCACTTTGGGTGTGTATTTTACCTATTTGGCTTCGGGCTATGATAATAGTTCTTCGGATAAGTTACCTTGATTTGGCTACGGGCCATGGTGTAGGTACTTATCATATGAGACTCCTGAGTATCTGATTTCTATTCCAAATGGCTCAATAGGTAAATGAACGATGTGGTTGAGGAAGAGGTTAGTACGAGGTGATACAGGTATGTACAGAACCTGTTCGAGTATTAAATAGTAAAAGTTCGATGAGATGGTATTTGATCATGTTTTGAGACATGAGAAAGGTTTGTAGTTAATGTGTATATGGTGTTGTCATATGTAATTGGTTGACTTGCATTGAGTTGATGAATTAAGTTATTCATATACGAGCTTACCGTGCAATGAAGCTTATACAAGCTTACCATGCTATGAAGCTTACTTCGTGTTATTTTTCTATGTTTTATAGTGAATCAAGGCTAGCTCGGATCCAAGAGTCATCTGGAATATCATCGCACTATCAAACATCTAAGTTGGTACTTTTGGATTATATATTTATGGTATATGGCATGTATAAGCTAGATGTAGTATTTTGGTTGTGATTATAGCCGTGAGATTTGGCTTGTAAATGATGTTAATATTTATGTGTGTTTGACTTTTAGAAATGTCTTGTAAATGCGTATGTTTTGGTTTGTATAAATATAGCCATGAGTGATGGCTTAATTTTGTCCATACGGGCATAGACACGGGCGTGTGTCTCAGTCATGTGTGACACACGGTCATGTTACATGGCCGTGTGTCCCCTGGTGTTGAAATTGAATTGAAGTCTGTATGCTTTACACAGTCTCACATACGGGCGTGTGACTGGCCGTGTGGTACAAGTCAATATACCCCCTAATTGGCACACGGCCTAGCACACGGGCGTGTGACTTGGCCGTGTTGCATAAGTTAGTATACCCTATAGGTTTGGCACGGCCTAGCACACGTGCGTGTGTAGCCATTTTGAAGGGCACATGGGCTAGACACACAGGTGTGTGGTTGGCCGTGTGACCCAAGTCAGTATGTATGCCCTGTTTCCACACTGCCTAAGACACAGGCGTGTCCGGAGCCGTGTGAGGCACACGGCCTGTTCACACGGGCGTGTGACCCTTGTATGGTTGAAATTTTTCTAAGTTTCCAAAATTTTCATAAGTTATCGGTTTAGTCCCGAACCATTTTTAAAGCATGTTTAAGGCCTCGTAGGCCTTTATAAGGGACAATGTGATTGTGTTGAATGATTTATGAGAATAAATACTTTATGTTTGATAAATGTATGCTATATGTTGTGAATTGATCGGTAATACCTAGTATCCCTAATTCGGTGACAAGTACGGGTTTGGGGTGTTACATTTTATTGGTATCAGAGCTATGGTTTAGTCAATTCTAGGGCTAACATAGCATGTGTGAGAGTCTAGCTATACATGCCATATATACTCTACAATAGTGTAACGATTCCTGACAACTTAAATTGTGTTTTCGTATAGTAATGGATCTCAGTTGAGCTATAGCCGATGAGGTTAAGAGTAATGCGCCTGCTCCAACACAAGGGACAACGCCATCTAATTCTAAACCCATGACCGGCAGCCAGGGAGGAGAGGCTAAAGAAGCCTTCTTCCAAATGATGAATAAAATTCATCATTCACTCAATACATTCGTACAAACCCGGCTGCTCAGCAACTTCCACCCCCACCTTTTCCTCAACAAATCCCTATTGTTCCTCAAGTTATAGATCTGATACAGTTGAACAAGTCGCCAATAGATAAGATTCATAAACTTGGGGCTGAAGAGTTCTGGGCTACTATTGATGGTGATGCTGAGAGAGTAGGGTTCTGGCTCGAAAATACAATTCAAGTATTCGATGAATTGTCTTGTACTCCTGATGAATGTATTAAATGTGATGTATCTTTGCTGAGAGACACCACGTACCAATGGTGGAACATGTTGATATCTGTGGTAGTAGAGGGGCGACAAAGGATTCAGCTGTCAAATTTGAGGCTAGAGCACCTGCTAAAGCCTACACTATTCGTGCTCGCGAAGAAGTGTCATCTCTAGATGTTATCACCGGTACTTTCGCCCTCTATGGTACTAATATGATTGCATTGATAGATCCTGAATCAACTCATTCTTATATATGTATGAATTTAGTATCTAGTAATACTTTGCCTGTAAAGTCTACTAAATTTGTGATTAGAGTATCAAACCCCTTAGGCAAATGTGTTTTGGTTGACAAAGTCAGCAAGAATTGTCCATTAATGAATCGGGATTTTTTTTTGGCTAATTTGGTGTTGTTGTCATTCGATGAATTTAATGTGATTTTGGGTATGGATTGGCTAACGATGCATGATGCTATAGTGAATTGTAGACGAAAGACAATTAAACTAAAATGTTAGAATAATGAGACTATTAGAATTGAATCTGATAATCTAAATAGTTTGCCAGTTGTGATCTCGTCTATGTTAGCTCAGAGATTTATGAGAAAGGGGTATGAAGCTTGTCTTTCTTATGTACTTGATACGAAAGTGACAAAAACAAAGATTGAATTAGTACCAGTTGTGTGCAAGTATCCAGATGTATTTCTCGAAGAGTTATCGGGTTTACCACCTATCAGAGAGGTTGAGTTTGGTATTGAATTAGTACTGGGAACAATGCCAACATCGATAGCTCCGTACAAAATGGCTCCGACAGAGTTAAAAGAATTGAAAGCTCAGTTGCAACAATTGACAGATAGAGGTTTTGTTAGACCAAGTTTATCTCCCTGGGGTGCACCGGTGTTATTTGTGAAAAAGAAAGATGGCACGATGAGAATGTGTATAGACTATCGACAGCTCAACAAATTAACGGTCAAGAATAAATAACCATTGCCACGAATAGATGATTTGTTTGATCAGTTAAAAGGGGCAATAGTGTTTTCAAAAATTGATTTGAGATCGGGTTATTACCAGTTGCGAGTTAAAGACTCAGATGTGCCAAAGACTGCATTTAGAACAAGGTACGAACACTATGAATTTCTTGTTATGCCTTTCGGACTAACAAATGCACCTGTTATTTTTATGGACTTGATGAATCGGATTTTCAGGCCGTACTTAGACTGATTCGTAATTGTGTTTATTGATGACATTTTGATTCACTCTCGTGATGAAACTGAGCATGTCGAGCATTTGAGAATCGTGTTACAAACTTTGAAAGATAAAACATTGTTTCCAAACTTAAGCAAATGTGAGTTTTGGCTACGAGAGGTTGGTTTCTGGGACATACAGTTTCAGCCACGAGTATCCAAGTTGACCATAGATTGGAAGCCTTCGAGAAATGCATCTGAAGTTCATATTTTTCTGGGACTAGGTGGTTATTATAGACAATTTATGAAAGGCTTCTCGATGATAGCGACTCCGATGACACGATTGCTTCAAAAAGATGTTAAATTTGAGTGGTCAGAAAAGTATCAGCAGAGCTTTGAACAATTGAAAGCATTATTGACAGAGGCACCAGTGTTAGTTCAGCCTGAGTAGGGTAAAGAATTCATAGTTTTCAGTGATGCATCATTAAATGGATTGGGTTATGTTTTGATGTAGGAAGGCAAAGTTGTAGCTTATGCCTCGAGACAATTGAAGCCGCACGAAAAGATTTATCCAACGCACGATCTAGAGTTAGTCGCGATAGTGTTCGCATTGAAAATTTGGTGTCATTATTTGTTTGGTGGGAAATGCCATATTTATACCGAATACAAAAGCTTGAAATATCTGATGACTCAGAAATATTTGAATTTGCGACAGCGGAGATGGTTAGGATTGCTAAAAGATTATGAATTAGTGATTGACTATCATCCGAGGAAAGTGAACGTAGTTGCTGATGCTTTGAGTCGAAAGTCCTTATGTACTTTACGTGCTTTGAACACACAATTAGCTTTGTCTAATGATGGTTTGATAGTAGCCGAGATGAAAGCGAGACCGTTATTTCTTTAGCAAATTTATGAGGCTTAAAAATTTGATAATGAATTGCAAGTAAAACGAGCTCAGTGTGAGTCGACTTCTGAGTCAGAGTTTTAAATATGGTCTAATGACTGTTTGATGTTTCGTGATAGAATATGTGTACCAAGAAATTTTGAGCTATTCAGAATTTTCTAAACGAACCACTCAATCGTTGTTTATCAGTACATTTGGGAAGCATGAAAATGTACAACGATTTGAAATAGCTTTATTGGTGGCACAACATGAAACGAGATATCTCGGAATTTGTTTCGAAATGTTTGATTTGTCAACATGTCAAAGATGAGCATCAAGTGCTGTCAGATTTATTACAGCCTATTATGATTCTTGAGTGGAAGTGGCATAGAGTAACAATAGATTTCGTATCGGGTTTGCCCTTATCTCCAAAATAGAAAGATGCGATCTAAGTTGTTATTGACAGATTGACAAAATCAGCTCATTTCATTCCGGTATGTACAGATTTCTCGCTTGATAAATTAGCTGAGTTGTATATTTCTGAAATTGTGAGATTACATGGTGTTCCCCTATCTATTGTTTTGGATAGAGATCTAAGATTTACTTTGCGATTTTGGAAGAAATTGCAAGAATCTTTGGGTTCAAAGTTGCATTTTAGCGCTGCATTTCACCCGCAAACGGATGGTCAATTCGAAAGAGTTATTCAAATACTTGAGGACATGTTGCGTTGTTGCATTCTTGAGTTTGAAGGTAGTTAGGAGAAATATCTACCGCTGATTGAATTTGCTTACAATAATAGCTTCCAATCGAGTATAAAGATGGCGCCCTACGAAGCTTTATACGATCATAAATGTCGAACACCATTGTACTAGAGTCAGCTCAAAAAAAATAAGATTCACAAAGTTGATCAGATCAGAAAGACTAAAGAAAAAGTGAAAGTAATTCGCAATAGTTTGAAAGTAGCTTCGGTTCGATAGAAATCGTACGCAGACTTAAAACGAAAAGATATTGAGTTCCAGATCAGGGATAAAGTGTTTTTGAAAGTTTCACCGTAGAAAAAAGATATTGCGGTTTGATTGGAAAGGGAAACTGAATCCGCAGTTCATCGGATTGTATGAGATTACTGAACGGGTTGGGCCAGTGGCATATTGATTATCTTTACTGTCTGAGTTAGAAAATATACATAATATGTTACACGTATCGGTGCTACGAAGATACTGATCAGACCCTTCACACATTCTTTCTCCAACTGAAGTTGAGATACAGTTAGATTTATCATACAGTGAAGAACCGATTCGTATTTTAGCTCGTGAGATCAAATAGCTGAGAAATAAGAAAATCGCATTAGTGAAAGTATTATGGCATCGACACGGGGTTGAAGAAGCTACACGGGAACCCGAGAATGCTATGAGAAAACAATACTCAAACCTATTCACTAGTAAGATTTTCGGGGACGAAAATCCCTAAGGGAAGAGAGTTGTAACAGCCCGATTTTAGCTAAATCAGAATAGTGGTTTTGAAACCACAAATTTAATGTCAGAAAATTATTTTAATATTATTTTTGATATTTACAGCATGTTATTTGATATGTGTGAAAATTTCGTGAGCTAATTTTATCGTTTAAAAGCTCAATTTGAGAAAAAGGACTAAATCGAGTAAAATTCAAAAGTGTCATTCTATTAGTTAAAGGTATTAAATAGCTATAGAACCTTACAGTTTAAGTTCTTATGAGGTAAATAGTCCAATTGTGAGTTAGTGGATGATTTTTGGTTTGACATTTGTGTAAATGTGAATTATTTTTAATGGAAAATTAGTAAAAGACAAATAATGTTTTAATTAATAAAACTAAAATCAAATTTCATTCATTAATGGTGTTCCTAGCCGATTGAAGAAGAAAACCTAACCTTTGGTGTCAAGATTTTGGCAATCTCATTCCTTTCAATTAGGTATGTGTTTTTTTATCCGTTTTTAATGATTTTTATGTTTTTGAGATCGTTGCAGCTCAATCTAGCTAGCCTGTACCTTAGATTTCGAAACTGTTAAAGATTTTAAGAGTTGCCATTGATGAGTTTATGTGTTCTCTGGTGTTTGAAGATGAAATGTGAAAGGTTGATGATTGTTTTACATGTTTTGTAAAGTGATTTTTGATGAAAATGAATAATAAGGATTAAATTCTAAAATATGCAAATTGTGTGGTTGAAATGTGAAATATATGAAAGTTTTGGGCTACTAGGGACTTATAAATAATTCGACCAAACTTGGGTTTGTTGAAATTATGTGAATTTTATGTTTTGTGAAATAAGGATTAAATTGTTAGGCTAATGTGCAAATAGGCCTAAATGTATGTTTTGGACTAAATTGAATGAATGGTTGATTAAATAAGTTAATTTTGAATTCATATAGATCAAGAAAGAAACAATTTGAATTTAGATCGGGGAAAAGCATGGTTATCGAGTAGTCGATCCAATCCGTCAATTTCGAATACGAGGTAAGTTCGTATGTGATGATTACATTATAAATGTATGTTAAAATGCTTTAATATTTCATTAGTTGTTAAAATGGGATTATGGATAATGTATGAAGTGTGAAAACAACTCTAGGAATCCATTCAATGATAGAAACAGAAAGTGTGAAAGCTCGGTTGAACAGTAAGAATAGTTTTGGATACTATTAACATGTCAGTAAGTGATATGTTGAGTTGGCTTCGGGCCATGATATTAGCACTTCGAGTGTGTATTTTATCAATTTGGCTTCGGGCAATGCATATAGGATGATTTGGCTTCGGGCCATGATAATAGTTCTTCAGATAAGTTACCTTGATTTGGCTACGAGCCATAGTATAGGTACTTATCGTATGAGACACCTGAGTATCTGATTTCTATTCCGAATGTTTCAATGGGTAAATGAAATATGTGGTTGAGGAAAAGGTTAGTATGAGGCGATACAAGTATGTACAGAACCTATTCGAGTATTAAATAGTAAAAGTTCAATGAGATGGTATTTGATCATGTTTTAAGACATGAGAAAGGTTTTTAGTTAATGTGTATATGGTGTTGTCATGTGTAATTGGTTGACTTGCAGTGATTTGATGAATTAAGTTATTCACATGCTAGCTTACTAAGCTATGAAGCTTACTTCATGTTATTTTTCTATGTTTTATAGTAAATTAAGGCTAGCACGAATCTGGGAGTTGTCTGGAACATCATCGCACTATCAAACATCTAAGTTTGTACTTTAAGATTATATATTTATGGTATAGGGCATATATAGGCTACATGTAGTATTTTGGTTGTGATTATAGCCATGAGATTTGGCTTGTAAATGATGTTAATATTGATGTGTGTTTGACTATTAGAAATGGCTTATAAATGTATATGTTTTGGTTTGTATAAATATAGTCATGAGTGATGGCTTATTTTGGTTTGTTTTGGCATGGTTGTAACCAAGACATTATGGAAGTTAAAATGGTTATGTGAATTACGATAAATGAACCATATTGTTTGATATTGTTTTGGCATGTATTTAGCTAAGTAAATGGTAGTGATTTGAGAATTGGAATAAATGAAATTATAATGGTATGAATTGTGCATTTGGTTGATGATTTTGGCTGCCTAATTGTATAATGAAATGGTACCATTTTGCCTTGCGTAGGTACCTTGAAGTTGGGGTGGCAAATTGGCCTTGTAAATGGCTTATTTTTTTCCACACGGGCATAGACACGAGCATGTGTCTCAGCTGTGTGTGACACACAGTCATGTTACACGGCTGTGTGTCCCCTGGTTTTGAAATTGAATTGAAGTCAGTCTGCTCCACAAAGTTTCACACACGGCGTGTGACTGGCCGTGTGGTACAAGTCAGTATACCCCTTATGTAACAGCTCGATTTCGTGTCTAGTCAGAATAGTGGTTTTGGGACCACAAATTTGACGTAGAAAAAATTATTTTTATTATATTTTTACAGTCTACAGTTTCATGGAATGATTTCGTGAAAATTTCGTTCAAAATGTTTGACGTTTGGGCACTCAATTTGGTCAAAAGGACTAAATTGCAAAAAAGTACAAAACTTGAGTTCTATAAGCTAAAGGTGTCTAATTGTTATGAAATTTTAAATTGGAGGTCCTTAAATGGTAATTAGACCATTGGTTAAGTTGGTGGACAAAAATGGACATGGTTAGACATGTTTTTAAAGTTTTTCATTAAGGGTATTTTGGTAATTTGGTAATTAAATTTATTAAAAAGCCAAAATAAAAGCCAAATTTTTGTCCATCTTCCTCCCATGGCCGAATGTACCAAGAAGAAACCATGGCTAGGGTTTTTCAATCTTCCAAGCTCGATTGTAAGTCCGTTCTAGCCCCGTTTTTAATGATTTTTATGTTTTTGAAATCCTTGTAACATTATCTATCAATTTCTACCACTAATTTAAGAAATAATCAAAGTCTAAAATTTTATCCATGATGCATATTTGTGTATTTTGATGTCTAATGGTAGAAAATGTATGTTTGGTGTATGATAAAAGACTTTTGCTAAGTGATTTTCGACGAAAATGCCTAAAAAGGACCTATTTGTTAAAAGTTGTAAAGTAGGTGTTAAAATGCGAACAAAAGAAAAATGTGGGTTGCTATATGCATGTATAAGGTTCGGCTAGGCATGGGTATTGAAGAAATTGAGTATATTTTATTTTACGAGCCTAGGGACTAAAATGTAAAAATGTGAAACTTTAGAGGAAAAATATAATTTTTGCCATAATGTGATTTTGGGCTGATTTGAATAGTATAATGGTTAAATAAGTTAAATGTGATATTATAGATCAAGAAAAATGAGGTTCAAAACTAGAACAGGGAAAAAATAAATATTTGACGGTTAGGTCCTTTTCGCCATTTTTATGCCGAGGTAAGTTCATATGTTTAATAAGCATTAAATTATATATGTATAAATGCTTAATTGATATAATTGTGATAAATGCTATATTATTGAAAATGAAATGTGAATGCTATTGAGTACGATACTACGGAAATGACCGACAGAGATTCGATACAACGAAAGTCTAGTTGAACCTTAAGAATAGATAGGATACAAATGTCATGACATTAGGGTTACTGAGATTGTGTGTAAGACCATATCTGGGATATGGAATCGATGTGAGATTTCGTGTAAGACCATAGCTGGGCTATTGGCATCGATACGAGATTACATGTAAGACCATAACTGGGATATGGCATTAGTACTGTATTGTGTGTACGAGATTCCCGAGTATCCTTTAGTATTCCTAGTGGTTCAACGGGTAATTTAATGGGTATGTTAAAGAAGAGAAAGAGCATGTAAGTATTACGAATTAGTACAGGTATGTACATAAAGTTTATAAGCATTGATTTCATGATATTGTGAATTCATGGTTTCCATGAGAATGTTTTTGTGAAAGCCTTGTGATTATGGTCTATATTTGAGATGTATGAAATACATGGTAAATTCAGTTGGCGATTGTATAATTGGTTTTTGGGCCAAATTATGTTATGATGTAGCATGTCTTATTCACACAAATTGTGATCTATCGGATATGAGAAAAAGGAAAGATTGGTATAATTGCCTATTAAAATGATTATGGAAGTATGAGAAGATGTAAACTTGGAATGATTGAAAGAAGTTAAAATATATGCTTGAAATGTGAATACTCATAATTAATGGGCATGTTATTATAAGGTTTGAAATAATTGGTTGATTGTGGTAACCGATTATAATGGAGAGATTACGGTTGTTAGGCTAAAGTCAAGACATGTTAAATTATGCTTGCAAATTGATATAGCAAACAATGTGACTGAATAAGTTATAACTATGAGGTTTATTGCAAATTATATTATATTATTTTGTGTTTATATTGTTGGACTTGGTAAATGATTGGTAAGAGTTGCTTATTATGTTCATACGGACTTACTAAGCTATATAGCTTACCCCCTTCCTTTCCCATGTTTTATAGTGCCGTGAAGCTAGCTCGAGTTGGAGATTGCCAGAGATTCTATCACACTATCAAGCTATCATTTTGGGTATTGATGAATTCAAGTATTTGAGTTTATGGCATGTATAGGGACTTGGTCTTTTGGTCATATGTTTATGGCATGTATAGGGACTTGGTCTTTTGGTCATATGTGTCATTATAACTTTAGCCAATGTAATGGCATGTAATCGTCAAAGGCTTGTTTTGCTATTTGGCCATGTATGTTGGCTTATATTGGCAACATGGTTGTAAGCCTAAGTATATTCATATATGTGTCAATGTCTATGGTGATATGATCATGGTATGCTAGGTGAATGTGAAATATTTGGAAATGTGATTTATGGCATGATTGTGTAATGTTTGGAATTGTGACCTATTGATGAGATGAGAAATTTGAGTATAATTTGGTAACTAGATAATAATTGAATGAAGCCTAATGAATGTGAGATTTGTATGTTTGATTTAGGGCTTAATAAATGTAGTGAATATGTTAGATAAAGATATAAAGTTGATATGTTTTAACCATGAATGTGGATGTTTTGGTTGCCTAAGTATGTATTGTTTTTGCGCCTTATAATTGGGGTAAGTGTATGTGTGAATAAGGGTGGCAAATGGCTTGGTAAATAGCCTTATTATTGTCCACACGGGTAGACACACGAACGTGTGTGACACACAGTCAGCCCCATGGACGTGTGATCCGGCCGTGTAACACCCTGAATTTGGGTCTAGAAGAATTGGACTTTGAGTCTGGGTTCAAATAGAAGAAAACCTGAATATTGAGAAGTTTTAAATATTACTAGTGTTTAAAAAATATATATATTGATAAAATATTTATGTTATTACTAATATTTTAATTTTTAAATAAATTTAGAAGTATTTAAAGTGTGGGAAAAATTTGATTCAAGACTCTAGCAAAAATTATTATTTTTGCTTCTTTACGGGATTTGGGCATTAAGGTTTATTAATAAATTGGGCTAAAATTGGACATAAAGAGAAGTTTGGCCTAGTGGTTAGGCGTGTTAAGCAGTAGGAAGGGAGCAGGGGTTCGATTCCCTGCGTGTGCAAATGTGGGTTTTTATTTTGGAAAAACCAAGGGCTGTCGCAGGTAGGCCTTATTAATTGTTCAGGCTAATTCATGTCAGAAGTAAGCATCTAGCCTAGTGGCTAAGTATGCTAGGAGGGCGGAGGAGGAGCCTGGGTTCAAGGCGCGGCGTACGCAATTTGGGTTTTTTAATATGCAGATCACGGCTAGAATAAGGGTTAAGAGGAGTTGCGAGTATAATTTAACACAACAAGCGCCTTGGGCGCAGTGGCAGCAGCGCGTTAAAGGGACTGAGAGGGCACGAGTTCGAATCCAGGTGCTGGCGTTATTTTGGTTTGTTTTTAGGCGGACCAAGACTTCAGCAGGTAAGGTTTAAAGTTAATTGTGACTGTTATATATCGAAGAGAAAGCTACGACGCAGTGGCCAGCAGCGTGCCTATGCGTGTGGAAGGCCCAGGTTCGAGCTGTTGAGCGCGCGGATGCCCCTTTTTGCTGCATGCGTGTGGGAGAGTAGTAGAGTTGGACCAAAACTCTTCCCAGGCAGCAGATTGAAGCGGTCAAATGGTGGATAAGGCTGCTAGGTGGTTGGATGAATTTCAAATGCTTAATTCATGAAGCAAAGCAAGGGAATTTGAAATTAGAAAGAATTTTTAAAAAGCATTAAGTACCGTATTTGTTCTTTTAATTTTGGCTTTTATGAATTATTCCCTTTTTGTTCATCTTTCCTTCATCGATAATAACCGAACCTATCTTCTTCTACTCTTCTTTTCTTTCTTTTCTCCTCTCTTCATCAACTCTTTCTTTTTCTTCTCTTCCTCTATAGCCGAATCTCTCTATCCACCTGTGCATCTCCATATTTTTCTTCAGACGTTTCTAAAACCTTCATAGCCATTTGCCTTCAAAAGCCGAAATCCCGAAAACTATACTTTCTTCTGTGCCGATTTCTTCTAGCCAATTCTCTTATCCTTTTCATCATTCTTGACCGACTCTCTAGTTCTCTAAACCTTAAGTTTCACATGACTAGACCACAAAAAACCCTCCTATTTCATCTTTCTTTACACAGTTCCAGCAAAAGCCGAAAATCCCACACTTTTAGGGACTTAGCCGAATATTGAGATCACTGAAGGCTCGAATTTTGTTATCATTTGAGGGCTTAGATCGGCATCAGAAGTGAGTAGAGATTAATTGGAATCATTGACCGAAGGAACCGGTGGTAAGTCTTTTCAATCTAGTCTTTATTTCGTATTTTAGAAAAGCTGAAACCCCTAAAGGTTAGGGAGGCTGTCGACTTGGACTTGTAGCCCTAAGGGGTTGTGATAACTGTTTTTTCTTGTTAGTAAGGTGATCTAGAGGCTGCTGATCAAGGGCTTGGACAGGTGGAGCAACAGGATCTAAGTCTAGTCGCAAACTTTGGCAAAGGTAGGATTGCTAGTGCCTAAGGGTTATGGTCGAATAAGGTAAGGAGTTAATATGTAGTTCATTTCGGTAGTTAGATTAATGTGGTAGTAATATAATTGTAGGTAGTTCGTGCGTGGATCTCGTCAGCGAATCGTCATAAAAAAAGGTGTGTAACTGACACCCCTTCTTAGTCTAGATCGGCAAAAGCCGAAAAGCCGAAATGCCAAAAAATCGGTATTTTGTGGACTTGCAAGTGTGCAAATGCTCGTGAGGTAAATTAATTAACGTTTTTGGTAAACTACAGTGTTTAGACCGCAGAGTGCAAGATTTTTGTGCCTTCAATATTTTTGGGCTTAATGGGCTAAAATTGGGATAATGGGCCAGCGGGCCCAATTCGGTAAGAACCCTCGGTAAATGTTTTTGATAATACATGAAAAGTGAGTATATGCATGAAAACCCTAAATTAGATAAATTACTGAAATACCTCAATAGGTGGAAAATTTACAGATTTACCCCTAGGAGTGGAATTACTGAAATAACCCTAGGGTTAAGGTTGACCGGAATGCATGTTTGACTGTTGTTATGTACTGCATGCCATGTTATTATTATCTGATGCATGGGACTGGGATATTGATGGAGGAAGTACTGAAAGTGGCTCGTCATCGATCGAGGCTTTGCCTCAATTTACTGATAATTGGCATCAATGCTGCAACTGTGGAGTGTAGGGCTGGGTAGGTTGAGCTATTCCCCACATGGAGTGTAGGGCTGGTTCAGGTGGAGTTAGCGGTTGGTTATAGGCTGGGTTGGGCTTGCATACATGCATATGATTGCTCTATTCTGGAATGGGCCTATGGGCTATACTGTTATCTGAAAAGGGGCTAAGGCCCAGTTTACTATATTCTGAAAAGGGCTTCGGCCCAGTACCCACTGTTAACTGAATAGGCTTAGGCTCAACGGGCTTGAGCTGACTTGGGATTTGGATGGGTTTTTCTTACACACTAAGTTTCCAAACTCACTCCCCTTCCTTAACCTTGCAGGTGGGCCTTGCTGTGGGTGACTTGGAGCTGGAGGGGATTCAGAGTGGCCATGGTGATCGCTTTTGTGCTTTGAAATAAGTGACTGATTTTCCTTAGTTTATTTTACTTACTATTTAATCTTGGGTTGTAATAAGGCTGCTCTATTATTTTTTTTATGGGTTGATTTATATTTTATTATGATGAAATTAATTTATATTAACTATCAAAATGGTCTAGATCTAGGGTTCGTTTTCAAAAAAACATAAATTGATTTCAAAGTAACACGATTACAAACAAGGCTTTTGCTATGATAATGTTTTCCAAAATTAAATATGTTTTATTTTAAAATGAACATAATTACAATGGTAACCTAAAAATATACACGATGTTAGAGTGTGGTAATGGCGGTGTGCATGTCTAGGATTGGATCCGAAAGAGCTTGGTACTTAAGCAGTCCGATGGACTCACCTCCTCTTTTTCTGGTTTCCTACCTGGTGCACAGCTTCCATTCACTTTAGCTTAACAAAAGACAGTTTTTAACACTAAAATGAAACATGGGTTTTTAACTTCAATGTGGCACGTCGGATTCAGCCATAACGTCTGGGCCGGGTTTGGGGTGTTACAGGCCGTGTGTCCCCTACACCTTAATTGTTGCAAAATGGGATGCTCAGAATTGAGCACACGGGCAGAGACACGGGCGTGTGTCTCAGCCATGTGGATGACACGGCCCCAGGCACGAGCGTGTCTCCTGGGCATGTGAAGTCTGCACCTATTTTATGAAAAATTATGAAAATTAAATCGACCATGCGGCCTAAGCACACGGACATGTGCATTGGCTGTGTGACTTCAATTTGTTGTTGGGTGATAAATAGAGAGTTACATGGGTTAAGGACACGGGCGTGTATGACCACATGGCCTGCCCACACGGGCATGTCCCAAACAGTCTCCAAAGTATGTTATTAGGGACAAAATGAATGAAGGTAAAATTTTTTTAATATGGACAAAAATTTGTCGCTCGAAAATGTGTGTTTGCTTGTGTTTATGTCTAGTAATGTCTCGTACCCTATTTCGGCGTCAAATACGGGTAAGGGGTGTTACGCCCTAATTGGCACACGGCCTAGCACACGGGCGTGTGACTTGGCCGTGTTGCATAAGTTAGTATACCCTACAGGTTTGGCATGGCCTAGCACACGGACGTGTGTAGCCACTTCGAAGGGCACACGAGCTAGACACATGGGCGTGTGGTTGGCAGTGTGACCCAAGTCAGTATGTATGCCTTGTTTCCACACGGTCTGAGACATGAACGTGTCTGGAGCCGTGTGAGGTACACAGCCTGTTCACACGGGCGTGTGACCCCTGTAGGGTTGAAAGTTATCTATGTTTTCAAAATTTTCATAAGTTATCAGTTTAGTCCCAAACCACTTTTAAAGCATGTGTAAGGCCTCATAGGCCCTTATAAGGGACAATGTGATTGTGTTGAATGATTTATGAGAATGAATGCTTTATGTTTGATAAATGTATGCTATATGTTGTGAATTGATTGGTAATACCTCGTAACCCTACTCCGACGACGGATCTGGGTTTGGGGTATTACACCGACACTCTATGAATTGCAATTTGTTACAGACATTGCATCATGGTTTGGGGTTTCCAACACTCCCAACACTGGCTGTTAAGGGAGACGAAAACCTCAGGCTGGTGTGTTTAGAACTTCATTCCTTCCTTGAATACTCCCTTGATGCAACAAAACGCTCATGATAATTCTTTGATTTATTTGAAGTAGATGATTGCATCTTGTTCATAAATATTTTGCTTGTAACCTGAGCTTCCCTTTCTGTTTGCCTCTTTTCTTTGCTTAATTCTTCAGCCTTGTGTGCTTGTTCAGCCAACACCACAAATTCTTTTAATTCCAGAATTCCAATTAACAGCTTGATATTTTTCTTTAGCCCTTCTTCAAATCGTTTGCACATTTCGGCTTCAGTCTGAACTCATTCACTAGCATACTTGCTTAATCTAACAAATTCTCGTTCATACTTGGATACTAGCATATTCCCCTGTTTGAGCTCTAGGAACTCCATCTTTTTCTAGTCTAGGTATCTCTGACTAATATACTTCTTTTTAAACTCTGTTTGGAAAAAATCCCATGTAATCTATTCTTGGTGCCACAGATGATATGGTTTTCCACTAGTTATAAGCTGTGTCTTCAATAATGACACTGCACATTTCAGACATTCGACTGGTGTACATGATAACTCATCTAAAACCTGTATAGTATTTTCCATCCAGAACTTAACCCTCTCTGGACCATCATCGGTCGTAGCCCTAAATTCTTCAACTCTATGTTTTCTGATTTTATTTATTGGAGCCTTACCAATTCTAACAGATCTAGCATCCTGTGGCATTTCATCATGTTGTAAAGAAGTTGGGGGAGGTCGTTGAACAGTAGGGTTTGTTCTCATATATTCACTAAACCACTCATCCATCAATTCAAAGAAGGCTGCTTTTGCCGCCTCACTTCGGCCCTCCGATACGGGCCTTCTATTACCACTAGATGTAGCTCGCTGCACTGAAGCTTGAGCAGCACTCTCAACTTCCTTAGTCTCAGCTCTAGCTTGGTTGGAAGATATTACTATATAAAGATACATTTAAAAGTGGTTAGGAGATATCACACTATCATAATTTATATAATGACATGTATAGCTAGACTCGTACCTGCTACATTTGTCCGAGAATCAACTAAACCGTAGCTCTGATACCACTAAATATAACACCCCTTTCCTGTATTCAATGTTAGAACAGGGTACGAGGCATTACTAGACTTACAAAACAAGTAATCACACAATTCAGCGTCATAAATTCGCGTCCAAATTAAAACTATTTACATTCATTCGTAGAGTCCCTAATACGAGTCTACGAGGTCCAAAACATACTTTGGAAGTAGTTCGAGTCTACGAGTCTATGTACAGGGGTCACACGCCCGTGTAGGCAGGCCGTGTGGTTACACATCCCCGTGCCCCTAACCCGTGTAACTCTCTAACTTGTAGGCCATGAGCAAATTGGAGTCATACGGCCAAGTCACGCGCCCGTGTGCTAGGCCGTGTAGTAAATTTTTATTTTAGAATTTAGGTGCAGTTTTCACACTGTCGTGTAACACACCTGTGTTTAAGGCCGTGTTAACCACATGCACGCCCGTGTCTCTGCTTGTGCGCTCGATTCTGAGCATACTATTTCTCATTTTTAAGATGTAGGGGACACACGGCCGGACCACATGCCCATGGGCTAGGCCGTGCTTCACACATGGCCTAGACACATGCCTGTGTGCCTACCTGTGTGGAAAAAATTAAGCCATTTCCTAGCCTCATTTGTCACCAAATTTCCCATTTTCCTACACTAAAACATACCAAATACAATCCAACCATTTCAAACATACATCTCAAGCAAATTTCATCATATACAAGGCATTCCACCACATGCATACATGTTTATAATTTTACTATGGACTAAACCATTTGTTAGACACACTTAAACAACTACTTAATATATGTGAAGATAGCATAGCATGACATTACAAGTGTATGAAAATAACCATTTCTAGCCATTCCAATGGCTAGGTTACAAAAATCATTATCAAGCCACTATGGCCAATTAAGCTTATACATGTCATTATACCAAAATGAGATTTCTATATATACCAAAATGAGATATTGGATAGTGTGATGATTGCTCCGATCGACTTCCAACCCTCACGAGCTTTGAGCACTATAAAACTGGGAAAATTAAACGAAGTAAGCATTTTATGCTTAGTAAGTTCATATAACTGAAAATAAACTTACAAATCAAATTTATTAAAACAAGCATTCATACTACACATTCCATCAATTTTGGGTAAGATACCTAAACACACAATCACTTATTCAAACAAGTTAGTCACATAATTTCATAAGACTATCAAGTAAAACATAGATGAGCTCATCACATTACAAGTTCCATAAATTTTCACCTTTCCATGTTTTAAGATTCCTTTTCTATCGAACTATTGAAATCTAGATGGATGTTCGGGTAATATACACATGTGCGAAAGTACCCATTAGGGTACATAATAAGAAGGCACACTCTTGAGTCGTACATTTTACAATAGGATTACCAGTCCAGGCTAAATCCTATCAGTAGCATTTGCTCCAAAGAGCTTAATGTGGATTACCCGTCCGGGCTAAATCCAATTTATAACCTAAACTCAAGAGGGCTTACATTAGAATTACCCATCTGGGCTAAATTCTATTTGCAACATATGCACTATTATACCTAACCATCGAAATTCAACATCCAATCAGAACACAATAATTTATCCATACTACACAACTTAAAACTATATCATTATGTATATATCATCTCATACATATAAACACCATCATACAATTCAAATCAAGCATATTAACATACATTTTTAAGTTACACGAACTTACCTTGAAAATGGTTCGTATTTGAATGTCAACTAATCCAAAACCTTTTGTTTTCCTCGATCTAGTTCCGTTGTCGGTCTTTTCGAATCTATATGGATAAATTTAGTTATTAATCTATCACATTTCAATTACATTTGCATTCTATTACGTCCTAGATAAAATTACCATTTTGTCTCTATTCTTTTCAAAAATTTTAATTTTGTCCCTAGGCTCGGAAAATGAAATTCATGAAATTTAACCTTCCTTCCAAGCCTATCCAAAATTTAATAACAATTTTTACACCACATACATTCCACGAATTTCAGCATTTTCCTTGGGTTTTACTACTTTTTCATTTTAGTCCCGAAATCAAGTTTTCATAAAAAATTACTTTGTAAAAGTTATTTATCTATGAAAAACCTTTCATTTTCTACCATAAATTTCTAATTTTCAGCATATTCATCCATGACCCAAATTCGAAACCTTGATAACTTTTCAAATTAATCCCCTAAATAGAGAGATTAGACTATCCCAATTCCAAAAATATAAAAATCATTAAAAACGGGACTTGATTTCATACCTTATTGAGCTTGACAAGTTTTCATCCTCTCCTCTAGGGTTTCAATAGAAATTTTTGGGATGAAGATGAATAGAAAAGATGATAATTCTTTTTAATTATTTGTCATATTTTAATTTTAGTGATTTCTAATTTAATCCTTAGCTATTTCTAATTTTTCCATGGATGAGTCATTAAAGTCTTTACTAAATCTTCTTTAATGGTCTAATTACCAAATAAGGACCTTAAGTTTTGAATTCCTTAGCTATTTGATACCTATAGCTATTAGAATCTAACTTTTACATTTTATGCAATTCAGTCCTTTACCTAATTAACCACTCAATCGATAAAATTTTCGTATCAAAATTTTCATGTGACCTTCCTATCATGATATCAATCATAACATAAAATAAAATAAATTTTTATTTAATTTTTATTATTTATTTTTTTAACTCGACATTATTATCTCGAAACCACTATTCTGATTTCACCGAAATTGGGCTGTTATAGTATTACTACATTGGTTATTATTGGGGCCACTTTTGGTTATTCCTCTTTTAAGTAGAGGTGCACAATTGATGTTGAAGTGTTGCTTTATCTACACAGCTAAAATGTTAGTCATATTATTGCACAATGGTTTTAAATTTATTTGATGGTTGTGGCTTTGGAAAAACTCAAAGTTTCAATATTAATAATTGAATGTAAGATTTGAATGGACTGATAAATATCAATAAAGTTTTGACCAGTTAGAAGCTCTGTGGACTGAAGTATTAATTCTGGTTTAGCTTGAATCAGGTAAGGAGTTGTTATTACAGAGATATATTATCGAATGGGATTAGATTATGTTTTGATGCAGTCAGGCAAGGTAATAGCCTGTACTTTCTGACAGTTAAAAACTACATGGAAAGAATTATTCGATACATGATCTAGAATTGCCGACTATTATTTTAAATTGAAATCTGACAACATTACTTGTTTGGTGAAAGATGTCATATATTCACCGATTATAAAAAGTTGAAGTATCTAATGTTGCTAAAAGATTTGACTTTGAGATAGCGTATATGACTTGAATTGTTGAAAGATTATGGTTTGACAATTGTATATCAATTGGAAAGAACGAATGTGGTTTCAGATATTTTGAGTAGAAAATCTCTATATGCTTTGCAAGCCATGGATATCGATTATGATTCTCTGATAATAGCTTAATTTTAGCTGAGTATAGAGCTAAACTGATGTTTCTAGAATAGAAAGGTGAAACTCAGAAAAGTGATAATGAGTTGTAAGTTAAACGAATATAGTGTGAAATGATTTCTGATTCAGAATTCCAGGATAGATTTGATAAATGTATGTCATTTAGAGACAGAGTCTATGTACTAAAGAATTTGGAGCTTGTGCAGAAAATTATACATGAATGATCATAGTGGTACTATGTCTGTTTATTTGGGGAATGATAAAATGTATAATGATTTAAAAAATATGTATTAGTAGCTCGGAGTGAAATGTAGTATTTTTGAATCTGTGTTTAAATGTTAGATGTATTAACAAGATAGAGATGATACCTTCGAGATGGTTATAGTTAGTGAAAATACCGAAATGGAAATGAGACAAAGTTACTATGAACTTTATATCGGGATCATCCCTGTCTATGATAAAGAAAGATACTATTTGATTAATTTAATTGTTTCATGAAGCCTATACATTTTACCCTGGAATGAATGGGTTTCTCACTTGATAGATTGCCTAAATTATCTGTTTCTGAGATTTTCAGATTATATGAGGTGCTAGTTTCTGTTATTTCTGATGGAGATCTACAGTTTAAATTCCAATTCTGAAATAAGTTACAAGAAACTCTGGGTATACAATTACATTTTAGTACCATATTTCATTTTCAGACGGATGGTCAATCTGAACATATGATTCAGAATTTAGAAGATGTGCTTTGATATTGTGCACTTGAATTTGAAAGTAATTGAGAAAAGTACTTGCCTTGGGTTGAATTTGCTTATTATAACAGTTAACAGTCAAGTATAAAATTATGCTGTACGCGGCTTTATATGATCACAAATATAAAACTTTGGTGTTTTGGACAGAGTTCAGTAAGAAAAGATACATATAGTAGATTTAAATTCCTTGAACTCGAAGAAGAATGAAAGTGATATGCATAATAGTCCGATTTTAGCTAAACCAAAATAGTGGTTTCGAAACCACAAATCTGATGTCAAAAAATTATTTTAATATTATTTTTGGTATTTACAGCATTTTATTTGATATGTGTGAAAATTTCATGAGTTAATTTATTGTTTGAATAGTCAATTTGAGAAAAAGGACTAAATCGTATAAAATGTAAAAGTGTTGTTCTATTTGTTAAAGGTGTTAATTAGCTGTGGAATATTAAATTAGAGGTCCTTATGTTGTAATTAGACCATAATTAAATTTAATGGACATTAATGGGCATAATATCATGAAATTTGGTGGTTTTTATTTAAGGTTAATATTGGTATTTGATTAATAATGTTATTATTAATAAAACAAAATGAAACCATTATCTAATATCATCATCTTCAACCGTGAATAGCAAAGGAGAAAACTATTTTAGGGCTTGTGATATTCGGCCATTTCATAATTCAATTGTAAGTCCATTTTAGCTCGATTTTTTTATGATTTCTAGGTTTTTGTAATTGTTGCAACTCAATCTAGCTAGCCTGTACCTTTAAATTCGAAATTGTTAAAGATTTTAAGAGTTTCCATTGATGAGTTTATGAGTTCTTTGATGTTTAATGTTGAAATATGAATTTTTGATGGTAGATTTTTATGTTTTGTAAAGTGATTTTTGATGAAAATGCATAATAGGGATTAAATTGTGAAATGTGCAAACTGAGTGGTTAAAATGTGAAATAAATGAAAGTTAGGGGCTACTAGGGGCACTATGGTAATTCCACTAAGCTTGGGTTTAATGAAAATATGTGAATTTTGTGTCTTTGTGAAATAGGGACTTAATTATTAAAATGTAAAAGTTTAAGGGCTAAAGTGCAAATAGGCCTAAATGTATGTTTTGGACTAAATTGAAATAGTGGTTGACTAAAGAAGTTAATTTTGAATATATTTAGATAAAGAAAAGAGGAATTCGAAATTAGATCGGGGGAAGGCAAGATTATCGAGTAACTGACTCATTTCGCCGTTTTCATAGTTAAGGTAAATTCGTATATGGTAATTTCATTATAAAAGTATGTTAAAAGCTTTGATATTGCATAAATTGTGATTATGAGATTATGGATTCTACTGATTATGCGATTTATACTGATTAGGCTTTGAGTGCGATTTATACTGATTAGGCTTCGGGGCCATGCATATCGGATGATTTCACTTCGGGCCATGATAATTGTTTTTTCAGATAAGTTATATTGATTTGGCTACGGGCCATGGTATAGGTACTTATCGTATGATACTATTGAGTATCCAATTTCTTTTCCGAATGGTCTAACGAGTAAACGAATGATGTGGTTGAGAAAGAGGTTAGTACGAGGCGATACAGGTATGTACAAAACCTATTCGAGTATTAAATACAGAAAGTTCAATGAGATGGTATTTAATCATGTTTTAAGACATGAGAAAGGTTTGTAGTTAATGTGAAATTGGTTGATTTACACTTATTTAATGTATTAAGTTATTTACATACGAGCTTACTAAGCTATGAAGCTTACTTCATGTTACTTTTCTATGTTTTATAGTGAATCAAGGCTAGCTCAGATCCGAAAGTCGTCGGGAACATCATCACACTATCAGACATCTATCTGGTACTTTTGAGCTGTGTATATATGGTATATGGCATTTAATAGCCCATTTTTAGGGTTAATCAGAACAGTGGTTTTGGGGCCACCAAATTTGATGAGTAGGTTTGTAAATATTATATTTAATATTTACGAGTTAATTGTGATTTTAAAAAGGTTTTTGATATTGTGATTTTTGTTTTATAAGCAATTTATTAAGTTCAAGCGGTATGACCCTAAGGTCAAGTGGGTTTAGAAAATGAGGTATCGGGACCTCATTTCTATAAACCGAGTCGTAAATATTTTTACAAATATTTACGGAATGGCAATAAGATGGTATTAAAGTTTCGTTGAAAAATTTTATCGTTTTGATAATTAATTAAGCAAAAATGACTAAATCGCGTAAAATACAAAAGTTACATTCTATTAGTAAAGAGGTGTTATTTGTCCTTGGCTTTTAAAGTGAGGGTCCTCAAACGGTAATTAAACCATTTGATTTGTGAGTGGACATGTTTGGCCATGCATGAAATATTTTAAATGGTTTATAATTAAGGGTATATGCGTAATTTTGATAATAAAGGTTAATAAAAAAAAAACATAAAGCCATCTTGATGTTCATCATTTTTGTCGAATAAAGCTTGAAGAATAGCTAAAAATGGGGTTTTTCATTTGGCTAAGCTAAGTCAAGCAGTTAAGGTACGATTTTTGATTCGTTTTTAATGATTTTTATGTTTTTGAGATCGTTGCTTCGTAATCTAGCTAGCTCGTACCTCCGATTTCAAAATTGTTAAAGAATTTGGATGATGCCATTGTTGATAATGTGACGAATTTGTGGTTTGATGACGAAAAATAAAATTTATGTATTGGGTTAACATGTTTTGTGTTTGGATTTTTGATGAATTTGAGTAATTTAGGCTAAATTGTGAAAATGATATTTTGAGGAATTAAAATGTGAAATAAATGAAATATGTGGACTTGTATGAGTACTATGAAAATTTGGCTAAACATGGGTTTGTGGAAATTTTGAGTAAATTGTGTTATTTTGAAATAGAGACTAAATTGTAAAAGTATGAAACTATAGGGGCAAAAGAGTAATTTTGCCAAAATGTGTAAATTGTGTTAAATTGAATGAATTAATGATTAAATAAGTAAATTTTGTTATTAAATAGATTGGCAAAAGTGGAATTCGGATCTAGATCAAGAGAAAGTCAAATTATCGAATAGTCGTTCCGGTCAGTTCGTGTTAGTACGAGGTAAGTTCATAACTATATAAATGTTGTTTTATTGAAATGTGTGTGCATTATATATGCTGAATTTAGTTGTAAAGAAATATGGTTGTGAGATTGGAATATGTAATATGTGAATTGGATTTGATGCACTAAGTGTGCGATAAAGGCAATAGCTACGGCTATTAAAATGGCATTGAGTGCGTGAGATTATAATAGCATTGGCTGAGTAAATGGCACTATGTGGGCGACACTAATATAAGTTCGGTTTAATGTAATGGCACTAAGTGTGAGATACAATTATAGTTTCGGCAACTAAATTGGCACTAAGTGTGCGATACAATTATAGTTTCGGCAACTAAATTGGCATTAAGTGTGTGATACAATTATAGCTTCGGCTAATTAATTGGCACTAAGTGTGCGATACAATTATAGCTTTGGTTAATTAATTAGCATTAAGTGTGCGAGTTCGTTGAATGTTCAAGGACGATCAAATGAATTATTGTTTCGAGCATTGAAATGATAAGCATGACATATAAGAAGGTAATGGTACAGGTATGTACGAAACCTATGTGGTTGATGATGTTAAGTATGAAGTAGATGAAAAATTATGTAAATGAATGGTGAAATGAGTTGGATTGAATGGCATTATTAATGCTATTCATAAGATTAAAGATGTGAAATGAAAGTAAGATATGACTTTGAATAAAGATGAGTAGTATAATGTATTATATATACTCGCTATATAAAATTGTGGTGCTATGTTTCGGATATGAGATTTACGAAACATGAAACATGACTATAATGTATGATTTCTTGGTTCAAAAACTGGAACAGGTATCGAAATTAAAATGGTGAGTTGGTTGTATGATTTATATATGCAATTTGGTTTAGGTGAATAAGGAAATTATAGATGTTCGAGTTTGGAAGTGTTTAAAAGAAGCTGATATAACTTTATGTATGATTTGTAATAAATGGCCATGGTTAGGTTGGCGGTGAAATGAATATGTGTGAGCTTGATTTATATGATGAGCTAATGGTTGTTATTCAATTTTGAAATTATGGTTATATGTTCATTGATAAACAAGATAAGTGAAGTTATTTAATGTGGTTCTATGAATTTACAAGTATAATGAATGTATATGTGATTGAGATTTGTTAAATTCGGTTTAATGATATTGATTTATAAATATCATTAAAATGAATTATTTGCTTATGACTTACTAAGCTTTCAAAGCTTACTCTGTGTGTTTTTCCTGTGTTAATAGAGTTTTGGAGACTTGCTCTGGTTGGGAGTCGTTGGAGATCTCATCACACTATCTGGTTATCGCTTCGATAAATAAAAGCTTTGAGTTTTTTTTTTTTTTTGCGTGGAATGTATAGGCTAGAGAATTTTAGATATGTTTTGAGATGTGTATATCTAGCCATGTGATATGGCTTGGTTATGGATGAGATTAGGAATAAATTTTGGTATATGCTTTGTGTTCAAAAATAGTAGAATTTAATGTGCTCATGAATGTCCAAATGAAATAGTCAATTTTGGTAAGTTTTATGGTTGATTTGAAAAGTTGATATGATAAGAAATGCTATAAATTCAAATGGATTAATATGATGTATGAATCATATGTTTGGATATGAAGTTAGTACTTTGAATTGGTATGTTTGAGTTGGATTTGTATATGATAATGAATGATGGTATTATGGGTCGATTAATGCATGACTTGGTATGCTTTTAAATTTCTTTTGGACATGAAATATGCTTGGTTTGATACTTGTAGGGATGAAAACAAAAGGGTGGCTAAATTGGCTTTGTAAATGGCCTACTTTTGTCCACACGGGAAGAGACACGGCAATGTGTCTCAGCCATGTGTGACACACGGTCATGCTACACGGTCATGTGTACCCTGGGTAGCCTTTCGAATTAAGTCAATATACCCTACAGACTTGGCACGGCCTAGACACACGGGCTGGCACACGGGCGTGTGGTCGGCCATGTGACCCAAGTCAGTATGTATGCCCTATTTCCACACGGCCTGGACACGGGCGTGTCTCTCGGCCGTGTGAGTGACACGGCCGAGGCACACGGGCGTGTGACCCCTACAGTGATGAAAAATTTGTATGTCTCGTCTAAGATTTTTGAGTTATCAGTTTAGTCTCGAGCCACTTCTAAGCATGGTTTAAGGCTGAGACGAGCCTAGTAAGGGACAATATGATTGTGATTGATAAAAGTTTTAATTTGCACGCAAGATTTATAATTCGGATATGTATGAATGTTGTGTTGTAAGTCCGGTAATGCCTCGAACACTGTTCCAGCGTTGGAGACGGGTAAGGGGTGTTACATGACATGTATAGGCTAGATGTGATATTTTGGTTATGTTTATAGCGATGAGAGTTGGCTTATAAATGATGTTAATATTGATGTATGTTTGGCTAGTAGAAATGACTTATTTTGACATGTTTGGTATGAGTATGGCTAATTGAATTGTGGAGTTTAAATGCTTGAGAAATGCTTTGATGAAGTATGATTTTAGAAGTTGAGTTGATAAGTATTTGACTAGGTAAATGGGATTGAATTGAGTATTGAAATTGGTTGAAATGGATATTGTATGAATTGTGCATTTGGTTGATTTTGGCTGCTTAATTGACTGATGAAATGGTACCATTTTGATTGTTTAGGTGTGCCTGAATACGGGTGGCAAATTGGCCTTACAAATGGCCTATTTTTATCCACACGTGCAGAGACACGGGCGTATGTCTCAGCCATGTGTGACACACGGTCATATTACACGGTCGTGTGTCCCCTGGTGATGAAATTAAAGTGAAGTCAGTATGCTCAACACGGGTATAGGACACGGGCGTGCAACTGGCCGTGTGGTACAAGTCAGTATACCCCCTAATTTGCACACTACCTAGCACACGGGCGTGTGACTTCGCCGTGTTGTATAAGTCAGTATACCTGTAACACCCCTTACCCGTATCCAACGCCGGAATAGGGTATGAGGCATTACCAAACTTAAACATAAGCAAACATACAAAATCGAGACGTAAATTTCCATCCAAATTTCAAACTTTTCATTTACATTCACATCGTCCCTAAAACGAGCCTATGAGGCCCAAAACATGCATTGGAAGCGGTTTGGGACTAAAACGAGAACTTTGGAAAATTTCACAACATTTAGAAAAATTTTCATGTTTTAAGAGTCACACGCTCGTGTGGGCAGGCCGTGTGGTCACACACGCCTGTGTCCCTAACCCGTGTAACTCTCTATTTGTCATTCAAGAACAAATTATAGTCATACGGCCAAGGCACACGCTCGTGTACTTAGGCCATGTGGTCGATTTAATTTTTAAAATTTTTCATAAAATAGGTGCAAACTTCACACGCACAGGGCACACGCCCGTGCATGAGGCCGTGCCATCCACACGGCTGAGATACACGCCCGTGTGCTCAATACTGAGCATTTTGTTTTGCAACAATTAAGTTGCAGGGGACACACGGCTAGATCACATGCCCATGGGGCAAGCCGTGTGTCACACACGGCCTAGACACACACCCATGTGTCTACCCGTGTGGACAAAAATAAGGCTATTTTTCAAGCCATATTGTCACCCTTCCATGCACAAACCTACACAACATAACATAGTACCATTACAAGTACATACATTTAGCCAATTCAGCCATAATAAAGATATCCACACATCATTCACATGTTACCATTTCACACATACAACATCACATGCTAACCAATTTCAATCATGCATACTTCCACATCCATGGAAACATCATCATATGCATATATACTTAAACCAATATTAGCTAATACCATATGGCCATTTACAAAATGAATTATCAACCAATATAGGCCAACACATTAGGCCAAATCAATTATGACAAATAACAAAATAACCAAGTCCCTGTACATGCCATAACTCAAAATGTTAAATTCTTTGGCACCCAAAATAATAAGTAGATAGTGTGGTTGGATCTTCGACAATCTCCGATCCTCGAGCTGGCTTGGTGACACTATAAGACAAGGGAAAAAAAAGGGAGTAAGCTTTAAAGCTTAGTAAGTTCCCATGGAAATAATAAGCATTATAAACTCACATTTAACATACAATTAACTGGAAGTAAATTAACATAAATGTCATTATAAATCTCATAATCAAACTTACTCAACCACAACCTTACCAAGGGATTCAGCACATATCGAGCTCATTAAGCATGAGTTCTATGTACATACCTATACCAATTTACAATATACCATATTCTTTCACAACTTTGACAATTCCTGTTGCATTTCCCATTGAACCACTTGGAATACTAAAGGATACTCGGGTATCTCGCACACATAGTACTACACCAATGCCATATCCCAGATATGGTCTTACATGAGATCTCGTAACGATGCCAATAGCCCAGTTATGGTCTTACACGAAATATCATATCAATGTCATATCTCAGATATGGTCTTACACGAAGTCTAATAATGATGCCATATCCCAGATATGGTCTTACACATAGTCTCGGTAACCCTAATGTCATGACATTTGTATCCTATCTATTCCTAAGGTTCAATCGGGATTTCAAGATTGTCATCACTTTGTCGAACATGTTGAATGGTTAATCATAATTCATACAATAGTAAATCAATTAAAACATAATTAAAACAATGCGTTACTTACATAAGAACTTACCTCGGTACAAAAATAGTAGGAAATGAACCTAATCGTCAATTACTTTGTTTTTCCCCTAATCTAGGTCCGAACCTCATTTATCTTGATCTATAATAGCAAATATAACTCATTTATTAATCACATTACTCAATTCAGTCCAAAACTTACATTATGGCAAAATTATATTTTTGCCACTAAACTTTGACATATTTACATTTTAGTCCCTAGGCTCATAAAATGAAATCTATTCAATTTTATTAAGACCCAAGCCAAGCTGAACTTCTTTCATGATTATAAAAGCTCACGTTTTCCATTTAATCACATTTTTATACACATTTTGAAATCTTTTTACAAATAGGTCCTTTTGACATTTTCATTAAAAATCACCTAGCAAAAGTTGTTTATCTAACATTAAACTTGCATAATCTACCATTAGACATCAAAATACACAAATATCTAACATGGTTCAAACCCTAGACTTCAATCATCTCACAAATTAATGGTAGAAATATATAGATTAGGTTACAAGGATTTCAAAAAAATAAAAATCATTAAAAACGGGGCTAGAACGGACTTACAATCGAGCTTGAAAGATGAACAAACCTTAGCTATGGTTCTCCTTTGAAATTTTTGGCCAAGGTAGAAGGTGAGCAAAAAAATTGGCTTTTAATTTGATTTTTAATCCATTTATTAGCCAAATGACCAAAATGCCCCTAACTTAAAACATGAAATTTCTGTTACCTAATGTCCTTTTTGTCCATAATTTAAAAAATGGTCTAATTACCATCTAAGGACTTTCAATTTAAAATTTCATAACAATTTGACACCTCAAGCATATAGAATTCAACTTTTGCAGTTTTTACAATTTAGTTCTTTTTGCTAACTTGAGTGCTCAAACATCAAAATTTTTGAACAAAAGTTTCACTAAATCATTCCGTAAAACTGTAGACCATGAAAATGTAATAAAAATAAATTTTTCTACGTTAGATTTGTGGTCCCGAAACCACTATTCCGACTAGGCCCAAAATTAGGCTATTATAATACCCTACAGTTTTGGCACGACCTAGTACACAGCCTGGAACACAGGCGTGTGTGGCCACTTCGAAGGGCGCACGGGCTAGACACACGGGGGTGTGGTTGGATGTGTGACCCAAGTCAGTATGTATGCCCTGTTTTCACACGGCCTGAGACACAGGCGTGTCTGGAGCCGTATGAGGTACACAGCCTGTTCATACGGGCGTGTGACCCCTGTATGGTTGAAATTTTACTAAGTTTTCAAAATTTTCATATGATATCGGTTTAGTCCTGAACCACTTCTAAAGCATGTTTAAGGCCTTATAGGCCCTTAATAGGAACAATGTGATTGTGTTGAAAAATTTATGAGAATGAATGCTTTGTGGTTGATAAGTGTATGCTATAAGTTGTGTATTGATCGGTAATACCTCGTAACCCTACTCCGGTGATGGATACAGGTTAGGGGCATTACATTTATTGGTATCAGAGCTGTAGTTTAGTCGATTCTAAGACTAACGTGGTGTGTGTGAGAGTCTAGTTATACATGCCATATATACTCTGCGATAGTGTGATGATTCTTGACAACTTAAATTGTGTTTTCGTATAGTAATAGATCCTGGAAGAGCTGTAGCCGACGATGTAGAGAGTAATGCGCCCACTCCCACTCAAGGGACAACGCCATTAGATTTTAGACCTGTAATGAGTAGCCACGAGGAGAGGCTAAACAAGCCTTTTTTCAAATGATGAATGAGTGGCTCACAGAGTTTGTTCAAATGAATCCGTCTGTTCAACAACCTTCACCCCTACCTATTCCTCAACAAATCCCTATTGTTCCTCAAATTATAGACTTGATACGGTTGAACAAACCGCCAGTAGATAAGATTCGTAAACATAGGGCTGAAGAGTTTCGAGTTACTGTTGATGATGATATTGAGAGAGCTGAGTTTTGGCTCGAAAATACGATTTGAGTATTCGATAAATTGTCTTATACTCCTAATGAATGATTTAAATGTGTTGTATCTTTGCTGGGAGACATCGCTTATCAATGGTGGAACATGTTGATATCTGTGGTTTCGAAAGAACAGGTTACTGAGGAATTCTTTCAGACGGAATTCTGGAAGAAATATATAAGTCAGTGATTCCTTGATCAAAAGCATAAAGAGTTTCTAGAGTTAAAATAAGGCCGAATGACTCTCACTGAGCATGAAAGAGAATTCGTACAGTTAAGCAAGTATGCTCGAAAGTATATGTCTACTGAAGAGATAATGTGTAAGTGGTTTGTTGATGGACTGAACAGAGATATAAAACTTCTAGTTGGAATTCTAGAGTTGAAAGAATTTGTCGTTCTAGTTGAAAGGGCTTGTAAAGCCGAGGATCTTAGCAAAGAAAAGAGAAAAGTAGATTCAGAGGCTAGAGACTTGAGAAAAAGATCGATGAGTAAGCCGTATCAATCTTCATCAAAGAAATACAGAGATTCATATGCTCACCCAAATGCTTCAAACGAATATTTGAACAGAGATCGTAGAAAACAATACTCAAATTCTAAAACTCAAGCTACATCAGTAGCGAGTGTTGGCAGTGTGAGAGACAACAAACCCGAGTGTCAGCAGTGTGGGAGGCAACATTATGGTGAATGCTGAAATAAAAATAATAAAGCTTGTTACAAATGTGGTTCGCTAGATCACTTCATTTGAGATTGCCCTAAGCTAGATGAGAAAGATAAAGTTCAGAATATGAGACCAAGTAACACGTCGAATAGAGGTAAATGTAAGTGGTAGTAGAGGAGTGACAAAGGATTCAGCTGTGAGGTCTGAGGCCAGAGCACCTGCTAGAGCCAACACTATTTGTGCTCGCGAAGAAGCGTCATCTCCAGATGTTATCACCGGTACTTTCACTCTCTATGATAATAATGTGATTGCATTGAAAGATCCAAGATCAACTCATTTTTATATATGAATAAATTTAGTATCTAGTAAGACTTTGCCTATAGAGTCCACTGAAATTATGATTAGAGTATTGAACCCCTTAGGTAAATGTGTTTTGGTTGACAAAGTTTGTAAGAAATATTCGTTAATGAATCGAGATTTCTATTTTCTGGCTAATCTGATGCTGTTGCCATACGATGAATTTGATGTGATTTTGGGTATGGATTGGTTAACGATGCATAATGCTATACTGAATTGTGGATGAAAGATAATTGAGCTAAAATGTCCGAATAATGAGACTATTAGAATTAAATCTGATGATCTAAATAGTTTGCCAGCTGTAATATCGTCTATGTTAGCTCAGATGTTTGTGAGAAAGGGTAGTGAAGCTTATCTTGCATATGTACTTGGTACGAAAGTGATAGAAACAAAGATTGAAATAATACCAGTTGTGTGCGAGTATCCAGATGTGTTTCTAGAAGAGTTACCAGGTTTACCACCTATCAAAGAAGTTGAGTTTGGTACAGACTCAGATGTGCCAAAGATTGCATTTAGAACAAGGTACAGACACTACGAATTTCTTGTTATGCCTTTCGGACTAACAAATGCACCTACTATTTTTATGGACTTGATGAACCAGATTTTTAAGTCGTACTTAGACCGATTCGTAGTTGTGTTTATTGTTGACATATTAATTTATTCTCGAGATTAATCTGAGCACGTTGAGCATTTGAGAATCGTGCTACAAACTTTGAGAGATAAATAGTTGTTTGCAAAGTTCAAAAAACGTGAGTTTTGGCTACAAGAGGTTGGTTTTCTGGGACATATAGTTTCAACCGTGGGTATTTGAGTTGACCTGAGCAAAATTTATGAAATTATAGATTGGAAGCCTCTGAGAAATGTATCCGATGTTCGTAGTTTTCTGGGACTAGCCGATTATTATAGACGATTTGTGAAAGGCTTCTCGATGATTGCGGCTCCGATGACACGATTGCTTCAAAAGGATGTTAAAGTTGAGTGGTCAGAAAAGTGTCAGTAGAGCTTCGAGCAGTTGAAAGCATTATTGATAGAGGCACCATTGTTAGTTCAGCCTGAGTCAGGTAAAGAATTCATAGTTTTCAGTGATGCATTGTTAAATGGCCTGGGTTGTGTTTTGATGCAAGAAGGCAAAGTTGTAGCTTATTCCTCGAGACAATTGAAGCTACATGAAAAGAATTATCCGATGCACGATCTAGAGTTAGTTGCAATAGTGTTCGCATTGAAAATTTGGCGTCATTACTTGTTTGGTGAGAAATGTAACAGCCCAATCTAGGGCCTAGTTGGAACAGTGGTCTCGGGACCAGAAATCTGAGACCAAGAAATAGTTTTAAATATTATTTTGAGGTCATAGCATGTTTGTATGACTGTATAACAATTTTGATGCATTAATTTTAACAATTGTGAGCCCAATTTCGAGAAAAGACTAAATCGCATAAAGTACAAAAGTTTTGGATTGATAGCTAAGGGTGTTAAATTGCCATGAGACTTAAATTTAAGGTATTTTAAGGGTGATTAGACCCTTTTAAAAGTACTTGGCCGGCCATAGAGTCCTAGAGGAGACAAAATTTTGAAGTTTGGTGTGTTAGGTGGCTTATTTTGACTAAAAAGAAATAAAATAGAAATAGTTGTAAAATTATTTTCTTCTCATCTCTTTCCACTGAAAATATCAGCCATGAAAGGGGATTTGAAGCTAAAAAATTTTCAGCCATTTAGTTGACTCACAAGTAAGTGATTTTTAAGTTCTTTGTTAATGGTTTCTACATTTTTAAGACCCTTGAAACATAAGCTTTCAAAAGAGAGGACTATTTTGCAAAATGATGGAAAGTTTAGGTTTTGCCATGATAACATTTAGGGTGTTTTTTGAAATTTTATGGAAGAATATGAGTTTTGGGGATGTTAGAAACAATTTTTGTTAAAGGTGTTAACTTGAAAACACCTAAAAGGACCATTTTGCATAAGTTGTAAAATAAATGATAAATGAGTGAAATAATGAGAATTTCGGTTTCTTTTAGTTATAAAATGTATTCGGCTATGCTTTGTCGATTTTCGGACCAAGAGGTAAACTGGTCATTTTGTGAAATTCTAGGGGTGAAATGGGTATTTTGCCCAATTATGCATTGTCGAGTGTTTAGATTGCTGTGAAAATAGAATGAATGAATTTTTTTAATATAGATCCAGAGAAACGTGATTCGGGTCTTGATCTGGGTAAAAACAAAGTATATGAAGATTGAACTCGTTTTCATCATTTTGTTTCGAGGTAAGTACATATGTAAATAATGTGTTATTAAAGTTTATTTTGAAATATATGGAATGATATATATATGTGTGTGTGTAATTTCTCTATAGTATTCATGTGATCGAATGGCATCGATTACCATGATAGTGTAAATGGTGTGTTATGAGAATAAAGTACATTGTGAGCAAGTGAAATGCTACCCGGTTATATAAGAAACCCCGTTGAATCTTAGATTTAGTATCGCATAAAAAATATCTGAGTTCATTAGATGAATGAAATATGTAGCGTGGGTTCGGGTGTTGACCTAATGTATAGACTCGTGAGTAGCTCAGTTAGCGTACATTACATGATGACACTATGGGTTCGGGCAGTGACTCAATAAAAGGCCCGTGAGTAGCACAAATGAGAGCATTTCATAATGCGTGGTAATTTTGACCACTAGACTTATAAGGCACTTGTGACAACTCGAATTAGGGCCTAATCGGAATAGTGGTTTCGTGACCACAAATCCGAGATAGAAATAATTGTTTTATAATTATTTTGGGGTTTATGATATGATTGCATGATTGTGTGAAAATTTCGTGATGAAATTCTATGCCTAAAGTGCTTAAATTGAAAATAGGGATTAAATCGAATAAGTTGCAAAATTTACATTTTAGAAGTTTTTAGTATGAAATTGCTTTAAAACATAAATTAGGAGGTCTTAAATAGCAATTTGACCAATTTTAAGTTCATGGACAAAATTAGGACATGGAAGGAATTTTTGAAAGTTTAGTAAGGAGGGGCATTTTGGTCATTTGTATATTAAATGAAATAAAATGGGAAAAATAACACAAAATTTGTTATCATCTTCATTAGTTGCTGCCGAAAATTGCTCTCCTCCATAGCTAGGGTTTCTTCAACTTTGAAGCTCCATAGTAAGTGATTTCAAGCCCCGCTTTTAATGTTCTTTACGTTTTTGGATTCCCTGAGCTCGATTAAGCTTATGCTAACAATAATTCAACCTAGGGTTCATATTTGGAAAAATACCCATAGGTGAAATTTGTGTATTTTGATGTTTTATGATAGAATATGAGGTTTTAAATTATGTTAGACAACTTGTGCTACTCGGTTTTAAGTGAAAACGAGTAAAACAAGATAATCGGTAAAAATACCTATTGTTCACAACTATGTGTTAGAGTGAGAATTTGATGTGGTCATAGAAGATAAAAATGTTCAGCATGTCATAAAACATAAGAGTAAGGGCTGAAATTAAATTTCCGAGCCTAAGGGCAAAATTGTAATTTTGTAAAGTTAGGGGCAAAAATGTAATTTTTCCATAATGTGATCTTTGGATTGAAATAAATAGTATGAGTGCTAAATGAGCTAAATGTGTTGTTATAGATCAAGAAAGGCGTGGAATTGACCTCGAACGAGGGAAGGAAAAAGTTTTGGACTAAATCGCAAAATTTCCACATTTTGCACCGAGGTAAGTTTGTATGTAAATATTATATTATTTTCATTTACATTCCTATATATTTCAGCCTATTATATGAATATACTAGCTGATGTTAAAATATAAATCGACTATTGGAAGAATAGAAATAAATAATAGAGAGGGATCCCGATTGAACATTCGGAGAGATCGAATAAAAATAGAGGGAGCGTAGCTAGGTCACATGTATGATGCTGAGTGCACATCATGTGTACAAGAAAGCTACGAAATACAATGTAGTAGCTAGGTCACATGTGTGATACGGGATGTATCCCATGTAGACAAGAGAGCTACGTAAGAGATAAATGTAGCTAGGTCACATGTGTGATACGGGATGTATCCCATGTAGACAAGAGAGCTACGTAATAGATAAATGTAGCTAGGTCGCATGCGTGATTCCAAGTGAAGGACACCATGTAGACAAGAAAGCTACGAGACAAATCGGCTAGGTCGCATGAGTGGTATTAAGTGTTCACCATGTGTACAAGAGAGCCGAACTAAATGAAGTATGATGGTGGGGCTGTGTGCTAAAACCATTAAATATCGAGGATTGATCCGAATTGTTCAACGGGATGGTTTTGTGGTGACGTTGTGGTTATGGACCTATACTTGTGATGAATGAATTGTGGTGAAAATGATTTGTGGCATATCTATATATGTAAGATAAAATGAGGTTAGCATAAAGAATGTGTGAAAGAGTGAAATTAGCATTAAAACTGTTTTGGACGGTAGCAGTGACGTGATTTTGAAAAATCACCAAAAATAGGAGGAACATAATTAGAGGTTGAATGAGATGTGAAATTAAATTTTAATGAGTCTACTTTCATATAAAAGAATCAGAACAAGCAAAGGAATTTTATATTTTGAGATATTTACAATTGTGTGTGACTTGCTCAGGATGAATGTGTGATCCCCTGTTTCAACTTTGAAAAATCATTAAAAATTGTACAAAGAAAATTAAGAAATATAGTTTACATGCCTAAATTCCTCATTAAGTCTAGTTTTAAATGAAATAAATTTCAGGGTTATCTGAATTGTGTACTTGGAGAAATTCAATTCGTAGTGAACAGAGGTCAGACTAGTCGAGCTGTGTAACAGGGGAAGCTTTAACTAATAAACTGTACTAATCGGCTGAACCAAAAATTCTAGAAAAAAATTAGCAAAAATATTTATGAGTCTAGATTCATGGAAATTTTACAGATTTGAATTTCGAGTTTTTCAACTCGAGTTATGATTTATTTAGTGAATATGACGCAGGGGGGGACAGCTTGATCAAATTGGGATAAACAATAAAAGTTAAAAAAATATTATATAATTGAGTTATGTTGTAAACATGTTAGATTTCTTATTTGTTATTTATATACTTACTTACTAAGCTATATACTTATCTTCTTTTCTTTTTTCTTGTCTTATAGAGTTACTAAGCCAGATCGGGAATTGAAGATCGTCGGAGACCCATCCACACTATCAATACTTTTTGGTACATTGTAAACACTATTTTGAAATATGGCATGTATAGCAGACTTGGTTATTTTGTTACGTGTCATAAATTTCTAGGTTTAAATTACTACTTATAGTATCAAGCTAATCATTTTGTATGAAACCTTTGGAATTAGTTTGTATTGTTAATAGCAGATGTTATAATGATCAAATTGCACGCTATATTTTTGTTGGGTTTTATTTAATAGTATTTACTATGATTTGTTAATACCTCGTACCCTGTTCTGGCTATGGATACGGGTAAGGGGTGTTACAGCACTTGGGTATAAACTCCTCGTGTATCCGTAAGTATCCCGAGTGTTCAATGAGTAACTCGAAAGCTTAATTAATGTGGCCTCAATAAGGTATGTACACTGAATTTAGGATTTGAGCTGAGCATGTGATGAGACGTAATGAGCATTTGTGAACAAAGTGAAGAATAAGATAAAGAATTTTAAGTGATTTACATTTTTACTTTGAAGTATGATATGTCATCATTAGTATATGATTTATTCACACTTATTTGCCTATATGTACTTACTGGGCTCCTAAGCTTACCCTCTTTCCTTTCCTTTCTCATAGTGCCATCAAAGTAGATCAAGGATTACCAGTCACGTCGGGAAAGCCAGTCACACTAATATTTTGAAGCCTCTCGGTATAGTTGAAATCTTCTATTTTGATTATGGCATGTATAGGACTTAAGCTTTTGAGTCTTGTGTTATGGTTGATTGGCCAAGCATGTTGGCTTAATCTAATATTTGATTTATTTTGTACAAGGTCTTGTGATTAAATGAGATATGGTCTATTGAGGCTGATTTGGTTGTTGATATAGTCTAGTATAGGTTTTGGATATTATTGTGTAGGTTGCGTAAGTTAGGGCGGCAAATAGGCTTGGTAAATAGCCTTATTTTGCCCATATGGGTAGGCATACGGGCGTGTGCCTTTGGTCGTGTGACATTTTAGGTATGCTAACGTCAGAAACAGAATACTAAGTTTTTGCACACGGGCTTTGAACACGGGCGTGTTGAGGTCGTGTGAGGGACACGGGCCATGGACACGGGCGTGTGTCTAGGCCGTGTGAAGTCTGCACTTGATTTATGAAAAATTTTGGAAATAAATTGGCCACACGGGCGAGGAACCCAGGCGTGTCCCAAGCCACACGGGCGTGTGCCCTATATTCACACGGACGTGTGAAGCCTTAAAGCATGAATTTTTCTGAGTTTTCTTAAGTTTTCGGTTTGGTTCTGAAACACCCCGAATGTATGTTTGGGGCGTCGAAAGCTCGTATAAGGGACAGTATGCATGTGAAATGAAAAGTTTTGAATTGATCAAAATTTTACGTCCCAATTTTATATAGTTGGTTGAGTTTAAGTCCGGTAACACCTCAAACCCTGTTTCGATGCTAGATAAGGGCAAGGGGTGTTATATTTAGTGGTATCAGAGCTACGGTTTAGTCAGTTCTCGGACTAACATAGAGTATGTATGAGTCTAACTATACATGCCATAGATGAATTGTGATAGTGTGACGGCTCCTAACCTTTTAAATTGTGTTTTTATATTGTAATGGATTCTGATCGAACCATGGCAGACGATGTAGAAAGTATTGCACCAGCTCCCGCTGAAGGGGCGGTGCCATCCGATAAACGACCTCCCAAAGTTAGTTAGGGAGGAGGAGAAGGGGCTCGAGAGGCCTTTCTCCACATGATGAATAAGTGGTACAAAGAGTTCGTCCGAGCGAACCCGGATGCTCCACCCCTCCACCCCTACCTATTCCTTGACCTGTTCCTATAGCACCCTAGGGTGTAGACCTTGAGAGGCAGAATAGACCTCCGGTGGATAGGATACAGAAGTAAGGAGCCAAAGAGTTCTGTGCCAGTAAAGATGATGATCTTGAAATAGCAGAATTTTGGCTTGAAAATACCATCAGGGTATTCGATGAACTATCTTGCGCTCATGAGGAATGCTTGAAGTGCGTAATATCTTTATTGAGGGACTCAGCATACCACTGGTGGAAGATGTTAGTCTCAGTGGTACCTCACGAAAGAGTTACATGGGAATTCTTCCAAGAGGAATTCCGGAAGAAATACATTAGTAAGAGATTCATGGACCAAAAGCATAAAGAATCCTTGAAATGAAGTAAGGCCACATGACGGTTACTAAATACGAAAGAGAGTTCGTCAGACTTAGTAAGTATGCTCGGAAGTACATATCCTCCGAGGCGAAGATGTGTCGAAAGTTTAAGGACGGACTTAATGAGGATATTAGACTGTCAGTGGGTATCCTTGAGTTGAAAGAGTTTGTAGTGCTAGTTGATCAGGCTTGTAAAGCCGAGAAGTTGATCAAGGAAAAGAAAAAAATTGAGGCTGAGGCTAGAGATGTAAAGAAGAGGCGTACGAGCAAGTCATTTCCCTTTCAGTCTAAGAAATCCAGATACGTCTACTCTCGTTCTCATGCATCAACTGGACACTCATATCGGGATCGTAAGAAGCAAGATTTGGACCTTAAATCTCGAGCTACATCGGTGGCCAGTGTAGGCAATGCCAGATCTTCTAGGCCAGAGTGCCAACACTGTGGTAGAAACCATTTCGACTAGTGTAGGATGAATGACGGATCATGTTTCTGATATGGTTCTCAAGACCACGTCATCAAGGATTGCCCCGAGATTAAGGAGAAAGAAAAATCTCATGGTGCAAGGCCAAGTGGTGCCAATTTGAAAGGAAGACCCCAGAAGAATGTTAGAACCGGGGCTAACAATAAGAATGTGATGAGAGACTCCACAATAAGATTCGAAGTTAGGGCTCCGGCTAGAACATATGCCATACGGCACGTGAAGATGCATCATCTCCCGACGTGATCATTGGTATCATGATAATACTATTATTACTTTGACTGACCCTGGTTCTACTCATTCATATGTGTGCATGAAATTAGTGTTTAGCATGAATATGCCTATTGAGTCTACAGAGTTCATGATGAAGGTGTCAAACCTATTAGGCAAACATGTGATAGTCGATAAAGTATGCAAGAAATGTCCCTGAGTAGTTAAAGGTCATTGTTTTTCGGCTGATTTAATGCTATTACCATTCGATGAGTTTGATGTCATATTAGGAATGGATTGGTTGACACTCCATGATGCTGTGGTAAACTGTAGACAAAGAGTGATTAAATTGAAATGTGAAAATGGTGAAAACCTCTGGGTTGAATCAGATGAGCCAGGGAACTCGCCTATGGTAATGTCCTTGATGTCTGCTCAGAGATACTTGAGGAAAGTATGTGAAGCTTATTTGGCTCTTGTAATGAATATGAAGGAGTCTGAACTAGAAGTGGAGTCAGTACCAGTTGTATGCGAATATGTGGATGTATTTTCAGAAGAGCTGCCTGGGTTACCTCCAATTCGAGAAGTGGAGTTTGGTATAGAATTAATGCCAGGGATCGCCCTATTTCAATTGCTCCGTATCGGATAGCCTCGACCGAGCTGAAAGAACTAAAGTTAAAGTTGTAGGAATTAACCGATAAGGGTTTTGTGAGACTGAGTTTTTCACCGTGAGGCACTTCGGTGTTATTTGTGAAAAAGAAAGATGGATCTATGAGGTTGTGTATAGATTACCGACAGTTAAATAAGAGAACTATCATGACCGAATACCCGTTGTCATGAATTGATGACTTATTTGATCAACTGAAGGGAGCAGCATGGTTTTCCAAGATAGACTTGAGATCTAGCTACTACCAACTATGAGTGAAATAGGTAGAGGTGCCTAAAACCGCTTTTAGGACTTGGTATGGCCACTATTCGTTTCTCGTCATGCCTTGTGGCTTAACGAATGCCCCCGTCGTGTTTATGGATACAATGAATAGGATATTTCTGCCATATTTAGATAAGTTTTTTGTCATAATTATCGTTGATATCCTGATCTATTCTAGAGATAAAGAAGAATATGCTGAACATCTGAAAATTGTTCTAGAAACTCTGCAAGACAACCAATTGTATGCCAAGTTTAGTAAAAGTGAGTTTTGGCTTCAAGAAGTCGGCTTTTTACGTCACATTGTCTCGAGTGATGGCATTAGAGTTGATTCCAGCAAGGTTTCCGCTATTGTTGAATAAAAACCCCCGAAAAATGTGACCGAAGTTAGAAGGTTTTTAGGCTTGGCAGGTTATTATAGATGGTTTGTAAAAAACTTTTCTATGATTGCTACACCCATGACGAAGTTGTTGCAGAAAGATATTAAGTTTGAATGGTTGGATTTATGCCAACAGAGATTTGAAAAGTTGAAGATGTTGTTAACTAAGGCTCCTATACTAGTTCAACCCGAATCAGGAAAAGAGTTTGTGATTTTCAGCGATGCTTCTCTAAACGGGTTGGGATGTGTACTTATGCAAGAAAGCAAAGTTGTAGCCTATGCCTCGAGACAGTTAAAACCTCACGAGAAGAACTATCCGACACATGATCTAGAGTTGGCAGGTATAGTATTTGCTCTAAAGATTTGGCGACATTATTTGTTTGGGGAAAAGTGTTACGTATACACCGATCACAAAAGTCTTAAGTACTTGATGACTTAGAAAGATTTAAATCTGAGACAGCGGAGATGGTTAGAACTGTTAAAGGATTATGAATTAATTATCGACTACCACAGAGGAAAGACGAACGTGGTCGCCGACACATTAAGTAGAAAGTCCTTAGTTGCTTTGAGAGCGATGAATGCCCAGTTGGCTTTATCTGATGATGGTTCGATTATAGCAGAGTTAAAAGCTAGACCTACGTTTCTTCAAGAAATTCGTGAAGCCTAGATGAATGACACTGAATTGTCGGCTAAGAGAACTCAATGTGAATCGACAGTTGAATCAGATTATCGAATTGGTTCCGAGGGCTGCTTGAGTTTTCGAGAGAGGATTTATGTTCCTAAATATACCGAGTTGATTTAGAAGATTTTAGGTGGGGTGCATAGTGGTTGTTTGTCAGTGCACCCTGGGAGCACGAAAATATACAACGATTTGAAAAAAATGTATTGGTGGCCAGGGATGAAAATAGACATTTCGGAGTTTGTATCCAAATGTCTGATATTTCAACAAGTAAAAGCCGAGCACTAAGTACCTTCGAGTTTACTCTAGCCTATCATGGTCCCAGAGTGGAAATGGGATCGAATCACTATGGACATTGTAATAGGACTACCATTGACCCTGAGGAAGAAAGATGCTATATGGGTCGTAGTTGATTGACTGACTAAGTCGGCTCACTTTATCCTAGTACGTATGGATTTTTCACTTGACAAGCTAGCTGACTTGTAGATTTCAGAGATTGTAAGACTTCATGGAGTACCCTTGTCGATCATTTCAGATAGAGACCAGAGGTTTACTTCAAGGTTTTGGAAGAAGTTGCAAGAAGCTTTGGGGCTAAGTTAAGTTTTAGTACTGCTTTCCATCCGCAAACCGATGGCTAGTCTAAGAGAGTAATTCAAATTTTGGAAAACATGCTCCGATGCTGCATATTAGAGTTCCAGAGCAGTTGGGAAAAGTACTTGCCGCTAGTAGAGTTTGCGTATAACAACAGTTTTTAATCGAGTTTGAAGATGGCACCTTATGAAGCATTATATGGGCGTAAGTTTCGAACGCCCTTGTATTGGACTGAGCTTAGAGAAAACCAAATTCACGGGGTCGACTTAGTCAAGGAGACCGAAGAAAAAGTTAAGATGATTCGTGATTGCTTAAAGGCTACTTCGGATAGACAGAAATCCTACACATATTTGAAATGAAAAGAAATCGAGTTTCAAGTCGGTGATAAGGTATTTTTGAAAGTATCTCCTTGGAAAAAGGTTTTCAGATTTGGTAAAAAGGGTAAATTGAGTCTGCGTTTTATCAGACCTTATGAGGTGATTGAGAGAATTGAGCCGGTAGCCTATCGGTTAAACTTGCCATCGGAGTTGGAAAAGATCCATGATGTGTTTCATGTGTCCATGCTGCACCGATACCGCTCTGACCCTTCACATGTAATTTCTCCGGCAGAGGTGGAGATTAGATCAAATATCTCGTATGGTGAGGAACCAGTTGAGATTATAGCTCGAGAAATTAAGCAATTGAGAAATAAGAACGTTCCCCTTGTGAAAGTGTTATGGTAGAGACATGGGGTTGAAGAGGCCACACGGGAGCCTGAAGAAATCATGAAAAGCTAATACCCAAACCTTTTTGCCGGTAAGATTTTCGAGAACGAAAATCCCTAAAATAGGAGAAATGTAACAGCCAGATTTAGGCCTAGTCGGAACAGTGGTCTCGGGACCCCAAATTTGAGACCAAGAAATAATTTTAAATATTATTTTGAGGCCATAGCATGTTTATATGAGTGTATAACAATTTTGATACATTAATTTTAACAATTGTGAGCCCAATTACGAGAAAGGACTAAATCGTATAAAGTACAAAAGTTTTGGATTGATAGCTAAGGGTGTTAAATTACCATGAGACTTAAATGTAAGGTATTTTAAGGGTAATTAGACCCTTTTAAGAGTACTTGGCCGGCCATAGAGTCCTAGAGGAGACAAAATTTTGAAGTTTGGTGTGTTAGGTGGCTTATTTTGACTAAAAAGAAATAAAGTAGAAATAGTTGTAAAATTATTTTCTTCTCATCTCTTTCCACCAAAAATATCAGCCATGAAAGGGGGTTTGAAGCTAAAAAATTTTCATCCATTTAGTTGACTCACAAGTAAGTGAATTTTTATGTTCTTTGTTAATGATTTCTACATTTTTAAGACCCTTGAAACATAAGCTTTCAAAAGAGAGGACTATTTTGCAAAATGGTGGAAATTTTAGGGCTTTTCCATGATAACATTTAGGGTGTTTTATGAAATTTTATGGAAGAATATGAGTCTTGGGTATGTTAGAAACAATTTTTGTGAAAGGTGTTAACTTGAAAACACCTAAAAGAACCATTTTGCATAAGTTGTAAAATAAATGATAAATGAGTGAAATAATAAGAATTTGGGTTGTTTCTAATTCTAAAATGTATTCGGCTATGCTTAAGATATGAGGAAATTCAATAAAAATCAATTTCCTGACCTAGCGGTAAAATGGTTATTTTGTGAAATTCGAAATGGGTATTTTGTCCAATTATGCGTTGTCGAGTGTTCAGATTATTGTGCTAACAGAATGAATGAATTTTGCTAATATAGATCCAGAGAAATGTCATTCGGGTCTTGATCTGGGTTAGAACAAAGTACACAAAGATTGAACTCGTTTTCATCATTTTGTATCGAGGTAAGTACATATGTAAATAATGTGTTATTAAAGTTTATTTTGAAATATATGGAATGATATATATATGTGTGTAATTGCGCTATAGTATTCATGTGATCGAATGGCATCTATTACCATGATAGTGTAAATGGTGTGTTATGAGAATAAAGTACAGTGTGAGCAAGTGAAATGCTACTCGGTTATATAAGAAACCTTGTTGAATTCTAGATTTAGTATCGCATACAAAAAGGGGTTACCATGAGAATAGGAATGGTCTGAACTCATGAAAAATGTCTGAGTTCATTAGATGAATGAAATATGTAGCGTGGGTCTGGGTGCTGACCCAATGAATAGACTCGTGAGTAGCTCAATGAGTGTACATTACATGATGACACTATGGGGTCTGAGCACTGACTCAATAAAAAGGCCCGTGAGTAGCACAAATGAGAGCATTTCATAGTGCGTGGTAATTTTGACTACTAGATTTTTAAGGCACTTGGGTATAAACTCCTCGTGTATCCGTAAGTATCCCGAGCGTTCAATGGGTAACTCGAAAGCTTAATTAATGAGGCTTCGATAAGGTATGTACACTAAATTTAGGATTTGAGCTGAGCATGTGATGGGACGTAATGAGCATTTGTGAACAAAGTGAAGAATAAGATAAAGAATTTTAAGTGATTTACAATTTTATTTTGAAGTATGATATGTCATCATTAGTATATGATTTATTCACACTTTATTTGCCTATATGTACTTACTAGGCTCCCAAGCTTACCCTCTTTCCTTTCCTTTCTCATAGTGCCATCAAAGTAGATCGAGGATTACTAGTCATGTCGGGAAAGCCAATCACACTAATATTTTGAAGCCTCTCGGTATAGTTGAAATCTTCTATTTTGATTATGGCATGTATAGGACTTAAGCTTTTGAGTCTTGTGTTATGGTTGATTGGCCAAGCATGTTGGCTTAATCTAATATTTGATTTATTTTGTATAAGGTCTTATGATTAAATGAGATATGGTTTATTGAAGCTGATTTGGTTGTTGATATAGTCTGGTATAGGTTTTTGATATTATTGTGTAGGTTGCGTAAGTAAGGGCGGCAAATAGGCTTGGTAAATAGCCTTATTTTGCCCATACGGGTAGGCACACGGGCGTGTACCTTTGGCCGGGTGACATTTCAGGTATGCTGACGTCAGAAACAGAATACCAGGTTTTTGCACACGGGCTTTGAACACGGGTGTGTTGAGGCCGTGTAAGGGACACGGGCCATGGACACGGGCATTTGTCTAGGCCATGTGAAGTCTGCACTTGATTTATGAAAAATTTTGGAAATAAATTGGCCACATGGGCAAGGGACCCGGACGTGTCCCAAGCCACTCGAGTGTGTCCTAAGCCACACAGGTGTATGCCCTATATTCACACGAGCGTGTGGAGCCTTAAAGCATGAATTTTTTTGAGTTTTCTTAAATTCTCGATTTGGTTCTGAAACACACCAAATGTATTTTTAGGGCGTTGAAAGCTCGTATAAGGGACAATATGCATGTGAAATGAAAAGTTTTAAATTGATCAAAATTTTACGGCCCGGTTTTATATAGTTGGTTGAGTTTAAGTATGGTAACACCTTAAACCCTATTTCGGTGCTAGATACGGGCAAGGGGTGTTACAAGAAATGTCATATTTATACCGACAAAAAAAGCTTGAAATATTTTATGACTTAAAAAGATTTCAATTTGAGACAGGGGAGATGGTTAGTATTGTTAAAATACTACGAATTAGTGATTGACTATCATCAGGGGAAGCAAACGTAGTGGCTGATGCTTTAAGCCAAAAGTCCTTATTTTCTTTACGTTATTTGAACACACAATTAGATTTTTCTGATAAAGGTTCAATAGTAGCCGAGTTGAAAGTAAGACCATTATTTCTACAGCAGATTTGTGAGGCTCAAAAATTTGATAATAAATTGCAAGCAAAACGAGCTCAGTGTGAGTTGACTTTTGATTTAGAGTTTCGGATAGGGCCTGATGACTATTTGATGTTTCGTGATAGAATATGTGTACCAAGAAATTCTGAGCTCATTCGAAAGATTCTAAATAAAGCACACAGTAGTTGTTTATCAGTACATCTGGGAAGCACAAAAATGTATAACAATTTGAAACAATGTTATTGGTGGCATGGCATAAAACGAGATATCTTAGAATTTGTTTCGAAATGTTTGATTTGTTAGCAAGTCAAAGCTAAGCATCGAGTGCCATTAGGTTTATTACAGCCTATTATGATTCTTGAGTGGAAGTGGGATAGAGTAGCAATGGATTTCGTATCAGGTTTCCCTTTATCTCCAAGAAAGAAAGATACGATCTGGGTTGTTGTTGACAGATTGACAAAATCAGCTCACTTCATTCTAGTACGTACAGATTTCTCGCTTGATAAATTGTCTGAGTTGTATATCTTAGAGATTGTTCGATTGCATGGAGTACCACTATCTATTGTTTCGGATAGAGATCCGTGATTCACTTCGTGAGTTTGGAAGAAATTGCAAGAAGTTTTAGGTGCAAAGCTACATTTCAACACCGTGTTTCAACCGTAAACAGATGGTTAATCTGAATGAGTTATTCAGATACTTGAGGATATGTTGCGTAGTTGCATTCTTGAGTTTGAAGGTAGCTGAGAGAAATATCTACTGCTAATTGAATTTGCTTACAATAATAACTTCCAATCGAGTATAAAGATGGCACCGCATGAAGCTTTATACGGTCATAAATGTATAACACCGTTGTATTGGAGTGAGCTTAGTGGAAATAAGAGTCACGAGGTTGACCTAATTAGAGAGACTGAAGAAAAAGTGAAGGTAATTCGCGATAGTTTGAAAGCAGCTTCTGATTGACAGAAATCGTACGCGGATTTGGAAAGGAAAGATATTGAGTTCCATATCAGGGATAAAGTGTTCTTGAAAGAATCACCATGGAAAAAGATATTACCGTTTGGTCGAAAAGGAAAATTGAGTCTACGATTCATCAGATCATACAAGATTATCGAGCGAATTGAGCCAGTAGTATATCAGTTGGTATTATCGTCTAAGTTAGAAAAGATACGTAATGTGTTGCATGTATCACCCCAAATTTTGGGCCTAGAAGTATTAGGTTTTGAGTAGGGGAACAGTTAGGAGACTACACATAAATGTTTAGTTGAGCAAGAAAGTGACACAAATACATGTCTACTTCAGTGGTTAAGTGTCCTGAGAAGTGTGAGAAGTCCTGGGTTCAAGCCTTGGCTTATGCAAAATTTTTGTCTTAATTGAATAAAACCCTTGGTGCTAGACAGTAGGGTTTTAAATAATTGTGGGGAAAACATGTCATAAAATACTGACTGGTCTAGGGGTAAGTGGCATGTGGAGTGTTCCATGAGGTCTGAAGTTTGAATCCTACAATGCACAAGGGAGTGTTTTATTTTGCTGTGAGTACATGGGAGTGCCCTAGGTTGACCGAAACTTTAAGGAGTTTGAAGGGAGTTCAAATTAGTAGGTTGGAGAGATTCAAGGAGGGGATCAAGTGAGTGGTGGATGGTTTGAGTAATTTGGGGAGGAAAATTTGAGATTTGGAGAGGAGTGGGAGAGTTGTGCCGATTTTGGACTCCCAGCACTCAAAGAATTCGGCTCTGGTTAGTATTATTCTCTCCATTTCGAGTTCTATCTTTTGTTTTGGGATCTTTTCACTTCTTTGTTAAGGCCAAACATTTCCTTGACCATTCGGGTTTTCTGCATTTTGCGATCGTGTTTTTCCTTTCGATCATTTCTTTTGTTAAGCCAATTCCTTTTCTTTCTCTACTTTTCCACCTTGCGTGTTCTCCCTTGTGATCTTTGGCTGAATACCCTGCTTTAGTGTTGGTCAAATATTTCCTCTCCTCTTTTTTTCTCTTCTCGCTATCAATCATTTTCTCGTATCACCCTTTCTTCTAGATACTTAAGCCGATTACTTCATATCTCTTTCTCTCTATTTTTTTCGGTTCTGGAAATTGATAGTCGACCAATCGGTGGGTGTACTCGGTTCTTCTCTATTTTCTCTCCCTCTCCCTACTGTAATAATTTTCCCTTCGAATATCTTCTTTTGCTGCCGTTATTGCTAGGGGTGTGTTGTGCTAAGCCTTTGCCTCTATCATCCTATGTACTGTCGGCTCTTGTGTGGGTGTAGGCCAATTATCCTTTTCTTCTAATCTAGACTTTATGTTTTAGGTAAGTGATTAGTCATCTAGTGCAAACGATTCATTTGGTTGATGGTTGATAAGGTTTGGTTGGAATGCAGGTATCTCCTAAGGCCTGGTGATTAGTCTCTTGCAACGGATTAGGTGGGCAAGCCACGATCGACCGATCTAAACAAGTGATAGGTAATCGTTTGGATAAGTGTTTTGATGGGAGTTTGATAATTCGATTAGGATATGACTAACCAAAGCTTGTGATTGAATATAGGTTGGAGTACTTGTGGACTATTCGCTCATTTTCATAAATAGGTGTGTAACCACACTACCATAATCATAAATCGGCAAAAGCCGATATAGGTGACTGTCGACACTACAGAGCGTGGGCTCGCTCGTGTGGTAATCTGAACAGCTAAAATGTGGGTGTAAGATCGTTAAGGCCAGCCATAAGCGATTTCATGGGCTTAGGCCGTCCTGGGCCATACTGGGCCGAAGTGGATCGTGTGGGCCCCACAGGCCTGTAGGCCCCACGCGGGTAAATCAAACAAAAGTATGGAGAATATTGGGCCAGGCTGTGTAGTTCATACGGCTAGGGCCATTTCTGGGCTATGTAGGCCACACGGACGTGTTGGCCCACATGGGCCCGTATTATGGGCTTTGGGCCCATTTTCACTGTTTAACTGTTAAGGTTGCACGGGTCGCCCGAGACGACTTTGGACTACTGTTGGGTCGGTAAGTGTGCCTGGACCCCTAATTGATAAAATGAATATTTTACCCTTATGTGGTAAAATGACTATTTTACCCTTATATGGTAAAATGACTGTTTTGCCCCTATGTGTTGTATATATATGTGTACATGTATGATCATCTTTTAGCATGTTATTTAAACTGTAATGGATAGATGTATGATTTTATGATATGACATGACATGACTGTATGATGCATTGCATGGGATGGGTTTATTATGATTGGAGGAAGTGTACTGTACTGGCAGCTCTATTGCAAATCACTGATGGCTCTAAGCCTATTATAGTGGCAGCTCTTGTGCAAATACTGTTTAGTGCCGCAACCGGTGCTATTTTGGAGTGTAGGGATTGGTGGGTTGATTTTATCCCCACATAGAGTGTAGGGCTGGACGGAGTGGAGTGTAGAGGCTGGTTGGGTAGGACTTGCATATTGTTTAAACTCATTCTCAGATCGATTACATATTACTTACACCGACACTATTGCATGATTGTTTCTGTACTGAAATGGGCTACAGCCCACACTGATACTATTATTGTAATGGGCTAAGGCCCTAACTAAAACTAAAATTTTACTGATACAGGCTTAAGCCCATACTGTATTTGCTTACTGCATGATCGACTGTATGTTTATCAAGGGATTACACACTGAGTTTTCGTAAACTCACCCTTCTGTTTATCTGCGTAGGTAATCCTCAGTCTTAGGCGGGTCAGTGCTGCAAGGGACTCAAAAGTTGCCACAGAACTGCACGGACTTTCTTATTATATTTAATTCATAAGTATTTTAATTTGGGTTCTTGTTTAAGTAATAAGGCCTCTTTAAATTTTTAAATTTTAATTTGGGATTTATTTATTTCGATTCGTAGCTGTTAGTAATAGGACGCAGGTTTTCAAAAACTAAATGTTTTTTTTCAAACCACCACATTTACGCAATATATTTTAAGAGCTTCCACAAGAAACAACGTTTTTAAAATTACAGACGTTTTAACATGAGTAACCTTCAATAAACATCATGTTTTAGCCAATGGGAGAAGATTACTTACCAAAACCGTAACACCTTAAGGAGCAATTCGGCAGAAAGCTAAAAACCAAGATTCGATACTAATTCCCTACCAAAGTTGATTAGAAAGAGTGAGGGACAATAATCGATACTAAACAAAGAAAAACCAATTGGAAGAGCAACACTTACACTAGATTTGGTCAAAAAGTATTCGGCCCTTAGAAGATTCAATTTTTTCAGCTTTTCAAACTAAGTATGGTGAATAAGGTTTATTTGGTATAGATTAAAGAAGAAGAGTAGTAGAAGAAATCGACAAAGAAGATTGTGTAGAGGAGAATAGAAATTGGTAGAAAGAAAAGAAAGTAAAATAGAGGGTTTTCGACTTTTTGGATCTTGAAGAGAAAGGGTTTCTGGCACAAAGTGAAGTGAAATTCGTCATTAACTTCTCAACCCTCCCATTCGACACCTATTTATAGCCCTATAGCCAAATTCTTCAAGCTCAAGTTCCCAATTCAGCTCCACTTACTCCTCACTTCTCATCTCTTCATTTTTCTCCCTGATAACCCATTGATCCTTTCCTTAATTTTCTCTTTTGAACACTCCCCTTGGAGTCCATCTTCACGCCACTTCCATCCTTCTAGAAAGCCAAAATTAAATTCTAAAAATACTAAGCTAGGATTCGAACCTTGGACCCCCTTGCTAGCTACTAATGCCACCTCACTACACCTTATGTGGCGTAACTTAGCCACTCCACCACAGGCTCTTTTTGTGTCCAATTGTTTTTTCATTTATTCAAAAGCCCAACTACTAGCCAACCCTGATTCTTTTAATAATTAAATTATAATTTCTTCTACCCCTTAATTCGAACTCAACCTTAGCTAAGACCTACCGAAATTATCGCTTGGATAAGAATATTAAACACAATTTTCATTAAAATCGAAAAAAAATTCAGGATTTCAGGATTTTTGAGGCGTTACATTAGGCGTAGGACTGTAGAGGCCGTTATGGGCCTCAATAGGTCAAATTGGGCCATATGAGCCCAGTGGGCCATGGGCCTACATGGGTAGATTTCGCCGTTAAGAGAAGTAGATGGACTTGTCATGTTGCGCACATGACTTAGGTTATTTTTGGCCTCAATGGGTCGAAATGGGCCGTGTGGGCCTAATGGGCTCGTGGGCCCACACAGATAAAATCTACGGTAAGTGACTATTAATGAACTAGGCTATGGTGTGCACATAGCCGTATCTAAATTTGGCCTAAATGGGCCACACGGGCGTGTGGGCCTACTTGGGCCGAGTATTGGGACTTAGGCCCACTTGCAACGTTATGTATATTTAGGTTATTTAGGTCGCTTGAGGCGACAATGGACCCTCGGTTGGGTCGTTAACACCCCCAATTTGTAAAATTACTGAAATACCTCGGGTTGTAAAATTACCGAAATAACCCCAGTTTGTAAAATGATCGTAATACCCCTGTTGAGTAAAAAGACCGTAATACCCCTTTATGGTAAAATGACGATTATGTTTCGTATGATTGATGTGCTTATGATTTACATATATGATTGTACTAAGTATGACTTTGCATACACGTAATATTTATGACATGACATACTGCATGGGGTTGGGATTTTGATATGGAGGAAGTATTGTACTAGTGGCTATGCCATAATTATTGATACTGGTGGCTTTGCCACATTTACTGTTTCTGGCAGCTATACTGCATTATTATTACTGGCAGCTTTGCTGCAATATTGGTGTACTGGCTGAGTGGGTCGATTTGTATCCCCACATGGTGTGTTAGTTGGTACGGATGGTGTGCTGGCTGGATTTGGGTGGGATGCATAATTGCATTACAATCGCATCGACATCAGATTGAGGCTTAGGCCCACATCATATCAGATAGGCTAAGGCCCGCATCGTACTAATCCTGAATAAGGCTAAGGCCTAGACCGTTACTGCATACATTGTTTATTATTTGACTGATAGGGGATTACACACTGAGTTTTCGTAAACTCACCCTTTCTTTTCAACTGTGTAGGTAATCCCCAGCCTTAGATGGTTTAGTGCTGCGTGGGACTCGGAGGTGGCCACACGATTGCTGATGTTCTACTTTTAACTTTATTTATTTAATTTTTATTTTGGGGTTTTTGAGTATGTAATGAGGCCATTGGTGGTTTTAAGTTCTAATTGGGCTTTTAAATTCTTATGATTAACTGCTAGTTTAGGAAAACTCGAGTTTTCAAATTGGCACGATTTTCTAAAGAACACGAGCTTTCAACAACAAAGTTTTCAAAATGCTTTTGCGATCTAAGTTGAATAAATGCACCAAAGTCAAATAAATTGGTAAACATTTTGACAAGAACTATTTTTAAATAACAATAAAAGGATTTAAACTCAGGAATGGGTTTTACCGAAAATACCAGTTTTCGTAAGACACTTCAATGTGACACACCTAATTCAGCCATAACGTCTAGGCAGGGTTTGGAGTGTTACATTTAGTGGTACCAGAGTCAAGTTGTAAAACTCAGCTGTGGAATGAGTTTTTGAAAATTTTTCTCAAAATTTGGTTCTCAAATTTTTTTTAAACCTTGGTTTTTGAAAGGGATGATTTTAAAGAATTTGGATTGTTTTAAAATGTTGACATTGGAGGTATGGCACACCGAGTCTCCGGTGCCAAATCTGTAAGTTCTCTTACACTGTTTACTATTATAGACTAAAATGTTATACTATAGGTAGTGGTACTATATTAGGAACCCTAGAGTTTGAGTTAACTAAAACTATAGGAAACTAAAAACTGCAGTGAGACCCCAATCTGCGAAAACCAACCCTGATTACTGTTTTTCATAAGACATTTGTTAATAATTACTGGAATTATTAACTGATTCATAAGAATCTTAAAATAGATAATTCGCTATCGAAATGAACACAAGAGGTACTCACGGATGGGGTACACGAGGCTACGGTAAAGGCCGAGGAATTGTTAAGGCTGGGTCTTCAGCATCGGGTCACATGTCTGCCTGGGAGGCACCAGCTTCATCAGAACATGAGATGGTTCAGGAGACAGAAGTCAGGGTAAGTCCACCAACTTTGGGTAGCGATAAGCCGGAGCTTGGTACTGAGGCGCTAACCCGGTTAGTAAGGGAAGTGCTAGAGGAAGTTAAGGAGATTGATGAAACACTCTGGGCTAGGTGCGTGGACTGTAAGAAGAAGAGAGATTGCAGTTCTCTGGGGCTAAAGTCTTGTTCTGTGAATCATGTTAAAATACGTTCAAACTTTCTAACTTGCCAGCATTGCAGAAGGCATCATCCAGGCGAATGCTGGAGGAAGTCAAGAGCATGTCTCAGATGTGGGTTTAAAGAACATCGGGCTCGGGATTGCCAAATCACTTTTAAGTCAGGTACGATTTGTTTAAGCATGATGATTTGGACATAGAAATTGTATACGTGTGATGTCTATCTGCTTTAGTGGTTAAGTGTTTTGGGCGTGTGTAAGAGGTTCCAAGTTCAAGTTCAAGTTCAAGTTCAAGTTGTAGGAGCATAGTGGTGTAGCCTGGATGGTACAACTGTTTTGATAGTTGGAAATTTCGAGGACGAAATTTATTTAAGGAGGGGTGAATTATAATGCCCCGAAATTAGGCCTAGAAGTATTGGGCCTTGAGCATGGGAGCGGTTAGGAGACTGCTCATAGATATTTTAGTTAAGAAAGAAATGACACAAATAAATGCCTGCTTCAGTGGCTAAGTGTCCTGAGGAGTGTTGGAAAAGTCTTGGGCTCAAATCTAAGCTCTAGCAAAATTTTAGTCTTTCCTCTTAAGTGAATCTGGACGCTAGCACATAGGTCTTATAATTAATTATGGATGACTTTTATCACAAAAAGAGCCTGTGGTGTGGTGGCAAGGTGGCGTGTAGAGTGATCTTGAGGTCTGAGGTTCGAGTGTTGGCGCAGTGTAAAAGAAGTATTTATTTTGCTACATGGGACGACTGGTATTTGAGTTAGATGGGGACTCTAAGTTTGAATGGGTCTTAAGGAATTTGAATGGGAGGTTGGAGTGTTTTGTGGAGTGAATAGAGGAGGGATTTTCGGTTGCTAGGGAGTTGGGTGAGTGGGATAAGGATTGAGTGATTTTAGGAGTGTTATTTGGAGTAAAGGTAAGGATGTGAATGCAGTAGTAGGGGGAGTGCCAATTTTGGACTCTCATTTGTGGCACTTTCAGCTTTTGGGAGCAAAAGCAAGGGGATGGTCATTGTTTTTCGGTTCTTTACTCCTTAGGGGCGAGTTCTAACTTTTGTTTTGATTTTTACGTGTTTGGTCATTTTCCGTCTTTCGGGGATGGTTCTCTATCAATGTTTTGGTCACTAATATTTCCCTTACTTCTCTTCTTTTTGGGTTGAAAACTCTCGTCCGAATATTCCCTATTTTCCTCCTCCTCTCTTTGGCATTATTCTTCTTAGTCGAATGCACTGCCATCTTTCACCCTCCCTCTCTTCTTCTTACTTGACTGATTATACCATCTCCCCTTTTAATCCTTGAGTTCATCAAAGTTTATTCCTATTCATCTGGCTATTGAGACCGATTACGCTATCCCTTTTTGGTTGCGGCTGGTGAGGTTCGTTAACAAGACGGTAAGTACTCTATCACTACTTAAAAAGTTGAATATTTATTCCCTTCTTGCCGATTCTTACATTTCTTTTCTCCTAGGCGTGGTGTTCTTTTGGGTTTTAGAGTCTCTTAAAGAGTGAAGGTGACGCTTGTGAGTATTGGGCAGTCGAACCTCTTCCACTTTGCTCGACCAAGGTAATCCTACTCACTGTTATGGTGTTCAACAAGTGCATGACTGGTTTGGGGAGGTGTTGGCCGATTGCCTATTTCCTCTTATCTTTGGATTGAGTTTCAATAAGCCATATCTTAGTCTCATGTCATGTATCTTTGTGTTCAACATTAATGGGTTTTATGGTCAGTGCAGCTATTCGATTAGGAGAGTAAACCCACCTTTCGCCAACGATTTTAAGCAGGGATATTCATTCTTGCGTTTAAGGCAGGTATCAAATGTTATCTTTAACTGGGAATAAAAGAAGGGTGATTAAACCTAGTTCTTATCGACTAATGGATTATCGCAATGGATTGTAGGTTTCGGAAACTCTTGGGCTAGGCGCAGGTTTCGTAACAGGTGTGTATTCGACACTAAATGGACAGTAGATCGGTAAAAATCAAAAAGCTGAAAAGCCGAAAAGCCAAAATACAGTGTTTGATGCCACACGAGCGTGCGATCGCACGTATGGTGATTCGAGCCTACAAATCTTAGGCGTAGGACTGTAGAGGCCATTATGGGCCTCGATAGGCCAAATTGGGCCACTTGGGCCCAATAGGCCGTGGGCCCGCGTGGGTAGATTTCGCTATTAAGCGGGAAGTAGATGGACTTGTCATGTTGCGCACATGACTTAGGTTGTTTTGGGTTTTGGGCCTCAATGGGCCTTGTTGGCCCAACAGGCTTGTAGGCCCACACGAATAAAATCTGCAGTAAGTCACTATTAATGAACTGGGCTATGGTGTGCACATAGCCATATCTAAATTTAGGCTAAATGGGCCAAACGAGCGTGTGGGCCCACTTGGGCCGAGTATTGGGACTTAGGCCCATTTGCACCGTTATGTATGTTTAGGTTATTTAGGTCACTCGCGGCGACAATGGACCCTCGGTTAGGTCGTTAGGACTCCCGATTTATAAAATTACTAAAATAGCCCCAGGTTGTAAAATTACCGAAATACCCCTGATTTGTGAAATTAGTGAAATACCCCTGATTTGTGAAATTAGCGAAATACCCCTAGTTTGCAAAATGATCGTAATACCCTTCTAGGTTAAAACGATCATAATACCCCTGTAGGGTAAAAAGACCGTAATACCCATCTATGGTAAAATGACGATTATACCCTTATGTTTCGTATGACTGATGTGCTTATGATTTACATATATGATTCTACTATGTATGACTTTGCATACACATAATATTTATGACATGACATACTGCATGGGGTTGGGATTTTGATATGGAGGAAGTACTGTACTTGTAATACCCCTAACCCGTATCCGTCGCCAGATTAGGGTTACATGGTATTACTAATCAAGACACAAATTTAAACAATCATATGCATACAGTTGCACTAACTTATACACTACTCGGTTTTCATTACTATTGTACAAGTCATTAATTATTTGATCATTTTTCTTTTAATGCATTTAGCCGATTACAAATGTGTATAACAAACATGCCTTAACAATTGTTCTTCTCCAACTTTATACAATCACTTTATAAGTCAATACCTATTTTTATTATGCACAATAAGCACACACCAAAAATACCTCATATAAATAACATGCATTTTTATTTATCAATACATAACTTTTTATATCACAAAACACGTTCTTATTTAATATATAACCAAAACACATGATCATACACCATCATTTATAAACCTTAAAATAAGATACATATCAAGTCATTTCATCAAATACTTAAATAAGGGCATAAGCAAATATCGAATCATAAATTAGTCATGTTCATCTCATATACATTTATCTTATATCCGAATCTACAGTACATTATTATATATAACTATCAACCAATTCACATTACGATTCATACTTCATAAGAGTATGTCATTAACTACAAATAGATATTTATGTATATTCAAAACATGAATCTCTCATACCATGAAATGAAAATATTAAGACAAACTTATAACATGTTCAAATATAACTAAACAACCTATAATGTCATATCACATGTATTACAATGACTAATATAACAATCGAACTTCAAATAATCTTTTAACTATGCAAACCATAACCGAACCAACCCAATACACACATTCAAAAATCATCAAGTAACTTCGACACTCATAATAAATATAAAAAATACCACTCCACCATAACACATTGCAAAATAACCAAAAAGGAACTTAATCATAGTCCCACAAAACAAAATTTAAGCATTAAATTAAGCCATTTTCGCATGGCTCCATTTAACACAAACCAAAATACAATAGTCCAAAACATAATCTAGCTTATACATGCCATAGGTTTGAAAGTTTGCATATTAAAATACCAAAGACAGTTGAGAGAGTGATAAACCTGACTGACGATCCCCGAGCTCATAACTTGAATCCAAAATCTATAAAACAGACACACATACACACAAAGTAAGCTTTTATAGCTTAGTAAGTCATAAGCAATTATCAACTCAATAATATATATCAACTTCTTAAAAATCCAAATAAACGTAATATTAAATTTTAATTTAACTAATCCAAAACCACACATGATTAACATAACTACCACTATGGACGAATACTTATAAGATTAACATTTTGCAAGTTTTCATTCAACTTTCAAAGACAAATATCATTATAATTTCAAATATACTTTCACACATTTATACAAGCTCACAAAACCAAATTTAACTTCATATATCATCATCTCTCATTTAGCCAAATATGCAAAATCAAATACATCATCACATATATACATACCTATGTGGTCGAATGTACAAGTTCAACTATAACATCACATAAATACTTACCTATATGATCGAATATACAAGATCCAATATATAATCTCATAAATACTTACTTATATAGTCGAATATACAAGGTTCGATGTAATATCCCGAATTAAGGCCTAATCGAAATAGTGGTTTCGTGACCACAAATCCGAGATAGAAATAATTATTTTATAATTATTTTTAGGTTTATGATATGATTGCATAATTGTGTGAAGATTTCATGAAGAAATTTTTGGCATAACGAGTTTAATTTAAAGTTAGGGATTAAATCGAATAAGTTGCAAAACTTGCATTCTAGAAGTTTTTAGTATGAAATTGCTTTGAAATATTAATTAGGAGGTCTTAAATGGTACTTTGACCAATTTTCAGTTCATGGACAAAATTAGGACATGGAAGGAATTTTTGAAAGTTTAGTAAGGAGGGGCATTTTGGTCATTTGGATATTAAATGAAATAAAAAGGGAAAAATAACACAAAATTGGTTATCATCTTCCTTATTTGCTGCCGAATGCTCCCTCTCTCCATAGCTAGGGTTTCTTCAAATTTCAAGCTTCATAGTAAGTGATTCCAAGCCCCGTTTTTAATGATTTTTACGTTTTTGAAATCCCTTAACTCCTGTATAGCTTATGATAGTAATATTTTGAGTTAGAGTTCATATTTGGAAAAATACCCATAGGTGAAATTTGTGAATTTTGATGTTTTATGATAGAATATGAGGTTTCAAATTAAGTTAGACAACTTGTGCTACTTGGTTTTGAGTGAAAACGAGTAAAAGAGCTTAATCGGCAAAAATACCTAATAGTCATAAGTACATGTTAGAGTGAGAATCTGATATTTCCATAGAAGGTAAAAGTGATCAGCATGCTATAAAACATAAGAATAAGGAATTAAGTTTAATCCCGAGATTAGGGGCAAAAGTGTAAATATGCAAAAGTTTAGGGGTAAAATTGTAATTTTGCTAAAATTTGAATTAAAGACTAATTTGATAATGTGAGTATTAAATAAGCTAAATGTGTTATTTTAGATCAAGAAAGACGTGGAATCGACCCCAATCGAGGAAAAGAAAAGATTGTGGACTAAATTGCAAAATCTTTATATTTTGGTACCAAGCTAAGTTCATGTGTAAATAATGTAGCATAATTGTTATTTTTAAGTTGTTGATGTTAATTATATGATATGCTGATTTTTATCATGAAATATATGCTTTGTGTTTTTTTTTTCGAATAAAATGCAAATTATGTGTATTATTTGTTAAATATAAAGTGCTACCGAGTATTGGTTTCAGTATTCTACGGAAGATGGCGAGGATATGTGTCCAAGGAAAATCCCGTTTGAACCTTAGGAATAGATTAGGATACAAGTGACATGTCACTAGGATGGTTGAGCATCCGAACTCGTTGAGTTGAGTCCGAGTTCACTTATGGATGCGAATGTCTGAACTCGTTGAGTTGAGTCTGAGTTCGTGAGATGTAACTAGGCATCCGAACTCGTTGAGTTGAGTCCGAGTTCATTTATGGATGCAAACGCCCGAGCTCGTTGAGTTGAGTCCGAGTTCACTTAGGGGCGGGTTACATGATTGCTTGATTACATATGTGGCACTTATGTGCAAATTATCCATGTATCCGAGTTATATTCCGATGTGTTCAACGGGTAAAATTTTCTAGTGAAATGGAAGAACACTTAAAATGCAAGTGATGTTTTGGTAAGTGTTGTGAAATGGACACTTTGGACAGGTATGTACTTAACCCTCGGGTTGAAAATAGATACTACAACAATAAGGTGGTAAGATGATGAATGATGTTTAGAAATGTGATATATGTTTTGGTGATACCATGCTAAGGTTGTATGGTATAATTGTATTGTTATGTTACTTGTTATTTGCATATGAACTTACTAAGCATTTATGCTTACTCCTTCCTTTTCCTTCATTGTAGTTTTGACAAACTGGCTTGAGAATCGGGATAGGTCGAAGACTCGTTCACACTATTTGAAGGACTTTTATTTTGGTAAATGGCTTGTAAAACTTAAGTATGGCATGTATAGCAATATACATACTTTGTGTAAATAATTTTGTGATATGGCGGTGATTTGGTTGAGAAAATGCTTGATAATGATAAGTCATGGAAATGGCTAATTTAGATCATGTTTGATGTCATGGATGGTTAATAGGTTATCTAGTTCATAAAAACTCATGAAAAGATGAAATTTGCCTTAAACAGAACATTGCAGCAACACTGACGTGAGTTTGAAAATTTACTAAAAATCATAGAAATTGAATTTGGTGATGGATTAAATATGAAATTTAAGCCTAATATGTCTAGTTTCACATAAAAGAAACGAAACAGGTAAAGGAATTATATGTTATAAGATATTTGAATTTTAGTGAAACAGGGCCAGAGCAATTTCTAGATCCCCTGTTCCAAATTTAGAAATTCACCATAAATTGTAAAAAAATAATTAGGTGGAGTATTTTATATTCTTGGAATCCTTATTGAGTCTAGTTTCAGGATAAACAAATGGAATAGTCATATAAATTTTTCACAGAGAGAAATATGGTTCGTAGTAAACAGAGGTTAGTCCAGTCAAGTCCTGAAACAGGGGTAACTTTAACTAATAAACTGTACTAATTGGCCCAACCAAAAATTCTAGAAAAAAATTAGTGAATAGATATATGAGTCTAGATTTAGGGAAAATTTACGGATATTGATTTCGAATTTTGTAACTCGAGATATGATTTTTCTTGTAACTGTGACGCTGGTAGCTAGAAAGCTGTGAATGTAGAAACAAATGATTCGAAGTTCTTAATTTGATAAATTATGTTCGGTAACACCTCAAGCTCGACTCCGGCGACGGTCTCGGGCGTGGGGGCGTTACATTCGACATATCATCAAATATGGCCGAATAGACAAGATTCAATATATCATCACATATGGCCGAATATACAAGTTTCAATATATCATCATATGAATACTTACCTATATGGCCGAATATACAAGGTTCAATATATCATCACATAAATACTTACCTATATGGCCGAATATACAAGGTTCAATTAGCTCGGTTTACTTGCTCAATTACCACATCAACATGAAATCTTATTGATATAGACTTGAAAATAAATCACCAGCATAAAACCTGCTAGGCATAAGCCTGAATCACACACCGACACAAGGCCTGCTAGACTTAAGGTCTGATTTTGATTCATCGGCAGTAAGCCTACTGGGCATAAAGCCCGATTACATTCACTAGCATAAAGCTTGCTAGGCTTTAAGCCTGAATATCACTATTACAAAGCTGTCTCGTACACAATTCATATAACAAAAATTCTAGATATTCCATATAGATCGTATGGACTTTTAAATGATATAACTCAGTCGAATTAACCTCAAATTCATTAATTCTATGCTTAAACACATTCGGCTAGCTCTTTCATGAATCTAAAGATTCCAAAACAGCATATTAAACTAAGTTACATTCAAGATAAATGATGTTTAATTACTTAAAGACTTACCTCGGATATCGACGAACGTTATAAATCGGCTATTCGACTATTTTTGCTTTTCCACGATCCAAGTTTGATTTCCTTTGTTCATGATCTATATAATTTCAAATTAACCTCATTTAAACACAATTTCATTCAATTTAATCCAACAAAACATAAATGGACAAATTACCATTTTACCCCTAATATTTCATACTTTTACAAATTAGTTCTAATTGCATAAAAACACAAAATACACAAAATCTCACAACAATGTAGTTGGGCTGAATTTTCCATATACTCATACTAATCCATGTATTTCATCCATTTCACATTTTAGTCCCTCAATTTATTATTTTTGCAATTTAGTCCTAATTACTCAAAATCTTCAAAAACTCCAATACAAAACATGTTAATCTAAAACATTTTTTGATATTTCATCATCAAACATCACAAAACACAAATATTCATCAATAGCATAACTCAAAATATGCATCAAAATCAGAAATTTAAGCATGGGTCGGATAGTACTCGAAGCAACGATCTCAGAAATGTAAAAATTATCAAAAACCGAAACCAAACTAACCTTGAATTAAGCTTGAGAAATGGCCGAATATACCAAGATTTAGTTTCTTTTCTTTCTTTTTAGTTTCGGTCACAAGTATGAACAAAATGCATGGCTTTATTTTTTTATGTTATAATATATCATATATATCATTTATTATTTTACAATTTTAACCTTAAAATTTTAATTATAAAACCATATAAATCATGCCTACAACTGTCCACTTATATAGCCAATGGCCTAATTACAACATAAGTACTTCCATTAAAAAATACAACAACAATTTAGCCATTATACATTAAACTATCAAGTTTTCATTTTACGCGATTAAGTCCTTTTATTAAATTAAGCACACAAACAATCAAATTTTCATACGAAACTTTCACACATGCAAATTCACATATAATAAACACAGAAAATAATTTTTAAATATTTTTCTGACTGGAATTCGTGGTCCTGAAACCACCATTCTGATTAGGGTCTAAATCGGACTGTTATAGTACTAGTGACTATGTCACATTCACTGTTACTGGTGGCTATGCCACAATTACTGATACTGGTGGCTTTGCCACATTTACTATTTCTGGCAGCTATGCTACATTATTATTACTGGCAGCTTTGCTGCGATATTGGTGTACTGGCTGGGTGGGTCGATTTATATCCCCACATGGTGTGTTGGTTGGTACGGGTGGTTTGCTGGCTGGATTTGGGTGCGATGCATAATTGCATTACACTGTACTAATACTATATTGGGGCTTAGGCCCACATTATTACTATATAGGCTAAGGCCCGCACTCAGGTATCGCATCGACATCGGATAGGGCTTAGCGCGACTGCATCGCATGCATTATTTACTGTTTGTCTGATAGGGGATTACACACTAAGTTTTCATAAGCTCACCCTTTCTTTTCAAATGTGTAGGTAATCCCCAGCCTTAGATGATTTGGTGCTGCGTGGGACTCGGAGGTGGCGACACGATTGCTGATGTTCTACTTTTAACTTTATTTATCTAAGTTTCATTTTGGGGTTTTTGAGTATGCAATAAGGCCATTGGTGGTTTTAAGCTCTAATTGGGCTTTTGAATTCTTATGATTAATTTCTAGTCTAGGAAAACACGAGTTTTCAAATCGGCACGATTTTCTAAAGAACACGAGCTTTCAACAACAAAGTTTACAAAATGATTTTGCGATCTAAGTTGAATAAATGCACCAAAGTCAAATAAATTGGTAAATGTTTTGACAAGAACTATTTTTAAATAACAATAAAAGGATTTAAACTCAGTAACGGGTTTTACCAAAAAGACTAGATTTCGTAAGACACTTCAATGTGACACACTTGATTCAGCCATAACGTCTAGGTTGGGTTTGGGGTGTTATAAAAGAAATCGATCAGACCCTTCAAACATTATTTCTCCAACTGAAGTTGAGATACAGTCAGACTTATCATACAATGAAGAACCGATTCGAATTTTAGCTCATGAGATCAAAGAACTGAAAAATAAGACAATCCCATTAGTGAAAGAATTATGGCATCGACACGGGGTTGAAAAAGATACATGGGAACCCGAGGATGCTATGAGAAAATAATACCTGAACCTATTCACTGGTAAGATTTTCGGGGACGAAAATCCCTAAGAGGAGAGATTTGTAATAACCTGGTTTTAGCTAAATTGGAACAGTGGTTTTGAAACCACAAATTCGATGTTTGGAAATTATTTTAATATTATTTTTGGTATTTATGGCATGTTATTTGATATGTGTGAAAATTTTGTGAGTTAATTTTATTGTTTGAATAGTAATTTGAGAAAAAGCACTAAATCACGTAAAATGCAAAAGTGTTGTTCTATTTGTTAAAGGTATTAAATAGCTATGGAATATTAAATTAGAGGTTCTTATGTTATAATTAGACCATAATTAAATTGAATGGACATTAATGGGCATAATATCATGAAATTTGGTGGTTTTTATTTAAGGTTAATATTGGTATTTGATTAATAATGTTATTATTAATAAAACAAAATGAAACCATTATCTAATATCATCATCTTCAACCGTGAATAGCAAAGGAGAAAACTATTTTAGGGCTTTTGATATTCGGCCATTTCATAATTCAATTGTAAGTCCATTTTAGCTCGGTTTTTGATGATTTCTATGTTTTTGTAATCGTTGTAGCTTAATCTAGCTAGCTTGTCGAAATTGTTAAAGATTTTAAGAGTTTCCATTGATGATTTTCTAAGTTCTTTGATGTTTAATGTTGAAATATGAATTTTTTGATGATAGATTTTTATGTTTTGTAATGTGATTTTTGATGAAAATGCATAATAGGGATTAAATTGTGAAATGTGCAAATTGAGTGGTTAAAATGTGAAATAAATAGGGGCACTATGGTAATTCGTCTAAGCTTGGGTTTAATGAAAATATGTGAATTTTGTGTATTTGTGAAATAGGGACTAAATTGTTAATGTGTAAAAGTTTAGGGGCTAAAGTGTAAATAGGCCTAAATGTATGTTTTGGACTAAATTGAATGAGCGGTTGATTAAAGAAGTTAATTTTGAATATATTTAGATTAAGAAAAGAGGAATCCAAAATTAGATCGAGGGAAAGGCAAATTATCGAGTAATTGACTAATTTCGTCGTTTTCATAGTCGAGGTAAGTTTGTATATGATAATTTCATTATAAAAGTATGTTAAAAGATTTGATATTGCATAAACTATGATTATGAGATTATGGATTATGTTTGAATTGTGAAAACGACTCTACGAATGCATTTAATAATAGAAACAGAAAGTGTGAAGTCACAGTTGAACTTTAGGAATAGATTTGGATACTAGTGTCTTGTTATTAGATGATACGTTGAGTTGGCTTCGAGCCATAATATTAGCACTTTGGGTGCGAGTTATACTGATTTGGCTTCAGGCCATGCATATCGAATGATTTAGCTTCGAGCCATGATAATTGTTTTTCGGATAAGTTACCTTGATTTGGCTACTGGCCATGGTATAGGTACTTATCTTATGAGACTATTGAGTATCCAATTTCTATTCCAAATTGTTCAACAGGTAAACGAATGATGTGGTTGAGAAAGAGGTTAGTATAAGGCGATAAAGGTATGTACAGAACCTATTCGAGTATTAAATAGAGAAAGTTCAATGAGATGGTATTTAATAATGTTTTAAGACATGAGAAATGTTTGTAGTTAATGTGAAATTGGTTGATTTACACTTATTTGATGAATTAAGTTATTTACATACGAGCTTACTAAGCTATGAAGTTTACTTCGTGTTATTTTTCTATGTTTTATAGTGAATCAAGGCTAGCTCAAATCCAAAAGTCGTCGGGAACATCATCTCACTATCAGACATCTATTTGGTACTTTTGAGTTGTGTATATATAGTATATGGCATGTATAGGTTAGATGTGCTATTTTGGTTGTGTTTATAGCCATGAGAGTTGGCTTGTAAATGATGTTAATATTGATGTATGTTTGGCTAATAGAAATAACTTATTTTGACATGTTTGGTATTAGTATGGTTAATTGAATTGTGGAATTTAAATGGTTGACAAATGCTTTGATGATGTATGATTTTAGAAGTTGAGTTGATAAGTATTTGATTAGGTAAATGGCATTGAATTGAGTATTGAAATTGGTTGAAATGGATATTATATGAATTGTGTATTTGGTTGATGATTTTGGCTACTTAATTGAATGATGAAATGGTACCATTTTGATTATTTAGGTGTGCATGAATAAGGGTGGCAAATTGGCCTTGTAAATGGCCTATTTTTGTCCACACGGGTAGAGACATGAGCATGTATCTTAGCTGTGTGTGGTACACGGTCATATTACACAGCTGTGTGTCCACTGGTGATGAAATTAAAGTGAAGTCAGTATGCTCCAAACGGTCTCACACACGAGCGTGTAACTAGCCGTGTGGTACAAGTCAGTATACCCCCTAATTGGCACACGGCCTAGCACACGGGTGTGTGACTTGGCCGTGTTGTATAAGTCAGTATACCCTACAGTTTTGACATGACCTAGTACATAGCCTGGCACACGGGCGTGTGTGGCCATTTCGAAGGTCACGCGGGCTAGACACACGGGCGTGTGGTTGGCCATGTGACCCAAGTTAATATGTATGCCCTGTTTTCACACAGCCTAAGACACAGGCGTGTGAGGCACACGGCCTGTTCATACGAGCGTGTGACCCTGTATGGTTGAAATTTTACTAAGTTTCCAAAATATTAGTATGATATCGGTTTAGTCCCAAACTAGTTCTAAAGCAAGTTTAAGGCCTCATAGGCCTTTAATAGGGACAATGTGATTATTTTGAATAATTTATAAGAATGAATACTTTGTGGTTGATAAGTGTATGTTATACGTTATGTATTGATCAGTAATACCTCGTAACCCTACTCCAGCAACGGATACAGGTTAGGGGCATTACAATCTAAGACAGTTTAAAAAAGCAGTATTTGATCGTCAGAAATTCGATCTGGATCTAAAAGGAAAAGAAATAGAGTTTCAGATTGGCGATAAAATATTTTTGAAAGTTTCACCATGGAAGAAAGTTCACCGGTTTGGCAGTAAAGGAAAATTAATTCTATGGTTTAATGGGTCATATGAGATCATTGAAAAGAATTAAACCTATTGCGTATTGATTGGTATTATTATCAAAGCTCTATAGAATTCACAATGTTTTATTTGTATATGTGTTATGACAGTATCGATCAGACTCGTCAACTATTATTTCTCTGATATAGATTGAAATTTAGCTTGGCATGACTTACAGTGAGTGACTGGTTGAAATTCTGGCATGTGAAGTGAAATAAATGAAAAATAAAAGGGTAACTTTAGTAAAAGTTTCTAACAATGACATGATATAGAGAAAGCTATCTGGGAACCGGATGGAAACATGAGAAAGTAATGTCTGAATATCTTTACTGGTAAAATTTTCGAGGACGAAAATTCTTTAAAGGGGAAGAGTTGTAACAGCCCAATTTCGATGAAATCGGAATAGTGGTTTCGGGACCACAAATCAGAGCCGAAAATAAATTTCATTTTTATTTTATTATATGGACCGTATTATGTTAGAAATGTCATGTGAAAATCTTAAAAAGAAAATTTTATCGATTATGTGCTTAATTACGAGAAGGAACAAATCACATAAAATGTAAAAGTTGGATTCTAATAGCTAGAAGGATCAAATAGCTATGGAATTCAAAACTTGAGGTCATTATATGGTAATTAGACCATTAATGAAAGTATGTAGATATTTTGAGATGACTCATCCATGAAAAATTTTAAAAAGGGTAGGGACTAAATTGGAATTCAACTAAATTAATTAATTAAAAGATGATAAAAAGAAATATTATGTTATTTTTCTCATCTTCTTCCCCAAAAATACATGGAAACCCTAGGAGAGAGAGAAAAAACTTTCATGGCCAAATTGAGTAAGTTTCCTTGGCCCGTTTTTAGTAATTTTGATACTTTTGAAACTAGGATAGATTAATCTATCTATTTGGGGGATCAATTTGTAAAGTTATCAAAGTATGGAAAATTGGTTATGGATGTATATGCTAGAAATTAGAAATTTATGGTATAAAATGAAAGATTATTGATAGATAAACAATTTTTACAAAGTGATTTTTGATGAAAACATGATTTAGGGACTAAAATGTAAAGTTGTAAAATTTGATGAAAAATTCTAAATTTTTATGAGTACATGTGCCGTAAATTTTGTAATGGGGCTTTGGTTAGGCTTGGAATAGGGAGTAATTTGCACAAGTTTCATTTTCCGAGCTTAGGGACGAAATCAAAATTTATGAAAAAGTTAGGGGTAAAATGGTAATTTTTCCTAGGACGTAAATTGAGTCCAAATAAATATGAAATGTAATGAATTGATGTTAAATTTACTCGTATAGATTTGGATAGACCAAATCTGGAGTTAGAACGAGGAAAATGTCAGATTGGTAGATGTTTGTACACGAACACTTGTTGAGGTAAGTTCGTGTAACTAAATTGTATATGTTTTTATGCTTGAATTAAATGTTGTGTTTGTGATTGTATAAATGCCATAAATATGTGAAATGATCATATACTCATTAAATCCCGATAAACAAAAGTGCCCGATCAATTATAATGCTCAACAAATGATAAAAATGTTAATTTTATGCTTGAGTTGAATATGAACATTTGGATTGCATAAATTCATAAATATATAAGATTGACCACATGCTTGATAATGCTTGAAAGATGCTAAATTACATTTGAATAAATGAAAATTATGATGGATATGTGATTTCCTAAAATGAATAAGGTCCTGTATTTGTTGCAGACGGGATTTAGCTCAGCCGAGTAATCCTATTGATCTCATGATAGAAAGGATTTAGCCTGGAAGGGTAATCTTGATATAAGTCCTCTCGAGCATATGTTATAGATTGGATTTAGCCCAGATGGGTAATCTAGATCAAGCTCCTTAGAGCATATGTCACAAAAAGGATTTAGCCTAGACTCATAATCTTGTTGTATACATGTGTGCTCGAGAGTGTACTCTCTGATATAGTACCTTATGGGTACCATTGGACATGAATTGACGAATCCTGATTCATACACCTTGAGTGTACTACCTGTGTAACTATTGATATTTCAAATAAATTCAACGGGTAAAAATCTTGATATGAAAAGATATGGATACGAAATGAGTTATTACATGTACCGGCTAAAATACAAGTAAATGATGATACATGACATATGATATATGAATATATGAGATGATGATATTTGTACATGGACTTTATTTGATAAATATAATTTCATTCTTGATTATAGATTTGTACACCTTGAGTGTACTAATTGTGACCTTGATGTTTTGAGTAATATGAGTAAAGTTCTTATATGAAATTATCTGAATTCGAAATGAACTATTATGAAATTATACTTGAAATAATGAGATGAATTATGCATGTCGAATGAATATATGTTGTGGAAAGCATATGTGCTTGGAAACCTGATTGTTGTTGAGCCCATATATGTTTTGATGTTAATATGGAATATATGACTAACAAGGGCAATGAGAATGTGTGTAGGGCTTGAGATCAAATTGATTGATTATGCCTTACATGGTTACCTCAAAATAAAATGAATGGTAAGTTAAACACCATGTTATACGAACTTACTAAGAATTTTATGCTTACTTAGTTTTATTTCCCTATTTTAGAGTAAATTAGAAGATCGTTGGATTGGAAGCTCAGCGGAGATCACTCACACTATCCATCGGCCCATGTCGGTACAATATGGTAAATCAATTATGGTTGTAATGGCATGTATAGGATATATTGGCCATATTGGCATGTAAATGCAAATGATGCTTGTAATCTAGCCATTGAATGGCTAGTAATGGTTTGTTTAAATATACTTGTAATGTCAAACTATGGTAGCTACATATATGTTAAGTAGTTGATCAAATCATGTTTAATACATGGATTGAACTAAGGTAAGATTGTAGACATGTATGCATGAAATGATATGCCATGATGAATGATGGAATTTTCTTAATTTGAATGTTTGAAATGGTTGGTATTTGGATATGTGATTCAAGTGCAGGTCATGGGTGTATTTTGGGTGAGAAATGAAGCTAGGAATGACTTTATTTTGTCCACATGAGCAGACACACGGGCATGTGTCTAGACCGTGTGTGACACACGGTAGGGTACATGGGCGTGTAGTTAGGCCGTATGTCACCTGCACCTTAATTTTGAGAAACAAAATGCTTAGAATTGAGCACAGAGGTAGAGACACGGGCTTGTGTCTCAGCCGTGTGTGCTACACAGCCTAGAACATGGGCATGTGTCTTGGCTGTGTGAAACCTACACCTAATTTCGAATTGAATTAATTAACCACACGGCCTAGCACACAGGTGTGTGGTATGGCCATGTGCACAAGTCAGAGAGTTACATGGGGTCAAACATGGCCTCTAGCACGGGCATGTCCCAGGGTCACATAGGTGTGTCCCTTGGACCACACGGGCATGTGAGCCCTGGACCTTGGAAAAATTTTGAAAAGTCGCAAAAAATTCTTAGAGGTTCTTATTAAGTCTTGACTCGATTCTAATGCTCGTATTAGACCTCGAGGGTCCATTTAAGGGACATTATGAATAAATCTTGGTTAATGAATAGTAATTTACACGAATTATCTAAAAATGTTCTAAAAGTTCTGGCAATGCTTTGAAACATTGTTCTGATGATGAATACGGGTTAGGGGTATTACAGAGATTGTAAATGTTAAACCTTGTTCTTGAAAGGTTTATATTAGTGAATTTGGGAAATCATTAGTAGTTTTAGCCTAAGGTAGTGGAGGTAGGCATTTGGGGCAAAACCACTATAAATTTTTAAAACACGAATTCTATAACACCCTATACCTGGCCCGGTCACCGAGCTTGAATATCAGGATGTCACACCACCGTCACACATCACATGCATTACAAATGGTCTCGTTATTAAGCAGACATTTTCCAATTTAGCTTTTGAATAATTACAAGTCACACATATTCTTGTCATCATTAAAACATGTTCAACATTCATCAAACGAACTTAAAACGAGAATTAAATATACTTTTAGACCACCAAACAAAAATTCAAAACTATTCACATAGTTATAGTGTAACAACCCGATTTAGACCCTAATTGGAACGGTGGTTTTGGGACCACGAATTCGAGTCAGAAAAATATTTTTAAATCATTTTTAGTGTTTATTCTTTGTGAATTTATGTCTGTGAAAATTTCGTGATTTAATTTCGTTGTTTAGGTGTCCGATTAAATAAAAGGACTTAATCGTGTAAAATAAAAATTTAGTGGTTATTTCTAAAAAGGGCTAAATTGCACTTGGATTTTTAAATGGAAGCCTATATGATATAAATAAACCTTTAGTAAGCTAAGTGGATGACTAACGACATTAAAATGTGATGATATTAAATTTTAAACTAAGGTTAATTTGGTAAACTAATAAAATAAGTTAATATAACATAAACTTATAATAAAATAAGCCATATTCATGTTATTTTTTTATGTTGCACCGAAACTAAAGAAAAGAGAAGAAACTTAGGTTCGACCATCTTTCAAGCTAAAATCAAGGTTCGTTCTTTGTCGATTTTTGATAATTTCTACGTTTTTGAGATCGTTGCTTCGAGTACTACAAAACCCATGCTTGAATTTTTTTATTTTGATGAATATTTTGAGTTGTGCCATTGTTTATAGCCTGTGATTTTTGTTGTTTGATGAAGAAAAATGAAAGATATGTTTTAAATTAATATATTTTGTATTGGAGTTTTTGATGATTTTGAGTAATTAGGACTTAATAGAAAAAATAATAATTTGAGGGGCTAAAATGTGAAATTGATAAAATATATGGACTTGTATAGGCATGGGTACCATTCGGCCTAGCATGGGTGTTTTGAAATTTTGTGTATTTTGTGTTTTGTGCAATAGGGCCTAAATTGTAAAAATTATAAATGTCAGGGGTAAAATGGTAATTTTCCTATTTATGTGTTTTTGGACTAATTGAATGAAAATATGTTTGAATGAGCTTGATTTGAATATGGTTAGATCAAGAACCAAAGAAATCAGATTTGGACCGGGGAAAAACGAAAGTTGTCGACTAGCAGCTGTGTCGCGTTTTATAACGTCCGAGCTAAGTTTATAAGGAAATAAACGTGTTTAAAGGTAATTAAATGTTAAATTTATATGCTGTTGTGAAATGTTAGAAGTTGTATATACTATGGTCGAACATGAACAAACTTGGCTACTATACTTCCGAATTCGTTTTGATCGAGTTACGACATCCGAAAGCCCCGTATGAACCTTAGGAATATATGGGATACATATGTCATGTCATAGGATTCTGATATGTGTTTACGAGTAAGACCCTATCTGGGGCAGTGGCATCGATATGTGTTTACATGTAAGACCACGTCTGGGACGTTGGCATTGTACGATATGTGTAATTATCCGAGTGTCCTACCCAATTCCAAATGGTTCATCGGGTAAAGGTAAATTGTGTACGAGTGTGTAATATGAGTTAAAACGGCCAGGTATGAATTAGCTTGGCTACTATTAGTGATAAGGTAAGTTTGTATTGATAGTAGTTTCATTCATGCTATTGATGATAATGAATTTAAGTAAGGTTTATATGTGTATTCGACTTTATGATTATATAAGTTGAGTATCATGAAATGATTCGTAATCATGTGCAAGTGTGTGTTTATGTGTAATTGGCTTAGTTGGTGATATACATATAAATGTGTGATACTAAGTTATGATTTTTGAGCTTATGTATAAAAGTATGTGCAGGCATGATTATATTATAACTAGTGGTTTTGGGAAGTTGATTATCAATATGTTAAATTGGTCAGGTGAGTATTCGACCAAGTAAGAAATGTAACTATTTGTTGTGATATTTTGATTCTTGAACTTGTGTAATAAAGTATATGTGTATTCGATAATGTAAAGACAAATTGGTTGGAAAGTTGAATGATAATAAAACAATTTGGTCATTTGACCATTCGGCTAGGATAATGTTCATGTGCGTATGTATACATGTGGGTATATTTACAAGCTATAAGTTGAGACTGAATGGTATATGGTTACTATAATATTGGTTAGCTTAATTAAGTTGAAAACCTTGTCAGATCAATTATTTGCTTATGACTTACTAAGCTATAATAGGTTACTGTGTGTATATTTGTTTCTGTTTTATAGATTTGGAAATCAAGCTACAAGCTTGGGTATCGTCAACGAAGCTCATCACACAATCAACTATTTTGGTACCTTTAAAAGTTAAACTCGAATTATGGCATGTATAGGCTGGAATGTGTTATGAGAAATATTGAACTTTAATTTTGTATTAAGGTCATGCGAATATGGCTTATTTCTATGCTTGTGTTTGGTTCTGGTTTGATAATCGTATAAGTCCATTTTGATTAATATGTGGTATGCCATGAATGGATATACTATGAGTTATTTGTTTGAATGTTGAATTTGGATAATGAATTTGCATGAGATATGAAGAAATCTGTCGTAAGCATGATTGGCTGTTTTTGATGTGTTTTGTACTAATTCATTTAGTGAATAAGTGTATTTGATCATCATGTTTAGTCTTAGTCTTATATGTTCTAGTTGTAATGTTTAGTAAACTTAGTTTTAGTAATTTCGTTGATGAAATCTATGGTTATGTTCATGGCTTTTAGTAATGGAATTCGGTTATGTAAGGTAAATAGTAATAAATAAAATGTTCCATGAATATTTTAGTCAATTGTTTGTATGGAATAAAATGTGAAATGTGGTGTTCAATTTAAAGTAAAAACGCATAGTATGTATATGAGTAAAAAGCTTGTGCGGCTATGTGGTGTCATAACAAGGTTACATACGTGACTGACTATTAAATTAGGTAATATGTTTAAATCGGTTAGATTAGAAGCTTCTACAGAAATAGATGTTGTGATTAAATAACAGACTGAGATTATCACAAATGATGCATGTTTCGACATTGAGTGGTTATTGTGACTGAAATTGATTCATGATTATATGATGAAACATGTTTGAGTTTGTTAAGACATGTTACATCTCTTAAGTGATGGTGTCATATTTATGTCAAACTAAAATTATGATTTGCCTTAAAAGATTCATTCGATTATGCCTAGTTATCTCTACTTATGAGTTTATATTTATTAAATGGGTGTATTAGGTAACCTTAATGTTTGACTTATGAACTATATATATAAATAAAGTAATATCACATAAATAAATTAAATAAAAGTACTGGAAATAGTTTCTAATAATGTTTGATGTACGTACGCATGAATTAAATATGTTGGTCTTACATTCTATTAATCAAGCTATTAATTTGATGCATGTTCAGTATATAGCTAAATAGTTTAATAGACATAGATTATGTTTTTAATTTATGTCAAGTTAATAATGATGAGATAATAATAGTGAATCTCTGATTGAGAATGAATATTAATGTAATTAAAAAATTTCAATTGTAATAAGTTTTGCATACCTATAAGATATGTATCATGATCGGTAATATCTCTTAACCCTCATCCGGCGACGGATACGAGTTAGGAGTGTTACATATCGATACTCATTCGATCGTATCGATATCGCTTAGGAAATCGGTAACAAAACATCATTCTATTTCTCGTTTAACACCAAAATCCCAAAAAATATCGGTACACTTCAAAAAGTATCAATTTTACTACCTCAGGTATCAATACTCGTGATATGGTATCGATACCAAATCTCTTTACTGACTTCCTAAAATTTCAAAAATCAAGAAGGTATAGATTTTAAAACACGAATATTGATATCTCTGCTCCAGACCACAAAAATTAAACTGTTTAAGGCATATAATTCATTCAAAATAATAACTACTCAACATGAAACTTTTACCTTATAAGTAATCACCAAAAAGACCATATTAACTGTTCAATCAAAGTCTAACCACATTACCTTATCCCCATAGTTCAAAAAATAATATTAATACCACCTACACAAATACTAAAGCCTAACTTGGATCACTTCTTTGGTATCCCCACGCCACTCACACCACAAACGCTAAATATCTACAATGGTTAGAGAGAGTGAATGAGCTTAAGCAAACTCAATGAATGTCGGAGTAACCACAAAGTAAATACAATATCAAAGGTTAAACAAGAACATACTACAACACATTCACAACCATATTCTAACCAAGTCCAAATAACATATGCACGTTTCATTAAATCATAAAACTAACATATACTCTTACATGCAATTACACTCAACTCGCTTATATATATAATTTATTTAACAATAATTCATCATGACTAAACTATGTATACATGCTTCAATAGCTCCAAAATCTAGCTTATATATTCACATGCATTCACAAGTTAAATGAAAACAACCCAAACCACAATTACATATGCAATTTAATATGAAAATGTACTAACATTTTCATGAAGCTTAAATCAACTTATTTAACCTATCATTTACATGTTTATGCATCCATATCACGATAAATAAAATCACATTTAAATGATAATTTGACACTTGAGGTTATGAAACATAAAAGTTGGTAATATCACCACACATCGGAAACACGAATCTCTAACACTCCAATTGACTCATAGAGCCGAACATATCCCAAAAAGGTGAGCACAAAGCTAATACTCTCCAAAACTCCAAACATGTCTCATTGAATGGAGCTTAGCTCATATTCCCTTATCTCTTCAACATGTCTTAGGGCCTCAATGCCTAAAAACACAATACATATAGGAGAGTACTCACAATCCTATGACATGTCAACTGTATCCAACGGTCTCAAAGATCACAAGGCTAAAATATCCACAATTACACATTTTTAATTACTAATTTAATGCACATCATCTCTATTCATATTCATCAATTTACATCACAACTTGTAGATAATGCATGTTTATCGGATTCACATTTAATTGCACTTTAAGTGCCACAATAATGCTCATTGAGCCATCACATATCCAACCACATGTGTGCATTAAAACCAGTACATCATATATCATATACAAGTATTCTCACATATTACCTGTCATAAAAATATCATATTCCATAATTCAACACATATATACTTACCAAAATTCCACTCACTTTCACTACATATTTGCATTTTTAACATATCATTATCACTGTCATTTGGCATGTATATCTTGTCCACAACACAACACAATTCACAATAATCATAACATATGTCTCATATCACAATATCGTATCATAATAATCAATTCACAATTATTCACATAATCACATAATTTGCCATAATAAAGCAAGGGAAATATAAAGCTTACAATCAGAACTTAGGATAGGGGTTTAGGCTATTCCTAAGCTCCTAATTAACACTATGAATCATGTCTACAAGTATCGATTCCAAACACTCACTAATCACGCTTTTGCCTAATTACCGAAAGCTTAAACTAGCTTTTTCTTGCCTTTATATCTTTACTCGTTAAAGGTCCTAATGAATCCGAAGGTTAAAAAAGGTAAATAAAACAACAACACAATAAAAAAATTAGCTAAAGACTCACTTCAAACAATCAAAACACAAGCCTAAACTAAATTCTCATGTAATCAAAACCTTCGACATTGCAAATATGAATTTCAATTATCTCGATCTATACTTAATATTTTTTCCTAAAAATGATTACGTTCATCTAATTATTCACCTATGACTGGTTCTCAACCTTTAAACTACTCAAAACTACCCAATTCATGGTATCAAAATTTTTGACATGTTTATTGTAATTTTCATGAAAATTCATTAAAACGTTAGAAATCTTTAACAAAACTTCGAAGTAAGTTTAGAAACCTTCTAGTCATGTCAAAAATAATTGAAAAACACTTTGAAACCATGTTTTTTATTTAGAACCTCAAAATCCACCATTAACGACCCAATTTTTGGCTTTTATTTGAAACATGGATTTAATGGTTAAAAACTTAGTTTAAATGATCAAATAACATAAAAAAACTAATAAGTAATCAAATCGTTACCTTAGTTGACAAAAAACCAAATGTTTAATTGAAAACCTGAAAAAGCAAAAAATTCAACAATAGAGAAATCTATAGTGTTCTTGGTTGTTTTTCTTGAAATACTATGGAGGCTTATCGATTAGGTGATGATAGAAATAAAATGAACGAAGTTTGGGAATCAAAATTGAATGTAAGGAGCTTTGGAATGCAATGGACAAAAAAACAAAAATATAAAGAAAAGACTAACGTGGGTTTTATAAAAATGGAGGGGAAAAATAGGGTATTTTTAAAACTTTGGTAAAATTGCTTATTAACTAGTCCTAAATTGAACCCTTTTCCAAAACAATTCTTATTTTAACATTGAAAGTCTTTTTAGAATTATTTTCAAAAATTGATTTAATTTTAAAAAAAGCCATAGACGAAAACAATTTTAGGTTACCACAATTCAAAATTTTTGAACCCATTCGGAGCCAAAATTCCTAATTTACTCTCAAAACTTCTAGGCCCAATTTTGGGGTGTGACAAATTCTTCGCCTCTTAGTATATATTGAGATTAAGAATTGGTGTTAGAGCTAGATCTCTAGAGAATATATTACTACCAAGGGAAAAGATCTAAAAGAAGTTCAAGATGAAAGGAAAAAAATCAATAAGTTTGTCTCATGGCCTTGGAGAAAAATTCAACTATGTTTGAAGAATGTCATTCCACTATGAGACCTTCTCTATTCAATGTCACTAACTACTCTTATTGGAGGACAAAAATGAAGCTATTCATCTAAGCAAATGATTATGAAGTATGGAGGGTGATCACAAATGGGCCATCTATTCCAAAGAAAAGAGTTAATGTTGTCATTATTATCAAGGAGGAAGATTAATAAGATGAAGTTGATAAAAGATGTTAAAACTAAATGCTTAAGCCATGCACACTCTATTTTTTTGCCCTTAGTCCTAATGAATATAATAGAGTCTCCTTGTGTGACAATGCTAAGAAGATATGAGATAAACTTCAAGTCACTCATGAAGGTACAAGTAGAGTCAAGGAGTCCAAAATTAGCACCCTCACCCTTGATTGTGAGCTCTTCAAGGAAAAACTAGATGAAGGAATCAATGAGATGTCTGACCACTTCACTGATATCATCAATGGTCTTAAGGCTTTGGGTAGACTTATGCAAATAAGGAGATGGTGGAGAAGATGTTGAATAGCCTTCCAAAATCATGGGAAGTTGAAGTAATGTACATATAGGCCTCAAAGGAGCTTGATACAGTTTCTTTTGATGAGCTCATTAGGTCTCCATTAACTTATGAAATAAAGTTAAATCATAATGCTCAAGAGGCCAATGAAGCTCTAAATAAAGTAAGAGTCCCTTTCAAGTCTACTATTCAAGAGAAGATGATGATTCTAGAAGAAATGATGATGATGATGAGATGACAATGTAACACCCTTCACCCAATTCGGTCGTCGGACCCAAGCTATAAGGAGCTACCATAAATGGCGAAACAGTTACATGCAAAATTTGAAGTTTAAATTTTAGATAAGCATTTTAAAGTAACTCACACATCCTTCTGGTAAAAACAAAAACTTCATATCATTTGACAATTATTTAACATCATAAAATTAAAATAATAGTTATTACAAAGTTTAAACGAGTTCTTCTCGATATACGATATGAGAGTTTAAACCCACTAGATGCCTTGATATCTATACATGTTACAACAAAAGGATTCAGACTCACACTAGGTTTGAAGACTCTGGCTTAGTCCCTCTCAACGTCATTAAACAATTTAGATTACCTAAAATCAAATGAGAGAATCATGGTAAGTTTGTAAGGAACTTACTGAGTTAAAAATAAGTTATTTTCATTTTTTATGACTAGCTTAAGATCTTACCATGGGTTGCACTAGAAAAAACTTGTGCATTTGTATGAAGTACATGAAAATAAAGCATTTAAAAATAAGATTTCACAACTTCAAATTTGGTTTGAATTTTACAATGATGTGGTTGATAACGCATAAGTATTCTTTTTTGCAGATAATCATAACACTCATAGTCTTTATATACAGACTTGTTGCGAATAAACTTGGTAGATGACCCACCTCATGGATAAACACATTACGGATTAACTAGGTGAATAGTTTTATGGACTCTCGCATGTGAACTCATAATTTTGGATTCATAAATGTAGATTCATAGAAGTAGATTCATACATGTGGATCCATAGAAGTAGATTCATACATACGGATTCATTAAAATAGAATCATAAATACGGATTAATAGAAGTAGATTCATACATAGGGATTCATACATGCAGATTCATAGATGCGGATTTATAGAAGTAGAGTGATAAATACAGATTCATAGATACAAATTCATAAAAGCAGATTCATACATATGGATTCATAAAAATAGATTTGTAGATGGAGATGGTCCTGTGTAGTTTTATATGGTGTAGTTTCGAGTATAGCTTTAACATGAAAACTTAAGGACAAGTATAACAGATTATTTTCGCGTGTGAAGTGATATGTGAATTGTGCATGTATACTCGTCGAATCAAGTAATAAAGTGACGAATGAGTATCATTCCCACGAGGATCGGATTAAGGCACAAAAGTGGTTAAGTTATTATAATAAAATGCAATTAATGCTATGGTAAAGCTATGGTAAGTATGCTGTGGCAATTAAAGGAATAATGATGTATGCAATATGTGGAATTAATGAATACTTAGAAATATTATCGCAAAAGGAGAGTAGAAATGTATGGCAATTATGAGAATTACTATGAGAATATTATGTAAACGAACAAGTAAATAACTAATAATGTTATGGTAAAGATACAGCAACAAAGAATAAAGGATATATGATATTGATTTGGAAGGTCGGGATTACTAAGAATCTACCCTTACTGTCAATAATGCCTTGGTAAAATCATACTCAGTTTACTGCTTAAAAGAGTTCTAAAATGGTCTGCTTTTTTCAAGAGAAAAAGCCTCAAGTTACCTTACCTGTGTCTATTAGCCATAATATGGTGAGGGCACAGACTGGAACATGGCTGTGTGTCCCTAGTTCGAAGGTTACACGGCCTGAGACACGGGCACATAGCCTGGTCACACGATCGTGTGACCCCCGTAGTCAAATTTTTTTAACTTTTTCTTAAACCTTCCAAATGTTTCCAATTTGGTCTTGAATTGTTTCTAAGGTATTTCTAGGGCTTTGAGGGCTCATTTTAGGGATGATATGTATGTGAATGAATGTATTATAATATGTTTTCAATAAGGTGTGAAATGTATGTTTTAATGTTCCTTTGTACAGTAATGCTCCGTAATCCTAATTTGGTGATGGATACGGGTTAGTGATGTTATATTTAGTGGTATCAGAGCTACAATTTAGTCAATTTTAAGACTAACATAGTGGAGTAGAGTTTAGTATATACACGCCACATATACCCTATGATAGTGTGATGCCGTTGATCCGTTCTAATATTTTATTTTCTTATAGATTCAAGATGTCAATTGGATTGAACCGAGCTATAGTTAGTGAAGCTAAAAGTAATGTTCAAGCTTTGAATCCTGAAGCAAGTAATAGTGCGTTTATTCCATAATCCATTGGTGATGAGATGAAAAATGTATTCCTTGGGATGATTACTAGTGGTTCAATGAGTTCAAGCAAGCAAATCTTGCAACTCCGCCACCTCCACACCCTGCTGCGCCTCCTCCAGCACCTCTGGGTACTCAAAACCCTGTACTTATGACGATTACTCAAGTATCAGTAGATAAAATTTGAAAATGTGGAGTGGAAGTTACGAGAATTTGTAGAACTTTCAGAACGGGCTCAGAAAGTTGAAGAAATTTGTAAAAGTAAACAACCGTCAGATTTGAAATTTTGAGACTATAACAAAAGAGGGTCATTCAAGCATGCTCAAACGTCTCCATCGAAGAAATTTAGAAATGACACAAGCCCTTTCAGAGTTCATGAGTAGAGAGAAATCGAGGCAAAGTAATTTTCAATCTGTAAATTCTCCAGTGGCTAGTGTTGGAAGTGTAAGAAATGTTGAGAGAAATATCCTTGATTGTGAGGAGTGTCGGTCAAAGTCGGAGCTTTTTTCCATTGTGGATTCATTGATCATTTCCTTCATGATTGTCTAAAAAAGCAAAATAATTTTGGCAAAATGATTTTGGTAATCACTCAAACAAGTTTGAAACCACTTCCTAGAGAGGTAAATGATCTGGAAATGCTAGGAATGCTACTCCTGGTCGAGGAATGAATAGCGAGATGAATGAATGGTCTGAAGCAAGAACACTAGCTAGGGCCTATGCAATCCGAGCTCGTGAGGAAGCTAATGCTCTAGATGTTACTACGAATACTTTTTCTCTCATTGATATTAATGTATATGCATTGATTAATCCTGGATCAACTCATTCGTATATATGCACTACATTAGTAGACAAAAAATAAATTACCTATTGAGTTCACTGAATATACTATCAAAGTTACAAATCCCCTTGGTCAGTGTGTTCTAGTTAATTAGTTATGTAGATCATGTCCATTGAAATTTAAGGGTTACGATTTTTCCACTAGTTTGATGTTGTTACCCTTTGATAAGTTTGATGTGATCCTGGGTATGAACTGGTTGGCTTTGCATGATGCTGTTGTGAATTGTAGACGAAAGCATATCGTGTTAAAATTTCAGAATGGTAAATAGATCCAATTTGAATCAGATATATTAGATGGTACATCTAATATAATCTTAGCTATGACGGCACAGAAATATGTTAAGAAGGGCTATGAAACATATCTTGCTTATATAGTTGATTCTAGGGTTTCATAATTGAAATTAGAAGCGTTTCTGATTGTGTGTGAGTTTGCAGATGTATTTCCAGAGGAATTATCAGGGTTATTACTGGTTAGAGAGATTGAGTTTGCTATTGAGATAATGCCAAGAACATCTCTGATATCAATAGCTTTGTATAGAATTGAACCTACAGAGTTAAAAGAGTTGAAAGCACAGTTACAAGAATTGACGGATAGGGGCTTTACTCGACCCAGCTTTTCTCAATGGGGTGCTCCAATTTTGTTTGTTAAGAAAAAGGACAGGTCGATGCAATTATGTATTGACTACATATAGCTTAATAAAGTTACAATAAAAATAAATATCAATTGCAACGCATTGATGATTTATTTAATCAGCTGAAAGGTGTGATAATGTTCTTAAAGATCAATCTTCGTTCGGGTTATTACCAATTACGAGTTAAAGACTCGAATGTGCCGAAGACTACTTTCAGAACCAGGTATGGACATTATGAATTCCTTGTTATGCCATTTGGTTTGACCAATGCACATGCTGTGTTTATGGAATTGATGAGCAGAATATTCAGACCGTACTTAGATAGATTTGTTATTGTGTTTATTGATGACATATTGATCTATTCATGAGATACGATAGAGCATGCCCAACATTTGAGAATCGTTTTGCAGACTATACATGAGAAACAACTGTTTGCTAGGTTTAGCAAATGTGAGTTCTGGCTCCGCGAAGTAGGATTTTTGGGACATATGGTATCAACAGACAGTATTAGAGTCAATCTGAATAAAATCTCAAGTATAGTGGACTGAAAGCCTTCAAGATATGTTTCAGAAGTCAGCAATTTCCTAGGTTTAGCGAAATATTATAGAAGATTCGTCAAATGATTTTCAATGATTGCTACGCTATTGACGAGACTGCTTCAAAAAGATGTCAAGTTTGAATGGTCTGAAATGTGTCAACAAAGTTTTAACCAGTTTAAGGCATTGTTAACCAAGGCACCTGTGTTGGTTTAGCCAGAGTCCAATAAGGAATTTTTGATTTATAGTGATGCTTCATTGAATGGTTTAGGTTGTGTTTTGATGCAAGAAGGTAAAGTGGTAGCGTATACTTCTCGACAGTTGAAACCATACAAAAAGAATTATCCGACTCACGGTTTAGAGCCTGCAGCTATTGTGTTTTCTCTAAAGATTTGGCGACACCACTTGTTTGGAGAAAAATGTATATTTTCACAGGTCACAAAGCTTGAAGTATTTTATGTCACAGAAAGATCTAAATTTGAGATAGCGCAGATCACTCGAATTATTGAAAGATTATGATTTGATTATCAACTATCATCTGGGAAAGGCTAACGACATTGCTAACGCATTGAGTAAAAAGTCCCTACTTTCTTTGTGAGCTTTGAACACACGATTGACGTTGATTGATAATGATTCGATTTTGGTATAATTAAAAGCTAGACCGATGTTTTTGCAATATATTTATGAAGCTAAGAAATGTAGTACTGAATTGATCGCCAAACTGGAACATATAGGATTGACACTTGAGTCAAACTTTCATGTTGGTTCTGATGATAGTTTGTGCTTCAAAAACAAAATTTGTGTTTCGAGACATTCTAATCTCATTCAGAAGATTTTATAAGAAGCTCACAGTAGTAGTTTATCGATTCATCCTAGTAGCAATAAAATGTACGGTGATTTGAAATAGATGTATTGGTGACCAGGTATGAAACGAGAGATTTCAAAATTTGTATCGAAATGTTTGGTTTGTTAGCAAGTTAAAACTGAGCATCAGGTACCTTTTAGTTTATTACAACCTGTGATGATTCCATAGTGGAATGGGAATGTGTCAGGATGGATTTCATATTGGGTTTGCCTCTATCTTTGAGAAAGAAAGATGTTGTGTCGGTCATTATAGATCGTTTGACGAAATCAGTGCTTTTCATTCTTGTACGTATGGATTATTTGCTAGAGAGATTGATAGGGTTGTATGTTTTCGAGATCATTAGATTGCATGGTGTGCCACTTTACATTATTTCTGACAGGGACACATGGTTTACATCTCGGTTCTGGAGTAAGTTACAAGAAGCTCTAGGGACTCGATTGCATTTTAGTACAACATTTCATCCACAGACCGATGGTCAATCTAAGCTTATAATTCATGTACTTGAAGATATGTTTCGATGCTGTGCTTTGGGGTTCGAAGGTAAATAGGAGAGATTTTTGCGTTGGTTGAATTTTCATAAAATAACAATTATCAAGCGAACATTAAAATGACACCGTATGAAGCTTTGTATGGTCAAAAGTGTCAAACTCTATTACACTGGAATGAGCTTAGTGAGAAAATTTTATTAGTGTTGATTTCATTCGAAATCGAAGAAAAGGTTAAAATGATACGTGACAGTTGGAAAGCAACTTTGGATCGACAAAAATCTTATGCAAATTTGAAAATGAAAGATATTAAATTTCAAGACAGTGACAAGGTATTTTTGAAAGCATTACCTTGGAAGAAAGTTCTTCAATTTGGCCGGAAAGAAAAGCTTAGTCCACGGTTTATTAGGCCGTACGAGATCATTGAGAGAATTGGGCCAGTAGCTTATAGATTGGCTTTGCCGTCAGAGTTGGAAAGGATTCACAATGTATTTCATGTATCGATGTTATGATGGTATTGATTGGATCCTTCAAATGTAACATCCCCTGTTGATGTTGAGATATAACCAGAAATGACGTACAGTGAAGAACTGATTAGAATTTTAGCTCGAGACGTTAAAGAATTGAGAAATAAAGGTATAGCTTTAGTAGAATTTCTCTGGCAACGACACATAGTAGAAGAAGCTACTTGGGAAATGGAATAAGCTATGAAAGTCAATACCCAAACTTATTTTCTAGTAAGATTTTTGGGGACAAATGTAACAATTATTCTTTAGTTAAATCAGAACAATGGTTTTGGGACCACAAATTCGAAGTAGAAATATTTATTTTATTATTATTTTGAGGTTTACATCATGATAATAGAGTTATATAAAAATTTCGTTAAGAAATTTTATCAATTGCTTGTTTAATTTGATAAAAGCGACTAAATTGCGTAAAGTGCAAAAGTTGTGTTCTATTAGCTAAAAGTGTCTAATAGCTATAGAACTTTAAGCAAACATTAATAGTGGACAAATATAGGCATCATAAAAGTGATTTTTGTTGGATAATTAAAAGGTTATATTAGTAATTTAGTAAAGAAGGACAAATTAAGTAAAAATAACATGGTCATCATCTTTTTCCATCTTCTTCCATCGATTTTGCAAAGGAAGGAAAGCCATTAAACCTTGCTAAGTTTGCCCATGGTATTTTTGAGTGCATGGTATGTATTTTTACTTGATTTTTAATGATTTCTATGTCTTTGGAGTCGTAGCTTAATTTAGCTAGCCTAGGGGCTAATTTGCAAAATTGTTAAAGTATTAGGGTTTCACCATTGTTGAATGTGTATGTGTTTTGAATTTTAATGGTAGAAAATGAATGGTTGTTGTTAGATAAACAACAATTGTTAAGTGATTTTGAATGAAATTGCAAATTAAGGATTAAATTGAGAAATGTGATAAATTGTATAGTAAAAGTTTGAATATGTGAAATATATGGGCTGCTATAAGTATGTTTAATATTCAGCTAGGCTTGGGTAGGAATAAAATTGAATGAATTTCATTTTATGAGCCTAGGGACTAAATTGTAAAGAAGTTAAATATTTAGGGGCAAAATAGTAATTTTCCATAATATGAATTTTGGGTTAAATTGAATAGAATGAATACTAAATGGATTAAATTTGATTATTTAGATCAAGTTAAGCCTCGTACGGATCTAGATCGAGGGAAAGATAAAGTATTGGACTAGTCAATCCTATTTCATCGTTTTTGTGATCGAGGTAAGTTCGTATAATAATAAGCATTAAATTAATTATATTTTAAATGATTTATTATTGCATTCTCGATGAATACGACTTCACGAAAATACTCGATGAAGATTTGGCATTATATGAGATCCCGATTGAACCTTAGGAATAGATAGGATACAAATGACATGTCATTGAGGGTTATTGTGTTTTGAGTGTTGGTCCTGTACGTTTTACCGGTGGTTGAGTTTTTCAGCATGTGTTGCGGTTACTCGTCAGTTTGTGTGAGCAGCACCGTGTAGTTATTTCTTGACCATCAGCTTGTGTGAGCAGGCCCAGTGATAGCTCTTGAGTGAGCATTTATACGAGATATGAGATAGAGATGGTTTCGGCCATGTATTTGGCACTTAGTGCGCGAGATTCCCGTCCGATAGTATTCCAAATGGTTCAACTGGTATATTGATGGTATGAAAGAATAAGAGATTGATACATATCAGTATAGGTGTGTATGTGAATCATATAAGCATTGAATCTATGAAATTTGTGAATTTTATGCCTAACCTTATGGATGAACATGTGTTAGGTTTGTTGATTAAATTGTGTTGCATTGTGCCATGTTTAATTACTTAAAATTATGATTAAATGGTAAGTTGTAACACCCCAAACCCAGCCCAGACGTTATGGCCAAATCCGACGTGTCTCATTGAAGTTTTAAAAGCCCATGATTCATTTTAGTGTTTAAAAAGATCGTCTTTTGCTAAGTTAACAAAGTGAATGGAAGTTGTGCACCAGGTAGGTATCCAAAACAGAGGAGGTGAGCCATGAAGGCTGCTTAAGTACCAAGCTCTCGATTGGATCCAATCCTAGACATGCCCACAACCATTGCCACACTCTGATAAACGAGTTGAAGTTCATTCAAGTAGATATTATTGATAAACCGATTAATTGTATCGTTGCATTATTTTGAAAACGAGTATCATTTTGAAAATGCGCCCTAAGTCTAACCCATTTTGATTTATTATCAGAAAAATATAGAGTTATTAAAAATAAAAATAATCCTAGAAGAATAGTTAAAATGACCTTATTACAACCCACAAACAAATAATGTTAACAGTTAAGATAATACTATAATATAAAACCGTTTACTGATTTCAAAGTTCAAAAGCGATCATCATGGCCACTCTGAATCCCCTCCGGCTCCAAGTCTCACATCAAGGCTCACCTGCAAAGATAAGGAAAGGGGGTGAGTTTGGAAACTCAGTGTGCAACAAGCCCCTTTCAGAGCCCAAACTAATACCAAATCTTGGGCCAAGCCTTTCGTTTAACGATTCTTGGGCGAAGCCTTTTCATAAATCATATCACTGGGCCGAAGCCTTATTCTGTAAACGGTATGGCCCACTGGCCCATTTCCATAACAATCAAATATGTAAATCTCAATGCATGTATGCAAACCCATAACCATATGTGGGGAAACTATCAACCCACCCAACCGTTACTCTCCACCCGTACCAACCAAGCTCTCCATGTGGGGAATAACTCAACCCACCCAACCAATACTCTCCACTTGCAAAGATAGTGCTTTATCATATAACTGGAGGCCTAGCCTCTTTTAATATCTGGGCAAATCCTTTTCATGAACTCAAGGGCAAAGCCTTTTTAGCACTTCCTCCGTTCATATAAAACCCAACCCATGCATATATGAATATATCATGGCATATCATGTGCATATCATGGCATATCATGTACAAAAACAGTATCACATGCATCTTCATTATAACATAACCCTAGGGGTATAATGGTCATTTTCACATTATAAGGGTAATTTCATTATTTTATCAATTATTAGGGTTTTCCATGCTCATTATCAATTATCAACAATTTCAAGTGTTTAAATAGCGATTCTAGCCCATTCTAGCAAAACCGAGTTATTGGGCCAAAAACCCCTAATGGGCCCTACATAGTCGATTTAGTCATCTAGGCCCATTTAGCTTATATTCCATGATGGTATTACTTGTATTAATTTGCAATTTATCTGGATTCCATTTCCTACCAAACTTACCCAAATGGGCCCGAAAGCCCATTGGGCCCGATTTTAGCCCCTCGAGGCCCAATTTATCGTGATGCAGGAAATCGTGCCCTTACCTGTTCCAACAATCCCGATCATCAAACTTAGCGTATCTAACTAACCTATGAGCATTCGCATGCTCACGAGTCCTCGAAATGCCAAAATTTTTGACATTTCGGCTTTTCGTCATATATCGAGTTAAGCTACGAAAAAGGGTTTGTTACACACCTGATTTGCGACTACCACCACGAGATCATCTATGCGATGATTCTTACAATCCACCACTTAATCAATTAAACTATGAATCCATGAAATCAATGCAAGAACTCTCTCTTACCATACTCGGCCAATACCTTAATGGCCATAAAACCTTACCTTTGTCGACTTAGATGCACTAGATCTAAATCTAGTTGCGCCCACGCCTTTAATCCAACGGTCCTCGTTGATCACCTCCTTTGTAAACTAACACACACATACGAATCAATCCAAAGTTATAATCAATCTAGACAAGTCGACAACCTCCCCTATGCCTTCAGAGATTTCGGCTTCTAAATCCCAAAATAATGAATAGACGAAAGTTTTGAGTGCTTACCAGATGAAGGGATCGGTCACCACAATTAAAGAGAATAGGAAAGATGCTGGTCTAAAAGCAAATGGCACAACCAATCTTCAAAGGTTTCGGTTCTTGTGACTATTCGGGAAAGGTGATGAAAAGAAAGGAAGTAGTAGATGAAAAGAAAGGAAGTATTGGTTTGGTTTTGGCAATAAAAAAAAGAAAGAAAACTGGATGAAGAGAGTGGTGATTTCGGCTAGAGAAGAAAAGGGAAGAAAAGAATAACCCTATGATGTTTAAACAGAAGAAAAACGACACAACTAAGTCCCTAAATGCTGAAATACTAGCCAAATATTCCTCTGCCGAAATCCCCTCTCCAATTCCCACTATTCGGCCAACTCTTAGCTTCTCTCCAAATCCCCAAAATCTCTCCCCTTATCACTCCTTAATCCATGCGTTTGACTGATTCAAACTCTCTCCAATAGAGTTTCATTCAACTTCCAACTCCTGCCTGTTCAAGACATAAAAAGAACATCACAATTGCCAGCTTAGAGAATCGAACCTTGGCTCTCCTCAACCACTTACATGCCATTTTTTTAGCTCCTTAGTGGCGTCACTTAGCCACCTTGCCAAGGGCTCCTTTATGTTACATTTTACCCTCGTCTTTTAATAAGGCCACCTATCCAACGCCCTTACTCCTTAAGTCCAAAATTCAAAATTTCTTTCGGGTTTTGGCCAGCACGTGGGCCTTCCATAGGCCCATTTACATATTCCAACTATGAATTTTCACTACCAAATACCAAATTTTAAAAACTTACCAAATTCTCGAAAATTACGAAAACCCGAAAATTAGGATGTTACAACTCTACCCTCCTTAAAGAAATTTCAGCCTCGAAATTTTACCTGATCCAAACAGTTGAGGATATTGTTGACGCATCGCCTCTTTGGACTCCCAAGTAGCCTCTTCTTTGCCATGGTTCCTCCAAAGTACCTTCACTAATGGGACTGACTTTCTTCTCAACACCTTGACGTCACGGTCAAGTATCTGCATAGGTTCTTTCTCGAAAGTCAAGTCTGACTGTACCTCGATTTCTACAACTGGCACGAGATGAGTAAGGTCAGAATGATATCGCCCTAGCATGGACACATGAAAGACGTCATGAATACGATCCAGCTCTGGAGGTAACTCTAGCTGATAAGCCAGCGGCCCTATCCGCTTAAGGATCCAATAAGGCCCAATGAACCGTGGACTCAACTTGCCCTTCTTACCAAACCTCAATATCTTCTTCCAAGGTGAAACCTTCAAAAAGACCATGTCCCCTACAGCATATTCCATATCCTTACGCTTCAGATCAGCATAAGACTTTTTTCGATCCGCTGCCTCTTTTAACCGATTCCTGATCACCTTAACTTTGTCTTCAGTATTCGCTACTAACTCCTGTCCAAGTACTTGCCTTTTCCTCAACTCAGCCCAACAAGTAGGTGAAAGACACCTTCGCCCATACAGTGCCTCGTAAGGAGCCATCTGAATACTTGCTTGGTAACTGTTGTTATATGCGAATTCCGCCAACGGCAAGTAATCCTCCTAACTTCCCCTAAAGTCGATAATGCAACCCCTCAACATATCTTCTAGAATCTGAATGACACTCTCTGACTGCCCATTCGACTGAGGGTGAAAAGCCATACTAAAATCCAATCGCGTTCCCAATGCCTCATGCAACTTCTGCCAAAACTGAGATGTAAACCTTGGGTCTCGGTCAGAAATTATTGATACTGGCACTCTATGCAACCGTACTATAGCTGCCACATACAACTTGGCCAACATCTGAAGTGAGTAATCGGTTCGGACAGGTATGAAATGAGCAGATTTTGTCAGCCTATCCACAATCACCCAAACTGAGTCCTTCTTGGAAGGTGTCAATGGCAGACCACTCACAAAATCCATGGTTACCCTTTCCCACTTCCAAAGTGGTATCTTCACTGGCTGTAACAATCCTGAAGGCAGTTAATGCTCGGCCTTTACTTGTTGACACGTTAAACATTTTCCCAAAAATTCGGTCACTTCTCGCTTAAGCCCAGGCCACCAATATAGCTCTCGCAAGTCTCGATACAACTTACTCCCTCCTGGATGCATAGCACAAGGTCCACCATGTGCCTCCCTCAAAATCATCAATCTCAAGTCAGAGTCCTTTGGCACACAAATTCTTCCTTGAAAACAAAGAACCTCATCACCATTTAATCTAAAGTCTAGATTCTCCCCCTTCTCAACTTGTTGAAACCGAGAAACCAACGACTCATCCACCAACTGCTGCTTCTTAATCTACTCCACCCAAGTCGGTCTCACTTGTAATTCTGCCAAGAAGCTTCAATCGTCATACAAGCTTAAGCGAGCAAACATTGCCTTCAATTCCACCACAGTCCTTCGACTCAACGCATCAGCCACGACATTTGCCTTACCTGGATGGTACTCAATCAAACATTCATAGTCCTTTAACAACTGTATCCACCTTCGCTGCCTAAGATTCAGCTCCTTTTGAGTCAGCAAGTACTTAAGACTCTTATGATCCGTATAGATAATGCATCTCTCCCCATACAAGTAGTGCTTCCATATCTTAAGTGCAAAGATCACCGCTGCCCACTCCAAGTCATGAGTAGGATAGTTTACCTCATGAGGCTTAAGCTGTCGTGAAGCATAAGCGACCACTTTACCCTCTTGCATCAACACATAGCCCAAACCTACATGTGACGCATCACTGTACACAGTGAAATCCTTACCAGACTCTGGCTGAATCAACACTGGTGCCTCAGTCAGAACCTTCTTTAACTTTTCAAAAGCCTCTTGCTGCTTATTTGTCCAAACAAATGGTGCTCCCTTCCTTATAAGTTTCGTTAACGGCGCTACCAACACGAAAAATCCTTCCACAAATCTTCGATAATAACCTGCCAACCCCAGAAAACTTTAGATTTCTGTTACTAACTTCGGTGGCTTCCACTCCAGAATCGCCTCAATCTTCTGAGGGTCTACCTTGATCCCCTCAGCAGACACAACATGCCCCAAGAATGTTACTTCACTCAACCAAAACTCACACTTATTGAACTTTGCATAGAGTTGCTTTTCCCTTAGCACTTGCAGCGCAATACGAAGATGCTCATCATGTTTCTCTTCTGTTTTCGAGTATACTAAGATATCATCGATAAAAATGACAACAAACTGATCCAAGTACGGCTGAAATACCCGATTCATCAAATCCATGAATGCCGCCGGTGCATTAGTCAAACCAAAGGGCATAACCAGAAACTCGTAGTGACCATATCGAGTTCTGAATGTCGTCTTATGAATATCCCCTTCTTTGACTCTCAACTGATGATATCCTGATCGAAGGTCAATCTTAGAAAATACCGAGGCTCCTTTCAGTTGGTCGAACATATCGCCGATTAAAGGATACTTGTTCTTGATCGTCAGTTTGTTCAACTGCCGATAATCAATACACATCCGCATGGTCCCATCTTTCTTCTTTACGAACAACACTGGTGCACCCCACGGAGAAACACTTGGTCTTATAAACCCTCTATCTAATAGTTCTTGAATCTGAGCCTTAAGTTCCACCAACTCCTTTGGTGCCATCCTATAAGGTGCAATGGACACTAGAGCTGTTCCAGGTAACAAGTCTATTCCGAACTCAACTTCTCTATTCGGAGGTAGTCTAGGAAGTTCTTCCGGAAATACATCTTGAAATTCTTTGATGGTCCTAACTGACTCTACAGTCATCCCCTCAAGTTTAGCTTGACTCACGAATGCGAAAAACACCTCACATCCTTTCCGAATCAACTTTTCAGCCCTTAAAGCCGAGACAACATTGGACAAATAGTTCCTTCGCTCCCCTATGACCATTATCTCTTCATCCTTGGCAGTTCTTAGCACCATTCTCTTAACAGCACAATCCAACGTCGCTCTATGTTTAGTTAGCCAGTCCATTCCCAAAATAAGATCAAATTCCCCAAATAGCAGCTCCATTAAATCCCCTACAAATATCATATCTTGTGTCTCTAAAGGCACCTCCCTAAAGAGTTTATCTACCTTAACCGGGTGCCCCAAAGGACTTATCACTGATACCCCACTCACAGTCTCCTCAGGAAGCACACCCAATGCCCCAAATACATCACAAGCAAAATACGAGTGAGTAGAACCCACATCAATCAAAGCAGTGTAAGGCTTGCTATGAATGAGAAACGTACCGGTTATAACATCAGGAGCATCACCCTCCTCACGACATCGTGCAGCATAAACCAATGCCGGTTGTCGAGCTTCAGCATGTCCAGCACCCCTGCCAGGTGCCCCACGTCCTCGTCCATTACCATTGCCACCTCTACCTTGCCCACGGCCTCTCTGTGGTAGTGGTCCTCCTCGCTGCGGTTCGACACCTCTTTGCTCCGCAGCTTAATCCTAAGCAGCTCTCCGGGGATACCCTCTGAACTTATGTTCTTTTGACCCACATCGAAAACACGCCCCAGTTCGTTTCCAGCACTCCTCCATATGCGCTCTGCCACAGTCCTTGCAAACCTGAGGTCTAAAAGTATTAACCGAAGCTGGTCGAACTGGTTCCTCCATTCTAGCTCTTTTAACATTTCTATTTGCAACACCCGAAGGTCAAGAATCCCTCCTGAATCTGGGTCGATCCCTCTCACGATTCTGCCGTTCGGTTCGTTTTACTTCCTCGTCTATCTTAGCCTTCTCCACTAATGCAGCGAAATCACGCTCCCTCTGTGGAGCTATCAACACCCTAAGCTCATCGCGGAGGCTATCCTTGAATCGAACACTGTGCTCATATTCGGTCGCAACTATCCTGCTAGCATATCGACTCAACCTCAAGAATTTCGCCTCATACTCCGCAACAGTCTTATTGCCCTGAGCCAGATTCAAAAATTTCTTTCAACGGGCATCCACATAACTAGCTCCAACATACTTTTCCTTAAAAGCAGTCTTGAACAGTTCCCAGGTTACTCGTTCGATCGGGGTACTCTCCCTTACAGTGATCCACCACTGGTATGCCTCATCTCGTAGCAACGACACGGCCCCCTTCAGCTTTTGCTCTACAGAGCAATCTAGGTCATCCATAATCCGCTCTGTTGCCTCTAGCCAATATTCAGCCACGTTTGGGGCTACTCCAGATACACCCCTAAAAACCTTTGCTCCGTTAGCCCGGAGTCATTCAAAGATGGATCCCCTATTCACTGTCCCGATGCTAGCTCCAGCAACCCTTTCCAAGACCCTTAACATCGCTTGGGACAAAGCATCGTCCCCCGCAGCCCGATCATGTGACCCAGCCTCAGTTACCTGTGGCACGGATGCCTCCTAAGCTGGCCTATGCCCTGAGGATAAAGATTCAGCTTGCACCCTTCCGCGACCACGTCCGCAACCTCGTCCACGAGTTTCTCTTATACTCATATCGAATTATCTGTTTACGAATTTTATGACATTAGTTTAATATTTCAGTTGTTTATTACGAGATATCTTATGGACATATAGCAGTTCAGGGATTGTTTTCGCAACGTCGTAGCCTAGCTACAGTCTCAATCCTACTATTTTACAGCTCTACCCTATAGTAGGGTCTCAGTTCTATCTATAGCATCATATAAATATCACACGGTGTAAAAGAAAGTACACTTACAGACTTGGTGTCGGGGATTCAGTGAGCCACTTCTTTCTTCAAACCATTTAAAACAAAAACATGTATTTGGTCACAGAGAATAGAAATTCTTAAAAAAATTGATTTAAAATACCCTTATTTTGAAATTCTTGATTTTAAACCCATTTAGAAACCCACAGCCGAGTTGTTGTAACCCTGCTCTGATACCACTAAATGTAACACCCCAAACCCAGCCCAGACGTTATGGCTGAATTTGACATGTCTCATTGAAGTTTTAAAAGCCCATGATTCATTTTAGTGTTTAAAAAGATCGTCTCTTGCTAAGTTAACAAAGTGAATGGAAGCTGTGCACTAGGTAGGTATCCGAAACAGAGGAGGTGAGCCATGAAGGCTGCTTAAGTACCAAGCTCTCGATTGGATCCAATGCTAGACATGCCCACAACCATTGCCATACTCTGATAAACGAGTTGAAGTTCATTCAAGTAGATATTATTGATAAACAGATTAATTGTATCGTTGCATTATTTTGAAAACGAGTATCATTTTGAAAACGCCTCTAAGTCTAGCCCATTTTGATTTATTATCAGAAAAATATAGAGTTATTAAAAATAAAAATAATCCCAGAAGAATAGTTAAAATGGCCTTATTACAACCCACAAACAAATAATGTTAACAGTTAAATTAGTACTATAATATAAAACCGTTTACTGATTTCAAAGTTCAAAAGCGATCATCATGGCCACTCTAAATCCCCTCCGGCTCCAAGTCTCACATCAAGGCTCACCTACAAAGATAAGAAAAGGGGGTGAGTTTGGAAACTTAGTGTGCAACAAGCCCCTTTTAGAGCCCAAACTAATACCAGTATAATGGGCCGAAGCCTTTCGTTTAACAGTTATTGGGTCTTAGCCCTTGTTCATATATAAACTCACTGGGCCGAAGCCTTTTCATAAATCATATCACTGGGTTGAAGCCTTATTCTGTAAACGGTATGGCCCACTGGCCCATTTCCATAACAATCAAATATGTAAATCTCAATGCATGTATGCAAACCCATATCCATATGTGGGGAAACTATCAACCCACCCAACCGCTACTCTTCACCCGTACCAACCAAGCTCTCCATGTGGGGAATAACTCAACCCACCAAACCAATACTCTCTCGCAAAGATAGTTTGCTTTATCATATAACCGAGGCCTAGCCTCTTTTAATAACTAGGGCAAATCCCTTTTCGGTAAACTGGGGCAAAGCCCTTTTAGCACTTCCTCCGTTCATATAAAACCCAACCCATGCATATATGAATATATCATGGCATATCACGTGCATATCATGGCATATCATGTACAAAAATAGTATCACATGCATTTTAATTATAACATAACCCTAGGGGTATAATGGTCATTTTCACCTAGGGCCAAAATGGTCATTTTCACATTATAAGGGTAATTTCATTATTTTATCAATTATTAGGGTTTTCCATGCTCATTATCAATTATCTAGGCCCTACATAACCGATTTAGTCATCTAGGCCCATTTAGCTTATATTCCATGACGGTATTATTTGTCTTAATGTGCAATTTTTCTGGATTCCATTTCCTGCCAAACTTACCCAAATGGGCCCGAAAGCCAATTGGGCCCAATTTCAGCCCCTCAAGGCCCAACTTACCGTGATGCAAGAAATCGTGCCCTTACCTGTTCCAACAATCCTGATCATCAAACTTAGTGTATCTAACTAACCTATGAGCATTCGCATGCTCACGAGTCCTCGAAATACTAGAATTTTTGGCATTTTAGCTTTTCGGCATATATTGAGTTAAGCTACGAAAAAGGGTTTGTTACACACCTGATTTGTTACTATCACCACGAGATCATCTATGCGATGATTCCTACAATCCACCACTTAACTAATTAAACTATGAATCCATGAAATCAATGCAAGAACTCTCTCTTACCATACTCAGCCAATACCTTAATGGCCATGAAACCTTACCTTTGTCGACTTAGATGCACTAGATCTAAATCTAGCTGCGCCCACGCCATTAATCCAACGATCCTCATTGATTACCTCCTTTGTAAACTAGCGCACACATACAAATCAGTCTAAAGTTATAATCAATCTAGACAAGTCAACAGCCTCCCCTATGCCTTCAGAGATTTCGGCTTCTAAATCCCGAAATAATGAATAGACGAAAGTTTTGAGTGCTTACCAGATGAAGGGATCGGTCACCGCAATTAAAAAGAACAGGAAAGATGCTGGTCTAAAAGTAAATGGCACAACCAATCTTCAAAGGTTTCGGTTCTTGTGACTATTCGGCAAAGGTGATGAAAAGAAAGGAAGTAGTAGATGAAAAAAACGGAAGTATTGGTTTGGTTTTGGTAATAAAAAAAAGAAAGAAAACTGGATGAAGAGAGTGGTGATTTCGGCTAGAGAAGAAAAGGGAAGAAAAGAATAACCCTATGATGTTTAAACAGAAGAAAAACGGCACAACTAAGTCCCTAAATGCCGAAATACTAGCCAAATACTCCTCTACCGAAATCCCCTCTCCAATTCCCACTATTCGGCCAACTCTTAGCTTCTCTCCAAATCCCCAAAATCTCTCCCCTTATCACTCCTTAATCCATGCGTTTGACTGATTCAAACTCTCTCCAACAGAGTTTCATTCAACTTCCAACTCCTGCTTGCTCAAGACATAAAAAGAACACCACAATTTCCAGCTTAGAGAATCGAACCTTGGCTCCCCTCAATCACTTACATGCCATTTTTTTAGCTCCTTCGTGGCGTCACTTAGCCACCTTGCCAAGGGCTCCTTTGTGTTACATTTTACCCTCGCCTTTTAATAAGGCCACCTATCCAACGCCCCTACTCCTTAAGTCCAAAATTCAAAATTTCTTCCAGGTTTTGGCTAGCACGTGGGCCTTCCATAGGCCCATTTACATATTCCAACTATGAATTTTCACTACCAAATACCAAATTTTAAAAACTTACCAAATTCTCGGAAATTACTTATCAGTCGTACGAGCTTACTAAGCTTAATAGCTTACTCTGTTTACTTTTTCGTGTTTTTATAGTGATTTTAAAGCTTGCTCGGATTGGAAGTTGTCGGAGATCTTGTCACAACGATTCGCAGAGAAGATAGATGTTTTTACCCACTTTTTAGTTTTTTTTTTATTTTTTAGTAGAATATTTAGAATATGATTGAAGTGCATACAAAAAGGGGGGCTTATATTTATTAAACATGTGCAGATATAGCATTTCTATTTATATATGTCTTTCTTTTATTCCATTATAACGCTCTAATGGAGACAAGACGTGGGGTACTCTATCAAAAATTCTATTTTTTCTTTTATTTTAATCTATTCAATGAAAATTTGAACCAAAATAATTTTTTGTTGATTCCCTATGGACATCAAATCTAGATAGATAAAATACCTCATTAGATAACTATAACTGTGTAAAAACTTTTGCTCTGGGGTTTACATAGACGTATAATTACTGTTATATTATTATAATATACTTGGAATTCATAAAAAATTTTTATTGAAAAAAAAGTAATACTGATTAGTTATGTATCCAGTTTTATTTTCTTATACCAGTAGAAAAAGACAAGTGAAGAAGAATCATCCATAAATTGGCAGCCAATAGTTAATGGTTCCAATTTATTTTTCCTGAATTTTGACTTTTGTAACTAAGAATCCACATTTTCTTTTTCAATAGAAAAGAAAGGGAAAGTTTTTAGATATTGAGTGTCTTGCAATACTATAACCAATTGAAGGTATGGAACCAATCTAAAAATGAAAAAGAAAAGGGAGATAATCTCCTTTTTTTTGTTTGTAGCCTTTTGGCGACATGGCCGAGTGGTAAGGCGGGGGACTGCTTGAAAAAGTAATAAGAATGAGAGGTGTTAAGCTTTTTATCATCCTGGCGTCGAGCTATTTTGCCGCAGGACCTCTCCTACAGTATCGTCACCGCAGTAGAGTTTAACCACCAAGTTCGGGATGGATTGGTGTTGTTCCTCTACGCCTAGGACACCAGAATATCGAACCATGAACGAAGAAAGGCGTGCGAGAAAAGGAAAAGCATATTGGCTAGTGATTATGAGGCCCAAAGTCATGATTGGAGGGGACACCAAAGGCCTCCGCCCTTCCATCCCATGGATAGATAGAGAGGGAGGGCAGAGCTTTTGGTTTTTTCATGTTGTCAAAGAGTTGAACAATGGATTTTTCGTGTTGTCAAAGAGTTGAACAATGAAAATAGATGGCGAGTGCCTGATCGAATTGATCGGGTCATGTAGGAACAAGGTTCAAGTCTACCGGTCTGTTAGGATGCCTCAGCTGCATACATCACTGCACTTCCACTTGACACCTATCGTAATGATAAACGGCTCGTCTCGCCGTGACCTTCTCTTGAATTCTCAAAACTTCTGTCACTCGATCCCCGCAGGGACAGAGAACCCCTTGCCGTCTCGGCTGTGCTACCGGAGGCTCTGGGGAAGTCGGAATAGGAGAGCACTCATCTTGGGGTGGGCTTACTACTTAGATGCTTTCAGCAGTTATCCGCTCCGCACTTGGCTACCCAGCGTTTACGGTGGGCATGATAACTAGTACACCAGAGGTTCGTCCTTCTCTCGTACTATGGAAAGGTCCTCTCAATGCTCTAATGCCCACACTGGATATGGTCTGAACTGTCTCACGATGTTCTGAACCCAGCTCATGTACCGCTTTAATGGGCGAACAACCCAACCCTTGGAACATACTACAGCCCCAGGTGGCGAAGAGCCGACATTGAAGTGCTAAACCTTTTTGTCGATGTGAGCTTTTGGAGAAGATCAGCCTGTTATCCCTAGAGTAACTTTTATCCATTGACTGACAGCCCTTCTATCACACTATTCAGTCATTATTTTGGTATTTTTAAACTTTGTGTATTTTAGTTATATGGCATGTATAGGTCTTTTGGCTAATGTAGCCTTTATGTCTTGTTGAATTTTTGGCCATTTAAATTGGCTTGTAAGTAGTCATGTATTTTGAAATGTATATATATATATGTGGTTAGTATCATCTTGTATGTATTTGGATTGCCATGGAAATGCCTTGATTGTGATCAAGAAATTTTGAGCATCATGTGGATGAGATTGAGAAATGGCATATTGAATATGTGTTAGGCACAAAAGTGTATATATGCATTTGACCATTTAGGTAACTTTTGGAAGTGATATTGGTATGGTATTGAAATGGAAAATTGTGATGTTCATCAGCATTATGGTTGTTGGTATTGGTGTTACATTATTTGAACTTGAATTTTGGTTAGTTTGAATGCTCATTGATGATATAGCCATATGCTATTTGATGTGTTTGGGTTGTTGCAAATTTGGGTGAGGAATGTGGCTTGGAAAATAGTATATTTTTGTCCACACAAGCAGAGACATAGGGCGTGTGTCTCAGCCATGTGTGATACATGGCCAGATGACACGACCGTGTGTCCCCGAAACCTTATTTAGAAACCAAGTTAGTAGCTTCATATGGCCTAGCACATAGGCGTGTGGCTTGGCCGTATGGCACAAGTCAATATACCCTCCAGATTTCACACGCTTAGCACATGGCCTGGTACACAGGCATGCGAGGCCATTTCGAAGGGTACTCAGGCTAGTCACACGGGCGTGTGGTTGCTTGTGTGACCCAATCTAGAGAGTTACACGGGGTCGGACATGGGCTAGGACACAGCCATGTGATTCCATTTCGAATGTCCACACGACCTGTGACACGGGCGTGTCTCTTGGCCGTGTGAGACACATGGCTGGCCGCACGAGCGTGTGTCCCCTGCACTTTGAAAATTTTCCATGTTTTTCAAAAATTTTCTTAAGTACTCGATTTAGTCTCGAACCACTTTTAATGCTTGTTTTAAGCCCCGAGGGCTCGTATTAGGAACTATATGACTGAATTTGAAAAACTTTTGTTTAGATTTGAGAAATGAATATGAAATGTTTGATTGTTTAATAGATAAGTTCAGTAACGCTCTGTAACCCTATTCCGGCGACGGATATGAGTTAGGGGTGTTACAACAAAAATTACTTTAGGGGGAGAGTTGTAACAACCCGTTTTTAGTGAAATCGAAAAAGTAGTTTCAAGACCACAAATCTAATGAGTAAATTATCATTTTATTATTATTTTAATGTCTATGGGATGTTAGTAAGGTTGTATCAAAATTTTGTTAAGAAACTTTGATGTTTGCATGATCAATTAAGTGAAAAGAATTAAATCGTAAAATGTGCAAAAGTGGAGTTCTATTTATTAAAAGGGACAAATGGCTATAAAACTTTAAAGTGAGTGGACTTAAATTGTAATTATACCATTCATAAAATTAATGGGCATAGATGGACATAGTTTAAGTAATTCCTAAGGTTAAAAATAAAGGTTAATATGGTAATTAGCAAAATAAACTTAAAACAAAAATAAAGAAAAGATGTCATCTTTTATTTTGGCTTCTTGGTTGACCGAATTTTTGGAGAAGAAAGACTCCATTGTTGATAGCTTGTTTTTCCAAGCTTAATTTTCTTACATATCAAGACAAACCTCAATCGGATTTTAATCGAGGAAAGGCGAAAGCTACAGACTAGCTCGATCATATTTCTACGTCCTAGTTGTCAATGTAAGTTCGTACTATTTTAATATGTAAAAAAATTTCTATTTGTGTACTTATATTATGATGCTTTAATTATTATGTTTTTAGAAGATTATTGTTGAATTGCACATACGTGCCCTTGTTTGTACTTCGGTACCCCTGAATTGCACATACGTGCTCTTGTTTGTACATCGATACCTCTGAATGCTCTTTTGTGCCCTGTTTAGACTCTAGTAACTCTAAATTGAATAATATATGAATCGTATTCAATTATTTTTATATTAAATGATATATCATGTTCTTACTAAGCTCTATAAGGTTGTTTGCTCTTATGGATTGTTTTGTAGATTCAGAATTGTTGACATTTTGGACGGATCAAACCTTCAGCTTACACTATCCAGCGATATTGGTAGTTTTTGTATCTCCTAGGGTTGCGGTGTGTATAAACTTATGTAGTTGAATTTGTGGTTGAAATGTAGATAAGATGTTTTAAAATGGTGTTTGGTGAATATATAAATAATAACTAAATGTGTTTGTGTTTTGGTGTCATGTATGCATAGTAGGATATAATGTTGCTTCATAAAGTACTTTTGATGACTTTTGATAATGGATAAGAATGGTTTATTAGTATCTTTTGATGGTTTGAGCCATTGAGCTACCTCATGCTGCATGTTTTGTAAGTTTTTGGAACTAGTAGTTGTTGAATGGTAAGTAGTAAAATGTGAATGTTTAGGTAGGTCTTGATGATTGCAAATGTGTCTTGAATGACATATTGGTTGATTGATTTAGAACTATTGAATTGGTCATTATATGCATGTTTTGGTAAGCTTTTGATGCCTTGTTTATGTGCACAAGAGGCCTATAGGTGCATGCATGATTTGGTGTTGGAAATAGCTTGATTTTTGGTAAACTTATGTCCATACAACTGGAGACATAAGCGTGTGACTCAGTTGCATGTGATACATGGCCTGGTGACACGGCCATGTGACCCCTGTAGTCAATTTTTTCTAACTTTTTCTTAAACCTTCCAAATGTTTCCAATTTGGTCCCAAATTGTTTCTAAGGTATTTCAAGGGCCTCGAGGGCTCTTTTTAGGGACAATATGTATGTGAATGAATATATTATAACATGTTTTCAATAATGTATGAAATGTATGTTTTAATGTTCTGTTTGTATAGTGATGCCCCGTAACCTTAATCCGATGACGGATACGAGTTACGGGTGTTACAGTTATCGTCTTCATAGGGGTTGTATAAGCTTAACTGATTAATTGCAAAATTATAATTAACAATTTGATTTAAAAACTCAATAATATGGTGATGATTAAAGTAAGTAAAATTGACTATATGTAAAGATTGATCCCTTATGCGATTCTAATCTATATGAAATTTACCTAAATGTATGAATGAATGGCTAATTTGGTTAAGATGATTAAACTAAGTAAAATCGTCATCTGGTTAAGATCACTCAGCTAATCTGAGTGCACCTAAACATGTTAAACATGAATAAAATAGATATTATTGAATTAACATAACCATCCTATCAAATATTATTTAAAATATCATCATTGATGTAAAAAACAATAAACTCAAAGCAAACATAATAAAAATAAATAACAAGAGGAAATAGTAAACTTTATTCAGTTCAACAACCTTTCAGATCTATTCTGACTAGTTCAGTTCAGCAGCCTTTCTGATCTATTCTGACTAATGCACTCCTCCATTCTGCTCGATGCTTCTTTTGCTAAGGAGTTCTTAAGGTGGTTGCCTAAATAATGCTTTTGACAAAGCTTTTTTTGGCTAAATAATGGAAGGGAAATGGGCGGCTATGCAAAGGGAAGGAAAAGGGAAATGAAATGTAGAGAAAATGCTAATGAAAAAAGAGAAATGAGATGTGAGAGATTATTTGAGAAGTGATAGGTGCATGGTATTTATAGGTGAAGGTAAGGGGTAGAATTTGCTAAAAATAGCATTTGAATTCCTTTTTTTTCTATCACACATGACCGACTAGACTTCAAGGAGAAGGGGATGACTAAGTCTCCTCATTTTGAATGCAAATCAAGGCCATTAATAGCCATAGGGTGGATGGTTTCAATAGTGAAGTAGTTAGGTTGATTTCTAATTATTTTCCAACTGTAAGGACCTTCAATTAAATACCCTAAATCTTGCTTTTGGGCTGCCATCTACTTGTGCTGAAACTGGGCTTTAGTTCCTCCTTGTTCGACGGTTTCTCAGTCCAAGAATGTCGCAGACATGTCCATCTTTTAGCACCTCTTTTACTGGGTCAAATTATCAACCTCATGACCCAAATTGTATGAATAGATATATGCAAACTATCTATATTCAAACAATTTCATGGAAAAATATATGGAATGCAATACGTATGAAAGAAAAATAAAACTTTCCTTGCTTGGACTATACTATAGATACTTCATTCTGTCTGACGGGTTGATTTACGAGCAGCAACCTTGTACCTTTACTTCCTTTTTGTCCTCACGATCAGTCTCAATGCTGGCAGACTCTATTTTCTCTAGTTCTTCCTCTGGTGTTTTAGGTGCATTCTCTTCATTGGCAGCATTCATTTTAACCGACTTTGCAACACCGATCCCATCCCCTTATCTCGAAGATCAATGGATTGTTTGTCTTGCTCTATATGAGCACCCCAGTAGTGCTTCAAGCATTGTTTATTAACTTTAAATATGTCCCCTGTTTTCATGTCCTTGGCATCAACAACTCCATGTGGATATACATGAGCTACCAAGCATTGTTCATCAAAATTGAAAGGTCTATTTTGATCCAGCAAAATGCACAAGGGTCTCATTAAATGCTGTGATAAAATCTTTATCACTATCAGAATTGTTGTGACAATCTTGTGAATTCTTCCTCCACTGCTATTTCTATCAAGTCAATGGCTCAACATTATTCATTCTCATTAGCACATTTCAGGGCATTAAATGCATTAAATTTGATCTATTGATCATTCATCCTCATGGTCAATTCACCTTTCTGAACGTCAATTAAAATCCTGCCAGTAGAAAAAAAAGGTCTTCCAAGAATAATTGGCACATCATGGTCAGTTTCACATTCTAAAATAAGAAAATTCACAAGAAAGAAAATTTTATCTACCCTTACCAATACGTCTTCAATTTTACCTTTCGGATGGGTATAGGATCGATCGGCCAGTTGCAACGTAACCATAGTAGGTCTTACTTTCCTAATTCTCAAATTCCTGAAAGTAGACAGAGGCATTAAATTTATACTCGCTCCTACATCACATGATGCCTTGCCAACATAATGATTTCCAATGAAACATGGGATTGTGAAACTTCCTAGGTCCTTCAACTTTGGAGGTAGTTTGTTCATCAAAATTGCTGTGCACCCTTCAGTGAGAGAAATAGTCTCAAATTCTCCCAATTTGTGCTTCTTCAACAATATATCTTTCATGAATTTCACATCATTAGGCATTTGCTCCAAATCTTTTACTAGTGGTATGTTAATATGGAGTTGCTTCAAAACCTCCAAAAACCATTTAAACTGAGCATCTTGTTTACATTTATGGAATCGCTGAGGGAAATGTAAAGATTGTAACATCCCGGTTTTGGGCCTAGTCGAAATAGTAGTTTCGAGACCACAAATTCGACGTAAGAAAATTTATTTTTATTATATTTTTATGGTCTATGATTCTATGGAATTTTTATGTGAAAATTTCGTCCGAAAATTTTGTCGTTTGGGCACTTAATTTAGTCAAAAGGACTAAATCGTAAAAAGTGTAAAAGTTGAGTTGTACATGCTAGAGGTGTCCAATTGTTATGAAATTTTAAATTGGAGGTCTTTGGTTGGTAATTATACCAATGGTTCATTTTTTAGACAAAAATGGACATGAAATGGGTGAAATAAAATATTTTTAAGTTAGGGGCATTTTGGTCATTTAGTAATTAAAATGAATTAAAAACAAAATTAAAAGCCAATTTTTGTCCATATTCAATCCCATGGCTGAAACTTGCATGGAGAAGACATAGCTATGGTTTTTCAAGCTTCCAAGCTCGATTGTAAGTTCGTTCTAGCCCCGTTTTTAATGAATTTTACATTTTTGAAATCCTCGTAACAAGATCTACCTATTTCTACCATTTATTTGACTTATGATGAAGGTATAGGGTTTCACCTATGTTAGAAATTTGTGCATTTTGATGTTTAATGGTAGATTATGCATGTTTATGATTGAAGAAACAACTTTTATTAAGTAGTTTTCGGTGAAAACACTAAAAAGGAATAAATTGTAAAAGTTATAAATTTTTGTCATAAAAGTGTGATTTAGTGGAAATTATGGGCTGATATAGTTATGAAAATGGTTCGGCTAGGCCTATAGAGTGAGAAAATTGAATAAAATTCATTTTACGAGCCTAGGGGTAAAAGTGTAATTTTGATAAGTTTAGGGGCAAAAACATAATTTTGCCAAAATATGATTTTTGGATCACATGAAATAATGTGACTAATAATTAGACTAAATGCGATATTATAGATCAAGGAAAACGAGGATTCGACCTAGATCAGGTGAAAAATGGAAAATCGACGGTTAGGTTCCTTTTTGCTATTTTGGTGCCGAGGTAAGTTCGTGTGATTTAATAAGCATGTTATTCATGTTATTATTGTTATACATGAAATATATCTTGCTATGATTGTATTTATTTGATGTTAATGGAAATTTGATGGAAAATGACATTTTAAATGAAATGAGTAAGTTTGTATGTAAATAATATATCGTTTTTGCTTATGTTATAATATTTTGTTATTATATGAGATGTGGTTGTATATTGAATGATCGGTTGATGTAAATTATGAATTGAAATTGATTATAGATGAAATGGTAAAATGTTGAAAAGTGAGGAGTTTCTCGGTTGGACCTTAAGAATAGAAAAGATACGAATGATCCGTTGTGAGAACACGTGTAGTACTATGTGCAGGATACTATGTGTTTAAAATGGTTTTAGGTCACATTTGTAGTACTAAGTGCAGACTACTACATGTACCAGATGGTTAAGTCACATGTGTAGTACTAAGTGCAGGCTACTATGCATACCCGATAGCTTCGATCACATGTGTGGTACTATGTGCAGGCCACTATGTGTAAGAGACAGTTTTGGTCACAGATGTAGTACTAAGTGTAGGCTACTATGTGCACCAGATAGCTTCGGTTATAAGGGTGGTAATATGTGTAGGGCACTATGTATCTGTTATTATTCCGATGAGTTCAACGGGGAAATTGACTAAGTGAAAATACATGTGATCATGTAATAACTAGTGTAATTGAGTATGACTATGTGATGAATAAGTGCAGGTATATGTGTATAAAAATTTATGAGCAATGTGCTCGATAGTTGAGCGAACTTTCGGTAAGATGGAATGGAGTAAGTGAGATTATGTAAGAGTGAAATTGTAATAAAATAGTTTTGGACAACAATAATTTTGTGACTTTGAAAAATCACCAAAAATGGTAGAAATCGAATTAGAGGTTGAATAGGATATGAAATTAAAGCTTAATGATACTATTTTCACATAAAAGAAACATTGAAAGCAAAAAAATTTCATATTCTATGATATATGAATTTTTGTGAGACAGGGTTAGAATGATTTTGGAATCCCCTATTCTGACTTTGGAAAATCATTAAAAATTATATAAAAATAATTATGGGTTATAATTTATATTCATAAAATCCATAATGAGTTTATTTTTATGAGAAATAGATAGGAACATTATCTGAGTTCCGTACCATGAGATAATTAATTCTTAGTGAAGAGAAGTCGGAACTGTCAAATAAAAAAATAGGGGTGAATTTAATGAATAAACTGTACTTATTGACTAAACTAAAAATTCTAAAAATTTTATGATAGTAATATATGTGAGTTTTGTTTCTGGGAAAATTAACAGATTTTAATTTGGAGTTCTGTAGCTCTAGATATAAATAACTTAATAACTACAACTCGAGAAAACAGCTTGACTGGACTTTGAATAAATAGAAAGAATTTGTAAACAACATGTTAATACATTGCTTATTATTTTTCATGCGAGCTTACTAAGCGTAAAGCTTACTCCTTCCTTTCCATTTCTTTAGTTTTCTCAGGTCAGCTCAGGGTTGGAGATCGTCGAAGGTAGTATCACACTATCAAGCCAATACCTTTGGAATATTGTTACATATGTTTGAATTATCAAGTGAGTGGCATGTATAGGGAGCTAGTTTTATTACATGTGTTATTATAATTTGGCCAAATGTGTTTGCCTATATTGAGCTATTGATTATGGCTTGTAAATCTAGCTATTCATGTTATGTCTAATAATTGTGATGTGAATATGTTTGTTTTCCATGCATGGTTGGTAATATGTCATGTGTGTTGAATGAATGTTTTATGACCAATCGAGGTGGTCATGATCATGAATTGAATGTGTCTTAATAAAGGGTGTTTAATCAATAAAATGTTGCTATGAATTGTGATTATGACGTGTATAAAGTTGTAAAGGGTTATAGGTAACATAAAGGCTTGGAAAATAGCCTAATAGTCAACTACACGGGGTGAGACACGGCCGTGTGTCTTAACCGTGTAAGGGACACGGTCTGGTGACACGGGCGTGTGACCTTGTTTCATGAGAAAAAAAATTTCTAAGTTTTCCCAAAACTTTCCAAAGTTCTCGGTTTAGTCCCGAGCTCTTTCTAAAGTATGTTTTGGGCTTCGTAGACCCAAATAAGGGACTATGTGCATGTGATTGAATGTTTCAAAATATGAATGAAATTTATGGCCCAATTTTAAGAAATTGTGTATGTTTAAGTCCGGTAACACCTCGAACTCTGTCCCAACGTTAGATACGGGTAAGGGGTGTTACAAAGATGGACGTCCTTCAGGTTACTGATATTGTTTTGCCATGACATTTTTGTTGACAAACTGATCTGATTCTGCCATAGCATTTTCCTGCTTACCCTTTTTAGGTTCAGTTTGTTTGTTAGATGCCTCTAGGATCTTTACCTAGTTGTTATTCAAGTTATCCTCTTCTACCGTGGCATCGTGAACAATGTCACTTAGCTAAGTCCCGCTTTTAAGAGTGATGACCTTGCACTGCTCCTTGCCTTGTGTTCTCAAATTCTCGGTATCACTTGGCAATATTCCTTGTGGCCTCAAATTTAAAAAATTAGCTATTTTCTCTACTTGATCCTCAAGAGCTCAAAAAGATGCACATGACTCTAGATTACAGTGTCATTCTCGGGCATGTACTCCTTTAATAAAGCTTCAATGGAAGTAGAATATTATCCTTGACCGTGTTGAGTATTTTGCCTCGCATAGGTTGAACATAACCTGGTGGTGCATTATTGGCATTCTGTCTTACAATATTGTTAAAATTCCTTGAACCCTAATTATTCCAACTAAAATTGGGATGCTACTTCCACCTTGAATTGTAGGTGTTGGAATGGGAGTTATTATTCCAGTTAAAATTACCCACATAATACACTGATGCTGGGATTGATGGGCATTTGTCAAACACATGATTTTCACCACAATAAACACATGGCAGCTCGGTTGAATTCATCTCTTGGACTGCAATTAGATTTTTCATTTTTTTAATAATATTAGCTAGAGAAGATCCCTGGGCTATCAATGAAGTAATTGCGTCAAGCTCTATGGTACCAACAACTCTCTTGTACGTCCCAACTCTTGTGGTAGGGTACTGATAGTGATTGTTGGCAATCTTTTCCAAAATCTCATATGCTTCATTGTAAGGTTTATCCAACAGTGTACCATTGGCAAATGCATTAACTACCATCCGTGTATGTGCATTCAACCCATTATAGAATATTTCCATTTGAGTCCAGTGCTGAAATCCATGCATCGGACATTTTCAGATTAAATCTTTAAATCGTTCCCGAGCTTCATCTAATGTTTCATCCTCTGATTGCTGAAAAGATCATTCATATTTGGTGGATTATACCGTAGCAAAAACCACTGCTAAAGATTATTCCAAGATGTCACTATCCCTGATAGTAAAGCATTCAACTATGCTCTTGCACGATCTCTTAAAGAATATGAAAATAATTTAAGTCGTAGGATGTCTTTAGGAACACCCTATTGTCTAAATGAGTTATAAACTTCTAGGAAAAGTCTTAAGTGTAGTCTTGGATCTTCAGTTGGTAATCCACCGATTTCAACTCAAGTTGTTGAGCTTGTATTTGTGTCCTTACTATCATTGGATTCAAATCATCCAAAATTGGAACAACAAGCTCTCAAATGGGTCTGTCTCGGTCATCTATTACTTGACGAATAGGAGGATTAACATCCTGACCATTTAGATTATTATTGAGACCAAGACTATTTGGATTATCATTGAAACTGGAATCATTCCTGTTTCTAGCCATTTTTCTTAGTTCTTTTCGCCTTCTTCTCAAAGTTCTATCAATCTTTAAGTTAAAAGGATACTCTTTGTTAGCAAGAATGCCTCTTCTCATACATTCTCAACAAATCTGTAAAGATTAAATTAAACTATGTTAAATAAAACTAATGGGATTAAGTCAAATAATGAAACCAAATTTCACCAAATTGTCGATCACCGACAATGACACCAAAAACTTGTCACATGTGAAATGATATGCGAATTGTGTAAGTATACACGTTGAATCAAGTAATAAAGTGATCAATGAGTATCGTTCCCATGAGGCTCAGATTGAGGCACAAAAGTGGTCAAGTTATTATAATAAAATGCAATTAATGCTACGGTAAAGCTATGGTAAGTATGCAGTGGCAGTTAAAAGAATAACGATGTATGCAATATGTCGAATTAATGAATACTTGAAAATGTTATGGAAAAACGAGAGTAGAAATGTATGACAATTATGAGAATTACTATGGGAATATTATGTAAACAATCAAGTAAATAACGAAGAATGATATGGTAAAGATACGACAACAAAGAATAAATAATATATGATGTTGATTTGGAAGGTCGGGATTACTAAGAATCTACCCTTACTGTCAATAATGCCTCGACAAAATCATACTGAATTTACTATTCAAATGAGTTCTAAAATGGTCGGCTTATTTTGAGAGCAAAAACCTCAAGTTACCTTGCTCATGTTTATAGGCCTTAATATGGTACCCTACATTGATTTACTTTTGTATGAACCCTACTTTATGTTTAGAGTCTACTGCAAGTATCGGTTTAGTACTTGCTCATATCATTCAATTTTGATCCAACTAATCCAACCTTTTCAGAATTAGATTTAGTTTATGGGCATGTTGAATAGTCATCTATATCTAGGGATTGCACGCATACAATTAAAAATAAAACAATTGAATGAAACAGTAAATTGATTCAGATCTATGCTTCAACCATTAAAGAAGATAAAAGTTTCATCATGTAATCCCAATACGATGAGATTTAGCTCATGGGTTGGAACATAAAATTCAAAACAAAAATAACATCCAACACCTTTTTCATCATTAAATTCACAGAAGAACAAAGTAAAAAATACGAAAGACTTTGGGAAGATAGCTTTTGCGTGTCCAGTTCACAGTCTAGCAGTACAATGTCTTGCGATGGCTGAGAGGGACTACTTTTATCTTCCTCTTTCCATCTCCACTCAGCCGCCACCCTCTATTTTTGCCTAAGGATATCTTCCCTTTTGTTTTTCGTTTACAGTTTTCTCCTTTGGGGTTTTATAGGTTTTTTTTCCTAAGGTAAATCCAACAACCTATGTTTATCTTATCCTCTTTTTAAATTCTATTTTCAACAACCCAAGATTATCTTCTTTTTAAATTATTTTTTCTAGGGTAAAACCAACATCCCAAGATTATCTTCTCCTCTTTTTAGGTAGATTTTTCTGGTACAAGTACAATTGGGCTGAAATTGGTATGCGATGAGTGTTGACTCGGTCTTCCTGGAATTGCCATGGCATTTGTGTTGACAAAATGTCCAACCTTTTTCCCAAATAACCTTACTCCTTTATTTTCGTTCTTCAACCTACACCTGCCAAACCACCAATCACAGCCTTACCATAAGCAATTAAAAGTACTTAATATTTAAACTGTAACACCCTATACCTGGCCTGGTCGCCAAACCTGAATATCTGGATGCCACACTACTGTCTTATCTCATACACAACAAGTAAAAGTTCTGTAACACCCCTAACCCACATCCGTCGTCGGAATAGGGTTACGAGGTATTTTCGACCAAAATATAACTCAGATCAACTTCGATTATTAAATATCTAATAAAAATTCGTAATAAATAATTACCATACTACGATTCAATGTTACAAATAATCCCAGGGTTTTATATGCAACAGTGTTAATAAGAACATATGAATATTGAACATTAATATCTAACCAAGAACATATATTGATTTACAAACTTATCAAATATGTACATCCTAGCTTTTATGACTTTTAAATAATGCTAATGAAAAATATATCTTAAAATCCTGTAAATGTCATGCGCATGTCTTATGCAACCAATACACATCAATTCAATTCATAAAATAAATATCACATGGTAACATTTTGTTCGTTAATTTACAACATTTACAAATCATGAATACATATTTGAAACACCACTTCCAACTCAAACATTTGTACTAATCGAATAACCCAACCAAAATGTTACATTAATGCACCATTTAAGTCCAGTACATAATCATTTCCATCTTTCCTTAATTCGGTCAACAAAATTACCCTTTGCCGAAATACAAATTAAAAAAACAACTTAATATTTATATATGCTTCTTAGACTCACGTACATACATGCTTTAAACCACAGTATTTACCCACAGCATATTAGCAGGGACAGGTACTATATCATAGACAAATGAATTCATTATATGCACAATTAGATACATAAACATATACATATAATCAAGTTGGTTTTAACCATCTTATTCATTCTTGTCTTATAACCGATCATGCATAAACATTATCCATTATAATCACCTCATAAACATATAACATAGTTCCCAAAATAATTTAAATATCATGGTCGAATACTTACAAACCTAGACATTATTTATAATTCAACTCACTCGCCAAATTATTTGTCAAAAATATAAATCATTAGTAAACCATACCAAACAACCAAACATAACATATATTACATGTAACAAAATCAATCCCAATCACACTAGAACATAGCCGAATTTTCCTTGACACCAATGCATATAATAACACTTTAACAAAATATAACAACCGTTTCCATATATATATTTATACTCATGAAAAAACTATAACCGAATCAACCATAGGTACTACCCAAATCATCAACTAATTCAACGTACATAACACACATAAGCTTAACTAAAGTTTCATTCACTCACAACATATTAATCCTAATGAGTTCATACCATGATCATAAATAGCCGAATTCAAGTAGAGAAATAACCACAACCAAAACACAACCAAAACCAACTTAAGAATTTAGCCATTTTCACATGGCTTGTATATACATTCATTTCCAAAATAACTAACCCCAAAACCAGGCTATACATGCCATAATTTAAGTTTAGCTTAAAGGTACCAAAGTAGTAGACAGTGTGATGAAATTGGCTGACGATCTCTGAGCTTATAGCTTGACTTCAAAATCTATAAAACAGAGTAAACATAACATAGGGAGTAAGCTATCAAAGCTTAGTAACTCATAAGCAAATAAACAACTCAATGACTTATTCAACTTAACTAAATTAAACTAGAGCATTATATCAATTCAAATTTAAATCCAAGCACTTATATGTTCATGTTACATACATATAATTATATACATTTGTATACAATTATTTTATCACTTTAACCGAATGCTTATAGAATCAAAATTAACAAATCATCATTTAACCTTGAAGGTCGAATATTCATTAAGTACCTAGTTCACATACTTATAAATACATAAACTCATAGATCATAATATAGTCTCAAGTACATATATTAGTCATTTGACCGAATACACAAAAATACACATACACAAAATTTAACACTCATTCTATAATGTGTAATGGGCCGAATACACTTACCTTATTTTTAATAATTATCGAACTAACTCATACCTGGCTATTTAGCTTGATTTACATACTCGAACTCGGCTTATCTTTTCTCGATGAACCATTCAGAATTGGATAGGACATTCGGATAATCACATAAATCGTACAATGCCAACGTCCCAGACGTGGTCTTACAAGTAGCCACAAGTCAATGCCACTGTCCCAGACAGGGTCTTACTGTAAACACATATCGGAATCACATATCAATACCATGGTCTTACTCGTACACACATATCAGAATCCTATGTCATGACATACATATCCTAACTCTTCCTAAGGTTCATACGGGACTTTCAGACGTCGTATCTCGGTCGAAATCAATTCGAAAATGTCATAGTCAAGCTTAAACATATTCAGCTATAGCTTATATATATTCTTACAGTACATAACCGCATACAATATTTACATTTAACTACAATTTAACACGTCTATTTGCTTATAAACTTACCTTGGACGTCGTAAAACGGGAAGGGGCTACTAGTCGACAACTTTCGCTTTTCTCCGATCCAAATCTGATTTCTTTGGTTCTTGATCTAAACATATTCAAATTAAGCTCATTCAAACATATTTTCATTCAATTTAGTCCAAAAACACATAAATAGGCAAATTACCATTTTACCCCTAACATTTACAATTTTTACAATTTAGTCCCTATTGCACAAAACACAAAATACACAAAATTTCCAATTACCCATGTTTGGCCGAATCTTACCCATTACCATACAAGTCCACATATTTCATGAATTTCACATTTTAGTCCTTCAAATTATTATTTTTGCAATTAAGTCCTAATTACTCACAATCATCAAATATTCCAATACAAAATATGTTAATCTAAAACATATCTTTCATTTTTCATCATCAACAAAAAAAATCACAAGCTATCAACAATGGCACAACTCAAAATATTCATCAAAATAAAAAATTCAAGCATGGGTTTTATAGTACTCGAAGCAACGATCTCAAAAACGTAGAAATTATCAAAAACTAACAAAGAACGAACCTTGATTTTAGCTTGGAAGATGTTCGAACTAGGTTTCTTCTTTCTTTTCTTTCTTATTCGGTTTATGAACAAAATAAAATAATGAACATGATAACTTATTTTTTAACATATAATAGTTTATTAACCAATTTACTTAAATAACCTTAATGATATAATAATAAAATCATATTACATATGTCTTTAACCGTCCATTACACTTAATTTTGGGCTTATTGCAACTTTAAGGCTTTCATTTAAAAAGCCAAGTATAATTTAGCCCTTTTTAGAAAAAACCACTGAATTTTCATTTTACGCAATTAAGCCCTTTTATTTAATCAGACACTTAAACGACGAAATTAAATCACGAAAATTTCAAAGATATAAATTCACATAAATTAAGCACAGAAAATAATTTTTAATTATTTTTCTGACTCAGATTCGTGGTCCCGAAATCACCTTTCCAATTAGGGTCTAAATCGGGCTATTACAAGCTCATTCTAAGCGAAATATCTTTCGTATTATCATTCTATAGGTTCTTAACTAAACATATTCTTATTTATCAATTATACATGTTGAACAGACATCGAAAGGTTTTAAAATAATAATCAAACATGCATAAGGTCCATTTAACAAAATCTCAAAACTGTCATATAGGTATCGATACTGACAATAGGGTATTGATACCACTTGCAAAAGCGATACCAAACTTGCATTCTGTTTCTCAATTAAAAACTCAAAGTTTCAAAATTTATTGGTACCTGCCATGAAATATCGATTCTTTAACCCCGAGTATCGATACTTGAGTAAGGTATCGATACAAAATCTCTATTCTGACTTCTTGCACATTTCAAAACACAGAGGTTTCGATTTTAAAACTCGATTATCGATACCTCTACTTCAGAACTAAAAATGCAACATACATAAGCAATTAATCCATTCCAATTTAGTTCCCAAACATCATACATCAATTACTTTGGCAGTTAATCATTCAACGACCTAATTAATAGTTCAATATTGCAATATCGTGTTCGAGCGAGTAATGTCAATCCCTCATCATGTTCATGAACTCAAGCATAACAATAACATTTAACCCTTATAAACGGAACCAAAAACCAGCAAAATGTCTAGAAGTTAACGTTGCTATATACAAGTCTACCACATTGCCTTATTCCTCAAAACGGGAATAAATGTAGAATACATACGAAATAAAAAATAGACTTGCTTGGATTGCCCTCAGAACCACACTACTCACAATGGCACACAACTAATCTATAATGGTTTAAAAGGAATGAACGAGCCTAACAAGCTCAATGAACGCCTAGAACAACTACCATGCAAGCATTTCATCAAGCATTAACGAAATAACCATATAGCACAACCTTGACAACTCCAACTTTAGTTTCATAATATACTTACTCATGCATTATTTTCTAGTTATTTTTATATAGTAAACATATTCACTTTTAAGAATATACCATATTACACATATAATCACATAACATACAAGCATATATCACCATACTCATAATCTCATGACATTTGAACATATGTCACATTACTCGTAAAATCACATAAGATTCAAGCATATACCACAATACTCTAAAAAATCTTTATAGATAATTTGCATAGCATCCACATACTTGTTTAGGCATACATCACATTACACTTATATACACTTTTTAAGATAATTTGGCACTTGAGCTATAAAACATGAAAGTGAGCTCTATCATCACTCATCGAATAGACGGATCTCCGACACACCAAATATAGACTCATGGAGTCAAAAATGTCCCAAAAGTGAAGCATAAAGCTAACACTCTCCTTAATTCCCCTCTCATATCCCGTTGAATGGAGCTTAGCTCACATTCCCTTATCCCTCCAACATGTCCGAAGGCCTCAATGCCTAAAATCACTCTACATATAGGTGAGTACTCACAATCCTATGGCATGCCAACTATATCCAACAATTTCAATGATCACAAGGCCAAAATATCTAAAATCAAACACATATCACTTACTGATTATCCGTGCACAATCACTACATATTTGCATCCTTAGCAAAACATTATCACTTAGCAAAACACTATCACTACCATATACATAATATGTACACATTTACACTTTCACAATAGTTATCATATCCACATATCACATATTCACATTCACATAAGTACATAATTCACAAGATAAACATATGTATGAGAAAGCTTACACTCGAAATTTTGTAACACCCCGAATTCGCCCTAGATGTTATGGCCGAATCTAGCGATGTCACATTGAAGTGTTTTTCATAAAACAAGTCATCATTAAAGTAAAACCTTTTTTTCTATCAGTCCTCTTTTTATCATATTTCATTGTTTCTAAGATGTGACATTCATTTCCAAAACGTGAATCATTATCAAAAAGTTGTTTACTTTCAGAACGTTATTAATTTTCAAAACGTCTCTTTTCGTGGAAGCTTTTAAAATAGTTTGCGTATTTGTGTGCAATTTGTTAAAATAGTTTGATTTTTTGAAAACTCGATTGTCCCTACTTCTAGTAGATATAAATCCAAACATTAAAAATCTCAAATTATCCCTGAAAATATAAGAGGCTATTATTATAGTAAATACCCCAAAATAAGACCAAATTTATAATTAGTTACTAAAATAGAACGAAATGAGTCGTGTGGCCACCGTCGAGTCCTCCGCAGCACCAATTCACCAATGACTGGGGATTACCTATACAGATAAAACAGAGGGGTGAGTTTACAAAAACTAAGTGCGTAATCCCATATAAATCAACTAGACAGAGAGAAAACACAATCTAGGCCTAAGCCCATTTCAGTAATGGTTCTGTTTTAGTTAGGGCCTTAGCCCATTAAAATATCAATAATAGTTTGGGCCTAAGTCCATCTCCGTAACAGTAACGGTTTAGATATGCAATCAGGAAATCCTACCAACCAGCCTCTACATTCCATGCGGGGATATAATCAACCCACCCATCCCTACACTCCAAGTAGTACCGGTTGAGGCACTAAACAGTAATTTGCAGCTGAGATGCCAGTACAGTACACTTCCTCCAACCATAGTATACCCATCCCCACGTAATGCATCATGCAAACATATCATGTCATAACATAATATTATACATGTACTCAATACAGTTAAAAATAGCATGCTAAAATATAGTCATACATGTATATAAATCCATACATTACATAGGGGCATAACAGTTATTCAATCAATTAGGGGGTCCAAGTAAGCTTACCAACCCAACGGTAGGTCCCTAGTCGTCTCGTGCGACCCGTGCGACCTTAGCAGTTAAATAGTAAAAATGGTCCAACAGCCCATATTGTGGGCCCATGTGAGCCCACACACTCGTGTGGCCGACACAGCCTAAAATGGCCTAGACCGTGTGGATTACACAGCCTAGCGCAATAATTTCCATACGTTTGTGTCATTCACCCATGTGGGGCACACATGCCCGTGGGCCTGACACTGCCCAATACGGCCCAGCCTATGAAATCGCTCATGGCCGGCCTCGTCGATCATACGTCCATGTTTAATCACGTGGCCTACCTACACGAGCGCGAGCACACCCATGTGGCGTCGAGTTCAATTGCTCCGACTATTGCCGATTTCTATAATCGAAGTTGTGTTTATACACACCTTGTTTGGAAAAGTGCGCAAATAGCCCACGAGCACTCCAAACCTACATTTGACCGAACCATTACTAGTTAATCTCTTAAAATTTTACTTAATCGAAACACACGAGTTGAGCACATGTTAAACTAATGACAATGTTATCTTCGATCGAGTAAAGAGGGAGGTTTCGTTCACTTTAATGCCAATGAAATATCTTTCACTCTTCGGACAATTCCTAGGCATCAACTACAAACAGATAGGCATTGATTCCAATCAACAAGATAACCATATACCAATGATAAAGAGCCAGATTAATAGCAAGTCTAGAATACTTACCAGAAACTGAGATGGAACACAAACGACCCTCAAGAGGAGGAAAATGTTCAACAATGAAGAAGAGGAAGAGACGGATGGAGAAAAGGGAGTGATTCAGCCTAGAGCAAAGTAGAGAACGCTCGCCCACAACACAATCACAGTAGAAAAACCGAATAAGTATTTAGCAAAGAAGAATTGCCTAATGTGAAAAAGAAAAGGCAAACCGAAAGAACAATGGTCTAACTCAACTCACACTTCACAAAAATTCGATAAGAACAGAAGAAGAAAAAGAAGAAGACCGGCTCTAGAGCAGAGAACAAAACCCAAAAATGACTTGCAAAAAGTGAGCAAAAGAAGAAAAAGAAATGTAACCCACAATAGAAGAAAAATTCGGCTAAGAGAGGAAAGTTTTTAGCCAATTTTCAGAAAGAAAAAGAACAAAATAGCATTACAGCTGAAATCCCCCTGCACAATTCAGTTTTACCCAATTTCTATCACCCAAACTCCCCAAAATCACTCCTAAAATCACTCAACAAAATCCCCACTTATCCACATCCCTTAACAACCCAAATCCCCCCAAACTCTCCCCAAAGAATCAGCCACACATTCCCACACCCCTCAAATTCTCAGAGTTTTAGTCAACTACAACTCTCCTATGGCCAACAGTAAAAATAAATTTTGTATTGCGCTAGTACTCGAGCTCCCGACCTCCTGCTCATGAACACTCCTTTTAGCCACTTGACCAGCCTATTCTGCCATGTTTTTCCAATATTTAATAATAAGCCTACTAATTAGAGTTAGGGGTTTATTCAATTAAGAAACAAAAATTTGCCCAAGCTAAAGCTTGAACTTGGGACATCTCATACACTTCCCAGAACACTTAACCAATAAAACTAACAGTTATTTGTGTGACACAAACATACGAAATTAAATATTAAGGATTTTTGGGGCGTTACAACTCTATCCCCTAAAAGAAAATTTTGGCCTCGAAATTTTACCTGATTAAAATAGATGAGGGTATTGTTGTCGCATCGCCTCCTCAGGTTCCCACGTGGCCTCCTCCGAGCTATGATTATGCCAAAGAACCTTCACCAGTGGGATAGAATTCCTCCTTAAAACCTTGACATCACGTTCTAATATCTGAACCGGCTCTTATTTAAAGGTCAAATCTGGCCTTACCTCAATCTCCTCAACCGAAATAATATGCGCGGGATCAGAGTGGTAGTGCCTCAACATAGAGACATGGAACACATCGTGAATCTGATTTAGCTTTAGAGATAACTCCAACTGATAAGCAACCAGTCCCACATGTTTCAGTATACAGTAAGGCCCAATAAACCTAGGGCTCAACTTGCCCTTACGTCCAAACCTTAGTACCTTCTTCCATGGCGGGACCTTGAGAAAAACGAAGTTCCCCACAAAATACTCAATCTCTTTAAGCTTCAGATCTGCATATGACTTCTGTCTGTCTGATTCCGCTTTCAGTCGATCCCGAATTTGTCTAACTTTATCCTTGGTATCAGAAACTAATTCGGGGCCCAGAACACGCCGATCGCCTAACTCAGTCCAACATGAAAGTGTGCAACACCTACGACCATATAATGCCTCGTCTAGACTGATAAATATTGTTATAAGTAAACTCTGCTAATGGCAAGTAATTTTCCCAACTGCCTCAGAAATCAATCATGTAACTCCTTAACATGTCCTTTAGTATCTGAATCACCCTCTCTGACTGACCATTTGTCTGATGATGGAACACAGTACTAAAGTCCAATCTTGTACCCAGACCTTCATGTAACTTCTTTCAGAACCGAGACATGAAGCGAGGATCCCTATCCAATATTATCGAAATCGGTACCCTACACAGTCTCACTATCTCAGACACATACAATTTAGCCAGCTTCTGCAAGGAGTAATCAGTACGAGCTGGTATGAAATGGGCAGATTTGGTCAATCGATCCACGATGACCAATACTGAATCCTTCTTAGTAGATGTTAGGGGCAGCCCACTAACGAAGTCCATAGTCACTCTCTCCCACTTCCAAAGTGGAATTTAACTGGATGAAGCAACCCTGAAGGTAACTGATGTTTAGCCTTAACCTGCTAGCAAGTCAGACATTTACCCACGAAGTCAGTAACTTCATACTTAAGACCCGGAAACAAATATAACTCACGAAGGTCTCGATACATCTTATTTCCACCAGCATACATAGCATAATGCGCCTTTCGCAGTATAGATTGCCTCAAATCGGTATCCTTTGGTACACATATTCTCCCATAGAAATAGAGCACCCCTTCGCTATTCAATCCAAAATCCAGAATATCCTCACTCTCAACCTGTCGGAAATGAAGACCCAGTGACTTATCCTTCAACTGTTTACATTTAATCTGCTCAATCCATGTCGGTTTAACCTGAAGTTTGGCCAACAGACTACCATCATCAAATAAACTGAGACGAGCAAACATCGCCCTCAGATCAATCATAGCCCTACGACTTAGTGCATCCGCCACCACATTGGCCTTTCCAGGATGGTATTTGATTGTACAGTGTTAGTCTTTAAGCAACTCTATCCATCTACGCTGCCTAAGATTTAGCTCCTTTTGAGTGAGGAGATATTTGAGGCTCTTGTGATCGATGTAGATGATACACCTCTCACCGTACAAATAATGTCTCCAAATCTTCAGTGCGAATACTACTGCAGCCAACTCCAAGTCATGCATCGGATAATTTGCTTCATGAATCTTTATTTGCCGAGACGCATACGCTACTACCTTACCCTCTTGCATCAACATACACCCTAAACCAACATGTGATGCATCGCTGTAGATAGTGAACACTTTCCCTGACTCTGGCTGTACCAAGACAGGGGCCTCAGTTAGTACCTTCTTGAGCTTCTCGAAGCTCTCCTACTGCACATAAGTCCAGTTAAACAGCACCCTCTTACATAACAGCTTAGTCAGAGGTGCTCTAATCAGTGAAAACCCTTCTACAAAACGTCGATAATACCATGCCAGTCCTAGAAAACTACGAATTTCAAATACAGTCTTAGGCGGCTTCTAATCCAAAATACTTTAATCTTTCAAGGATCAACCCTAATTCCTTTAGCAGATACCACATGGCCAAGAAATGTTACCTCTCGTAACCAGAACTCACATTTACTAAACTTGACGTATAGTTGTTTCTTCCTAAAAAATCTGCAGAATCACCCAGAGATGTTCATCATGTTCATCCTCAGTCCATGAATACACTAGGATGTCTTCAATAAAAACCATTATGAATTGATCCAGATAGTGCTAGAACACTTAGTTCATTAGATCCATAAAAACTGCTGGTGCTTCGTCAGTCCAAATGGTATCATTAGAAACTCATAATAACCATAACAAGTCCTAAATGTTGTCTTGTATACATTAGTCTCTTTGACCCTCAGTTGATGGTACCTAGATCAGAGATCAATCTTAGAGAAAACTGAAGCTCCTCGAAATTGGTCGGACAGATCATCTATCCTCGGTAGGGGGTACTTGTTCTTAATGGTCAATTTATTCAATTACCAGTAATCGATGCACATACGAATAGATCTATCCTTTTTTTTCACAAACAAAATTGTTGCTCCCCACGGAGATACACTAGGGTGGATGAACACACGATCTAACAAATCTTGAATCTGAGCTTTAAGCTCTACAAGCTCCTTTGGTGCCATTCTATAAGGGGCAATGGACACTGGAGCTGTACCAGGCAAGAGCTCGATCCCAAACTCAACTTCACAGTTTGGAGGTAACCCAAGTTACTCATTAAGAAAGACATCCGAAAAGTCTTTAACTGTTCTAATATCTTTAACAGAAGGAACCCTAGAATCCAGAACACTAATATAGGCCAGAAATGCCTCATATCCCTTACGAACCAACTTCTCGGCCCTTAATGTAGAAATCATATTCGATAAGTAGTTTTGATGTTCCCCAACTACAACTACCTTGTCGTCCTCCATAGTTCTCAGTACCATCCATTTAGTAGCACAATCCAAGCTCACTCGATGTTTAACCAGCCATTCCATTCCTAGTATTAAATCAAATTCTACAAAAGAAATTTCCATCAAATTCGTCAAAAAGATAACCCCTTGAACTCCAAAGGAACATCTCTAAACAGTTTATTTACCCTCACCGACTGCCTCAATGGACTCAGTATAGTAACCTCACTCATGGTGCTCTCAACCAAGATACCCAAAGTCTCAGACATAGTGCAAGAGTTATAGGAGTGAGTAGATCCTATATCTATTAGTGCAATATAAGGTACATCATAGATAAAAAACGTACCTGTGATAACATCCAGAGCATCACCATCCTCTCGGTGTCGTGCAACATAAACTAGAGCTAGCTACCTCGTTTCAATATGTCCAGCACCTCTACCCACTACTCTCTGACCACGGCCTCTTAGTGGCTGCTGAACACCCGTGGACACTCTTTGATACGGAGCTCCAATGATCGGGCCTCCGTGGACACTCTTTGATATGGAGCTCTAATGATCTGCACCTCAAACATGCCCTAGTCCTTTTCCAGCACTCGCCCTAATGGCGTCTTCCACAATCAGCACAGGACTAAAGTCTAGTAGCAGCAACAGGGGCCCTAGCTCTGACCGGCCCATCAACTCTGGCCTTTTTTCTTAGGCTTTAGAAAGGAACTCGAGGGCTCTGAATCCCTCTTGTTCCTACCCCTCTCTTTCTCACGATTCTAGCGATTAGCGCGCTTCACATCATCGGTGATCTTCGCCTTACCAACTAATGCAGCAAAATCTCGCTCCCTCTATGGAGTAATCAGAACTCATAAACCATCCCTGAGGCCATCCTCAAAGCGAACACATCGCTCATACTCAGTTGCCACCATCTCTCGCGCATAGTGGCTCAGTCGCAAAAATTTAGCCTCATATTCAACCACTGATCTATCCTCCTGGGTTAGATTCAAAAACTCTTTCCTCCGAGCATCCACATAACTAGCACTCACATACTTTCCCTGAAAAGTAGTCTTGAAAAACTCCCAAGATAGTCAATCAGGCTAAGTGCCCTCTTTAACCGTAAGCCACCACTGGTAAGCCTCATCTTTCAGTAGTGACACTGCACCTTTTAGTTTCTGCTCGGGGGTGCAGTCGAGATCGTCCATGATCATTTCTGTGGCCTCAATCCAATACTCAACCACATTAGGGGCAAGTCCAGCAACACGCTTGAAAATCTCAGCTCCATTAGACCGAAGTCATTCCGTAACTGACCCTCGGTCCATAGCACCAATATTGGGCCCAACGACCCTCTCCAGAATCCGTAACATGGCTTGGGACAACACGTCATCCCCAGCTGAACAATCATGAAACCCAGTCTTAATCACAGGTGAAGCCGGCGCCTCCCTAGTTTCTACATTAGGCATGTGGCCAAATGACGAAGACCTATAGCTCGAGCACCTCTACGGCCTCCGCCGCGGCCTCTTGTACCCCATTTCTGAGTACCTCTAGTGCTCATTATCGTATTGCGTTTTATCTGTATTAATAATTTTATGCATCAATTTATAGTTCTAGTGTTTATTGATAGATATTTTATGGAAAACTGTATTGGTAGTTCAAAGTTCGTTTTCTTAGTCCGCAATCTCACTACAGTTTTACTATTGTCTCAGTGTGCACTACTAAAGTATTTTCAGTACAGTATGTTATATATATTTAGGCTCAATATTTACAATCTATAGCATTTTAATCAAAACGCATAAAAGTTATATAAAACTTACAGTATCGACGTCGAAGACTCGGTGTACCACATATTCAATAAAACATTCCAAAACGTTTCAAATCATTTCAAAGTAATCCTTTAGAAATTCAAATTTTAAAACCCAAATCCACAGATGAGATTTGTAACCTGGCTCTGGTACCATTAAATGTAACACCCCAAACACGACCTAGACGTTATAGCCGAATCTAGCGATGTCAATTGAAGTGTTTTTCATAAAACAAGTGTTATTAAAGTAAAAACCTTCTTTTCTATCAGTCCTCTTTTTATCATCTTTCATTGTTTCTAAGATGTGTCGTTCATTTCCAAAACGTGAATCATTATCAAAAAGTTGTTTACTTTCAGAACGTTATTAATTTTCAAAACGTCTCTTTTCACAGAAGCTTTCAAAATAGTTTGTGTATTCGTGTGCAATTTGTTAAAATAGTTTGATTTTTTTAAAACTCGATTGTCTTTACTGCTAGCAGATATAAGTCCCAACATTAAAAATCCCAAATTATCCTTGAAAATTTAAAAGGCCATTATTACAGTAAATACCCCAAAATAAGACCAAATTTATAATTAATTATTAAAATAGAACTAAATGAGTCGTGTGGCCGCTATTGAGTCCTCCGCAGCACCGATCCGCCAATGACTGGGGATTACCTGTACAGATAAAACAAAGGGGTCATTTTACGAAAACTCAGTGCATAATCCCATATAAATCAACCAGACAGAGAGAAAATACAATCTGGGCCTAAGCCCATTTCAATAACGGTTCAGTTTCAGTTAGGGCCTTAGCCCATTACAATATTAATAAGAGTTTGTGCCTAATCCCATCTCCGTAACAGTAACGGTTCAGATATGCAATCAGGAAATCCTACCCAACCAGCATCTACACTCCATCTCCGTCCAACCCTACACTCCATGTGGGGAAATAATCAACCCACCCATCCCTACACTCCAAGTAGTACCGGTTGTGGCACTAAATAGTAATTTGCAGCTGAGTGGCCAATACAGTACACTTCCTCTAATCATAATATACCCATCTCTATACAATGCATCATACAAACATATCATGTCATATCATAATATTATACATGTACTCAATACAGTTAAAAATAGCATGCTAAAATATAGTCATACATGTATATAGATCCATACATTACATAGGGGCATAACAGTCATTCAATCAATTAGGGGGCCTAGGTAAGCTTACCGACCCAACGATAGTCCACAGTCGTCTAGGGCTACCCGTGCGATCTTAGCAGTTAAATAGTGAAAATAGTCCCACAGCCCATATTGCGGGCCCATGTGGGCCTAGATGCCCGTGTGGCCCACACGGCCCAAAATGGCCTTGGCCATGTGGATTACACAGCTTGGCCCAATAATTTCCACACGTCCGTGTAGTTCACCTGTGTGGGGCCCACATGTCCGTAAGTCCCACACGACCCAATTTGCCCCAATACAGCCCAGCCCATAAAATCACTCATGGCCAACCTTGTTGATCATTCGCCCATGTTTAATCACGTAGCCTACCTACACGGGCGCGAGCACACCTGTGTGGCGTCGACGTTCACTTGTTCCAGCTTTTGTCGATTTTTATAATCGAAGTCGTGTTTAAACACACCTTGTTTCCGAAAGTGCGCAAATAGCCCATGAGCACTCTAAACCTACATTTGACCTAACCAGTACCAATTAATCTCCTAAACTTTTACTTAATCGAAACACACGAGTTGAACACATGTTAAACTAATGACAATGTTACCTTCGATCGAGTAAAGTGTGAGGTTTCGTTCACTTCAATGCCAATGAAATATCTTTCACTTCTTGAAAAATTCCTAGGCACCAATTGCAAACAAATAGGCATTGATTCCAAGCAACAAGATAACCATATACCAAAAGCACTTACCAACGATGAAGAGCCAGATCAACAGCAAGTCTAGAACACTTACCAGAAATCGAGAGGGAACACAAACGGCCCCCAAGAGGAGGAAAAGGTTCGAAAATGAAGAAGAGGAATAGACGAATGGAGAAAAGGGAAAGATTCGGCCTAAAGCAAAGTAGAGAACGCTCGCCCACAACACCATCACAGTAGAAAAATTGAATAAGTATTCAGCAAAGAAAAATTGCCTAACGTGAAAAAGAAATGGCAAATTGAAAGAACAATGGTCTAACCCAACTCACACTTCACAAAAATTTGGTAAGAACAGAAGAAGAAAAAGAAGACGACCGGCTCTAGAGTAGAGAACAAAACCCAAAACCGACTTGCAAAAAGGGAGCAAAAGAAGAAAAATAAATGTAAGGCACCCTAGAAGAAAATTTCAGCTAAGAGAGGAAAGTTTTCAGCCAATTTTCAGAGAGAAAAAGAATAGAATAGCATTACAGCCAAAATCCCCCTATACAATTTGGTTCTAACCAAATTCTATCACCTAACTCTCCCCAAAATCACTCCTAAAATCACTCAACCAAATCCCCACTTATCCACATCCCTTAACAACCCAAATTCCCCCCAAACTCTCCCCAAAAAATTGGCCACACATTCCCACACCCCTCAAATTCCCAGAGTTTCAGTAAACTACAACTCTCCCATGGCCAACAGTAAAAATAAATTCCCTGGTTGCGCTAGTAGTCGAACTCCCGACCTCCTGCTCATTAACACTCCTTTTAACCACCAAACCAGCAGGCCCATTCTGCCATGTTTTTCCAATATTTAATAATAAGCCTACTAATTAGAGTTAGGGGTTTATTCAATTAAGAAACAAAAATTTTCCCAAGCTAAAGCTTAAACTTGGGACCTCTCATACAATTCCTAGAACACTTAACCACTAAAGCTGACAAATATTTGTGTGACACAAACATACAAAAATAAATATTAAGGATTTTTGGAGCATTACAAATTTAAAGTAGGGGTTTAGCCTACTACTGAATTCCCAAATAATGCTTTGAATCATGTCTACAAACAATTATTCAAAACACTCACCAATTACGCTTTCGCTTAAAAGCCAAAAGCTCAAACTAACTTTTCCTTGCATTTATCTCTACTTGTAGAAGGTTATATCGAATCCAGAACTTTAGCACAACAAATTCACATAACAATTCATCCAAAAATCAACCAAGGACTCATCACAAGCATAAAAAAATAAGCCTAAACTAAATTCTCATGTAACCAAAACTTATTACATAGAAAAATTTAAATTTGATTATCTTGATCTATATTTAATATTTTCACCTAAAACCAATTAATTTATCTTATAATCCACCTACAACTGACTCTCAACCTTTAAACTACACAAAACTACTCAATTCAATATATCAACTTTTTTGACATGTTTTATGGTTATTTTTCAAAAAATCATTAAAACTCAATAAATCTTTAATGAAACTTCAAAGTAAGTTTAGAAACCTTATACTCATGTTAAAACTAATTGAAAAACACTTTGAAACCACGTTTTTATGCAAAATCCTAAAATCCACCATTAATGACCCAATTTTTGGCTTTTCTTCAAAACATGTGATTTAATGGCTAAGACTAAATAACATTTAAAACTAATAAGAAGATGAATCGTTACCCTAGTTGATGCAAAACTGATCGTTTGATCGAAAACTCGAAAAATTCTAGAGCTTGACAATGGAGAAACCTATGGTGTTTTTAGGTGTTTTCTTGACATTCTATGAAGGTTTAATGGTACAGGAATGAAAGAAATCAATAGAATAAAGGTTTGGAATCAAAATTGAGTGATTAGGGTGTGGAGGAGTAAAGGACGACAAAACATAAAGGGTGGGACGAACTATCATGGGTTTTATAAAGATGGAGGAGAAAATAGGTTGATTTTTGAAGTTTGACTTAATTACCTCTTAAAAATTATAAGTTTTGACTCTTTTACAAATCAGTCCTTTTTACAAAATTAAAGGTATTTAGAACACATTTACAAAAAATGATTTAATTTTCTAAAAATCTTAATTGAAAACATTACCAATATATCATGTCGCATAATTTCAAACACTCTAAGGCTAAAATTCCTAAAATACCCCTAAAACTTCTATGCCCTATTTTGGGGTGTGACATAAACACAGTCCAAGCTCCTAACAAAATGATGAACATATAAATGTAATGTCCGAAAATGCAACTAAATGTACCTATGTAAAAGCAATTAGCTAGGTCTGAAGGCATGAAATATAACTCCTTTCAAGAGTTATCAACTGTCATAGTTTACGTATGCCCATGGCTATGGGACTTGCATACATACATAAGGCTTAAATCCTTAGACTCCACAGAGTCTGTTGAAAAGAATCCTTGTAGGGTTATCATATATTTATGCACATATATCTCTATACAGTCCATTCGAACCTCCAAAAAGGCAATTAACATGTATCTTTTCAATTCTCAGTATCTACTTCACATACCACTTTACTTCACATATATCACATTAGCATCAACAATTTAACCAATCCATTCTACTTGCAAGGACACACTATACGTGACTACATTTATCACGTATGCATATTACATCTAAATAAACAATTTGTATAAATCAACTCCATCAATTATAGTTCAAACAACATGCAAGTCATTCAAATCAAGTGCGCATGTTTACAAAACCATACAATTTTCTAATTAATGAACCTTGTCACAACACTCACATGTATATTATAATAATACAATTGAATCCCACAACAAGCCACACAACATGGTAACATAATGAATGACATCTATGAGTATGGGTGTAGGAACTCACCTGCAAAATACCTAGAAGTTGATATTATTTACACTTGCTTAGCTTTTCCATAATCACCTAAGCCTCCTCCTTCTTATTTAGCTAAACATAGTAACCAAATAACAGTCAAAATAGAGGTAGTCATATGTAAGACAACCATAATTCATTAGGATGCATAAAAATTTTAATGGTTAGTTGCGACTTTAATCATCATAGTTCAAAATCGATGAATTTTACCGAAATCTATAAGTTTTCCTTCCTTCTTCAGTCAAAAGGTACAAAATAGATAGAAAGATTACCAGATTGGTAAATTCTCAATTTCTCAAGCTAACACATTAGTTCCTCCCCATATGTAGACTGCTCCTTAACTCTTTTTTCTCAGAACAAATCAGAGAAGAAAATTGAAGAATAAAAATGAATACAAGAATGAGAGAATCCCTAAAAAGAATGTCAATTCTCCCTTATATTACTCACCCACTTATGATTACTAAAGCCAATGCAGTCAACATAACACTTAATATTTATAATCATAGTGTTTCCCACTTAGATGTTTAGTTATAATGTAACGAAATTAAAATTGAAGTTTAACTATCTAGAAATCAGTCTACAAGACCCACTTAATCACACTAGAGCCTGACTAAACTAAAAATTTTCTAATTAGGTACCTAGGATTGCGGTTGGATTAGACCTCAAATTTATTTACTTAACCCAAAAATTTTCTTCAAAAGTGACCCCACACAACTTTTAACATATCCGGGTGTGATAGATAATGTTTGCAAGGAATTTTAAGAAATTCAAGAAAATCATGAAATTCAATAAAGCCAAAAGAATTTCAAGGAGAGACATTATCAAGGTTGAATCAAGTAAGAAAGAAAATTCCCTATTATATGTGATGAGTGCAAAAAAAAAAAAGATTATATCAAATTTGAATGCCCTCAATGGAAGAAGAATGGGGGCATCAAAAGAAGAAAGCTATGATGGTAACTTGGAGCGATGGAGACTCTCTCGATAGTGATGAGGAACATGAAGTTTCCAATCTATGTCTCATGGAAATTGATGAGTAAAAGGTAATCTATAATTCTAGTGATTTAAGTAAATATACTTTTGATGAATTACAAGATACCTTCAATGAGTTGGTTATGGAGTTTGAGATCATGAAATCCAAATACATGAAAATAATTTCAAAATTAAAGAAGGAGAATGGATCTCTAACCATAGCCAAGGAAGAAATTTTTTTTATAACATTTTGTAAACTTAGATACCAAATTCGACCAAGAAAAACTTAAGAACCAAATTAAGAAAAAGTGTCAAAGTTAACTTACCAAATTGGACTGAAAAAAAGCTTAGGATATCATTTTTTTTTTTAAAAAAAGTGTCAAGTCAAATAACAATGTTATATTAAACCATTTTAAAGTTAAAATCTATGCTAAATGCGCAAAAAAATATTATGAATTTGACAAATTCATATTTTATATTAAAATCTAATTAATTTATTCATTATAGATAATGGATTTATGCAAATTTCAAATTATGTTATCTAAATTATAAAATAGTTTAGGTAGAATTAGAAATTCTAATCTTACCTATTGGAGTTTAAACTAGTGTTCATAAGTCAAAGCCTTTTGGGTTCCACAATTTGATACAAGTGAGCTTTTTATTGGTTAAAGAGAAAATATGTAAGAAAATTGGTTAATAAGATTCAATCTTTTCACATTTTAATAATATATATTTATACGTTTCATCCCATTCCACTTTAGCCCCAAGGACTTAAAAAAAATAAAAGTTTTTTGGTCCAATTTACATTATTCCTTTTATATGTCATATATGGGGCAACAAAAACTGAATGACACGCTTGAGTCTCAAATAGCTTTCTTTGATAAAAGAGGTTGGGAATTGTAAATTTTCAAAAGGTAAATAAATTTAAAATTTTCTTTAAGAAACCAAGCTATATTATGATGCCTCACTTTCATGTACTCATTGTCACAAGAAAGGACATGATAGGTAAGTTTGTCCTTTAAGGTAAGTTGGTGGGGCAGAAATAGAGAGGGGGTTAGGAGATAGTTTAATATTCAGTTTATTCGAATTGTTCGAGTTATTCAAATTCAAAAATTCTATTCAATTTGAACTCAAAATTAAAAAAAATTTGAGTTGACTAGATTAATTTGATTAACCCAATTCGAATATTTCAAATTTTGAATTCTTTTTATTTTTTCAAGTTGAATCAAATTTTGCTCACCCTTACTTTTACCTACACATTAGAAAATAACATGTTAAGATTGTGAAAGCTTAGTAAGTACAACACTAATTAAATTTACCTTAACTTAAGCATTACTGAATATATAATTACTAATTAATAATATAATAAATAACTTAAGTAAAATTTTCAATAGAGTTCCAAAACTATTACTTGACATTCTATAAATTATAAGTCACTTTTATATCATTCATAACGTTTTTATTCTTAACTATCTTTTCACTGAAGCCCATTGTAGACTTCATTGAACATGCATGATATAAGAAAATAATATAGAGATGCATCGAAGTGCAATAATAGAATAGAGTGGCACCAAAGAGAAAAATCATAATGGAATGACATTGAAGTGCTTTATTTGAACAAAGTGGCACCAAACTACAGTAACCAACTAGAAAATGCGCTAAATGTTTCCTAATGGCATGGCATCTATATCCTGCTAGTTCATATATTGTCTACATGGGCAAATATAACACAATTAACTTCACTTTTATTTTTGAGAACAACATGCATATACTTTTGAATTCTTTACAATTTTGTCTTTTCATTTAAAATTCTATAAGCACTATAATAACATTTCATCAATACTAGAAATACAATGTACCTTCTCATAACACTTCATTTCCAAAATCAAAAAAATAATTCATTTCACTTTTCAATTTTGCATAAATTGAAATTTATGCCCTTTTCATTAGTCATTATATTTTCACTTTAAAATCTACTTCACTACTAGATATTACTATACTTAAATATGTTACTTTAAAATTTTAGTACACTTAATGACTTTTGAATATTTTACAATTTAATGCTTAGCATAATCTAATTCAATAACCAATATAATATCTCTTCAACATCACTTTGTATTACTCACTAACATGTAACACCTCATTTAAGTTATTCATCATATTATTTCATTTCACACAAACTTTTTTGCGCTTTTCAATTTAGTCATTTTTACTATAATTTCACTACACTTAGTCTATTCACTTTGTTGTTTATATTAAATTCATATATTCACTTCTTTGTAATTAATTTCATAATATATAATTAAAAATTAAGAACATTAATATAACAATTTATATATATAAATCACACATAAATTCTAATTTGGTAAGGTAAGATTCTTGGAGTATTTACCTCTCTTTTGTTAGAATTTCACTATTTTTGCTTTAATTCTCTTCCTTCCTTACTTTTTCCGCCACATTCACTTTGTTTCCAACACTTTTATCAAATAGATAATCAAAATTCACACTAAAATCACTTTCTTATGTCTCTACTTCAATTAAATATGAATTCTATAATAAATACTTGAATTTCTTACATTGTTCTCCTGATATTAAGCGTTAACTTGATTTTATCTCTCCAAGTTCTATTTCTCTTAAATCCAAGTTCATATTCATGTTTTCCATAGTCTTCTTATCATTTTTCCCTTTTAGTGGCTATGGAAATTTTTTTTTAATTTCTAAGTGAAAATGGTTAACTTTGATGGAAAAGACTAAACTCTAAAGAAAACAAAACTTTCTTTTCTTCAAGAATGGTGGACGATAATGAATAAGAAAGATGGAGAAACTTCTTTTATTTTCATACAAATCCTTAATAATTAAGTAATAATAAAATATTCTAAAATAAAATAATATTAGAATAAACTTAACCAATAAAAATCTAACACCAAATAGCCCATAGATATCATGATATTAGATGGTAATTATCCTAATTGGGAAATAAATACTTTTCCGCTCAACATTCTTTACAATTCCTTCCTTGAGTTACCACTTGATTTGGTAAAATTGTGATTTAGTGCCTTATATTTCCAATTTAATCCTTACTAATTTATTTTACACTATGGTATTTTCCACCTTTAGAATTTTTTTACTTTTGGTTCTTTAACTTTTCTAAATTTACATATTAACCCTTCACCTTCTACTTGATTCTACTTTGGCCTCTTCACTTTTCACTTCGTTACAATTTAGTTAATACCTCAACTTTGTTTCTATGCATACACGAGTCTTTTTAATTTCTTTTGTTGTCCAACTGCCTTCTTTACTAACACTAATAGTTCCTATTTTATTTCTTTTGAAAATTTTAACACATGTCATGCAATTTTTTATTTCAAATCTTAACTGCATATCATTACATCACATATGATCAAGTATAACATGTAAATCAATCAATTTTGGGTTTATATCGAACTTACGAAAGCTTAAAACCAACCTAGCATAAAATAGGGATTAATTTTAAAAAAAACAAAAAGATAGGAAAAATATGTAAATAGGGGTTACACTGCCGTGTCCCTTGGCCGTGTGGAAGGCTAAGGTCTGTGGGATGGGACACACAGTCATGTGGGAAAGCCATGTAATAGCCTGATGTCGTATAGGGGTAGAGTTACACAATTGTGCAAACAATTGTGTAGGTCACTGATGCTGTGAGAGTCAAAAGCACAAATATTCAAAAATATGTCACATGACCATGTCGCTTGGCCATGTAACAAATTGTGGTCGTGTGAACCAAATATCATCCAAAACCTACAGACCACACGGTTGTCCATATGCCCGTGTATGGCACACGACCGTGTGTCAGGCAATGTGTACTCGAAGAAACTTTTCAATACAAAATTTCTACCCCTAGTTCTCTTATGCCACAAGACAAAATTGCACCATATTTCAACCAATTCAAAAACATCAAAATCATACAAAAAAAAACATCACTTATAACAACCATCCTAAGTGCCTAACCAATATGCCACAATTGGCTCCTCAATCAGCAATTCAAAATCAACCAAAATATCACATTCAAACCATACCAATATGCCTTCAATGGGACCTCAACATGTTCAACCCAACAAACATCATTTAACCCTTTAAGACATATTGAATAACTCAACTTCAACCACAAAAACATGTAGCAAAACTTACCATTCATCAGAATTTCAACACAAGCATACTATCCATAACTTTCATCACCATGTACCAAACACATCCCTTAGCATATTATCTTCTCACCAATTAGACCATTAATCATATATGTCAAACTATTTCAACAAGATAATATTAACATGGCCATTTCCAACATATACATATAAATTTATATACTTAATCCCCAAAATTCTAACAAATCTAGGATAACAAATCTAGGATAAACATTGTTTAAACAATGGCACCTTAGGTATATGCCATGAACAAAATAAAAATATCACCAACATTTCAGTTCGAGATTACCGTTGGATGTTGAAGTTGATGATCAAATAAAAAAGTACCTAACCTGTGCATGAAAAACAAAACTATACACTGAGTATAACTTAGTGGTATTTTTATATCTGAACTTTAGAGAACATAATATAAATAATGTAATGTATAAATGAACAAATGAAAGTTCATGTAACCTCCCTAACTCGACCTAGAAGTTATGGCTAGATTGAGAAAGCTACATTAGCCACCGAAATGGCTAAGCTAACTTATGTTACTTTTGAAGACCTTAAATGAACTCATTTTAGAGGAAAAATTTTAGTTGTACTTTGAGCTAGTTTAAAAAAATTCATTTATTAGGTCATCTATACTTAAGATTCATTTTATTATTGACAGTGGTGGTTTAGAAAAATCATTTGTTCGTCGCTTTACCTTGTAAAAACTTGATGTTAACTAATGCAGCGAAAAAAAAACCCATTATTCATATCATTTTGGAATTCTAGTTGCCTTATCAATTTGGTTTTTTTTCAAATATGGTTCATTTGCAATGCAACAGAAATTAGGGAACAATGTTAAACTTTAATTAACACTTACTCAAACAAGAAGATAGGGGTGGCAATGGAGTTCTTTTGAGGCATCAATGGAGGCCGATATTGAGTGCTAAAATTTCAAATTTAAGAATGGAAATTTTATGATAAAATTACAGCAAGAAGAGAAAAAGAATGGTGCAAGAACCCATTGCAAAATGAAGAGAAATTGATGGTGAATCTTGGTGGCTTGGGAAGCAGCACAGAAGGGAAGAAAGAAAGAAAATTGAAGAGAAAGAGTGTGAACGACTAGGGTAGGCAAATTTTGACTTAAAGGCTGAAATATACAAGAAAAATTTGCATTTATACCTTGGGCTCAAGGCTTAGGCAATACAAAATAAGAAGGGAAAATTTTAGCAAAAATTAAGCTATTTTACAAGGGAAGGGAATCAAATTTGGAACCTTAATCTAATTTCCATGCTTTTTCATATTTATTTTAACCATTGGGATATTTCCTTATTTTTTAAATGATTTTGTAATATTTATTTAAAAAACAAGGCATGTCACATACTATGGTTCGATGCAAAATTTGCAAAATAAAAAAAATGGTGTAAGAAAAGGGATTTGAACTTGGGTTTCAATGAACGTTTCACTAACACTTAACCAACAAACCAAAACCTTCTTTATTTCCAAAAAAAAATGCACAGCTAATCCCAAAAGTTAAGGCTTGACTACTCTCTATCGACTAATAATTCTGATTCTACTAACCCCCGATTTTTGGGATGTGACAGTTCAAATGCAAATTAATACGACTATTTGCATGTCAAAATATACAACTTGATTATACATTCTAGTTTTACATTTCTGAATCTATAACCCAATATGCACTATCCATCCTTGTTTTGATTTATAATAATCAATTTCTCAATTCTACAACATAATTTCATCAACCAATCATCAATTCTCATATGTGACAGAATAACTCAACACAAACTGAAGTAAATTGCATAATTCTAACAATATAACATATTTTAAAATTTATTTAATTTAGTCATTATCACAAACAACTAATTCAAATTGATTCAATTCAACACGTTCGATCATTTCCAGTTCACCTTATATTATTACCATGCAACACATTTCATAAATGCAACAATTAAAAATGTTCGAGTTATAAAAGTACAAACAGTAAACTCCGAGCTATTCATCGAAAGCTTTGTCTTTTCCTTTCTTTTTCAAGGAATTTGGGTTGATGTTAGCTATAGATTAACACAAACATAATAATTCATCACTACACAAGCAATTTTACATTTAATTTAAATTTTAGGCAACATTTGCATTTTATTCATTTTAGTCCCTAAAATTGGGACTAATATAACTTTTAACCTAAAACTCATATTTTCAATCTGTTTTCACTATTGCCCTCTTGAGACCTCATATTTTTCATTTCTACAAAAAATTTTGGAATTAATACACTTTAGTCCCTATTGGATCAAACTATAAATAAATTTCATAATTTAGTACTTTTTCACTTTTAAGCTTAAAATCTATCAATTTAAAACCTAACATGGAACACCCCGCCCGGTGAAGCCTTAGTGTCCAGATACTAATGAAGGAAATATGATGGATAAGATAAGTTTTGATCGTGTATGGTATTAGTAGTTTACGTAGGATTAGAATTTCTTAAGCACGGGTATGACGCCTCGGTGTTGTAAAACATAAGGACTGACACATAGAATAAAATAAAATGTTTGACAAAGTAGTATTCGTCCTAAAGCCCTCTTAGCATATAGAATGAGCGAACAATAATATGAACATAAGAGGATAAGGGTTCTATATCAAGTTTTTATGATAGAATGAGTAGGACTGGTGGCTAAGTGAAATGTTTTCTAAGGTACCAGCTTACGACAACGGTATAGTCTACCCAAAAAATATGGTTCTGTGTCGGTTAAATTGTAAGGTAAGTTGGTTAGGTATTAACTAGATGTAAACCAGCTTAGTTATAAAGAAAGGGAAAGCACTCAATTAAGTTCTCGAGAGTTGAAAACCTTGATAAGACAATTCAGTAAAAAAGGGACACTTGCTAGGTGTCAACAAGGCTATTGGTTATATAAATAAATGTTGAATAGGATAAGAAGACCCTTTTTCACTCTTCAAACATTACTGTTTGGAGGGGCAGGGAGGGGGATTTCATCATGCTAGGACTGAGATACTGGATGTCACTAGCGATTTCTCCTTGACAAGTTAAGGTTTAAAAACCACTTCGTTAAGAAAGCATAGATCTGTAAGAGTACTTGGAGGAGATAGGACCCATACGGGTTTCTAAGTTGAAGAAAGGTTAGGGGTTAACAGATGAGTCTTAAAGATATTCCTCCATTCCATTAAGTAGAGGTTGTTGTAGTACCAAGTTGATAATTATTCAAAAGAGTTATATCTTATGCTTCTAAACTGAAGTATTTGCTTGCAATTAAGAAAATATGCTTGCATTTTAGACTTATTACTAGAGCATTACATACTAAAGCTTGGATTGTGTTTTAATAGTAAATTTATGTTACTTTTAATTGTTGAAAAGACGTTTGGTAGTCTTTAGTAGTAGTTGTAGGTCAGATGAAAGAGGCAAGAAGAGGAAGAGGAAAAGAGAATGAAGGAGGTGAAACATTGTCATGGCAAATGGTGGAACAAATTGCCAACAGAAATGTCATGGAAATTCCAGGAAGATGCCACAACACTCAATCCACGTCATTCTCAGTCTACTGTACATGTACCCGATAAATCATCCTGAAAAAGAGGAGTAAAATATGTGTGCTGAGAGGGACATATCTATCCTATAAAAGGAGGAGAGAGAATAGAAGAAGGACACATCGATTGTGAGGAGAAAATAAACGAAAGAGAGCGGCTCCTCTCTCTGCAATAGAATCTTATGGAGAATTGCATGGAAAATTCAGAAGAGAATAAGAGGGTAGTAGCTAAAAAGAGGAAATCACAACCACAAAGAAGGGGAAGACAAATCTGCCATGGGTTTTGCGTAAAATCTTGAGATGAAGCAGGAGTGTAACGAGAACTTTCTGCAGTTTTGCCTTTGTTCTATTTTTCTTCGTTTTTATTTCTGTGATTTGTAAAACTTGAAGAACGTTGATGGATAATTTAATTTTGGATTTCATTGCCCAACCCATGAGCTAATTATCTTTGGATTGGAATTATTTGGGTGAATATTGAATTATATGTAATGCCCATGATATAATTTTGAATAAAATTACTGTTTCATTTGATTTATGCTTATTTTGAATGCATGAATGCAAGCTCTAGACTTATTTGACTATATGCTATGTTCTTAGGTGGATTTGAATCTGAAAGGATTAAATACATTAGATTCTTAATCAATTGATACAGGTGAGTATTCAAAAGAATAATTGCAGCACTTTAGACATAGAAGGTGCGATCTTATAACACCCAAACCCGGCTTAGACGTTATAGCCGAATCTGGCGATGTCACTTTGAAGTGTTTTTCGCAAAGCGTGATACCGAATATATATAATGGCATACTCGATTACAATCATACATCTCATGAGGGCATAGAAGTCATTTTACCTCATAGAGGCATAACAGTCATTTATCAATTTGAGGTCTAGGTATACTTACCGACCCAACAGTAGGTCCACAGTCGTCTCAAGCAACCAATGCAACCTTAACAGTCAAACAGTGAAAATGGGCCCAAGGCCCATAATGTAGGCCCACACACCCGTGTGGCCCACTTAGACCAGAAATGGCCTTGGGCGTGTGGATTACCTGTGTAGGGCCCACGTGTCTGTGGGGCCCACATGGCCTATTTCGGCTCAACATGGCCCAAAATAGCCTAAGCCCATGAAATCACTTATGGTGGCCTCTACGATCAAATGGCCAAGTTTATGCGTTCGGATTACCACAAGAGCGAGCGCATGCCCTTGTAGCGACAATGGTCACATTTGTCGGCTTTTGCCGATTTACGATTTGGGCAGTGTTTACACACCTGATTGCGAAAATGTGCAACTAGCCCACGAGCACTCTAACCTATTTCAAACAGAAGATTCAGTTAATAGCCTAACAATCGAGTTAAAGCGAACCCTAATCAAAACCCTTACTCATAAGATTACCTATCACTTGTCTAGATCGGTTGATTGAGGCTTGTCCACCTATTCCGTTGCAAGAGGCTAATCACTAGGCCTTAGAGGTTACCTGCATTCCAATCGAGCTTTATCAACCATTAATCAAGTGAATAGTTTGAACTAGATGAAAATCGCAAACCAAAAATGAAAATTCAAGATTTGGAAGTAAGGGACAATCGGTCTACACTCACACAAGAGCCGAAAGTATACAATTTGATAGAGGCAAAACAGGATTATTGCACCCTTATCATAAAATGACAGCATTGGAAAAAGTTAGGTGCAAGATAATATGGCAAAGAGGGAAAAAGAGAGAAAGAACATAACCGAATAGCTGTATTACCACTAATGTCGACAAAGAGCACAGAAGAATTAGCACAGAGAGGGTGAAAGAAATAGTAGTATCTGGTCAAGTAGAAACTGATTAAGGGTGAGGGTGAGAAGGAGGATTCGATCAAGAAGGGACCAACTGAGAGAGAGGGAAGAAGAGAAGAATTGGTCAGCAAAATTCGAAAGGATTTGAGAGACAGAAAGGGTAGTATTCAGCCAAAAAAAAAAGAGGCAAGGGAAAAATGATTGCTAAAGAAGTAAGGGGGAGAGCAAAGTCCGTCAGTAGGGCACTGAAAATGAAGAGAAAGAAATCAAAATAGACAGATGGAAAGATACTCAAAATACTTCTACTAATAGTCGGCCTCTAAAGTAGAAAGTGAAAAAGAACCAAAATGTGCACAAAACCCGAAATAGAGTACTCAAACTCACCAAAGCCGAAATTCCTTAGTGCCCACTGTTCAAAATTGGCACACTACTCCCTCTCACCATACTTCCCTTGATATTCTCCTCAAATCTCTCCTTAAATCCCTCCACCGATCACTCCTCCATCAACTACTCAGTTCGAATTCCACTCTAACACCATAGTGTTTCGGTCAAACCACAACACATCCACAGCATCAGCAGCAAAATAAAACACTCCCTTGCCCCCAGTAGGACTCGAACCTCAGGTCCTTAGGCATAGGTAACACGCCACTATCCCCTAGGCTAGCAGGCCTTTTATGTCATAAAATACCCATATTTATTTAAGAAGCCTACTAACTAGAGACATGGTTTATTCAATTAAAACAAAATTTTTGCATAAGCCAAAGCTTGAACCCAAGACTTCTCAGACACTTCTCAGAACACTCAGAACACATAACCACTGAAGTAGATACACAGTTGTGTGCCACAATTATACAAAAATAATCATTTAGGATTTTGGGGCATTACAACTCTACCCCTAAAAGAAAATTTCGGCCTCAAAATTTACCTAGTCAAAGCAGATGAGGGTATTATTGTCGCATCACCTCCTCAGGTTCCCACATGGCCTCCTTTGAGCTGTAATTGCACCAAAGTACTTTAACCCATGGGATACACTTCTTCCTCAAACTTTCACATCACGATCTAAAATTTGAACCAGCTCCTCCTCAAAAGTTAGATCCTGCCTAATCTCAATCTCCTCAGTCGAGACAATATGCGTGGGATTAAAATGGTAACGCCTTAACATGGAGACGTGGAACACGTCATGAATTCGGTCTAACTTTGGAGGTAACTCAAGTTGATAAGCACCTGGTCCCACACATTTCAGTTTACGGTAAGACCCAATGAACATAGGGCTTAGCTTGCCCTTCCGTCCAAACCTCTGTACCTTTTTCCATGGTGAGACATTGAGAAATACAAAGTCCCCCACAAAATACTCATTCTTCTTTTGCTTCAGATCCGCATACTAGTTCTGTCTGTCTGATGCTGCCTTCAGTTGATCCCGAATTAGTTTAACTTTATCCTCAGTATAAAAAACCAATTCAGGGCCCAGAATACGCCGCTCGCCTAACTCAGTCCAACACGAAGGAGTACGACACCTACGACTATATAATGCCTCGTAAGGTGCCATCTGTATGCTATACTGGTAGCTATTATTATACATAAACTCTGCTAATGGCAAGTAGTCCTCCAAACTACCTCGAAAATCTATCACACAACTCCTTAACATGTCCTCTAGTATCTAAATCACCCTTTCTGGCTGACCATATGTCTGAGGATGGAACGCAGTACTGAAGTCCAACCTTGTACACAAAGCCTCGTGTAACTATTTCTAGAACTGAGACGTGAAGCGAGGATCTCTATCAGATATTATGGAAATCGGTACCCCATGCAGTCTCACTATCTTTACCACATACAGTTTAGCTAGCTTCATCAATGAGTAATTAGTATGAACTCGTATGAAATGAGCAGATTTGGTCAATCAATCCACGATGACCCATACTGAATCCTTCTTAGCAGGCGTAAGGGGCAGTCTACTAACGAAGTCTATAGTCACTCTCTCCCACTTCTAAAGTGGAATTTTAACTGGCTGAAGCAACCCTGATGGTAACTGATGTTCAGCCTTAACCTGTTGGCAAGTCAGACATTTACCCACAAAGTCTGTAACTTCACGCTTAAGACTCAACCACCAAAATAACTCACAAAGGTCTCGGTACATCTTATTTTTACCAGGATGCATAGCATAAGGGCTACTATGCACCTCTCGCAGTTTAGACTGCCTCAGATCAGTATCATTTGGTACACAGACTCTCCCACGGAAACAGAGTACCCCTTCGCTATTCAGCCCAAAATCTGATGTTTCTCGACACTCAATCTGTCGGAATCGAGGACCCAGTGACTCATCCTCCAACTGTTTACCCTTAATCTGCTCAATCCATATTGGTTTAACTTGGAGCTCAGCCATCAAGCTACCATTATCAAATAAACTGAGGCGAGCAAACATCACCCTCAAATCAGTCATAGCCTTACGGCTCAGTGCGTCGGCCACCACATTAACCCTACTAGAATTGTATTCAATCGAACAATCATAGTTGTTAGACAGCTCAGTCCATCTACGCTGCCTAAGATTTAGCTCCTTCTGAGTGAGAAGATACTTGATGTTATTATGATCAATGTAAATGATACACTTCTCACCGTATAGGTAATGCCTCTAAATCTTTAGTGCGAATACCACCGCAGCCAACTCCAAATCATGCGTCGGATAATTCGCCTCATGAGTCTTAAGCTGACAAGACGCATATGCAACCACCTTACCCTCTTGCATCAACACACATCCTAACCCAACATGTGATGCATCGCTGTAAATGGTAAACTCTTTCCCAGAATCTAATTGTATCAAGATAAGGGCATCAGTCAGAACTTTCTTTAGCTTCTCAAAACTTTCTTGCTATGCATCAGTCCAGTTAAACGGCACACCCTTACGCAACAACTTAGTTAGAGGTGTTGTAATCAACGAAAACCCCTCAACAAAACGTCTTTAATACCCTGCCAGTCCTAGAAAAATACAAATCTCAGATACCGTCTTAGATGGCTTCCAGTCCAGAACAACTTCAATTTTCTAAGGATCAACCTTAATCCTTTCATCAGATACCACATGGCCCAGAAATGTTACCTCTCGTAACCAAAACTCACATTTACTGAACTTGGCGTACAGTTGTTTCTCCCTCAGAATCTGTAGAACAACTGGGAGATGTGCATCATGTTCATCTTCAGTTCTCAAATATACCAGAATGTCATCAATAAAAACCACTACGAACCGATCTAAATAAGGCTGGAACATTCAGTTCATTAGATCTATAAAAGCCGCTGGTGCATTCGTCAATTCGAACGGCATCACTAGGAACTCGTAATGACCATAACGTGTCCTAAACGTTGTCTTATAAATATCAATCTCTTTAACCCTCAGTTGATGGTACCCTAGTTGGAGATCAATCTTAGAGAAAATTAAAGCTCCACGGAACTGGTTAAATAGATAATCTATCCTCAGTAGAGGGTACTTATTCTTAACGGTCAATTTATTCAATTGTCGATAATAAATACACATCTGCATGGATCCATCCTTTTTTTTCACAAATAAGACCGGTGCTCCCCATGGAGACACACTAGGTTGGATGAACCCTCGATCCAACAACTCTTGAATCTGAGCCTAAGCTCCACAAGCTCCTTCGATGCCATTCTATAAGGGGCAATGGACACCGAAGCTATACTAGGCAAGAGCTCAATCCCAAACTCAACTTCACAATTTGGAGGCAACCCAGGTAGCTCATCAAGAAAAACATCCAGAAAGTCCTTAACTGTTCTAATTTCCTTAACAGAAGAACCCTCAGAACCTAAAACACCGATGTAAGCTAGATACACTTCACAGCCCTTACGAACCAGTTTCTCGGCCCTTAGTGCAAAAATCACATTTGACAAATAATTTTGACGCTCTCCAATTACAACTACCTCATCACCCTTCGTAGTTCTCAGTACCATCCATTTAGTAGCACAATCCAAGCTCACTTGATATTTAACCAGCCAGTCCATTCCCAGTATTAAGTCAAAATCTCCAAAAGGGAGTTCCATCAAATCCACCAAAAAGATGGTTCCTCGAACCTCTAAAGGTACATCTTTGAATAATATATTTTCCTTCACTAATTACCCTAATGGACACAACATAGTAACTTCACTCGTAGTGCTTTCAACCATTAAACCCAAGGTCTCAGATACAGTACATGCTATATAGGAATGCGTAGATCCAACATCAATCAGTGCAGTATATGTTACATTATGAATAAAGAACGTACCCATGATGACATCTGAGGCGTCTCCATCCTCTCGACAATGTGTAGCATAAACCAGAACTAGTTGTCTTGCCTTAGTATGACCAGCACCTCTGCCCGGTGCCCATACCATTTCCACCTCTGGCCTGACCATGGCCTCTCGGTGGCCACTGAACACCCCTCGACGGCTGTACATTTCCCAAACTAGTAGCTTGCATCTATTCGGGCCTCTGTGGACAACCTCTAATATGGTGCTCTAATGATCTGCACCTCAAACATGCCCCGATCCTTTTCCAGCACTCGCCCTGATGGCGTCTTCCACAATCTGCACAGGCCTGCGATCCAGTAACAGAAACAAGGTCCCCAACTCTGACCAGCCCAACAACTCTGGCCCTTTTCTTAGGCCTTAGAAAAGAACTTGAGGGCTCCAAATCCCTCCTGTTCTTACCTCTTTCCTTTTCACGGTTTTGGCGCTTAGTGCACTTCATATCCTTGGCGATCTTCACCTTATCCACTAATGCAGCAAAATTCGCTTCCTCTATGGAGCTATTAGAACCTTTAGGCTATCTTTAAGGCCATCCTCAAACTGAACGCACCGCTCGTACTCAATCACCACCATGCCTCGAGCATAGCGGCTTAATCACAAAAATTCTGCCTCATATTCAGCCACTAATGTATCCCCTTGAGTTAAATTTAGAAACACTTTCCTTTGGGCATCCACGTAACTAGCGCCCACATACTCTCTCCTTCAGGCTGAGTGCCCTATTTAACTGTAAGTCACCACTAATAGGCTTCATCTCACAACAATGACACTGCACCTTTTAGTTTCTCCTCGGGGGTGCAATCGAGGTCATCCATGATCCTCTCTGTGGCCCCAATCCAATATTCAGCCATATTAGGGGCAACTCTAGCGATACCCTTAAAAATTTTAGCCTCATTAGATAGGAGTCGTTCCGTAATCGACCCACTACCCACAGTACCAGTATTGGGCCCAGAGACCTTCTCCAAAATTCTCAAAATGGCCAGGAATAGTGCGTCATCCCCAGCCGCTCGATCGTAAGACCCAGTCTCAATCTCAGGTGAAGCTGGTGCCTCCCTAGCTTCAACGTTAGGCATATGGCCGATGACGAAGACCCAGCCCGAGCATCTCTACAGCCTCCACCGTGACTTCTTGTACCCCTTCCACAATTACCTCTAGTGCTCATTATCGTTTTGCATATTATATGTATTAACAATTTTATGTATCAGTTTATAGTTAACAGATATTTTATGAAAATAGTAGCAGTATTTCACAGTTTGTATTCGCAGGTTGCAGTCTTACTATAATTTTCCCTATAAAGAGTACTTCAGTATAGCCTACTACCTACAGTAGTCTCAATATTTCAACCTCAACAGACAGTAGTTTCAGAGGACTTACAGAATCGCCGCCAGAGACTCGGTGTGCCACACATTTAGTAAAAACATTTCAAAATGCTTTCAAATCATTTGAAACAGTTCTTTTCGGAATTTCAAGCTTTTAAAAGAAACCCAAATCCTTTCAAGCTTTTAAAAGAAACCCAAATCCACAGTTGAGTTTTGCAACGTGACTCTAATACCATTAAATATAACACCCCAAACCTGGCCTAAACAATATGGCCGAATCTAGCGATGTCACCTTGAAGTGTTTTTCGCAAAATGTGATATCGAAAGAAAACCCTTTTTCCATATTTGCCTTTGTTACGTGTTCTTAATAATGATTTTAAAACATGTCGTTTATCGAAGGTTAGTCATGTTAAAATGTCTTTACTTTTTAAAATGTTGACTCTTGCGAAAGCTCTTAAACAATTACGTATGCTTGGTATTTTTAGAAAATATTTGCCTTTAAAAAAAAAACACGTCTTATCCTACTACTAGCAGTTATAAATAAATATAATTAAAAGCCCAAATTAAAGATTAAAAATTTATAGAGGCCTTATTACATAAAAAGTTACCCAAATTAAAAAACTTATAATTTAAAATCTAATGAGAAAGTCTATGCAGTTGTGTGGCCACCCTTGAATCCCTCACAGCACCGACTCGCCTAAGACTGAGGATTACCTGTATAGATAAATAAAAGAGTGAGTTTACGAAAGCTCAGTGTGTAATCCCTTAATAAACAAATAGTCAATCATGCAGTAAGCAAATACAATCTGGGCCTAAGCCCATATCAGTAACTGTCTAGTTTCAGTCAGGGCCTTAGCCCATTACAATAACAGTAACAGTATAGATATGCAATCAAAAATCCTACCCAACTAACCTCTACACTCCATTTCGTCCAGCCCTACACTCCATGTGGGGATAAAATCAACCCACCCATCCTTACACTCCAAAATAGCACCGGTTGTGACACTAAACAGTTTTTGCAACAGAGCTGCCAGTACAGTACACTTCCTCCAATCATAATAAACCCATCCCCATGTAACATATCATACATGTATGCAATATATATAATGGCATGCTCGATTACAATAATACATCTCATGAGGGCATAAAAGTCATTTTACCTCATAGGGGCATAACAATCATTTATCAATTTGGGGTCTAGGTATACTTACCGACCCAACAGTAGGTCTACAGTCGTCTTGGGCGACCCATCCAACCTTAACAGTCAAATAGTGAAAATGGGCCCAAGTCCCATAATATAGGCTCATGTAGGCCCACACGCCCGTGTGGCCCACATAGCCCAGAAATGGCCTTGGTCGTATGGATTACACTGCCAGGCCCAATATTCTCTACATGTTCGTGTGGTTTACTCGTGTGGGGCCCACGTGCTCATGGGGCCCACACGGCCCATTCTGGCCTAACATGGCCCAAAACAACCTAAGCCCATGAAATCTCTTATGGTGGCCTCTACGATCAAATGCCCAAGTTTATGCGTTCGAATTACCACACGAGCGAGCGCACGCCCATGTAGCGACAATGGTCACATTTATCGACTTTTGTCGATTTACGATTTGGGTAGTGTTTACACACCTGATTGCAAAAATGTGCAACTAGCCCATGAGCACTCCAACCTATTTCAAATAGAAGCTTCGTTTAATAGCCTAACAATCGAGTTAAAGCGAACCTAATCAAAACCCTTACTCATAAGATTACCTATCACTTGTCTAGATCGGTCGATTGAGGCTTGCCCACCTAATCCGTTGCAAGAGGCTAATCACTAGGCCATAGGGGTTACCTGTATTCCAACCGAGCCTTATCATCCATTAATCAAGTGAACAGTTTGAACTAGATCAACAATTGCTTACCAAAAATGCAAATTCAAGATTTGGGAGAAACAGACAATCGGCCTACACCCACACAAGAGCCGAAAGTATAAAATTTGATAGAGGCAAAACGTGACAATTGCACCCCTATCATGAAACGGTAGCACAAGAAAAAGTTAGGTGCAAGACTAATATGTCAAAGAGGGAGAAAGAGAGAAAGAAATAACCGAACAGTTGTTTTACCACCAACACCGACAAAGAGCACAGAAGAATCAGCACAGAGAGGGTGAAATAAATACTAGTATACATTCAAGTGGAAACCAACTGGGGGTGAGGGTGAGAAGGAGGATTTGGCCAAGAAGGGACCAATTGAGAGAGAGGGAAGAAGAGACGAATTGGTCAGCAAAAGTCGAAAGGATTTGAGAGATAGAAAGGGGAGTATTCGGCCAAAACAAAAGGAGGCAAGGGGAAAAATAATTGCTAAAGAAGTAAGGAAAGAGCAAAGTCAGTCAGTAGGGCACTGAAAATGAAGAGAAAGAAACAGAAATAGATAGATGGAAAGATACTCGAAATACTTCTAGCAATAGTCGGCCTCTAAAGTTGAAAGTGAAAAAGAACCAAAATGTGCACAAACCCGAAATAGAGTACTCAAACTCACCAAAGCCGAAATTCCTTAGTGCCTACTGTTCAAAATCGGCACATTACTCCCTCTCACCACACTTCCCTTGATTTTCTCCTAAAATCTCTCCTCAAATCCCTCCACTGATCACTCATCCCTCAACTACTTAGTTCAAATTCCACTCTAATACCACAGTGTTTCGGTCAAACCAGAACACGTCCACAGCATCAGGAGCAAAATAAAACACTCCCTTGCGCCCAGTAGGACTCGAACCTCAGTCCTCAGGCATAGGTAACACGCCATTATCCCCTAGGTTAGTAGGCCTTTTATGTCATAAAATACCCATATTTACTTAAGAAGCCTACTGACTAGAGACAGGGTTTGTTCAATTAAAACAAAATTTTTGCATAAGCCAAGGCTTCAACTCAAGACTTCTCAGACACTTACCAGAACACTCAGAACACTTAACCACTGAAGCAGATACATAATTGTATGCGACAAATGTATAAAAATAATTATTTAGGATTTTGCAGCGTTACAGATCTGTGTAGGTGAAGAACATTAGTGTCGTTATCATTCATGAGTCTTGTAGAAATACACAAACTCAGGATAATAACTACAGTCTATCTTTCGAAAGAAGTAGACTGCAGTAGTAATTCTCTAGGCAATAGTTAGTCAAAATTTTGCCATGGCACTATCATGTTATGGAAATATTCCCCGAGTAATTCCAACCTTTATCATTCAACAGCAGAAATACTCTCTATTTTTTCTTTGTGAATTTCCATGACATTTAGATTGCTTTGTCATTTTTCAGTTATAATTGATATTATTAGTTCATTCATTAATTTCCTTCATCAATTTATACTATGTTTCTTTTGCATAGTTTAATTAGTTAAATCTACAGTAAAACTTTACCTATTGTACTCAATTTTTGATCCTTGTGGAGACGATACTTACTCATTATTATATTACTTGAATCAACGTGTACATTTGTACAATTGCATTATATTTACATGCAACAAGTTTTTGGTGCCGTTGTCCCGGATTGAAACATTAGTGAAAATTGGTTTGTTATTTTTTGTTTAATTTCTGTTAGTTTAGTTTAATTAGTTGTTTTGATGTTTCCTTTTTAGGTCTATGCTAGTGCATGCATAGAAATATTCTAGAGAATACAAAGTACTGTTTTGATCCAGAGATAGAGAAAACCTTAAGGTGAAGGAGAAAAGAGTTGCAAGATATAGAAAGAATTAGAAATGATCCAGGTAGAGAAGATCCAGTACCTTAAAATGGAAAGGATGCTGATATTCCTCGAATTGTAGATGAAAGAGATAGACCCATTAGAGAACATGTAGTTTCAATCTTAGATGATCTGAATCCAGGAATTGTTAGGCTACACATTCAAGCTCAACAATTAGAATTAAAGCCAATGATGTTTCAAATGTTACAAACTATAGGGCAGTTCAGTGGATTGCATATGAAATATCCACGACTCCACTTACGACTTTTTCTGAAAGTTTGTGATTAATTCAGGCAGCAAGATGTTCCAGAAGATGCCCTACGACTGAATTCATTCCTTTACTCATTACGGGATCGTACTAGACCATAGTTAAATGCATTGTCGTCAAGTACAGTGGCATCGTGGAATGAACTAATAATCCTCCTAACATGATTACCATGTTGAGGAATGACATTACATCGTCTAGACAATTAGAGGATGAAACATTATATGATGCATAGGAGTGATTCAATGAGTGTAACACCCTAAACACGGCCTAGACGTTATGGCCGAATCTGGCGACGTCACATTGAAGTGTTTTTCGTAAAGCGAGATATTGTTGAGAAACCCAGTTTCTATTTAAAATCTTTGTGCGATCTTAAAGACATTTGTTTAGGGTCAAAATGTGTCTTTTCTGCCAAAATTTGTTCATATTAAAATGTCCTTATTATATTTTAAAATTTTATTCATTTCCAAAATATCATTTTATAGCAGAAGCTTTTTAAAACGGTTGCGTACTTGACGTTCACTTTGTAAAAACATTATTTATTTTGAAAACTCGTGTTTTTCTATTGCTAGCAGTTAGAAACCAATAAAAATAAAAATTTAAAATCCATAAAGGCGATAATTACAGTAAAATACCCCAAAACTTAAATCACTTATAAATTAGAACCAAATATGAAAGCATGAGCGGTCGTGTGGCCACCTCTGAGTCTCTTGCTGCACCGATCCTCTTAAGGATTACCTGTATGGTTAGACAGATGGGTGAGTTTATGAAAACTCAGTGTGTAATCCCATAATAACAAATAGTCAAACATACAGAGAACGAATACATTTTGGGCCTAAGTCTATATTAGTAACAGTAACAGTCTGGGCTTAGCCCATTTTAGTGTCAGTAAGCAATCTGGGCCTAAGCCTCATATATATATTCGGGCCTTGGCCCATTACAATAACAGTAAACAGTGCAGTAACAACAAACAATATGCAAGTCCTACCCAATCCAGCCTCTACACTCTATCTCTGTACCAGCCCTATACTCTATGTGGGGATATAATCAACCCACCCATCCCTACACTCCAAAATAACACTGGTTGCGGCACTAACAATATTTGCAGTAGAGCTGCCAATATAATAGGGTTAAAGCCATCAATAATTTTCAGCAGAGCTACCAGTACGGTACACTTCCTCCAATCATATAAAAACCCACACCCATGCAATGCATTATGCCACATGTCAAGTCATATCATAGAATCATACATGTATCCACTACAATTTAAATAGCAAGCTAAAATACAATCATACTTGTACATATTTATAAATATTTCACATGGGGACAAAACAGTCAATTTACCATATAGGGGCATTTCAGTCATTTTACCAAATAAGGGCAAAACAGTCATTTTACCTTATAGGGGTATTATAGTCATTTTACCCTACAGGGCCATTACGGTCATTTTACACCACAAGGGTATTACGGTCATTTTACAATTAGGGGTCTTAATGTCCCAATAGATGGTCCATCGTCGCCTCGAGCGACTTAAGTAACCTAAACAGTCATAACGGTGTAAGTGGGCCTAAGGCCCATCACTCGGCCCAAGTGGGCCCACACACTCGTGTCGCCCATTTACCCCAAATTAGCTACAGCTATGTGTACACCTTGGCCCGGTTCATTAATAGACACTTACCGTAGATTTTATTCGTGTGGGCCCACGAGCCCATTGGACCCACACGGCCCATTGAGGCCCAAAACAACCTAGGTCATGTGCGCGACATGACAAGTCTATCTACTTCCTGCTTAACTGTGAATTTTACCCACGCGGGCCCATGGTCCCATTCGGCCCATTATGGCCTAAGCCCATGAATTCATTCATTGCGGCCTCTTCCGCCGAACACCCACGTTCCATAAGCTCGATTCACCACATGCGCGATTGCACGCTCGTGTGGCACCATACGCCACGCTTCCGGCTTTTCTGCATTATGCCATTCTACAGTTCAACAGGAGTGTGATTACACACCTTTTTCTGCTTTTCTATAGTAATGGTTTACGACGTACAATTGCACACCTTCAAGCGACCTTTTGTGAAAATCACCAACCTAAATTCAATCCAAATATTCAATCAGTCCTTAAATCGTTAACAATAGGATTCACAATCCTAAATCTCTATACTGCCCATACCACTAACCTTGATAAACAGAAGTGTAGTCTTAAACCCTTAAATTGCCTAGCTAGATTCCCATACTTGTCGATTGACCACCAACTGTATAATGATCGATCTTGTTAGAGGGTTGATTTTGTTAGAGGGTTGATTAAGGGTGTAGTTTACACCCATCAATAACAACTTGAGCAAGACAGAGGACAACTTACCGTGTCCCCTAGAACCGAATATTGCCTTAAGGAGCGGCACACGTGAGTGGAATAAGGCATTCGATCACCAATATTTGGCTTGGTATCTACGAGAAAGGTAATGGTAGATTTGCAACAAAAATGGAGTGACAAGAAGAGAGTATGCGACAGTCAAAGCTGTGGTCGGCTTGACAGAGTTTTTAGAAGGTGTGAGGAGAACACAAGATGTTTGGCTATCACCTAGGAAGAGAGGGAGAGACAGAAGCAGAGTTGATCCCCAGATAGAATATTCGGTCAAGCACCAAGAGAGAGCTTGAAGGTCTTAGGTATTCAGTTTAGAGAAGGGCAGAAGAAGAATCGGCAAAGAGAAAATGTGAAGAAGAAATGGGAAAGGTTCAAAAAGAGTTTGACACACACTCAATTTTATTCGAAAAATAATTAGGAAGTACGGTTAAGAGAAGAAAGGCCCGAATGGTCAGAATATGTACCAAAACCAAAAAGAGAACACAGTAAAACTCAAGAGAAAAGTTATCGAAAGGAAAATGAAAAGCCCCCTTCCTCCTATACCTATTCGGCACAGCCTAATGAAAAGAGGAAATTCCTCCCAAAGTACCAAATACACACTCCAAGGAGTCTCAAATTCGGCCAACACCACCTCCAATCAAACTCCACAATTTTCTCCACATAATCCTCCCCTTATCTCTCCTTGATCCACTCCCAAGATCATTCCTCAACAACATCCTCCATCAGAATTCCACTACAACTCAACCACTGGCCGAACCCAAATACAAAATAAATACCTCATTTGTGTTATGCCAAGCTCAAACCTCATACCTTAAGGTTCCCTTACATGCCACCTTGCCACCACACCACAAGCTCCTCTTGTGATAAAAACGTCCATAATTAACTTTAAGTCATATGTGCTAGCGTCCAGATTCACTTAAGAGAAAAAACCAAAATAAATTGCAATAGCCAAAACTTGAACCCAGGCTCCCTAGCAACCTTAATGATGCCACAACCATTTTGACCACATGCTTTCTTGTGTCATTTATTTACCACAATAATTTAAAAGGCCTTCATCCAAGAATCCAGGGTTTTATTCAATTTTTGCTAAAGCTCAGGTTTGAACCCAAGATTTCTCCAACACTTCTTAGGGCGATTAACCACCAAAGCTGACATTTAATTGTGTCATTTCCTTGCACAATTAAATACTTATATACAACCTCCTTACGGACCCATACTCAAGGCCCAATACTTCTAGGCCCAAATTCGGGGCGTTACAATGAGCTATTGAGAAAATGCCCGATGCATGGTTTCCAGCATTGGACACAAATGGAAATGTTTTACAATGGATTGAATGCTCATACAAGAATGATTGTCGACACATTTTCTAATAGGACTTTACTCAATAGATCATATAACAAGGCTTATGAAATTTTGGAAAGGATAGCAAATAACGATTATTAATACCCCACTACCAGAGTTGGAACTGGCAGAAGAGTTGCAGGAGCAATGGATCTTAATGCAATTACATCTCTAACAACTCAGGTATCAACTTTAACAAATATGATTGAAACACTGAAAATTCCATCTGCAATGCCAGAAATGAAAGAAGCAAATTTAGCATGCGTTTACCATGGAGAAGATCATGTTTTTGATGAATGCCTATTGAACCCAGCCTCAGTTGGGAATTTTAATCGCAATAATAACAACCCATACTCCAACATATACAATCCAGGGTTGAAAAAACATCCTAATTTTAGTTGGATTCATCAAGGGGTGAGAAATACTAGTAACGCCATTTGACAGAATGCTGCAAGTGTATCACCTGGGTACAATCAATCATTGCCACGGTAAAATGCCCAGCAAAATTCAGCTTCAAGTTCTTCAACTATGGAAGCTTTATTGAAAGAGTATATGGCTAAGAATGATGCTATCATTCAGAGCCAGGCTGCATCTTTAAGAGCTTTGGAAAATCAAGTAGGGCAAAGTGCCACTGCATTGAATTCCAGACAGCAAGGAGCATTACCGAGTGACACTAAGAGTTCTCAATCTCAAGGGAAGGAACAGTGCAAAGCCATTACACTTCGAAGTGGTACTCAACTACCAGGATTTGTGAATGACACAGTTATTGAAGAAGGAATTTCAACTTTTGCATATGAAATTAATTTAGAATCAGTAGGGAAGCAAGCTACAAAGGAAAAGAGCAACTAGAAAAATGCCAAAACAAATACAACTTGTATTACTATTAAAGATGCCATGGCAGAAGAGGATGACTCAAGACTCAATCATGAAAAGATCGCAGAACCAATTGAAAAGCATACAACACCTGAAAATGATCAGCAGAAAAATGTTGTGGCAAAATCAGATCATGTTGCCAACAAAAATACGACAGCAAAACACTATCAGCAACCTGAAGGACGGCCAACGCCACCAGTTCCTCAGCTAATTAATGTTCAAAAAGGCAAACTAACTATGAGGGTGAATTTCAATGCCTTGAAATGTGTTGATGAGAGTGAAGATTGCCATGCCATTGGTTTACTAGAAACGACAGTGGGAGAAAAGTTTGCAAGATATTTGCCTCAACAAATTCTTCTATCTCCAACAGCCCATTTGAGTAGAAAATACTCAACTCACTCGGTCAGTTGCAGGAGCAACTCAATCTCTTTGAGACTTAGCAACTCAAAATTGTTGCGGAATTGGAAAAGCGTAAAAAATAAATCTTTTTTTTTCTTTAATTACTTTACTTTAATTTTGTTCTTATTATTTGTATCTTTAATTACTAAACGTTATTTTCATTTTTTTATTTATCACCTTATTAATGAGATCACAGAGTTTGATAAAGAAAGGGAGGATTTGCACCCCATGTAAAGGAAGCTGTGCTACAAGCATATTGCACAAAAATCCACCCGTCCTAGTTAAAGTAACAACAATTTCACTCCAAGCTTGTTTCATATTTTTTATGTTATTTTCTTTGCATTTTATTATATCTTGCATTCAAAATTTTTGTTTTATCATTTTCTTTCTATACATATGTTTTTGCATTCATGATTTTTGTTTGTTCATGCCTTGAAGACAATGCATCCCTTAGGTTTGGGGGTGTCTTTTGCATATAGGTTGCATTAGATATGTATGTTAATATTTGTTGTTTTGTAATTTATTTTTCCATGACATACAATTGCCAAATAATTGCCAGACTTTGCTATGTATATTTTTTTCTATGATATTCGATGAGAATAATATCTCACATAAATTTAGAAAATTGTTCGAGTAATTAGGTCTGTTTAGCTTGGATTAGCTGTTTGAAAATTGATCCTTAAGAGTAGAATGTCCTACTTGTAAGTGCAATTAGTTTATAGTAGGTTTCTTTTAATACACTTAAGATTTCTTAAACCTAAATTTAGTAAGCTGGCAGTAACAAATAATGTTTATCATGGTAAAATACATTGAACACTCCAATGTTTGGGATATGCTGAGTAGGTCAGTAATGTTTTGTCTGCTCCATTACATTATTGATTATAAAAACAGTTTCAAATAAGAGTGATTAAAAAAGAAAGTTGGCACACTCCACTCTAGTGTTAGGATGTGTAGCTAAAAAGGTAGTTGTTTGCTCCATCCATCTTTTTAGTTAAAAGCCTTAGCTACATGAGTGAATTCCATTCAAATTGTGGCATGATGTAATATCTGGCTGTAACACCCCTAACTTGTATCCGTCTTTGAATTAGGATTACAGAGCATTACAATACAAACAAAACATTTAAACATACATTTCACATACTGTCATAAAAATATTATAAACCAATCATTCACATACATATTGTCCTTAAATTGAGCCCTCGACGCATTAAAAAATACCTTAGAAACAAAATTGGGGCTAAATTGAGAACAATTGAAAAGTCTAGGAAAAAGTTACAAAAATTTGAATATAAAGGTCACACAGCCGTGTGGCCAGGCCGTATGCCTCACACGGCTGAGACACATTCCCATGACTCAGGCTGTGTAACCTTTGAACTAGGGACACACAGCTGTGTCCCAGCCTATGTTCTCACCCGTGTAACTCTCTGGGTAGGGTCACACAGCCGTATCACACACCCATGTGACACGCTATGTGTTAGGCCGATTAACTCACTAACTTGCATACAAAGGAACTTTCAAGACACACACGGCCATGTTGCCAAACCGTGTGTCACATATGGCTGAGTCACACGCCCGTGTCTTAGGCCGTGTGGACCAAAAATTCACCTAACACAAGCTATTTCCAACACCAATTCATGCATATACATTTGTACCATTTGTACACACTTACAAATCATCAAAACATATATATATATTACATTCCAAAGTCCTAATTAAACTAACCAATATGTCATTCAAAGGCACCTCAAATGCAATCATCAATACTTACCTAAACATGCATATTTTACCAATTGTCATTTATCAGTTACTAAATCCAAAACTTACCAAACATACCACAACTTGACCATTACTATTCCTTTACAAAACATGCCATTTGAGCCATTAAAAAAACATGCAACATAATATAGTCACAATGACACAAACTAGCAAGGCATCAAATGTACCAAACCAAACCAAAATAACATTCATAACTTATAAATACCAAATCATCCATTAAGCATTCAACTAAACATCATTAAAAGTCCACCTATACATGCCATTATAACCTTGGCCAAAACATCAAAAATTATAGATATTTATGCTGGATAGTGTGATAGATCTCTGACAAGTGCCCAAACCTATCGTGCTTTCGATAATCTATAAAACATTAGAAAGAAACTACGTAAGCACATAATGCTTAGTAAGTTCGTATAACATAAACACAACTTACCATTTCATTTGCATAACGTAAATAGCATAATTATAACAATAACTAATAGCATAAGCTTGGCACAATGCCTATACAATACCATGAAATGCATAAGTTAGTGCATTTATACATGGTTCAAATGAATTCAACCGTAACAAGTAACTTACACATTTCTTCATCTCATTTAGGTCACCATTCCCTTTTCATAAGTACATGATACATTCTATTTGAACACTTACCCTTTCCTTTTCATAAGTACGTAATACATTCCATTTGAACACTTACCATTTCCTTTCCTTTTCATACCTATTGAACCATCTAGAATATCATCGGATACTCGGGAAAGCTCACATGAAGTGTGCTTAAACATATAACTGTAACCTTTCCTTTACATTATTACTTACATGAGCTGTGAAATGGGATTGCTCACACGAGCTATGGGTCAAAATGTAAGCCACACTATGCTGTTTACACGATTTGTGGAGTATTCATAACAAATGCAATACCTTAGCCATCTCTAGGACATTCAAGACTAGCACACGGAACATGAAATCCCTAATAACATGTCATTTGTATCCAACAAATTCCTAAGGTTCAACCGGGACTCGATAGCCATCATAGCATCATAACATTGATACAATTATACATTAATCAACTTACATTAAATATAACATAGTAAACATTCAAATTAAACAACATTAATTCGATAACTATTTATACGAACTTACTTCGACGACTAAGGCATAGAAACGAAGTCAAACTAATCCAAGGCTCTAGCTTTTCCCTGATCTAGATTCATATGTGGTATATCTTGATCTAAATAGACAATTTCAATCCATTTAATACCTCTATCATTCAATTTAGTCCATAATTCATATTTATGAAAAATTACTATTTTGCCCCCAATATTTTAACTTTTCAGAATTTAGTCATTAAGCTCACAAATTGAAATCTAAGCATTTTATCCCTCTTTCAAGCTAAACAATTTCTCTAGGGACTAAAACCAACCCATACCAATCATTTCATAAAATTCACATGAACTTTTACTATATTTACAATTTAATCCCTATATGTAAACTTCATCAAAAATCACATTACAAAACTTGTTTATTTATCAACAAAGACTCATAATATATCATTAAACATAAAGAATCACAAAAAATCATTCATGGAATATACCTCAATCTTTAACAATTTTACAAATTGATCCTCGGCTAACTAGATTAAGCTAAAACGACCTCAAAAGCATAGAAATCATTAAAAACAGGGTTGAAAATCATACCATGCAAACAAAAGAGCTTAATCAAACCTTCAAGCTTTAACAATGGGATTTATTATCCCTAATTTCAGTGGAGATTAAAACTAAAGAAGATGATACCATTTTATTTTCTTTTGTGTTAACGTTATTTACCTAATTACCATTTTAACCTTTAAAAACTTTAATAATTTCAATAAAACCTTGCCATGAATATCCACTAACTGTACGAATGGTATAATTACCATCTAATTCCATTGACTTTAAATTTTCATAGCCATTTGACCCCTTTTAATTAATGGAACTCTACTTTTACACTTTTTATGATTTAATCCTTTTCACTTAATTAATCATGCAAACATTAAAATTTCTTAATGAAATTTTAATACGACCTTACTAACATCCCATAATATTAAAATGATAACAAAATAATAAAATAAAAATTTACTCGTTGGATTTGTGGTCCCAAAACCATTGTTTCGATTTCACTGAAAACGGGTTGTTACACTGGCAATCTAGTGTTTGCTCCATTGAGGTTGTCAAGTATAGAAATCATGTGACAAGATGAATTACTTAGAAATCTTTTGTTAATATGTATAGAATAGAATTTGTTATAAATAGTAAAACTGACTTTATAGGATAGTTATAGTAAGTATGTGAAGAGATGCTTGCTATAATAAGAATTTTATGAAAATTTTAAGATTTTTTTTATTTCTTTTGGTAATATTTTCTGCACCTCACTTACTAAACATGCCTATAAAATTTGAACCAATTTCCTAAATACATGATTGCTTAGAATGGAGGTATAAAATATATTTCAGTTAGCCGAGTGATATATTAGGTAATTGTAATGTTTTAGAAAAATCATGCATACTTGCATTTATGTATACGCATACATATTTCCTTGAGGACAAGCGATAATTCAAATTTAGGGGTGTGATAACTCTTGAAAAGAGTTATATTTTAGGCTTCTAAACAGAAATATTTGCTTGTAATTAAGAAAATATGTTTGCATTTTAGACTTATTACTAGAGCATTAAATACTAAAGATTGGATTGTGTTATAACTATAAATTTATGTTACTTTTAATTGCTGGAAAGAGGTTTGGTAGTCTTTGGTAGTAGGTGCAGGTAGGATTAAAGAGGCGAGGAAAGGTAAAGAGAACAAAGGATGTGAAACATTGCCATGAAAACTGTAGGATGGATTGCAATAGAAACATCATGGCAATTCATGGAAGATGACGAGACACTCAATCCACGTCACTCTCAGCCAACTGTACGTGTAATAACTTGTTTTTAGTTAAATCAGAACAGTGGTTTCGGGACCACAAATCTGAAGTCAAAATATTTATTTTATTATTAAATTAAGGTGTACAACATGAATATATGATTGTGTAAAAGTTTTGTTTAGAAATTTTATCGTTTGAGTGGTTAATTTTATAGAAATGACTAAATCGTGTAAAGTGTAAAAATGGAGTTCTATTAGCTAAAGGTATCTAATAGCTATGGAATATTAAATTAGAGGTCCTTATGTTGTAATTATACCATTTTTATACTAAGTGGACATTTATGGGCATAAAATGAATGTTTTTGATGGTTATTAATTATGGTTATTTTAGTAAATTAGCAAATAACTTAAAATAAATAAAAAAAACAATTCCTTATTGTTTTGTATCATCTTGTCCTCTGATTTTCAAAGGGAGAAAGCACCATTTTTAGGGTTATCATTCAGCCAAGCCTCCTAGCTCAATTGTAAGTCCGTTTTTGTCTCGTTTTTAATGATTTCTATGTTTTTAAGATCATTGTAGCTTAGTCTAGCTAGCCTAGGGACTATTTTGCAAAACTGTTAAAGATTTTGAATGATTCCATTGATGAATACATGTGTGTTTTGATGTTTGATGATAGGTTATAAATGTTGGTTGTGAATTATACAAGTTTTGTAAGTTATTTTTAGTGAAAATGCAAATTAGGGATTAAATTGTGAAATGTTAAAACTTTGTGGTTAAAATGTGAAATAAATGAAAATATGGGTTGCTAGGGGCATAATAGTAATTCAGCTAGCATAGGTTGTGGTTAAATTGTATTAATTTGTGATTTTATGCAATAAGGATTAAATTGTAAAAGATGTGAAACATTAGGTGCAATTGTGTAAAAACGCCTTAAAGTGAATTTTGGATTAAATTGAATAGAGAGATGGTTAAATAAGTTGATTTTATTACATATAGATCAAGAGAAGCAAAATACAGACTTAGATCGGGGAAAGAACAAGGTTACGAAATAGTTGACTCGTTTAGCCATTTTTGTATCCGAGTTAAGTTCTTATATTATAAGTTTCATTACAAATGTATTTTATATGTTTTTATATTGCATAAATTTTGAATACGAGACTATAGATATGTTCAATAGTGGTTCGACGACAATTCGACATTTTAATCTCAGTTGAACCTTAGAAATAGATTAAGATACTAGTGACATGTCATTAGGAAATACTATGATTTGACTTTGCGCCATGATATGAGCACTTAGTGTGCGAGACTCTTGAGTATCTGACTTCGATTCTGAATGGTTCAACAAGTATGTTGAAGGTGTGAATTGGTGAGAAATAGATAAGTAACGGTACAGGTATGTACTGAAAACTATATTGAATCAATGGAAGTTGTGAGTTTATGATTAAGTATGTGGTTAAGTTCATGTAAGCTTGAGATTAAAGCATTGTTTTATTTTATATCATTTAATTTGATTGGCAATTGAGTGGTGAAGTTTACTTATTATTTTCATACGAACTTACTAAGCTATATAGCTTACTTTGTTTAATTTTCCATGTTTTATAGTGACTTTAAAGCTAGCTCAGACTCGGGGATAATCGGAGACATCATCACACTATCCATCTATCAATTTGGTACTTTTGAGTTTATGTTTTGAGTATAGGGCATGTATAGGGACTTTGGTCATTTTGGTTATCTGTTGGTAATGATTTTAGCCATATAAATTGGCTTGTAAATTTTTATGTTGTGGTTTGTATTTATAGCCATGAGAGTTGGCTTAATTTGGTTGTTTTGGAGGTATAAGGGTATAATCAGATTAGTGTAGCACCGAAAGATCAACACAAGACAACATTCACTTGCCTATATAGTACATTGGCATTTAGAGGCATGCCATTTGGTTTATGTAATGCACCTACTACATTTCAAAGATGTATGATATCTATTTTTACTGATATGGTTGAGAAATACTTGGAAGTCTTTATGGATGATTTTTTCGTATTTAGAGATGCATATGATGATTGCCTAGAAAATCTAGTCAAGGTACTATGGCGATGCAAAGAAACAAACCTCGTACTCAACTAGTTAAAAATGTTGTTCCATGGTATAAGAAGGTATTGTTCTAGGGCATCGGATAATGAGACATGGAATTGAGGTAGATAAAGCAAAGGTAGACGCTATTGAGAAACTCCCACCTCTAATATCTGTAAAGAGTGTTAGAAGCTTTTATGACCATGCTGGTTTCTATCGAAGATTTATCAAGGACTTCTCTAAAATTGCTAAACCTTTATGCAAATTATTAGAGGACACTAAGTTCAAATTTGATGAGGAGTGCTTAAGAGCTTTCAAAGATTTGAAGAGTCGGTTAGTTTTGGCACCCATAATCGTCACACCAGACTGGGATTTTCCATTTGAATTGATGTGTGATACATGTGACTCCGCGATAGGTGCAGTCATGGGCCAGTGAAGGAACAAAGTTTTTCATCCTATGTACTACTATGCAAGTCAGAATCTGACGGGAGCTTAGTTGAATTATATGGTAACAGAGAAAGAGTTACTTGCTATTGTGTTTGCTTTTGACAAGTTTCGATCTTTTCTTGTAGGTACCAAAGTGACTGTCTATATAGACCATTCGACAATTAAGTATTTACTTTCCAAGAAAGAAGCTAAGCCGAGAATGATCCGATGGTTACTTCTACTTCAAGAGTACGATCTAAAAATTCAAGATCGAAAGGGAGTAGAAAACCAAGTAGCAGGCCACTTGTCCATATTGGAGCCACAAAAAGGGAATTCTCCACTTATACCTATTTAGGAGACATTTCCAGATGAACACATACTGAAGGCAAATCATGTCCATAAAACCTCTTCGTTTGCTGATATTGCTAACTATTTAGCTTGTGGTTTGATGCTGATTGATAAGACGTATCATCAAAAGAAAATGTTTCTTCACGATGTGAAATACTATTTTCGGGAAGAGCCATACTTGTTTAAAAAGTGTGCAAATCAAATGATTAGGAGATGCGTGGCAGAAGATGAAGTACATAAGATTCTTTATCATTGTCACTCAGCTCCGAGTGGGGGACACTTATGAGGTACACGTACTGCGGCTAAGGTATTGCAAGTTGGATTCTGCGTATGCTTACATAAAGAGCTATGATCGATGTTAAAGGGTTGTAAACATCACAAAAAAAATGAGATGCCTCGAACAAACATCATTGAGGTAGAATTATTCGATGTTTGGGGTATTGACTTTCTCGGTCCTTTCCCTCTATCTTTTGGTCACAAGTACATATTGGTAGCAATAAACTATGTGTCAAGTGGGTTGAGGCTGAGGCATATCCGATGAACAATTCTAAGGTTGTGATGAAGTTTTTGGAGAAGCATGTATTCAAAAGGTTTGGAACCCCAAGAGCTATCATCAGTGATGAAGGGTCCCATTTTGTGAACAGATGGTTGAAATTGTTACTCGACAAACATGGAGTGAAGCACAAGGTTGCCACAACTTACCATCCGCAAACGAATGGGCAAGTTGAATTGGCAAACAAAAGGATCAAGGGCATACTCGAGAAGATAGTTTTCCCGAACCGGTGAGATTGGTCCAAAGGATTAGACGATGCTTTATGAGCCTATAGTATAGCATACAAGACACCTTTAGGGATGTCACCCTATAGGTTGGTCTTTGGAAAAGCCTGTCATCTGCCCTTGGAGTTAGAGTACAAAGCTTACTAGCCTCTCTAACAACTCAACTTGGACTTAAGCTTGCTAAAGAGAAACAAATGCTCCAACTCAACAAGTTAGAAGAATTTCGAATGTTCTCATACAAGAATGCCAGATTTGTAACATCTCGAATTAAGGTTTAGTCAAAAAAGTGGTTTCAAGACCACAAATTTGAAATAAGAATAATTATTTTATGATTCTTTGATGGTCCATGATATGATTGCATGTTGGTGTGAAATTTTCATGAAGAAATTTTAAGCTTAAAATGTCCAATTTAAAGTTAGGGAATAAATCGAATAAGTTGCAAAATATGTGTTCTAGAATCTTTAGGCATGAAATTGCATTGGATTATTAATTAGAGGTCTTCAAATAGCTATTTTACCAATTTTTATAAACTTGGACAAAAATGGGCATGAATAGGAAAATTTTGAAAGAAAGGCTAAAAGGGCATTTTAGTCATTTGGTTAATAAAAGAATAAAATGGGAAAATCAAGTAAAAAATTGTGTCCATCTTCTCCAAGGGGTGCTGAAAATTTCGTGCTCTCCATAGCTAGGGTTTTGAACATTTCAAGCTTGATTGTAAGTGCTCCTAAGCCCCGTTTTTCATGTTCTTTATGTTTTTGAGATCTTTGAAGCATGATCTAGCTATTTCTGCCATTATTTTAAGCTAGGGTTCAAGTTAAAAAACTTCCCCATGTGTGAAAAGCATGTATTTTGATGTTTAATGGAGGAATATGAGAGTTTGATATGTAATAAACATCTTTTACTAAGTGATTTTTCATAGAAACCCCCAAAAGGACCTATTTGTAAAATATGTAAAAATGGATAGTAGATATGTGATTTAATGAGAAATGTGGGCTGATATTGGTCAAAATATGAATCGAATACGCTTGGGTAACCAAGAAAATGCATGCATTTCATTTTACGAGCCTAGGGACTAAAGTGTAAATAAGTAAAAAGTTAGGGGTAAAAAGGTAATTTTACCAAAGTATGTGTTACGGGTCTATTTGAACAATGTGTATATTGAACAAGCTAAATTTGGTATTATAGATCAAGAAAAACGTGATTTGAGTCTTGATCGGGGGAAAAATAAGGTTTACGAGGATTAGGCTTGTTTCTATCATTTTGTACCAAGGTAAGTTCATATGTGAATAATACAATGTGTATCATGTATAATACTTTGTTATGTTGTAAATTTAAATGCTATATTTTTGATATGAGTATGGTTTGGTTCCGTCCATGAGAAAATGATTGATACTATGTAAATTGATGTCGATATTACTAGCGAGTCCGACAGTGATACGATAAGTATGAAAATCCCGTTTGAACCTTAGGAATAGTCTAGGATACAAGTGACATGTCACTAGGAACTATGAGATCTGAGCTCATGAGTTATGGTCTGAGTTCATGATATATGTAACACATGTTATGGGGTTTCGAGTATTGGTCTTATATGTCTACCGGTGGCTGGGTAGTTTGGCATGTGTTGCGGATACCAACAGCTTGTGTGAGCAGCCCGTGTAGCTACATCCTAACCGATAGCTTGTGTGAGCAGACCCGTGAGTAGCTCGAAAGCAAGCAACATATGATATGTGGTAGCGATGGCTACATATAGGGCATTTAGGTGTGAGATTCTGATGTATCCAATGGTATTCCAAGTGTTCAACAGTTAGTTCAAAGAGAAGTTCAATGGGTAATCTCAATGAATACGTCAAAGATGAGAAAGTAAGTTGTTATGTGCAAGTGGGCACAGGTATGTATATTGAACTCATGAGAACATCATAGGATATGATGAACTTGTGGTAAGGATATATAAATGTATATATATGAAGAATAAGTTTAAGTGATCTGATAATAAAATGCAAGTTTATGTTCATTAAATTAAATGTATGATTGATGCTTGTTTAAATTGCATTTTATTTGCATGTGAACTTATTAAGCTTTAAAGCTTAGCCCTTTTCCTTTCACTTTTCTTATAGTGTCGCCAAGCTAGCTCGGGGATCGAAGGATGTTAGAGTTTTCGATCACACTATCAATTGGAAAAGTTGATATAGTTAGATTCAACATTTTGAATATGGTATGCATAGGGACTTGGTCTTTTTGTTATGTGTCATATTGATTAGCCAAATGTGTTGGCTCATGTTGGTGTTGTGATTCATTTTGTATATGGCCATGAAAGGTGGCTCATATTGATTATTTGGGCTATAACTCTAATTAGTTATGCATACATGCAAATGTGTTTATGCTTGTCGTGGTTGCTTGTTGGATGTATGATGAGATGTGGTTTATATGCTAAAGGTATGTGTTTGATGAGGCTTTTGATTGGTCATGGCAATGAGTGTGATGGATGGCATGTATGTTTAATGGATTAAATATGATTAATGTGTATGATAATAAACATGGTACAAATGTATAACTTGGAAGTAGGATAGCAAGGATGATTATCCATGAAATTGGTATGGAATACCTTGGGTAAGCCTACTAACTTGAATATGTTATACATTGACTTATTGAAAACATAAAATGTCTATGCTTCATATGATAAATGTGCCATGTTCTATGCCATGAAGTGGGTTAAGTGTATGAGTGCTTAAGGCTGGCAAATGGCTTGGAGAATAGCCTAGAAATTGTCCACAAGGTTAGACACACGGGCGTGTGTCTAGGTCGTGTGTGACACACGGTCTGCCCATGGGCGAGTGGTCTGGCCATAATTCCCCTGCACCCTAATTAATGCAAAACAGAATTCCCAGTAGTAAACACACGGGCAGAGACATAGCCTTGTGACTCAGCCGTGTGGCGGACACGACCTCAGGACATAGGCGTGTGCCCAGGCCGTGTGAAGTCTACACTTAATTTTTGGAATTTAATTCACCTCACGGCCTAAGCACATGAGCATGTGACCTTATTTGATTAATGACGACATAAATATAGAGTTACACGGGCTAAGGACACGGACGTGTCCCAAGCCACACGGGCGTGTGTGACCACATGGCCTACCCACACGGACGTGTGACTCTCCAAAACAAGAAATTTTTTCTAAGTGTCGAAAAGGTTTTGAAAGTTCTTGGTTTAATCCCAAACTGCTTTCGATGTATGTTTTAGGCCTCGTAGGCCTTATAAGGGACAATTTGCATGTGATTGAAAAGTTTTAAATTTGAATGAAATTTTATGGCTCGGTTTTGTATGTTTGTTTACGTTTAAGTCTGGTAGTGCTTCAGACCCTATCCCGGCGTCGAATATGGGTAAGGGGTGTTACAAAATTACTCAAGCAAAAAAGTAAGAGATGGCATGACAAGCACATTCGGGTTCAAGAATTAGAAGCAGGTCAGCAAGTCTTGTTATTCAATTCTAGATTAAGGTTCTTTCCAGGTAAGTTAAAATCACGTTGGTTCGATCCATTTACAATTCAACAAGTTTATCCATATGGAGTTGTTCAACTTCAAAGTAAGGGAGGTAATTTTCGAGTCAGTGCTCAGCGCTTAAAACATTACTGGGGAGATAAAATTGAACGGGAACAAATCTCTTTCATTTTATTAGATATTTAATTTTTTCTATTGGAATTTAAGCGGGACCACTTGCGACCTCTACAATCTTTCCTGGGAATTGATTTTAACATAATCTCCCGATAAATTATTCCCTAAATGGAAAAATAAATTTTTAGTTTTTCAAATAAAAGGGTCAATTTTGATCAAAATCTTAAATGCAACTCAATTTCAAATTTTTCGTAAGTATAGGTACTTAATTGAACTATTTTCAAAATTTGGTTGCTCTTTTTGTAAATATTAAAAATTACATGTCTCTTTTTGTAAATATTTTCAAAAGGCATCTAGAATAAGTGTTTTATATTTAATTTAATAAATAAGATGATAATCATTAATATATAATTATATTTATTATAATATATATTAATTATTATCAACTTTACATAGAATTAGGATTAGTTTAAATTTGAACATATTTTATTTAATAAGTATTTATTTTAATATATTAATAGCAATTCATTATTTAATATGCATTATATTAATTATTAATGGTTGTTCACTCTATGTAGAATTACAACTTAGAATATATTAATTATTAATTTATTCTAAGAATTCTAATTAAACTCCTACTCCCTTTACTATAAATTTCACCCACCTTTTCCTTTTTTCCATTCATCCCTCCATCAATCCTAGCAACCAAAACCCACAAAATAGCAAATCACCTAGTGTCGAACTCTCTAGCCACAACGCCGTCCAGCTCCGCACAGCATGTAATACCCTGAAAATATTTACAGTAAGATATTATCCTTGATATAGTAAAATAAGGAAATAAAGTGAAAAAAAAAAGGAAATTTTGAGATATGTCAATATTGATAAGTATATTATGATATATTAATTCAAGAAAGGACTAAATTGTAAAAGTAAGAAAAGTTTTGTTGCACAAGAGTAAATACTCAAAATTTGAGGGGTTAAAGTGTAAATATCAAAAATTTGAAGGACCAATAGTGTAAATATTTTAAGAGTGGAATAATCTAGAAACTAAGGAAAATGGATGAATTAGGACCAAATTGAATAGATGAAGAAACTATGAGGGACTAAATTGCAATTTTACCAAATTAAATGATGACTTAAGGATGGAATTTTAAAAGATAATGAAGGGCAAAATGGTCAATTGGAAGAGAGAGAAATCTAGAAAGTAATAATGATGCTAGAGATATTTTGATATTTTATAATTATTTAATTAGATAAATATTATTTTATTAATATTTTAATAAGATATTTTATTATTATTTTATTAGTATATAAAGAAAGAAAGATGAGAAATTCTCATCCATATTTCCATGCACTAACGTGAGAGAAAGAGAGGAAGAAAGAAAGTTTTGCTTTCTTTACAATTTGGTCCTTTTTACCAAAAATTCACCATTTTCACCCAAAAATCAAATGAATTTCCATAGCTACCAAGAGAGAAAAATGTTAAGGAGACCATGAGGAGTTAGAATATCAAGTTGGATTCAAGAAATAGAAGCTGGAGGAGAGAGAAAATCAAGTTAAAGATTAGTATCAATAGAACAAGGTAAGTATATCAAAATTTCAATATGTTTTTAAGTTGTTATTATTGACAACGCATGGAAATAATGTTATAGTAGAGTTTTCTTACATAAGGTCCTATGTTCATGATATGTTAGTGAAGATAAAATAAGAGAAAGTGATGAAAAATGGTGTAGAAAAAGAAAATAAGGGTGTTATAACATGGTAATTAATATCTTGTACTGAAATAGTTTTGGACAGCAGCAGTAGTCTAACTTTGAAAAATCATCAAAAATTGTATAAATCTAATTATAGGATGAATAAAATATGAAATTAAAGCTTATTAAGTCTAGTTTCTTATAGAAGAAATTATGTAGGCAATGGAATTCTAAATCATGAGATATGATGAATTTTGTGAGACAAGGTCAGAATGATTTTGGGTTCCCCTGTTCTGACTTTGTAAAATCATAAAAAATTGGATAAAAATAATTATGGGTTTAAATTTATATTTTTAGAATTCTGAATGAGTCTATTTTCAATATAAACAAACGGGAACATCATTTGAATTCTGTACAAGGAGATAATTAATTTTTAGTGAAGAAGGGTCGGAACTGTTAGACATCAGAATAGGGGTAATTTTAAAGAATAAACTGTACTTATTGGATAAACTAAAAATTCTGAAAATTTTATGGTAAGAATATATATGAGTCTAGTTTCAGGGAAAATTATAGGATCTTAATTTTGAGTTCTATAGCTCCAGATATAAATAATTTAGTGACCATGATGCAGATAGACAGCTTAAATATTCATAAAAGTAAATAATAAAAATTATGGATAATGTTACTTACAAGTGTATTATCTACATTAAGGATGTGGAATGGAGAGGACGAGGAGGAAAAATATGTATGAATATTCATCTAGCATGGCTAATTTGCATATTTTAGGCTCAGGGACTAAATTGAATAAAAGTAAAACTTTATGGGTAATTTTGTAAAAAATGTCAGAAATGACCAAATTGCATGAAATGGATTATTTTATTATTTAAATTACAAAATTGAATGAAATTATTAATTTAGTTCAAGATCGGGGGAAAACATGTTTTAGGGATTAAATTGAAAAGTGTTGAAATTATGGAAAATTCTGATATTTTATAGAATTCATGGACTGTTATGTATGAGAATAATAGCTGGAAATAAGGATTAAATTGCAAGAATTTTATTTTCCTGACCATAAGGATGAAATCGTCATTAATTAAAAGTTTAGGGGCAAAATGGTAAATTTTGCCTCAAGCATTAATTAAATGCATTAGAATATGAAATGAATGAAAATGATGATCAAATTTATTTATAAAGATCCGAACGACTCAAATATGAGACTCGATCGTGAAAAAGAAAAGATATCGGATTAATGAAATTATAAACACAAACAAGCCATGAGGTAAGTTTGTGTAACTTGAACTGTATTTTAAATACTTGAAATATGTGGTTATGTGATGAAAATATGATTTGAATGTTCAATTCATGATATTTGATGAAATATTGATAATACTCAAATAAATTGAAAATAAATCCGGTTGAATGAAAAGGAAAATTCGATGGATCTCTCGAAAAGGAATTGACGGTAAAAAGGATCTAGCCTTGGACGGGTGATCTTATCCTGATATAGCCCTCCCAAGAATATGTGTAAAATGGATTTAGCCCGACGGATAATCCGAATCGTGTCTGATTTAGCTTTGATCGGTATTTGATCCAAACTCATTAGAGTAATTGTCGTTGCAGGGGATTTAGCCTGGACTGGTAATCCCGACAATACTCTATGAGTTTATATTACAGGGGATTTAGCCTGGACTGGTAATCCCACTGTAAGGATGAGGTTCGCGTGAGTGTGCTCTCTGATATGAAACGTGTAAGACCATGGTTGAAAGATACCATGGCAACCTGACATGAAATGTATAAGACCATGGTTGAAAGATACCATGGCAACCTGATATGAAATGTGTAAGACCATGGTTGAAAGATACCATGGCAACGTGATATGAAATGAACAAGACCATGGTTGAAAGATATCATGGCAACATGACAGAAAATGAGTAAGACCATAGTTGAAAGATACTATGGCATCATGTCAAAGATAAATAAGACCGTGGATGGGAAATGCTATGACATCTGTTGAACAATTGATATTCAGGTAATATGTATCAGATGACGAATGGTTATATGAAATGATTGTGTGTAATGTTTACAAGAACTGGTCATATGGAAATATATGTATAAAATAGTTGTATGAAATAATTATGAAGATAGATAAACGAAATAAGTATGAGTACATGGAATATAATGTATGTTAAGTTTGATATAAGCTATTATCGGAATAAATATACATAACATATATGGAAATGATGGAGCATGAAATATTAATATAATGAAATGAATCATATATGCTTATAAAAAAAACGGTAAGAGCATGATATGTTTCATGACATGTACATATATGATTATCTTTGATATGTTGATACAAGAAAATTATGTAAGTTGAGACTATTATTGAACTCAAGTACGATATGTCGAGAAAATAGTTATATCAATGTTGAATTTATATGAGATATGTGCAAGTACACTAACAATGTTACTGTTTGATGCTTATACAAGTATTAAACTGTTGATTGAATGGTAATATATTTATTTATATGATGCATTGAATCGGTAAGCATTTAAATTTTTTTTTTAAGTGATCTGCAAATAGTAGTAATGCTCCGAAACCTTGTTCTGGCAACGGATACGGGTTAGGGGTGTTACACAGCACCCTCACAACTAGCAACAACCCCATTCGGCTAGCAGCCCACGACGCACCAGCAGTTAATACCGCTATTGCCGCTTGCGCTAAACCTGCTCTCAAGCACCCGCTCACACACACAAATACACCAGCCCTGCTGTTCGCCCAATAGTGTCGCCTTTTGTCTGTTCATCTGCTCACACCGCGCCTTGCCACTCGCACCAACACCATCAAGACACCTTACAACCATCCCTAAACCAACCTTTTTTGCTTTATATTTATTTTCTTTGAGTTCTTAATTGATCGTGTGATTCGTGATAAGTTTTAATAAATTTATATTTGGCTGTACTAGAAGACTAACTATTATCACGACGAAGGCAAGCGTACCTATCGAACAGTAGTATAGTTTTAGCAAGATCAGGATGTCGAACCCAAAGGAAATAAAAGTACTAGTATTAACTCTTTTCTTATTATCTAGCCTAAAAATAAAGTGTTTGTTTTATCTAAACTAATTAACTAACTAAGAATTCACAGAAAGAAATTTGGGGAAAATACTTTTGGACAATTCGATTGATGAAGACAATACCCAAGGAAAAATCCACCTAGACTTCACCTGTTATTTGACTCTGAATCAGACGATTTATTCATTCGACTTGTTCCATAGAAATCCCTAAGTTATATTATTATCTCTTTCGAGACTAACAACGTCTAACCCTAGGTTGATTAATTAAAATCTCTTTCTAATTAACACCCGTAGTGTTGCATTAACTCGATCTATGGATTCCCTTATTAGGTTTCACCCTAATCCGGTAAAATCCTGTCATCCTATCTCTAGGCGTGCAATCAACTCCGCTTAATTATGACAAATTTCCTCTTAGACAGGGACTTTTGCTCCTCTGAATAAGCGCATCAACTTGAATCAATATCCTGAAATATTGAAGCAAGATTTAAGGACACATAATTAAGAACAAGTCAAATATTTATCATACAATTCAGAAAATAATAACAAGATTCGTCTTAGGTTTCATTCCCCTTAGGTATTTAGGGGGTTTAGTTCATAATTATAAAAAACAACATCTCAGAAGAATATTGAATAAAAAAATAAAAAAAAACCCAAAAGTCCTGAAGGGAAATTGAAGGCAGATCTTTAGTCTTGAAGGAGAATCCAGCTTCTGAGATGGATCAATTGGCTTTCTTCGAGTAATTCATTGCCTCCTACTCCGTGTGTCAGTTTCCCCCCTCTTCTAGGGCGTTAATATAGGCTTTAGAATGCCTTAAAACCCTCAATAGTGGCCTTTTCCGAATAGAAATCAACTTGGGCTCGACAGGGACACGTCCGTGTTCAATTGCTCCAAACTGTGTTAGAGTATGTTGAATAGACACGGCCATGTGGTCTACCCGTGTAAGTCATGCTTGACTCTACTAAAAGGGCACGGACGTGTGGTCTACCTGTCTGAGGAAGTCCAGGACGTGTTGATTTTCCACGTTGGCCCATTTTCTCCGTTTTCGGCCCTTTTCTCGCTCTTTTTACTCTCCTATGCTCACCTAAGTATAAAACATGAAATTAAAGGATTAGGAGCATCGAATTCACCAAATCTAAGTACAAATCATCCATAAATGTGCTAAGCATGGGATAAAAATATGTATAAATTACGGTTTATCAAATACCCCCACACTTAAGCGTTTGCTTGTTCTCAAGGAAAATCCTCAACTCACAATCAAAATCAATTCTTCTCAACTTATAATCCCTATCAAAAATATCTCAAAATAATCCATAAGTAATCATACATTGAGAATTCAACTAAAAGAACATCAAAGTTTCAAACATTCCAAGTTACGTATTTTATCACGAAAACATAGGTGTCTCCCCTCATCTAGGTAATTCCTATTGATTTAAAATATCACAGAGTTTCACATCCTCACTAGAGATTCACTCAAATCACTCGAGATGCTTTAAGGACAACAAGTTTAAGCACTCAATATTCAATATGAAAAATTATTACCATAGGCTTACATGAAAATCAAATCTCCACCACAATAAATTGAGATGATACATCAATCAAAAGGTCTTTAAAGGGTTGTAACGTGGCTTTGGTTAGGGGGTGTGGTCACAAGCTGAAAGAAAAGGTTAGAATCGAGATTGAATTGAAAATTTACCCAACTAGAAAAATACTAAAATTGACGAATTACATTCTTACTTAGAAGATACTAGAATTGAGCCTTTCTACATAAAATATGTAATTACAAACTTAAGCTCATAACAAAGAATTACTACTAATAAAAATATGTGTATTGTAATTTTTTTTTAAGAACAAATCAAATAACATAGACTAACTATCAAAGATAAAACTTAGCTAAGAAATTTATTCAAATCAAATCTCGACAAAAATAGGGATCAAATTAATTTAGGGGATTTCAACAATAATGGGTTATGTGTTAATATGGAAGGTAAATCAATGAATGGGTTATTAGGCTCAAGGGGGTTCACTAAGGGTTAATTATGAAGGTAGGCTTTTATGAAGTGAGTGGGTTAAACCTAAGTGCCTTTATCATCTTGACATATCAAATCAAATGGTGTGGTCTTGACATGCATATTCAAGAAAGTTCTAGAATAACAAATCAAGTTTGACGCACTCAAAGCAACAATAAAAGTGAGCATGAAAGAAATAATAGATGCTCTAAAGGCTCAAGATCTCACAAAAATTATGGCTTTTTGATGTTTAAACCTATGAATTTTAACTCAAGATAATACCTAAACTTAGGGAAACAACCTAAAAATTTTTAATTCTCAAAAGACATCATACTTGATTCTCTAGTTCCTTAAAGTTAAAACAATCAATGCATGAATGCCTATGTTTTAATTTAAGACATATCAATAAAAACCATAAATTAATCAAAATTCATTCTAATAATGATATGAGAAAATCACATGAGAATAAGATAAAATTCAGGGATTTTTCTGATAAATATATAACCAACCCCCCCACACTTAAGATGTACATTGTCCTCAATGTACAATGATAGATATACTGAAAAATATAAAATCATAAGATAGGGAGAGAGGTGAAACTTCCTAAATGATGAATGGAATCCTTGAATTGGAGTTATGGAGAATAATCGATCGAGGCAATGATGAGATTGGACGAGGATACTCCGGTGGTGGTAGAGGCTCGGTTCCACAACCACAGTGTCCAGCGAAGAGGTTATTATGGTGGTCGGGGAGGACATGGCAGTCGTGGAGAACCTTTTGCAATGGTGTTGCAAGTTCCTAAGTGATGGTGAGCTTTGGAGCTCTTTATAACTGTGATAAAATCAATAACTCTTTAGGGAATATAAAGAAGCATAATTACTCGTAATGAAATATAAAGAAGCATAATCAATAGAGATGACTCCCTTTCTATGTCGCTCTGTCTGGTGGTGAATGGCAAGGGCAACAAAATAGGTAAGGTCAAAGACGTACCCATGCACCATAATTCATAAGAAGTAGGCGTCTTGGGCGTTGACGACACCGATGCTCTCTCGTCGTCCTGGTAGAGTGTGGCCAAGATAGCGTGTAGGTACCTCAGGGATGGGGCGAGAGTCGATGCCTTGGAGCGGCTAGGGTCGTAGGTAGCTGAGGCAGGGACGAGGGCCTTCCAGCACTTTGAAGAAGAGTAGTGGATGTGGCAATTGAGGGTATCGAGTTCGTTGTTATCCATAAACTCTTCCGTGTAAAGCCCTAGTGTAATTCTGAACTCAAGTACGCTCAACTGGTGTACTAAACCGCCGAGACTGAACTGGACCATTCCAGGATCACCAAACTGTGTCATGACGACTTGAAGGTGGAAGGTCGAGCAGAGTTCGAGTGTGAGCTCGAGGTACATCAGCTAGATGATCTCAAAAAAAAGGCCCCATGGGTCAGTCGTCAGAAGGGATCGGATCACGTCAGCCAGTTGGATTTGTTCATGTGCTTCCCAATCAATGCAGCGGTCCACACTTAAGGGCCAAGCCCGAAGTATCTAAAAATGTTCCTTCTGGGGTCCGAAAGGAAATTGGAGAAAGGGGTGGCGCACTTCAGCTGATGTGCTTGCCGATGTGGCTACGGGTCCCTTCTATTTTTTTGAAGCGGGGACGGCGGTCTTCTTGCCACGTGAAGTTGACATGGTATATGCAATAGCTTGGTAGAGGGAGTAGCTTGGGTCGTAGATGGTGGTGCTGTGGTCGGCGCACGGGCGTGGCAGGGAGGGCGTGTGAAAGGGTTCTGGCGGCTATGGTTTGATATTTGGGGAAGGGGATGATGAATAGTAGGGGTTTATATAGATTTTGGGCCACACGACTGTGGGGCATGCCCTTGTGCCCTAATTTTAGCCCGTGTGTGTTGTGATTTTCAAATTTGGGTGCGGCTGAAATACAGCCCATGCCCATGTTCTTTAGGAGTGTTGATGCACACGGCCGTGTTGCACGGCTGCGTCCTGCTTCGTTCGCTTCTCCCACGCCTGTGTATGTATGTCCACGCCCGTGTTGTTTTGTCAGTCTTGACCACGGGTAGTGAGCACGAGTGCGTCGCACGCCCGTGTTTTTTCCTCAGTTTCAACCATGGCCTCTAGACACGGGCGTGTCACATGCCTGTGTTGTTTTGACAGATTCACTCACGGCCATGTCGCGCGGCCGTGGCAACTTATCAACTCTCGTGTTGGGGAAAAATTTTGCCCTATTTTCACACGGCCGTGTTGCCTTCCGTGGTATGGGCACAGCCTAAGGCACGCCCGTGTGCCTGGCCGTGTGGATCTGGAAAACCTATGTTTAGTGACTTAGTTAGTGAATTAAATGTTAAAAACTAAAATTTAAAGAAGTTAACACCGTTAGTGCTCAGGTTGCCTCTCGAGAAGCGCTTATTTATAGTCTAACCTCGACTTACCTCTCTTTGAGTAGTCATGGTGGTGCGAGGAGTTTACACTCCTCATCCCTACTATCAATTTTATAAAAATAAGGTTTTAGATGAGTACTATTTACCTTGAACTTATCGAATTGGGATGAATTATGTCGACTGTGCCATATGGGAAAATGCTAAGTACCGTAAGAGGGATTTCTCCATTAGGTTCAGTTGTGGTAATACGAGGGTCTGCGGCATCTAGTTGATTTGGTGAAGCATTGGGTTCGTCATGGTGTGGTTTCGATTTACCATGTGTTCTCGGTTTATGTGTCCGCCATTCATCTAATTCCTCAATTTGTAGCCTTTGTTCTTCATAGATGAGTCCTTTGTTGTTACTTGAACATGGCTCATGTATACTTTTCGGATGTGTTTCCTGTAAAGAAGGTTGCACCACATATTTAATTTTAGTAGTATGATTTATACAACTACCCTCAATATTCGATGTTTTATTCGAATTACGAGCCTGAAAGGTGGTTGTTTCATTGCCCACACGAAGTGTGAGCTCACCTGTGCCAACATCGATAATGGTTATAGCAGTTGCTAAAAAGGGTCATTCTGAAATTAAAGGCACGTCACTGTCCTCTTCTATGTCTAGAACAACAAAATCAACTGGGAATATAAATTTGTCAATTTTAACGAGTACATCTTCAATAATACCCTTAGGAAATTTGATTGTTTTATCTGCTAACTGAATGCTCATCCTAGTTTGTTTGGGTTTCCCAAGACCTAGTTGTTTAAATATTTTATAAGGCATGACATTGATACTAGCCCCTAAATCAGCCAAAGCATTATTAACATCTAAGCTACCAATTAAACAAGGAATCGTAAAACTCTCTGGATCTTTCAATTTGTTGGCCAGCTTATTTTGTAGTATGGCTGAGCAAACTGCATTTAACTACACATGCGATGCCTCATCCAACTTCCGCTTATTTGTTAAAAGCTCCTTTAAGAATATGTATTTTTTTAATATTCTAAGGAATTTACCGAATTGTTCGTCTGTATGGTCTTTCCTTGTCACATTGGGGTATGGCACTTGAGGTTTGTGCTCTATACTTACCGGTTTCCGCTCATTGTGGTCTACCTCATCCTTACCTTTGGTTACTACAATTCCTTGCCTTGGTTCTGGTTCAGGTTCCACTAACCCTTCCTCATCTTGAATGGTAATTGCATTGAGCTGCTTTCTTGGGTTAGATTCAGTGTTACTCGGTAGGCTACCTTGTGGTCGTTCAGAAATCAATTTGGCGAGCTGTCCTATCTGAGTTTCGAGCCCTTGGATCGATGCCTATTGATTCTTAAGTGTTGTTTTGATATTCTAAAAATGAGTTTCTGACACTGAGATAAATTCCGTTAGCATCTCCTTAAGGTTCGGCTTCTTTTCCTGTTTGTAAGGTGGTTGTTGAAAACCCGGAGGATGTTGTGGCCTTTAATTCCCTTGACCACCCCACGAGAAATTAGGATAGTTCCTCCAACCTGCATTGTAAGTGTTACTGTATGGGTTATTTTGAGGTCTACAATTATTGTTACCCATATATTGAACTTGTTCCTCCTCGTTGTTGGGGTTGAAGGATTGATATTGCGTGTGTGCTTCTCCTCCATTTGAATTGCACCTCATAACTGGATGTACCTGAGTAGAACCACACAAACTATCAATCTTTTTATTCAAAAGTTCTACCTGGTTAGATAGCATGGTAACCGCATCGAGGTTGAAAACACCGGCTGCTTTTGTCGGTTTTGTCCTCATAACTTGCCATTGATAGTTATTCAATGACATTTCTTCAATAAATTCGTAAGCTGCTTCAGGTGTTTTGTTATTCAAAGTTCCATCGGCGGCTGCGTCGATGAGTTGCCTTGTTGAGGAGTTCACACTGTTGTAAAACGTCTGAACTTGTAGCCAAAGTGGTAACCCATGGCGAGGGCACCTTCTCAAAAGATCTTTGTATCTCTCCCATGCATCATACAGTGTTTCTAGATCCATCTGCACAAAAGAAGAGATGTCATTCCTCAACTTAGCTATTTTAACCGGTGAAAAATATTTAAGTAAAAACTTTTCGGTTATTTGTTCCCAAGTAGTGATTGACCCTCGTGGTAACGAGTTCAACCACTGTTTAGCTTTGTTCTTCAATGAAAAAGGAAACAACCGAAGGCATATGGCGTCGTCAGAAATTCCATTGATTTTAAAAGTATCGCAAAACTCCAGAAAATTCGCCAAGTGATTGTTTGGATCCTCATCCAACAAACCATCAAACTAAACAAACTATTGTATCATTTGAATTGTGTTAGGTTTCAGTTCAAAATTATTTGCAGCAATAGCAGGCCTAACTATACTCGACTCAGCTCCTATTAAATTAGGTTTAGCATAATCATACATAGTGCGTGGAGTAGGATTCTGATTTACTGGATCAGCAGCAATTGCAGGAGGTAGCGAATTTTCCTGATTTTCAGCCATCTCCTCGGTTGTGGTGTAAATGTCATCCTCTTGCTCTTCCTTTATGTATCTTAGGCTTCGCCTTATTTCTCTTCAATTTTCGCGAGCTGTGCGATCGATCTCTGTATCAAAAAGTAATGGTCCTGACGGGTTTCTTCTAGTCATAAACTATAAAAAAAACTGCCAGAAGAAGAAGAGAAGTTAGTAATGAAAAATCAAAATAAAGAGTAAATTGAAATAAAAATAAAAAATGGCTAAAGTAATAAAAATCGAGTGTTCCTAATATCTTAGTTCCCCGAGAACGGTGCCAAAAAATTGATTGTGTGATTCGTGATAAGTTTTAATAAATTTATATTTGGCCGTACTAGAAGACTAACTATTATCACGATGAAGGCAAGCGTACCTATCAAATAGTAGTATAGTTTTAGCAAGACCGGGATGTCGAGCCCAAAGGAACTAAAAGTAATAGTATTAACTCTTTTCTTATTATCTAGCCTAAAAATAAAGGGTTTGTTTTATCTAAACTAATTAACTAACTAAGAATTCGCAGAAAGAAAATTGGGGAAAATACTTTTGGACAATTCGATTGATTAAGACAATACCCAAGAAAAAATCCACCTAGACTTCACTTGTTATTTGACTCTGAATCAGACGATTTATTCATTCGACTTGTTCCATAGAAATCCCTAAGTTATATTATTATCTCTCTCGAGACTAACAACGTCTAACCCTAGGTTGATTAATTGAAATCTCTTTCTAATTAACACCCCTAGTGTTGCATTAACTCGATCTATGGATTCCCTTATTAGGTTTCACCCTAATCTGGCAAAATCTTGTCATCCTATCTCTAGGCGTGCAATCAACTCCGCTTAAATATGACAAATTTACTCTTAGATAGGGACTTTTTCTCCTCTGAATAAGCGCATCAACTTGAATCAATATCCTGAAATATTGAAGCAAGATTTAAGAACACATAATTAAGAACAAGTCAAATATTTATCATACAATTAAGAAAATAATAACAAGATTCGTCTTAGGTTTCGTTCCCCTTAGTTATTTAGGGGGTTTAGTTCATAATTATAAAAAACAACATCTCAGAAGAATATTGAATACAAAACAATAAGAAAACCCAAAATTCCTGAAGGGAAATTGAAGGGAGATCTTCAGTCCTGAAGGAGAATCTGGCTTCTGAGATGGATCAATCGGCTTTCTTCGAATAATTCCTTGCCTCCTACTCCATGTGTCCGTTTCCCCCCTCTTCTAGGGCGTTAATATTGGCTTTAGAATGCCTTAGAACCCTCAAGATTGGCCATTTCTGAATAGAACTCAACTTGGGCTCGATAGGGACACGCCCGTGTGACACGCCCGTGTTCAATTGCTCCAAACTGTGTTAGAGTCTGTTGAATAGACACAGCCGTGTGGTCTACTCGTGTAAGTCGTGCTTGATTCTACTAAAAGGGCACGGGTATGAGATCTACCTGTGTGAGGAAGTCCAGGTCGTGTTGATTTCCCATGTTGGCCCATTCTCTCCATTTTCGACCTGTTTCTCGCTTTTTTTACTCTCCTATGCTCACCTAAGTATAAAACATGAAATTAAAGGATTAGGAGCATCAAATTCACCAAATCTAAGGAGAAATCGTCCATAAATGTGCTAGCATGGGATAAAACTATGTATAAATTACGGTTTATCATTAATTTTTATAAAAAGGTGGTAAGACAAATTTTTCTCCTAAATTTTAATTTTATTTAATTTATTTAATTTTTCAATTTATTGAATTATTAATATTTTATACTACTTAAATTTTTGAGAAAATATTTGTTTCCATCTTATCTTCAGGTTAATCATGCCTCACAAGGGAACTCGTGCCTCTGTTCAAAATGACGAATCACAAAAGAAATTCCATAGTGAAGAAGCCAAAGTGAGATACGAAAGCGTTTTCAAAAACCGAAAAATGCACCTAGAAAAAGGCTTTACGCTGAAAGAAAGCAACTTTTGATTCCATGGTATGCATTCGACAAATTGCTGAAGCTCTATTTTGTGAGAAAAGACCTAGTGCAAATGAGGAGTTAGTTCATAAATTTTAGGCAAATTTGACCTCAACTGAATTGACAAAAGTTTCTATTCGCGGAATCAAGGTACCAATAACCTCAAATGCTATTAATAAATTCTTTGAATTACCTAATTTCGAAGAGGATGAATATTCTTCCTTGATGATTATTATTGAGTCTAAAAATCTGCAACAAATTCTCGAGGAACTTACAATTCCAGGTTCTAAGTGAACTGTGTCAAAGCAAGGAATTCACATTTGTCGCAGAGAATATTTGACACCACTAGCGAAGGTATGGTTCTATTTCATTCAATTTAGCCTTATACCTATTTTACATGGGACTACAATTTCATTAGAGTGAATGGTATTATTATACTTGATTTTAACTGGAAAGACAATTGATGTGGGAAAAATCATCTTGAGAGAAATGTGCCGCTAGACATTCTGGCCCAGCTTACTTTCCCTTTACGATAACAATTTTGTGCTTGAAGGCTACAATTCTTGCAAACATAAAGAAGATAGGTTATAGCCAGGGCACAATCACAGATTAGGACCTCTACCGAATAGCTGGAGACTCTGTTCTACAGCAACAAGTTGAAGAGAGCGAGGATCTCGAAGAAGAAGAAAAATAAGATCCAGAGATCAAACCAATACAGTCAGCTGAAATCCCTAATAAAGCAGAACCAATGGAACTAGTAACCGAACCTGACGTCGCAACTTCAATGTTCAGGACTCAATCACCTCGCCCAGATCTTCGAGATTAGTTGTCAAAGTTGATGTACATAATGCAACATATGCATTGGCAGCAACAAGCTTACTGGAGATATTCAAAAATACGGGATGACTCAATGAGAAGTGCTCTTACGAAAATATACAATGACCGGTTTATTTTTGTGCCTAAGTTTCCAGATTTCATATTTGAACCATGGAGTCCACTACCAAAGAGGGAGCAAAGTGATTCATCCAAAATCCAAGACGATGGAGCAAAGATGAGTCGAATTCGGAGGGATCTACAAAGAAATAAAAACGAGAATCTTGACTTTATTTTATTTTTGTTCTTAGGTTATTTAATAGGAGTAGGTTTTTTTAGGAATTTTTATTTTTGTATAATAAAACAAGAGGTGGAAATCATAAATAAAAATGAACAAGTTGCAAAGTACAAACTGTGGCAATAGATATACACATGTTTAGGATTGGATCTAGAGAAAGCTTGGTACTTAAGCAGTCAGATTGACTCACCTCCTATTTTCTTCAATCCTACTTGGTGTATAGTATCTATTCACTTTTAACAATGAGGACATTGTTCACCTTAAGTAGGGGGATTGAAAAATTGAAATTATTTCCTCTCAGAATAATTTTTTCTTTAAATTATGATTAGGATATATTTTGTTAAAAAATTTGAAATTTTGTTAAGTATGCTAAACTTTAGTACAAATAAAGCTTGATTACTTCAATAATTGTTATGTTAGCTGAATTATGACATAAATGTATTTTTAATAAAGCATGCAAATCATACCATAAAATTTTTAGTTCCTTAGGAAAGTTAGGCACGCATGAAAGTTTAAGTCTCTAGAATTGACTTAGTAGTTTCTCGAAGCAAATTCCTAGGAAGCATGAAATGTTGAAAATGATTTAGGCAACTTTTGTTTGGACCATTTGAGCCTTTCAAGCCAACCATGATGAAATTTTATCCTTTGAAACCCAACTTTGAGACTATATGGCCTAATTTTATTTGAACCCTCGTAATATTTAGCCATCACCCTTCTCTTAATTATCTTTAAATTGTTCCAAACACTAAACTCAGTACTATTCAGAATGATCTTTGAAAATAAGTTTGGGGGGTTGAAAAGAAGTATCAAACACTCAAAAATTTATAGTACATGTAGTAAAATGCTCATGAAAAAAAAGAAAAAGAAAAAGAAAATAAAAAGAACAAAAAAAGAGAGCATATGTGCTTGAAAGAAAATAAATGTACAAAAGAGCATGTGAATGCAAAATTAGTTGGTGTATTGAAGGTAATTATTCCGAAGGTCCAATTGAAGTTGAGTTTAGAGTTTTTAGCCTAAATTTATCTATCTTTTACCTACCCCTAGCCTAGCCACGTTACAACCTTTTTAAAGACCTATTGATTCAAGTTTCCATGCTACCTACATTAGTAGAGAGAAATTGTTATGTTCAACATATGAAGGAAAAAGTTAAACTTAATGATTTCAGCTTAATCTTGAATAAGGGAATAAAATCAAATTGGTATGGATTTAACATGTCTTTATTAGGAAGCATTTAGTCTATTTTTTCTATCATAAGAATAATTGAGATCAATTTGAATGATATGTATACTTAAGTAACGTAAATCTCAAAATTCTTGCTCTTGAGCATAATTATACCAAATTCATAATTTTGGGAAGAATGTTGTTCTGAAGGAAATTTTTTTTTAAAGGTGCTTCTGAAAAAATTATTTTCAATTTGTGCATTACTCAGGACGAGCAATGAATTAATTTTGGGGGTGTGGAAACACGAAAATATACACACTTTTTCATGCCCTTTTTAACTCAATTTCATGCAGTTTCGATAAAATTCTTGTCGAAAAATATATAATTATTATAAAATAATTAGATTGTACTTGAATTATTAACATTTTGAATTTTATTTAATTTTATAATAATTTTTTTTTGCACAAAGGTTTTTGCAAAAAAAAAAAAAATGGGCAGACAATGCTAGAAGCGCAAAACCGAGACGCAATTTTGAAGCATCAAGGCGAATTAATTATTCAGCCTAAGATGGTTCAAATTTTGTGTATTAATTCATAATATAATTATTTTTAATTTTAATCCAATTTAATTTGGGTTAAATAATTTATTATTAATTAATTATGAAAAAAGCCCAGTTGAGCTGAATTGAGAAAATCGATCCAACTGAGCACTGGACAGCCCAAAATTATCCCACATGCTGGCCCAATTAGCTTGTTGGGCTGATTATTTGGCTTGCAAAATGGCCCTTTAAGACTCCTTCAATTTGCATTCAAACCCCTCCACTATTCATGCCTTTCAAGATTTGCCCCTACCTAAAAATAGCATGTTTGAAATCTTCAAACATGCCACATATGTTGCTGGCCATGGGGGGAGTCTTTGGCTGCTGATTTTGGCTATTTTTTGCAGCCTTATCAACCTATAAATACCCTATTGGCCTCTCACTTCAAACACATCTCAAACTCATTCATTTCATCACTTCTCTCTCACTTTTCTCTTTTCATTCCCTTCCATTGTTCTTCATTTTTTCCCCTATTCCTTTTCTGATTTCACCTCTTGAAAAAGAGTCCTTGAACCACCATTTGGAGCAGCATTCAAGTGTTCGTGGAAGCCTCGGTTCAACAAGAACAAACGGAGAAGGAGGAGCGGAGCAAACTAGTTAAGCCTCGGAGAAACACCAAATTTGACTCTTGTTCCTTATCCTTTTAATTTTATTGTTCTTTTTATGAACATGTCTATGAATATTTGTGATGTTGATATGTTTAATTTAATTAATATGACTTAAATTTAATTCGTGTTAGGTTTGTGACATTCCGAATTAGGGCCTAGTCAAAACAGTAGTTTTGAGACCACAAACTCGAGATAGAAATAATTATTTTATGATTCTTATGAGGTTTATGTTATGAATGCATGCTTGTTTGAAAGTTTCATGAAGAAATTCTAGGCATAAAATGTCTAATTGCATTTTAGGGACCAAATTGAATAAAAGGCAAAACTTGCATTCTAGAAGCTTTAAGCATGAAATTGCTTTAAATTATGAATTAGAGGGTCCTAGTTATTAATTTGACCAATTTCTATAATTTTGAACAAAAATGGGCATGCATAAGAAAAATTGGAAAGAAAAACCCTAAGGGCATTTTGGTCATTTGGTAATAAAAAGAATAAAAAGAGAAAAATCAAGTGAAAATGTTGTCCATCTTCCTCCTTAGCTGTCGAAAATACCAAGGCTCCATAGCTAGGGTTTTGTTCAACATTTCCAAGCTTAATAGTAACTGTTTCCCTAGCCCGTTTTTAATGTTCTTTGTATTTTTTAAGTCCCGGTAACATGATCTATCCATTTCTAGCTATATTTTAAGCTAGGGTTTATGTTTGAAAATTAACCATGTGTAATATGCATGTGTTTTGCTGATTAATGGAGGAATATGAATGTTTAAGACATGGTAAACATCTTTTGCTAGGTGATTTTTAGTGAAAATGGCTAAAAAGGGACTAATTTGTAAAGTTTGTAAAATGGGTAGAGAGATGTATGATATAATGGGAAAAATGGGTTGCTATGAGCATGTTATGAGTTTGGCTAGGCTTGGATAACAAGGAAAATGTATACATTTCATTTTTACGAGCCTAAGGACTAAATCATAAATAAGTGAAAAGTTAGGGGTAAAAGGGTAATTGTACCAAAGCATAAGTTATGGATTTATTTGAAGAATGTGATAAATAAATGAGTTAAATTTGGCATTATAGATCAAGAGACACGTGAACCGGGTCTCGATCGAGGGAAGAATAAAGTATACGACGATTAGACTCAATTATTATCATTTTGTACCGAGGTAAGTACATATGTAAATAAGGTGACAATATGATATGTTTTAATGCATTGATATTGCATGATTACCATTATTTCATTATTGTATACGTTATGTTTATTGATGACATTGCAAGCATGAGAAAAGTCATGGACGTTATTTCGACACCACAAGCAAGTATGATGAAAAAGTTACGTGCATGAGTAAAAGAATCCCGTTAGAACCTAAGGAATAGTTTAGGATACAAGTGACATGTCACTAGAAGATTAAGAAGTTCGAACTTGTTGAGCGGTCTAAGTTCGTGACGTGTATGATATCTAAGCTCGTTGAGCGGTCTGATTTTGTGAAACATGTGGTTAATCCAAACTTGTTGAGCGGTCAAAATTTACAAGATATGTAGCATCTGAACTCGTTCAGTGGTCCGAGGCATCCGAGCTAGTTGAGCAGTCTGAGTTCAAAATGGATGCGACACATGTTATTGGGTTTTACCCATGTTTTATATGGCACTCAAGTGTAAGTTTCCATGTATCCCATGGTATTCCAAGAGTTCACCGGGTAATTCAATGGGAAATCCAATGAGAAGTTTGGCAATTGATATAAAGAGTGATGTGATGAAAGCCCCGAGGTGGGCCAGGTAAAGTTATTTAAGATGCTACGAGTATATACAGGTACGTACATTATTCTCATATGTAATGCCTTGCTAAAGGATGACATCTGACAAGAAAGTGAATTCGTATGTGTATATGTGATTAGCAAGTAACTAAGCCAAAATGGTTTGAATGATGAGAAATTGTGAATATGTTCCTATGATTTTGCATGATGGTGCATGTTACTATTGCATATTATTTGCATGTGGACTTACTAAGCTTAAATGCTTACTCCCCTCTCATTTTCTTCCTTGTAGTTCCGCCAAGCTAGCTCGAGGATCGAACGTTGTCAAAGCATTCGATCACACTATCAAAAGATCATTTGGTATAGTAAATGTATTATATTGAGTATGGCATGTATATGGGGCTTGGTTATTTTGTGATATGTGACATGCTAGTTGGCCAAATTGTGAAGGCCTATAATAATGATGATTCATTTTGTAACGGCCATGAGATATGGCTTATATTTGATCCTTAGGTTGTAATCTAATTGCCCATGCATGCATGTGATAATGCCTCGATGATATGATATGTTATTGCTTGATGGATGCTTGATGAAGTGTTAGTTAGGTGCTTAGAGATAAGGGAAGACTTGATGTTTTAAAATGACTATAGTCATAGATGCATAACATTAAAGTTTTGGGTAACAAGTATAACAATTCATGAAATTGGTGTGGAATGATTCTAAGTAGTATAAATAAATGTACGGGTCATAAGATGACATTACGTTGGTATGGAAATGCCATGGAATTGAATATTTGAGTGACTAAATATGCCATGATGCATATCATGACTTATGTCTAAGTGTATGAATGAATGAGGGTGACTAATGGCTTGGAAAATAGCCTTAAAATACTCCATACGGGTAGACACACGGGCATGTGTCTAAATCGTGTATGACACACGGTTTGCCATATAGGCGTGTTGAATAGCCGTGTGTCCTCTGCACCCAAATTTTCTAAGTCAGTATGCATGGTAGTAAACATACAGGAAGAGATACGGCCGTGTGTCTCGATTGTGTGGAGGACACGACATAGTACACGGGTGTGTGCCTTGGCCTTGTGCCTCAAAATGAATGATGACGTCATAAACAGAATGTCTAGGTTTTTAGACACGGGCGTGTCAAGGCCGTGTGAGGGACACGGGCCAGGGACATAGGCGTATGCTCGACCGTGTGAAAACTCCTGTAGGTTCAAATTGAAAAATAATTCCACACGGGTATTGGACACGGGCGTGTGCAATACCTCCACATAGGCGTGTGAGGTTTAACATGAGAAATTTTATAAAGTTTTTCTTGAGTTCTCGGTTTAGTCCTGAACCACCCCAATGTATGTTCTAGGCTCAAAGGCCTATATAAGGGACGATATGCATGTGTTTGAAAAGTTTTAATTTAGATGAAATTTTATGGCCTGGTTTTGCATATTTGAGTACGTTTAAGTCCGGTAATGCCTCGTACCCTGTCCCGGTGTCAGATACGGGTAAGGGGTGTTACAAGGTTGATTGCATTTCATCTACTTGAGTTATTAAAATTTTGTTTGTGTTGTTATAGGTCCCGGTAAGATGTTTGATTAAGTAAAACCATGACTAAGTTATTATTGCATTACAGTTATAAGGTAACTAATGAATCAATTATTTAAGCAAATTGAAATTGTAATTAATTGACACAATACTTAATCAGTGAATGTTTAATCATCTAAGGTAGCTGAGGGTTAAATTAGCAACGGTATCTAACGATACATTAGCCTTGCATAACTTGCAAGATTATTGTGATTCAACTGTTTCAAGGTAGAAATACATTGTTCCCTCATATAATCTTTTATGTGCTTATGAGATTGAATTAATTGTTTGAATTGACATAGATATATTAATTGTTTGAATTGACATAAATATACGTACAAGAGATTATTTTAATTTCATAAGTATGTATGTGCGTTAACACATTTGCTTATTAAAATTTGTTTAATCGGTTGAATTGGCATAGATATATAGTTAAGAGATAAATGGATTTTTGTAGGTAAGTATGTTCATAAGTTAGCAAATTACAGAGTTGGCATGAATTTATTCATACCAACATAAACATGAGTTTAATAATTCTATGTTAAGAAATGTAATTAATCTAGCACAATTATGTCATCTTGATTAAAATCATCTTTTGAAATCGTGTATTGGAACCTTTTATTTTATTTTTATTTAGTTAAAATCCTAGTTTTAATCACCTCCTCAAATCAAAATATTTTTCTTCACCAAAGTTTTTTTTAAAATTACATTCATAAATAATTCTTTTCACAATCCCTATGGGTACGATAACTCAACATTTACTTGTCACTTTGTTACTTGTTACGATTGTGTACACTTGCACATTTTTGTTGTTCCAATAAATGAAAGTCAAATTTTGAGGCCTTACGACCTTCACCCCCTCACCTGTACAGTCTTATAGAATGGATTTCACAATATTTATATTGATTAAGCTCACAAGTGTGAAATCGAAGAGTCTAGTGGCTAAATGATTAATAATGCGATCAGAGCCGAGACTGGGTTAGTCAGTAAAAATGATTTTAGAAGAGATATCAGATTTTTTTGAAGATCATTTGGATTACGCAATGTCGCTATCAAAGAAGAAGTTAATCTTGACTAATTGACTTATTCAGGTATGGTATCTAAAGAATGGGTTAACCGAAATTTATTCTGAATTGATTTCTTTAGTGAAATGGGATAATATTGGATTATTGTTTATTATAGTAGTCAGTGCAATAATGTTTAATTGCAAAGATATTTGAATATAGCAGTTATAGTCGAGTATATTGAAATTTATGCAATTATTCATCTTCAGATACGATTCTTATCATATGAGAAAGCTAGCTAGCCATAATGTTAGACGAAAGTATTGTTAGGCTGGTTGATTTCTAATTCGCATTACTCTATCTTTTTTTGGCGTTCTATTCCATTATGTTTGGTAGAAAATTTGATGATAAAACTCATATGATGCTATTATTCTGTTTCTATTGGTTGTTGCTCTGCTTTATATATATGCAAATTATGTAACGCCCTAAAATTTAGGTATCTACTTTTGTGTGTGTTGTGTTGTATAATTGTATACTTGCTTTAGTGGTTGGGGGTCTAGAGGAATGTTGGAGGGCTCTGGAGTTCAAGCCTTGGCTTGTGTAAAATTTTGATTTTTGGTTTAAATAAACCTTATCTCCTGTTAATGTGATTTTTAAATTTGTGGGGGTTAAGCGTGTCATAAATAGCCTGTTGGTCCAAGGGCTAACGGCGTGGTTCTATTGTTAGGGGACTCGAGTTTGAGTTTTATTACACGCAAAAGGGTTGTTTATTTTGCTTATTGCCATGTAGGAATTTGGGTGTCAGTGGAACTTTGTAGCTTGGGGCGGTTGAGGAGTTTGAAAGATGAAGGGGACTGTATAGCCGAAAGTTAGGAGATGTAGGAGGAAATTTGAATAGTAATTGATTTGAGGATGTGTGGAGAGTTTGTAGGAGGAAATCAAGGAGTGATGGTTGAGAGGAAGTGTTAGTGTCGTTGGTGGACTCTAGGTACTGATGAGAATTCAACTTTGAGTTTAGGGAACTTCTTCTGTTTTTCATTTTCAATTTTGGCAACTTGTGCTTTCTTTTTCGTTCTTTGCTTGAATTACGTTTGGGGTACGTTTGGGTTCATTGGTTTATCAGTTCTACTCTTCTCCTTAACCCTAGTGCACCGATTTCTGTCCATCATTTCTTTTTCTCATTTGGTAACTTACCCTTTTGGCTGAATATCATTTGTCCATCTTCTCACAATTTCGTTTTGGGTTTTGAGCCTTTCTTAGGGAACCGAATCTTTCCTTCTTCGCTCTCTTGCTCTCTGTAAACTTGTCTTGATCGATTTCTCTTCTCTTAACTCTTTGCTTCTACTTTGGCCGAACCCTGTCAAGGCCTAGATATCATCCTCCTCTTCTTCTCTTTTCTGTGCTTGACCGTTTCGTGCTGTGGGACTGTCGAAATCCCCTTGTGTTATTGGTAAGTGCTCCCTAGCCGAACCTTATTCAGTTTTCCTCTTAAAGGTTCGGCTTATGTATCTCTTAGGCCGAACAGTTACATTTCCCCTTTGTCATAGGGAGATATTCTTTTAACACTTCTCTTTCTGTACGATTGTTGTTAGGGACTCAATTTCCTTAAACAAGGTGTGGAGCCGATTGTTTTCCTTTGCCGATTTCTTTTCTTTGCAAGTGATAATTCCTTTATTCGTAAGTGTTTAAGAACTAGATGTGTTTTTGTGGGATCACAGATTCTTATGAATCTGTTAACTGTTCTTGTGAAGGGTTAAGTGTTGGGGGGAATATGTGGTTTGGAACAAGGAGGGGCTACGATTGTTGATTGGTAAGTAGTAATGATTTGGTTAAAATATTTTTATTCAATGGCAATATGGTATTGAATTAACGAGGGTGTTATACTAATGAGAGGTTGTGGTTGATCATAGGTTCTCGATTTTAGAGGCATTTTAGCTGCAATTCCTAACAAGTGTGTAATCACACTGCTTCAATAGTTAAATGGCAAAAGCCGAAAAACTGTTACCATCGATGCCACGTAGGCGTACGCTCGCCCGTGTGGTCATCTTATCGTATAAGTGCGAGTACACGATTGTAGAGACCACCGCGAGCGATCTCGTGGGCGTAGGTCGTTTTGGGCCACGTTGGGCTAAAATAGGCCGTGTGGGCCCCATAGGGTCGCGGGCCCAAGTAGGTAAACCACACGAATGTGTGGAGTATAATGGTCCAAGCTGTGTAGTTCACATGGCCAAGGCCATTATTGAGCTTAATGGGTCCCACGAGTGTATGGGCCCACATGGGCTGTATTATGGGCTTTGGCCTATTTTCCTTGTTTGACGGTAAGTATACCTAGACCCTAATTTATGTTACGACTGTTATACCCTTATGAGGTAAATGATGGATATAACCTTATGGGGTGGGACTTGTGATATTGGAGGAAGTGTACCGAAAGGCTATAGGCCTATTACTGGCAACTCTGCTGCAAATACTGTTAGTGCCGCAACCGGTACTATGTTCTGGAGTGTAGGGATGGGTGGGTCGATTTTATCCCCACATGGAGTGTAGGGCTAGACAGAGTGCAGTGTAGAGGATGGATGGGTAGTAACTCTGTATGCATTTCTGATACTGTACTGAATTGGGGTAAGGCCCACATTGATACTGCTACTGTATTGGGCTAATGTCCACACTGATATTGCGATTGATATGGGCTTAGCCTCAGACTGTTCAACACTGTATGTTTGACTGATTGATAAGTATGGGTTACACACTGAGTTTTCATAAACTCACCTTTTCTGCTTATCTCTGCAGGTAATGTAACACCCCATATCCGTAACCCTAGCCGAGATGGAGTAAAAGGCATTGCCTACACGATCACGTACATGTAACCCGCTTTAAGTCACCAAGATTCGGTCCAATTTAAAAAAAATTCAATCTCTACTTTAAACCTCTCAATATGGGTCTACGAGACCCAACTTAACCATTGGAAACCATTTGAAATCCCTTCGAGTCCTTATCCAATCTATATAATTTTGCATTTGAAACAGGGCACACGCCCGTATAGAAAGGTGACACGCCCGTGTGGCCATCCTCACATGGCCGTGTTGATGACCCATGCGCCACACACGACCTAAACACCTAGGGACACGTCCGTGGCCCTTACCTGTGTTGCCAATTTATTTACACAATTTTACAAAATTCAAGTGTAGACTTCACACGGCCTGGACACACGCCCGTGTCTCTAGCCCATGTTCCTCACACGGCCTCAACACGCCTGTTTTAGCCCGTGTGAGAAAACTTGGGTATTCTGTTTCTGATGTCAGCACACCCAAAAAGCCACACGGCCATAGCACACGCCCGTGTGCTAGGCCATGTCCCCCACACAGTTGAGATACAAGGCCGTGTCTCCACCCGTGTGGTTACTACTATACATACTGACTTGAAAGTTTTACATGTAGGGGACACACGGCCTCATCACATGCCCATGGGTCTGACCGTGTGTCACACACGACCTAGACACACATTTGTGTGCCTACCCATGTGAACAAAATAAGGCTATTTACCAAGCCTATTTGCCACCCCTATCTGCATAATCTAACACAATTCAACCAACACCAATTCTAGTCGATACCTTACTACCAAATTAGCTACAACAGACATTCTTTTCCTAAGGCAAAATACTCAACTAAGGAAATATCATCTTGCATATAATCAAAATGAGTAATAGACAATATCAAGGCCAAAAGCAAAGTGTGGGACTTATCCCAAGCCTACACATTAGGCCAAAGCTTAAGGACACAAAATGATCTAGTCTAAGTCTTATACATGCCATATTCAAAAATATAAATCTAACTATACCGAAGGTTTCGGACGATAGTGTGATCGATATCTCTGACTCCAAATGATCCTTGAGCTAAAAAGGCGGCACTATAAGGAAATGGAAAGGAAGGAGGGTAGGCATAAAAGCTTAGTAAGTTGCGTATAAATAAACATACAACAACAATTCATCAATAATCATTATGCTCATAATACAAAGATAAATGTAGGTATGGCTTACTTATTACCATCCATACGAGTTATATGCTTTCTAATGAGCTCATTTCTCATACGTACCAATTTGGTACTTGTATCACTCGCAACATGATTATGTTTTCATTATTAACTTACATACATATTTTCTCCATTGAACTATTGGACACATTGTCGGTCCTTCTAAAGACCTCAATGTAAGGGTAAGGTGCTGATGCTATGTCCCGGACATAGTCTTACACTAGCTTACATCTCAAGTCGATGCCATGTCCCAGACACCGTCTTACACTGACTATCTTTATTGAGGCCGATGCGTATCCCTGACACGTCTTACTCTAGCACTCATCTCAACACCGATGCCATGTCCCAAACTTATATCTGTTAGTAGTAGGACTCGGGTTTTCAAAAGGTAAATGATTTTCAACTACTATGTCACATAACTGGTTTCAAAATCTTTCGCAACGAACTATGTTTTAAAGCGTAATAACGATTTAGTATGAAACATGTTTTGTTTAACGAACCTGTAATTTAGCAAATAAATGAAATAAGATGATTTTTCATAAATATCACAAACAATGTTTTAGCACAAGAAGACTTTTCTAATAGAACTACATCTTTCAAAACTCACTCCCATGTAAAATCACAGATGCGGCCATAGTGTCTGGGTCGAGTTTGGGGTGTTAAAAATTATATTGTCTTTTTCACAATTGATTCCAATGTGTATGAGCGGTGTTCTTCTTCTGGATTTTCTCTGAGGAATCATTGAGCTGTTTATCATTCAATATAGGTTGTATTCTCAGAAATTCAGTATAGCTTCACATCTTGATTTCTTTATCTTTGTTTTCTTATCATTCTTATTATTTAATCTATCAAACACAGTTCATCTGTAAAAGATATTCATTGGCCAGAGATAATTATATCTATTACGGTTATAACTTCTGGTTTGATCATGGGAGCACGGTGATACAGATCTCAGGTTTTTAGTGGTTGTGTTTCTACAATGGTTGTTACTAGAGCTATATTTGGTTTTTCTCTTTTGTTTCAAAATGCACTATTGATGGTTGTGGCTTCGGTATGGTTCAAAGCTTCGATGTTAATAATTGAAATAGCTTTATTATATTCCTTTTCTAGCTTTCATGAAAGGGTAGGCATAGGCAAAAGTGTAGATTGTGTAAGTTCAAGCTCAAACTTGTATGTTGGTTCTTATTCTTTAGGTAATGTCGATTTATGTCAATGAATTAAAATGGGATGCTATGTTTCATTTGAGTTAATGAAGTTTGTAGAGATCTTTGATTGGTATTCTAAGGGAATTATGATAGACGGTATATCTAGATTATCTCGACAATAAAAAGAAAGAGTTATTCTAAAATGTTATTATTTGATTGATAAAATCGACTCGGTTATTTTAATTAGAGCGGATTATTCATTTGAAACATTAATTGAGTTATATGCAGTTGAATTTATCCTCAGGTCCGGGAATAAAGTTTACGGGTTCACGAGTAAATAGATGGACAGTCTGAATGAAGAATTCATATTCTAAAATACATGATACAGAAATAAATCTATCAAATCAGTCCTAATTGAGAAATGTTATTATGGGATAAAGTCGTCCCGATTGTTGAAGTTATCGCACTTGGCTAAAATGTTATTGCTTGAAGCTTTCCAGGAAAAAGTGAACAAATAGTAGTTGAAAGTTACAAATGCAAACATGTTAGAAGCATTAGTCAAAGTTTGATAATTCGGGTTTCAAAGGATTTGAGGTGATAATTAAAAGTATTTTGTTAAGTGATTTTTGATGAATTTATCGATTAGGGACTAAATTGTTAAAATAAGAAAATTTCAAGGATTTGAGGTGAAATTTTTGTACATGTGGGCTGATATGGGTGCCATGAACATTTTAATGTCATAATTTGGCATTAAAAATGGTTAATTTGCATGTTTTAGGCTTAGGGACTAAATTGAATAAAAGTAAAAGTTTAGGGACAATTTTGTAAAAATGTCAAAAATGACCAAATTGCATTAAATGAATTATTTTATTGTCTAAATTAATATATTTAATGAAAATATTAATTTAGATCAAGTTCGGGTGGAAAATTGAAGAAATAAGAAATTAGCAAAATGCCCCTAAACTTTGGTATTTCTGCAATTTAGCCAGGTAAGTTCTATGAACTGTACTATTTATATTGTTGATTAAATTGAATGTTATTATATGAATTTTATTGAAAATTAATTGATATATATATGATATTATGCAATTTATCTTATAATGAAATGAGGGAAATTCAACGACGTACGACGACTATCAAATCCCGTTTGAACCTTAGGAATATATAAGATACAAATGAAATCTCATTAGGGTTACCGTGTTTCGGGTGCTTGTCCTAAACGTCCTACCGGTGGCTGAGTTTCTGGAATGTGTTACGTTTACTTGATAGCTTGTGTGAGCAGCACCATGTAGCTACGTTCTGACCTACAACTTCTGTGAGCAGACTCAGGTTACCATGTTTCGGGTGTTGGTCTTGAATGTCCTACCGATGGCTGAGTTTTGGAAATAGTTGTGGATACTTGATAGCTTCTGGAAGCAGCATCGTGTAGCTTACATTATGACTGATAGCTTGTGTGAGCAGACCCATTTTACAACTTGTGTGAGCTACGACAATATGTTTAGCACACTTTGTGTGAGCTTTCCCATGTATCCGATATTATTCTAAGTGGTCAATGGGTATGAAAAGGGATGAACCGGTAAGGGTTCCAATTTATTTCACTATGAAAATTATAGAAAGGTATGATGTATCGATGATTCAAGTATGGACGTTCATGATTATGAAAAGTATGATTTAAGTGATGCTATGTATATGTCTTATGTGTTATGCAAATAAAATGGTAATGAAAACGATATGAATTAAGACATGAAGCTTTATGAATATCCTTGATATGTTGATACATGGAAATTATGTAAGTCAAGATAAGTAATAGGTTCATGTGATACATGTTGAGATTAAATGGCTATTCATGCTAATGTGCTTATGATTCGTATCATGTATGCTAATATGTTTGGTGTGAACGATTAGGCTTTCGCTAAGATTTGGTTAGATCATGTAACAGTTCGATTTTGACCCTAGTCAGAATAGTGGTTTTGGGACCACATATCCGAGTCAAAAAAATATTTTAATATTATTTTTTGTGCCTTTTATAAGTGAATTGACATGTGTGAAAGTCTCATGTGAAAATTTAAATGTTTGTGTGCTTAATTTGCAAAAAGTACCTAATCGTGTAAAATGTAAAAGTTGTGTGCTAGATGTTAAAAGTACCTATTTGACTTGATTTTATGTTTGAGAGGTCCTTATTTTGTTATTATGCCATTTACATTGTTAATGGACATATATGACCTTGATATGCATGGTTTATTAATGATATGTTATAAGGGCAAATTGGTAAACTAATTATAAATGAATTATAATTACACTAAAGGCATGAAATAAACCATTTTCATGCTCGTGTTTGACAAAAAATACAAGGAAAGAAAAAGAAAAAGAATAGATAGGGTTCGGCTAAGGAAATCCTTGACTAAGGTATGTAATTTGATCGGTTTTTGATAATTTCTATGTTTTTGAAATCGTTGCTTTGTGTTTTATAAAACCCATGCCACAATTTCTAATTTTGGTGATGATTTTGAAGATGAAAACTATGAGTTTTGTGATATTAATAGATGAATTATGGAAGCTTGATGTTGGATTTAAATGTGTTGTCTTTGAATTTTCGATGAAATTGAGTATTATGGGCTAAATTGTAAAAAAATGTCATTTTGAGGGACCAAAATGTGAAATAATTGAAATGTATGGACTTGTATAAGAGTCATGAAAATTTGGCTAAGCTTGTGTACAAGCAAATTTTATGTATTTCGTGATTTTGTGAATTAGGGACTAAAGTGTCGAAATGTGAAAATGTGGGGGCTATTTTGCAAAAAGCCCTAATTTTGTGTATATGGATTGTTTTGAATGATTTGATGAATAAAAAGGATTAATTTTGAAAACATATAGATCAAGAAAAGAGGAATCCAGATTTAGACCGAGGGAAGTTGAAGATTGTAGAATAAACGTCCAAGTCGACAACTTTGAGTACGAGGTAAGTTCGTACATAGAACATGATATTATAAATAAATGTTGCTGTTTTGATTATGCATAGATGTATATATAATTGAACTGCTCAAAGTATTTGGCACTAAGTGTGCGATTTAAACTAGCTTCGACTACTTGAGGCACTAAGTGTGCGATACTGATTTGGTTTCGGGTAATTGAGATGGCACTAAGTGTGCGAAATCGTTCTAGCTTCGGCTAACTTTTAAGCACTAAGTGTGCGGATGTTAAAAGCATTGGCGATCTTTGGAAAGTCTTAAAGTATTCAAATAAGAGGTGAAATTGAAAAATGAACAAATATGAAAATGTTCAGGTAAGTATGATACCTATGTGGTAGATGATATTATGTTTATAAAGCTCATTGAATTGGTAAGAAATTATGGATTGTATTGGTATAAATTTGATAGATGAATTTAGAAATTGTAATTACTTAAGTGTTGATGATTTATGTTTTATATACTGTTGACAATTTTAGTACGAGCTTACTAAGCTTCTGAAAGCTTACTTTGTGTGTTTGCATTATTTTATAGATATCGAAGCTACTACAAGCTCGGGGATCGTCAAGGATCATCACCACACTATCGAACCTCATTTCATTACTTTTGAAAATGTATATTTTGAAGTATGGCATGTATAGGCTAGTAGTTGTGGAAGTATGTTTTGTGTTGGATATGCTTAGCCATGTGATTTGGCTAATTTGTGCTTGAATTTATAGTTGTAAATGACTTATAGTATATGATGATAAGTTGCAAATGTGGTATGTTTTAGTTGGTAAGTCTTGGTAAATTTAATTTGAGATTGAATGAGGTATGGAAGGAAATTTTTTAGTATAAATTTACCTTGTGTTTAGCATGAATTGGTAAGGTTTATGAGTAGGGAAAAGGTTGATATTGTTATGTTAAAAATGATTAATGCTATAGCATAAATATTGGGTGAATTGGAGGTAGAAATATGATTGCCCTTTTTTTGTAGGTTGATCCCAAATTGGGGTGGCAAATTGGCTATTCAAATGGCCTATTTTTGTCCACATGGGTAGAGACATGGGCATGTGTCTCAGCCGTGTGTGACACACAGCCATGTTGCACGGTCGTGTGTCCCTTGGGGTACCCTTTAGTTGTATGTCAGGCTCGCGCATGGGCTAGACACACGGGAGTGTTGTCTGGCCGTGTGACCCTAATTGGTATGATGATGTCACAAATAGAATACCCCCTACTTTTGGCATAGCCTAGCACACGGCTTGGACACGGCCGTGTGCATAGCACACGTGCTGGACACACGGGCGTGTGGTCCGGCCGTGTGGACAAGTCAGTAGCTATACCCTGTTTTGCCACGATTTTGACACATGGGTGTGTCTAGACCATGTGAGGCACACGGTTTGTTCACACAGGCGTGTGACCTTTTAAAAGTTGAAAATTCTTTTAATTTCTGAAACTATCATATGTTGTCAAATTGGTCCTGAATGCATGTTTGAGTAATGTAAACTCGTTTTTATGATCTTGATGAATGTGTTATGGATTAAGTAATGCCTCTTAACCTATTCCAGCAGTGGATACGGGTTAGGGGTGTTACAGATCATGCCATGTTAATTTATAGGTTATGCATTGGAATGACAAGTGTCCAAATGGAAATATGCTTGTGCTCATGAAAGAATGGTAAGGTTTATGAATGGTTTATCGTGTGATTAATTCCCAAAAGAGCTATGTTTAAATGCACTAGCTTGTGGCTATGGTTGATGATATGCTTATTCTTGTGTGTTATGCATATAAAACAAGTGTGGAAACGTAATGAAATAGTAAGTTCATACTTAAAGTGTAAAATGATAAAAAAAAGGGAATGGTGAGTTGTTGAATATGGTTTCATGAATCTTATGGTGTAACATCCCAAAATAGGGCCTAGTCGGAATTGTGGTTTCAGAACCACAGATCCGACATCAAAATATTTATTTTATGATTATTATGAGACCTAGAATATGATATTATGTATGTGTTAAAGTTTCATGAAGAAATTCCTTGAGTAAGGTGTCCGATTGAAAATTGGGGACTAAATTGAATAAATTGCAAAACTTGGATTCTAGAAGAAATTTCTATGAAATTGCTTTAGATTATAAACTAGAAGGTCTTAAAGAGCAATTTTCCCAATTTCTAAGTTTTTGGAAAAAAATGGGCTTGCATAGATAAAATTTCAAAGAAAGGGCATAAGGGCATTTTGGTTATTTGGCTTTTTAATGAAATAAAATGGGAAAAATCAAGCCAAAATCAGCCATCTTCTTCCCCATAGCTGCCAAAATTCTCTTGTCACCATAGCTAGGGTTTTCAAACATTTCAAGCTCAAAAGTAAGTGCTTCCAAGCCCCGTTTTTAATGTTCTTTGTATTTTTGAAATCCCGGTAACTTGATCTTTCCATTTCTACCCATATTTCATGCTAGAGTTCATGTTTAAAAATTTACCCATGCATGAGTTGCTTGTATTTTGGTGGATTATGGAGGGGTATGAAAGTTGAAGGTGTGTTAAACATCTTTTCTTAGATGATTTTCATGAAAAACCCCTAAAGGGACCTTTTTACAAAAGTTATTAAATATGTGGTAGAAATGTGAAAATAATGGAAAATTTTGGCTGCCATATGAGGGAAAAGTGTTCTAATAGGCTTGGGTAAGATAAAAATTGCATGTGTTTCATTATACGAGCCTAGGGACTAAATAGTAAAAATGTCAAAGGTTAGGGGCAAAACGGTCATTTGGACCAGGGGTAGAAATTAAACTTGAAAAGTGTAATGTAATGAATTAATGATATAATTGTGTTGTTATAGACCCCGAGGAACGAATTCTGGAGGTCGATCGAGGTAAAAGCAAGGTTTTGGAATAACCGAAACACAGCTCCGAAACGAATACCAGGTAAGTTCGGATAACTCGAAGTAAAACTATAACTTGCATAATTGTATGTTTTGTGAATGTATGATAATTGCATTCTTGATGGCATGAAAATGCATGAATTGTATCTTTAATAATGAATTTGTGGATAATGTCTCGGTTGAGGTTGGAAAGGGAATTCGATGGATACACCATGATTTACATGAGACTTGAGATCCTGCATGTGTTGCAGAAAAGGATTTAGCCTGGAATGGTAATCCAAAGATCTCAAGTATAAAAAGGATCTAGCCTGGACTAGTGTTCCTTGAGTGATCGAGTCTCCCGATGAATATGTGTGCATTGTGGATTTAGCCCGGACGGGTAATCCGATTAAGGTCTGAATTTAGCCTGGACTGGTAATTCAGATCTGAGCTCGTTAAGGGTGTTTTTCGTTATAAGGGATTTAGCCTGGACTGGTAATCCCAACATCACCTTATGAGTTTATATTACGGGGATTTAGCTTTGGTGGTAATCCCGCCGTAAGATGTGAGGTTCGCGGGAGTGCATACCGAAACGATCATTCGAACGAATTGATGGTAAATGGATAATCCATCGAGATTTCTTAGAAACTCAACGGGACTGTCACAACGAATATGTATAGATGATATGTTAAATGATGAGCTCATCTAATATGAATTACATGGTACATTGTTATGTAACTAACTTGATGATTGAGTATATGTGTTAGGGAAACCATTTCATGCTTGTTAGTTTCATTGCCTTATATGGTTGTATGCTAAATAATCGGTAAGTTTACCTTCCAGTTATACGGGCTTACTAAGCATGTAAATGCTTACCCTTTTCATTTCCCTGCTTTTCAGAGCTCGAGGACTTATAAGGTTTGGAAGACAATTGGAGAGTCAGCACACTATCAACTAGACAAGCTTTGGTATAAAGACGTTTCTATTTTGTCCAATGGCATGTATAGGATTTTTGGGTATTTTGTTATATATGTCATTTGATTTGCCTAGTGAAGGCATGTAAAAATATGTTTATCTTTCTTTGTATATGGACATGGGAATTGGCTCATTTTGAAGTAGGCTATGCCCTACAAATCTATGCATATTTATATTCATATGTGATGACTTAGTTATAATTGGCAATGAGTTATAATAATGAGGCAACCTTAATATGTCAAGCAGACATGTAGATCATTAAATGCAAGATAAGAATTAACTTAGCATGTATGAAACTAATGATACGAGGTTCACATGCAATGAGGTTAATCAAAGTTTCATACTTACAAGTGGATAAGTTGGCCCAAACATGCACTATAGTAATTTATAAGTGTAATTGGCTAGTAGAGGGTGACTTAAGGCTTGGAAAATAGCCTAACAAGGTCCACATGGGTAGACACACGGGCGTGTGTCTAGGCCGTGTGTGACACACAGGCTACTCCCATGGGTGTGTGCTGACCGTGTGTCCCCTGCACCTGAAATTTTAAGTCAGCATAGAGCACGAGCTAAGCACACGGGCGTGTGCCTTGGCCGTGTTGCATATTGGAAAAAGGACACGGACGTGTTCTATGCCCCACGGGCGTGTTACACTTCAACTAAGGGGAAATTTCCTAAAGTGCCTCAAGTCTATCGGACAATTTCGATTTTGTTCCGTACTGCTCCTAGGAGTGTTTTTAGGCCTCAGAGGCCTATATAAGAGACAAAGTACACACATTTGAAAAGTTTTAAATTATGAATGAAATTCAGTAACCCGATTGTATAAGTTGTAAATGTGAATTACCAGTAACGCCTCGAACCCTATCCCGGTGTCAGATACGGGCTAGGGGTGTTACATGTGGTATTGGTATAATATTACTCTTGATATGTATAAATTTCATATTTGAAATAGATTGGTATAACTAAATTTTATACGAGTTTACTAAGCACTCATTGCTGACGTAGTTGTTTCACCTTTACTTTTTAGATTATTGAAAGCTCAATCGGATTGGAAGCTTCTCGGAGATCTATCACACTATCCAGTGATTATATCGGTAGATTTTGATGTCTTGGTTAAGGTTATAATGGCATGTATAGGTGGAATTATGATTGATGATTAGCTAAATGTTAGTTGATGAGTTTGGCATGCCTACGTTATTTTAGGTGATGTAGCCTTCGTACATTTGGTTCTTTGTTGACATGTGTAAATTTGATAATGTGTTAAAGCATGTTTGAATAGAGAAAGTAATATATGATAAATTAACCTCAACATGGTCAACATATGGTATAACTTGGTATGGAATTAAACTATATATATGGATGAGTTATGGTCAAATATGTAAAAGTTAGATATATGTTTATTTGGGATGCATAATAATTATATGATGGAAGTTCAAATGGTAGATAAAAATATATATTATAAATGGTCATTTGATATGTTTGAATATGGTGAAATGGTATAATTGTTATAGATGACATGTATGGCTATTGGTGCTAGATGTAAAATGGCATAGTTGATACTTTTGGTGTGAAATTTGATAGGTAAATAAAGTGGTAAGTTATAACATAAGTTTAGTTATAAGTTAGTTAAATTGTTGGCCAATTTATGTATACTGATATACATGTTTAACACTTGTGACTGAGGTGCCTTTTGGGAACATTGGTTGTATACTTATGTACCTTAATTGAATAGTTTGTTATAGCATGGTTAGGTGCACTTTAGTGTTCTTGATTATATGCAGAAAATTGGTTGTAGGTGGATGCATGTTTAGGTGAGAAAAATGGCTTGAAAGTGTCCTATTTTTCATCCACACAGGCAGAGACATGGGCGTGTGTCTCAGCCGTGTGTGACACACAGCTAGGCGACACAATTGCTTGTCTCAGTCATGTGTGACACACAGCTAGGCCACAAGGCCGTGTGTCCCCTGTAGCTTTCAAAGGGTTACAAGTCATGTTGTTACATGGTCTAGCACACGGCCTGGCACACGAACGTGTGAAGGCCATTTCGAAGGGTACATGGCCTAGGACACAAGCGTGTGGCTTAGTTGTGTGACCCAAGTCAGTGACTTACACGGACACGGACATGGGCTGGGACTCGGCCGTGTCACCCCCGCAATTAAAAAATTTTCATCCTTTTTTTGAAAAATTCTCAATGTTTAAAATTTAATCCTGATTTGTTTCTAATGTGTTTTTAGGGCCTTGAGGGCTAATATAAGGGACAATATGTATGTTATTGATGGAATTTGCTATGATTGATGATGTGAAGTGAATGATTTATATTTTTTATTATGTTGAAATGTAATCTCCGGTAATGCTCTGTAACCCTAATTTGGTGACGAATAAGGGTTAAGGGTGTTACAAGTTCTTGTCGACTCAATATTTCAGTAGATGTAGCAGAAGGTCCTGCTGGGGTATTAACTTGTTAACTGAACAAGAAAGCCCAAGATGACAGGTGATTATGATCACAGAAACAAACTAATCACCCATTCCCATATTTGATACATATTTCCTTAATTGATTTCTTGCCTTTTGTTTGTTTGATTTATTTTTATGTTTCAACATAGTTTATTAAAACTCTTCTTTTTTATCTTTCATACTATATTTTGATTAAAGTATTAATTAGATCTATTTATATTTAATATCGAATTAATTTAATGCTTTCCTCCCTCGGGTATGATCCCCGGAGTACTTACCTATTCTATTGTAACTATATTACAACTTGACCCATATACTTGCAAATACTATTTTTTCAAATCTTTTGTGAAGGATTTTTACTCTGCACGTTGGTACGTCCAAAGGTGGTCAACAACATTTTCTTCCATTTTACTTTGTGTACAAAAACCATTTGAGAAGAATAATAAAACATATTAATCTAATTCATGAATAATATTATTAACCAATCTTTTTGAAAAAATACAAGTGTTCTTAGACGAACTACTACACATAGGGAACTAGATCCAACAGTTTTGGCGTAGATGGTTAATGCTTAATTTTGAAGGGAATTTTGTGTTAAAGTAGTGTTTATTGATTTTTATAAAATGAATAAAAATATTAAAAGCATAAAATAAAAAGTCATCATATTTATTTTACCCCATCTCCACTAACTCCACCAATTTTGAAGCTAGGAAAATTCGAACAAGCTCTCATCTTCGCATGGTGAGTGATTCTAAGCATGTTTTTCATGAATCTTATGTTTTTGTGATTGTTGAAGCTCGATTTAACTAACCTAGGTGTTAATTTTAAAAATTGTTAAAGTTTTCTATAGTTGCCATTGTTGAATCTTAGAGTTTTAGTTGAGGCATATGAATGGTTAAGTTAATTTGATGCTTGAGTACTTGTGATTAATGAATGACATTCTCCAAGTGAGTGATGGTTGATGATTTCACAGGTTGATATGTTTAGGAAAATATCAATTTGACATTCAATGGTTTGATTGACTTGTAAATGGTCATAAAACTTTATGGAATTTTCATAAAAGAAAATTGAACTGTCATATGCATAAAATAATTTGTTATAAGGTATTTGACACTGATAAATTGAAATGAATTACCATATATATCAAGATTTGAATCAACCAATACATAATCAGGGAAAAGAAAAAAATTGTGGATTAATCCCTAACATTTCACTTATTATCGTTTTGGTCGGCAAGTTCATATGGTATAGTTATAGTTGTAAATGTAATGTATGTGTTTGAATTATAAATTTATATTGTGTGAATGTACTTTGAATTATATACAATTTGATACAAAATGTGGGAAATGGACTACATTGTAAAGAATTGAATTGATGTGTTAAATATGCCCGAATGAACCTACGATAGGATAGGATACGATTGACATTCCAATATGTTTATTTACACGTTGTAAGTGATAAGTAAAAGAGATGGCACTAAGTATATTGATGTACGAAGAAATCACTGATTATATTGGAATCTTGAATTTGTTGCAGATTACCAAGATATGCCTCTATGGAGACCCTGTTGTGGTGAAGGGAAAATACAATATATGATATATGTGCCTACGTGCTTAGCACTTCGGTACCCTTGTGTGGTGTAGCTAAATATGGAAACAAGTTTTATAGTTAGGTAATTCATTATGTTAATTTCTAATCAAGGTGAGTTTACAGTTTCAAAACATATGAACTTACTAAGCATTCATAATGCTTACTTTGTTACGTCTTTCGTTTTTTGTAGTGGTCATTTTGCGAAATGCATCAATCAGATCACATCAAAGCTCACACTATCCAGCTTCTGACTTGGTATACTTTTAAACATTCTGGACTTCATTATGTGGCTTAATTTGTGTTAAAGTAGTGTTGATTGATTTTTATAAAATGAATAAAAACATTAAAAGCATAAAATAACAAGTCATCATATTTATCTTACCCCTTCTCCACTAACTCCACCATTTTTGAAGTTAGGAAAATTTGGCCAAGCTCTCATCTTCGCATGGTGAGTGATTCTAAGCATGTTTTTCATGAATCTTATGTTTTTGTGATCATTGAAGCTGGATTTAACTAACTCAGGTGTTATTTTTAAAAATTGTTAAAGTTTTCTATAGTTGCCATTGTTGAATCTTGGAGTTTTAGTTGAGGCATATGAATGGTTAAGTTAATTTGATGCTTGAGTACTTGTGATTAATGAATGACATTCTCCAAGTGAGTAATGGTTGATGATTTCATTGGTTGTATGTTTAGGAAAATATCAATTTGACATTCAATGGTTTGATTGACTTGTAAATGGTCATAAAACTTTATGGAATTTTCATAAAAGAAAATTGAACTGTCATATGCATAAAATAATTTGTTATAAGGTATTTGACACTGATAATTTAAAATGAATTACCATATATATCAAGATTTGAATCAACCAATACATAATCAGGGAAAAGGAAAAAATTATGGATTAGTCCCTAACATTTCACTTATTATCGTTTTGGTCGGCAAGTTCATATGGTATAGTTATAGTTGTAAATGTAATGTATGTGTTTGAATTATAAATTTATATTTTGTGAATGTACTTTGAATGATATACAAATTGATACAAAATGTGGGAAATGGACTACATTATAAAGAATTGAATTGGTGTGTTAAATATGCCCAAATGAACCTAAGAAAGGATAGGATACGATTGGCATTCCAATATGTTTATTTACACGTTGTAAATGATAAGTAAAAGAGATGGCACTAAGTATATTGATGTACGAAGAAATCATTGATTATATTGGAATCTTGAATTTGTTATAGATTACCAAGATATGTCTCTATGGAGACTCTGTTGTTGTGAAGGCATGATACAATATATGATATATGTGCCTACGGGCTTAGCACTTCGGTGCCCTTGTGTGGTGTAGTTAAATATGGAAACAAGTAAGTTTTATAGTTAAGTAATTCATTACATTAATTTTTAATCAAGGTGAGTTTACTATTTCAAAACATATGAACTTACTAAGCATTCATAATGCTTACTTTGTTACGTCTTTTGTTTTTTGTAGTGGTCATTTTGCGAAATGAATCAATCGGATCACCTAAAAGCTCACACTATCCAGCTTCTGACTTGGTATACTTTTAAACATTCTGAACTTCATTATGTGACTTAATTTGTGTTAAAGTAGTGTTGATTGATTTTTATAAAATGAATAAAAACATTAAAAGCATAAATAACAAGTCATCATATTTATCTTACCCCTTCTCCACTAACTCCACCATTTTTGAAGCTAGGAAAATTTGGCCAAGCCCTCATCTTCGCATGGTGAGTGATTCTAAGCATGTTTTTCATGAATCTTATGGTTTTGTGATGATTGAAACTCGATTTAACTAACTCAGGTGTTAGTTTTGAAATTTGTTAAAGCTTTCTATAGTTGCCATTGTTGAATCTTGGAGTTTTAGTTGAGGCATATGAATGGTTAAGTTAATTTGATGCTTGAGTACTTGTGATTAATGAATGACATTCTCCAAGTGAGTAATGGTTGATGATTTCATTGGTTGATATGTTTAGGAAAATATCAATTTGACATTCAATGGTTTGATTGACTTGTAAATGGTCATAAAACTTTATAGAATTTTCATAAAAGAAAATTGAACTGTCATATGCATAAAATAATTTGTTATAAGGTATTTGACACTAATAAATTGAAATGCATTACCATAAATATCAAGATTTGAATCAACCAATACATAATCAGGGAAAAGGAAAAAATTATGGATTAGTCCCTAACATTTCACTTATTATCATTTTGGTCGGCAAGTTCATATGGTATAGTTATAGTTATAAATGTAATGTATGTGTTTGAATTATAAATCTATATTATGTGAATGTACTTTGAATGATATACAAATTGATACAAAATGTGGGAAATGGGCTACACTGTAAAGAATTGAATTGATGTGTTAAATATGCCTGAATGAACCTAAGAAAGGATAGGATACGATCGACATTCCAATATGTTTATTTACACGTTGTAAATGATAAGTAAAATAGATGGCACTAAGTATATTGATGTATGAAGAAATCATTGATTATATTGGAATCTTGAATTTGTTATAGATTACAAAGATATGTCTCTATGGAGACCCTGTTGTTGTGAAGGGATGATACAATATATGATATATGTGCCTACGGGCTTAGCACTTCGATGCCCTTGTGTGGTGTAGTTAAATATGGAAACAAGTAAGTTTTATAGTTAAGTAATTCATTATGTTAATTTCTAATCAAGGTGAGTTTATTATTTCAAAACATATGAACTTACTAAGCATTTATAATTCTTACTTTGTTACGCCTTTTTTTTTGTAGTGGTCATTTTGCGAAATGACTCAATCGGATCACCTAAAAGCTCACACTATCCAACTTCTGACTTGGTATACTTTTAAACATTCTGGACTTCATTATGTGGCTTAATTTGTGTTAAAGTAGTGTTGATTGATTTTTATAAAATGAATAAAAACATTAAAAGCATAAAATAACAAGTCATCATATTTATTTTACCCCTTCTCCACTAACTCCACTAGTTTTGAAGCTAGGAAAATTTGGCCAAGCTCTCATCTTCGCATGATGAGTGATTCTAAGCATGTTTTTCATGAATCTTATGGTTTTGTGATCATTGAAGCTCGATTTAACTAACCTAGGTGTTAGTTTTAAGAATTGTTAAAGTTTTCTATAGTTGCCATTGTTGAATCTTAGAGTTTTAGTTGAGGCATATGAATGGTTAAGTTAATTTGATGCGTGAGTACTTGTGATTAATGAATGACATTCTCCAAGTGAGTAGTGGTTGATGATTTCACAGGTTGATATGTTTATGAAAATATCAATTTGACATTCAGTGGTTTGATTGACTTGTAAATGGTCATAAAACTTTATGGAATTTTCATAAAAGAAAATTGAACTGTCATATGCATAAAATAATTTGTTATAAGGTATTTGACACTGATAAATTAAAATGAATTACCATATATATCAAGATTTGAATCAACCAATACATAATCAGGGAAAAGGAAAAAATTATGGATTAGTCCCTAACATTTCACTTATTATCGTTTTGGTCGGCAAGTTCATATGGTATAGTTATAGTTGTAAATGTAATGTATGTGTTTGAATTATAAATTTATATTTTGTGAATGTACTTTGAATGATATACAAATTGATACAAAATGTGGGAAATGGACTACATTGTAAAGAATTGAATTGATGTGTTAAATATGCCCAAATGAACCTAAGAAAGGATAGGATACGATTGGCATTCCAATATGTTTATTTACACGTTGTAAATGATAAGTAAAAGAGATGGCACTAAGTATATTGATGTACGAAGAAATCATTGATTATATTGGAATCTTGAATTTGTTATAGATTACCAAGATATGTCTCTATGGAGACCCTGTTGTTGGGAAGGGATGATACAATATATGATATATGTGCCTACGGGCTCAGCACTTCGGTGCCCTTATGTGGTGTAGTTAAATATGGAAACAAGTAAGTTTTATAGTTAAGTAATTCATTACGTTAATTTTTAATCAAGGTGAGTTTACTATTTCAAAACATATGAACTTACTAAGCATTCATAATGCTTACTTTGTTACGTCTTTTGTTTTTTGTAGTGGTCATTTTGCGAAATGCATCAATCGGATCACCTCAAAGCTCACACTATCCAGCTTCTGGCTTGGTATACTTTTAAACATTTTGGACTTCATTATGTGGCACATATATATATATGTTATGATATGTAGATGTGTGTACCTTGAATTATGGTGTTTTTGAATCTTAATTTTGAATTGTTATATATATTGCACTTAAGTGTGAATGATGGTAATATGTTTGGCTTTAGTTGAGGCATATGAATGGTTAAGTTGAGATGATGCTTTAGTACTTGTGGTTAATGAATGACATGGTCTAAGTGAGCAATGGTTGATGATTTCATAGGTTGATATGTTTAGGAAAATACCTATTTGACATTCAATGGTTTGATTGACTTGTAAATGGTCAATGATAATAAGTGCATAACTCAAGTAGTATGAATTGCTTAGGTAGAAATTAAATTGTTGTGATGTAAATGCCAAGTATGACATGTAATTATTATGGATTGAGGAATGGTTGAATTGTGGTACATAGGTATGGCTTGAATTAATTTTGTGCAAGTAGAAATGTGTGTTTAAAAGCACCATATGAGTTTGAAACTTGTTTTGGCATGAAATAGGACCAAAATATGATATACTTGGACTTCTCGCAATAAATATTGATATTAAAGGTTGAAATATCAATACCTTACCAAATGAATAGTATTTTAAAACGATAAAATGTCAAATTGGTATCGATACCAATATACAGTATCAATACTTATTTCCAAGGATCGATACTTTATAAAGGTGTCGATACGAATTGATCTATTTTAAAAAAAATTTAATGGTAGAATGCCAAAATGGTATCGATACATCTTAGAAGTAGTACCGGTACGTTATTCATAGTATCAATACTTTTAAATTTTAATTTTATTCTGGGTATCAATACATATACTCATACTTTGAGAGGTTTACAGTTTGGTCGTTATTCATGCTCGAGTCAACTTAAGAATTGTCGTAAGCTCAATTGAGTTTCAATTTTCTTGGTATATTGTAATAGACATGCTATTATGATAAGAATTTGTAATTGAATGAATTTTTATTAACAATTAAATGTGATTTGCTCTGGTAAAAGTAGTAGCATCCTGTAACTCGGGTCTGAAGACTCGGCCGGGTAAGGGGTGTTACAATTTTGACCTGCAATAATTCGTTGTGGCAAATCAGACTCCTTTCAGCACTTAATGTGCTTATTTTTAAGTCATTTTATGTTACTTTAATGCTTTTTTTTATTTAAGTAACTTAGATTTAATTTTAGCAAAATAAGTGTTTTATGCATAATTTAGCGTTAGTTAACCAAATGGATCAATACGGGCCTAAGGTAGTTTTAACGAGCTTCATCAAATGTGCATGGCACCCATTTTCAGGCCTAAGATCATCAAGATTGAAAATCGAGCCGTAACACGAACTTTTAGGGTTGTAACACAGCAAGACAAGCTCTAGAATTTAGGTTTGAAGTTATGTGTCGCGACACAGTTGTGACGAGGGCCAGAAATTAATCAAGGTGTTTTCATCCGCGCAATCCACATTTATCATATTTTAGGCCTATATCTGACCTAATTAGGGTAGCTAATTATGCATATAAATAACAAGGCTTAGGCTGAGCTATGGAAGGACATAGAATCCATTCTTAGGCTTTTAATTAGTATATTTAGTTTAATTAGGTTTTTATTTTAGTTCTTAAACAGTTTTTCTTCTTTTTTTAGTTTTGGATTCGATTTGAGTTCAAACCTCCATTATCTGATTATTCAGTGTTTTTATTTTATCTTTCTCTTGTAGTCGTCAATATCTCACTAGATGTTAAGTGGTTTTCTACAACCAAGCACATCAAACATCTCAAACGGATTGATTTTTATTCTCCTCTCATTTTAGTTTAATTTGTATGTTTTGCATCATTAAATTATTTCTACGGAAAATGGTATTTAGATTCACGACTAGTTATTTCCTTTAGGAATATTAACGAGCAGATATTGGAGTAATTAACAGGAGAACAAGGGTTTATCTTAGAATTAGTTGGCTTAAATTGTGCATGCTTAAACACTAGGCTTGACGACCCTAGGAAGTAATCTAGGTAGATAGGGTGAGAGGATAAGTCTATCGAGTACCTCATAATTTATCCTGATTTTAAACAGCAAGGTCAAAAGATAAGTGGGTTTTTATTGTTTAATTAATTAGTTAGAGGCTGAAATATAATAATTTCTATGTGTTATTTGAAACTATGTTGATTTTTAAGTTAAGTTTGGCTTTTCAATTGATCCAAGCATGTGATGAAATCAAGATTAAATGACTTCTTATAATATTTAAAATGATTTGGAACTTAATTAGATGAGTTAGTGATTATTAAGGATGATTTAAAGTGTTTTTGAACCAATTTTGAGGTCCCATGCTTCATGTCTCGAGACTAAACCCTTCAGGTATTGACACTTGCAAGTCAGTAGATAAAACGATATAGTAACTAGGCAAAGTCTTGATACTTAAGGCCTAATTATGAAGACTTATAGGCCATGTAACACCCTAAACCTACCCAATTCATCGAATCTAGATCTTGGGTGTTACATTACTATCATAGACTTATACATGCAAATAGAACCGATGCACTCCAAGGTGAATGACTAGGTCGAGCAAAACCCCTATCTATCAATTCTTTCAACTATACTTTCAATTCTTTTAATTCTATTGGAACCATTCGATAATGTTCTATAGATATACGAGTTGTTCCTAGCATAAGATCTATAGAAAATTCCATTTTTCTGTCAGGCAGTAATCCGAGTAATTCTTTTGGAAATACATCAGGAAATTCACAAACAAACGGCACTGACTGAATAATCGACTCAGATACTTTAGTGTCTAACACATAATCCAGGTAAGCACCGTACCCTTTTCTGATATTTTTCTATGCTGATATAGAAGAAATCATATTAGATAGCTCATCCAGTTTATCAGATTCAACATGGAGTAATTCACCATTCTGACATTTCAACACAATGTATTTCTGTATACAATTCACCACTGTATCATGTTGAGTTAGCTAATCCATTCCCAAAATTACATCAAATTAATCAAAGGGCAGTAGCATCAAATCAGCCGAGAAACAATAACCCTTTACCATCAACAGACAATTTTTACAAACTTTATCAACTGTAACATACTGGTCCAGGGGATTTGAAACTTTAACCACAACTTTAGTGAATTCAACAGGTAAATTTTTAACAGACACTAAATTCATGCATATGTATGAATGTGTTGAACCAGGATCAACCAAAGCAATAATATTAGTGTCAAGAAGAGAAAATGTACCAGAAATAACATCAGGTGTAGAAGCATCCTCTCTTGCAAGTATAGTATATGTTCTTGCCGGTGCTCTAGCTTCAGATTTATCTGTTGAATCTTTTGTCACACCTCGGCTAATACTAACATTGTCGGGGTGCCGAGCTGGTCTGCCTCTCTAGACAAGATTGCTCGGCCTAGAGGCCTAAACAGTATCTTTTATAGGCTTATCTTGCAACACCCCGAACCCAGCCTAGAAGTCATGGCCGAATTTGGTGATGTCACATTGAAGTGTTTTTCATAAAATAACTCGTCATTAAAGTAAAACCCTATTTTCTATTAGTCCTCTTTTTATCATCTTTCATTATTTCTAAGATGTGTCATTCATTTCCAAAACGTGAATCATTATCAAAAAGTTGTTTACTTTCAACACGTTATTAATTTTCAAAAAGTCTCTTTTCGTAGAAGCTTTTAAAATAGTTTACGTATTCATGTGTAATTTGTTAAAATAGTTTGATTTTTTGAAAACTCGATTGTCTCTACTGCTAGCAGATATAAATCCAAACAATAAAGATCCCAAATTATCCCTAAAAATTTAAGAGGCCATTATTACAGTAAATACCCCAAAATAAGACCAAATTTATAATTAATTACTAAAATAGAACGAAATGAGCCGTGAGGCCACACTCGAGTCCTTCGTAGCACCGATCTGCCTTTGACTGGGGATTACCTGTACAGATAAAACTGAGGGGTGAGTTTACGAAAACTCAGTGTGTAATCCCAAATAAATCAACCAGACAGAGAGCAAATACAATCTGGGCCTGAGCCCATTTCAGTAACGGTTCAGTTTCAGTTAGAGCCTTAGCCCATTACAAATCAATAACAGTTTGGGCCTAAGCCCATGTCCGTAACAGTAACGGTTCAGATATGCAGTCAGGGAACCCTACCCAACTAGCCTCTACACTCCATCTCCGTCCAACCCTACACTCCATGTGGGGATATAATCAACCCACCCATCCCTACACCCCAAATAGTACCGGTTGCGGCACTGAACAGTAATTTGCAACTGAGCTGCCAGTACAGTACATTTTCTCCAATCATAATATACCCATCCCCATGCAATGCATCATGCAAACATATCATGTCATGTCATAATATTATACATGTACTCAATATAGTTAAAAATAGCATGCTAAAATATAGTCTTACATGTATATAGATCCATACATTATATAGGGGCATAACAGTCATTCAATCAATTCGAGGGTCTAGGTAACCTTATCGACCCAACGATAGGTTCATAGTTGTCTTGGACGACCCGTGTAACCATAGCACGCAAACGGTGAAAATGGGCCCACGACCTATATTGTGAGCCGTGTGGGTCACACAGGCATGGCCTTGACCATGTGGATTACACAACCTGGCCCAATAATTTCCACACGTTCGTGTGGTTCACCCATGTGGGGCCCACATGCCTGTGGGGCCCACACGACCCAAACCATGAAATCACACATGGTCGGCCTCGTTGATCATACACCCATGTTTAATCACGCGGCCTACCTACATAGGCGCGAGCACACCCGTGTGGCATCGCGTTCACTTGTTCCGGCTTTTGTCGATTTCTATAATCGAAGTTATGTTTATACACACATTGTTTGTGATAGTGCGCAAATAGCCCACGAGCACTCCAAACATACATTTGATCGATCCATTACCAATTAATCTCCTAAACTTTTACTAAATCGAAACACACGAGTTGAACGAGTGTTAAACTAATGACAATGTTACCTTCGATCGAGTAAAGGGGGAGGTTTCATTCACTTCAATGCCAATGAAATATCTTTCACTCCTTAAATAGTTCTTAGGCATCAACCGCATTCAAAAAGGCATTGATTCCAAGCAACAAGATAACCATATACCAAAAGCACTTACCAACGACGAAGAGCAAGATTAATAGCAAGTCTAAAATACTTACCAGAAATCGAGGGGGAACATAGACGGCCCCCAGAAGGAGGAAAAGGTTTGACAGTGAAGAGGAGGAAGAGACGAATGGAGAAAAGGGAAAGATTCAGCCTAGAGCAAAGTAGAGAACGCTCGCCCACAACACAATCACAGTAGAAAAATCGAACAAGTGTTCGGCAAAGAAGAATTGCTTAATGTGAAAAAGAAATGGCAAAACTGAAAGAACAATGGTCTAACCCAACTCACACTTCACAGAAATTCGGTAAGAATAGAAGAAAAAAAGAAGACGACCGGCTCCAGAGCAGAGAACAAAACCCAAAATCGACTTGCAAAAAGGGAGCAAAAGAAGAAAAAGCAATGTAAGTCACCCAAGAAAAATTAGGGTAAGAGAGAAAGGTTTTCAGCCAATTTTCAGGGAGAAAAAGAATAGATAAGCATTACAGCCAAAATCCCCCTACACAATGCGATTCTACCCAAATTCTATCACCCAACTCTCCCCAAAATCATTCCTAAAATCACTTAACCAAATCCCCACTTATCCACATCCCTTAACAACACAAATTCCCCCCAAACTCTCCCAAAGAATCGGCCACACATTCCCACACCCGTCAAATTCCCAAAGTTTCAGTCAACTACAACTCTCCCATGGCCAACAGTAAAAATAAATTCCCTGCTTGTGCCAGTACTCGAACTCCAGACCTCCTGCTCATTAACACTCCTTTTAACCACCAGACCAGCAGGGCCATTGTCATGTTTTTCGAATATTTAATAATAAGCCCACTAATTAGAGTTAGGGGTTTATTCAATTAAGAAACAAAAATTTTCCCAAGCTAAAGCTTGAACTAGGGACCTCGTAGACACTTCTCAGAACACTTAACCACTGAAGCAGATATATAGTTACGTAACACAAACATATGAAAATATATATTAAGGATTTTTTAGGCGTTACAACTCTACCCCTTTAAAAGAAAAGTTTGGCCTCGAAATTTTACCTGATCAGAACAAATGAGGGCATTGTTGTTGCATCGCCTCCTCAGGTTCCCATGTGGCCTCCTCTGAGCTATCATTACACCAAAGAACCTTCACCAGTGAGTTAGGCTTCCTTCTTAAAACCTTGACATCACGTTCTAATATCTAAACTGGCTCCTCTTCAAAGGTCAAATCTGGCCTTACCTCAATCTCCTCAACCGAAATAATATGCCTGGAATCAGAGCAGTAGTGCCTCAACATAGAGACATGGAACACATCGTGAATCTGATCTAGCTCTGAAGGTAACTCCAACTGATAGGCAACCGGCCCCATAGGTTTCAGTATGCGGTAAGGCCCAATAAACCTAGGGCTCAACTTGCCCTTACATCTAAACCTTAGTACCTTTATCCATGGCGAGACCTTAAGAAAAACAAAGTCTCTCACAGAATACTCAATCTCTTTATGCTTCAGATCTGCATATGACTTCACGCTTAAGACCTAGCCACCAATATAACTCACGAAGGTCTCGGTTACATCTTATTCCCGCCAGGATACATACCATAGGGGATACTATGTGCTTCTCATAGTATAGACTGCCTCAAATAAGTATCCTTCAATACACAGATTATTCCATGGAAACAGAGCACCCATTCGCTATTCGGTCCAAAATCCATAGTATGCCCACTCTCAACCTATCAGAAATGAAAACCCAATGACTCGTTTTCCATTGATTTACCCTTAATTTGATCCATCCACATCAGTTTGACCTGAAGCTCGGCAACAAACTACCATCATCAAATAAACTGAGATGAGCAAACATCGCCTTCAGATCAATCATAACCTTACGGCTTAGTGCATCCACCACCACATTAGCCTTCCCAAGATGGTTTTCGATCGTACAGTCATAGTTTTTAAGTAGCTCAATCCATCTACACTGCCTAAGATTTAGCTATTTCTGAGTGAGGATATATTTAAGGCTCTTGCGATCGGTGAAGATGATACACCTCTCACCGTCTAGATAATGCCTCCAAATCTTCAGTCTGAATACTATCGCAGCCAACTCCAAGTCATGCGTCGGATAATTCACTTCATGAATCTTTAACTGCAGAGACGCATACGCTACTACCTTACCCTCTTGCATCAACACACATCCCAAGCCAACATGTGATGCATAGTTATAGATAGTGAACTCTTTCCCTAACTCTGGCTGTACCAAGACAAGGGCCTCAGTTAAAACCTTCTTGAACTTCTTGAAGCTCTCCTGCTACACATCAGTCCAGTTAAACGGCACACCCTTATGTAACAGCTTAGTCAGAGGTACTACAATCAGTGAAAACCCCTCTACAAAACATCGATAATACCCTGCTAGTCCTAGAAAATTGTGAATTTTAGATACAGTCTTAGGCGGCTTCCAATCCAAAACAGCCTTAATCTTTTGAGGATCAACCCTAATCCCTTCAGCAGATACCACATGGCCCAGAAATGTTACCTCTCGTAACTAGAACTCATATTTACTAAACTTAGCGTACAGTCGTTTCTCCCTCAGAATCTGTAGAACCACTCAGAGATGTTCATCATGTTCATTCTCAGTCCTCAAATACACCAGGATGTCATCAATAAAAACCACTACGAACTGATATAGATAGGGCTAGAACACTCGGCTCATCAGATCTATAAAAGTTGCTGGTGCATTCGTCAATCCAAATGGCATCACTAGGAACTCATTGTGGCCATAACAAGTCCTAAACACTGTCTTGTATACATCAGTCTCTTTGACCCTCAGTTGATGGTACCCAGATCGGATATCAATCTTAGAGAAAACCAAAGCTCCTCGAAATTGGCCAAACAGATTATCTGTCCTCGGTAGGGGGTACTTGTTCTTAATGGTCAATTTATTCAATTGCCAGTAATCGATGCACATACGCATAGCTCTATTCTTCTTTTCTCAAACAAAACAGGTGCTCCCCAAAGAGATACACTAGGGCGGATGAACCCATGATCTAACAATTCTTGAATCTGAGCTTTAAGCTCCACAAGCTCCTTCGGTGCCATTCTATAAGGGGAGATGGACACCGGAGCTGTACCAAGTAGAAGCTCAATCCCAAACTTAACTTCCCGGTTTGGAGGTAACCTAGGTAGTTCATCAAGAAAGACATCCAGAAAATCTTTAACTATTTTGATATCTTTAACAGAAGAAACCTAGATCTGAAACACTAATGTAGGACAGATACGCCTGACATCCCTTACGAACCAACTTCTCGGCCCTTAATGCAGAAATCACATTCGACAAGTAATTTCATTGTTCCCCAATTACAGCTATCTCGTCGTCCTCTATAGTTCTCAGTACAATCCGTTTAGTGGCACAATCCAAACTCACTCTACGTTTAACCAGCCAATTCATTCCTAGTATTAAATCAAACTCTCCAAAAGGAAGTTCCATCAAATTCTCCAAAATGATAACCCCTTGATCCTCCAAAAGAACATCTCTAAACAGTTTATTTACCCTCACCAACTGCCCCAATGGACTTAATATAGTAACCTCACTCATAGTGCTCTCAACCAAGATACCCAAAGTTTCAGACACAGTACAGGCTATATAGGAGTGAGTAGATCCTATATCTATCAATGCAATATAGGTACATCATAGATAAAGAATGTACCCGTGATAACATCGAGAGCATCACCATCCTCTCGGCGTTGTATAGCATAAACTAGAGCCGGCTGCCTCACCTCTGTATGTCCATCACCTCTACCCGGTGCTCTCTGACCACGGGCCAAACAATTGCCACCTCTGGCCTGACCATGGCCTCTCAGTGGATGCTGAACACCCCTCGACGGCTGTGCAGTACCAAACCCTGGAACTTGCATCTGATCGGGCCTCCATGGACCCTCTCTGATACGATGTTATAATGATCTGCACCTCAAACATGCCCCAGTCCTTTTGCAACACTCGCCCTGATGGCGTCTCCCATAATTAGCACAGCACTACAGTCCAGTAGTAGCAACAGGAGCCCTAACTCTGACCGGCCCATCAACTCTGGCATTTTTCTTAGGCCTCAGAAAGGAACTCGAGGGCTCTGAATCCCTCTTGTTCTTAGCCCTCTCTTTCGCATGATACTAGCGCTCAGCGCGCTTCAATTCCTCAGCGATCTTTGCCTTATCAACCAATACAGCAAAATCTTGCTCCTTCTATAGAGCGATCAAAACCCATAAACCATTCCTGAGGCCATCCTCAAAGTGAACACATCGCTCGTACTTAGTCGCCACCATCCATCACGCATAGCAGCTCAGTTGCAAAAATTCAGCCTCATATTTAGCCACTGATCTTTCTGCTTGGGTCAGATTCAAAAACTCTCTCTTCCAGGCGTCCACATAACTAGCACCCATATATTTTCCCTGAAAAGTAGTCCTGAAAAACTCCCAAGACAATCGATCGGGCTAAGCGCCCTTTTTAACCGTAAGCCACCACTAGTAAGCTTTATCTCTCAACAGTGACATTGCACCCTTTAGTTTCTGCTCGAGAGTGCAGCCGAGATCGTCCATGATCCTTTCTATGGCCTCAATCCAATACTCAGCCATATTAGAAGCAACTACAGCAACACCCCTGAAAATTTCAACTCCATTAGACTGGAGTCGTTCCGTCACTGAACCCTCGGCCCGCAGCACCAGTATTGGACCCAGTGACCCTCTCTAGAATCTGTAACATGGCTTGGTAAAGCACGTCATCCCTAGCCGCACGATCATGAGACCCAGTCTCAGTCACAGGTGAAACTGGTGCCCCCCTAGTTTCTACATTAGGTATGTGGCCAGATGATGAAGACCCAACTCGAGCTCCTCCATAGCCTCCGCTGCGGCCTCTTATACCCTATCCCCGAGTACCTCTAGTGCTTATTATCGTATTGTGTTTTATCTGTATTAACAATTTTATTCATCAATTTAAAGTTTCAGTGTTTATTAACAAATATTTTATGGAAAACGGTATTGGTAATTCAAAGTTCGCTTTCTTAGACCGCAGTCTCACTACAGTTTTACTATTGTCTCAGTATGCACTACTAAAGTATTTTTAGTACAGTATGCTATCTATATTTAGGCTCAGTATTTACAATCTATAGCATTTTAATCAAAACGTATAAAAGTTACAGAAAACATACAGGATCGGCATTGGAGACTCAGTGTACCACACATTCAATAAAACATTTCAAAACGTTTCAAATTATTTGAAAGTAATCCTTTAGAAATTCAAAATTTTAAAACCTAAATCCACAGCCGAGTTTTGCAACCAGGATCTAATACCACTAAATGTAACACCCCAAACCCAGCCTAAACGTTATGGTCGAATCTGACGATGTAACATTGAAGTGTTTTTCATAAAATAAGTCATCATTAAAGTAAAACCCTCTTTTCCATTAGTCCTCTTTTTATCATCTTTCATTGTTTCTAAGATGTGTCGTTCATTTCCAAAACGTGAATCATTAACAAAAAGTTGTTTACTTTCAGAACGTTATTAATTTTCAAAACGTCTCTTTTCGCAGAAGCTTTTAAAATAGTTTATGTATTCGTGTGCAATTTGTTAAAATAGTTTGATCTTTTGAAAACTCGATTGTCCCTACTACTAGCAGATATAAATCCAAACAATAAAAATCCCAAATTATCCCTGAAAATTTAAGAGGCCATTATTACAGTAAATACCCCAAAATAAGACCAAATTTATAATTAATTACTAAAATAAAACGAAATGAGTCGTGTGGCCACCGTCGAGTCCTCCGCAGTACTGATTTGCCTATGACTGGAGATTACCTGTACAGATAAAATAGAGGGGTGAGTTTATGAAAACTTAGTACGTAGTCCCTTATAAATCAACCAGACAGAGAGCAAATACAATCTAGGCCTAAGCCCATTTCAGTAACGGTTCAGTTTCAGTTAGGGCCTTAGCCCATTACAATATCAATAACAGTTTGGGCCTAAGCCCATCTCCGTAACAATAATGGTTCAGATATGAAATAAGGGAATCCTACCCAACCAGCCTCTACACTCCATCTCCGTCCAACCCTACACTCCATGTAGGGATATAATCAATCCAGCCATCCCTACACTCCAAGTAGTACCAGTTGTGGCACTAAATAGTAATTTGCAACTGAGCTGCCAGTACAGTACACTTTCTCCAAGCATAATATACCCATCCCCATGCAATGCATCATGCAAACATATCATGTCATGTCATAATATTATACATGTACTCAACACAGTTAAAAATAGCATGCTAAAAAATAGTCATACATGTATATAGATCCATACATTATATAGGGGCATAACAGTTATTCAATCAATTAGAGGGTCTAGGTAACCTTATCGACCCAACGGTTTCGACTTGTTCACTTGTTTCGACTTTTGCCGATTTCTATAATCGAAGTTGTGTTTATACACACCTTATTTGCGAAAGTGCGTAAATAGCCCACGAGCACTCCAAACATACATTTGACTGAACCATTACCAATTAATCTCCTAAACTTTTACTTAATCGAAACACACGAGTTAAACGCGTGTTAAACAAATGAAAATGTTACCTTCGATCGAGTAAAGAGGGAGGTTTCATTCACTTCAATGCCAATGAAATATCTTTCACTCCTCGAATAGTTTCGAGGCATCAACCGCAATCAGATAGGCATTAATTCAAAGCAACAAGATAACCATATGCCAATAGCACTTACCAGAAATCGAGGGGGAACACAGATGGCCCCTAAAAGGAGGAAAAGGTTCGACAATAAAGAGGAGGAAGAGACGGATGGAGAAAAGGGAAAGATTCGGCCTAGAGCAAAGTAGAGAACACTCATCCACAACCCAATCACAGTAGAAAAATCGAATATGTATTAGGCAAAGAAGATTTGCCTAACGTGAAAAGAAATGGCAAAACCGAAAGAACAATGGTCTAACCCAACTCACACTTCACAAAAATTTGGTAAGAACAGAAGAAGAAAAAAAAGTCGACTGGCTCCAAAGCAGAGAACAAAACGCAAAACCAACTTGCAAAAAGGGAGCAAAAGAAGAAAAAGCAATGTAAGGCACCCAAGAAAATTTCAGCTAAGAGAGAAAAGTTTTTAGCCAATTTTCAGAGAAAAAAAGAACAGAATAGCATTGTAGCCAAAATCCCCCTACACAATTCGATTCTTCCCAAATTCTATCACCCAACTCTCCCTAAAATAACTCCTAAAATCACTCAACCAAATCCCCACTTATCTACATCCCTTAAAAACCCAAATTCCCCCCAAACTCTCCCAAAGAATCGGCCACACATTCCCACACCCCTTAAAGTCCCAGAGTTTTAGTCAACTATAACTCTCCCATGGCCAACAATAAAAATAAATTCCCTGCTTGCGCTAGTACTTGAACTCCAAACCTCCCGCTCATTAACACTCCTTTTAACCATCAGACCAGCAGGCCCATTCTGTCATGTTTTTCCAATATTTAATAATAAGCCCACTAATTAAAGTTACGGGTTTATTCAATTTAGAAGCAAAAATTTGCCCAAACTAAAGTTTAAAGTTAGGACCTCTTAGACACTTTCCAGAACACTTAACCACTGAAGCAGAAACACAGTTGTGTAATACAAATATACGAAAATAAATATTAAGTATTTTTGGGGCGTTACATATCTGGCAATCTCTGAGATAGTGGTCAAAAGAACTACATCTAAAACAAGCTCCACTTCTTATGCGGTATTCACTGAAATGCAATTTATTGCAATGTTTGCATATTGGTTTAGGACTTCCAACACTCCCTACACTTGTAATGAATGGAGACAGAGATCTTGGATTAGAGCGTTCAGAGCCTCATTCTTTTCTAGAATACCCCACAGATGTAGTAAAATGATAACGGTACTTCTTTGATTTATTTGAAGTAAATGATTATGACTTGCCCATAAATCTCTTACCATAAATCTAGGCTTCTATCTCTACTTTGTGTGCTCGACCAGCCAATACCATAATTTCCTTTAATTCTAGAATTTCAATCAATAGCTTGATATCTTAATTTAAACCCTCTTCGAAACATTTACACATAGCAGCCTCAGTCGGAACCTATTCTCTGGCATATTTAATGAATTCTTGTTCATATTCAATACTGTCATACTTCCCCGTTTGAGCTATAATAATTCTTTCTTTTTTTGATCTAGAAATCTCTGACTAATGTACTTGTTTCTAAATTTCATTTGGAAAAACTCCTATGTAACATTTTCTCTCGGTACAACAGAAATCAAAGTATTCCCTCACTGATAAGCCGAATCTTTTAACAATGATACAACACATTTAGACATTCAGCTAGTGTACATGATAATTCATCAAAAACTCTGATGGTATTTTCTAACCAAAACTCAGCCCTTTTCGGATCATCTTCAGCAGTAGCCCTAAATTCTTCTGCCCCATATTTATGAATTTTATCTACCAGAGACTTACCAGTTCTAACAGGTTCAACACCTTGTGGCATCTCAGGAATCAGTTGAGGAGCAGGAAGGGGAGGTTGTTGTACAACAGGATTTGTTCTTATAAATTCTGTAAACCACTTATTCATCATTTGGAAGAAGACTTCTTTTGCCTCTTCACCTCGGCCCTCAGATTCGGGCCTTCTACTATTAGATGCAACTCCTTGAGCTGAAGTTGGAGCATTACTTTCAACTTCCTTGAATTCAGTTCTAGCTTAGTTGGATGACATTACTATATGAAAAACATGTTTAAAATGGTTATGAGATATCACACTATCACAAATTATATAATGGCATGTATAGCTAAACTCGTACTTGCTACGTTAGTCTGAGAATTGGCTAAACTGTAACTCTGATACCAATAAATGTAACACCCATAACCCGTATCTGTCGCCGAAATAGAGTTACGGAGCATTACTGGAATTTACAGAACAATTATAAACATTTTATGTCATTTACTATTCATATTTAAAAATAATCATATGGTCCCTTGAATGAACCCTCGAGGCCCAATTTAAGCTTTAGAAACAAGTCGGGACTAAACTGGGATTTCAAAAAGTTTTTGCAAAAATTAAAAAATTTTCTCATATACAAGGGTCACACGCCCGTACGAATAGGTCATATGAACAAATGACATGCCCATGTCCCAGGCCATGTGGGCATTCAATGTGAGGTACACGGCCATGTTCCAGCCCATTTCCTTACACGTGTAACTCTCTAACTTGATCCACACGGCCTACCACATGCCCATGTGCTAGGCCATGTGGTCAATTTGATTTTCACAAATTAGGTGGAGGTTTCACGCGGCCAAGACACACGCCCGTGTTCTAGGCCGTGTATCTCACACGACTGGGACAGAGGCTTGTGTGCCCAATTTTGAGCATTTTGTTTCTTAATTTTAGGATGCAAGGGAAAAATGGCCAAACCATATGCCCATGTGCCAGGCTATGTGCCACACACGGTCAAGACACATGCCTATGTGTCTACTCGTGTGGACAAAATAAGGCCATTTCCTATCCTTATTTGTAACAGCCCATTTTTAGTTAAATTAGAATAGTGGTTTTGAGACCACAAATCTGAGGTCAAAATATTTATTTTAATATTATTTTAATGTCAACAGCATGATAATGTGATTGTGTGAAAGTTTCGTGAAGTAATTTTATCGTTTGAATGATTAATTCGGTAAAAGGGACTAAATTGTGTAAACTGTAAAAGTGGAGTTCTTTTAGGTAAAAGTGTTTAATAGCTATTGAACCTTAAATTTAAGGTCCTTATATTGCAATTAGACCATTAACAGCATGAGTGGACATATATGGACACAAAATGGATGTTAATAAATAGCTTTATTAAAGGTTAATATTGTAATTTGGTTATTTAAGTATAATAAATAAAACAAAATCAAAATTTTAAAGGATATCACCTTTCTAGCCAATTTTCAACAAAATAAAGAACCATTTTAGGGTTTGAAATTTGACAACTTAAATCTTGGCTATTAAGGTACGATTTTTGTCCCGTTTTTAATGATTTATATGTTTTTAAGATCGTTGCAACTAGTACTAGCTAGCCCAGGGACTAATTTACAAAACTATTAAAGATTTTGAATGATGTCATTGATGAATACATGATTATTTTGATGTTTGATTATAGATTTTGAATAGTTTTTTATAGTTAAACAAGTTTTGTTAAGTAATTTTTAGTGAAAATGCAAAAATAGGGATTAAATTGTGAAATGTGTAAAGTTAGTGGTTAAAATGTGAAATAAATGAAAAATATGTGCTGCTAGAAGCATAATAGTAATTTTACTAGCATGGGTTTAATTGAAATTTCATTAATTTGTGATTTTATGAAATGAAGACTAAATTGTGAAAAATGTGAAATATTAGGGGCAAAAGTGTAAATAAGTTTTAAAGTGTGTTTTGGATTAAATTGAATGAATAGATGATTGAATAAGTCAATTTTGAATATATTTAGATCAAGAAAGAAGAAATACAAACTTAGATCTGGGAAAGAATAAAGTTACAGAATAGTTGACTCGATACGTCGTTTTAGCGTCCGAGGTAAGTTCGTATGTTATAATTTTATTTTAAATACATTGTATATGCTTTGATATAGCATAAATTGTGATTATGTAACTTCAGACAAGTTTTGGAATGAGTCGACGATGATTTGACAATTGGAATCCTGGTTGAACCATAGGAATAGTTTAGGATGCTAGTGACATGTCATTAAAGATACTTTGAGTTGGCTTTGGGCCATGATATAGCACTTAGGGTGCGAGATAAACTGATTTGGCTTCGGGCCATGCATATCGACTGATTTGGCTTCAGGTCGTGATATTAGTATTTCGGATAAGTTACGTTGATTTGGCTTCGGGCCATGGTATAGGTACTTATCATGTGAGATCCTTGAGTATCTGACTTCTATTTCGGATGGTCCAATAGGTAAATGAAAGACGAGAATGTATATGAGGTTGGTACGAGATGGTATAGGTATGTATACAAATTATTGTAGTGTTGAATCGAAGAAATGAGAATGAAAGTATATAGTTTTGTGAATGAGCATTTGAAAGGTTTGATAGTTAAGGAAAGTTACATATTGATTATTTCAAATCATTGATTTATGTTTATGTGATTACATTAATTTTATATCATACGAGCTTACTAAGCTTTATAGCTTACTTTGTTTATTTTTCCCATGTTTTATAGTGAATTCAAAGCTAGCTCAGACTCGGGGATCGTCGGAGACATCGTCACACCATCCACCTATCTCTCGGTACCTATGAACTTGGTATTTTAAGTATATGGCATGTATAGGAACTTTAGTCATTTTGATTATGACTTGATAATGATTTTGGCCGAATGAATTGGCTTGTAAAAGTATATGTTTTGGTATGTATAAATAGCCATGAGTGATGGCTTATTTTGGTACATTTGGTATGTTTGAATCATGCATATATATGTATGATTATGTCTTATGAATTAAGTTGGTTGATGGTTGTGTGATGATTGATGATAATAGGTTTTATGAATGTTAAATTGATGATTTGTGGATGTTGGTATGCTTGTGAAATTAGGCCAAATAATGCATATTTGAGTTTGGTCATTTTGATGTTTGAAGTAGTTGATATTTGGTATGCGCAAAATGGCAAATTGAAATATTGTATGTCTTGTATATTGTTGGTATTGAAATGGTTTAAATGATACTTGGTTAAGGTGAATTTAATGCCTATTATGCTTTGAATTGATGGGTAGGTGTGTGGCAATTTGGGTGGAAAAATGGCTTGGTAAATAGCCTATTTTTGTCCACACGGGCAGAGACACAGGCATGTGTCTCAGTCGTGTGTGACACACGACCAAGTACACGGCCGTGTGTGCCCTGGTGTGGTTTTAGAAACCAAGTCAGTATGCTCCACACAGTCTCACACATGAGTGTGTGACTTGGCCGTGTGTAATAAGTTAATATACCCTACAAGTTTGGCACGACCTAGCACATGGCCTGGCACACGGGCATGTGTGGCCATTTTTAGGGCACATGGGCGTGTGTGTTGGCCATGTAACCCAAGTCATAGAGTTACACCGGGTTGGACAAGGGCTAAGACACAACCATATGCTCCCATTTTAAATGTCCACACGGCTTGTGACACGGGCGTGTGTCCCTATTTTAAAGAAAATTTTCTAATATTCGTAAAAGATTCAAAAGTCATCAGTTTAGTCTCGAACCACTCCCATTGCATGTTTAGGGCATCGTAGGCTCGTATTAGGAAAAATTGATTGAGATTGAATGATGAATGGTTGAATTGAGAAAATGAATGCTAAATGAATGTTTAATTGTATTGAAAGACTGGTAATGCTCCGTAATCCGATTTCGGCATTGAATACGGGTGAAGGGTGTTATATTTATTGGTATCAGAGCTACGGTTTAGTCGATTTTAGGTGAGAGTCTAGCTATACATACCATATATAAACTATGATAGTGTGATGACTTTTGACATTTTAAAATGTGTTTTCATATAGTAAATGGATCCCAATCGAGCTGTAGCTGATGAGGTTGAGAGTAATGTGTCCGCTCTTGCTCAAGGGACAGCGTTGTCTAATTCTAGACCTGTGTCGGGTAGCCAGGGAGGAGAGGCTAGAGAAGCCTTCTACCAAATGATGAACAAATGGTTCATACAATAATCCGGACAAATCCGGCTGCTTAACAACCTCCACCCCGTCCTAATCTCTAACCGATTCCCATAGCTCCTCAAGGTGTCAAGCTTTTAAGATTGAGTAAGCCTCCAGTTGACAAGATCTGTAAACAAGAGGCTGATGATGATCCTAAGAGAGCCGAGTTTTGGCTTGAAAATACGAATCGAGTGTCTGATGAGCTTTCTTGCACACCAGTTGAATGTTTAAAGTGTGATACATCCCTTCTGAGAGACATCACATATCAGTGGTGGAATACGTTAGTATCCGTGATGCCAAGGGAGAGAGTTACTTGAGAATTCTTTTAGATTGAGTTTTGAAAGAAATACATCAGTCAATGGTTTCTGGATCAAAAGCATAAAGAGTTTTTAGAACTAAAACAAGGCCGCATGATTTTAACCGAGTATGAAAGGTAATTTGTACGGTTGAGCAAATACGCTCAGGAGTATGTTTCTACTGAAGAGATTATGTGCAAGCAGTTTGTTGACGGGATGAACGGCGATATTAAACTTCTGGTCAGGATATTATATTTTAAAGAATTTGTTGTGTTAGTTGATCTGGCTTGCAAAGCTGAAGACATTAGTTGAGAAAAGAAGAAAGTTGATTCAAAGGCTAGCGATTCAAGAAAAAGGTCAATAAATAAACCATATCATTCTTCATCAAAGAAATTTTGAGATTTGTATAATCAATCAAATGCACCATTGGGAAACCAGAATAGAGATCGTGGAAATCAAATGTGAGTCCTAAAGCTCAAGGTACTTCTGTTTTGAGTATTGGCAGTGTGAGAAATAACAAACTCGAGTGTCAACAGTGGGGGAGGAAACATTTTGGAGAGTGTTGGAATAAGAATAATAGAGCTTGTTTCAAATGTGGTTCACCAGATCATTTTATTCGAGATTGCCTAGAGTTATCCGAGAAAGATAAATTCCAAAATGCTAGATCGAGCAATATGACTGCGAGAGGGAGACCACCGAGAAATATGAGGAATATGTCCAATGGTAGAAGTGTAACCAGGGATTCAGTTGTGAGATCCGAAGCTAGAGCACCAGCCAGAGCTTATGCTATTCACACTCGCGAAGAAGCGTCGTCACCAGATGTTATCACCAGTACATTTTCTCTTTACAACACTAATGTGATTGCTTTAATTGATCCTGGATCAACACATTCATATGTTTGTGAGAATTTAGTGTCTAGTAAGAAATTGACTGTTGAGTCTACAGAATTTGTAATTAAAGTATCAAACCCCTTAGAAAAGTATGTTCAAGTTAACAAAGTATGCAAGAACTGCCCTTTAATGACTCGGGGTTACTATTTTCTGGCTGACTTGATGCTTTTACCATTTGATAAGTTCGATGTGATTCTAGGTAAGGATTGGTTGACTCTACATGATGCCATTGTGAACTGTAGATGAAAGTTTATAGAAATGAAATGTCATAATAATGAAATTCTTCGAATTGAATCTGATGAATCGAGTGGATTACCAGTTGTGATATCGACTATGTTAGCTCAAAGGTATGAGAGAAAAGGTTGTGAAGCTTATCTCGCATACATCTTAGATACCAAAGTATTTGAAAAGAAGATTGAATCGGTACCTGTAGTTTGTGAATATCCGGATGTATTTCCAGAAGAATTGCCTGGGTTACCACCGGTCAGAGAGGTTGAGTTTGCTATTGAGTTAGTATCGAGAACTTCACCAATATCTATGGCTCTGTACAGAATGGCTCCGACAAAGTTGAAAGAGTTGAAAGCTCAGTTGCAAGAGTTAACAGATAGAGGTTTTACACGATCAAGTTTTTTGCTCTGGGTGTTTTTTTGTAAAGTAGAAAGTCATTAACCAAATTTGTAATATAAATTGCTTTAGAAATTGTTCATAATGTACATGTGAACTCGATCGAGTTTTTAAACAAATTATACTTCTCAACAAAAAGTCATTAACCAAATATAAATACATATCCAAAACACAAATCCGACATACCATATAATAAACATATCAAAATAAACTCCTACCATCTTCGGATATGTCCAAATATCCTTTAATACCAAATCACATATAACACCTAAACCAAACATAATAAGCAAGTTCACATGTATATTTTATCTTAGCATAATTCATAACCGAATCAACCAAACATACTTATATATATACCATGGCCGATTCAATCAACCACATCCAAATTCACCAACCATTATCACTACATATAACACATATAAACTTGACTAAAGTTTTACATACTTTCATAGCATATTAGCCATTTTCGCATGGCTTAATATATACACAACTTCAAACTTGACCAAATATAACTTAACTTATACATGCCATAGTATCAAATTAAACGTATAATGTACCAAAAACAGTCGATGGTGTAATGGAATTTGTTGACGATCCCCGAGCTCGTAACTTGATTCCAAAATCTATAAAGTAGAGGCAAACATATACGCACAGTAGGCTATCATAGCTTAGTAAGTCATACGCAAATAAACAACTCAATTTAATTAAACCAGTTTACAATAACACAATCACATTTAATCTTAAGTTTACAGCTTCATAAACATCATATAATTTCATAAATGAACTTTACCTTGGCCGAATATACATATATATATATATATATATTATAAAAATATCATTCAATTTCAAAGACATAATATCATTGTATAACCGAATATATTTACACACATATACATATACTCATGAATCAAAATATAACATCACATGCATATACATAACATATGGCTAAACATACTTCACCAATGCACATATGTTCACACTAGTATCTTATATAATTTACATCACATATCAAATGGCCAACTTACCTTATTTTCAATTAGGTAATCAACTAACTCATACCTGATCGTTTTAGCTCGTTTTACATCTTCGATCACAACTTATCATTGCCAGTAGAACCATTCAAAACAAAATAAGATACTCGGATAATCACATATATCGAACAATGCCAACGTCCCAGACGTGGTCTTACATGCTATCTCATATCGATGCCATTGTCCCAGACAGGGTTTTACACGAATCAAATACGATGCCGATGTCCCAAACTTGGTCTTACATGTAACCACATATATTGATGCCAACATCCCAGACGTGGTCTTACACGAGAACACATATCAGAAATCCTATGTCATGACATATGTATCCTAGCTATTCCTATGGTTCGTACGGGCTTTTGGACGTCGTAACTCAGTCGAATCGAACTCGTAAACTTAATTCCTAAGCATATGCAAATTCGGTCATTATGTATATATAATATTAAAATTCGATTCAGCATTTAAAACTTATATATATTCAAAATTAACAGCATTTATTTGCTTATAAACTTACCTCGGACAATGAAAATCGGAACGGGATGGCTAATCGACAACTTTAGTTTTTCCCTAATCCAAATTCGATTTCTTTAGTTCTTGATCTAAACATATTCAAATTAAACTCATTAAAACATATTTTCACTCAATTTAGTCCAAAAACACATAGATAGGCAAATTACCATTTTACCCCTAACATTTCACACTTTTTACAATTTAGTCCAAATTGTACAAAACACAAAACATGCAAAATTTGAATATACTATGCTTAGATCGAATCTTCCTTATTCTCATAAAAGTCCATACATTTCATTTATTTCACATTTTAGTCCCTCAATTTATTATTTTTACAATTAAGCCCTAATTACTCAAAATCATCAAAAATTCCAATACAAAACATGTTAATCCAAAACATATCTTTCATATTTCATCAACTAGCATCACAAAAATCAAATATTCATCAATGGAATAACTCAAAATATTCATTAAAATTAAAAATTCAGGCATGGGCTTTGTACATTACACTGTAACGATCTCAAAAATGTAAAAATTATCAAAAACTGAGCTAGTTACATACCTTGATTAAGCTTGGACAAGGTCGAATACCTAAGCTTTTATTCTTTTCTTTCTTTTTATAATTCAGTCATAAGAAAAAGTATGAAATATGGCTTTTAATTATGTTATATTATAACATATATTAACATATTATTTAATTTACATATTTAACCTTTATTATAAAATATGAAATCATTATAAATATAGGTTACAACCGTCCATACCATATATTAATAGTCTAATTTCATTTTAAATACCTTAACTTATAAAGACACATTCATTTTGGCCCTTTTTCAATTAACCATCAAATTTTCATTTTACGCGATTAAGCCCTTCATTTAATCGGGCACTCAAACGACAAAATTAAATCACAAAAATTTCACATATATAAATTCACACATAATAAACATAGAAAATATTCTTAAAATATTTTTCTGACTCGGATTCGTGGTCCCAAAACCACCATTCTGAATAGGGTCTAAATTGAGCTGTTACACATCAGCTCAACAAGGTTACGATAAAAAATAAATATCCATTGCAAAGAATAGATGATTTGTTTGATCAGTTGAATGGTGCAACAGTGTTTTCAAAGATTGATTTGAGATCTGGTTATTATCAGTTGTGAGTTAAAGACTCAGATGTGCCAAAAAATGTATTCAAAATGAGGTACAGACACTATGAATTCCTTATTATGCCTTTTGGACTAACTAATGCTCCTGCCATTTTTATGGATTTGATGAATCAGATTTTTAGACCGTATTTAGATAGATTTGTTGTTGTGTTTATTGCCGACATTTTGATCTATTCACGAGATGTGTCTGAGCATGCCGAGCACTTGAGGATTGTGTTGTAAACCTTGAGAGATAAGCAACTGTATGTTAAATTCAGTAAGTGTGAGTTTTGGCTCTAGGAAGTCAGATTTTTGGGACATATTGTTTTGGCGAATGGCATTCGAGTTGATCCAAGAAAGATTTCTACCGTTATTGGTTGGAAACCACCTAGAAATGTATCTGAGGTAAAAAGTTTTCTGGGATTGGCTAGCTACTATCAGCGTTTCGTTAAAGGGTTCTCGATGATTGCTACACCGATGACCAAACTACTACAGAAAGATGTAAAGTTTGAATGGTCCGAAAAATGTCAACAAAGTTTCGAACAATTGAAAGCGTTGTTAACTGAGGCACCAGTATTGGTTCAACCTGAATCGGGTAAAGAATTTTTTATTTACAGCGATGAATCATTGAACGGTTTGGGTTTCGTATTGATGCAAGAGGGAAAATTTGTATCTCATGGCTCTAAACAGTTGAAACCGCATGAAAAGAATTATTCAATACATGATTTAAAATTGGGTACTATTGTATTTGCATTGAAAATTTGGCATCATCATTTGTACGGTGAAAAATGCCACATCTTTACTGATCATAAAAGCTTAAAGTATATTATAACTCAGAAATATTTAAATTTGCAACAACGAAGATGGCTCGAGTTATTTAAATACTATGAGTTAATAATCGATTATCATCCGGGAAAAGCAAATGTGGTTACAGATGCTTTCAGTAGAAAATCGTTGTTTGCTTTGAGAGCAATGAATACATGGTTGACATTACCTGATGATGGTTCGATTTTAGCTGAGTTAAAAGCTAAATCAGTTTTTCTTCAACAAATCTTCGAAGCTCAAAAGTGTGATACTGAGATACAAGCTAAAAGAGTGTAATGCGAGTCGACTAGTGATTCAGAGTACCGAATCAGATTCGATGATTGTTTGATGTTCCGAGATCAAATTTGTGTACCGCAAAATCTAGAGTTAATTTAGAAAATTTTACATAAGACACATAGTGGTTGTTTATCCGTTCATCCTAGGAGTACCAAAATTTACAATGATTTGAAAAAGTCGTATTGGTGGTCGGGTATGAAACGAGACATTTCTGAGTTTTTATCGAAGTGTTTGATTTGTCAGCAAGTAAAAGCCAAGCATCAAGTGCCTTCGGGTTTGCTTCAGCTTGTGATGATACCGGAGTGGAAATGGGATAGAGTGGCTATGGATTTCGTATTGGGATTAGCTCTATCTCCTAAAAAGAAATATGCAATTTGGGTTATCGTTGATCAACTAAAGAAATCTGTACATTTCATTCCGGTACATACTGACTACTTGCTTGAACGATTAGTTGAGTTGTACATTGCTGAGATCGTTAAATTACACGGGGTGCTAGTTTTGATTATTTCGGATAGAGATCCGAGATTCACATCATGATTTTAGAAGAAATTACAAGAAGCTCTAGGTACGAAGTTGAATTTCAGTACAACTTTTCATCCACAAACTGACGAACAGTCTGAACGAGTAATCCATATTCTTGAAGATATGCTCAGATGTTGTGTTTTAAAGTTCGAAGGCAATTGGGAGAAATATTTGCCGCTGGTTGAATTTGTATATAATAACAGCTTTCAATCGAGCATAAAGATGGAACCGTACGAAGCTTTGTATGGTTACAAATGTTGAACTCCATTGTACTAGACCGAGCTTGGTGAAAAATAGATTCACGGGGTTGAATTGGTTAGAGAAAGTGAAAGTAATTCATGGTTGTTTGAAATCAACTTTAGATCGCCAAAAATTGTAGCAGATTTGAAACGAAAGAAACATTGAATTTCAGATCGGTGATAAAGTGTTCTTGAAAGTGTCTTCGTGGACGAAAATACTTCGTTTTAGTTGCAAAGGCAAATTGAGTCAGCGTTTTATCGGGCCGTACGAGATCATTAAAAGAATAGGGCCAGTAGCATATCGACTAGCTTTGCCGACTATGTTAGAAAAGATCCACAAATGTGTTTCATGAGTCGATGTTGCATCGATATAGATCGAATCAATCACATTTAATTTCTTCAACAGAAATTGAAATTCAACCTGATATGACGTACAATGAAAATCCAATCAGAATTTTGGCTCGAGAGATTAAAGATTTGAGAAATAAACACAAAGCTTTATGAAAATCTTGTGGCAACATCATGGTGTCGAAGAGGCTACGTGGGAGCCCTAGGAAGCTATGAGAAAATAGTATCCTATCCTATTTAGTGGTAAGATTTTTGGGGACGAAAATCCCTAAAGGGGAGAGTTGTAACAGCCTATTTTTAGTCAAATCAGAATAGTGGTTTTGAGACCATAAATTTGAGGTCAAAATATTTATTTTATTATTATTTAATGTCTATAGCATGATAATATGATTGTGTGAAAGTTTCGTGAAGTAATTTTATCGTTTGAATGTTTAATTCTGTAAAAAGGACTAAATCGTGTAAACTGTAAAAGTGGAGTTCTATTAGCTAAAAGTGTTTAATAGCTATAGAATCTTAAAGTTAAGGTCCTTATGTTGCAATTAAACAATTAATAGCATGAGTGGACATATATGGACACAAAATGGATGTTAATAAATGGATTTATTAAACGTTAATATTGTAATTTGGTTATTTAAGTATAATAAAAAAACAAAATCAAAATTTTAAAGGCTATCATCTTCCTAGCCAATTTTTAAAAAAAGAAAGAACCATTTTAGGGTTTGAAATTTGACAACTTCAATCTTCAATTAGAGGAGTTTTTGAATCTTTCAATTTCAGCAACTTGTAACCCTCACAAGTAAGTGATTTTGATGGCCTTTCTTAAAGATTTTTGTACTTTTAGAACCCTTGTAGCATGAGCTTTCAAATGAGGGGACTATTTTGCAAAATGGTTGAAAGTCTAGGGTTTTACTATTGAGTGTGTTCATGTTGTTTTCTGAAATTTTATGGAATAAAATGAGTTATGGTGGTGTAATAAACAACTTTTGTGAAGTAGTTTTCGTAGAAATCCTAACTAGGGACCATTTTGCATAAGTTGGAAATTAGATGATAAATGTGAGAACTAATAGAAATTTTGGGTTTCTATAAGAGTAAAAAAGGTTTGGTTAGGCTTAAGATATGAAGAAGTTCAATAAAAATCGATTTTTGGACCTAAGGGTAAAATGGTCATTTTGTAAAAGTCTAGGGCAAAGTGGTCATTTTGCCCAATTTTTTAATTTTTGAGTACCTAAATTAATAACATGATTAAATGTATGAATTTTCATCATTATAGATCAAGAATTACAAAATTCAGGCCTAGACCAGGGAAAAGCAAAGCAAGTAGATTAAACCAACTAGTCGTCACATTCTGAGTATCGAGGTAAGTTGTATGTTAATAACGCAACTATATCTTTATGATGTGCAATTGAATTTATATGGCATAAATTATTTTGATTTTGAATACGAGAACACATGTTGAGAAATTAACATAGTAGAGACTTTCGTTGAACATTTAGAATAAACTTGGATACTGGTACCTTGATATTGGGTGATTGTGTGCTAGTGTAAGACATGTCTGGGACATGCATCGGCCACAATATTAGAGCCAGTGTAAGACATGTCTGGGGCATGCATCGACCTCGAGATATTTAAGCCAGTGTAAGACATGTCTGGAACATGCATCAGTCTTGCGATAGACAAGCTAGTGTAAGACCTGTCTGGGACATGGCGTCAGCTTATTGTGTGTCAGTGTAAGACTTATCTGGGACATGGCATCGACATCGATAGACGAGAGCCAGTGTAAGATCTGTCTGGGACATGGCATCGGCCTCGCTATATGAAAGCCAGTGTAAGACCATGTCTGGGACATGGCATCGGCACCTTAACCCATGTTAGGCCTATTGAGTATCCGATAGTATTCCAAATGATTCAACAAAAGGTTTATGATTTATATCAAAATGAGAAAAGCTATGATCATGTAATAAGTGGTACAGGTACCTATTTGAAATGTATGAGATATAGGCTCAATGTATGCAATATGAGTTGTATTGGATGGTGGTGAGTAAGTTGTACTTACGTTTATTTATGGTATTCAGAAATAAGCTATGAAAGGCTATAAGCATATTACCTTATGATAAGTGGTTGCTGTTTATTTTCATGTAACTTACTAAGCTTTATGCTTACCCTATTTCCTTTCCATTTTTTTTAGTGTCGCCTAACTAGCTCGAGGATCAACAGATGTCGGAGGCATCGATCACACTATCAGCTGAAGCACTCAATATAATTAGATTTATCATTTTGAATATGGCACGTATAGGAACTTAGACTTTTGAATTTTGTGTCATTGTTAATTTGCCAAATGTGATGGGTTACCATAGCATTTGATTCATTTTGTATAAGGCCATGAAAAATGGCTAATATTGAGAGTTATTAAATGAATGCAAGATAGTCTTTCATGACTGTGAAACTGTTGGCATGGTTGAACATATAAAATGTATGTGGGCCCTAGCTATGGTTGTTTGGTTGAAAAATCACAATTGGTTAGACTTTGATATGTTGGTTGGTATTAGATTGTGTTTCAGGGTGGCAATAGGCTTGGTAGATAGCCTTATTTTCATCCACATGGGTAGACACATGAGCGTGTGTCTAGGCCGTGTGTGACACACGGTCTGCCTCAAGGGCATGTTGTGTGTCTCCTGCACGCAAAAATTGCAAGTCAGTATGCATTGTAGTAAACACACGGGCAAAGACACGGCCGTGTGTCTCAGTCGTGTGAAGGGCACCGCCTAGCACACGAACACGTGCCTTGGCCATGTGACCCTCAAGGATTGTTGACGTCAGAAACAAAATGTCAAGGTTTTCGAACACGGGCGTGTCAAGGGCGTGTGAGGGACACGGGCAATGGACATGGGCGTGTACCAGGCCGTGTGACAACCCCTGTAGGTTCGAATTTAGATTTTATTTCACACGGGTTTGGGACATGGGCGTGTCCCTAGGTGCTTAGGCCGTGCGTGTCACACGGGCCATCAACACGACAATATTCAAGTTCCACACGGGCGTGTGCCCTGTTTCAAAGGTCATTTTTCTAGTGTTGGTTGAAGGACCCGAGTTAGTCCTGAGTAGCTTCCAAAAGGTGTTTTAGGTCTTGTGGACCCATGATAAATAGTTTTAGACAAATTTTGAAAAATTTTTAAGTTTTAACAGGTTCATATAATTTGACTTATACATATATGTGTGATTTGTGAACGGTAATATCTCGTACCCGGTGTTGGCATCGAACCCAGGTTAGGGGTGTTACATTTAGTGGTATCAGAGCTATGGTTTAGTCGGTTCTAGGACTAACCTAGCATAAGTACGCGTCTAGCTATACATGCCATAATTGTATATTGATAGTGTGACGACTCTTGATGAGATAAATTGTGTTCTTATTTATATAGTAAATGGATCCAGACGTAGCTATGGCTGATGATGTGGAGAGTAATGCACCGACTCCCGCTGAAAGGACTGCGTCGGTAGATAGTGGGCCCGTGACACCGAGTCAGGGCAGAGGGGCTAGAGAAGCTTACCTCTACATGATGGACGCTTGGTACATGGAGTTTGTTCGTGCGAATTCGAACACTGCACCTCCCCCACCTCATATGATTCCTCAGTATGCCCCTGTAGCTCCGCAAGGAATGGATATGGTTAGGAGAGAAAAACCCCCTGTAGATAAAATACGAAAGCAATGGGCCTAGGAATTTCGGGCTAATATTGATGATGACCCAAAAAGAGTAGAGTTCTGGTTGGAAAATACCATTAGGGTATTTGATGAGCTATCGTGCACGCCTGAGGAGTGCTTGAAGTGTACAGTGTCACTCCTACGAGACTCAGCCTACCAATGGCAGAATACTCTCGTTTCCATTGTACTGAGAGAAAGGATAACTTGGGAATTCTTCCAAGAAGAGTTTCAAAAGAAGTACATTAGCCAGAGGTTTATAGACCAGAAAAGGAAAGAATTTTTAGAGCTGAAGCAAGGCCATAGAACAGTGACGGAGTACGAGCGTGAGTTTTTGATACTCAACAAATATGCACGGGAGTGTGTATCTACAGAAGCTATCATGTGTAAAAGGTTTGAAGATGGTTTGAACGAAGATAATCCGTCTATTAGTTGGCATCTTAGAATTGAGGGAATTTGCAGTACTTGTGGAGAGAGCATGTAAGGCCGAGGAATTGGCCAAAGAGAAGAGAAAAGCTGACATTGAGTCCCGAGACTCAAGAAAAAGATAGATGGGAAAATCACAGCAGACCTTATCTAAGAGATCGAGAGAGTTTTCTACTCGATCAAACGCGTCAGTAGAGTTCTCGAGCAAGAGCAAGAACAAGCAGCACCCGACATCTAAAGCTCAAACCAGTTCTATCGCTAGTGTTGGTAGTGCTCAGCCAAAAAGGCCAGAGTGTTCACAATGTGGTAGGCGTCATTTCAGTGAATGCCGAGGGAATGAGAGAGGTTGCTTGAAATATGGGTCACTAGACCACTTCATCTGGAACTGTCCAGAATTAGATGACAAAGAGAAAAAGCAAGATATGAGGGCGAATAGTGCTCCTTCGAGGGGTAAACCACAGAAGAACCTGGGTAGTGTGGCTAGCAGTAGAGGTGCTCCTAAAGATTCAGCTGTGAGGTCCGAGGGTCGAGCGCCTACAAGAACTTATGCCATTTGCACTCACGAAGAGGCATCTTCACTAGATGTGATTATGGGTACTTTTTCTCTTCACGATACTTCTGTTATTGCTTTAATTGATCCAGGGTCTACCCATTCTTATGTTTGCATGAAATTAGTACCCAGTACGAATATGCCTGTTGAGTCTACTAAATTTGTGATTAAAGTGTCAAACCCATTAGGCAGGCATGGTTGATAAAATGTGTAGAGATTGTCCTTTGATGATTAGAGGCTATTATTTTTCGGCAAACCTCATGCTACTACCGTTTAATGAATTTGATCTAATTCATGGCATGGATTGGTTAATTGCTCATAATGTGATAGTGAATTGTGGTAGCAAGTTCATTGAAGTGAAATGTGAGAATGAGGATATTATTCGGGTTGAATCAGGTGAATTGCATAACTCATTATTATTGATCTCGTCTTTGACCGCCGAGAAATATTAGAGAAAAGGGTATGAGTCCTACTTAGCATTTGTGTTGAACACCAAAGAGTCTGAAGTGAAAATTGAGACAATGCTTGTGGTATGTGAATACCCAGATGTATTTCCGGAAGAGTTTTCTGGGTTGCCTTCAATTAAAGAAGTTGAGTTTGGTATCGAGTTGGTCCCTGGTACGTCACCTATCTTGATTGCTCCGTATAGAATGGCTCCAACGAAGTTGAAAGAGTTAAAGACTCAATTACAAGAGCTAACAGATAAAGGTTTTGCGAGACTGAGCTATTAACCATCAGGTGCTCCGGTACTTTTAGTGAAGAAGAAAGACGGATCTATGAGATTGTACATAGACTACCGACAGCTTAACAAAGTGACTGTGAAGAATAAGTATCCCTTACCAAGGATCAATGATTTGTTCGATCAGTTGAAGGGAGCCACTGTATTTTCTAAAATCGACTTAAGGTGTGGCTACTACTAGTTAAGGGTTAAGGAGCAAGACGTACCGAAAACTGCGTTTTGGACGATGTACGGCCATTATGAGTTCCTCGTCATGCCCTTTGGTTTAACAAATGCTCCTACGGTGTTTATGGATTTGATGAACCTTATTGTCTAACCGTATTTGGATAAGTTCGTAGTCGTCTTTATTGATGACATATTGAATTACTCGCGTGATAAGAGCGAGTACGCGGAGCATTTGAGAATAGTTCTACAAACCTTGAGAGATAAACAGTTGTACGCCAAGTTCACTAAGAGCGAATTTTGGCTACGAGAGGTCGAATTCTTGGAACACATTATGTCGGGTGATGGGATCAAAGTTGACCCGAGTAAGATCTCAGCTATCGTTGAGTGGAAACTACCGAGAAATGTGACAGAGGTTCGAAACTTTCTAGGTTTGGTAGGATATTACAGAAGATTTGTGAATGGATTCTCTATGATAGCCACTCCGATGACAAGGTTGTTACAAAAGGATGTCAAGTTCGAATGGTCAGAGAAGTGCCAACAAAGTTTCGAGAAACTAAAGGCTTTGTTGACCGAAGCCCCAGTTTTAGTGCAACCGGAGCCAGGAAAAGAGTTTGTGGTGTATAGTGATGTATCTTTGAATGGGTTAGGGTGTGTGCTCATGTAAGAAGGCAAGGTAATAGCCTATGCCTCGAGACAGCTAAAGTCACACAAGAAGAATTACCTGACCCACGATTTATAGCTAGCAGCCATCGTGTTCGCATTAAAAATTTGGAGACACCATTTGTATGGCGAGAGATGTCGAGTGTTCACCAACCATAAAAGTCTCAAGTATTTAGTGACCTAGAAGGAGTTGAATCTACGGCAACGAAGGTGGCTAGAGTTGATAAAGGATTACAAGTTAGTGATTGACTACCACTCGGGGAAGGCAAATGTAGTCGCCGACTCTCTGAGTAGAAAATCATTGTTTGCCTTGAAGGTTATGAATGCTCAATTGATCATGACTAATGATGGCTTGATTCTAGACGAGATGAGAGCTAGACCTATGTTCCTTCAAGAGATTTGTGAGGCTCAAAAAGGTGATAGGGACTTGCAAGCTAAAATGGCTCAGTGTGAGATGGGAAATGAATCAGAGTTTAGTATTGGTACCGAAAGTTGTATGATGTACCGAGACCGAGTTTGTGTACCCAAGGATAATGGGCTTATTTAGAGGATTTTACGAAAGGCACATAGTGGTTGCTTGTTTATCCATTCAGGTAGTGTAAAAATGTATAACGACTTGAAGAAAATGTACTGTGGCCAGGGATGAAAAGAGACATTTCTGAGTTGGTTTCTAAGTGTCTAGTTTGTCAACAAGTGAAGGCCAAACACCAAGTGCCCTCAGGTTTACTTCAGCCTCTGATGGTTCTCGATTGGAAATGAGACTGAGTAACTATGGATTTCGTGTCAGGGTTGCCCTTGACACTAAGGAAAAAGGATTCAGTTTGGGTCATTGTTGATAGACTTGCTAAGTCAGCACATTTTATACCAGTGCGTACCGACTTTTCTCTTGAGAAATTGACCGATATATATGTTTCTGAGATCGTGAGACTTCATAGAGTACCTTTGTCAATTATTTCGAATAGAGATCTGAGGTTCACCTCGCGGTTTTTGAAGAAGTTGCAAGAGGAATTGGGAACGAAATTGAATTTTAGAACAACTTTCCTTCCGCAAACCGACGGACAGTCGAAAAGAGTAATATAGATCTTAGAAGATATGTTGTGGTGCTGTGTTCTCGAGTTCCAAGGTAGTTGGGAAAAGTATTTACCGCTAGTCGAATTCACCTATAACAACAGTTATTAGTCAAGTTTTAGAATGGCGTCTTGTGAGGCTTTGTCTGGGCGTAAGTGTCGAATACCCTTGTATTAGACCGAGCTAAGAGAGAATAAGATACATGGGGTTGGCTTAGTTAAAGAGACCATGGAGAAAGTTAAGATGATTCGCTATTGTTTGAAGGCCGCTTCGGATAGACAGAAATCCTACACGGATTTGATACGGAAAGAGATCGAGTTTCAAGTTGGGGATAAAGTATTTTTGAATGTATCCCCGTGGAAGAAGGTTCTCTGGTTCGAAAGGAAAAGCAAATTAAGTCCACAGTTTATTGGACCTTATGAGATTACAGAGAGAGTAGGGTATGTTGCCTACCGATTGGCTTTACCCTTAGAGTTGGAAAAGATTCACGATGTGTTTCATGTGTCCATGTTACGTCGGTATAGATCGGATCCTTCGCATGTGTTCATGCCAATAGAGGTTGAGATTAGCTCAGACATGACTTATGGCGAAGAGCCAGTTAAGATTTTGGCTCGGGAGGTCAAACAATTGAGGAATAAAAGTGTTACATTCATGAAGGTTTTGTGGCATAGACATGGAGTTGAGGAAGCCACGTGGGAACCCAAAGAGACTATGAGAGACCAATAACCAAACTTATTCACCGGTAAGATTTTCAGGGACAAAAATCCCTAAGGGGGAGAATTGTAACAGCCCGATTTTGGGGCTAGTCAGAACAGTGTTACGAAACCACTATTTTGAAGCCATAGAAATTGTTTTAATATTATTTTATGTGTGTTGGAATGATTATAAAGGTGTATGACAAATTTGGTGAATTAATTTTAACCTTTGAGAGCTTAATTATGAAAAAGGACTAAATTGCATAAAGTGCAAAAGTCCTATTTTGATAGCTAAGGGTTTCAAATAGCTAGAGAACCTAAATTGGAGGCCTTTAAAGGGCAATTAAACCCTTAGAGAGAGGCATGGCCAGCCATATGAGACAAAGATGGTCAAAAAGTCAAAAGATTACTAGGGTTGGTAAGTGACGACATTAGCAAATTGAATATTAAAATAAAATAAAAGGGGTCATCTTCTTCTCCATTTTCCACCGAAAATAGCAGCCATTAGAGGAGTTTTTGAATCTTGAAATTTTAGCAATTTGTTGTAAGAGTATGCCCAAAGATCAATCATGAGATGGTTGTAATAACATACTTGATTTACCATGTTTATTAATATAAGGCGTTGCCATTATTATTTAGTTTCTTTTCTGTGTGTATAAATAAATTTTTTTATAATAATGTCCTGAGAATAATATGATTGTTCTTAAAAGATCTTTAGTCAAGTATTATTGTTGACTAGGACAACAATAATGCATTAAGACTAACGTGTAGTTGATTGATGATAAAAGTTGTCATTGATATGGAGTGTCAGAATCAATGCATGAATATGTGTGTTAGAGAACAACATATTAGACTGACCCACTATGAGTATGTTTCTTGGATTATTATGTAATTGTCACAGCATTACTCATAGTGATTAATATGTATATGATCCTCAGACTTGAGATCATCATTATCCCAACATCGTGAGTCGATATTTTGATATTTTGAACGTGATCAAGCGTACACATCGTTGTTTTTTATAAAGGCTGATCTTGGATATACCACAATCTATGTAGAGGGATATGGTTGATCAATATAGGATAAGTCCCTCCTACATAATGGGAGTAATATCTTAGGCCACTTGATTGAGTGAGACTAGAAATGCATGGCTATGCTCAAATAAGTTGATATGAGATGTCATACTTACTTGTGTATCATAGTCTACTAAAGGTATCAAGAAACATGGGATGGACTATGTAAGTGTGACTATTCCATGACTTGTGTCCATTCCAGAGATAAAGGACTTAAGGATTAATGCATGAAAGGTTAATCACAAAAGGTTATGTCGAATCATGACTTCTTGTAACTTAGGTAGCAATGATGCATTGCTAGATGCCACTCATTGTTTGTAACATTAGAATCGTTCTAGTATTACTGCTAACGTTACAAGAACCTACAGGGTCACACCCTATGGTTGAAATGAACGGAATAAAACATAGTTGGTATTGTGTTTGGTTGTCACATGAATTAAATTAATTATAGAATTAATTTAATTGGGCAATCAAATATTGAACATATTATATGTACAAGGATGCTGTACACATAAGGAGAACATAATTTTATTAATATATGAATTTGGTTCGTATATAAATTTAAATAAATATAGTTTACCAAAATCTTTATTATAATTAATGTAATTATAATTTTCGGTTAAAACATTATTATATTTATTTATTTTAATTATGATTATTATGTTTGGATTAAAATTTAATAAATTAAGAATTCGTTATATACATACCAATTATAAGGGGAGTTATATATATAAAGGGAAAAAAACCCTGAAAAGTGAATATATATACAAACCCGAAGCTTTGCTACTAGGTCTAGCAGCCATCAAGCAAAATATCTCTGAAAATAGTTTTGGGGATTTCTTCCGTTCATTTTAAACTGGGTGGATTACGTAGAGGTCGGGATCATAAAGATTGCGGCTTGGATTAGAAAGCAAAATAGTATTCTCATTGTCGAGGCTTCACTATCTACTCAGATTAAAGTTTCGGTAATTTTGAAACCTTTTTCACCCCGATTCATTCCTTGCACATGGATCCATGGTTTGGATCACCGGAATATATATATTTTTTGCTATGCCATGGGGGTACCGACATTCTAACACTTGTAACCCTCACAAGTAAGTGATTTTGATGGTCTTTCTTGATGATTTTTGTACTTTTAGAAAACCTTGTAGCATGAGCTTTCAAATTAGGGGACTATTTTGCAAAATAGTTGAAAGTATAGGGTTTTACCATGAGTGTGTTCATGTTGTTTTCTAAAATTTTATGGAAGAAAATGAGTTATGGTGGTGTAACAAACAACTTTTGTGAAGTAGTTTTCATGGAAACCCTAACTAGGGACCATTTTGCATAAGTTGGAAATTAGATGATAAACGTGAGAACTAATAGAAATTTGGGGTTTCTATAAGAGTAAAAAGGGTTTGGTTAGGCTTAAGATATAAAGAAGTTTGATAAAAATAGATTTTTGGACCTAAGGGTAAAATGGCAATTTTGCAAAAGTCTAGGGGCAAAATGGTCATTTTGCCCAATTTTTAAATTTTTGAGTACCTAGATTAATAACATGATTAAATATGTGAATTTTCATCATTATAGATCAAGAATTACAAAATCCAGGCCTAGACCGGGGAAAAGCAAAGCAAGTAGATTAAACCAACTAGTCGCCACATTCTGAGTACCGAGGTAAGTTGTATGTTAATAACGCAACTATATATTTATGATGTGCAATTGAATTGATATGGCATAAATTGTTTTGATTTTGAATACAAGAATACATGTTGAGAAATTAACATAGTAGAGACTTTCGCTCAACATTTGGAATAAACTTGGATACTGGTACCTTGATATTGGGTGATTGTGTACTAGTGTAAGACATGTTTAGGACATGCATCGGCCACAATATAAGAGCTAGTGTAAGACATTTTTGGGACATGCATCGGCCTCGAGATATTTAAGCCAGCGTAAGACATGTCTGGGACATGCTGATGCGAGCGCACCCAACAGTTTAGCTAGTTCGAGCAAAGATCATCTGACGCTACCACAAGGCCCTATCACCCGAGCTCGAGCTAAGGCTTTCAAAGATTCTATTTCAGCTCTTGTAGCTCAAATTTGGGATGAAACTCAGCCCAGCCGCAGCGAGGAAGCTTATATTAACTCGTCTAGTTCACCTCGCAACTTGCTACTAGTTCAGATTCAGCTCATGTCCAGCTCCCCAGCTCGAGTCCAGCTTACGAGTCCGAACCTAGCTCGGATTTAGCTCACGAGCTTACCCCCAGCTCATCACTAGCTCATGCACCTATATCGAGCTCAATAAGTCTATTCGTCCCTAGCTATTAAATAAGATTGATGCATTAAATAAATTTGAACATATTTATTCAAATAATTAATTTGTTTAATTCTGGACATTTTAAATAGGTGTGCTGAATTTAATTAGGTTATTACATGTTATTAATATGTCTTGGTTGAACTAGGATTTAATGTGTCCAAATTACTACAATTATTTATTGTGTTAGCCGAATTTATGAGTGTGTTTAAATGTTCATATTTGCTGCCACCTTAATGTGTTCACATTGGTGATTAATGTTTGATTTTAATGTTGCAGGTACATCACTCCTTAGACGGCAAGATGCATGGATGAATTAAGTTGGTATGATGATTTTTGGGTTCTCCAAAGTAACCATTCGGCCAAGAGTCACTTTATCCTTCAATTCTCTAAAGTGGTCAAATCTCTTCCCCATGGTAACATCAAAGCATTCACACTAGGAGTTCACACATGCAACCATTCGACTACTTTTGTTCACACCTCAAAGGCTATTCATGCTCCTATGTTCACACCTATTTTTGTCTCTTCATAAAGCCCATTTAAGACATCACCTTTGGATGAAACCACATGAATTTAATGTTTCAATTAAAGTGTTGGTCAAACCTACCCAAGCATGCATGAAGACTATTTATCCAAGTGCATCAATGCTTAGCGATGAAGTCTTCCATCCACCTCCCATTCGGCCGAACATGGACATGCACATTGAAGGATCATTTCTAGAATTTTCATAGCCATTATTAGTTACATTGCTTAGTTGTTAAGCCTATGAACTTGACTATTCGGCTAGCATAGGCTACTAGTATAAATAGTTGTTCACTTTCATTGTAAAAAACTTTTGACTCTTTGTTAATGTTATGCTTGCCAAAATTGTGAGGCAACTTTTTCTCCATTTCGTTCAAAGATTCAATTGGCTTTCCTAGTGTTCTAGTTGTGTCAACCGTTTTCTTTGCCGAAACTGAACTTATCACTATTCGTAGTGTGGCGTTCACCATACCGAGGTTCCTATCTTGATAGATAGCGGGTCGAGGTCAACTTTACCAAACCTAAACCGAACTCAAAGGGCCTATAAACAACGGGTCGATACCATAACGGTATTGGTTCTTGTTTGCACTTTTTGTTCAATCCATATTTCTTTCGAAACCAGTTCGTACCACATCGACAAAATGTCAATTTCTTACCATACCGACCTTTTCTTTACTCAATCCATCTTACCTAATTGAACCTTTCTTATCCTTTCTTTCTTAGCCTTTCTTCAACTATCCAACTCCTTCAACTAAACTTTACGTAACTTCTTATCGACGATCAGGCAACTACGAATACGACTCGACTCTCCCGAGACGGATCGTACATCTGGTATCAGAGCTAGCAAAATGAAAAGTTCGTGCGACGAAATCATCTCCGGGATTGTCCAAGTGTACTCGAGTAAGTAAAAAAAAAGAGTAAAAAAAAATTTTCTTCGAGAAGTTCAAGTATTATATTGTATTTACCATTTTAGTAGTTTATAAACAAAAAATATATATATACAAAAAAAATTACTTTTTGAAATTCAAGTATTACATTGTAATTATCAATTTAGTAGTTAAAAAAAAGTATATAAAAAAATTTTGAAAAAAAATAAAAAAAGAGAGATGTTATGCAATTCGATTATTAATTGAACATCAAGCTTTGAGTTGATATAGTTCCCGATCCATCTTCTATTCTACTCTCCCTAATACGCCACACTTTTAACCTAATTCCCTACTCTTTCAGCCTACCCAAAAACCGAATACATCAATCTCTTGTTACCCCTTTTGGAACCGACCACCTAGACCAAGGACTAAGCCTTAACGAATCTGTTTACGAAATCACGAGAAAAGGTTAAGAGAGGTAAAAGGCACGAGAGTTGTGAGTGTAATAGAGTGGAGGTAAAAGCCTAATCTCGAGTGTAAACACGAGTGTGAGAGAATCATCTACTTTTCCTTTTCGAGAGATTGTGAGGTTTTGTGGTGAGGTTTATTTTAACAAAGTTTTAATGTCACAAGAGTCAGATCACAACGTGGAAGATCGTCTGGCAAGACAACCCATTCGCAACATCCCCGACTTAAACATGCAAGCCTTATTACGAGAAATGGAGCAACTCCTAGATCAAAGGCTCAATCCCATCGAAGACCATTTGTTCCAAGTTGAAACGAATGGCCAACGTGAAAGAACACCCGAAGGGGTTAGACCAAGACGAGAGAGGCCAAATCAAAATCGGGGAAGACGAAGGGTTCAAGACAATGAAGCAAACAACCTTAGTGATCTTGAGAGTGAACAAGAATCCACTGCTAGTTTTCGTAGGAGGGAACCACGGCAACGAAATCGAAGGCGTGAAGATGACAATCTCAAGAACATCAAGCTGTCAATTCCACCGTTTCAAGGTAGATCGGATCCGAAGGCCTATCTTGAGTGGGAAAAAAAGATAGAGTTGGTGTTCGATTGCCATAATTACTCCGAAAATAAAAAGGTGAAACTAGCAGCAATAGAATTTTCAAACTATGCCATGATTTGGTGGGAACAACTAACCACTAGTCGGAGGCATAACGGTGAACGTCCTATCTCTACATGGATCGAAATGAAGGCGGTGATGAGGCGACGATTTATCCCTGCGTACTACCACCGGGAGTTGTACCAAAAACTCCAAAATCTCACGCAAGGGTCCAAAAGCGTCGAGGACTACAAAGAGATAGAAATCGTGATGATTCGGGCGGATGTTCAAGAAGATCCCGAAGCAATGATGGCGCGATTCCTGGCCGGTCTAAATCGAGATATAGCAAACGTAGTGGAATTACAGCACTACATTGAAGTGGTTGATATGGTCCATATGGCCATCAAGGTGGAAAGACAACTCAAGAGAAAAGGCCCAAGTCGAGGGTTTCCCACTTCCAACCCTTCAAAGTGGAGCCAAAGTTCGAGTAAAGGCCTTCCAGCCTTTCGCGGAAAAGAATCCACTGCCCCTCCGAAAACCAACAAACCGAATACCAAAATTAACAAAGGCAAGGCACCGAAAACATCGCTCAATCGAAATCGGGACATCAAATGTTTCAAGTGTCTTGGAAGAGGACACATAGCCAGTTAGTGTCCAAATTGAAGAACCATGGTGTTGCGAGCCGATGGTGAAGTTGAAACGGAGGACGAAGAAGAGAAAGAATTCGAATTGACTTCTAAAGTCGAGGAGGATTTAGAACAGCCTATGGAAGGCAAATTACATATTGTGAAGCGAAGTCTAAGTCTCCAAGGCACAGGAAATGAACTCCAACGAGAAAATATATTTCATACTCATTGTCAAATCGGAGGCAAAGTCTGTAGCGTCATTATCGACGGAGGCAGCTGTACCAATGTAGCAAGTACCATGATGTTTGAAAAACTTGGTTTGCCTACTACCAAGCATCCGAGTCCCTACAAACTTCAATGGCTTAACGACAGCAGAGAACTTAAGGTAACAAAGCAAGTACTTGTCTCATTCACCATTGGTAAGTATACGGACGAAGTACTTTACGACGTTGTACTGATACATGCGGGGCATCTACTTCTTGGTCACCGGTAGCAATTTGACCGGCAGGTGCTACATGACGGGTACACTAATCGATATACCTTCAAGTTCATGGGAAAGAACGTAACCTTGGCACCATTATCTCCCAAATAAGTGTACGAAGACTAAATGAAATTAAAAGTTTCTGTCGAACAAATGAGAGAAAGAAAAGGAAGATTGTAAAAAAAAAAAGAACAAAAAAATAAGAAAAAGAAAACAAAAGAGAGTGAAAAGAAAAACAACAAAGAAAAAGAATAAAAAGAAAAGAAAATCGAGAAAATGAGTGTTTTTGCAAAAGCTAGTGACGTAAGAAAAACTTTGATGATGAGACAACCTGTTCTTGTACTTCTGTACAAGGAAACTTTGATTACTACTAACGATTTGCCCGACACCCTTCCCTCTCCTGTTCTTTCTTTGTTGCAGGATTTCAAAGATGTTTTCCCGGAAGAAGTCCCAAGTGGTCTCCCACCACTTCGTGGGATCGAACATCAAATAGATTTTATGCCGGGAGCTGTAATCCCAAACCGACCTACCTACCGAGCCAATCCGGAGGAAACTTAAGAATTGCAACGGCAAATCCAAGAGTTGATGGAAAAAGGCTACATACGCGAGAGCCTTAGCCCCTGCGCTATTCCTGTTCTATTGGTGTCGAAGAAAGACGGGACATGGCGGATGTGCGTTGATTGCCAAGTCGTCAATAAAATTACAATCAAATATCGTCATCCCATTCCTCGCTTAGATGACATGTTAGACGAACTTAGTTGAGCCACGATTTTCTCAAAAATTGACTTGAAAAGCGGCTACCACCAAATCCGAATGCGAGAGGGCGATGAATGGAAAATGGCGTTCAAGACCAAATACGGGTTATACGAGTGGTTGGTTATGCCTTTTGGTCTTACCAACGCGCCTAGCACATTTATGAGGTTAATGAATTACGTATTAAGGTCCTTTATCGGTAAGTTTTGTGTTGTATATTTTGACGATATATTGATCTATAGCAAATCCGTTGACGAGCATGTAAGACATCTGAAATCTATTTTAGAAGTTTTGCGAAAAGAGACATTATATGCTAACCGAAAAAAATGTTCATTTTGTTCTGATAAAGTTGTCTTTCTAGGTTTTGTGGTTAGCGCGAATGGTCTCGAGGTAGATCAAGAGAAGATTAAGGCCATTCAAGATTGGCCAAGACCTACAAGTGTCACTCAAGTTAGGAATTTTCATGGACTTGCGAGTTTTTACTGACGCTTCGTACCAAACTTTAGCACTATCGCTGCTCCTCTTACGAGCGTCATAAAAAAGAATTTCTCTTTCCGTTGGAGTGATGAACAAGAAACTTCATTTAATAAAATTAAAGTTTGCTTAACTAACGCTCCTTTACTTGTTCTTTCAGATTTTACGAAGACTTTCGAGATCGAGTGCGATGCCTCAGGTGTTGGAATCGGCGCTGTTTTGACACAAGAGGGCCGACCTGTGGCTTACTTTAGCGAGAAACTCAGCGGAGCCGTACTCAACTATCCGGTGTACGACAAAGAGATGTACGCACTCATACGGGCACTTGAGACGTGGCAACATTATTTGTGGCCAAAGAAGTTCGTCATACACTCCGATCATGAATCCTTGAAGCATATCAAAGGCCAACATAAATTAAACCACCGCCACGCGAAGTGGGTTGAATATCTCGAGTCGTTTCCATATGTCATCAAGCACAAGAAAGGTAAAGATAATATAGTGGCTGATGCGCTTCCAAGAAGGTATACCTTATTATCGTATTTGGATTCCAAAATTCTTGGTTTTGCATTATTAAAAGAGGCTTATGTTAACGATTCTGATTTTGGTGAGATATTTGTTGCTTGCGAGAAAGGTTCTTTTGAAAATTTTTATAGGTACGAGGGCTATCTATTTCGAGAAGGCAAACTTTGCATTCCCTGTGGATCTGTTCGAGACCTCTTAGTGCACGAAGCATATAGCGGTGGTCTCATGGGACACTTCGGGGTTTGTGAAAGGTGTATAGCTTGTAAAAAGGCTAAGTCGAAGGTTCAACCCCATGGCTTATACACACCATTGCCAAGTCGAAGGTTCAACTTTGTCCTTGGCCTTCCGCGCACAAAAACGGGGAAGGACTCTATCTTTGTCGTTGTTGATAGATTCTCAAAAATGTCTCATTTTATTGCTTGTACTAAGACTGATGATGCTGTTCATGTTGCAAATTTGTTTTTTAGCCACATCGTCAGACTCCATGGCATTCCCCGTACGATCGTGTCGGACCGAGATGCTAAATTTCTAAGTCACTTTTGGAGGTTCTTGTGGGGAAAAATAGGGACCAAACTTATATTTTCGACCACCTGCCACCCCCAAACTGATGGTCAAACGGAAGTTGTCAATAGAGTCCTATCTACCTTGCTCTGGGCCATCATTCAGAAAAATTTGAAGTCGTGGGAGGACTGTCTACCACATATTGAATTTGCGTACAAACCGTTCGATTCATTCTCATGACAAAAATTTTCACCTTTTAAAGTTGTCTACGGTTTTAATCCCTTGACACCTTTAGATTTATTGCCTTTGCCTACTGATCAATTTGTCCATGCAGATGCTAAGCAAAAGGCAGACTTTGTCAAGGACTTACATAAGAAGGTGTGGGCGAATATTGAGGCTAGGACCGAGTCCTATGCCCGAAATAAGAACAAAGGCCGAAAACGAATGGTCTTTGAACCCAGAGATTGGGTTTGGGCTCACTTGCACAAGGAACGCTTTTTGGTCCAATGTAAATCTAAGTTACTACCTCGCGGAGATTGACCTTTTCAAATTCTTAAACGAATAAACGAAAATTCTTATAAAGTTGATTTGCCAGGTGACTATAATGTTAGCGCTACTTTCAATGTTTCAGATTTATCCTCTTTTGATGCAAGTTTCTACTTGAGGACAAGTCATTTTGAAGAGGGGAGAATGATGCGAGTGCGCCCAACGGTTTAGCTAGTTCGAGTAAAGATCATCTGACGCTACCACAAGGCCCTATCACCCGAGCTCGAGCTAAGGCTTTCAAAGATTCTATTTCAGCTCTTGTAGCTCGAATTTGGGATGAAACTCAGCCCAGCCGCAGCGAGGAAGCTTATATTAACTCGTCTAGTTCACCTCGTAACTTGCTACTAGTTCAGATTCAGCTCATGTCTAGCTCCCCAGCTCGAGTCCAGCTTACGAGTCCGAACCTAGCTCGGATTTAGCTCACGAGCTTACCCCTAGCTCATCACTAGCTCATGCACCTATATCGAGCTCAATAAGTCTATTCGTCCCTAGCTATTAAATAAGATTGATGCATTAAATAAATTTGAACATATTTATTCAAATAATTAATTTGTTTAATTTTGGACATTTTAAATAGGTGTGCTGAATTTAATTAGGTTATTACATGTTATTAAAAGTCTTGGTTGAGCTAGGATTTAATGTGTCCAAATTACTACAATTATTTATTGTGTTAGCCGAATTTATGAGTGTGTTTAATATGTCCATATTTGCTGCCACCTTAATGTGTTCACATTGGTGATTAATGTTTGATTTTAATGTTGCAGGTACATCACTCCTTGGACGGCAAGATGCATGGATGAATTAAGTTGGTATGATGATTTTTGGGTTCTCCAAAGTAACCATTCGGCCAAGAGTCACTTTATCCTTCAATTCTCTAAAGTGGTCGAATCTCTTCCCCATGGTAACATCAAAGCATTCACACTAGGAGTTCACACATGCAACCATTCGACTACTTTTGTTCACACCTCAAAGGCTATTCATGCTCCTATGTTTACACCTTTTTTTGTCTCTTCATGAAGCCCATTTAAGACATCACCTTTGGATGAAACCACATGAATTTAATGTTTCAATTAAAGTGTCGGCCGAACCTACCCAAGCATGCATGAAGACTATTTATCCAAGTGCATCAATACTTAGAGATGAAGTCTTTCATCCACCTCCCATTCAGCCGAACATGGACATGCACATTGAAGGATCATTTCTAGAATTTTCATAGCCATTATTAGTTACATTGCTTAGTTGTTAAGCCTATGAACTTGACTATTCGGCTAGCATAGGCTACTAGTATAAATAGTTGTTCACTTTCATTATAAAAAAACTTTTGATTCTTTGTTAATGTTATGCTGCCAAAATTGTGAGGCAACTTTTTCTCCATTTCGTTCAAAGATTCAATTGGCTTTCCTAGTGTTCTAGTTATGTCAACCGTTTTCTTTGCCAAAATTGAACTTATCACTATTCGTAGTGTGGTGTTCACCATACCGAGGTTCCTATCTTGATAGATAGCGGGTCGAGGTCAACTTCACCAAACCTAAACCAAACTCAAAGGGCCTATAAACAACGGGTCGATACCATAACGGTATTGGTTCTTGTTTGCACTTTTTGTTCAATCCACATTTCTTTCGAAACCAGTTCGTACCACATCGACAAAATGTCCATTTCTTACCATACCGACCTTCTCTTTACTCAATCCATCTTACCTAATTGAACCTTTCTTATCCTTTCTTTCTTAGCCTTTCTTCAACTATCCAACTCCTTCAACTAAACTTTACGTAACTTCTTTTCGACGATCGGGCAACTACGAATACGACTCGACTCTCCCAAGACAGATCGTATCACATGCATCGGCCTCGAGATATTTAAGCCAATGTAAGATATGTCTTGGACAAGCATCGGCATTGAGACGAGAGCTAGTGTAAGACATGTCTGGGACATGCATTAGCCTCGCGATAGACAAGCTAGTGTAAGACCTGTTTGGGACATGGCGTCAGCTTGCTGTGTGTCAGTGTAAGACCTGTCTGGGACATGGCGTCGACACCGATAGACGAGAGCCAGTGTAAGACCTGTCTGGGACATGGCATCAGCCTCGCTATATGAAAGCCAGTGTAAGACCATGTCTGGGACATGGTATCAGCACCTTAACCCATGTTAGAGCTATTGGGTATCCGATAGTATTCCAAATGGTTCAACAAAATGTTTATGATTTATATCGAAATGAGAAAAGCTATGATCATGTGATGAGTGGTACAGGTACCTATTTGAAATGTATGAGATTTGGGCTCAATGTATGTAATATGAGTTGTATTGGATGGTGATGAGTAAGTTGTACTTACGTTTATTTATAATATTCATGAATAAGTTGTGAAAGGTTATGAGCATATTGCCTTATGATAAGTGGTTGTTGTTTATTTTCATGCAACTTACTATGCTTTATGCTTACCCTATTTCCTTTCCATTTTCTTTAGTGTCGCCTAACTAGCTCGAGGATCAACAGATGTTGGAGGCATCGATCATACTATCAGCTGAAGCACTCGGTATAATTAGATTTATCATTTTGAATATGGCATGTATAGAAAATTAGAATTTTGAATTTTGTGTCATTGTTAATTTGCCAAATGTGATGGCTTACCATAACATTTGATTCATTTTGTATAAGGCCATGAAAAATGGCTAATATTGAGAGTTATTATATGAATGCAAGATAGTATTTCATGAATGTGAAATTGTTGCCATGGTTGAACATATGAAATGTATGTGGGCATTAGCTATGGTTGTTTGGTTGAGAAATCATAATAGGTTAGACTTTGATTGTGTTTCAGGGTGGCAATAGGCTTAGTAGATAGCCTTATTTTCATCCACACGGGTAGACACACGGGCGTATGTGACACACGGTCTGCTCCAAAGGCATGTTACTAGGCCGTGTGTCCCCTGCACGTAAAAATTGCAAGTTAGTATGCATGGTAGTAAACACACGGGCAGAGACACGACCGTATGTCTCAGCCGTATGAAGGGCACGGCCTAGCACACAGGCGTGTGCCTTGGCTGTGTGACCCTTAAGGATTGCTGACGTTAGAAACAAAATGTCAAGGTTTTCAAACACGGGCTGACGTATGAGCGTGTCATGGCCGTGTGAGGGACACGGGCAATGGACACGGGCATGTGCTAGGCCGTGTGAAAACCCCTGTAGGTTCGAATTTAGAATTTATTTCACACGGGTTTTGGACACAGGCGTGTCCCTAGGTGCTTAGGCCGTGCGTGTCACACAGGCCATCAGCACGACCATGTTCAAGTTCCACACGGGCATGTTACCCATCCACATGGGCGTGTGCCCTGTTTCAAAGGTTATTTTCCTAGTGTTGGTTGAAGGACACGAGTTAGCCCATAGTAGCTTCCAAAAGGTGTTTTGGGCCTTATAGGCCCATGATAAAAAGTTTTAGACAAAGTTTGAAAATTTTTTAAGTTTTAACGGGTTCATATAATCTGACTTATACATATATGTGTGATTTGTGAATGGTAATGCCTCGTACCCGGTGTTGGCGTCAAACCCGGGTTAGGGGTGTTACAGTCCAAGTTGATTTTCAAGGGAGTTATCATGGATTCTTTTTATTCTAGTGGTTATATTGTATTTTTGGTATTTACTCTTGTCATTATGAACTAATTCTCTTAATACCTAGGGGAGATGAATCATTAGATGTTCTATTGTTTGATTTCTATTTTTATGCAATAAAATCTTAATCTTTTTGTTTTCAATTATGAATGCTTTATTATTCTTGGGTTAATAATTCCAGAGTGTTAACCCATGTTTGATGGGCATAAGTCTGAGGTTGAATAGATCTTTCTTGCGATTAGATCATGCATAATTGAATGGAGTTGCATGCAATCCTAGAAATAGGACGACATAAGTCTACTGGATTAGATTCAAATTTAATAGGGGGATCCATAGAGTGAATTAATGCAATAATAAGGTTTTAATTAGAAAGGAATTTCAATTATTCAACCTAGAGTTAGTTGCTTTTATGCTCGAAAGAGATCTTAGCCTAAATTAAGGATTTATATATATCAAAGAGCTAAGAAAATAAATTGCATAAACTAGATTGAGAATTATAGATGAAACCTAGGTGGATTCCTACCTAGGTATTGCTTTGTTACTTGGTTAATACTTGATTGTTTTTGTGTTTCATTCTTTATTGCATTCATTAGTTAATTTGGCTAGTTTGATTTAATTTTAATCAATATTTTGAATTATTAGATTAAATAATTGAAAGTTGATAATTATTAGTAATTGTAGCCCTTGAGGGAACATTATTTGTGCTCACCATAGCTATACTCTTAATTGATAGGTGCAATTACCTTGGTCAATTTATTAGTTAGTTTAGTGGACATCAAGTTTTTGACGTCGTTGTTAGGGACTAGGATATTAGGAAAATCTTATTTCTGTTAATTTCACAAAATCTAATAAGAACTCGGAAAATGTAAAAATCAACAATTAAAGATGGCGAAGCAAACATAGAATGTAGAAAGAAATCTCAAGAATCGTAAACAACCAAAAGAGGACCAAATTGTAGAAACACGATATATACAGAGCTCTTTTCAAACGCATCATTACATCACTTAATTTCAAGGCCAATGGTAACTTAACACTTGTCACTTGCAACCTACTGTTCATCAATACCTCTGCTCTGCAAGTGCACCCGGTTCAGATTTGCATTAATGATTAGTATTTTAGAAGTTTTGTGACAACCATTCAGCTTCAAGCGCCATACTACCCGTGACTTCCAACCATTCGTTGTTGTACCTTTCAATCACTCCACCTCCCGTGCAACTTATCAACAAAAATATATCAAGACGGGCTACTTTATAACTTGCCTTTCAACTAAGGGGCAAGACAAATGTTATACCACCATCCAAACTAGACACATGGCACGCTCAGAGGTCTTCAGGTAAATACATGAAGGTGATCCTTCACCCCTATCTGCTGAGCCATCCTAGATCGACTACTTATTGTAAGCCACCTGCTAATACAATAGGCATCTCTCCTCTATCAGGCCACTCACTTTTGAGTGTGAACACTCTCTTCTAGGACCGTTGTGACTCACTTAAGCATAATAACCTCGTACTACTTGGAGGAATAACAAAATGGGCTTAACTATGCACGTCTTTCACGTACTCCATGATGATAACCACCTTGCTACATCATATAAGCTAACAAGAGGATCTCTCCTATAAATAGCCTCCCAAATGATGAGAAAAGGGATCTATCCTCCCTTAAGCATTCCATGAGTACTTGCCCTCTGCAACCTAGCTTCCTCAAGCTCTCGTAGCGTTCTCCTTGTTCTCTTGTCTTTCTCTAGCTCTCTACCTGTTTAGGTGAATCGTCCTCCCCCAAATCACCACAACCTCCTCCTTATTGTACTCTATGTTAACAAATCTATTTATATTCTACAGGATTTCGATTATGTTATTCTTTTTATAAATATATTTAGGCACAATGACTTATTTGACCCTCCAACTTTACAAAAAAAAAATCATTTTAGCCATCCATTTAACTTTTCACATCTTTTAGCCCTTAAACTTATGTTGTTTGTCAAATCACCCCAAAATAAATGAAAAAGTTAATGTTTGTTAACTTCGCTGATGTGGCATCATGTGGATGTCATAACAACAATTATTTTTTAAAATTTTAAAAAATTTAAATAAAAACTATTTTAAAAAATTAAAAATTATAACATATATATTTTTATAATTTTTAATTTTAAAAAATTAATTAATCACTAATGGATATACACGTGTACTGTCATATGGATGCCATGTTAGCAAAACTAGCAAATATTAACTTTTCATCCATTTTAAGGTAATTTGACCAACAATGTAAAATAAAAAAATAAAAAAACTAAAAACTAAAAATTAAAGATTAATTATTTTTTATTTTTTATAAAATTAGATGATGAAATAAATTATTATACCATATATTTATTTACATTGAAAACTTTTTTGTCATCAATTCATATACTGCATATAACATTTGTATAATGTAAAGCTTATTTCGTAATATTATTAAATTTATCGTTTCTGAACCAAATATTGAATAAATGTCCGATGCTTACTCAGGTGAAACACATGTGAACAAACTTAAATTAACAAGTAATCTTAATTAATAAATTCCACTGACTAAAATATGAACAACATTCTTTCGATATTTGAATAAAATTCTAATGAATGACAGATTGAAATAAAAAATTTAATATTTTACTAACAAATGAAAAGTAAATTATTTCGTAGCCAACATTATCCAAGTGTCAACCTAAGATTTAAAAAAAAAGAAGAAGAATATCCATGAAAAGACGCCATAAACATTAATTAATTCGTAACAGCCGAAACAGGCAAATTCTGTTGACATTGTAAATTAATAATTGTAAAACCGTAAACATTTTATTATATACAAATGTAAAAGCGAAACGACAAGAAGCAAACAGAAACCAGCTGAGCTCAAATTTTCTAGCTACAATGCTAAAAAAGCTTCAAGCTGGTTCCATCAAACCTATAACAAACAAAGGCAGAAAAAAAAAAAAACCTATTTATATATAACCCCAAAAGATAAAAAGTTGCAGGAGAATCCGGGGATCTGTGCTGTGAATCATCCCTCTGGTAAAAATCTCCTCGTAGGGCAATATTTCTTAATTTTAAACTTATGTCTAATCAAGCTTGATTGACCACGGCCTTAGCGTCAATGAAAGTTCCATGAAAGCCGTATGGAACTCTTGAAGGTAATTTAATTGAAGCTTCCAACTGTAAATTCATGGCGTTCACAATCTGGAGTTCTGATTTCCATGTCTTCTCATCGTGAACAAAAGAAAGAATGTATCCATCATCTTCAACTGATTCAGGGCTGTCGTCTCGGGGCAGGAAAAAGGGTTCCCCACCATATCTTTTGTCACCGTAGATGTGCTTTTTTACCTCCCCGGTGAAAAGATCTACCTTGGCAAATCCCGACACTTTCGGCCATGGTTCGGCAATGGCGAGATAAGCGTACCTTGTCTTCCTTCCAAGCCGGTTCTTGTTCACCATCCCAGCTTCCAAATTCACTTGCTCGGATTCTGAGATTATTGGGCGGCGCGTGGACTCCCCTGTCTTTAAGTTAAGCCTGATTTCGGAGAGTACGCTCTTTAAATTCTCGTCGGATTCGTTGAAAATGGAGTCAGGAGGCGTCATGCAGGATCCGATCACCACAACTTCATTCGATTCAGGCTCCTCCCAAGCGTTCCATAGATGAAAACAGAAAGTATCAGGAGATTCCACCCATATGATATCATTTGAATCACTTGCATTCTTTGAAAGAATCCCGAACCGAGACTTTTTGTTCTGGTCGTAAATCACAGGAGAACCTCCGGTTATCATTTCTTGTAGCTTGAACACCACTTGCTGATCAGGTATCACTACAAAGTTCTCAGTGATGGCAAAATCATGCATCATAGTAGGCACCGGAAGAGGAATCTCAACGTCGGGGAATTTAGTACCGTCAGGTGAAAACTTGAAATACTTCAAGTAGGGCTTTTGGACAACGTCGTAACTCAAAGCAAAGAGTTCCTTGGAAAGAGGGTCGATTTTGGGATGTGCAATCATTGTTGATTTAAGTTGATCATCAAAGTTGTATCTCCCAACTGTTTCCAAGTCACCCGAGGAAGTGACACGCACGTGGTAAGGAATATCATCTTCGGACATAGCAAGAAGCCTGTTATTGAAATAGACTAAACCAGCATTAGCTACACCAGTGCCTTTCGTGTGATCGACGAGGCCGAAAAGGCCTCTCGCATAAAACAGTAAAAGTCTAGCAATCCCTGAGTGACCATGTAGTTCACCGATTGCTTTAGGGAAAATAGGGCGGCCTAGTTCTTTTTCCTGTCGAAGTCTTTGCGTTTCGGTAAATCGACAAGCGTAGCTAGCTTTTCCATTATCGATTGAAACAGCATGTATCATGCCGTCACCGTCGAACAAGTGATGGCCAGCGACGGGCTCGAATAAAGGGTTGGCACCGTTACGGAGGTAAACGCCGTTGATGTAAGAAGGGATGGCGCCGGCGACCGGTAGAGATTGCTTGGCTGGCTGTTCGGGGACAGGAGCAAAGTTTCCTGATATTTGCACACGTGGGTCAGCGGTTTTAGGAAGTGGGTGGTGAAGGTCGCGTGAGAGCAAGGCGTTTTCAGCCATATCAAGGGCCATGGATGCAGCTCTTTGGAGGAGATTCCACTGTGGCTGTTGTTTGGGTTTTGAATTTACAGAGGTGTCATGTAACTGCGAGGGAAGTAAAGGGGTTTGGTATGGTTGTTTGGGAAAATGAAGAACCGAAGGAGAGTGTAAAGCTGAGCGAATAGTGTTGCTGCTTCTCCTGTAGGGATTACGTTTCTTCCAGGAGATGGATGTGTGAGAGAAGCCGAAACCTAGTGATGAATTTGAGGAAATAGGGTGGGAAACCGGGGTTTTGGCCCAATTACCCATGGAAGTAGCCATTTTAGGTTTTACGAGGGAAGATTTGTGGCTGCTGCTTGTGTTTATGGTGGTTTTGAGGGAGGGAGTTTCTTCAGCTTTGTGCTTGTTTGTTGGGGGGTTTTGATGGAGAGAAAGCGAGGCCTTGGGGGAAAAGAAGAGAAAATGGGGGGAGAATATAAATAGAGTTGGAGGTGGGGATTGACTAAATCGAGCGAGACGGAAAAAATTGTACGAAATAGCGAGCCATATTTTTTTTTTTCATTTAATGTTATATTAATTTTAGAATTTTTATATTGAAAAAAATTAAATTAAAATAAAAATTCTAAATTATAGAATGGAATTATTAATAATACTATTAAAAAATAAAAGATAATATATCTATTTCATATAAATTTTTTATCAGAAAAGTGAGAATTGATTGTAAGGGATGTCCACCTCATACATCTAAGGTGACCACGTCACCGTGCAATAGGCAGTTGTGACTGTTAATTTTATAACATTTTAATTGAGTATGAGGTAAGTTATGGAGGAGGAGGAGGAGGAGGAGGAGGGGTGTCTCAATCTCAAACCAAAAAGCATCCCCAAGAAATTTGCTTGACAAAACAGACTTGGGTATTGGATGGTCCCAAAATTAGGAACCAATGAGACTATGAGAGTGGAAGGCAGGGTGTTTTGCTTTTCTCTGAGTAAAAAAATCAAGTCAAGTCAGTAAATTGTTGACACTAACCCATTTCCCGGTAAAAATAGGAGCCTTAGATTGAGTTTTCTCATTTTGCCTAAAAAATAGATAAAATAATTTTTATAATCAATTTATATATTTAAAATTTTATATAATTAATAAAATAATTAGATAATAATACCTAATATATGTATTTTGTATTAATATAGACATCAATTTTAACAATAAAAAAATTATAATAAAAAGATTAAATTATTCTTTATTTTAATTTACAATGATTAATTTACTATTTTTAAAAATAAATTTTCATTTTTAATTGTTGTTTCACAACTTCAACTCTTTTTTATCTTTTTGCTATTTTTCATTTATATAAAAAGAAGTCTAACTCCGCGTTCAACCCTCATCATCGACTGAGCACTCCACCGACGTTGCTTTTATCTCTCCACTGGTTTTCATCCCAGAAATTTTTCCTTCTCACAAATATTTTATATTCATATAAATTTAATTTCATGATTTGCGATGCATAATCATCACACATACATTAAACTATTGTAGTCTCTTAAACTGGTTTTATTTGGTTGCCATATTTAAATCGGGTCGGCCCTTACTCGTCTTTCCTCAATCCAATAATTTTTATTAAGGATAATCTTCTGACACTGCAGACATAACCCTCCTGTAGTCACAAAATTCTCTGCAGTCAGAACCAGGCAACCAGCCGACCCACCCATTACATTCCGTGTGGACAATTACAAATTTAACTCGTAACTAAGAAAAAAGCTAAATCAACTTAGTGTTATTAAGGGGAAATATTTAATTGAGTATATGAATTTTATTCACCATTAATATATAATAATATAAAATAGGAAAATCTAAATCAACTTTTATTTTCATCATATTATATTTTAGTTATTTATATTTGAAATATTACGTTTTAGTCACTTACGTTAATGTGTTTTAACATTTTAGTCATTGAGCTATTAATTTCCGTTAACATGTAACGGTAAGATTACATGGTATATTAAATCATCATTTTAAACAAAAATTTTAGGTTAAATTTTATAATTGGTCATCATATTTTTTTTATTTTGAGCAATTTAATTTTTTTCTTTTATGTTCTTTTAAATTTTCTTTTTTTTTTTTATTTTTCATTCTCTTTTACTTCTCCCTCTATTTTCCTCCCTTCTCCATCTTTTTTAACATAAAAGAAAAAAAATTAAATTGCTCAAAAAAATATAGGGACCAATTGTATAATTTAACCTAAATTTTTGTTTGAAATGATGATTTAATATGTCACGTTAGCTTACCGTTATACCGTTAACGACAATTAATGCTCAGTGACTAAAATTCTATAACACGATAACGTAAGTGACTAAAATGTAACATTTCAAATATAAGTGACTAAAATGTAACTTAGGATAAACAAAAGTGACTATTTAATAATTTACCTTGTAAAATATTATTATTGAAAAAAATAAAAAGTAATAGAAAAATTATAAATAATTAATAATTTTATTTAAAAATAATGAAATATTAATTAATTATATATATACTGAAATGTTAAACTCTAAAGTCAAAATTTTAAAATCATGAACTCAAGAATCTAAACATTAATTTCAATAATTATTAACATTTATTTTTAATTTTTTATAATTAATTAATGTTTAATAATAATTAAATAAAATTAATAATATTTACAGATAAGTCCTCTAATTTTTTATTTTATTTAATGATAAAATTCCATATTATTATTAATTGATTGTGCATGAGACTTATGATTTATGTTGCTTCAAATATTTTTTATTAAATTGGGGATTTCACTTATTAATCAATTGATAAGACGATAAGCAAACATTAAGCTTTAAGTGATATCATTGTTTCATTATCTCTCCATCCTCTAAAATCAATATTTACACCCTACAGAGCATTCCTACATTTTAGAAATAGAGACTAAGTCATCATTAAGTGCTTAGCTAGTAACGCCATAACATGATTTTTTTTATATACATAACCAAAAATATTAATTAATTATGAAAGTAATTTGGAGAAAAAAATTATAAACGAAAATTACTCGTTTATTATAGTAAAAATTGGTGTCACTTGATCAACTGGTGGCACCATCCCCTTTTCCTCCTAATCATTATCCAATCATCAATTAAAAAAAAGTTTTTTTTTTGTATTGGCATTGTGTCAAGCGGCACTCATATGTATTTTTCAAAATATCGTGAAAAATATAAGTATTCACGATGGAGAATTAAAAAAAAAAGAAAATATATTTTTTAATTGGTGTTGTTGGTCTGTCAGGCGATATTGGTCCCATTTTTTTTTTAAATATTGTCAATGAAAAAAATTATTTTTTTTTCTTTTTTTTTTCACTGACAGAATTGAAAAAAAAAATGGGACTAGTGTTGCTTGATAGACCGACCACACCCATTAAAAAAAATTTCCCTTTTTTTTCCATTGTGAATACTCATATTTTTCACAGGTATTTAAAAAAATACATAAGAGTGTCACTTGACACAGTAGTGGCACCAATTTTTTTTATTTAAATTGATGATTGGGTCATCATTAGGGGAAAAAGAGGGTGGTACTGCCAATTGATCAGACAGCACTGATTTCTACTGTTGTAAATAAATAATTTTCGAATATAATTTTTTCTACAAATTATTTTTTATAATTAATTACTATTTTTGAGTTATTTATATATATAAAAAAAACCCATAACACCATTGCCACAAGTCCTCGTAGATAATTATCACTTCAAGTCTAATATCATTTAAGCTTTGTTTTTTTGTTGCTTTCTAAAAATACTCTCAACATTACAACCACTTTTAGAATCATAAACAATGGTGAATAGATAATTTTTTAAATGAAAAAAGGCAAAAGATATAATTTTTAAGTCTAAAAATTGAGTTTGCACTATTGTTAAGGGTAAGTTTAAATAGACAATATATTTATTTATCATTATGTAAAAATAACGTAATGACAAAATTAAATAATATAAAAATATTATAAAATAAAATAAAAAAATAAACTAAACATACCACCTATCATTCATATGTAAACAGAGAATAACACTATCATTACAACTCCATCAAAGATGTCATCATATCGAGTGCAATCTCCTTTAATTATCCTAACTTTCCAAACTCACAAATTCCCATGTCAATCAAAACCCCAACACACCCTAAAATCGAACCTAGGTTTGGATTCCACGAGAAAAACATCATACAGGAGGGCCCACATCAAGCTCTTTTCCATCTATAAAAGTCCTTCTCCCTTCGAGAAAGGAGACAAACAAGTTAATAGCGCAAAAGCTCTGCTCCTGTAACTACTCAACCTCCTTCAACCAACATATATATCAACTCTTCACCCCTGTGAACTGCTCTCATCTTAGCAGCTTTTTTCACCTCACAATTTGAACCGCCTATCATGTATTTTATGTTGTAATAGATCTCTATGTTTCTAAAATCCATTATGCGCCGATTGATTAAAGGGTTGAATGAAAATTATTGCGTGATTTTTGAAGTAAAACTTTTTTAGTTTTTTTATTCTTAGAAGTGGATTATATTTTTGTTATACTTTCCTAGCATGCTTATTCTTAATTTTATAGACTCGAGGCTGCGTCCTTATTGTGTATGTACTATTTTGGCTTTTATTTTATTTCCGTATTTCAGTTTTTTGGCTTTTATCTGGTTAAGTGTTGTGTTGTGGACAGGATTTGATTATGTCCTCGCAAACTTGCACTTTTTATTAATAAAATTCATGTTACTTCTACAACAAAGTTTTACCATATATATGTCTGATAGTTTGGATAATTTTTATATCGGTATTAAGATAATCTTAATTACATAATCAAAATATGCAGTTTGAGTATGTAGATAAATATAACCAATATCTTACTTCAATTGGTTTATAGTTTATACAAGTGCTCTTAAAATGATATTATAGAATTTGAATTTTAACATTTGCAATTATTCTTTTGTTCTAAGACATTCTTCTCTTGTTGGAAATGAATTAGAGCCAAGGGTAGCAAAAGGTAGGTAAAGCAGTTGGCCTCCTTTTTCGGTGGGATAATTGCATTTATAGCTCTTCCCAAAATTAAAAGATTTAATTTAATTTAGTCTCTTTTTTTTTAAATTTTTGATTAAATAAAAAAATTATAATTTTATTCTTTTTGAAAATTAATAATTTAATTTAAACATTTTTAACATAAAATTTTTCAATTTTGATCTCAAATTGTATAAATTTATCTCGGTTCTCTAAACAAAATCTCCGGGTTGCATAATAGCAGCACTGAAGCCGAAAGATAATGGCATGATAATATGATGCTTGTTTTGGGAATAATGATGTAGATTGGAGACGGCTAATGGCACCTACTATATCTGTTTGCAGTTTAGAGTCAATCTTATGTTGGGTTTTCAATACGCTACAAAAACAAAATCAATTTCAGATATTATGGAAGACTATCAAGATTCAAGACAAAGAATGATGAAAATGATGGTTTCAAATATTGGATATCTTTTTCATATTATATATATAAAAAAAAGCCACAATAGAGAAAGTAAAGAAGAAGATTGGTTTTGTTTCGTCGATCGGTCTTTGTAAGTACATATTCTAAAAGTTCCTTTTTATTTGTTTTAAAAATAAAAATAAAAATAAAAATTAAAGCAAAGCCAAAGTTAGGTGAGTTAATCATAATACAACAATTGCACTTCTGGTCAGATTGTCATGTTTTGATAGCAAATCTCTTACATGAAGATTTTATCCTTCTTAAACTAATTAAAAGAGATCTGCCCTCACCTGCCTTCTCTCTCTCTCATCTCTTTTATCAGTTCATGTCGACGGAGTTTTTTAGTTCCTTTGTAATAATCAACTTACATGGATCCACCCTCTCCTTCTAAAATATATATTTCATCTTTTATATGCTTAAAATTCATAATCTGATTAATATATATATATATAATAATTTGTTGGTTTCTTGGTTGCCTAATGTCATGGATGATTCAAATGAATTCTAAGTTATCATCTCATTTGAATAATAAATTAGGCAGACAGACAGACAGAGATGCTCTTTTTTGTTGCACTCTATCCTTTCCTTTTTCCTTTTCAGAACCATATTTTTTTTATATTAATACATCTGAATCTCCTTAATATATTAGTAGCAAATATTTCCTCATTACTGCTTTTTTCCTGAATATCCGATCCCTTTCTTTAATTAATTACGTTCAGTTTAATTTTAATTTTAATGAATACTATGGATGATAATGAAGAATATAATTATTATTTTGAAGGGGAAAAAGACAGTACTATTAGCCATTTAGCTATAATAGAGAGCGGCGCAAATAGGCGCTGCAATCTTCGCAATGGAATCTAATACATACAAAGGAAATGTATGAAACATGGGATCTAACAGCAAACCAAGAAAAAAAACATGAATTCTTTAATTTGTTTAATCTAACCTTTTAATAAATCGATCCAGAATCCGAATAAGACGGTAATTAAGATTGCTTTTGTAATAATTTGGCACATATATTCTTAATCATGATATGAGGTTCAAATAAAATTAAATGATATAAAGAAAGTTTAATTTAATTTTATGTTGAATTCATTCAGTTTTTTTTTTTTTTGTACAACGTTTTAGTTGAAGCAATCTCATGTCAATCCATGCAAGTTGAAGCGAGGGTCCAAAACCTAGTCCATAATTATTAGCTATTAAATGACCGAAGGAGGCGGAAATTGGCGAATGGGGTCGCCTTCCCATAAGTAATTAGGCGCAATGACAGGTTGCTTTATATTGGGTGGCATCGTCGACCAAGTTCAACTAACATGTAAAATTATCATCAAAATATACGAATATGGTAACTCGCTTCATCGCTTGGAATTGCTTTTTGTAGTAAAGTTTATCTTGATATTGGTGCAAGTTCATGCAATGCAACCAAATTGTAGAAAAATGATGTGACACATTTCACTAGCCTACCTTATTGGCTAGGGACACTGACAAACGTACCAAGTGGCCTCCTAATTAATATGGGGGTACAACTCTTGAAATGACACTTTGACAACTCAATAATGCCTTCTGATTTTCAGTTGTTTATCTTTCTACATCACTGATCCATACTTTATGGAGAGTAAATTTTGATTTATAATATGAAAAAAGTATTATGAATTTCTTTATAACATGAGGTAAATTAAATTTATTTTTATTAAAAATAGATAAATTAATTTTTATATATTAGATAAAAATAAATTGATCATTTTATTAAATATTTTATCCATTTTTATTGTTAATAAAATTAGTCATCATACATCAGTATGATGTACACGTGACGTGTTTGTTGGAGTTTGGGGATAAATAAACTTAATTATTACTACTCAAATGGATATTCATATCTTTAGCCATAAACATAATTATTCAATAGATATTTGCTTGAATAATTTTGACCATTTATTATTAATTAAGTGACATAACTTTTTGTAACTTATAAGTTTTCATTTGCAACTGTTAGGATTGACTCGATTAAGCAACGAACAAGAAAAATAGCGGAATAAATTGAAAAACTGAACACACAAATTTAACGTGAAAAAACCCTCCAAAGAGGATAAAAAACCACGGACAAAGATAATTTTACTATAATGGCAAAAAAAACCCCTCATCAGTATGATGTACATGTGACGTGTCTGTTGGAGTTTGGGGATAAAATAAACTTAATTATTACTACTCAAATGGATATTCATATCTTTAGCCATAAACATAATTATCCAATAGATATTTACTTGAATAATTTTGACCCTTTATTATTAATTAAGTGACATAACTTTTTGTAACTTATAACTTTTCATTTGCAACTGTTAGGATTGACTCGATTAAGCAACGAACAAGAAAATAGCGGAATAAATTAAAAAATTGAACACACAAATTTAACGTGAAAAAATCCCTCCAAAGAGGTTAAAAAACCACGGACAAATATAATTTTACTATAATGGCAAAAAAAACCCCTCCATTAGTATGATGTACATGTGACGTGTCTGTTGGAGTTTGGGGATAAAATAAACTTAATTATTACTACTCAAATGGATATTCATATCTTTAGCCATAAACATAATTATTCAATGGATATTTACTTGAATAATTTTGACCCTTTATTATTAATCAAGTGACATAATTTTTTGTAACTTATAACTTTTCATTTGCAACTGTTAGGATCGACACGATTAAGCAACGGACAAGAAAAATAGTGGAATAAATTGAAAAATTGAACACACAAATTTAACGTAAAAAATCCCCTCCAAAGAGCATAAAAAATCACGAGCAAAGATAATTTTACTATAATGGCAAAAGAATGAAGAGTACAAAAGATTTAGATAAAAACTAAACCCCAAAAACCCGAAAACAAAGAACTCTAATGGGTATATTTTGTAAAAGAGTCTATTTATAGGCTAAATTCATAGGTCAAATAATAATAAAATAATCTAAACTAATCAGTGTTTGATTGAAACTAATAAACAGAGTTTAACTGAAAGATTATTTATCAAATTTGACTGAAAATAGGAGTCATATTTAACAGAAACTATTGGACCACTATATTTTTGAAAATATTCCACTATAACAGAAACTAGTTATTTTGTCAATCACACTAGTTTTTAACAGTATAAATGAATGAAATTTTTAATAGAAAATATCAATTTGCTCTTTAATTTAACGTATAAGATCTAATTTACTTATTTTTTTAATAGAGAAAACAAAATACAATCTAACTTTTAATAGAGAGCACCATGGTACTTTTACCATTTATAATGCATATATATGTATTATTTCATCAATAATATGGCATCTCCTCTTAGAGGAAAAAAAATATCAAGAGAAAAGTAAAGACAATGCTTCCAACTTTATGCTAACAAAGGGAAAGATGCTTTGTTTTTCATTGTTGGATTTTGTTAGAGCACTAACCTAGATAAGGCAGGTCCTTTATAATACATATATATTATTGAGGGTGGATTATCCATAATCCATGAAAGCTTAATTAAAATAGCTAATGTTTTTTATAAACGAGGCAGGTGTTAGAGTTTCACATGGTTAGCACTGAAAAGATTGTTTAAATTTCATATATAAAAAAACATATGATATTGTTGGCTCAATTTAGCCAATTTATTGCTAGGAACTCGCTTTTGCTTTTGCTGATTTAATCATTCATTCAGAAGTTTGTTATTGTCGTTATTTAACCGTTGTCACATGGAATTCACAATAATAGAAGGAATTCCTTTGGCACTTTGGATTAATTATATACAGTAAGGATTATATATAGTTAGTGCCATAATGACCATTTTCATTTTGTTTATTATAAAGTTGGTCATTAACATTAATGGAAAGTTTGAAGGAATAAAGTCGGTCATTTTGTTTAAGTGGCAGATATAACAAAAGAATATTAGTTTTCATTTCCTTTTCTTTTTGGTTTTTGAAAATGAAAGAATATTAGGGATTTTTTTTTTCTGAAAATGATTCCATTAGAATACATAAAATCATGGTTAATTTGCTATATTAAATAGTACATGAAGAGAGCCTAGTTAAATTTTATGACCCTTAAGAACATTAAGTCAAATATTTGAATATTGAAATATTTTAACATGAATGAAAATATTAGTTAGTGCATGCAGTGGAAATATATACAAGCATTAATTAATGATTAGTGTAGTAAATATTAAGAATGTTGGAAGGTGAATTCTTTTGAAAAAAAATTTCAAACTGATATTGTCTTCAGTTGAAAATTTGTTTCCCATTTTGATGAGGTTAACTCAAGTGATAGTATAGTTTTTTATAATTATACTGACGAGACACTCTCACTCTGTTGAACCAATTATCTCATGCACTTATATTCTCATTAGAGTTGAGAGACAAAATTTTAATTGAGGACAATATCGATACATTAAGGGACTTATTGACTCCCGATGAATAACACTTCGAATGCTTCTTTTGAAGAAGTTAACCCCCAACAGTTTCAAAACTATTTCCTCCATACAAGATATATATATATATCCTTATCACCAACCATGTGCGTGTGAATTTGTATGTATAAATGGATGGGGTATAAGCGTAAAACAATATTTTATTTGTACACTTTAATAATCTTTTATACAATTTATATTTATTTTACATGTCCACCGTATTACATGTTTTGTTTAATTTTAATTTGATAATATACGTTGAATTTTAAGTAGATTAAAAAAATCTTATCGAAAATAAATATCTATATTGTTTATAATGAGAGTGACTAAGTTTTGGTGTCACACCTAACTTGTGAGACTACTTTTCATGACTCCGTAGCTTTTTTTTGGTAATGAAATGGTGAAAAAAAAAAAGAATTCAAGCCTTGATATATCCGAGAACTTTTTGTAGTTTCCAATTGTGTATCTTCTTTGGGTGGGATCTTCGTTATATTTAAATTATTTAATAACACATCAGAGTATTACTATCTATACAATTAAAGTTACAGGGGTCATAACTCAATTAATATTATTACTATTACAATAATTAAAAGAATGCAAAATTAAGTATGCTTAAACACATATTTTCTTTAGATATAAGAATTCGAGAGAGTTGACTAAAAATAAACTTTATATCATGAAAAAACATTAAGGTATTTATATACTTTTAGTTTTTTTTTTTTGAAAATTTATTCTTTTTAATATATTATCTATTTTTCTGTAATTTCATTTCTTAAATATAACCGTAGCGTGTTTTTTTTTATTAAATGAACTACCTTCATGTGTAATTACAACTCACATTTTTAAGATAATTCTTTACTTCAAAGTTATTACTCTATTTTATTTCAAAATATTTATTTTGAAACCTTCAAAAACAAATATTGGTTGATGCAAGGATCGAGCAAGGGTTGAGCTACAATAATGGTTGGTGGTTCCCTAAGCTTTAGGCAGGTGAAGAGCCATTGCCGGTAAGGATTTGAGGATATTTTGAAGCTTGGCTGGGATTGAAGAGAGAAAGAGAGAGGAGGGGAGAGAAGAAGAAGAAGAAGAAGATCCTCCTTGTGGTAGTTGAGTGTTGGTTTATATATCATAGGCTAGAATCCTAAAGTGCCACATGTCGCCTAGTTATAAGCGACTAAAGGTGATTAAGTCAACCGGTTTGACATGGTAGGTTTAGATAGGGTCATTAAGGCGATGATTGGATAGGTTATTAATCATGTCAAATGGGATTAGGATTCGGTAGTTGGTATCATAAATGGCAGTTAAATGGGACCCTTGTGTTATAACACCCTATAACCGACCCGAATTACTGGATCCAGATGTTTGATTTTACAAACTTAAACTATAACAGCCCGCCTTGCTGATATATTATCATGTTACTGTTTGACCGAAGTTATTTACGCTAAGGGTAGTTAACGAGTAACTTAGTGGAGTATTTGATTTTGTGTGGCATATTTGGTGGAATTCTCTATTTAGATAACTCCAGGTTTTGATGGACTCTTCTGTTAAATTATCTGCCAACCCCAGATGTTTGGGTAAACTCGTTAGTTAACAGCTCAATAGGTTTTCCTTTGTAGTCACTATATGTTGCGATGATGTAATAAGTGATGTTAGAGTTTAATTGAGACCTAGCTAGAACTAAAAATCAAATTACATACCACCTTTGTAGAATAGAGAATGGATTGGATGAGAAAGATCCTGAATAAATAAAAGAAACCTTCATTGATGAACAACTATTTCGAGTAGAAATACATCGAGCATGGTATAAGGTTAACAAGATACCATGGTACGTAGATTATGTGAATTATATTGCCAAAGGAGTTTTTTCGATCAATGTATCATGGGAACAGAAGAAAAGAATCATGCATAAGTCGATTAAATATATTTGGGAAAAGCCATGTGTTTTTCAATAGTGTGCCGTTCAGTTAGTTTAAAGATGTGTGGCTGAGGAAGAGATAAGTGACATCTTACAAGGATACCATACTTTAGCATGTGGTGGAAATTTCGGAGGAAAAAGAACAACCCAGAGAGTATTGCAATAGGGATTTTATTGGCCAACTATGAACAAAGATGCTTATGAATTTGTGCAGGGGTGTGATAGATGTCAATGGATCGGAAGTATATCTAAAGAAGATGAAATGCCACAAATAGGAATTCTTGAGGCAGAGGTATTTGACATTTGGGGAATTGATTTTATAGGACCTTTTTTGAGTTCCCTTGGAAATCAATGCATCTTGTTAGCTGTAGACTACGTTTACAAAGTCAATAGTTGAATTCTTAAGAAAAATAATATTTTTGCAAGATTTGAAACACCTCGTGCTCTTGTAAGTGACGAATGATCTCACTTTTGTGTCAAGCAGTTTGAAACTGCTTTAGCCAAATACAATGTGAGACACCGAATAACAACAACATATCACCCATAGGCTAATGGACAAGTAGAGGTTTCTAATCGGGAGATCAAACAAACACTAGAAAAAATCATCAACTCAAACAGAAAAGATTGGGCACTAAGATTGGATGATGCGTTGTGGTCTTATAAACAACATACAAAACGCCCTAGGCATATCTTATTACAAGTTAGTGTATGGAAAAAAATTGCCATTTGCCAATTGAGCTGGAAAAGAAAGCATATTGGAAATTAAGGAATTAAATTTAGATCCTGAGCTGGCAAAGAAAGAAAAATTATTCAAGTTGCAAGAATTGGAAGAATTCTTATTTATGGCTTACGAAAATACAAAACCATATAACGAAAGGAGTAAAGTTCGGTATAATACTAGAATAAAACAATGGGAGTTTTAACCAGGACAAAATGTACTTTTATTTAATTTAAGACTAAAATTATTTCCTGACAAATTGAAATCAAGATGGATAGGTTTGTACATTATAAATTAAGTGACACCTCATGGTGCAATAGAACTTATTGGAAATGAGGGACAAACTTTTCTCATCAATAGTCAAAGAGTAAAACATTATTTCGGAGGTATGACTAAAGAAGTAGTCGAAACACATGTGTTGCAATGTAAGGTTATATGTACTCAACACGAAGAAAGAAAAACTATGGAAAAAGAATGAGAGACAGATGAAGAATTTAGAATCAATGGTGAAAGAATATAACTAAGGAATGAAGGCCTAATTACAAAAAATAACTTCAGTCAAAAATCTCTTTTCATGTCGCGACACTAAACCAAATCCAACACAGGTATACTGCCCTCGATGTCACGATAACAAATGGGGATGTCGCGACACCCCTACATAACTTATCGCTCTAAATTTGCTAACTTATGACATGTTGTAGTAGAGTTTTACTAGAATTAGGACTGATTACTTAGTATATTTTCTTAATAAAAAGACCCTCTTACTTATCTTTAATATCTGACTTCTATTATCACCATCCGTAGAAAATTTTAAAACCCTAGAAATTCTCCCCTATCAAACTTGTGAAATTTGCAGATATTGAATCCATGATTGGCCACAAACCTTTAAGAGAAAAATTACAAATGATCCAACAACAATAAAAGAATGATTTATGTCAAATTCAGGTTTGATTATGTTACAACTTTGCTTAAAATTATGAATACCTCTGTTAAATTCCAGGTGAAAAATATAGACAAATACTTTCAATAGTTTCTGTAAGAGTATGCCCAAAGATCAATCATAAGATGGTTGTAATAACATACTTTATTTACCATGTTTATTAATATAAGGCGTTTCCATTATTATTTCAGTTTCTTTTTTGTGTGTATAAATAAACTGTTTTATAATAATGTCCTGAGAATAATATGATTGTTCTTAAAAGATCTTTAGTCAAGTATTATTGTTGACTAGGACAACAATAATGCATTAAGACTAACATGTAGTTGATTGATGATAAAGAGTTGTCATTGATATGGAGTGTCAAAATCAATGCATGAATATGTGTGTTAGAGAATAACATATTGGACTGACCCCCTATGAGTATGTTTCTTGGATTATTATGTAATTGTCACGACATTACTCATAGTGATTAATATGTATATGATCCTCAGACTTGAGATCATCATTATCCTAACATCGTGAGTTGTATATTTTTGATACAGTCAAATGTACACCGTAACTGGTTGTTCTATAAAGGCTGATATTGGATATACCACAATCTATGTAGAGGGATATGGTTGATCAATATAGAATAAGTCCCTCCTACATAATGGGAGTAATATCTTAGGCCACTTGATTAAGTGAGACTAGAAATGCATGGCCATGCTCAAATAAGTTGATATGAGATGTCATACTTATTTGTATATCATAGTCTACTCAAGATATCAAGAAACATGTGATGGATTATGCAAGTGTGACTATTCCATGACTTGTGTTCATTCCAGAGATAAAGGACTTAAAGATTAATGCATGAAAGGTAAATCACAAAAGGTTATGTCAAATCATGACTTTTTGTAACTTAGGTAGCAATGATGCATTGCTAGATGCCACTCATTGTATGTAACATTAGAATCGTTCTATTATTACTGCTAACGTTACAAGAGCCTACAGGGTCACACCATATGGTTGAGATGATCGGAATAAAACATAGTTGGTATTGTGTTTGGTTGTCACATGAATTAAATTAATTATAGAATTAATTTAATTGGGCAATCAGATATTGAACATATTATATGTACAAGAATGTTGTACACATAATAAGAACATAATTCTATTAATATATGAATTTGGTTCGTATATAAATTTAAATAAATATAGTTTACCGAAATATTTATTATAATTAATGTAATTATAATTTTTGGTTAAAATATTATTATATTTATTTATTTTAATTATACCAATTAAAAGGGGAGTTATAGATATAAATAAAACCCCAAAAACCTAGTTTTGTGGTCTAACAGCCGTCAAGCAAAAAAATCTCTCAAAATAGTTTTCAGGATTTCTTCCAATCATTGTCAATTGGGTGGACTACGTAGAGGTCGGTATATGAAAAGTTGTGACTTGGTTCGATAGTGGTTCTAGATTCTCGTTTTCTAGGCATCGTTGTCTACTCAGATTGAAGTTTCGGTAATTTTGAAACATTATCATAGGTTTTTTTCCCGATTCGTTCCTCGTACATGGATCCATGTTTGGATTGCCAGAATTTTATTTTTTTGCTGTGCCTTGAGGGCATCGACTTTCCTATAATGGTATCAGAGCCACTTGTGTGATACGGACTCGAGTTTAAATACTTGGGTAATGCAGTTGTATGAGATGCATGCTTTAATTTCATTAAGTTTTTTACTGTTCAAATCGTCTAAGTATATTCTGATATCTATTCCTTTCGATAATTGATTAAATGTTAATCATGGTGTTATGGCCTCTTCGGTTTTATGTTATTACTATTTAACTTTAACAAATCTGTAATGATGAGATGATGGTATTTACAATGTCCAATGAGAGTAAACTGGCTAATGGAACAAGGGTTGTTCTGGTATGAAACCTCAAGGATTAAAATCCTAAAATCACGATTTTGTTGATAAAATTTATCAAATCGTAAGGTTTCATATGATTAAGGTATGTAGTCTAAACCGCGGGGGCTCCGCCCCTGCACCCCTGGTTCAGCTGGCTTCCTCCGACCACCTCAGATCCCCATCATCTTCCAATATGTTTTGTAATAAATAAAACTTGATGGGTTATAAAAGATTAAAAGGACATTTTATAATTCACTTAGCAAAATGTTGAATCATGTATGCTAGTTTTGACGTGCACAGTGTTTGAAATGCATAGTTATAGCCCGATGACCCATTTGATAAAAGGTTGTAATTTTATAAAATACGGCCTGCATGTCGTGCCTTACTATTATTCTCTTGTATTTCTCTTCTCATCTTACTCCCTCGTATGTAAAACGAGTTTCTGCATATTTTAATTTGCAAAAGTTGCTATGGGTTAGAAGAGAAGGAAGATGGGTCAATCAGTGTGGATCGACATCTTGTGAGATGGCTTACACCTTTAGGTTTCCTTTTGGTTCTCCCATTGGCTTGGGTTGAACCACCATAGTTTATGGGCTATAACTATTGCATTTATTTATTGTTTAATTTATTCATGTATGAGATGCTATGGATGTCTAAAGCATGCAAATTAAGTAATAATAAATTTTATTAATTGATGAGATCAATTAAAAGATTAAATGGACTGAAGTAGACCATAATTGGTGAGATGCAACATCTTTAATAAAATCCCTCTATTAAAATATTAAGTCATCATGGCCTTCCAATTTTTGCCCTCGTTAAGGCCTTGATCAATATTATGTAGGTTATGCCAAAGCAAAGTACTAGTATTTATCTTGGTTAAACACGAAGAATAAATAAGCGATATTCACTGGTTAAAAATTGGTTAATGACTTAACTAGGTTACTCTAATAGGATTAGAAACCTAGAGGCAAGTAATTTGGATAAATCATAAGATGATTAGAACAAGAGTTGTTCACCAAATTGTAGGAGTTACATATGATGCAATTAGCAAATGATTGCTTACCTAAATAACTATAATCTTGAGAGTAAAGCCAAAGCTGACTTAAAAAGAGGTGAAATATGGATCCTTAACCCACTAGAAACACTTTTAGGAAAGTTTTTATGAAATTAATATATGAGGGTTATTAATTTTAAAATAAAATAGTGGGAACATGTTTAATAAAGTCCTTTTTAATGATTGATATAAACATGGTAAATTTATTCACACGCATATTTTATTGTTTTAGATATATTATGGCTGCAAACAATACACTCTCATTGCGATTGGTCCTTGAAAAGGACAAATTGAATGGTTTGAACTTTCTTGACTAGTTCCGTAACTTGAGGATTGTCCTCAAACAAGAACGGAAATTATATGTGATTGAACAATCGCCTACTAATAAACCATCCGGTAATTCCTCGAGAGCTAATAGAGATGCTCACAAGAAGCATCTCGATGACATGGTAGACGTTGGATGTCTTATGCTTGCCACTATGAATCCTGAGCTTCAGAAGCAACATGAGGACATGGTTGCTTATGATATGATCGAGCACTTAAAAGAACTTTACCAGGGGCAAGCACTGAAAGAGAGGTTCGATATCTCTAAGGCCATATTCCAATGTAAATTGGCTGAAGGAAGCCTAGTAGGACCTCATGTCCTTAAGATTATTGGTTATATTGAAAGCCTGTCTAAGCTTGGGTTTTTATTGAGCCAAGAGTTGGCCACTGATGTTATTCTGCAATCGTTGCTGGATAGCTACAACCAGTTTGTTGTTAATTTCAATATGAATGAAATTGACAAGACTCTGCCACAGTTGCTCAGTATGTTACGAATTGCTGAAGGCAACATGAAAAAGCTTGGACCCAAGCCCATACTGATGGTCCATAACAACAAGGGCAAGGGAAAGGCCAAAGTTCAAACAAAGCCCAAGAGGAAGGGTAGGCCCAAGCCTGGCTGCACTGAAACCTAAAGGTGGGGTATCTAAGGAAGGAAACTGCTTTCATTGTGGTGTGACTGGACATTGGAAGCGGAACTGCCCTATCTATCTTGAGGAAATCAAGAAGGCCAAAACAAGCGGAACGTCTGCTTCAGGATTTATGTTATTGATATTAATTTATGAACTACTACTTCTTGGGTATTAGATATTGGTTGTGGTTCTCATATTTGTACTCTGTACAGAGACTACAAAGGAGTAGGACTTTGGCTAGAGGAGATGTGGACTTGCGAGTTGGAAATGGAGCAAGGGTTGCTGCATTAGCTGTGGGAACATACATTTTATCTTTGCCTAGTGGATTTGATTTATGTTTAGAGGATTGTTATTTTGTGCTCAGTTTGACTAAAAACATTATTTCAATTTCTTGTTTAGACAAAATTGGTTTTGAGATAATTATTAAGAATAATTGTTGTTCCTTTTATCTCAATAATGTTTTCTATGGTTCAGCACAATTGATAAATGACCTCTATATTCTAGATCAAATGAATCCCATTTACAACATAAATACTAAAAGATCTAAAATAAATGACTCAAATAAAACTCATCTTTGGCATTGTCGTTTAGGCCACATAAGTGAGAAACACATATCCAAACTCCATAAATATGGTCTCTTGGATTCATTTGTTTTTGAACAATTTGAAGTATGTGAATCTTGCTTATTGGGAAAAATGACTAAATCTCCTTTTACTGGTAAAAGTGAACGAGCTAGTGATTTATTGGGCTTAATACATTCTGATGTATGTGGACTAATAAATACACAGGCCAGAGGTGGTTTTCACTATTTCATTACTTTTATTGATGATTTCAGTAGATATGGGTATGTTTATCTCATGCACCATAAGTCAAAGGCCCTTGAAAAGTTCAAGGAATTCAAAATGAAGTACAAAATCAACTAGGAAAAACTATTAAGACACTTCGATCTGATCGAGGTGGAGAGTATTTGAGCTTAGAGTTTGATAATCTTTTGAAAAAATGTGGGATTGTCGCACAACTTACTCCTCTTGGTACTCCTCAATGGAATGAAGTTTTTGAAAGAAGAAATCGAACTCTGGTAGACATGGTTTGATCCATGATGAGTCATGCTGATCTATCGACTTCCTTTTGGGGACATGCCCTTGAGACAGCTGCTTTCACGCTAAACCGTGTTCCATCTAAATCAGTTCAAAAGACACCATATGAGATATGGACTGGGAAACGTCTCAGTATGTCTTTTATGAAAATTTAGGGTTGCGAAGCTTATGTTAAATGTCAGACGTCTACTAAGCTTGAACCCGAATCTGAAAAGTGTATTTTTGTGGGGTATCCAAAAGAAACCAAAGGATATTATTTCTTTAATCCCATTGAGAACAAAATGTTTGTTGCTCGGACTGGTGTCTTCCTAGAGAGAGAATTTATTTTTAAAAAAGGAAGTGGGAGAAAGATTGAACTTGATGAAATTCGAGAATCACAATATACCATTGAACTAGAGATAGAACAACAGCAAATTCTATATGAAATTGATGAACAAGTAACTATTATAGAAACACAACTACCGCGTAAATCTTTAAAAGAACGCCATGCACCTGAGAGATATGGATTTCTCATTACAACGCATGGTGACATTCTTCTTTTAGATCAAGATGAGCCTAGGACTTATCAAGAAGCGGTGACGAGCCCAGACTCTGAGAAATGGCTTGAGGCCATGAGATCTGAGATGGATTCCATGTATGAAAACCAAGTATGGACTTTGATTAACCCACCCGAAGGGTTAAACCTATAGGGTGCAAGTGGGTTTTCAAAAATAAAACTGACATGAATGGTAATGTACAAACATACAAGAGGCAATTAGTCACTAAAGGTTTTCGTCAAATTTATGGTGTTGACTATGATGAAACCTTTTCTCCTGTAGTAATGTTTAAATCCATCAGGATCTTGCTTACCATAGCTGCATTTCATGATTATGAAATTTGGCAGATGGACGTCAAAACAACTTTCCTTAATGGGAAACTTGAAGAGGATGTGTACATGACACAACCTAAAGGTTTTGTCAATCCAAAGGATGCTAGAAAGATATGTAAGCTACAAAGATACATTTATGGATTAAAGCAAGCATCTTGAAGTTGGAATCTTCGTTTTAACTATGCAATCAAAAAGTTTGGTTTTATCAAAAATGAAGATGAGCCATGTGTTTATAAGAAAGTTAGTGGGAGCACTATCACATTCTTGGTATTGTATGTGGATGACATACTTATCATGGGAAATGACATACTTACCTTACAGTCTATTAAAACTTGGTTAGGAAGTTGTTTTTCCATGAAGGACTTGGGTGAAGCGACTTACATGTAACATCTCGAAATAGGGCCTAAATGGAATAGTGGTTGCGAAACCACAAATCTAAGATAGAAAAGTTTATTTCGATTAATTTTTTTATGATTTACCTAGTGATTAGATGCATGTGTTAGAGTATTGATAAGAAATTTTATAGATTGCATGTTTAATTTGCCTATTAGGGCTTATTTGAAGAAGTTGCTGTAACAGCCCGATTTAGGGCCTAAACGGAATGATGGTTTTAGAACCACGAATTTGAAGTCAAAAAAATTTATTCCGATTAAGTTTCAAGGTTTATTTATTGATTAAAATATTGTGTAAAAATATCGTTAAGTAATTTTACTGATAAAGTGCTTAATTGGACTTTTAGGACTAAATTGCAAAAGTTACAAAATATGTGTTCTAATTCATAAGTACTTGATTGAAATGGGGGTTTAAATAGGAGGTCCTTAAATGGTAATTAGACCATTATATTTCGTTTGGACAAAAATGGGCATGAATAGGACAAAATTTTAAGGAAAGGCCTCAAGGGCATTTTAGTCATTTGGTAATTAAAAGAAATAAAAAGGGAAAATAAAGCCAAAATTGACTCATCTTTTTCATGGAGGCTGAAATTAGCATGGGGGAAGCCATGGCTAGGGTTTTCAAGATTTCCAAGCTCAATAGTAAGTCCGTTCTAGCCCCGTTTTTAAACTTCTTTATGTTTTTGGAATCCCGGTAACTTGATTGAGCTTATTCTAGCAATAATTTAAGCTAGGGTTCATATTTGGAAAAATACCCATAGGTGAAATGTGTTTATTTTGATGTTTTATGGTAGAATATGAAGGCTGAAATTATGTTAAACAACTTTTGCTAAGCGGTTTTAAGCAAAAATAAGTAAAACGGCTTAATCGGTAAAAGTTGTTATTGTTCATAACTATGAGTTAGAGTGAGAATTTGATGTTGCCATAGAAGGGAAAAATTATCAGCATGTCATAAAACATAAGAATAAGGGATGAAGTTTAATTCCCGAGCCCAGGGGCAAAAGTGTAAATCTGCAAAAGTTTAGGGGCAAAGTTGTAATTTTTCCAAAGTTTAAGTTAAGGACTGTTTTGAATAGTACATTAATTAAATAAGTAAAATATGAGTTTTAGATCCCGAAAAACGAGATTTGAACTTGGAATGGGAGAAAAATCAAAAATCAAGAAAGTTGGTAAAATGGCTGTTTTAGTATCGAGGTAAGTTCATATGTATAATAAGCATTAATTTATGCATGTTTCAATGTAAATTTGATATATTTATTATGATTGCCGAGGTGTTGAAAATAAGTATAATTATGATGATTTAAATGTTCAATATTAATTCGACATGGAAATGAGAAAGTATGTAAGTTTGTATGTAAATAATACATTATATTTATTATGTTTTTATATTTCAGTATATTTTATGTCTTGTAGCTGATTTTTGAATCATAATTGACTATTGGAATAATGGAATTAAGTATTAGAAAGAGAGAGAAATCCCGGTTGAACCTTCGGAAAGATTGGATGATACAGATGGTATGTAGCTAGGTTGCATGGGTGATACTATGTGTACACCATGTAGACAAGAGAGCTACAGGATATATGTAGCTAGGTCGTATGTGTGGTTCCAGGTGAAGGACACCATGTAGACAAGAGAGCTACGAGATAAACTGGCTAGGTCACATGGGTGGTACTAAGTGTTCACCATGTGTACAAGAGAGCCAATATTATGTGTACAATCGAGCTAGGTCACATGAGTGGTGTTAAGTGAAGGCCACTATGTGTACAAGAGAGCTTCAATTTTAAAGGTGGGCTGTGTGTGATACCATCGCGTATCTGTTATTATTCTGAAGCGTTCAACTGGGAAATTGATTAAATGAAATTGTGTATGACTTTGTGATGATAAGTGTAAGTATATACGTGTGTAACTTATGAGCAATATGCTCGATATGTGATTGGAAATTTGAAAGATTGTTATGGGTAAGTGATGAATACAATTGAAGTGTGAAAGATCAAAATTGACAATAAAATTGTTCTGGATAGTTATAGTGACGTGAATCTAAAAATTTACCAAAAATAGTATAAATTGAATCAGAGACTTAATGAGATATCAAATTAGAGCTTAATGAGTCTATTTTCATATAACAGAAACAGAGCAAGCAAAGGAATTCTATATTATGAGATATTTAAGTTTTTGAGAGACTGGTTCAGAATGACTATGTGATTCCCTGTTCTGACTTAGAAAAATCATTAAAAATTATACAAAAATAATTAGGGGATATAATTTATATTCTTGAAATCCTTAATGAGTCTAGTTTCAAATGAAATAAACGATAACGTACTTTGAATTCTGTACGAGGAGAAAATTGAATTGTAGTGAAGAGTGGTCAGAATAGTTGAGCAGTGAAACAGGGGTAACTTCAATGAATAAACTGTACTAATTGACTGGACCAAAAATTCTGAAAATTTTATGGTAAGAATATACGTGAATCTAGTTTAAGGAAAATTAACGGTTTGTAATTTGGAGTTCTGTAGCTCCAGAAATAAATAATTTAGCTGTTGGTACTCTGCTAGACAAATTATTTTGAACCTGTTTATGATTGTAATAGTAAATGTATGTGTGTTTGTGATGGTAATATTCCGGGAACATATTGTGACTTTGTTTAAAGTATGATAATTTATTTTTTATTAATATTTACATACTTACTTACTAAGCTATAATGCTTACCCTCTTCCTTTCCTTTTTCCTATAGTGTCGCAGATGTTAGCTCGAGTTGGAGGTCGCCAGAGGTTAAATCACACTATCAAACTATTGATCGATATATAAAGGTTTTAAAGTATTTTTAAGTCTTTGGCATGTATGGAGACTCGTTTAATTGTTATTAAGTTGCTAGGAATTTGCCTAAAATACTAACCTATGTTATTTGAAGGTCTCTATTGTATAAAGTCATTTAATGTAGATAGTCTTGATTATGTTATTAATTAAATGATGCAATTTATGAATGTGTTTAAAAAAGTTTTAAATTACAGTGAAATTATGAATCAATTTTTTTATACGATGATTAGTGATTAAGTCCGGTAATGCCTCGTACCCTGTTCCGGCGTCGAACACGGGTAAGGGGTGTTACATTTAGTGGTATCAGAGCTATGGTTTAGTCGATTCTCGAACTTACCTAGTATGTGTAAGAGTTAAGCTATACATGCCATATTACTACCTGTGATAGTGTGATGCCTCCCGATCCCGATGAAATAATTCTGTTGAGACAGAAGTGTTTTCCAACCGAGCTACCATCGACAGTGTAAAAAGGTATTAATTAAGTTCGTATAATTTGGTGGATATATTGGTGTACTTAAATTGATCTTGGTGACTTGTGATGATATGTGTGAGATCAAGTGTAAAATGAAATAGACATAAGTGGAGAAATATAGAAAAGTGAAAAGAAATGAAAGTTTACCTCGTTATAAACTCATCCATGTTCGTTTGACATTGACATGATATTATGTGTCTAACTTATTTGACTAAGTGAATGTGATAAATAGATTTACTCAAATTTGTGGAATGTATGTTTGAGTGCATTTGTTTTAAAATATGAATATGTGTGTAAGTCTGTCTAAAGTGAATTATATAACTGTGATAATATTAAGATGAAATGAGACTCGAAAAAGGTAAGACTACTAGTTCATGATGCTTATGTGATAATGAATGAGTCGTGAATAAGAATTTCTCTTGGAATATGAAAGATGAGATGAAGGGAAAGTTTATATTATGATAAGTGTTCATGTTAATTGGCAATTGTGTGATGCTATGAGTGTAAATTGTGAAATTAAATGAATGTTATGAGTAATTCTATTTGAGAATTATGAACGTATGTATAAGTGTATTTGTTTGTATAAGATGATAGGAGGGTTGTGTAAAATGAATATGCATGTTGAGTTCTTTGAAGCAAATTATATATATATATATATATATATTGATGAGTGTTAAGTTATATGCATGAATATATAAGAGACAAGTTAGAAGTGTTACTGCCTCACCCCCTTCCAATAAGATTAATTGACAATGTGATAGCATTTGAGAATGGTTTAATAAATGAACTCGATTGCGAGAAAAGATGTCGAGTTAATATGAAGATTTTCTGAATTCAAAATGTTACAAAGTAAAGAAAGATTAGACTTAGTTAATTAACTCATCCGGTATGATGCTTAAAGTATATGATTGCTTTGGATTTTTTAAAAATAAATTACGATTGTGAATGAGATAATGTGGATTTAGTAATGATAAAATTAGACAGAAGAATAATGATTGAGTCAGACAATAGCTGAATGCGTAGTTTTTTGGGTAAAAAGTGAAAGCAAATGTGAGAATTGGAAATAGTTTTCGATTAATATAGAGGTCATACCGAGTTGAAACTTAGTTATATTGGATTTCAATTTGATAGTGGGGTGATTTTGAAAGTATTGCTTTGAAGAAATTTTTTTTGGAGACGTTTAAGAAATTTTGAGAAAAGATTTGAATCTTTTTACCGGTAAGATTTTCGGTGACAAAAATCCCTAAAGGGGGGGAGAAATGTAACATCTCGAAATAGGGCCTAAATGGAATAGTGATTGCGAAACCAAAAATCTGAGATAGAAAAGTTTATTTCGATTAATTTTTTTATGATTTACCGAGTGATTAGATGCATGTGTTAGAGTATTGATAAGAAATTTTATAGATTGCATGTTTAATTTGCCTATTAGGGCTTATTTGTAGAAGTTGCTGTAACAGCCCGATTTAGGGCCTAAACGGAACGATGGTTTTAGAACCACGAATTTGAAGTCGAAAAATTTATTCTGATCAAGTTTTAAGGTTTATTTATTGATTAAAATATTGTGTAAAAATATCGTTAAGTAATTTTACTGATAAAGTGCTTAATTGGACTTTTAGGACTAAATTGCAAAAGTTACAAAATATGTGTTCTAATTCATAAGTACTTGATTGAAATGGGGGTTTAAAGAGGAGGTCCTTAAATGGTAATTAGACCATTATATTTCATTTGGAAAAAAATGGGCATGAATAGGACAAAATTTTAAAGAAAGGCCTTAATGTCATTTTAGTCATTTGGTAATTAAAAGAAATAAAAAGGGAAAATAAAGCCAAAATTGACTCATATTTTTCATGGAGGCCGAAATTAGCATGGGGGAAGCCATGGATAGGGTTTTCAAGATTTCCAAGCTCAATAGTAAGTCCGTTCTAGCCCCGTTTTTCAACTTCTTTACGTTTTTGGAATCCCGGTAACTTGATTGAGCTTATTCTAGCAATAATTTAAGCTAGGGTTCGTATTTGGAAAAATACCCATAGGTGAAATGTGTTTATTTTGATGTTTTATGGTAGAATATGAAGGTTGAAATTATGTTAAACAACTTTTGCTAAGCGGTTTTAAGCAAAAATGAGTAAAACGGCTTAATCGGTAAAAGTTGTTATTGTTCATAACTATGTATTAGAGTGAGAATTTGATGTTGCCATAGAAGGAAAAATTATCAGCATGTCATAAAACATAAGAATAAGGGATGAAGTTTAATTCCCGAGCCTAGGGGCAAAAGTGTAAATCTGTAAAAGTTTAGGGGCAAAATTGTAATTTTGCCAAAGTTTGAGTTAAGGACTGTTTTGAATAGTACATTAATTAAATAAGTAAAATATGATGTTTTAGATCCCGGAAAACGAGATTTGAACCTAGAATGGGAGAAAAATAAAAAATCGGAAAAGTTGGTAAAATGGCCGTTTTAGTATCGAGGCAAGTTCATATGTATAATAAGCATTAATTTATGCATGTTTCAATGTAAAATTGATATATTTATTATGATTGCCGAGGTGTTGAAAATAAGTATAATTATGATGATTTATATGTTCAATATTAATTCGACATGGAAATGAGAAAGTATGTAAGTTTGTATGTAAATAATACATTATCTTTATTATTTTTTTATATTTCAGTATATTTTATGTCTTGTAGCTGATTTTTGTATCATAATTGACTATTGGAAGAATGGAATTAAGTATTAGAAAGAGAGAGAAATCCCGGTTGAACCGTCGGAAAGATTGGATGATACAGATGGTATGTAGCTAGGTCGCATGGGTGATACTATGTGTACACCATGTAGACAAGAGAGCTACAGGATATATGTAGCTAGGTCGCATGTGTGGTTCCAGGTGAAGGACACCATGTAGACAAGAGAGCTACGAGATAAACTGGCTAGGTCACATGGGTGGTACTAAGTGTTCACCATGTGTACAAGAGAGCCAATATTATGTGTACAATCGAGCTAGGTCACATGAGTGGTGCTAAGTGAAGGCCACTATGTGTACAAGAGAGCTTCGATTTTAAAGGTGGGCTGTGTGTGATACCATCGCGTATCTGTTATTATTCTGAAGCGTTCAATTGGGAAATTGATTAAATGAAATTGTGTATGACTTTGTGATGATAAGTGTAAGTATATACATGTGTAACTTATGAGCAATATGCTCGATATCTGATTGGAAATTTGAAAGATTGTTATGGGTAAGTGGTGAATACAATTGAAGTGTGAAAGATCAAAATTGACAATAAAATTGTTCTGGATAGTTACAGTGACGTGAATCTAAAAATTTACCAAAAATAGTATAAATTGAATCAGAGACTTAATGAGATATCAAATTAGAGATTAATGAGTCTATTTTCATATAACAGAAACAGAGCAAGCAAAGGAATTCTATATTATGAGATATTTAAGTTTTTGAGAGACTGGTTCAGAATGACTACGTGATTCCCTGTTCTGACTTGGAAAAATCATTAAAAATTATACAAAAATAATAAGGGGATATAATTTATATTCTTGAAATCCTTAATGAGCCTAGTTTCAAATGAAATAAACGATAACGTCCTTTGAATTCTGTACGAGGAGAAAATTGAATCGTACTGAAGAGTGGTCAGAATAGTTGAGCAGTGAAACAGGGGTAACTTCAATGAATAAACTGTACTAATTGACTGGACCAAAAATTCTGAAAATTTTATGGTAAGAATATACGTGAATCTAGTTTAAGGAAAATTAACGGTTTGTAATTTGGAGTTCTGTAGCTCTAGAAATAAATAATTTAGCTGTTGGTACTCTGCTAGACAACTTATTTTGAACCTGTTTATGATTGTAATAGTAAATGTATGTGTGTTTGTGATGGTAATATTCCGGGAACATATTGTGACTTTGTTTAAAGTATGATAATTTATTGTTTATTAATATTTACATACTTACTTACTAAGCTATAATGCTTACCCCCTTCCTTTCCTTTTTCCTATAGTGTCGCAGATGTTAGCTCGAGTTGGAGGTCGCCAGAGGTTAAATCACACTATCAAACTATTGATCGATATATAAAGGTTTTAAAGTATTTTTAAGTCGTTGGCATGTACGGAGACTCATTTAATTGTTATTAAGTTGCTTAAAATTTGCCTAAAATACTGACCTATGTTATTTGAAGGTCTCTATTGTATAAAGTCATTTAATGTAGATAGTCTTGATTATGTTATTAATTAAATGATGCAATTTATGAATGTGTTTAAAAATGTTTTAAATTAGAGTGAAATTATGAATCGGTTTTTTTTATACGATGATTAGTGATTAAGTCTGGTAATGTCTCCTACCCTGTTCCGGCGTCGAACACGGGTAAGGGGTGTTACATTACATCTTAGGGGTCTAGATCTATAGAGATAGATCAAAATTACTACTAGGTGTAAGCTAAAGTACATACATAGATAAAGTACTGAAAAGGTTCAATATGGATGAATCTAAGAGAGTATTCCTGCCTATGAGACATGGTATTTCACTCTCGAAGGAAATGCGTCCTTCAACTCCACAAGAGAGGGATCACATGAGTAAAATTCCATATGCTTCTGCTATTGGATCTATCATGTATGCCGTGTTATGTACCTGTCTAGATGTTTCATATGCCTTAAGTATGACGAGCAGGTTCAAAGTAGATCCCGGTGAAGGTCACTGGACCACAGTCAAGAATATCCTTAAGTACTTAAGAAGAACTAAAGATACGTTCCTAATATATGGAGGTGAGGAAGAGTTAAGTTAGAAGGTTACACTGATGCTAGCTTTCAAACTGACAAGGACGATTCTCAATCGCAATCAGGTTTTGTGTTTTGCCTTAATGGTGGTGCTGTGAGTTGGAAGAGTTCAAAGCAAAGTACAGTAGCCGATTCTACAACAAATGCCGAGTATATTGCAGCCATTGAGGCAGCAAAAGAAGCGGCTTGGATCAAAAAGTTCATTATTGAACTAAGGGTTGTGCCTAGCATATTAGATGCTATAGAACTCCGATGTGATAACAATGAAGCCATTGCACAAACTAAAGAACCAACATATACTTAGGCGCTACCATCTTATTTGAGAGATTATCGATCGAGGGGATGTAGAAATATGCAGAATACCTACAGATGATAACATTGCTGATCCCCTGACCAAGCCTCTGACACAGCAGAAGCATGATCATCACACTAAGTCGCTTGGTATTAGATATATGAGTGATTGGTCTTAGTGCAAGCAGGAGATTGTAAGAGTATGCCCAAAGATCAATCATGAGATGGTTGTAATAACAAACTTTATTTACCATGTTTATTAATACAAGGCGTTTCCATTATTATTTCAGTTTCTTTTATGTGTGTATAAATAAACTGTTTTATAATAATGTCTTGAGAATAATATGATTATTCTTAAAAGATCCTTAGTCAAGTATTATTGTTGACTAGGACAACAATAATGCATTAAGACTAACATGTATTTGATTGATGATAAAGAGTTGTCATTGATATAGAGTGTCAAAATTAATGCATGAATATGTGTGTTAGAGAACAACATATTGGGCTGACCCGCTATGAGTATGTTTCTTGGATTATTATGTAATTGTCACGACATTACTCATAGTGATTAATATGTATATGATCCTCAGACTTGAGATCATCATTATCCCAACATCGTGAGTTGTATATTTTGATACTGTCAAATGTACACCGTAACTGGTTATTCTATAAAGGCTGATGTTGGATATACCACAATCTATGTAGAGGGATATGGTTGATCAATATAGAATAAGTCCCTCCCACATAATGGGAGTAATATCTTAGGCCACTTGATTGAGTGAGACTAGAAATGCATGGCCATGCTCAAATAAGTTGATATAAGATGTCATACTTATTTGTATATCATAGTCTACTCAAGATATCAAGAAACATGAGATGTACTATGCAAGTGTGACTATTCCATGACTTGTGTTCATTCCAGAGATAAAGGACTTAAGGATTATTGCATGAAAGGTAAATCACAAAAGGTTATGTCGAATCATGACTTCTTGTAACTTAGGTAGCAATGATGCATTGCTAGATGCCACTCATTGTATGTAACATTAGAATCGTTCTATTATTACTGCTAACGTTACAAGAGCCTACAGGGTCACACCATATGGTTGATATGATCGGAATAAAACATAGTTGGTATTGTGTTTGACTGTCACATGAATTAAATTAATTATAGAATTAATTTAATTGGGCAATCAGATATTGAACATATTATATGTACAAGAATGTTGTACACATAATGAGAACATAATTCTATTAATATATGAATTTGGTTCGTATATAAATTTAAATAATATAATTTATCGAAATCTTTATTATAACTAATGTAATTATAATTTTCGGTTAAAACATTATTATATTTATTTATTTTAAATATACCAATTAAAAGGGGAGTTATAGATATAAATAAAACCCCGAAAACCTAGTATTGTAGTCTAGCAGCCGTCAAGCAAAAAAATCTCTCAAAGTAGTTTTGGGGATTTGTCCTGGTCATTGTCAATTGAGTGGACTACGTAGAGGTCGGTATATGAAAAGTTGCGACTTGGTTCGATAGTGGTTCTAGATTCTTGTTTCCAAGGTGTTGCTGTCTACTCAGATTGAATTTTCTGTAATTTCGAGACCATTATCATAGGTTTTTTTTCCCGATTCGTTTCTCGCACATGGATCCATGGTTTGGATTGCCAGAATTTTATTTTTCCGCTGCGCCTTGAGGGCACCAGCTTTCCTACAGTTGCAACCCAACATATTCGTCCAAGAACAAGGTTTCAACCCTTTGACGAGAAACTACAAATGAGTGTGGGAGATTGCAACTGAACGTGAATGGACTACCCTCTACTTAACACTAGAAGAACTGACAATTATGCAAGTTGTGCAGGAATTCTATCTAGCATTAAAGGAAAGAGAAGCAATGAGACCATATTATGAGATGCAAACGCATGTTAAAGTCAGAGGGGTAGATGTTTTGGTAAGAAAAGGACGTATTTGTTAATTTTATGATGCTTCATACGATTACCGTGATTTCATGTTCAAAACAGATCTTAAGTAATTCAAAAATGTAAACATGGAGGAAATATTGAGATCCTTAATTAAAGGAAAAGAAGAATGGACATATCAATCAGGCACCAAACTTCTAGTAACATTCAATTAGGCATTGATGACTCTGATGTTAAAAATCTAGATGAAGTTTATTTGCTCAATAATTTTACTTACAACAAATATGTCCAATGTCAATCCATTACAGGCTATTCTGATGTACGCAATCTTATATAAAAAAACATATATGCATTGGTACATAGATCTTTCAGAGTATGCTTGAATATGTACAGGATTAATGAAAAGGGACATTCTTCCCACATTTAATAATGACGTTATGCAAAGAAGTAGGAGTACCTATGGAACCAAAGGAAAAGTAGATGAGTTCTCCGAGGAAATTATTAGGAGATACAATTTATAAACAATTTGTCATACTCCACAGAAAGCAAAGTGAAGAAATGAGAAAATGGCGATTACAAGAGGGGGATGAGCGAGTGGGTTCTTCTTCTTTAAAAAAATTTATGTATATTTTTCATTTTTACTTCCTATGCAAAAACCTCATAGGAAAGAGCATGATTTTTACAAGCTTACAAAAAGCAAGGAAGGAAGCAACCATCATATGATTACAACAATGTCACGATCAATCGGGTAAAGTCTTTCATTATATATTTATAGGCTGCACATTAGGGACAATGTGTTATCTAAAGTGTGCGTGTGGGGGGGTTAACATAGGAAATTTTTTTTTTGGTTTTATGCTTTTTCTTTTTCTTCTCAAAATGTGCTTGAGCTTGTAGAAATACAAGCGATTAGTTAGGAGCATGTATATAGGTTGATTGTGTTTACTGTAAATTTGGCATAATAGTGAATGGTTTTAAAATTTCATGTATTAGACTAATAAGTTCTATATATTACACTGTAAATAAGCATTAAGTAATTGAATATACCAAATGACATAGAAAATATACTGAAATGAGCATGCTAGTATCTATGATAAATAGTTAAATTTGTGATTACTTGATTGATTGAATTTGTGAATATTGAGATACCTAAGGATGACCTAAGTCATTGTTTGGTATAACCTAAAGTTAAAAACCTAACCCTATTCAATGACCCTTAGTACCAATTTTGAGCCAGAAAACTCTTCTTGATGAACCTCCATAAAAAAACCCGAGCTAAAATAATTTATACTTACCCTTTTTCTTTGGTTCCAAATTGCACGGATTTAAATGTTTGGCCATACATATTGAGGGATAGGTAGATACATCATGACGAATTTTGTAAAAAAAAGTGAAATAGGGAGAAGTAGTGTGGTATAGTGATTATAGGTTTAGCCAAAATGTGAAAATAAAAGAAAAAGTCAAAAAAGTCAAAATGAGTAGAAAAAGTACTTGAGCAATGAAAAAAAAGCATTGTGAGTGAGATGTGTTGAAAAGAGTCAAATGTGACAAAGTCACGAAAGTAGAAAATTAGTCATTAGTGCACAAAAACTCGTAAGCTAATCATAATTACTTTATTATGTTGTGGCTTCCTACTTGGAGAATTAAGGAAGGTGAAAGAAAGAGAAACAAGGCAGAGAAATAAGAAGAAATAAGCAATGGTTATTAAGGGGGAGAATAAGGAAAAATACGACGTGCCAAACTACTTTTATGCTTGAAACTGTTCTGATGCTTCCCGTTCTTTTTTTTTTCATACTTGTCCCAAACCTTAAAATGTTACAAGCTGAAAAGTCCAACGTGACCTAGGTAAACCTATTCATGAATTGACATTATATTGAGAAATTAAAATATTGACTATTTGTATTTTGCAACGATAGTCAAATTACTTGTATGATTTATTGATGGACGTATATATTTGAGGACCTTGTTGTATATATACTTTGTAATATATTGAAATTATGTGCTTGAGATTGAAAATAGTAAGTTGTTTACATATCATATGATAATTATGTGTATATATGATTTTTCCTAGCGATGTGTTCCGAAACTAGTCTTTGTATCATACTTATTCAAGGGATGTAACATCCCGATTTTGGGCTTAGCTGGAATAGTGGTTTCAAAACCACAAATATGAGGTCAATAAGTTATTTTAATATTATTTTGGGTATTATAGCATAATTATATGAGTGCATGAAAAATTTTGGTGAATCAATTTTAGCGATTGTGAGCTTAATTACGAAAAAGGACTAAATTGCATAAAGGGAAAAAGTTTTGTTTTACTAGCTAAATATGTTAAATAGCTAGAGAACCAAAATTATGGGTCTTTAAAGAGCAAATAGACCTTTAATAATGAGATGGCCGACCATAGGGACAAAGAAAATCAAAATGTCAAGGCCAAGTGAGCTTTTGGTGACTTATTTGACTAAAATAAAATAAAGAAAAGGGAGGCTATAGTGTTATTCTTCTCCACTGAAATTCTTAGCAAAAGTAAGGGTTTTTGGAGCTGAAAACTTCAGCCAAGCTATCCTCTTGCAAGTAAGTTATTTATATGGGTATTTTTTTATGATTTTTGTACTTTTAGGACCCTTGTAGCATGAGCTAGCTAATGGGGGGACTATTTTGCAAAAGGGTTGAGAGTTTGGAGGTTTACCATGAGAGTATTTATGTTGTTAGCTGAAACTTTATGGGAGAAAATGAGTTATGGTTATTAAGTAAACAACTTTTGTGAAGTGGTGTTCATGAAAAACACCTAAAATGGACTATTTTGTGAAGTTTGTTAAATGGATGGTAATTATGTGAAATATTTGAAATTTTGAGATGCTATAGGTATAAAAATAATTCAGCTAAGCTTGGTTAATGAGGAAATTCAATAAAAATCGATTTACGAGCCTAGGGTAAATCGTAAATTTTTTGAAAGCCTAAGGGCAAAATGGTCATTTTGCCAAAGTATAAATTATGAAATGTATTGGTTAATATGATGATTAAAGTTGTGAATTTTATCATTATAGATCAAGAAAACTAAGATTCGAGCTTAAATCGAAAAGCACGATTATGGTCTAAAATGGAATAATTGGCCGAAATTTGCATTCGAGGTAAACCCGTGTGACTAAATAAGCCTATTATCCATGTTATTGTTAATATACTTGAAATCTATCTTGCTATGATTGTATTGAATTATATGTTGATGATATTGAGTATGAGAAAGTGATGCCAAATGTTAATAACATTTATGTGATGATTGGATACATTGGAAATTTGATGGAATATGATATTCCATTGAAACGAGTAAGATGTGCGTAAATATTACAACTTTATCGTTATTATGCATTTAATGATTGATTTTGCATAAAATGTTTGAATGTGGCTATGAGTAATGTATAATGAGATTAATACGAGAAACTTCCGGTTGAACCGTAAGAATAGAGGGAGATATGAGAGCTAGTGTAAGACCATGTCTGGGACATGGCATTGGCCTCAAGATATGAGAGCTAGTGTAAGACCATGTCTGGGGAATGGCATCGGCTTGATATGTGTCAGTGTAAGACTATGTCTGGGACATGTCATCGACACCGATAGATGAGAGCCAGTGTAAGACCATGTCTGGGACATGGCATCGGCCTCGATATACGAGAGTCTGTGTAAGACCATGTCTGGGACATGGCATCGACTTTGATGGGTGAGCCAGCGTAAGACCATGTCCGGGACATGGTGTCAACACCTTACCCTATGCTTGAGGCTTATTGAATATCTTGTAGTATTCCAAATGGTTCAATAGGAAATTTACGGTTTATGTTGGAATAAGAGAGGTTATAACCATGATGTGAGTGATACAGGTACTTATATGAAATTCATGAAATGCATGCTCAATGTATGTTGTACGATTGGTAAGGAATGAAAATGAGTAAGTTATGTCTATGATCATGTTGAAAGGGTACAGGTATGTACTAAAAATTCATGAGTGATGAGCTCGATGTATATTGGACTTTTGGTAAGAATGTAAATGAGTAAGTCATACCTATGAGAATGACTTTGTGATGACCTTGTAAATATTAGGTCGATACCTATGGTGTATAATTATGTGGTAAATTTGATGGATGATTATGTGTGAGGCTTTTAGGTCGAATTAAATTGGGATATGATATGTTTATCCCTTCACCTTGTGGCCTAATAAATATGAAAAGAGAAATTGATTAGCATGAAAGCCTATTTAAAGATAATTATGAAAGGGTAAAATTAACATTGAACCAGTTTTGGACAACAGTAGCAGTCCAACTTTGAAAATCCAACAAAAATTGTGAAAATCGAATTAGAGGCTGAATAAAATATGAAATTAAATCTTATTGAGTCTAGTTTCATATAGAAGAAATGGTGTAAGCAAAAGAATATTATGAGATATTTGAATTGTTGTGAGACAGATTCAAAATGATTTTGAAATCCCCTATTCCGATTTGGGAAAATCATTAAAAATTATAAAAAATAATTATGGGTTATAGTTTTTATTCTTAGAATTATTAATGAGTTTATTTTAAAAAGAAATAAAAGGAAACATCATCTGAAATCCGTATGAGGAGTAAATTAATTTTTAGTGAAGAGGGCTCGGAACTATCGAACAGTGAAATAGGGGTGACTTTAAAGAATAAACTGTACTTATTGGCTACACCAAAAATTCTGAAAATTTTATGGTAAGAAGATATTTGAGTCTAGTTTCAAGAAAAATTAGTGAATCTTAATTTGCAGTTTCGTAGCGTCAGATATAAACAATTTAGTGACTGCAACTTGAGAAAACAACTTGACATGAACATAAGCAAAAACACAAATGTTGTGGTATTACCTTGAGAATCAAGTTGATAAATTGCTTATTAATTTCATACGGTCTTACTAAGCTATAAAGCATACTCCCTTCCATTCTTTTTCTTTAGTGTTGTCAGGTTAGCTTGGGATTTGAGACTGTCAGAGGCAACACCACACTATCAAGCTATCACCTTTGAATATTGATTTATATATATTAAGCGTTTTCAAGTAAGTGGCATGTATAGGGACCTAGTTTTTTTTATGATATGTGTTAACATGACTAGCCAAATATATTGGCCTATATTGAGTTATTTGTATATGGCCATGAAGGGTGGCTCATATTGATTATGGTTTGTGAACCTATCTATCTATGCTATGTTCTAATGCTTGTGATGTGATTATGCTTGTTGGCCATATATGGTTGGAGTTATGAAATATGTGCCTGATGGATGTTTTATGACCAATCTAAATGGTCATGGCCATGAATTATGTAACACCCCTTACTCGTACCTGAGACTGGGGAAAGGTATGAGGCTTTACCAGACACATACTCAGACATTTCAGAAAATACAGGTTATTAAATTTAATACTAATTTAAAACCAATTAAACAAAATCATATTGTCCTTATCATGGACCTACGAGGCCCCAAACATACATTAAAAGTAATCCGCGACTAAACCGAGAGCTTAAGAAAATTCTAAGAAAATTTCTAAGTTTAACCCTCACACGCCCGTGTGGAGGCAATGCATACGCCCGTGTGCTTTCGGGACAGGCCCGTGTCCTATACCCATGTGGAATTTCTAGAATTTATTTTTCACTTCGAACCTACAGAGGTTTTCACACGGCCAAGCATACGCCCGTGTCTCTGGCCTGTGTCCTTCACATGGCCTAGACACTTCCGTGTCCAAAAACTTAGACATTCTATTTATGACATCATCATTCATTTCAACGCACATGACCAAGGCACATGCCCATGTGCTAGGCCGTGTCCTCCACACGGTTGAGACACATGGCCATGTCTCTGCCCGTATGTTTACTACCATGCAAAATGACCTAAAATTTTAGGTGCAAGGGATATACGACCAGGCAACATGCCCATGAGGCTGACCGTGTGTCACACATGGTCTAGACACATGCACGTGTGTCTAACCATGTGGACCTTTTTAGGGCTATTTTCCAAGCCTTTGGTCACCCTCTAACATCCATGCACACTTGTAGACTTCAATGGTATATAACATGGCCTAATTATACTCTTAAACAACCTTGGCATAACTCATTGAATGTTAGCCTCATCTCATCGGCTTAGTACAAGCTAAATTATCCTTTTCGTATAAGGGATTATCATAGCACATTTTACATTTAGGCCATAGTATAACCATATACCATTATATGCTATGTCCACTCTCAAATTATTAGGTCCCATTTCAAGTATCCATTCATGACAAACCTCATTATCATATCTCATGAATTATTTAAAACATGATCATACATCATTAGTAGGTTTACAACCTACACTAATATGAGTCATATCTCATGCCATATACAAAAGAATAGGTATACCATTTAAGCCCTTACATTGGCTGGCCAAATGACACATACAACAAAATAAAAAAAAAACCCTATACATGCCATTAAACAAAATAAGAGTTTCTATATACCAAAGTTGAACAAGTTTATAGTGTGATGACTTTTTCCAACTGTCTTCCAACCTTCACAAGTCCACGAGCTCTGTAAGAAGGGAAAATGGAAGGGGGTAAGCATTTATATGTTTAGTAAGTCCAGATAACTGGAAAGTAAACTTATCAGTTAATTAGAATACAACCATATTAGTCATACATTCTAACAAGTATAGGATAATTTCCTATCACATGCACTCAAATCATCAAGTTAGTCTCATGTCACAATATTATAAAGTTAATCTAGATGAGCTTATCAATTCAAGAATTTCCATTCTCATTTCTCATTTTAGTCTCATTGAATTTCTCGAAAATATTGATGGATAGCCCATTTACCATTAAATCATACAAGTAATCATTTTCAAGCATGCACTCTCGCGAACCTCACATCTTATGGCGGGATTACCAGTCCAGGCTAAATCCCCCGTAGTAATAACTCATAAAGCACTATCGGGATTGCCAATCCAGACTAAATCCCTTTTAACGACAATTGCTCTCTTAAGCTCGGATCTGAATTGCCAGTCCAGGCTAAATTTAGTCCTCGATCGGATTACCTGTTCGGGCAAAATCCTTAATGCACCCATATTCTTTGGGAGGCTAGATCACTTTAGAAACACCCATCTGGGGTAGATCTTTTCTATATCGAGATCAATGGATTACCCGTCTGGGCTAAATCCTTTTCTGCAACACATGTAGGATCTCGTATCATGTTGGAATAGCGTATCCATCAGATATCCCTTTTTATTCAACCGAGACATTTTACCATATCATAAATTTTTCATGAATTATTTACATTGTAAATCACCATTTAAAATCATACAGGAATATGCATTTTTAATGTATTTAAATAGTCTACATTCAAGTTATATGAACTTACCTAGTAGTCATTTCAGATTTGTATTTCGGTTATTTTGAAACCTTTTGTTTTCCACGGTCGGCCTTCGGAATTGGTTCCTCGGGGTCTATATCAATAAAAATAAATTATTAACATCTCAAATTATTCAATTTCGACTAAAACTCACCCTAGGGAAAAATGACCATTTTGCCCATAACCTTTCACATTTTTACAAATTAATCCTTAGGCTCGTATGATGAAATGCATGAAATTTCTAGGTTACTCAAGGCTGGCCGAATATTTTTCATACTTATAGCAGCCCACAATTTTCCCTCATTTCACATTTTTCTACCCATTTTTACAACTTTTACAAAATGGTTCTTTAAGCCATTTCCATAAAAAAACTACCTAGTAAAAGTTGTTTACCATCCTTTAAACTTTCATAATCCTCTATAAATCATCAAAACACAAGCATCTCATGAATGGGTAATTTTGTAAACATGAACCCTAGCTTGATATATTGGTAGAAATAGAAAGCACGTGTTACGAGGATCTCAAAAATACGAAGAACCTTAAAAACGGGGCTAGGATTAACTTACTATCAAGCTTGAAATGTTGAAAACCCTAACTATGGAGAACATGCAAATTTCAACAGCTATGGAGAAGAAAATGGTTGATTTTTTCTTGATTTTCCCTTTTTATTTCATTAATTAACCAAATGACCAAAATGCCCTTCCTTACTAACTTTTCCAAATTTTCCATGCATGCCCATTTTTGTCCTAAAACTTAAAAATTGGGCAAATTACTCTTTAAAGACCTCTAATTAATATTCCAAAGCAATTTCATTAGGATTAACTTACTATCAAGCTTGAAATGTTGAAAACCCTAACTATGGAGAACATACAAATTTCGACAGCTATGGAGAAGAAAATGGTTGATTTTTTCTTGATTTTCCCTTTTTATTTCATCAATTAACCAAATGACCAAAATGCCCTTCCTTACTAACTTTTTCAAATTTTCCATGCATGCCCATTTTTGTCCTAAAACTTAAAAATTGGGCAAATTACTCTTTAAAGACCTCTAATTAATATTCCAAAGCAATTTCATACAAATTGTTTTTAGAATCCAAGTTTTACAATTTATTCAATCAGGTCCCTAATTTCCAATTGGACACTTTACACATAGAATTTCTCCATGAAACTTTAACACATGCTTATTTTCATATCCTAGACCTCATAATAATCATAAAATAAATATTTTAACATCAAATTTGTGGTCTCAAAATCACTATTCTGATTAGGCCCTATTTCGGGATGTTACATTTCTTCCCCCTTAGGGACTTTCTTCCTTGAAAGTCTTACCAGTAAACAAGTTTGGATATTGGCTCTTCATGGTTTCTTCAGGTTCCCATGTAGCCTCTTCCACTCCATGTCTATGCCATAATACTTTTACCAAGCCAATATTCTTGTTTCTCAATTGTTTGACTTCTCGAGTTAAAATCTTAACCGGTTCCTCACCATAAGTCATATCTGGTCTAATCTCAACCTCTGTCGGTGAAATCACATGGGAGGGGTCTGATCTATATCTACGCAACATGGATACATTGAATACATCATGAATCCTTTCCAATTTGGGAGGCAATGTTAAACGTTAGGCTAATAGTCCAACTCTCTCGGTGATCTTGTATGGTCTGATAAATCGCGGACTCAATTTGCCTTTCCGACTATCTCAATACCTTTTTCCATGGAGGCACTTTCAAGAACACTTTATCTCCCACTTGAAACTCAATCTCTTTTCTTTTCAAATCAGTATACGACTCCTGCCTATCCGATACCGCTTTCAAGCAATCCCGTATCACTTTAACCTTTTCCTCAGTTTCCTTAACTAGGTCAACTCCGTGAATCTAGTTTTCTTTGAGTTCTGTCCAATATAGTGGAGTTCGACACTTTCTACCATACAAGGCCTCATAAGGTGCCATTTCAAAACTCGTCTGGAAACTATTGTTGTAGGCGAATTCCACCAATGGTAAGTATTTTTCCCAACTACCCTGAAATTCAAGGACGCAACATCGTAACATGTCCTCAAGAATCTAAGTCGTTCCTTTAGACTGGCCATCAGTCTGTAGGTGGAAGGCTATGCTAAAACTCAACTTTGTACCCAAGGCTTCTTGCAGCTTCTTCTGAAATCTCGAAGAGAATCTCAGGTCTCTGTCTGAGATAATCGACAATGGTACCCCATGTAGTCTCACAATTTTGGATATGTACAAGTCAGCCAATCTGTTGAGAGAATAATCGGTTCGCATTGGGATGAAGTGAGCCAACTTCGTTAGTCTATCAACTATAACCCAAACAACATCTTTCTTTTTCAGGGTTAACGGTAATCCCATCATGAAATCCATAGTAATCCTATCCCACTTCCACTCAGGGACCATCACAGGCTGTAACAAACCTGAAGGTACATGGTGTTCAGCCTTGACTTGCTGACATATCAAGCATTTCGATACAAATTCAGAGATGTCTTTTTTCATGCCATTCCACCAGTACATTTTCTTTAAATCATTGTACATCTTGGTACTTCCTGGATGAATAGACAAACGACTATCATATGTCTCTTGCAAAATTTTCTAAATAAGCTCGTCGTCTCTCGGTACACAGATTCTATCTCTGAACATCAGACAACCATCGGGACTGATCTGAAAATTTGATTCAATGCCTGACTCGCATTGAGTTCTCTTAGCTTGTAGGTCACTATCATTGATCTGGGCATCACAAATTTCCTAAAGAAATGTCGGCCTAGCCTTTAACTCTGCCAAGACCGAACCATCTTCAGACAACGCCAACTGTGTGTTCAAAGCTCTCAAAGCAAATAAGGATTTTCTGCTCAATGCATCGACGACCACATTTGCCTTTCCTGAGTGTTAATCAATTATCATCTCATACTCTTTAATCAACTCTAACCATCTCCGTTGTCTCAGATTCAATTCCCTATGAGTCATCAAGTACTTCAAGCTCTTGTGATCAGTGAATACACGACATGTCTCACGATACAAATGGTGTCTCTAAATTTTCAAGGCAAAGACGATGGCGGCAAGCTCCAAATCATGTGTTGGATAATTTCTCTCTTGTGGTTTCAATTACCTCGAAGCATAGGCTATCACTTTACCTTTTTGCATCAGTACGTAGCCTAGTCCATTTAAGGACGCATCACTATAAACCATAAATTCCTTTCCAGGCTCAGGTTGTACTAGTACTGGAGCTTCGGCTAGCAATGTCTTCAATCTCTCAAAACTTTGTTGACACTTCTCTGACCATTCGAACTTAACGTCTTTTTGTAGCAACCTTGTCAAAGGAGTTGCAATCATTGAAAATCCTTTTACAAAGCGTCGGTAGTAGCCGACTAAGCCCAAAAAGCTTCTAACTTCAGTTACATTCTTTAGCGGCTTCCACTCGAAAATAGCAGATATTTTATTTGGATCTACTCGGATGCCATCACCCGACATAATGTGACTAAAAAATCCTACATCTCGAAGCCAAAACTCGCTTTTGCTGAACTTAGCATACAATTTCTTATCTAGCATGACCTATAAAACAATCCTCAGATGTTTAACATGCTTGAAATCATTGCGGGAATAGATCAAAATATCGTCAATGTATACCACAACAAACTTGTCCAAGTATGGTTGGAAAATAAGATTTATTAAGTCCATAAATACGGCTGGGGCGTTCTTTCGACCAAAAGACATGACCAGGAACTCAAAATGACCATACCTCATCCTGAAAGCGGTCTTAGGCATGTTTGACTCTTTAACTCGCAACTGGTAGTAACCGGATCTCAGATCTATTTTTGAAAATATAGTGGCTCCTCTTAATTGATCAAACAGATCGCCAATCCTTGGCAACAGATACTTGTTCTTGATAGTTACCTTTTTAAGTTGTTAGTAGTCTATACATATCCTTATTGAACCATCTTTTTTCTTTACAAATAATACCGGAGCACCCTAAGGCAAAAAGCTCAGTCTTGCAAAACCTTGATCCGTCAGTTCTTGTAGCTGTGCTTTTAACTCTTTCAGTTCGGTTGGCGCCATCCTATATGGAGCAATAGAAATAGGAGCTGTCCCAGGCACCAATTTAATACCAAACTCTACTTCTCTAACAAGAGGTAATCCGGGTAGCTCTTCCGGAAGCACATCCGAATACTCGCATACTATCGGTACCGATTCCAACTTTAGCTCAGCTTCTTTAGTATTCAACACGAAAGCAATGTAGGCTTCATATCCTTTTCTCATATACCTTTGAGCCATCATTGAAGTAATCACAACCGACAGAGTATCCAACTCACTTGAATCAATTTGAAGAACCTCACCATTTGAGCATTTCAATTCGATATACTTGCTACCACAATTTACGATTACATCATGCACAGCTAACCAATCCATGCCAAGTATTACATCAAACTCATCGAATGGCAATAGCATAAGGTTAGCAGAAAAACAATGACCTTGAATCGTCAAGGGACAATTCTTACAGACTTTATCAACTATGACTAACTTGCCTAGAGGGTTTGACACCTTAATCACAAATTTCGTAGGCTCTACAAACATATCCATGCTAGACACTAATTTCATGAAAATGTATGAATGGGTTGATCCTAGAACAATTAAGGCAATGACATGATTATTATAGATAGAAAATGTACTCGTGAAGACATCAGGACCAGAGGCTTCCTCTCGAGCACGTATTGTATAAGTTCTTGCCGGGGCTCATGCCTCTGATTTTGCAGTAGCATCTTTAGCAACAATTCGAATGCCACTTGCACTGTAACAGCCCAATTTAGGGCCAAAATGGAATAGTGGTTTCGAAACCACGAATTTGAGGTTGAAAATTTTATGACTAGGTGTTTAATTTGATGTTTAGGACTAAATTGAAATAGGTGAAAAATGTGTGTTCTAGTTCATAAGGAACTTGATTGAAATGGGGGTTTTAAGTAGAGGTCCTTAAATGGCAATTAGACCATTATACTTTATATGGACAAAAATGGGCATGAATAGGACAAAATTTTAAAAAAAGGTCTTAAGGGTATTTTTGTCATTTGGTAATTAAAAGAAATAAAATGGGAAAAATAAGCCAAAATTTTGTCCATCCATCTTCTTCCTTCGCCGAAACTTGTATGTTCACCATAGCTAGGGTTTTTTCTAAGCTTTCAAGCTCAATAGTAAGTGCATTCATGCCCCGTTTTTAATGTTCTTTACATTTTTGAAATCCTCGTAGCTCAATTTACCTATTTCTACCATTATTTCGAGTTAGGGTTTATGTTTAAAAATTTACCGATGAATAATATGCATGTATTTTTATGTTTGATGGTAGAAAATGAATGTTTAAAGTTAGGAGAACGATCTTTTCCAAGCGATTTTTAGCGAAAACGAGCAAAATGGCATAATCGGTAAAAATACCTATTGTTCATAACTATGTGTTAGAGTGAGAATTTGATGTTTCCATAGAAGGTAAAAAGGATCAGCATGTCATAAAACATAAGAATAAGGGCTGAAATTAAATTTTTGAGCCTAGGGGCAAAATCATAATTTTGTAAAAGTTAGGGGCAAAAACGTAATTTTTCCATAATGTGATTTTTTGATTGAAATAGATAGTGTGAGTGTTAAATGAGCTAAATGTGTTGTTATAGATCAAGAAAGGTGTGGAATTGACCTCGAACGGGGGAAGGAAAATATTTTGGACTAAATTGCAAAATTTCCATATTTTGCACCGAGGTAAGTTTGTATGTAAATAATGCATTATCTTTATTTATGTTTTATATTTCAGCATATTATATATATATTTTAGCCGATTTTGAATCATAATCGACTATTGGAAGAATAGAAATAAGTAATAGAGAGAAAAATCCCGGTTGAACCTTCGGAAAGATTGGATAATACAGATGGTACGTAGCTAGGTCACATGTATGGTGCTGAGTGCACATCATGTGTACAAGAGAGCTACGAGATACTATGGGGTAGCTAGGTCACATGTGTGATATGGGATGTATACCATGTAGATAAGAGAGCTACGGGAGAGGATAAATGTAGCTAGGTCGCATGTGTGGTTTCAAGTGAAGGACACCATGTAGACAAGAGAGCTACGGTATAAAATGGCTAGGTCACATGGGTAGTACTAAGTGTTCACCATGTGTACAAGAGAGCCGAACTATGTGAAATATGATGGGTGGAGCTGTAACATCCTGATTTTTGGGTTTTCGTAATTTTCGAGAATTTGGTAAGTTTTTAAAATTTGGTATTTGGTAGTGAAAATTCATAGTTGGAATATGTAAATGGGCCTATGGAAGCCCCACGTGCTAGCCAAAACCCGGTAGAATTTTTGAATTTTTGACTTAAGGAGTTAGGGGCGTTGGATAGGTGGCCTTATTAAAAGACGGGGGTAAAATGTAACACAAGAGAGCCCTTGGCAAAGTGGCTAAGTGACGCCACTAAGGAGCTAAAAAAATGGCATGTAAGTGGTTGAGGAGAGCCAAGGTTCGATTCTCTAAGCTGACAATTGTGTTGTTATTTTTAGGTCTTGAGCAGGCAGGAGTTGGAAGTTGAATGAAACTCTGTTGGAGAGAGTTTGAATCAGTCAAACGCATGGATTAAGGAGTGATAAGGGGGAGAGATTTTGGGGATTTAGAGAGAAGCTAAGAGCTGGCCGAAGAGTGGGAATTGGAGAGGGGATTCCGGTAGAGGAGTACTTGGCTAGTATTTCGGCATTTAGGGACTTAGTTGTGCCATTTTCTTCTATGTAAACACCACAGGATTATTCTTTTCTTCTCTTTTTCTTCTCCAACTGAAACTACCACCATTTCCATCCATTTTTTTCTTTCCTTTTCTTTTCCAAAACCAATCTACTATTCCCTTCTTTTCAACTACTACTTCCTTTCTATTTTCACCTTTGCCGAATAGCTAAGAGCCGAAACTTTTTGAAGGACAAGGAAGACTGTGGTAAGTATTCATACTCTAACCGATTCAATAGTAAATATTAAGAAAAGCCGAAACCCCTATAGTTTAGGGGGGCTATCGTTTTGAGGTATAGGCCTAACTGGGCCTTTTTCATTTGATTTTTATGGTTTGTGTAGTGAAATAGATAACTTTGGAGGAGCAGCAAAGCTTGGGGTATCGACTTGGATAAACTTGAATCGTATCATCGGACCCGGTGAAGGTAAGTGACCTATGGCCATTAGGGGTTCTTTGGCCGAATAAGGTAAGGTGGATTTTGGGTTTGATAAGCATGACTTGTGCGCTAAGAATGGTGATACTTAATTGTAGGTTGTCGTGGGAGACTCTGTTAGCAAACATCACAAAACAGGTGAGTAACAACCCTCGTAATAGCTTAGGCTAATATTCGCAGAAAAGTCGAAATGCCCAAATTTCGGTATTTCGAGAACTTGAGATTTTGCATGTGGTTTTCGATGCGATAAAAATGATATGATCGGTGTTTGGATTGATGGAACAGGTAAGAGCGCAATTCTATGCACGACATTAGGTTGGGCCTCAATGGGATGAAATTGGGCCCAATGGGCTTCTGGGCCCATTTGGGTAAAATTGATAGAAAATGGAACTTGGAGAAATTTCATGTTAACACAGTTAGATCTATTGTAAAAATTGGGTTAAGTAGGCTAAAAGGGCTAAATCGACATTCGTGGGACCCATTAGGGGTTTTGGGCCCAAAAGCCCTAATTTGATAAAGTGCGTTAAAATCACTGTTTAAACACTTGAGAATATTGATAATTGTTAATGAACGCGGAAAAACCATAATATTTGGTAAATTTATGAAATTACCCCTAAAATATAGTAAATAACTATTTTACCCTTAGGTAAAAATGACCATTATACCCCTAGGGATTAATTATGAATATGATGCATGAGGTATTGGTTCACATGATATGTTATAACATGCGCATGTTATGCTATGATATACTCATTATATGCATGGGTTGGGTTTTTGATATAAATGGAGGAAGTGCGAAAAGGGCTTTGCCCGGCTTATCAAAAAGGGCTTTGCCCTGATTATTAAAAAGAGGCTAGGCCTCTAGTTATATGATAAAGCAACCGTGTGTCGCCAAATGGAGAGTTTGGTTGGGTGGGTTGAGTTATTCCCCACATGGAGAGCTTGGTTGGTACGGGTGGAGAGTAGCGGATGGTGGGTTGAGTAGTCTCCCCAAATAGGCTTGCATACATCCATTAATATTACATGTGGCATTGAAATGGGCCTATGGGCCATACCGCTTTCACGATGAAGGCTTCGGCCCAAGAAACATGATTAATGAGAAGGCTTCGCCCAAAGAACTGCTTAAGCGAAGGTTTTGGCCCATATCTTTGGTATTAGTTTGGGCTCTGTAAGGGGCTTGTTGCACACTGAGTTTCCAAACTCACCCCCATTTCCTTATCTTTGTAGGTGAGTCTTGATGTGGAGACTTGGAGCCGGAGGGGATTCAGAGTGGTCATGGTGATCGCTTTTGGACTTTGCAATAAGTAATCAGTTCTTTTTTTTTTGTTTATCTTAACTATTCTTACTATTTATTCTTTTTTTTTTTGGGATGTAATAAGGCCATTTATCTATGCTTCTGGGATTATTTTTTATTTTTAATAACTCTATGTTTTTCTAATAATAATTCAAAATGGGCTAGAATTAAGGCACGTTTTCAAAATGTTATTCGTTTTCAAAATAACACAACGATACAACTAATCGGTTTATCAAAAATATCTACTTAAAGGAATTTCAACTCGTTTACCAAAGTTGGCAATGGTTGTGGGCATGTCTAGGATTGGATCCAATCGAGAGCTTGGTACTTAAGCAGCCTTCATGACTCACCTCCTCTGTTTCGGATACCTACCTGGTGCACCGCTTCCATTCACTTTGTTAACTTAGCAAAAGACGTTCTTTTTAAACACTAAACTGAATCATGGGTTTTTAACTTCAATGAGACATGTCGAATTCGACCATAGCGTCTGGGACGGGTTTGGGGTGTTACATTTAGTGGTATCAGAGCCAAGTTGCAACAAATCGGCTGTGGGTTTCTAAACGGGTTTAAAATAAAGAATTTCAAAATAAGGGTGTTTTAAATCAATTTTTTTTAAAGAATTTCTATTCTCTGTGACCAAATACATGTTTTTATTTTAAATGGTTTGAAGAAAGAAGTGGCACACTGAATCCCCGGCACCAAGTCTGTAAGTACACTTTCTTTTACACCATGTGATATTGATATGATGTTATATATAGAACTGAGACCCTACTATGATACTTTAAGTAGGGTAGAACTGTAAAACAGTAGGATTGAGACTGTAGCTAGGCTATGATGTTGCGAGAACAAACCCTGAACTACTATATTTCCATAAAATATCTTATAATAAACAACTGAAATGTTAAACTAATGTCATAAAATTTGTAATCAGATAATTTGATATGAGTATAAGGGGAACTCGTGGACGAGGCTGCGGACGTGGTCGCGGAAGGGTGCAAGTTGAATCTTCATCCTCAGGGCATAGGCCAGCTGAGGAGGCATTCGTGCCACAAGCAACTGAGACTGGGTCACATGATCAGGCTACGGGGGACGATGCTTTGTCCTAAGAGATGTTAAGGGTCTTGGAAAGGGTTGCTGGAGCTAGCACCGGGGCAGTGAATAGGGGATCCGTCTCTGAGCGACTCCAGGCTAACGGAGCAGAGGTTTTTAGGGGCGTATCTGGAGTAGCCCCAAATGTGGCTGAATATTGGCTAGAGGCAACAGAGCGGATTATGGACGATCTAGATTGCTATGTAGAGCAAAAGCTGAAGGGGGCCGTGTCGTTGCTACAAGATGAGGCATACCGGTGGTGGATCACTGTAGGGGAGAGCACCCCAATCGAACGAGTAACCTGGGAACTGTTCAAGAGTGCTTTTAAGGGGAGGTATGTTGGAGCTAGTTATATGGATGCCCGTCGAAAGGAATTTTTGAATCTAGCTCAGGACAATAAGACAGTTGCGGAGTATGAGGCAGAATTCTTGAGGTTGAGTCGATATGCTAGCAGGATAGTTGCGACCGGATATGAGCGCAGTGTTTAATTCGAGGATGGCCTCCGCGATGAGCTTAGGGTGTTGATAGCTCCACAGAGGGAGCGTGATTTCGCTGCATTAGTGGAGAAGGCTAAGATAGTCGAGGAAGTGAAACGAACCGAATGACAGAATTGTGAGAGGGATCGACCCAGATTCAGGAGGGATTCCGAACCCTCGGTTGCTGTAAAGAGAAATGTTAAAAGAGCTAGAATAGAGGAACCAGTTCGACCAGCTCCTGTTAATACTTTTAGACTGCATGCTTGCAAGGATTGTGGCAGAGCGCATATGGGAGAGTGCTGGAAACGAACTGGGGCATGTTTTCGATGTGGGTCAAAGGAACATAAGTTTAGAGAGTGTCCTTGGAGAGTAGCTCAGGATCAAGTTGCGGATCAAAGAGGTGTCCAACCGCAGCGAGGAGGACCACCACCACAGAGAGGCCGTGGGAAAAGTAGGGGTGGCAATGGTAATGGACGAGGACGTGGGGCACCTAGCAAGGGTGCTGGACATGCTGGAGCTCGAGAGCTGGCGTTGGTTTATGCTGCACGGCGTCATGAGGAGGGTGATGCTCCTGATGTTATAATCGGTACGTTCTTCATTCATAGCAAGCCTTACACTGTTTTGATTGATGTGGGTTCCACTCACTCGTATGTTGCTTGTGATGTATCTGGGGCATTGGGTGTGTTTCCTGAGGAGACTGTGAATGGGGTATCTGTGATAAGTCCTTTGGGACACTCGGTTAAGGTAGATAAACTCTTTAGGGAGTTGCCTTTAGAGAAACAAGATAGGATATTTGTAGGGGATTTAATGGAGCTGCCATTTGGGGAATTTGATCTTATTTTGGGAATGGACTGGCTAACTAAGCATAGCGCGACGTTGGATTGTGCTGTTAAGAGAATGGTGCTACGAACTGCCGAGGATGAAGAGATAATGGTCATAGGGGAGTGAAGGAACTATTTGTCCAATATTGTCTCAGCTTTAAGGGCTGAGAAGTTTATTCGAAAAGGTTGTGAGGCGTTTTTAGCATTCATGAGTCAAGCTAAACCTGAGGGGATGACTATGGAGTCAGTTAGGACCATTAAAGAATTTCAAGATGTATTTCCGGATGAAATTCCTAGACTACCTCCGAATAGAGAAGTTGAGTTCGGAATCGACTTGTTACCTGGAACAGCTCCAGTGCCCATTGCACCTTATAGGATGGCACCAAAGGAGTTGGTGGAACTGAAGGCTCAGATTCAAGAACTGTTGGATAGAGGGTTTATAAGACCAAGTGTTTCTCTGTGGGGCGCACCAATGTTGTTCGTAAAGAAGAAAGATGGGACCATGCGGATGTGTATTGATTATCGGTAGTTGAACAAACTGACGATCAAGAACAAGTATCCTTTGCCAAGAATCGACGATCTGTTCGACCAACTGAAAGGAGCCTCGATATTTTCTAAGATTGACCTTCGGTCAGGATATCATTAGTTGATAGTCAAAGAAGAGGATATTCATAAGACGACATTCAGAACTCGATATGGTCATTACGAGTTTCTGGTTTTGCCCTTTTGTCTGACTAATGCTCCAGCAGCATTTATGGATTTGATGAATCGAGTATTTCAGCCGTACTTGGATCAGTTTGTAGTAATTTTTATCAGTGATATCTTAGTGTTCTCGAAAACGGAAGAGAAGCATGATGAGCATCTTCGTATTGTGCTGCAAGTGCTAAGGGAAAGGAAACTTTATGCAAAGTTCAGTAAGTGTGAGTTTTGGTTGAGTGAAGTAACTTTCTTGGGGCATGTTGTGTCTGCTGAGGGGATCAAGGTAGACCCTCGGAAGGTTGAGGCAGTGCGAGTGGAAGCCACCGAGGTCGATGAATGCAAATCAAGAAGTTTTACGGGGTTGGGAGGTTATTATCGAAGATTTGTAGAAGGATTTTCTGTGTTGGTAGCTCCATTAATGAAACTTATAAGGAAGGGAGCACCGTTTGTTTGGACAAATAAGCAACAAGAGGCCTTTGAAAAGTTAAAGAAGGTTCTGACCAATGCACCAGTATTGATTCAGCCAGAGTCTGGTAAGGATTTCACTGTGTATAGTGATGCGTCACATGTAGGTTTGGGCTGTGTGTTGATGCAAAAGGGTAAAGTTGTCACTTATGCTTCACGACAGCTTAAGCCTCATGAGGTAAACTATCCTACTCATGACTTGGAGTTGGCAACGTTGATTTTTACGCTTAAGATATGGAGGCACTACTTGTATGGGGAGAGATGCATTATCTATACGGATCATAAGAGTCTTAAGTACTTGTTGAGTCAAAAAGAGCTGAATCTTAGACAGCGAAGGTGGATAGAGTTGTTAAAGGACTACGACTGTTCGATTGAGTACCATTCAGGTAAGGCAAATGTCGTGGCTGATGAGTTGAGTCATAGAACTGTGGCGGAATTGGAGTCAATGGTTGCTCGTTTAAGCTTGTATGACGATAGAAGCTTATTGGCAGAGTTACAAGTGAGACCGACTTGGGTGGAGCAGATTAAGAAGCAGCAGTTGGTGGATGAGTTGTTGGTTTCTCGATTTCAGCAAGTTGAGAAGGGGGAGAATCCAGACTTTGGATTAAATAATGATGGGGTTCTTTGTTTTCGAGGAAGAATTTGTGTGCCAAAGGACTCTGACTTGAGATTGATGATTTTGAGGGAGGCACATGGTGGACCTTGTGCTATGCATCCAGGAGGGAGTAAGTTGTATCGAGACTTGTGAGAGCTATATTGGTGGTCTGGGCTTAAGCGAGAAGTGACCGAATTTGTGGGAAAATGTTTGACGTGTCAACAAGTAAAGGCCGAGCATCAAGCGCCTTGAGGTTATTCTGACCGGTGAAGATACCACTTTGGAAATGGGAAAGGGTAACTATGGATTTTGTGAGTGGCTCGCCATTGACACCTTCCAAGAAGGACTCGGTTTGGGTAATTATGGATAGGTGACGAAATCGCCCATTTCATACTGTCAACCGACGATTACTCACTTGAAAATTGGCCAAGTTGTATGTGGCAGAGATAGTACGGTTGCATGGAGTGCCAGTATCAATAATTTCTGATCGAGATCCAAGGTTTACATGTCGGTTTTGGCAGAAGTTACACGAGGCGTTGGGAACGCAATTGGATTTTAGTATGGCTTTTCACCCTCATTCGGATGGGCAGTCAGAGAGGGTCATTCAAATTCTAGAAGATATGTTGAGGGGTTGCATTATCGACTTTAGGGGCAGTTGGGAGGATTACTTGCCGTTGGCATAATTCGCATATAACAACAGTTACCAATCTAGTATTCAGATGGCTCCTTACGAGGCACTGTATGGGCAAAGGTGCCGTTCGCCTACTTGTTGGGCTGAGTTAGGGGAAAGGCAAGTACTTGGACCGGAGTTAGTAGCGAATACTGAAGACAAAGTTAAGGTGATCAGGAATCGGTTAAAGGACGCAGCGGATCGACAAAAGTCTTATGCTGATATGAAGCATAAGGATATTGAATATGCTGTAGGAGACATGGTCTTTTTAAAGGTTTCGCCTTGGAAGAAGATATTGAGGTTTGGTAAGAAGGGCAAGTTGAGTCCACGGTTCATTGGGCCTTATCGGATCCTTAAGCTGATAGGGCCGATGGCTTATCAGCTAGAGTTACCTCTAGAGCTGGATCATATTCACGACGTCTTTCATGTGTCCATGCTAGGGCGATATCATTCTGACCCTACTCATATCGTGCCAGTTTCAGAAATCGAGGTATAGTCAGACTTGACTTTCGAGGAAGAACCTGTGCAGATACTTGACTGTGACATCAAGGTGTTGAGAAGAAAGTCAGTCCCATTAGTGAAGGTACTTTGGAGGAACCAAGGCAAAGAAGAGGCTACTTGGGAGTCCGAAGAGGCGATGCGTCAACAATATCCTCAACTGTTCGGATCAGGTAAAATTTCGAGGCTGAAATTTCTTTAAGGAGGGTAGAGTTGTAACTTCCTGATTTTCAGGTTTTCGTAATTTCTGAGAATTTGGTAAGTTTTTAAATTTTGGTATTTGGTAGTGAAAATTCATAGTTGGAATATGTAAATGGGCCTATGGAAGGCCCATGTGCTGGCCAAAACCCGGTAGAATTTTTGAATTTTGGACTTAAGGAGTTAGGGGCGTTGGATAGGTGGCCTTATTAAAAGACGGGGGTAAAATGTAACACAAGAGAGCCCTTGGCAAAGTGGCTAAGTGACGCAACTAAGGAGCTAAAAAAAATGGCGTGTAAGTGGTTGAGGAGAGCCAAGGTTCGATTCTCTAAGCCGACAATTGTGTTGTTATTTTTATGTCCTGAGCAGACAGGAGTTGGAAGTTGAATGAAACTCTGTTGGAGAGAGTTTGAATCAGTCAAATGCATGGATTAAGGAGTGATAAGGGGGAGAGATTTTGGGGATTTGGAGAGAAGCTAAGAGTTGGCCGAATAGTGGGAATTGGAGAGGGGATTTCGGCAGAGGAGTATTTGGCTAGTATTTCGGCATTTAGGGACTTAGTTGTGTCGTTTTCTTCTATGTAAACACCATAGGATTATTCTTTTCTTCTCTTTTTCTTCTCCAGCTGAAACTACCACCCTTTCTATCCATTTTTTTCCTTTTCTTTTTCGAAACCAGTCTACTATTCCCTTCTTTTCAACTACTACTTCCTTTCTATTTTCACCTTTGCCGAATAGCCAAGAGCCGAAACTTTTTGGAGGTTGGTGGTGTCGATTTCTTTGAGACCAGTATCCTATTGTTCTCTTCAATTGTTGTGGTTAATTTCTTCTGCTGCTAAACTCTAAACAGTATAAAAGGAAGACTGTGGTAAGTATTCATACTCCAACCGATTCAGTAGTAAATATTAAGAAAAGCCAAAACCCCTTATAGTTTAAGAGGGGCTGTCGTTTTGAGGTATAGGCCTTACTTGGCCTTTTTCATTTGATTTTTATGGTTTGTGTAGTGAAATAGATAACTTTGGAGGAGCAGCAAAGCTTGGGGTATCGACTTGGATAAACTTGAATCGTATCATCGGACCCGGTGAAAGTAAGTGACCTATGGCCATTAGGGGTTCTTTGGCCGAATAAGGTAAGGTGGATTTTGGGTTTAATAAGCATGACTTGTGCGCTAAGAATGGTGATACTTAATTGTAGGTTATCGTGGGAGACTCTGTTAGCAAACGTCACAAAACATGTGTGTAACAACCCTCAGAATAACTTAGGCTAATATTCGAAGAAAAGCTGAAATGCCAAAATTCTGGCATTTCGGGAACTTGAGATTTTGCATGTGGTTTTAGATGCGATAAAAACGATATGATTGGTGTTTGGATCGATGGAACAGGTAAGAGCGTAATTCTGTGCACGACGGTAGGTTGGGCCTCAATGGGTTGAAACTGGGCCCAATGGGCTTCTGGGCCCATTTGGGTAAAATTGATAGAAAATGGAACTTGGAGAAATTTCATGTTAACACAGTTAGATCTGTTGTAAAAATTGGGTTAAGTGGGCTAAAAGGGCTAAATCGACATTCGTGGGACCCATTAGGGGTTTTGGGCCCAAAAGCCTTAATTTGATAAAGTGCGTTAAAATCACTGTTTAAACACTTGAGAATATTGATAATTATTAATGAACGTGGAAAACCCATAATATTTGGTAAATTTATGAAATTACCCCTAAAATATGGTAAATGACTATTTTGCCCCTAAGTAAAATGACCATTATACCCCTAGGGATTAATTATGAATATGATGCATGAGGTATTGATTCACATGATATGTTATAACATGCACATGTTATGCTATGATATACTCATTATATGCATGGGTTGGGTTTTTGATATAAATGGAGGAAGTGCGAAAAGGGCTTTACCCAGTTTATCAAAAAGGATTTGCCCTGATTATTAAAAGAGGCTAGGCCTCCAGAGATATATGATAAAGCAAAACAGGTCTTTGCCAGTGGAGAGTTTGGTTGGGTGGGTTGAGTTATTCCTCACATGGAGAGCTTGGTTGGTACGGGTGGAGAGTAGCAGATGGTGGGTTGAGTAGTCTCCCCAAATGAGCTTGCATACATCCATTAATATTACATGTGGCATTGAAATGGGCCTATGGGCCATACCGTTTCTGATGAAAGGCTTGGCCCGATAACATGATTAATGAGAAGGCTTGGCCCGATGAACTGTTAAACGAAAGGCTTTGGCCCAAAGATATCTTTGGTATTAGTTTGGGCTCTGAAAGGGGCTTGTTGCTCATTGAGTTTCCAAACTCACCCCCCCTTTCCTTATCTTTGCAGATGAGTCTTGATGTGGAGACTTGAAGCCGGAGGGGATTCAGAGTGGCCATGGTGATCGCTTTTGGACTTTGCAATAAGTAACCGGTTCTTTTTTTTTTGTTTATCTTAACTATTCATACTATTTATTCTTTTTTTTTGGGATGTAATAAGGCCATTTTATCTATTCTTCTAGGATTATTTTTTATTTTTAATAACTCTATATTTTTCTAATAATAATTCAAAATGGGCTAGAACTAGGGCACGTTTTCAAAATGTTATTCGTTTTCAAAATAACACAACGATACAACTAATTGGTTTATCAAAAATATCTACTTAAAGAAATTTCAACTCGTTTACCAAAGTTGGCAATGGTTGTGGGCATGTCTAGGATTGGATCCAATCGAGAGCTTGGTACTTAAGCAGCCTTCATGGCTCACCTCCTCTGTTTCGGATACCTACCTGGTGCACAGCTTCCATTCACTTTGTTAACTTAGCAAAAGACGTTCTTTTTAAACACTAAAATGAATCATGAGTTTTTAACTTCAATGAGACACGTCGGATTCGGCCATAACGTCTGGGCCGGGTTTAGGGTGTTACAGGAGCTATATGCTGAAACGACCAAGTATCGAGGATTGATCCGAAGTGTTCAACGGGATGATTTTATGGTGACATTGTAATCATGGACCTATACTTGTGATGTATGAAATGTGGTGAAAATGAGTTGTGATATGCATGTTAAAATGAGGTTAATACAAAGAAAGTGTGAAAGAGTGAATTAGCAATAATACTGTTTTGGACAGTTGCAGTGGCGTGAATTTGAAAAATCACCAAAAATATTAAGAATTTAATTAGAGGCTTAATGAGATATGAAATTAATGCTTAATGAGTCTATTTTCATGTAAAAGAAACAGAGCAAGTAAAGGGATCCTATAATTTGATATATTTATATTTTTGTTAGACTTGTTCAGAATGACTACGTGATCCCCTGTTCTGAATTTGAAAAATCATTGAAAATTTTAAAAAACTAATTAAGAAATATAGTTTATATGCATAGATTCCTTATTGAGTCTAGTTTTAAATTAAACAAATTTCATGGCTATTTGACTTTTGTATAGGGATAAAACCAATTTGTAGTGAACAGAGGTCAGATCAGTCAAGCTGTATAACAGGGGAAACTTTAACTAATAAACTGTACTAATTTGCTAAACCAAAAATTCTAGAAAATTTTTAGTAAGAAGTAATATGAGTCTAGTTTCAGGAAAATTTTACGGATTTAAATTTCGAGTTTCGTAACTCGAGTTATGATTTATTTAGTGAAAATGACACAAGAGGGACAGCTTGATCAAATTGAAGTAAATAGTGAAATTAAAAATAGATATGGTTGAGTTATTTTGTGAACATATTAGATTCCTTATTCATTATTTATATACTTACTTACTAAGCTATAAGCTTACTTTCTTTTCTCTCTTTTGTTTTATAGTGTCATCTAACTAGCACAGGAGTTAGAGATCGTTGAAGATCTATCCACACTATCAATACTTTTGGTATTTGAACTAAGCATTTTGAATTATGGCATGTATAGTAGGCTAAGTTATTTTGTTACGTGTCATAATTGCCTAGGTATAAAATATTAGTTACAGTATTTGACAGATTATTGTTAAAGGCATATGTTATAATGATTCATGATCTAATTGGATGCCATATTTTTGTCTCGGTTTTATTTAATGGTATGTATTATGATCTGGTAATACCTCGTACACTATTCTGGCTTCGGGTACAGGTAAGGGGTGTTACATGCACTTCTGGGATGTCTCGGGGGTCTACCTCAAGAAATAGGAGCATTCAGCTGCGGGGTTAACTCAACCTCTTTATTAGTTCGCTCCGGGCAATCTTTGAGAAAGTGGTCAAGAGACCTACACCTAAAACACGCACCATTCTTCATTCGGCACTCTCCGAAGTGAAATTTTTTGCAACTTTTACACTTCGGCTTATGATCATCTACGCTTCCTACACTAGTTACCATAGGGGAAGAAGACTTTGGGTTATGTCGCTTAGAGCTTTCAGCTCTACCCGAATATCCTACCAATGAAGTGGAGCGTTCTTGATGACTTATCGATTTCTTTGTGGGGAAGGAGTGTGCTCTACCGCTAGACCTCTTACTCGAAACTCGAGCTTCTTTCTTAGCTTTCTTTCTTTCATTATTTAGCTCTTCGGCCTTTTTGGCCTGATCAGCTAATACGGCAAATTCTCGTATCTCTAGGATCCCGATCAGAATTTAATTTCCTCATTCAAGCCTTCCTCGAAGCCCTTACACATTTCTGTCATTGATTGGACCCATTCCGTCGCATAATAACTTAACCTTATGAACTCTCTTTCATATTCTGACACGGTCTTATTTCCTTGCTTGAGTTCCAAGAACTCCTTTCACTTCGAGTCTAAGAACCTTTGACTTATATAATTTTTCCTAAACTCAGCTTGGAAAAATTCCCATGTAATGTTCTCTCTTGGTGCCACCGAGGATATAGTCTTCCACCAGTGGTATGCAGTATCTTTTAGATGAGTTATAGCACACTTCAAGCACTCCTCGGGTGTACATGACAGTTCATCCAAAAATTGCACAGTATTCTCAAGCCAGAACTCAACTCGTTCAGCATCATCCTCAACCTCAGCCCTAAACTCTTCAGCCCTGTATTTCCTAAGTTTATCCACTAGGGCCTTACTAATTCTCACTGGTTCAACAACCCTTGGTACTTCATCAGGTCGGTTAGCGGGTGGAGGTGGACGTGGTATTTCAGGGCGATTTCTCAAGTACTCCCCGAACCACTCATTCATCATATCGAAAAAGACTGCTCTCGCCTTTTCCTAACCTTCAGACATAGGCCTTCTACTACTACTAGAAATAGCTCGCTGCACAGAAGCTGGAGCATGGCTCTCGGCTCCCTCAGACTCATCTTGGGCTTAATTGGAAGACATTTACTATATTCAAATTCAATTAAAAGTTAGGAGATATCACACTATCAAAATTTGTATAATGGCATGTATAGCTAAACTCGTTACCTGCTACGTTAGTCTAAGAATCAACTAAATTGTAGCTCTGATACCACTAAATGTAACACCCTTAACCCGTACCCGAGATCAGGGCAAGGTACGAGGCGTTACCGAACACATACTTAGACATTTCGAAAAATACGGGTTATTAAATTTCATACTAATTTAAAACCAATCAAACAAAATCATATTGTCCTTATCATGGACCTACGAGGCCCAAAACATACATTAAAAGTAATCCGAGACTAAACTGAGAGCTTAAGAAAATTCTAAGAAAATTTCTAGGTTTAAGCCTTACACGTCCGTGTAAAGGCAATGCACACGCCCATGTGCTTTTGGGACACGCTCGTGTCCTATACCCATGTGAAATTTCTAGAATTTATTTTTCACTTCGAACCTATAGGGGTTTTCACATGGCTAAGCACACGCCCGTGTCCCTCACATGGCTTAGACACGTCTATGTCATCGACCGTGTCCAAAAACTCAGACATTCTGTTTATGACGTCATCATTCGTTTTGAGGAACATGGCCAAGGCACACGCCCGTGTGCTAGGCCGTGTCCTCCACATGGTTGAGAGACACCACCATGTCTCGTCCCGTATGTTTACTACCATGCAAACTGACCTAAAATTTTAGGTGCAGGGGATACATGGCCAGAAAACACACCCATAGGGGCTGACCGTGTGTCACACACGGTCTAGACGCATGCCCGTATGTCTACCCGTGTGTACCTTTTTAGGGCAATTTTCCAAGCCTTTGGTCACCCTCTAACATCCATGCACACTTGTAGACTTCAATGGTATATAACATGGCCTAATTATACTCTTAAACAACCTTGGCATAACTCATTGCATGTTAGCTTCATCTCATCGGCTTAGTACAAGCTAAATTATCCTTTTCGTATGAGGGATTATCATAGCACATTTTACATTTAGGCCATAGTATAACCATATACCATTATATGCTATGTCCACTCTCAAATTCTAGGTCACAGTCATTTTGAGCCCATGACTTGCTCACACGGTCAGACTACACGCCCATGTGTCCAGCCCGTGTGCTATGAACACGCCCGTGTCCTGGCTGTGTGCTAGGCGTGCCAAAAATAGGGGGTATTTTGTTTGTGACGTTAGCATGCCAATAAGGGTCACACGGCTAGATCACACGCCCGTGTGTCTAGCCCGTGTACAAATCTAACTTATAACTGAAGGGTACCCAGGGGACACACGACCGTGCAACATGGCCATGTGTCGCACACCGCCGAGATACACGCCTGTGTCTCTATCCATGTAGACAAAAATAGGCCATTTGAATAGCCAATTTGCCACCCCAAATGGGTTCAACCTACAAGCAAAGAAAAAGAACATATTTTTACCTCCAATTCAACCAATATTTACGCTATAGCATTCATTATTTATAACATAACAATATCAACCATTTCTCTACTCATAAACCTTACCAATTCATGCTAAACACAAGGTAAATTTATACCAAAACATTTCTTTCCATACCTCATTAAATCTCAAATTAAACTTACCAAAACTTACCAACTACAACATACCACATTTGCAACTTATCATCATATACTATAAGTCATTCAAAACTATGAGTTCAATCACAAATTAGCCAAATCTCAAGGCTAAGCATATCCAACACAAAACATACTTATCCAACTACTAGCCTATACATGCCATACTTCAAAAAGATATGCATTTTCAAAAGTATCAAAATGGGGTTCGATAGTATGGTGACGATCCTTGACGATCTTTGACGATCCTTAAGCTTGTAGTAGCTTCGATATCTATAAAACAATGCAAGCACACACAAAGTAAGCTTTTAAAGGCTTAGTAAGCTTGTACTAAATTAGAATATAAAACATAAATCATCAACACTTAAGTAATTAGAATTTATCAATTCATCTATCAAATCTATACCAACACAATCAATAAGTTCTTACCAATTCAATAAGCTTTATAAACATAATATCATCTACCACATAGGTATCATACTTACCTGAACATTTTCATATTCATTCCTTTTCAATCTCACCTCATGTTTGAATACTTTAAGACTTTCCAAAAATCGCTAATGCTTTGAACATCCGCACATTTAGTGCTTAAAGGTTAGCCGAAGCTAGAATGATTCTGCACACTTAGTGTCATCTCAATTAACTGAAGCTAAGTTGGTATCGCACACTTAGTGCCTCAAGTAGCCAAAGCTAGTTTAACTTGCACACTTAGTGCCAAATACTTTCGATTCATCTTTGTATACATTCAGCTCAATTATTTATACATCTATGGATAATCAATTCAGTAACATGTACTTATAATATCATGTTCTACGTATGAACTTACCTCATACTCGAAGTTGTCGACCCGAATGTTTATTTAATAATTTTCGACTTCTCTCAATCTAATTCTATATTCCTCTTTTCTTGATCTATAAGTATTCAAAATTAATCCTTTTATTCACCAAATCATTCAAAATAGTCCATATACACACAATTAGGATATTTTGCAAAATAGCCCCCAACATTTTCACATTTCGACACTTTAGTCCCTAATTCACAAAATCACAAAATACACAAAATTTGCTTGTACACAAGCTTAGCCGAATTTTCATGACTCTCATAAAAGTCCATACATTTCATTTATTTCACATTTTAGTCCCTCAAAATAACATATTTACAATTTAGCCCAAATTACTCAATTTCATAAAAAATTCAAAGACAACCCATATTAATCCCATACCAAGCTTTCATAATTCATTATTTAACAACATAAAAATCACATATTCAACAACTTCATATAATGAAAACATCATCAATTCCACAAATTATGCATGGGCTTGATAGTAGACTAAGCAACAATCTCAAAAACATATAAATCATCAAAAACCGAAACTAAAACATACCTTAATTCAAGCTCAAAATGCCGAAACCCTAGCTTGCATTCTTTCGTCTTTTTCTTTTCTAATTTTTAGCCAAAGATGAACAAAATGGCCTATTTTTAAGTTTTGTTTTATTAAACATATATTAATACATGTTTTACCAATTTACCCTTGCTTTATAACATTAATAATTCATAAAATCATGTCTAACTTTGTCAATGCATTATTCCAAGGGTCCATTTATAACCTAAGGACCTTACAATTATAAAGACATGGCAATTTGGCACTTTAGCATCTAGCACACAGATTTTACATTCTACGCGATTAAGTCCTTTTTGCCAATTAAACACACAAACAATTAAATCTTCATACGAGAATTTCACACATATAAATTCACTTATAATAGGCACAGAAAATAATATTAAAATATTTTTCTGACTCGGATATGTGGTCCTGAAACCACTATTCCGACTAAGGTCAAAATCGGACTGTTGCACTCTCACACTGCCAAAGACACGCCTATGTCACAGACCGTGTGGACATTCGAAATGGAAGCACATGGCCATGTCCCAGCCCATATCCGACCTCGTGCAACTCTCTGACTTGGGTCACATGGCCAACACACACACCCGTGTGCCCTAAAAATGGCCATACACGCCCGTGTGCTAGGCCGCGCCAAACTGTAGGGTATACTGAGTTATGCCATACGGCCAAGTCACACGCTCGTGTGTGAGACCATGTGGAGCATACTGACTTGATTTTAATTTCGACACTATGGGACACACGGCTGTGTAACATAACCGTGTGTCACACATTGTTGAGACACCTGCCCGTGTCTTTGCCCGTGTGGACAAAAATAGGCTATTTACCAATCCAATTTGCCACCCAAATCTTTATATACCTACATTAACTCAATTGACACAAAACATGGCACATATAGGCATTCAACTACTTTCAATCAAGCTTCATTTATACCATTTCAAACACCAACCAATACAAAACGTATCAATACCACAATGTACTATCTAATTCATACCAACTACACTTATACCATTCAACTAGGTAAACATTTCTAAGCATACATCATTATGCTCAATTTCACAAGCATATATCTTCTCTAATTTCTATCATTTGACTACCACAATATCTACTATCAATAAACATATCAAAACCAACCTCAAGTTCATAACATAAGCCATGTACATACATTTATATCTATATTCAAACTAACCAAATTAAGTCAACTCTCATGGCTATATATATACAAACCAAAACATAAGCATTTACAAGACAATTCAAATGGCACAACACATAACTAAATATGCCAAAATGATCGAAGTCCCTATACATGCCATATACTTAAAACATAAGCTCAAAAGGTACCAAAGTGATAGTAGGATAGTGTGACGAAGTCTCTAACGATCCCTGATTCCGAGCTAGCTTTGAGATCACTATAAAACATAGTAAAATAAACAAAATAAGCTATATTGCTTAGTAAGCTCGTATGAAATAAACTCAATCTTAATATAAATATAAAAATCATCAAATTAAACATATCAACATGTAGTTCGTTTAACTAACAAACCTTTCACATTTTCAATCATAATCTTATGTGTGAACTTCACAACTTCTTCGATTTAATCAATCTCATACACAACCACGTCTTTCATTTACCCGTTGAACCATTCGAAATACTATCCGATACTTGAGAAACTAGCACCAAAGTGCCAATATCATGGCCCGAAGCCAACTAAATCTCATATCACATATACTGCTCACATTAGAGCAATCAATGGACCTGCTCACACAAGTTGTCAATCAAGACGTAGGTACATAGTGCTGCTCACACAAGCTGTCAAGTAACCGCAACACGTGCCGATATACTCTACCATCGATAAGACGTATAGGACCAGCACCCGGATCACATAATCACAATAATCCCTTAATGACATGTAACTAGTATCCAAATCTATTCCTAAGGTTTAACTGGGATTCTAATGTTGAATCGTGGGTACATCATTGTGGAACATATCCGTAGTCTTGTATTCATAGTTTATGCAATATCAAAGCATTTAAAATACAGTTACAATAAAGCTTATTACATACGAACTTACCTCGGATGTAAAAACGGCTAAATTGGTCGATTAGTCGAGAACTTTATTTTTCCCTCGATATAGATCCAAATTTCACTTTTCTTGATCTATATGTAATCAAAATTAACTTATTTAATCATCTCTCTATTCAATTTAGTCCAAAATTCACTTTAAGGCATTTTTACACAATTGCCCCTAATGTTTCACATCTTTTACAATTTAGGCCTTATTTCATATAAACACAAATTAATGCAATTTAACCACAACCCATGCTAGCCAAATTACTATAATGTCCCTAACAGCCCATATTTTCCACTTATTTCACATTTTAACCACAAAGTTTCCACATTTCACAATTTAATCCCTAATCATTTTCACTAAAAATCACTTAACAAAACTTGTATCACTAACGTCAAACATTCATAATCTATCATTAAACATTAAAATACTCATGTATTCATCAACGACAGCATCTAAAATCTTTAACAATTTTACAAAATAGTCCTTAGGCTAGCTAGACTAAGCTGTAACTATCTCAAAAACACAAAAAATCATTAAAAACAGAACAAAGATTGTACCTAATTGAGCATAAAAAGCTTGGCCAAATATCAAGCCCTAAAAATGGCTATTCTTCATGTTAGAAATGGCTAAGGAAGAAGATGAATGAAATTAATGGCTTTTGTTTTATTTAATTATGAATGAAATTAATGGCTTTTGTTTTATTTAATTAACCTTTAATTATTAAATGACAAAATTAACCTTATTATCAATTCAAAATTTCAATTATGCCAAGAAATTATCATCCAATATCTAATTAAAGGTATATTTACCACATAAGGACCTTAAATTTAAGGTTCTATAGCTATTTGATACCTTTAGCTATTAGAACTCAAGTTTTACGCTTTACACGATTTAGTCTTTTTTCTCAAATTAACTAATCAAACGATAAAATTTCTTAACAACAATTTCACACAAACATATTATCAAGCTGTAGACATTAAATTAATAATAAATTAAATACTTCAAGTTCAGATTTGTGGTCCTGAAACCACTGTTTCGATTTGACTAAAAACAGGTTGTTACATATAGAAACTATATAAGCATTGAATCAATGGGTGTTGCAAATTCATGGTTAATTGTGTGATTGAATATATGTTAACAATGTTATTAAATGTTTTGTAGTATGTTATGTTCATATTCTTAAAATGGTAATTGACTAGTGAGTTTTGCTTATTATTTCATACGAGCTTACTAAGCTTTATAGCTTACATTATTATTTTTCCATGTTTTATAGTGAAATCATAACTAGCTCAGATTTGGGAATCGTCGGAGATCTCATCACACTGTCAAACTTTCACTTTGGTACATTTGAAACTTATGTATTTGGTTATATGGCATGTATAGGAGCTTTGGTCATTTTGGTATATATGATAGTAATGAATTTAGCCATTTGGATTGGCTTGTAAATGTTTAGTGTTTAGTTTTGTATTTAGCCATGAGAGTTGGCTTATTTTGGTTGATTTGGTTGTGTATATATATATATATATATGCAAATGGCCTTTGTCTTGTGTTGATAATTGCTATGCAAATGATTGTGGTAAATGGTTGATATTTGAGAATTGGTATGCTTATGAGTTTAGGCTAAATGATGCATAATTGGAAGCGTTGACATTGATGATTTGTGAAAGTAAAGATTGGTATGAAATTGATTGGCATATTGTAGTATTTGTGTGCCTTGTATATGCTGGTATTGAAATGGCATGAATTAACTTATTTGAGATTGGATGAATGTCTACTAATGTCATGTTTGGTGCCATTTGGTTTGGTGTAAGTGTATGCAAAATTGGGTGGTAAGATGGCTTGGTAAATAGCCTATTTTTTCCATATGGGCAGAGACACGGACGTGTGTCTTAGCCGTGTATGACACACGGTCAGGTTACATGACCTTGAGTCCCCTAGTATTGATTTAGAAATAAGTTAGTATGTTTTATACGGTCTAGCACACGGGCGTGTGACTTGGCCGTGTGGCATAAGTCAGTATACCCGACAAGTTTGGCACGGCCTAGCATACGGCCTGACACACGGGCGTGTGTGGCCATTTCAAAGGGCACATGGGCTAGCCATACGGACGTGTGGTTGGCCGTGTGACCCAAGTCAGAAAGTTACATGGGGTTGGACACAGGTTGAGACACGGCCATGTGATCCCATTTCGAATGTCCAGATGGCCTATGGCAAGGGCATGTCTTTGGCCATGTGAGACACACGGCCGAGCCACACGGGCGTATGTCCCCTGTGTTTTGTATAATTTTTTAAGTTTTCCAAAAATTTCATAAGATATATGTTTAGTCCCGAACCACCCCGAATGCATGTTTTGGGCTTCGTAGGCACTTATTAGGGACAATGTGAATGATGTTGAATGATGATTACATGAAATTTGAAAATGTATGTGAAATGAATGTTTAATTGTATAATATGTCTGGTAATACTCCGTAACCCTATTTTGGAGTAGAATACGGGTGAGGGGTGTTATATTTATTAGTATCAGAGCTACAGTTTAGTCGATTCTAGGACTAACGTAGCATATGGAAGAGTCTAACTATATATGCCATATATTGTAACACCCCACATCATCAGCTATTACTCGTTTGGGATCCATTACTATACGAAAGCACAATTTAAACTATCAGGAATCATCACGCAATCACAGTTTATATATATGGCATGTATAGCTAGACTCTCACACAGGCTATGTTAGTCCTAGAATCGACTAAATCGTATCTCTGATACCAATAAAATGTAACACCCTAACCTGTATTCATAGTCAAAATAGGGTTACGAGGCATTATCGATCAAACACAACATAAATCATACATTGTCACACAATTATCAATCAAATATAAACAAAATTTCCCTTATAAGGCTCTATAAGACCTTAAAACATGCTTAGAAGTGGTTCAGGATTAAACCGATAACATTTGTAAACTTTGGGAAGCTTATAAAATTTTCAAGCATTCAGGGGTCACGCGCCCGTGTGAATAGGCCATGTGCCTTACACGGCCACCAGACATGCCCGTGTCTCAGACCATGTGAAAACAGGGCATACACACTGACTTGAACCACACGGTCGAGGACATGCCTATGTGCCAGGCCATGTGAAATCTAGAGGAGTTACTGACTTGGGTCACACGGCCAACCACACGCCCATGTGCTAGCCCGTATACCACACACGGCCCATAGACACGCTCGTGTGTCTAGGATGTGCCAAACCTGTAGGGTATACTGACTTAATTCGAAAGGGTACCCCAGTAGACACATGGCCATAAAGCATGACCGTGTGTCGCACACGGCTGAGACACACGCCGTATCTCTGTCCGTGTAGACAAAAAAAGGACATTTACAAAGCCAATTTGCCACCCTTTTTCATGCTCACATAAAATAACCAAAATGGTACCAATTTATCATACAATAGGCATCCCAAAATCATCATCCAAAATGCACAATTCATACTATATTCATTTCAATCAATTTCCATAATCAATTCAAGTGAAACACCTTTTCAAAAACTTATATCATCCAACATTCATTCACAAGCATATATCTTTTCAATTTATCAACTTCAATCATAACATATATATCCTTTACTAAACTTAAAACATTTCCATTTGAACAACTATGAAACCTTAGCCACATTTACACCAAAAAATACCAAACTAAGCCATCACACATGGTTATTCGTACAAATCAAAACATATACATTATGAGCCAAATCTCTTGGCTATATTCACAACCAAAGTACCATAATGACACTAGCCTATACATGCCATATACCATATATATAAGGCTTCAAAAGTACCAACAAAATGATCGATTGTGTGATGACGGTTCATAATGATTCCCGAGTCCGAACTAGCTTTGATTATCTATAAAATATAGAGAAATAACACACAGTAAGCTTCATAGCTTAGTAAGTTCGTAAGTGATTAACTCAATTCATCAAATAAATGTAATTTAACTATTTTCACATTTCCAAAATCAACATCACATTAACCACAAACCTTTATCATGTCTCAAAACTTGATCAAATATCATCTCAATGAACTTTCTCAATGTAATACTCGAATAGATTCTATACATACCTGTACAGGTTTTAGCTTGGTAAGTTCGCAGATATCTTGCTCGGATCCACTTGAATACCTAAAGCTGACACAATATGCCCTAGAAAACCAACCTTGCGCAACCAAAATTCACATTTGCTGAACTTTGCAAATAACTGCTTATCTCGCAGAGTCTGTAGTATAATTTTCAGATGCTCAGCATGCTCGGATTTATTTCATGAATATATCAATATGTCATCAATAAACACAACAAAAAATCGATCTAGGTACGGTCTGAAAATCTGATTCATTAAATCCATAAAGATTGCAAGAGCATTCGTTAGTCTGAAAGGCATAACCAAAAATTCATAATGTCCGTACCTCGTTCGGAAAGCGATTTTTGGCACATCGGAGTCTTTTACTCACAGCTGATAATAACCCAATCTTAGATCTATTTTTGAAAACACCGTTGCCTCTTTCAGCTAATCAAACAAATTATCAATATGGGGTAAAGGATATTTATTTTCTATGGTCATTTTATTGAGCTGTCAATAATTGATACATATTCTCATTGTGCCATCTTTCTTTTTCACAAACAATACAAGACCACCCCAAGGTGAGAAACTTGGTCGTGCAAATCCTCTATTTGTCAACTCTTGCAACAGAGATTTCAATTCTTTTAACTCTACCGGAGCCATTCTGTACGGAGCTATCGATATAGGAGTCGTTCTCGGCACTAATTCAATACCAAATTCAACTTCTCGAATAGGTGGTAATCCTGGCAATTCTTTAGGAAATTCATCTGGATACTCACACACAATTGGCACTATTTCGATCTTCTTTTCAGTCACTTTAGTATCAAACACATAAGCAAAATAAGCTTCGCAACCCTTTCTCACATATTTCTAAGCTAACATCGATGAAATCACTGCTGGTAAACCATTCAAACCATCTGACTTAATCTGAATAATTTCATTATTCTGACATCTAAGATCAATCATCTTTTGTTTACAATTTACTATAGCATCATGTAGTGTTACCCAATCCATACCCAAAATTATATCAAATTTGTCAAAAGGCAGCAACATCAGATTAGCCGGAAAATAAAAACCCCGAATCATCAATGGACAGTTCTTGCACACTTTATCAACTAAAACACACTTGCTTAAGGGGTTCGATACTATAATCATAAATTTAGTAGACTCTACAGGAAAAGTCTTACTGGATACTAAATTCATGCATATATAAGAATGAGTTTATCCTAGATCTATCAATGCAATAACTTTAGTATCGTAGAGAGTGAAAGTACCGGTTATAACATCTGGCGAGGATGCGTCCTTCAGTGCACGGATAGTATAAGCTTAGGCTGGTGCTCATGCCTCAGATCTTACAGTAGAATCTCTCGCAACACTTTGGTTACCACTCATATTTCCAGTGTTTCGAGGTGGTCTCCCTCTAGTAACAGTATTACTTGATCTCACATTCTGAACTTTGTCTTTCTCATCTAACTCTAGGCAATATCGAATGAAGTGTTCTAATGAACCACATTTGTAACAAGCTCTATTACTTTTATTCCAACATTCTCTGAAATGTCGTCGTCCATGGTTTTGACATTCAGGTTTATTATTTTTTACACTGCCAACACTAGCTACTAATATAGCTTGAGCTTTGGAACCAGAATATTGCTTAGTATGATCCTTGTTCGAATACCCAATCGAAGCATTCAGGCGAGTATAAAAATCACTAGAGTTCTTTAATGAAGATTGATACGACTTACTCATCGATCTTTTTCTAGTGTCTTTAGCCTTTGAATATGCTTTTCTCTTTTCTTTACTGAGATCTTCGGCTTTACAAGCCCTTTCAACTAAAACAATGAATTCTTTGATTTCCAGAATTCCGACTAGAAGTTTTATATCTTCATTCAACCCATCAATGAACCGCTTACTCATAATCTCTTCGGTAGAAACATATTCCCGAGCATGCATATTTGCTTAATCGTGCAAATTCTCTTTCGTACTTGGTCACAGTCATTCGACCTTGTTTCAAACTCTTTATGCTTTTGATCAAGAAATCACTAACTTATGTACTTCTTTCGGAACTTGGATTGAAGAACTCCTAGGTAACTTGTTCTCTCGGAATCACAGATATTAATGTTTTTCACCAATAGTATGCATTATCTCTCAGCAAAGACACCACACATTTGATACATTCATCAGGAGTGCAAGATAATTCGTCAAATACTCGGACAATATTCTCGAGCCAAAACTCAGCTCTCTCAGTATCATCATCAACGGTAGCCCTAAACTCCTCAGCCCCATGTTTATGAATCTTATCCACTGGCGGCTTATTCAATCCCATCTGATCTATAACTTGAGGAACAACAGGGATTTGTTGAGAAACAGGTGGGGGTGGAGGTTGTTGAGCAGCCGAAATCATTCGAACAAATTCCGTAAACCATTCATTCATTATATCGAAGAAGGCTTGCTTAGCCTTTCCAATTTGACTACTTGAAATCGGCCTAGAATCAGCCAGCGCTACCCCTTGAACGGGAGCAGGCGCATTACTTTTCACATCATCAACTATTCCTCGTTCGGGATCTATTACTATACGAAAGCACAATTTAAACTATTAGGAATCATCACACAATCATAGTTTATATATATGGCATGTATAGCTAGACTCTCACAAATGCTACGTTAGTCCTAGAATCGACTAAATCGTAACTCTGATACCAATAAAGTGTAACACCCCTAACCCGTATTCATAGTTGAAATAGGGTTACGAGGCATTACCGATCAAACATAACATAAATCATACATTTTCACACAATCATCAATCAAATATAATCACAATGTCCCTTATAAGGCACTACGAGACCTTAAAACGTGCTTAGAAGTGGTTCGAGACTAAACCAATAACATTTGCAAACTTTGGGAAACTTATAAAATTTTCAAGCATTCAACGGTCACGCGCTCGTATGGACAGGCCGTGTGCCTCACACGACCACCAAACACGCCCGTGACTCAAACCATGTTGAAACAGTGCATACATTCTGACTTGAACCACACGGTCGATGACACGCCTGTGTGCCAGGCCGTGTGAAATCTAGAGGAGTTACTGACTTGGGTCACACGGCTAGCCACACGCCCATGTGCCAGCCTATATGCCACACACGGCCAGTGGACACACTCGTGTGTCTAGGCCGTGCCAAACCTGTAGGGTATACTGACTTAATTCAAAAGGGTACCCCAGAGGACACACAGCCGTGAAGCATGATCGTGTGTCGTACACGGCTGAGACACACACTCGTATCTCTATCCATGTGGACAAAAATAGGCCATTTACAAAGCCAATTTGCCACCCTTTTTCATGCTCACATAAATAACTAAAATGGTACCAATTCATCATACAATAGGCATCCCAAAATCATCATCCAAAATGCACAATTCATACCATATTCATTTCAATCAATTTCCATAATCAATTCAAGTGAAACACCTATTCAAAAACTTATATCATCCAACATTCATTCACAAGCATATATCTTCTCAATTTATCAAATTCAATCATAACATATAAATCCTTTACTAAACTCAAAACATTACCATTTGAACAAATATGAAACCTTAGCCACATTTATACCAAAACATACCAAACTAAGCCATCACACATGGCTATCCATACAAATCAAAACATATACATTATGAGCCAAATCTCATGGCTATATTCACAATCAAAGTACCATAATGACACTAGCATATACATGCCATATAACATATATACAAAGCTTCAAAAGTACCAACAAAATGATCGATAGTGTGATGACGGCTCCTGACGATTCCCGAGTCAAGCTAGCTTTGATTATCTATAAAACATAGAGAAATAACACACAGTAAGCTTCATAGCTTAGTAAGTTCGTAAGTGATTAACTCAATTCATCAAATAAATGTAATTTAACTATTTTCACATTTCCAAAATCAACATCACATTAACCACAAACCTTTATCATGTCTCAAAACATGATCAAATACCATCTCAATGAACTTTCTCAATGTAATACTCGAATAGATTCCATACGTACCTGTATCGTCTCATACTAACCTCTTTCTTAACTACGTCATTCTTTACCCATTGAACCATTCGGAATAGAAATCAGATACTGAAGGATCACAATCGATAAGTACCTATACCATGGCTTGTAGCCAAATCAAGGTAACTTATCCCGGAGTACTTATACCATGGCCCATAGCCAAATTAAGGTAACTCCTCTCTAAATACCTATACCTTGGCCTGTAGCCAAATCAAGGTATTATTACACCTGAAGTGTCGATATCATGGCCTGAAGCCAATACGTTAATCTAATGACATGTCATTATCATCCTAAACTATTCCTAAGGTCCAACTAGGAGTTTCACCTGTCGATTTCATCGCCAAACACATCTGTTTAGTTGTATTCACAATTCAAACATTATCCATAATCTCACAATCACATTTTTATGCAATACCAAAGCATATAACATACATTTATAATAAAATTATCACATACAAACTTACCTCGTACTCAGAATTGACGAATCAGATCGATTACTCGATAACTTTTGATTTCTCTCGATCTAAATCTGAATTCTTTCTTTCTTGATCTATATGTATTCAAAATTAATCCATTTAGTCAACCACTCATTCAATTTAATCCTTAAACACATATTTGGGCATTTTTACACTTTAGCCCTAAACTTTCATATTTCTTACAATTTAGTCCTTAATTCATAAAAACACAAATTAAACAATTTCTTTCTAATTTCATGCTAGCCGAATTCTTCATAAACTCCTAGTAGCCCATTATTTTCATTTATTCACACTTTTAATCCCACATTTTCATCTTTTCACAATTTAATCCCTAATTTGTATTTTTTTTAAATAACATAACAAAATATAATAACCTTTCAACAATTATTCATTTTCCACCATCAACATTAAAAAACATCAAGCTATCATCAATGGAAACTCACAAATTCATCAAAAAATTTAGAAATTAGGGTACAGGCTAGCTAGAATACGAAGCAACGATCCCAAAAATGTATAAATCATCAAAAACCAAGCTCAAAACATACCTTAATTAAGCTATGTAAGTGCCGAATGCATGAAAGTTTCAAACCATTATTTTATTTTCTAATTTTTATTGAGGGTTAAAGAAGATGACCATCACTTTAATTTTTGTTTTGTTTTATTGCACATAATTTATAAATTACAAAATTAACCTTGGTTAATAAACATTTAAATCATTAAATATAAGGTCATCTATGTCAATTTCCACTATCAATGGTCTAATAACATCATAAGGACCTTTCATTTAATAAACCATAGCAATTAAGCACTTTTAACAAATAGAATGCCACTTTTTCATTTTACGCGATTTAGTCCTTTTTCTCAAATTGAGCTATTAAACGATAAAATTAGCTTACAAAATTTTCACACATACATAATCACATGCTGTAAACGCATAAAATAATATTAAAAATAATTTTCCAACCTCGAATTTGTGGTTCCAAAACCACTGTTCCTATTTAGTTAAAACCAGGCTGTTACATATATAACCTATGATAGTGTAATATCTCCTGACAATTTTAAATCATGTTTTCATATAGTAAATGGATCCCAATCGAGCTGTGGCTGATGATTTAGAAAGTAATGCGCCAGCCTCCATTCACGGAGTAGCACAATCGGAGTCCAGATCCGTATCAAGTAGTCAGGGAGAAGAGGCCAAAGAAACCTTCTTTCAGATGATGAACGAATGGTTTATTGAGTTTTTGGACCAATCCGATTGCTCAGAAACCTCCACCCCCACCAAATCCCCAAGCGGTTCCCGTAGCTCCTCAAGGTGTAGAACATTTACGATTGAAGAAGCTACCAGTTGATAAAATCTGAAAATACGGGGCTGAAGAATTCAGAGCTACAGTTGACGGCGATCCTGAGAGAGCCAAGTTTTGGCTTGAGAATACTATCAGAGTATTTGATTAACTATCCTGCACACCAGCTGAATGTGTAAAATGTGTTGTATCACTTCTAAGGGACACTGTATATCAATGGTGGAATACTTTGGTATCGGTAATGCTCCGTAACCCTATTCCAACGTAGAATACGGGTGAGAGGTGTTACATAAACCATCAAATTGCCTACCACCTTCTTGCATATTAGTTTTAATCTTATTGATATCAAGTTCCAAAGCTTGAACAGAAGCAACCTCATCAACATTCCCAACAAAGAACTACTGCTTGATCACAACTTTAACTGCCCTAAGTTTACTCATGACCTCACCCCATTTTATACATACAAGATTTAAGAAGCTTAGATTTAACCATCTCATCAAATCCATCTTCTTCAAGCCAATAATAAAAACATCTAAATGGCTTTACCCCTAATTATTACCCATATCCTCTAATAAAATAGAGCTTTTATTAAATAAAGGCATATATAATAATTTTTGAACAAAACATTGAAAATACTATAGGAAATAATAAATCCAGTAAAGTAATCCAACTTGTAATGTGTTGTCTAACTCATGTTATTTCTCTAAGTAAATTTATAGCTTGTATAAACTTGCCAAAATTGTAGATCGACAACTATCTATCAAATGTTTGGAAATTTGATAACAATAAGAGGTACATAGTTTGAATTAAGTTGCAAAACTTATTTTGGAATCAGCAGATCTCCAATCAACTGAAAAATATACATTCTAGCATGATGATCAATATCATTTAATGTTGGATTCTGTGGGAGATGCTTGAAGTAGGTTTTCAACCATTTTAACTTATTTTGGTTCCTTTGGAAATCAAACTTAAGGTTAATACCTATTCCAAAAGTTCAATAAATGACCTCCCCTACATTAAACTCAAAACTTCCCATTACTAGACACTAAACCACACTATATTTTCTTGCATTATTGTCTTTTCATTTCATGGGAGATGAAATGTATAGGTTTTGAGTCTCCATCTTTTAATCAAAGTAGATATGAATGATGACACAAATTTAAATTTCCCAATTCAGTTAGCATGATAAAAACTAGCTTGTGTTAACCAAACAATGATTCTATCGTTAGGTAGATCTAAACTCATATTATTGCAAACTCGAGTACTCCAATGTTGTTGCTTTCTTAGCAACATGTTATTAATCAGGTCTCAATAAACAGACAATCATTAGGATATGCTTGGAAATTAGAATTTGAGATAATTATATATGTAGGCGAGTATAAAATGTAGAAAAGGATTTATTTTGGTTTTTTATTGAAAACAAACAAATTTGATTGCTTATTTATAGGTATTACAACTATTGTTTTGCTAGGATTTTTAAACGAACCTTGACACTCACAAATGTTGAGATCAATTTAAATTTCCATTAACATTTATTCAAATTATGTTATACGGTCTTTTAGAGAACTTGACACCAATGTATGAGTTTCAGATTAAATGTTATCCTTAGCTCTTAGAAAATTATATTATATTGTTATCATTTAAAATTTTAATATTTCCCAAAGAAATCGACAGTCTCAAATATTGAGGTAGTGTAATCATTTCAAAATAATTACCTTAATTCCAACAGGACAAAATTTAATAATGTAGACACTTTCACTGATCTTGACACTCGTGGGTGTCGAGTTATTCCTAAAAATATATGAAAAATATAATTTTTTTGGAAAAATAACTTTTACATATACATATTTTAATAAATAAATAAGAAAACACCATTTCCATATAAAGAACAGTATATATTTAATATATGATAATGTTTTTGTGGTTATTATTTGACGACTAATTAAATAATTGTAAACAAAGGAATTCTACTTAATCATAGTTACAACTGTTAATCTTATATTAGTCAGATTAATATTATTAATTCTTTATTTTACTTTATTTCAAAATTTTTAAATGGTGTGGCAGGTAGGATTAAGCGAATCAAAATGTAGGTATATCATAATTCGAACACTCAAAGTGAATAATGTATGGGCATTGGGATGCATATCATGTGGTCCTCACTTTATTTCATTAATTTCTTAATCAATACTATTTCCCATTAACTTAATAATAACATAATATGTGGGAGGCAAAAAGGAATAATGTAAGAAATTCAAAACTAGTTTACTTGAAATAAACTGCTATACCCAGCCAAAACTACATTATTAATCACTCATTTATAGATAAATTTTAGTTTTGATTTCTTAATTAAAAAAATTACAATTTGATTATTAAAATTTTTGAAATTATTTTTCTTTTTTTTGTCACCCAACTGTTAAGTGACTAATGGGGTAACTTCTTTAATTAGTATAATAACAACTTTAATCCTCAGCATTTATACTTTCTGTCAATCTGACCTTGATTCTATATAAAATGATAAAAAATAAAATTCTTTAAAATTTTAGAAAATTCTAAAAATATTCTAAAACTACGTAGAAATTCAAAAATAAATAAATAAATAAAATAGATAAAAACTTCAAAAATACATAAAGTGAGAAAAACTAACGGAAAATTGTTTTTCATTATAAGAAAAAAAATAAAAAATTCATAATATAATTTATTTTTACAATTTTAGATTTGAAAAATAATTTAAATGAATTAAAATTTTGATTTAAGTTTGAAAAATATAAATTTTTTGGTAAATTTTTTATTCTTTTTTTGGCTAGAATATTGATATTAGAGTCAATTTCAAAAGTCTATTAAATATCAGTTCTAGAAAAAGTTCTTCAACAACATCGAACTCGATTTGAAGATATTATTAATTTGATTTTTTCATGTTTTCAATTTGTTATTGGATCCTATTAAATAATCATTTCTGTTCTTATGTCTCAATATTGAACAATCTTGAGCTTTACTGCAAATAGGATCTTAAGTTTTCTCATGAACATTAGTTTTTAATCATATTTAAGCTCTACACTAGATGAATATTATATTAAGAAATTAAAATTGACTTTTTTTTATCTGTTTTCATGATTCTACGGAAATATTGAAGATTTTTTAGAAATAATCTGGAATTTTTATATAGAATTTTTTAATTTATCTAAAAAATTGAGTTTTTAAAAAAAATACTTTTTATATAGAATTAAAGTTAAATTGATAGAAAGTATAAAAACTAATGATTAAAATTGTTATTACCCTAACTAGAAAAGGTGCCACCATTAGCTACTAAACAGTCAGGTGACTAGAAAATACAAATTTGAATTCATTAGTAGTTAAATTATAATTTTTTTAGTTAAGTGACCAAAATAAAAATTTATTCATAGTTAAGTGACTAATAATGTAGTTTACTCATAATTTAATCACCCATTCTACAAACTCCATACCGCAATGAAAAATATCAAGACCTCCCTTTGGAAATAACGGGTGATTGCACAATTACATAAAAATTCAAAAATAGGAACTGGTCACTTCACTAAAGCTAGAAGGTATCTAGCACACACTTGAGTTGTACAGGTCTTAGAAGTTACTTGATTTGGAAACATGCTTACGTATTGAGTACCAGTGCACTAATTGGCTTACTCCTAAGTTTGTAGCTATTAACTTCTTTCGTAAGCTCTATAGTTTTGAGGGTGACTTGCATGAATTGCACCCAATACATGAATATTTCTTGCCTCTTTCAAATTTGGATATGGAGTTCCTTAATAAAGCTGTTCATGAAGAGGAGATTAAGATGACGCTTTTTAACATGACACCCTTGAAGGCCCAGAAAATAGACCGTCTTCATGAAAAATTCTTTTAAAGCCAATGAGAGGTTATTGGTCCTTCAGTTTGCAGTATGGTTTAAAGGGTTCTAATGGTTCTCATTCCTATGTTGACTAATCAAGAGAGGATAAGACAATTTTGACCTATCAGCTTGTGCTCCGTCTTATACAAGTTAATCATGAAAGTGGTTGTTAACATATTGAAAAGGATTATGGCAAAATTATTTTCCCCCAACCAGGTTAGATTTGTTGTTGTAACACCTTAAAAATTTTGGTATGACATCTCACAGTATTTCGAAATTGAGCAAAGTGAAATATCAAGAAAATTGTAAAATGAGTCGGATAAAGAAATTTGAAGAAATTAAAATTGATACTGGAGATGGAAATAAATGACAAATAATTATGGGTGTAAGAATGTGGCAAAAATGACCAAATTGTAAATTTTAAAAAGTTAGATGATTAAAGTTTAGGTTTGAAAAAAAAAGGAGAAAATACAAATTATTCTTGAATACTTGGCATGAAAATAAATTGGAATATGTATTCATGTTATGAAAATCACTTTCGGGACCAAGTTGGAAAGATTTAAAAGTAAAAAGACTAAATTGTATATTTTCCATTTTTACTAAAAGGGGAAAATTTGCCACCCATAAATTTTTATTAAATGTTATATGTGAATTATAAGATTTGAGTTCACAAATGGTTATTTATTTTATTAAATGTTATATGTGAATTATAAGATTTGAGTTCACAAATGGTTATTTATTGTGAAGAAATTATCTTAACAAGCATAAAGGGGAAAAATTATAATTTTGCCATGTAAGGGCATATTGGTCATTTTCCAAGACACTTGGCACCTTCGTTAGTACCTACTTAAACATAACTTCGATGACACCTTTCGAGGCAATTTCATATCGATTTATTCATGCATAAGACACCATACTTTGCCTAGTTTAAACTTATCAACTTCATGCCATAATTATCGTTAACACATTCTTACACTTCATACTTATGCTAAGGTCTATCCATAGGCCAATTTAGTCACTTTAAAACCATCAAGTAATCTAGGGCACATTCATAATTCATCCATATCAAACACAAATGACCACACCATATGAAACCTTTAGCACATGCATGTATATATGGATAGGTTTACAACCCAATAACCAATATGAGCCACATCACATGGCCATAAACAAAACGAATCATATTCCCATTATGAGCCAATACATTTGGCCAAATGAAATGACACATACCCAATTGACTAAGTCCCTATACAAGCCATAGACTTAAAGTGCTTGAAATCATTTATACCCTTCAATAGCTGGATAGTGTGATGGAATCTCCGACGTTCTCCAACACGAGCTAGCTAGTGACCCTATAAAATTAGGACAAAGGAAGGGGGTAAACTATATAGCTTTGTAATTTCATATGAAAATAATAAGAGATTTATTGAAATGTTTTTGCCATGTTCTCACAACATGTTCTCAAGTTAATACAATCATAATTGCACAAAATTCTACTATTTACTCTTGTTCATCTCAAGCTGTCTACTCGAGCCATAGTCACTAAATTATTTATATCTTGAACTACGAAACTCCAAATTAAAATCCAAAAATTTTCCCTGAAACTAGACTCACGTATCTTCATACCATAAAATTTTCAGAATTTTTGGTCTAGCCAATAAGTACAATTTATTCTTTAAATCTCCCTTGTTCTGCTGTTTGTGAGTTTCAACCCTTCTTCACTAAAATTTATTATCTCACAGTAAGGGATTTGGATAATGTTCCCGTCTATTTCTCTTGAAAATAGACTCATTAGAGATTTAGTAATATGAATTCAAACCCATAATTATTTTCATACAATTTTTAATTATTTTCCAAAGTTAATACAAGGGAACCTGAAATCACTCTAGCTCTGTCTCATAAAAATCCAAATATCTCATAACGTGAAATTCTTTTGCATACAATGTATCTTTTATGTGAAACTAGACTCGGTAAGATTTAATTTGATATTTTATTCAACTTCTAACTCAATTTCCATAATTTTTGGTGGATTTTCAAATTCGGACTACTGTTGCTGTCCAAAACTGTTTTAGTGTAAAATAATGATAACTAAGTTTATAACACCTTTTGTAATGCCCAATTTTCAGGTTTTCTGTGTTTCTGTATTTTTTAAAATTTGGGTGTGTTATGGTTGGTTAATATATATATTTTAGTAGGTTAGTGGGCCTTTGGAAGGCCCAAACTTAAGTTAAATCCGTGGTAGTCTTTGGAATATTGATTTTAAGAACAAGTGATGCATTTGGCGTTTGGGCTTTTAAGAGTAAAGGGGTAAAAGATGACACAAAAAGGAGTGTGGTGTAGTGGCAAGGTAGCGCCACTTAGGGGACAAGGAAGTGACGCCATAGAGGAAGTAAGGGGTCCAAGGTTCAAGTCTTGGCTCTTGCAATTTATTTTGGTTTTTCTTTTCAATAAATCTGGAAGCAAGTAGGTGCGCTTTAAAGTTTAATGTGTTGGACTTATGACACAAATGAGTTGATGGCCTAGTGGTGGTGGTGTGATTTGGCATGTGAGAGGACTTTGGTTCGAATCCCTTGGCACGCAAATGTTGATTATTTTGCTATGTTGGGACGGCAAGAGTTGTGTTGGTTTTAAACTCTAATGTTGGAGGGATCCCACATCGGGAAGCTAACATAAGAGTAGATGGAGAGCTGGCTTTAAATAGAGCAAACCATGAGGAGAGTTGGCATACCTTTCTAGGTTGATCCCTTTCGCTTGATGGCGTACTCGTTTGGGTTGGGCGTCAGCTAAGAGTGTGGGAGTGTGGATTAACTGCAGTCTCCTAACAGGTATGTATTTGTCATTACTCTAGCAGTAGGACAACTATTTTGGGCCGCGATGGGCTGAAATGGGCCATGTAGTCCCAATGGGTTCGTAGGCCTAAGTGGATAAGTTGTAGAATTACTAAAATACCCCTGTAGGGTAGGACTACCGATTTACCCCTGGAGGATAAAATGACTATTTTGCCCCTCGTGCCTAAATGACTAACTTGTGTGATGATTGAGTTAGTTGACGTGGATTTATAGTAGTTATCGTTAATTCGTAAGTCTAATGTGTTAGTGATCGATCGTAGGATTATTGCATGAGAGAGATCGTCATCAATCGTCATCAACCAGGTGTGTAAACGACACCCTTCCTTAGACTGAATCGGTAAAAGCCGAAATACCAAAATGTTGGTATTTTGTGAACTCACGAGCGTGCAAGCGCTCGTGAGACAATTGTTAATGAATATGGTGCATTTGGATGATTAGAGTGCAGAGTGTGCATTTTCGTGCACAACGATATATTTAGGCTTAATGGGCCGAAAACGGGTCAATGGGCCAACAAGCCCACTTTGGTAAAAGGACGAGGTAAGTACTTCTGATTACTTGGTAAATGTTAGAATGAGCATGAAACCCTAGCAATAGGTAATAATTACTAAAATACCCTTATACATGAAAATTACGATTTTACCCCTAGAGATATTATATTTTATCTGAAAAGCATGATGTTCTGTTTCTGTGTACGTATGCCATGACATATTATTCTGTTGCATGGGACATGGGTTTATATTGATGGAGGAAGCGTTCTGGCAGCCTCGCTGCAATCTGGTGGCCTCGCTACATATATATCTGTTGTGGTGATTTCGTCACAATATCTGGTAGCCTCGCTGCAATCTGGTGGCTTCGCCACATATATAAACATATATATCTGTTCTGGTGGCCTCACCATAATATCTGTATCTGGTGACTTTGTCACAATATCTGGCAGCCTCGCTACAATTTCTGTGGTGTGTAGCGGTTGGGTGGGTCGAGTAGTCTCCCCACATGGTGTAAGGCTAGTACGGGGGTGTTATGTATGGCTTTGGGTTGGGATTTCTGCATTGATGATATATTTGTTCTGTATTTGCTATGGGCCTATGAGTTTCATTCTGATTTCTGTACTGGGCCAAGGCCGAGATAAATATGACTCTGAGGTCTGATCTGGTTTGGGCTATGGTTGGGTTATGTTACACACTGAGTTTACCAAACTCACCCTTTATTTTCATCTCTGCAGGAAATCCCCAACCATAGTGGGCTTGGAGCTGTGAGGGATTCGGAGTGGCCACATCATCTGCAAAGTTCATTTTTTTCTAAGTTAGTTTATTTTTTTATTTTTATATTCTGATTTAATTTTGGGTTTTAGGTTGTAATAAGGCCGCTATATAAATTTATCTTTCCGCTATGGTTTTTATTTTTTGATTATATTTATACTATGTCGAAACTGCTAGTGTTAGGCTGCACGGGTTTTCAAAATTAATGATCGTTTTCAAGACTCAACAAGCACGACAAATGGATAGCCTAAAGATTGATAAACCGACTTTTCATTCAATTGTTGTTTTTACAAAGACCACCCTAATCACTTAAACCAACGAATGCATACTAAGTCGTAAGTCCATGTGACATGTTAGATCTGGCCATAACACCTGGGTCGGGTCTGGGGTGTTACATTTAGTGGTATCAGAGCCAAGTTGCAACAACTCAGCTGTGGAACGGGTCTAAAAATGAGAGTTTTAAAGAAATATTGAATAAAGGTTTTTAAAAATCGTTTTTTTAGGAACTTGATTATAAATTGTTTTCGAGAATGTTTCCAATATTTTCTCTTTACAAATAGATGATTTTAAAGATTCAAATCAGTTTTCTAAAATTAGTTTTTTTAGAAGTGGCACACCAAATCTCCGACCGAAGTTTATAAGTTTTCTGAGCCTTTCTGATTGTTTCTAAAATATCTGTTATATGCTTGTACAAAACCCTATCATGGTACTTTAGTTAGGGTAACACTGGAACTATAGAAACTTTGATAAGTAGACTGAGACTGTAGCTAGGCTACCGCGAAAGAAAACAAACTTAAACTCTGAATTACTGTTATTCATAAGACATTTGTAATAAATACTGAAATATTAAACTAATTCATAAAATTCTTAATCAGATAATACAAAATGAGTACACGAGCAGCTCGTGGAAGAGGCCGTGGACGTGGCCGAGTTAATGCTCAAGCTGAATCTTCGTCTTCAGGACATGTGCTGGCAGCATATGCATCGGTACGACCGGCAACGGAGGTAGAGTCTCATGATCGAGGTGTCGTGGGCGATGCTCGCCCCGAGCGATGCTCGAGTTTTGGAAAGGGTTGTTGGGGCAAAATCACGAGAAAGAATTCGGGTCTATTTCGAGCGGCTCGGACCAATGGAGCAGAGATATTTAGGGGCGTATCTGGTGTAGCTTCGAATGTGGCTGAGTATTGGTTAGAAACCACAGAGCGGATTATGGATGATCTGGGCTGCTCTGTAGAGCAGAAGCTGAAGGGAGCCATATCGTTACTCAGGGATGAGGCTTATCAGTGGTGGCTCGCGGTGAGAGATGGAACTCCCGCTGACACTGTGACTTGGGAGCTGTTTAAGACAGCCTTTAAAGGAAAGTATGTTGGGGGTAGTTACGTGGACGCTCGCCTAAAAGAATTTCTGAACCTGGTGCAAGGGAGTAAGTCAGTGGCTGAGTATGAGTCTGAGTTTCTGAGACTGAGCCGGTATGCTTCTGGGATTGTCACTATAGAGTATGAGCATAGTGTACGCTTCGAGGATGGTCTGAGAGATAAACTTAGGGTGCTGATTGCTCCGCAGAGGGAGCGTAACTTCACTGCTTTAGTAGAGAAAGCTAAGATAGCTGAGGAAGTGAAGCGTACAGAAAGACAAAATCGTGAGAAAGATCGGAACCAGATGGTATGAACAGGAATGTTAAGAGAACAAGGGCAATGGAGCCGGTATGAACAGGAATGTTAAGAGAACAAGGGCAATGGAGCCGGTTCGAGCAGTACCAATGAATGCTGTTAGACCGCCGGGTTGTAAGAGTTGTGGGAAGATACAAATGGGCGAGTGTCGGAAACGTTCTGGTGCTTGTTTCTGATGTGGATCTATGGAGCATAGGGTTAAGGACTGTCCCGAAGAACCAGATCAGGTTCAAGTTTTAGAGCAGAGGGTCGCGCAACCAGTGAGGGGTGGGCCACAGTTTTCGAGAGGACGTGGGCAAGGCAGAGGTGGTAATGGAAATGGTCAAGGAAGAGGAGCGCCTGGTAGGGGTACTGGATTTGCTGAGGCTCGTTAGCCAGCGTTGGTGTATGTAGCTCGTCGCCGAGAGAAGGGTGATGCACCTGACGTCATAACTGGTACGTTTCTGATTTCTAGTATGCCACATACTGTGTTGATAGATGTTGGATCTACCCATTCGTATGTTGCATATGCTATATCTGGGTCGATGGGTGTGCGCTCTGAGGTGACCGTGGGTGGGGTATCTGTACTAAGTCCTTTGGGTTACTCGGTTAGGGTAGATAAACTGTATAGAGATATGCCTATAGAAACTCAAGGAAAATTTTTCTCTGAAGATCTGATGGAGCTACCTTTCAGAGAATTCGATCTTATTTTGGGAATGGATTAGCTTGTTAAGTATAGGGCTACTGTGGATTGTGCTACTAAGCTAATGATGTTAAAGACCACAAAGGATGAGGAGGTTTTGGTGGTAGGCGAGCGTAGGGATTATCTGTCTAATATGGTGTCGGCATTGAGAGCCGAGAAGTGGATTCAAAAGAGATGTGAGGCTTATTTGGTATTTGTAAGCCAATCGAAAACTGAGGGTCTGACAGTGGATAAAGTTAGAACCGTCAAGGATTTTCAAGATGTTTTTTCAAAAGGGCTTCCGGGTTTATCCCGAATCGAGAGGTTGAGTTTGGAATCGACTTGATGCCTGGAACGGCACCGGTGTCCATTGTACCTTATAGGATGGCACTGAAGGAGTTGGTGGAGCTGAAAGCCAAAATTCAAGAGTTATTGGATAGAGGCTTTATTAGACCAAGTGTGTCTCCGTGGGGAGCACCAGTGTTGTTCGTTAAGAAGAAGGATGGGTCAATGCGGATGTGCATCGATTATCGGCAGTTGAACAAACTTACGATTAAGAACAAGTACCCACTGCCTAGAATCGATGATTTATTCGATCAACTTAGAGGAGCTTCAGTATTTTCCAAGATTGACCTTCGATCTGGGTATCATCAGTTGAGGGTTAAGGTGGTGGATATTCATAAGACGACATTCAGAACTCGGTATGGTCACTATGAGTTCTTGGTTATGCCATTTGAGTTGACGAACGCACCTGCGGCATTTATGGATCTGATGAATTGAGTGTTCCAGCCATACTCGATTTGTAGTCGTCTTTATCAATGATATTCTGGTTTATTCTGAAACTGAGAAGAAGCATGATGAGCATCTTCGTATTGTGCTGCAAGTGTTGAGGGAGAAGGAGCTTTATGTGAAATTTAGTAAGTGTGAGTTCTGGTTGAGAGAGATAACTTTCTTGGGGCATGTTGTCTCTACTGAAGGGATCAAGGTGGACCTTCGAAAGATTGAAAGGATTCTGGAATGAAAGCCACCGAGGTCAGTGTCGAAAATTCAAAGTTTTCTGGGATTAGCTCGGTACTATAGAAGGTTTGTAGAAGGATTTTCTGTGATGGCAGCACCTTTGACAAAGCTTATAAGGAAGGGGGTACCGTTTGTTTGGACTGAGAAACAACATGAATCTTTTGAGAAGCTGAAGAAAGTTCTGACCGAGGTATCTGTACTGGTTCAGCCGGAGTCTTGAAAAGATTTTACCGTATGCAGTGATGCATCACATGTAGGGTTGGGCTGTGTGCTGATGCAAGAGGGTAAAGTGGTTGCTTATGCATCGCGACAGCTTAAACCACATGAAGTTAACTATCCTACTCATGATCTGGAGTTGGCAGCAGTAGTCTTTGCGCTTAAGATTTGGAGACATTACCTGTACGGAGAAAGGTGTATTATATACACAGATCATAAGAGTCTTAAGTACTTGCTGACTCAGAAGGAGCTGAACCTTAGGCAATAGAGATGGATAGAGTTGTTTAAGGATTCTGACTGCGCGATTGAGTACCACCCAGGCAAAGCTAATGTGGTGGCTAATGCCCTAAGTCGTAGAACTATATCTGATCTGAGAGCCATGTTTGCTCGTTTGAGTCTGTATGACGACGGTAGTCTGTTAGCAGAACTGCAAGTTAGGCCGACTTGGGTGGATGAGATTAAGGAAAAATAGTCAAGGGATGAGTCCCTAATTTCTTGATTCCAGCAGGTTAAGAATGGGGATACTTCTGAGTTCAGACTAAACAGTGAGGGAGTTTTGTGTTATCGAGGTAGAGTTTGTATTCCGAAGGACTCTGACTTGAGGCAAGCAATTCTGAAAGAAGCCCATGGAGGTCTGTGTGTTATGCATCCTGGAGGGAATAAAATGTATCGCGACTTAAAGGAGTTGTATTGGTGGCCTGGATTGAAGCGAGAGGTAACGGAATTTGTGGGAAAATGTCTGACTTGTCAGCAAGTGAAAGCTGAACATCAATTACCTTCTGGTCTTTTGCAGCCAGTCAAAGTACCACTTTGGAAGTGGGAGAGGGTAACCATGGATTTTGTGAGTGGGTTACCCTTGACTCCGTCGAAGAAGGACCCGATTTGGGTAATTGTGGATAGGTTGACCAAATCTGCTCATTTTATACCTGTTCGCACTGATTATTCACTTCAAAAGTTAGCCAGATTCTGGAATACATGTTGAGGGGATGCGTTATCGACTTTCGAGGCAGTTGGGAGGATTACTTATCGTTGGCAGAGTTTGTATACAACAACAGTTATCAGGCAAGTATTCGAATGGCTCCTTATGAGGCACTGTATGGGCGAAGATGTCGTACACCTAGTTGTTGGATCGAGTTGGGTGAACGACAGGTTCTTGGACCTGAATTGGTGGCGAATCATCGAGGATAAGGTCAAGTTGATTAGAGACCGATTGAAGGAAGCATCTGATAGACAGAAGTCATATGTAGATTTGAAGCGCAAGGGAATTGAGTACTCTGTGGGTGATATGGTCTTCTTGGAGGTTTCACCTTGGAAGAAAATATTAAGGTTTGGAAGGAAAGGCAAGTTAAGTCCGCGGTTCATTGGGCCTTATCGGATTCTTAAGCGAATGGGTCCAGTGGCTTATCAGTTGGAGCTACCTCCAGAGTTGGATATGATTCATGATGTCTTTCACGTCTCCATGTTAAGGCGGTATCGTTCTGACCCTACTCATTTTGTGCCGGCTGCAGAGATCGAGGTTCAAACAGACTTGACTTTTGAGGAGGAGCCTGTGCAGATTTTGGATCGAGATGATAAGATTTTGAGGAGGAAATCAGTTTCGCTAGTAAAGGTGCTATGGCGTAATCATGGCAGAGTGGAAGCTACTTGGGAGCCGGAAGTGGCGATGCGTCAACAATATCCTTATTTGTTTGATTCAGGTAAAATTTTGAGGACGAAATTTCTTTAAGGAGGGTAGAGTTGTAACACCCAATTTTCGGGTCTTCTGTGTTTCTGTGTTTTTAAATTTTAGGTGTGTTCTGGTTCATTAATATATATATTTTAGTAGGTTAGTGGGCCTTTGGAAGGCCCAAACTTAAGTTAAATCCGTGGTAGTCTTCGGAATTTTGATTTTAAGAACAAGTGATGCATTTGGCGTTTGGGCTTTTAAGAGTAAAGGGGTAAAAGATGACACAAAGAGGAGTGTGGTGTAGTGGCAAGGTAGCGTCACTTAGGGGACAAGGAAGTGATGCCATAGAGGAAACAAGGGGTCTAAGGTTCAAGTCTTGGCTCTTGCAATTTATTTTGGTTTTTCTTTTCAATAAATCTGGAAGCAAGTAGGTGCGCTTTAAAGTTTAATGTGTTGGACTTATGACACAAATGAGTTGATGGCCTAGTGGTGGTGGCGTGATTTGGCATGTGAGAGGACTTTGGTTCGAATCCCTTGGCACGCAAAGGTTGATTATTTTGCTATGTCGGGATGGCAAGAGTTGGTGTTGGTTTTAAACTCTGATGATGGAGGGATCCCACATCGGGAAGCTAACATAAGAGTAGATGGAGAGCTGGCTTTAAATAGAGCAAACCATGAGGAGAGTTGGCATACCTTCAGGGCTGATCCCTTTCGCTTGGTGGCGTGTTCGTTTGGGTTGGGCGTCAGCTAAGAGTGTGGGAGCGCGGATTAACTGCAGTCTCCTAACAGGTGTGTATTTCTCATTACTCTAGCAGTAGGACAGCTATTTGGGGCCCCGATGGGCTGAAATGGGCCATGTAGTCCCAATGGGTCCGTAGGCCCAAGTGGATAAGTTGTAGAATTACTAAAATACCCCTGTAGGGTAGGATTACCGATTTACCCTTGGAGGGTAAAATGACTATTTTGCCCCTCGTGCGTAAATGACTAACTTGTGTGATGATTGGGTTAGTTTACATGGATTTATGGTAGTTATTGTTAATTTGTAAGTCTAATGTGTTAGTGATCGATCGTAGGATTATCGCGTGGGAGATATCGTCATCAACTAAGTGTGTAAACGACACCCTTCCTTAGAATTAATCGGTAAAAGCCGAAATACCGAAACGTTGTTATTTTGTGAACTCGCGAGCGTGCGAGCACTCGTGAGACAGTTGTTAATGAATATGGTGCATTTGGATGATTAGAGTGTAGAGTGTGCATTTTCGTGCACAACGGTATATTTGGGCTTAATGGGCCGAAAACGGGCCAATGGACCAACAGGCCCACTTTGGTAAAAGGACGAGGTAAGTACTTCTGATTACTTGGTAAACGTTAGAATGAGCATGAAACCCTAGCAATAGGTAATAATTGCTGAAATACCCTTATACATGAAAATTACGATTTTACCCTAGGGATATTTTATTTTATCTGAAAAGCATGATGTTCTGTTTTTGTGTACGTATGCCATGACATATTATTCTGTTGCATGGGACACGGGTTTATGTTGATGGAGGAAGCGTTCTGGCAGCCTCGCTGAAATCTGGTGGCCTCGCCACATATATATCTGTTCTTGTGATTTCGTCACAATACCTGGCAGCCTCGCTGCAATCTGGTGGCTTCGCCACATATATAAACATATATATCTTTTTGGTGGCCTCGCCACAATATCTGTATCTGGTGACTTCGTCACAATATCTGGCAGCCTCGCTACAATTTCTGTGGTGTGTAGCGGTTGGGTGGGTCGAGTAGTCTCCCCACATGGTGTAAGGCTGGTACGGGGGTGTTATAGATTGCTCTGGGTTGGGATTTCTGCATTCATGATATATTTGTTCTGTATCTGCTATGGGCCTATGAGTTTCATTTTGATTTCTGTACTAGGCCAAGGCCCAGATAAGTCTGACTCTGAGGTTTGATCTGGTTTGGGCTATGGTTGGGTTATGTTACACACTGAGTTTACCAAACTCACACTTTATTTTCATCTCTGCAGGAAATCCCCAACCATAGTGGGCTTGGAGCTGTGAGGGATTCGGAGTGGCCACATCATCTGCAAAGTTGGTTTTTTTCTAAGTTAGTTTATTTTTTATTATTTTTATATTTTGATTTAATTTTGGGTTTTAAGTTGTAATAAGGTCGCTATATAAATTTCTCTTTCCGCTATGGTTTTTATTTTTTGATTATATTTATACTATGTCGAAACTGCTAGTATTAGGCTGCGCGGGTTTTCAAAATTAATGAACGTTTTCAAGACTCAACAAGCACGACAAATGGATAGCCTAAAGATTGATAAACCAGCTTTTCATTCAATTGTTGTTTTTACAAAGACCACCCTAATCACTTAAACCGACGAATGCATTCTAAGTCGTAAGTCCATGTGACACGTCAAATCTGGCCATAACGTCTGGGCCAGGTCTGGGGTGTTACACCTTTACAAATCATTTCAACCATCATGGTAAAAAAACATATTTATACATCATAAGCCTAGACCCATAATCACAAGGTCATCACAAAATCATTCTCATGGGCATGACTTACTTATTTGCATCCTTACCCAAGGAGCATCATAAACCGAAATCATTTCTCATGAGTTTTGCACACATACTTGTACCACATGTAAGATCATCATAACTTTTCTCAATCATGCAACAATCTTTAAATCACCTGTTGAACTAGTCGGAATACTAAAGGTTACTAGATAAGCCTCATACAAAATGGTAAAATGTCGATGTCATGTCCCAGACATGGTCTTACACTAGCTCACATAACAATGCCGATGCCATGTTCCAAACATGGTCTTATACTGGCTCGCTTAAACCGGTACCAATGCCATGTCCCAGACATGGTCTTACACTAGCACATATCAAGGTCGATGCCATGTCCCAAACATGGTCTTACACTGGCTCTCATAAACTGGTACCGATGCCATGTCCTAGACATGGTCTTATACTGACACATATCGAGGCCGATGCCATGTCCCAGACATGGTCTTACATTGGCTCTCATATCGCCATGGTCCAACCATGGTCTTTTTTGTGAATTCATCACGAGTGTTACTCCAATTGTACTCGACCCTGCATTTTTCTTAGATTGATCTTTGAATTCAATCTCATATTATCATGATTCGATAACAATTGTACGTAATAATAATACATTATATCATTTCTAATTTAATAATTGATCACTGTCAACTAACCATATGAATTTACCTCATTCGCTGAAAAAACAAATTGAGTCGACTAACCCAATACTTTGTTTTCCCTCGTTCTCTGTCCAAATCTCATCTCTCCTCATTTGCAAGAGAACTAAGTGGCTGAAAGTTTGGGCTCTCAAAACCCCCATATTTGCTGCTACTTTTAGTGGATGAAGAAGAAAGATGAAAAGATTACAACCTTTTTTCTTTTTGTTTTATTTTATTACCAAGTCACCTAATGCCCACCAAACTTTGACTTTTCAATTTCTTTGTCTCCATGTTCAGCCACTAATTTTTATTGGTCTATTTGCTCACTAAGGAGCACTAATTTAGTGTTCCTTAGCTATTTAACAATATTAGCTTGTAGAACAAATCTTTCGCAGTTTATGCAATTTAGTCATTTTTCGCAATTAAGCACGAAATCGCTAAAATTAATTCACCAAAATTTTCATACACTCATATAGTGATTCTATAACACATAAAATAATAGTAAAAAAAATTTATCAAACCTTGGGTTAATGGTTTCGACTAGGCCCAAAGTCAGGGTGGTACAGTTCTCCCCCCTTAGGAATTTTCGTGCCCAAAAATCCTTCTAGAAAAGTGGTTTGGTTTTCGCAAAAACTTCTCTTCTCATAATTATTGTCACAAAACTCTCACTTGACTGTACCTTCAATACTTATCTCTTTATTTTCTCATACTTGAATCATGAGTGATTCTTTCACTATATAACACATCGACTAATCTCACTTCTATTGAAGAGTTCATTCACATAAAAGGTCAGATCCATGTCATCGTAACACGTATACACACATACTTGAATCTTTTCAAATTCAAATAGTGCAACTAGCTAGTTCATCTCGACCTTATACTCTCTATAATTTAATACGGCCCGATAGTTTGCGGACTCAACTCTTAGTTGCTCTTAAATTTCAGAGTCTCTTTTAGCTTTCTCAAGAAATCATGATATAAAACCTGGATTTTAATTCGATTAATGACGACTTAGCACTCCAAGAATTCCAACAATCATAGAGACACAAAATCCCATTAATCTGATGAGCGAAATTTTTTCCGTACATATCGAAAAAATTTTATAGATCTCATCTAACATCTAATCAACAAGCCACATAACATTTTTTCCCTCTTTACAAGACAGGGGAAATTCTTGGTATAGCCTCAAGAATGGTCCCTTTCTTATTTCCATTCTAATATCAATACTGACGGAGGTAGTTATGGTAAAACCTATTATTCGGCTTTAACTCCATTAACATTTCAATTACTCATACACAAAGATAAAAAATATCGAGTTCCAAACTCGATCATTAACACACTATTTCTGTGAGTTTTCTTGCAGAACCTCTGTACAAGTTTTGGATTTTTCTATCCAAACACCTGTAATCACAATTTGCTTCCTCAAAGGTCATTCGATACTATCTCATCATCTTTTAATACCCAAGTCATCTTCACTATATCAAACTCAGATCTTTCTATAACATTAGATACTTTAAGCTATCACATTGCCTTATAGTCTTAAAACACTTCACAGTTCATTCAACAACACATTACTGAAATCAAGAAGTCTTTGCCGATGTCAAATCCTTACATAGAAATTTTAGAAATCCAAATACTAAGGTCACCACATTACCAATAATCAAACCAAAAGCATAATCATAGTCAACATAGTCATCATAAGCCAAGAACACACTTTAGACATGAGCTAGGATTGACAATTTATGAAATAAAGATGACATGAAAACCAAGAGGAAGAAATCTAAGTTGGAAAATTCTAAAATAAAGAAATCCAAGATGCGATATCGTATCAAAATATCGAGAACATAGCTCACAAGAAATTATGAAAGATTTCGATAATCCCCTAGAGAAAAGAAGTCTAGAAAAACATCATTCAGACCCACTGGGATTAGATGTAGCAATAACAATGTACTTCCCATATATAAATCAAATAAAGCAATATTTAGAAGAAACAGAATCATAGTTTCATACACATTTTCCCATCCATTCGCAATAGACGAAATGTATTAGAATGCCAAAGGGAAATAGAGCAACATAGATTATAAACCAGTTATGCTGACAATGCTTTCGTCTAATATCACGATTAGAAAACATCTCCACATAACAAGAATTTCATTAGAGGATCAATAGCCATAAGGATATTTCTAAGAACAAATAAATACATAGGACACCTCAAAAGAGACTATCATAATCTATTTAGCCATCACAAATTTCGTATTATTCTTCTCACTAAAGGAGGTCAGTTTTGAAGAGATTTTGATTAATACATTTCTTGACATCGTATCAAAATAGATCGATTTATCAAAGTTAACTTCTTCACCAACTGTGATATTGCGTGAATCACAAAATTTTCTAGGTCGATCTGATACCTTACTAATTCTGGCTTCACTTATCAACCTGTTCTCAATCTCTGATCATATTCATAGTTATTCTATCACTAAAATCTTTTGTTTCACACTTGTGAGTTTATTTACTACATTTCTCACAAATTTCCATTACAAAACACCACTCTAGTAAGGGGGATGGGTGAGGTCGTAAGGTCCCTAACTTGTCTCTTATACGCATATACATATGACACAACTTTCATCATCAAAGTAACGTTGTCACAATTATATAATCCGTTTTAAGAAAACTATCATTCACATTTGTATTTTACAAATTTTTCGCTTATCTTATTTAATCAAATTCACTTATGCATACATTCTATGAATTTCGAATGTCTTTTCTAGTCACATTCACTTAATCAAACATATCAAACACTTAGCATCATGTGAAGGCCAACAAATATGAATAATTGTATCATAATTGAATCTTTCATCTCGCACACCGTCATATACATATCATTACAATCATATAAATAAATCTAATCGATTTAACACATTTACTTAAACTATACAAGTTTGCTAATCATAATTATTCAAATAAGTATACATGGACATTCATTCCACCAATATTTTTGGTAAGTTACCTGAACACATGCATTCACTCGAGCAAATCAGTCTTATATATCATGGAATTATCAATCAATCGTAGATAAGCTCATTATGTCACTTATACATTCTATTTCATGTTTCTCATGTCTCATATATGTACATACATATATATATCATGAATTTTTATTTGTACCTTTCTGAGTTTCTAACTCATCATAATTGCACTTTACTCAATTACCTTAGTACCACTATCAACATGGTCGGGTGCAGCTTGGTTGGAGAGTACCTTTGTCTAAACAAGATGGTTCTCATTCGCGTCGGGAGACATCACACTATCACAAATCTGTGGCATGTATAGCTAAACCTTTACACATACTAGGTTAGTCTGAGAACTGACTAAACTATAGCTCAGATACCACTAAATCTAACACCCCTTACCCGAGTCTGAGGTCAGGAGAGGGTACGAGGCATTACTGAACTTAAACGTACACAACTATGTAAAACCGGGCCATAAAAATTTTATTCAAATTAAAAACATTCATTCATATTCATAATGTCCCTTATATGGCCTTACAAGGCCTAAAACATACATCGGGGGTGGTTTGGGACTAAACTGAGAACCTACGAACTTCTTACAACACATAAATTTTTTTTTAGTTTTGGAGAGTCATACGCCCGTGTGGGTTAGGCCGTGTGGCTTGGGACACGCCCATGTCCTCAGCCCATGTAACTCTCTGTTTATGACGTTAGCAAGGATATAGGGTCACACAGCCAAGTCATACGCCCGTGTGCTACACCGTGTCCTCCACACGGATGAGACACACGGCCTTGTCTCTGCCCATGTGGCCCAGAAAATTGATATTTACCAAGCCACTTGGCACTTTCGTTAGCACCTACTTAAACATAACTTCAATGGCACTTTTCGAGGAAATTTCATATCGATTTATTCATACATAAGGCACCATACTTTGCCTAGTTTAAACTTACCAACTTCATGCCATAATTATCGTTAACACATTCTTACAGTCTATCCATAGGCCAATTTAGTCGCTTTAAAACCATCAAGTAATCTAGGGCACATTTACAATTCATCCATACCAAACACAAATGACCACACCATATGAAACCTTTAGTACATGCATGCATATATGGATAGGTTTACAACCCAATAACCAATATGAGCCACATCACATGGCCATATACAAAACGAATCATATTCCCATTATGAGCCAATACATTTAGCCAAATCAAATGACACATACCCAGTTGACTAAGTCCCTATATATGCCATAGACTTAAAGTGCTTGAAATCATTTATACCCTTCAATAGTTAGATAGTATGATGGAATCTCCAACAATCCCAACACGAGCTAGCTAATGACCTTATAAAATGAAGAAAAGGGAAAGGGGTAAGCTATATAGCTTAGTAAGTCCATATCAAAATAATAAGAGATTTATTGACATAGTTTTTCCATATTCTCACAACATGTTCTCAAGTTAATACAATCATAATTGCACAAAATTCTACTATTTACTCTTGTTCATCTCAAGCTATCTACTCGAGTCACAGTCACTAAATTATTTATATCTTGAGCTATGTAACTCCAAATTAAGCTCCGCAAATTTTACTTGAAAATATACTCATGTATCTTCTTACCATATAATTTTTAGAATTTTTGGTTTAGAAAATAAGTACAGTTTATTCTTTAAATCTCTCCCATTCTGTTGTTTGACAGTTTCAACCCTTCTTCACTAAAAAATTATTATCTCACAGTAAGGAATATGGATAACGTTCCCGTCTATGTCTCTTGAAAATAGAATCATTAAGGATTTAGTAATATAATTCTAACCCATAATTATTTTCATACAATTTTTAATTATTTTCCAAATTTAATACAAGGGAACCTGAAATCACTCTAGCCCTATCTCATAAAAATCCAAATATCTCATAACGTAAAATTCTTTTCGTACACCATTTCTTCTATGTGAAACTAGGCTCGATAAGCTTTAATTTCATATTTTATTCAACTTCTAACTCAATTTCTACAATTTTTGGTGGATTTTCAAATTTGGACTACTGCCGCTGTCCAAAACTGTTTTAGTGTAAAATAATGATAACTAAGTTTATAACATCTTTACAAATCATTTCAACAATCTTGGTAAAAATACATATTTATAAATCATAAGCATAGACCCATAATCACAAGGTCATCACAAAATCATTCTCATGGGCATGACTAACTTATTTTGTAACGCCCAATTTTTGGGTTTTCTGTGTTTCTGTGTTTTTTTAGAATTTGGGTGTGTTCTGGTTGGTTAAAATATATATTTTAGTAGGATAGTGGGCCTTTGGAAGGCCCAAACTTAAGATTAATTCGTGGTAGTCTTCAAAATTTTGATTTTAAGAACAAGTGATGCAATTGGCGTTTGGGCTTTTAAGAGTAAAGGGGTAAAAGATGACACAAAAAGGAGTGTGGTGTAGTGGCAAGGTAGCGCCACTTAGGGGACAAGGAAGTGACACCATAGAGGAAGCAAGGGGTTCAAGGTTCAAGTCTTGGCTCTTGCAATTTATTTTGGTTTTTCTTTTCAATAAATCTGGAAGCAAGTAGGTGCGCTTTAAAATTTAATGTGTTGGACTTATGACACAAATGAGTTGATGGCCTAGTGGTGGTGGCGTGATTTGGCATGTGAGAGGACTTTGGTTTGAATCCCTTGGCACGCAAAGGTTGATTATTTTGCTATGTTGGGACGGCAAGAGTTGGTGTTGGTTTTAGACTCTGATGATGGAGGGATCCCACATCGGGAAGCTAACATAAGAGTAGATGAAGAGCTGACTTTAAATAGAGCAAACCATGAGGAGAGCTGGCATACCCTTCGGGGCTGATCCCTTTCGCTTGGTGGCGTGTCCGTTTGGGTTGGGCGTCAGCTAAGAGTGTGGGAGCGCGGATTAACTGCAGTCTCCTAACAGGTGTGTATTTCTCATTACTCTAGCAGTAGGACGACTATTTCGGGCCACGATGAGCTGAAATGGGCCATGTAGTCCCAATAGGTCTGTAGGCTCAAGTGGATAAGTTGTAGAATTACTAAAATACCTTTGTAGGATAGGACTACCGATTTACCCCTAGAGGGTAAAATAACTATTTTGCCCCTCGTGCGTAAATGACTAACTTGTGTGATGATTGGGTTAGTTGACGTGGATTTATGGTAGTTATCATTAATTTGTAAGTCTAATGTGTTAGTGATCGATCATAGGATTATCGCGTGGGAGATATCGTCATAAATCGTCATCAACCTGGTGTGTAAACGACACCCTTCCTTAGAATTAATGGGTAAAAGCCGAAATACCGAAACGTTGGTATTTTATGGACTCGCGAGCGTGCGAGCGCTCGTGAGACAGTCGTTAATGAATATGGTGCATTTGGATGATTAGAGTGCAGAGTGTGCATTTTCGTACACAACGGTATATTTGGGCTTAATGGGCCGAAAATGGGCCAATGGGCCAACAGGCCCACTTTGGTAAAAAGACGAGGTAAGTACTTCTGATTACTTGGTAAATGTTAGAATGAGCATGAAACCCTAGCAATAGGTAATAATTACTAAAATACCCTTATACATGAAAAATTACGATTTTACCCCTAGGGATATTTTATTTTATCTGAAAAGCATGATGTTCTGTTTCTGTGTACGTATGCCATGACATATTATTCTGTTGCATGGGACATGGGTTTATATTGATGGGAGAAGCGTTCTGGCAGCCTCGCTGCAATCTGGTGGCCTCGACACATATATATATATATATCTATTCTGGTGACTTTGTCACAATATCTGGCAGCCTCGCTGCAATCTGGTGGCTTCGCCACATATGTAAACATATATATCTGTTCTGGTGGCCTCGCCACAATATTCTCAGATCTGTGACTTCGTCACAATATCCGCGACCTCGCTGCAATTTCTGTGGTGTGTAGCGGTTGGGTGGGTCGAGTAGTCTCCCCACATGGTGTAAGGCTGGTACGGGGGCGTTATAGATTGCTCTGGGTTGGGATTTCTGCATTCATGATATATTTGTTCAGATTCGCTGCAGGGCCTATGAGTTTCATTTTGATTTCTGTACTGGGCCAAGGCCTAGATAAGTCTAACTCTGAGGTTTGATCTGGTTTGGGCTATGGTTGGGTTATGTTACACACTCGAGTTTACCAAACTCACACTTTATTTTCTTCTTCTCTCAGAAATCCCCAACCATAGTGGGCTTGGAGTGTGAGGGATTCGAGTGGCCACATCATCTGCAAAGTTGGTTTTTTTCTAAGTTAGTTTATTTTTTATTATTTTTATATTTTGATTTAATTTTGGGTTTTAAGTTGTAATAAGGTCGCTATATAAATTTCTCTTTCCGCTATGGTTTTTATTTTTTGATTATATTTATACTATGTCTAAATCAAGCTAGTGTTAGGTCACGGGTTTTCAAAATTAATGAACGTTTTCAAGACTCAACAAGCACGACAAATGGATAGCCTAAAGATTGATAAACCGAATTTTCATTCAATTGCTATTTTTACAAAGACCACCCTAATCACTGAAACCAATGAATCCATACTAAGTCGTAAGTCCATGTGACACGTCAGATCTGGCCATAACGTCTGGGCTGGGTCTGGGGTGTTACATATTTGCATCCTTACCCAAGGTGCATCATAAACCAAAATTATTTCTCATGAGTTTTGCACACATACCTGTACCACTTGTAACATCATCATAACTTTTCTCAATCATGACACAATCTTTAAATCACCCGTTGAACTAGTTTGAATACTAAAGGATACCCGATAAGCCTCATCCAAACAGGTAAAATACCGATGCCATGTCCCAGACATGATCTTACATTGGCTCTCATACATCAGTGCCGATGTCATGTCCCAAACATGATCTTACACTGGCACGCAGATTGAGGCCGATGCCATGTCTCAGGCATGGTCTTACACTGGCTCACATAACAAAGCTGATGCCATGCTCCAAACATGGTCTTACACTGGCTCGCATAAATCGGTGTCGATGCCATGTCCCAGACATGGTCTTACACTGGCTCTCATAAACTGGTGCCAATGCCATGTCCCATACATGGTCTTACACTGACACATATTGGGGCCGATGCCATGTCCCAGACATGGTCTTACACTGGCTCTCATATTGTCATGGTCCAACCATGGTCTTTTTTGTGAATTCATCACAAGTGTTACTCCGATCGTACTCGACCCTACATTTTTATTAGATTGATCTTTCAATTCAATCTCATATTATCATGATTCGATAACAATTGTACGTAATAAAAATACATTATATCATTTCTAATTTAATAATTGATCACTGTCAACTAACCATATGAATTTACCTCGTTCGCTGAAACAACGAATTGAGTCGACTAACCCAATACTTTGTTTTTCGTTGTTCTCTGTCCAAATCTCATCTCTCTCCAATTTGCAAGAGAACTAAGTGGCTGAAACTTTGGGCTCTCAAAACCCCATGTTTTCTTCCATTTTCGGTGGATGAAGAAGAAAGATGAAAAGATTACAACCTTTTTCCTTTTCGTTTTATTTTATTACCAAATAAGTCACCTGATGCCCACCAAACTTTAACTTTTCAATTTCTTTGTCTCCATGTTCAACCACTAATTTTTATCGATCTTTTTTCTTACTAAGGACCTCTAATTTAGTGTTCCATAGCTATTTAACAACATTAGCTTGTAGAACAAATCTTTCGTACTTTATGCGATTTAGTCCTTTGTCGCAATTAAGCACGAAATTGCTAAAATTAATTCACCAAAATTTTCATACACTCATGTAATCATGCTATAATAGATAAAATAATAAAAAACTAATTTATCTGACCTCGGACTAATGGTTCCGACTAGGCCCAAAATCAGGGTGTTACAAGAATTCTCTCTTTTTCCCTATTTTTCTTTCTTTTATCTTCAAATCTCTACAAAACCCAACAACCCAACCTTGAGTTCTAACTAAAATTAATTGAAAAATCATTTCCTAAACTCGTATCCAGAACCAATCTCACTATATTCAGTAAGGGTTTCAATGGTTCTTGATAGAGAATGCTGTGGTTAGAGAGAGAAATCTTTAATAAGGTAAGAAATGGTATTTTTCCTCCATTAAGAAATGGTATTTTTCCTCCATTCTATCTTGATATTTGAGTTTGGTTGTTATAAGAAAGCTTAGAAAATATATATGCTAATTTTTTATTATATTTTTGTGTATGAGAAAATGTGATAATGATAATGTAACAACCCATTTTCATTGGTTTTGGGACCACAATTCTGACCAGTGTGCTATTGTTTTATTAATTATTTATTATTTATAGGGTTACTACAAGGTCGTAAGAAAATTCGAATAAAAAATTTTAACGTTTAGATAGTTAATTAAGAAAAAAAAAAGGACTAAATCATAAAAACTACAAAAGCTAGTTTCTATTAGTTAAATGTGTTAAATAGTTATGGAAATGAAAATTTATGGATTTAAATGGTAAATATACCAATTACATCCTTAGTGGACGGTTTTGTTGGCTATTAACATGAAATTTGATTATTTTTTAAAGGGTAAAGTGGTAATTTCATAATTAAACAAAACAAAAGCTTAATTGACTATCATCTTCTTTATTTTATGCCTATCAAAACTGAAACCACCATTGAAGCTTAAAGTGTAACAGCCCGATTTAGACCCTAATCGAAACGGTGGCTTCGGGACCACGAATCCGAGTCAAAAAAATATTTTAAAAATATTTTCTATGTTTATTATGTGTGAATTTATATGTGCTAAATTTTCGTGTTCTAATTTTACTGTTTGGATATCGATTTAATAAAAAGAGCTTAATCGGGTAAAATGAAAAGTTAATAATTAAATGTGAAAGTATCAAAAATTGAACTTGTCTTTCTAATATGAAGTGTTAATAATGCAATTAAGCCATAATTATTAATGATGGACGGCTATGACTTTGTTTTATAATGATTTTGTATTATTAAATAAAGGTTAGTTGTGTAATTAAATTAATAATATATGTTAAATAAAACAAAAAAATATAATAAACACATGCACTCATTTTTTCCACCACAACTGAATGCTAAAATAAAATAAAAGAAAGAGTAAGCTTTGAAAGTTTCGGCCATTTGGTGGCATAATCAAGGTATGTAACTAGCTCGGTTTTTTTATAATTTTTACGTTTTTGAAATTGTTGAGTACTGCAAAACACATGCTTAAATTTTTATTTTTGATGAATATTTTGAGTTGTGCCATTGTTGAGAGCTTGTGATTTTTGTTGTTTGATGATGAAATATGAAAGATATGTTTTAGATTAACATGTTTTGTATTGGAGTTTTTGATGATTTTGAGTAATTAGGACTAAATTGCAAAAATAATAATTTGATGGACTAAAATGTGAAATAAATGAAATATATGGACTTGTATGAGTATGGGTAAAATTCGGCCCAACATGGGTGTAATGAAATTTTGCATATTTTTTGTTTTGTACAATAGGGACTAAATTGTGGAAAATGTGAAATATTAGGGGTAAAAGGGTAATTTGCCCATTTGGTGTTTTTGGATGAATTTTATTGAATATTTTATTTAATAAGTTTAATTTATATTTATTTGGATCAAGAAAAGAGAAAATCGGATTTAGATCGGGGGAAAACTATAGTTATCGACTAGCCGATCCGTTCCGATTTTTCATTGTCCGAGGTAAGTTTATAAGCAAATAGACGTATTCAATTTTATATAAATGCTAAATGTATATGCTGTAATGAAATAAATGAATATTTGTATGTTATAACCAATTATGAATAAGCTTGGCTACCATATTTTCGAATTCGTTCCGACCGAGTTACGACATTTGAAAGCCCCGTACGAACCTTAGGAATAGTTAGGATACATATGTCATGACATAGGATTCAAACTTATGTGTGCGAGTAAGACCATGGCATCGATATGTGACTTTGATATATGTGTGCGAGTAAGACCTTGTCTAGGACAGTGGCATCGATATGTGATTACGTGTAAGACCACGTCTGGGACGTTGGCATTGTACGATATATGTGTGATTATCCGAGTGTCTTATCCAATTCTGAATGGTTCATCGGGCAAGGAAAAGTTGTGTTCAAATGTGTTAAATGAGTTAGAAAGCCAGGTATGTATTAACTTCATACCTACTAGTAATAAGGTAAGTATATAATTTGATATTTGTTATAAGTTATGTGTTATCCTAATGATGAATATATGTCAGATTGATATGGGTATTCGGCCTTGTGACTAAACAATTTGGGCATCAACGAAATGATTTCTTAACTATGCACATGTGATCATGTATAGTCGGCCATATAAGCAATATATAAGTGATGTTATATTATGATTTTCGAGCTTGCATGTATAAGTTTATATGTGTATGGCTTAATTATAACTATTTGGTTTGGAGATTGATTATTTATTTGTTATAATGATTATGTGAAAATTCAGTCAAGTGGGAAAATTGTTTATAAAATGTCTTAATTATCTCAATTGTAAGTTGAGGTCTAGTATGTTAAAGTAATATAATTTGATTGGTTAAAACAAGTTGAGCATATTAATGAATTGTATATTTGCTTATGACTTACTAAGCTATAAAAGCTTACTCTGTGTATATGTGGGTTTTCGGTTTATAGATTTTGGATCAAGTTACGAGCTCAGGGATCGTCAGCAAAGTTTATCACACTATCCACTGTTTCGATATTTATATAGTTGATCTTGAACTATGGCATGTATAGGTTGGAACATACTTCTTAGATTTTGGATCAAGTTACGAGCTCAGGGATCGTCAGCAAAGTTCATCACACTATCCACTGTTTCGATATTTATATAGTTGATCTTGAACTATGGCATGTATAAGTTGGAACATACTTCTTAAATGTTGAATTTGGCTATGTATTTAAAGCCATGCAAAAATGGCTTGCTAATTATGCTTAGTTGGTTTAATGTGTGTTTAGTTATAATGTTTAATGAGTTTGGTTTTGATAATGCGGTTATGTTTGATTGTGGTTTGAAATTTTTTTGGTTATAATGTTATGTGCTATGAATGAATGGTGTGCGAGATGGGTGTTATATGTTTTGGAAATGATTAATGATTTTGGTCGAATGTGTGGTTGGTTTCGCTATGATATGCATAGAGAAAAATATATGTGTATTAGGTTGCTGTATCTAATCAATGTGTTATAAGTGATTTGGAATCTAAGATTGTTAAGCTATATCCGAACTTATTATAAATATGTTGTAATATGTTTTTAACATGATATGCAAGAATTTTGTTTGAATATACTACGGTTTGTGTTTCGGCACATGTTTGTATAAACAAATTATCATTTGATGAAATGATTGGATGTGTATGTGGTTTAAATAATGTGTTTCGGCTATGCAAGGTATTAAGTTATAAAAATGATCCAAGATTGTTTTGGTCAATTATTTAGCATGAATACAATGGTTAAGTGTGGCTTTGAAACCTAGTGCAAGTATATATATTATGTAATTAAACTTTAATAATGTGTTTGGTCAAGTTATAAAGCATATAGGTTTATTTGTGATTTACGAATAAGAAGGGTATTTTATGTTTGGCTTTTGGATTTGATTCTTGAAATGATTTGCTTTTGTCTTGTTTATGGAATGAGTTAAGTTTTAAAATTGGACTTTGGTTAAACTCAATGCTAAACATTCAAGTATTCGGCTAAAGCATTGAAAAGATCAAATGAATTGTAACTTATGTTATGTTTTGAGTATGAGTAGGTTGAATGCATGCTTATATGCGGATAAATGCTAAAACATTATGGTGTTATATAGTTTAAATTTTAGTGGCATGCTATATCATATTTCGATACTATTATTTTATTTAAGAAAATTTTGGGTAAGTTATGATTATATATATTTATATGTTTATATATCGATGTCAAAGATGAATGTTAATTTGTTATATTTTTAAGACATGAGATATTTTTATAATTCATATTTGTTTTATTTGATGTGGATGATTGGAATGAATTTGATATACGCATATGTTTTGTGTCAAAATGAAATGTTTGATATTATTTGCTTATAACTTTATATTGAACATATCTTGATTAAATGGTTACAATTGCTTGGTATTTGAGTTGTATGCATGAGTATGATTGTGATTGCCAGAAAGCTGTGTTTCTTCTTGTAATACTTCGTAACCCATTCCAGCAACTGATACGGGTTAGGGGTGTTACATTTTATAGGTATTTGAGCTACAGTTTAGTCGGTTCTAGGACTAACGTATCGCGTGTGAGTCTAGCTATACATGCCATATTATATACTGCAATAGTGTGATGACTTCTGACTTTTGAAAATATGTTTCCGTATAGTAAATGGATCCTGACAGAGCTGTAGCTGATGATGTCGAGAGTATAGCGCCTGCTCCCGGGCAAGGGACAACACCGGTTGATTCTCGACTGACTTTGAGTAACCAAGAGGGAGAGGCAAAGCAAGCCGTCTACCAAATGATGAATGATTGATTTACTCAATATATCCGTACTAACCCAGCTGCACAACAACCTCCACCCCCAATTAATCCATCTTCGATACCTATTATACGTCAAGTGAGTGATCCGTTGAGATTGCTTAAACCACCTGTTGATAAAATAAAAAAATACGGGGTCGACGAGTTCAAAGCTACTGATGATGATGATGCTGAACAAGCTGAATTTTGGCTTGATAATACTATCTGTGTGTTCGATGAGCTATCTTGTACTCCGTATGAATGTTTAAAGTATGCCATATCTTTATTACGAGATATTGTATATCACTGGTGGAATATACTGGTATCGATGGTTCTGAAAGAGCGAGTGACCTGGGAATTCTTTCAGTATGAGTTCCATAAGAAATACATCAGTCAGAGATTTATCGACCAGAAACTCAAAGAATTTCTGGAGCTAAAACAAGGTCGGATGACTATGACAGAATATGAGTGGAAATTCGTGAGACTCAGTCAATATGCCCATAAATGTGTTTCAACTGAAGCTATCATGTGTAAAAGATTTGAAGACAGTTTGAATGAAAACATTAAACTACTAGTTGGCATACTTGAGATAAAAGAGTTCTTAGTACTGGTTGAGCGAGCCTCCAAAGTTAAAGAGCTTGGGAAAGAGAAAAGTAAAGCTGATTTTGAAGCTAGATATGAATGTAAGAGATTATCGAGTAAGTCATTTCAGTCGGCACCAAAGAAGTTCCGAGAGGATTTAAGCCGTTTTAAGGCTGCTTCATGTTATTCATGACGGGATCGAGACAAACCACCTGTGAGCTCGAGAGCTACCTCAGTAGCTAGTGTTGGAAATGTCAGATCAAATCAACCTGAGTGTAAACATTGCGATAAACGGCATCCCGACAGTTGTAGATTGCATGATCGGGCCTACTTTAAATGTGGATCGATGGATCATTATATTCGTGATTGCCAGTGTTAGTTGAAGAAACTCTAGTGAAGAATATGAGATTGGGTAAAACTGCAGCTCGAGGTAGACCACCCAGAAATATGGGTAATGTGAGTGGCAGTCAGAGTGGTACTAAAGATATAGTAGTTAGATCCGAGGCTCGTGTACCTGCCAGAGCTTATGCTATTCGCGCACGCGAGGAGGCCTCATCCCCAGATGTTATTACTGGTACATTTACGCTTTACGATACTAGTGTAATTGCATTGATTGATCCTGGTTCGACTCATTCTTATGTCTGTGAGACTTTAGTATTCAACAAGACTTTACCTCTTAAGTCTACTGAGTTTGTGGTTAAAGTGTCAAACCCCTTGGGCCGGTGTGTTATGGTTGACAAAGTGTGTAAGAATTGTCCCTTGATGGTTTGAGATTCGTGCTTTCTGGCTGACTTGATGTTGTTGCCATTTGATGAGTTTGACATAATTTTGGGTATGGATTGGTTGACTTTGCATGATGTTGTGGTAAAATGCAAAAGAAAGAACATTAATTTATGGTGTCAGAATGATGAGATTATTCAGATTGAATCTAATGATCTAAACGGGTTACCGGCAGTAATTTCTTCGATGTTAGCTCAGAAATATGTAAGAAAAGGCTGCGAAGCTTACTTTTCATATGTACTTGATAGTAAAATGGCTGAAAGAAAGATTGAATGAGTACCCGTTGTGTGTGAGTATTCGAATGTGTTTCTTGAACAATTACCGGGTCTACCACCTATTCGAGAAGTTGAGTTCAGTATTGAATTAGTTTTGGGGACTACTCCGATATCTATAGCTCCGTACAGAATGACACCTACCGAATTAAAAGAATTGAAAGCTCAGTTACAAGAGTTGACAAATAGAGGTTTCGTGTGACCGAGTTTCTCCCCCTGGGGTGCGCCTGTGTTATTCGTGGAAAAGAAAGACAGAACTATGAGAATGTGCATCAATTATAGACAGCTCAACAAGGTGACTATAAAGAGTAAGTATCCATGGCCACGGATTGATGATTTGTTTGATCAGCTGAAAAGGGCTACAGTGTTTTCGAAAGTAGATCTGAGATAAGGCTACTATCAGTTGCAAGTTAAAGATTTCAACGTGCCAAAGACTGCTTTCTGAACGAGGTATGGACATTATGAGTTTTTAGTCATACCTTTCAGATTTACTAATGCACCTGCTTTTTTTATGGATTTGATGAATCAGATTTCCAGATAGTATCTGGATCGATTTGTAGTTGTGTTCATAAATGAAATTTTGAACATTTGAGACAGGTGTTACAGACTTTGCGAGATAAGCAGTTGTATGCGAAGTTCAGTTAATGTGAGTTCTAGTTAAGCGAAGTCAGTTTTCTGGGCCATGTTGTATCAGCATCGGGTATTCGGGTGGATCCGAGCAAAATTTCAGCTATACTTGATTGAAAACCTCTGAGAAACGTTTTTGAAGTTCGAAGTTTTCTGGGACTTATTGGTTACTATAGACGATTCGTGAAAGGTTTCTCTATGATTGCAACCTGTAACGCCCTAAAAATCCCAAAATCCCAAAATCCCAAAATCCTGAAATCCTAAATTTTCTTTATTTTCGATTTTGATGAAAATTGTGTTTAATATTCTTATCCAAGCGATAATTTTAGTAGGTCTTAGCTAAGGTTGAGTTCAAATTAAGGGGTAGAAGAAATTATAATTTAATTATTAAAAGAATCAGGGCTGACAAGTAGGTGGGCTTTTGAATAAATGAAGAAACAATTGGATAAAAAAGAGCACATGGTGGAGTGGCTAAGTGACGCCACATAAGGTGTAGTGAGGTGGCGTTAGTAGCTAGCAAGGGGGTCCAAGGTTCGAATCCTAGCTTAGTATTTTTTAGAATTTAATTTTGGCCTTCTAGAAGGATGGAAGTGGCGTGAAGATGGACTCCAAGGGGAGTGTTCAAAAAAGAAAATTAAGGAAAGGATAAAGGGGTTATCAGGGAGAAAAACGAGGAGATGAAAAGTGAGGAGTAAGTGGAGCTGAATTGGGAACTTGGGCTTGAAGAATTCGACTATAGGGCTATAAATAGGTTCCGAATGGGAGGGTTGAGAAGTTAATGACGAATTTCCCTTCACTTTGTGCCAGAAACCCTTTTCTCTTCAAGATCGAAAAAGTCGAAAACCCTCTATTTTACTTTCTTTTCTTTCTGCCGATTTCTAATCTCCTCTACACAATCTTCTTTGCTAATTTATTCTACTACTCTTCTTCTTCAATCCGTGCCAAATAAACCTTATTCACCATACTAAGTTTGAAAAGCCGAAAAGCTGAATCTTCCAAGTGATGATTACCTTTGACCAAATCTAGTGTAAGTGTTGCTCTTCTAATCAGTTTTCTTTGTTTAGTATCGATTATTGTCCCTCACTCTTTCTAATCAACTTTGGTAGGGAATTAGTATCAGATCTTAGTTTTTAGCTTTCTGCCGAATTGCTCCTTAAGGTGTTGTGGTTTTGGTAAGTAATCTTCTCCCATTGGCTAAGGTGGCCAAATGGTCATAATTATGGTAAGGAGACTTGTGCTGGATACGAGTCACCTATTATTCGGGTTTTAATAGTTAAGATTTGTGCAGATCTAGGAAATACATGGTCAAGGAAAAAGCGATTAAGGATTGGGCTCAAGGTAAGGTGAGGTTTCGGTTTTTGAGTAAATAAGTATTAAGCATGCGATTAATTGAAGGGTGATATCGATTGTAGGTTTGGGCTAAGGAGATCGCATCACGCTTGCTTACCAGGTGTGTACATACACTGCACACACACAATGAATCGACAAAAGCCCAAATGCTGAAAGTTTTGCTACTGTAGTCTTATGAGTGCGCGAACACTCGTAAGGGGAAAACTGATAGGTTGCTTGAGGCCCACGGGCGATTCTGTGGACTTGGGTTGTGATTTGGCCATATAGGCCGGAATGGGCTAAATGGGCCTAATGGGCTGTTGGGCCTATAATAGGCAAAAATTGAGTATTGATGTTTTGTGATAGGAATTTGTATGTGAGCATGAATATGAATGTGACTGGGCCTAACGGGCCATAGAAATGTGATTTGGGCCTAATGAGCCATATACAGGTAATTTGGGCCTAATGGGCCATATGAATATGATTGGGCTTAATGGGCCAGATCTAGGTATGTGAATTTGATTGGGCTCTGTAAGGGGTTTTGGGCCTAGTATATGATATCCTCACAAGACTTAATTAATTATTTGCGACCTTGGACAAGTCATAGGGTTAAGGTGTGGTAACGGCATATGCATGTCTAGGATTGGATATAGGGAGAGCTTGGTACTTAAGCGGTCTTAATGACTCACCTCCTCTTCTCTAGAATCCTACCTAGTACATAGTATTCGTTCATCTTAGCTCACGGGACTTGTTAACGGGCCAAGATAAGTGAAACCGTAATTAAGGGAAAATTACCGAAATGCCCTTAAGGGCGAAAATGACCAAAATACCCCTAGGTGTTGAATGTAAGTTTTGTGGATGCGACATGCATACATATGATATTCTGCTTAGGTTGCATATGGGTTGGGAATTATGGAACGGAGGAAGTATATGAGGATCGCATGGTTGCTTGATAATCGTGGATCCATCGACGGCTTTTAAAGCCCAATATGTAAATGCAAGTAGTTCCACAACCGGGCTACCATGGTGTGTGGGTTGGGTGGGTCGATAATTATATCCCCACATGTTGTGACAGGGGACGGAGCCGGTGTGAAGCGGATGGATAATTTGGATGGGATTGTATTGCATGATTGATGAATGATGTTTTTTTTTGAATGCTTGTTTTTGTCGAGGGTTGTACACACTGAGTTTGCGAAAACTCACCCCCTCTTTTATTTTATTTTCAGGTGATGCTCAGTAGAAGGTTCGATGTTTGGAAGGACTCTGGGTAGCCAGCTAGCAAGATAATTTGGACTTGAGATTTTTTTTTCAAGCATTTAAGTTTTTACTTCTTTTTAAGTATGTTCCAGATCAGATTGTAATAAGGTTTTCATTGTGTTATTATTACTTGAATTATTATTATTTTTAATGTAATTACAAGAAGTTAAACATAGGTTTTCTAAATTATAGTATGTTTCCTACGTTTCCGCAATTAAATTTTTAAATGATAAGTTTTCTTAAATCAAATGTTTCAACAAGGTTTTTGTAACTGAAAGGGTGTGTCTTTTTTTAAGTTAATTAAGGTTTCTTTTATTTTAAGAAGGGTTTCCAATGAAAACACGGTTTTCGGTAAAACAATTATGTGACACACCAGATTCGGCCATAACATCTAGGCTGGGTTTGGGGTGTTAAACAACCCCAATGGTGAAGCTATTACAGAAAGATGTTAAGTTCAAATGGTCAGAAAAGTGTCAGAAAAGTTTTGATAAGTTGAAAGCTCTTTTGACCAAAGCTCAAGTGCTAGTTTAGCCAGAATTGGGTAAAGAATTTGTTATCTATAGTGATGCATCTTTAAATGGTTTGGGCTGTGTTTTGATGCAGGAAGGCAAAGTTATAGCTATTGTCTCGAGACAGTTGAAGCCACATGAAAAGAACTATCCGACACATGACCTAGAATTGGTAGCTATTGTGTTTACGTTGAAAATTTTGCGTCACTATCTGTTTGGTGAGAAATGTCATGTTTATTATGATACCTGAAATACTTGATGACTCAGAAAGCTCTGAATTTGAGACAATGCCAATGGTTAGAATTGCTAAAAGACTACGAGCTTGTGATTGACTACCACCAAGGAAAGGCTAATGTTGTTGCTGATGCTTTAAGCTGAAAATCATTATTTCTTTTGCGTGCAATGAATGCACGTATGGCTATGTCTGATGATGACTCGATAATAGCTGAATTAAAAGCAAGACCATTATTTGTTCAACAAATTTTTGATGCCCAGAAGGTTGATAATGAGTTGATAGTAAAACAAGCTCAATGTGATGTAAATGCTGATTCAGAGTTTTGAGTTGATGCTGATGACTGTTTGAGATTCAAAAATCAAATATGTGTCTCGAGGAATTTAGAGTTGATTTAGATGATTTTGAATGAAGCTTATAGCGAGTCAGTTATCTGTTCACCAATGTAGTACAAAGATGTATAATGATTTGAAACAACTTTATTGGTGGCATGGTATGAAACGAGACATTTCTGACTTTGTTTCGAAATGTTTAGTCTGTCAGCAAGTAAAAGCCAAACATCTGGTACCTTTCGAATTGCTTCAGCCGATTACGATACCTGAATGGAAATGCGACAGAGTCACGATGGATTTTGTATCTGGTTTACCATTAACACCGAGCAAGAAAGATGCTATCTGGGTTATTGTAGATTGATTGACTAAATCTGCTCACTTTGTTCCGGTTCGTACAGATTACTCATTTGATAAGCTGGCTGAATTGTATGTTTCTCTGATTGTGAGGTTACATGGTGTACCTATATCTATTGTTTCAGATAGAGATCTGAGGTTTACATCGCGATTTTGGAAGAAGCTGCAAGATGCACTAGGTACGAAATTACATTTCAGCACTACTTTTTATCCGCAAACAGATGGTTAGTCTGAACGAATCATTCAGATACTTGAGGATATGTTGAGATGTTGCATTCTCGAGTTTGAAGGTACGTAGTAATGATATCTACCTCTGATTGAATTTGTGTATAATTTTAATCGAGTATCAAAATGGCACCTTATGAGGATTTGTATGGTCGTAAATTTCGTACACCATTGTATTGGACTGAGCTCAGAGAAAATAAGATACAGATGGTAGATTTTATCAGAGAAACTGAACAGAAAGTGAAAGTGATTCGTGAAAGTCTAAAAGTAGCATCAGATCGTCAAAAATCATACGCGGACTTGAAATGTAAAGATATAGAGTTTTAGATCGGAGATAAAGTCTTCTTGAAAGTCTCACCGTGGAAGAAAATACTCAGTTTTGGTCGTAAAGGAAAATTGAGTCCGAGATTCATTAGGCCATTTGAGATTAAAGAATGTATTGGACCGGTTGCTTACAGATTATTGTTGCCACCTAAGTTAGAAAAGATTCACAATGTATCCATGTTTCGATGCCTCGTAGATATCAACCTGATCCTTCACATGCCATTAGTCCGTCCGAGATTAAAAGTAAGTCCGATATGACGTACGACGAAGAACCAATTCGCATTCTGGCTCGTGAGATTAAAGAGTTATGAAATAGAAAATTTTGTTAGTTAAAGTACTGTGGAATAAACACAAAGTTGAGGAAGCAACGTGGGAGCTAGAAGATGCAATGAGAGAACACTATCCGAACCTATTCACCGGTAAGATTTTCGGGGACGAAAATCCCTAAGGGGGAGAGTTGTAACAGCCCGACTTAGACCCTAATCGGAACGGTGGTTTCGGGACCACGAATTCGAGTCAGAAAAATATTTTAAACTTATTTTTTGTGTTTATTATGTGTGAATTTATATGTGCTAAATTTTCGTGTTCTAGTTTTACTGTTTGGATATCGATTTAATAAAAATGGCTTAATCGCAAAAAATGAAAAGTTAATAATTAAATGTGAAAGTATCAAATTGAACTTGTCTTTCTAATATGAAGTGTTTATAATGCAATTAAGCCATAACTATTAATGATGGACGGCTATGACTTTGTTTTATAATGATTTTGTATTATTAAATAAAGGTTAGTTGTGTAATTAAATTAATAATATATGTTAAATAAAAGAAAAAAATATAATAAACACATGCGCTCATTTTTTCCAGCATAACCGAATGCTAAAAGAAAAAAGAAAGAAAGAATAAGCTTTGAAAGTTTCGACCATTTGGTGGCATAATCAAGGTAGGTAACTAGCTCGGTTTTTGATAATTTTTACGTTTTTGAGATCGTTGCTTCGAGTACTACAAAACCCATGCCTGAATTTTTCTTTTTGATGAATATTTTGAGTTGTGCCATTGTTGAGAGCTTGTGATTTTTATTGTTTGATGATGAAATATGAAAGATATGTTTTAGATTAACATGTTTTGTATTGAAGTTTTTGATGATTTTGAGTAGCTAGGACTAAATTATAAAAATAATAATTTGAGGGACTAAAATGTGAAATAAATGAAATATATGGACTTGTTTGAGTATGGGTAAAATTCGGCCCAACATGGGTGTAATGAAATTTTGCATATTTTGTGTTTTGTGCAATAGGGACTAAATTGTGAAAAATGTGAAATATCAGGGGTAAAAGGGTAATTTGCCTATTTGTGTGTTTTTGGATGAATTTGATTGAATATTTGATTTAATAAGTTTAATTTATATTAATTTAGATGAAGAAAAGAGAAAATCAGATCTAGATCGGGGGAAAACTAAAGTTGTTGACTAGCCGATCTATTTCGATTTTTTATCGTCCGAGGTAAGTTTATAAGGAAATAGACGTATTCAATTTTATATAAATGCTAAATGTATATGCTGTAATGAAATAAATGAATATATGTATGTTATAACCAATTATGAGTAAGCATGGCTACCATATTTTTGAATCCGTTTCGACCGAGTTACGACATCTGAAAGCCCCGTATGAACCTTAGGAATAGTTAGGATACATATGTCATGACATAGTATTCTGACTTATGTGTGCGAGTAAAACCATGGCATCGATATGTGACTCCGATATATGTGTGTGAGTAAGACCCTATCTGGGATAGTGGCATCGGTATGTGACTACATGTAAGGCCACATCTAGGACACGGGCATTGTACGATATATGTGTGATTATCCGAGTGTCCTATCCAATTCCAAATGGTTCATCGGGCAAGGAAAAGTTGTGTTCGAATGTGTTAAATGAGTTAGAAAGCTAGGTATGTATTAACTTGATACCTACTAGTAATAAGGTAAGTATATAATTTGATATTTGTTATAAGTTATGTGTTATGCTAATGATGAATATATGTGAGATTGATATGGGTATTCGGCCTTGTGACTAAACAATTTAGGCATCAATGAAATGATTTCTTAACTATGCACATGTGTGTGGTCATGTATATTCGGCCATATAGGCAATATATAAGTGATGTTATATTATGATTTTTGAGCTTGCATGTATAAGTTTATATGTGTATGGCTTAATTATAACTATCTGGTTTGGAGATTGATTATTTATATGTTATAATGATTATGTGAAAATTCAGTCAAGTGGGAAAATTGTTTAGAAAATGTCTTAATTATCTCATTTGTAAGTTGAGGTCTAGTATGTTAAAGTAATGTAATTCGATTAGTTAAAACAAGTTGAGCATATTAATGAATTGTATATTTGCTTATGGCTTACTAAGCTATAAAAACTTACTCTGTGTATATGTGTGTTTCCGTTTTATAGATTTTGGATCAAGTTACGAGCTCAAGGATCGTCAGCAAATTTCATCACACTATCCACTGTTTCGGTATTTATATAGTTGATCTTGAACTATGGCATGTATAAGCTGGAATATACTTCTTAAATGTTGAATTTGGCTATGTATTTAAAGCCATGCGAAAATGGCTTGCTAATTATGCTTAGTCTTGGTTTAATGTGTGTTTTGTTATAATGTTTAATAAGTTTGGTTTTGATAATGCGGTTATGTTTGATTGTGGTTTGAAATTGTTTTGGTTATAATGTTATGTGCTATGAATGAATGGTGTGTGAGATGGGTGTTATATGTTTTGGAAATGATTAATGATTTTGGTCGAATGTGTAGTTGGTTTCGCTATGATATGCATAGATAAAAATATATGTGTATTAGGTTGCTGTATCTAGTCAATGTGTTATAAGTGATTTGGAATCTGAGATATTGTTAAGCTATATCCGGACTTATTATAAATATGTTTCAATATCTTTTTAACATGATATGCAAGAATTTTGTTTGAATATACTACGATTTGTGTTTCGGCACATGTTTGTATAAACAAATTATCATTTGATGAAATGATTGGATGTGTATGTGGTTTAAATAATGTGTTTCGGCTATGCAAGGTATTAAGTTATAAAAATGATCCAATATTGTTTTGGTCAATTATTTAGCATGAATACAATGCTTACGTGTGGCTTTGAAACCTAGTGCAATTATATATATTATGTAATTAAACTTTAATAATATGTTTGGTCAAGTTATAAAGCATATAGGTTTATTTGTGATTTACGAATGAGAAGGGTATTTTATGTTTGGCTTTTGGATTTGATTCTTGAAATGTTTTTCTTTTGTCTTGTTTATGGAATGAGTTAAGTTTTAAAATTGGACTTTGGTTAAACTCAATGCTAAACATTCAAGTATTTGGCTAAAGCATTGAAAAGATCAAATGAATAGTAACTTATGTTATGTTTTGAGTATGAGTAGGTTGAATGCATGCTTATATGCAGATAAACGCTAAAACATTATGGTGTTATATAGTTTAAATTTTAGTGGCATGCTATATCATATTTCGATACTATTATTTTATTTAAGAAAAAATTGGGTAAGTTATGATTATATATATTTATATGTTTATATATCGATGTCAAAGATGAAAGTTAATTTGTTATATATTTAAGACATGAGATATTTTTATAATTCATATTTGTTTTATTTGATGTGGATGATTGGAATGACTTTGATATGTGCATATGCTTTGTGTCAAAATGAAATGTTTGATATTATTTGCTTATAACTTTATATTGGACATATCTTGATTGAATGGTTACAATTGCTTGGTATTTGAGTTGTATGCATGAGTATGATTGTGATTGCCAGAAAGTTGTGTCTCGTCTTGTAATACTTCGTAACCCATTCCGGTGACGAATAGGGTTAGGGGTGTTACATAAAGAACATTCGACTAAGCTTGTATTTGGTGCATGGTATGTAATTTTTGCCATTTTAAGCGATTTTTATGTTTTTGAGTTCGCTTTAGCTTAATCTAGTTAACCCGGAGACTAATTTGTAAAATTGTTAAACATTTTGGATTATTTCAATGATGTGTTTGAGGTGTTTGTGAAGTTTTGTGGTAGATTATTAAGCATGCTGATAAATAGGGCTATTTTGTAAAGTATTTTTTTAGTAATTTTGATGTTAAAGAATTAAATTGTTAATAGAGAAAAACTTCTTGGAACTTCTTGGAATTATTGTGAAATTTTGGTAAATGTGGGCTAAATAAGGACTATATAGAAATTAGCTAGCTTGTATTTTGCTTAAATCTGGTTAATTCGTAAGTTTCAGGATTTAGGACTAAATTGTATAAAATATAAAATTTAGGGGTAATTTCATAAATTTATAATAATAGGGTTTATATGAATAAGTTTGATTATTTATGTTGATTGAATTGGTTAATTGAGTTAAACCTATTATTTAGATCAAGAAACAAATCCGACCGACATAAATCGTGGGAAGGCAAATTTAGCAGAGTAGTCATCAGCATCGTTTTCATAATAATTTTTGTTTTGGTAAGTTCATGAATTGTTTAAATTAATTAGTTGTTGTTTTGGTAATTTAACTATTGATGTATGTGGTGATCGAATTCTATCGGCTTGAGAAACGATTAAGACCATAGTTGAAAGACACTATGGCCCAATATCGAAAATGAATAAGACCATAATTGAAAGACACTATAGCAAAATGATGGAAATGAATAAGACCATAGTTGAAAGACACTATAGAGTAATGTCAAAAATAAATAAGATCGTGGCTGAAAGGCACTATGGCATCCTTGAACAATTGTTTATCAAGTAATAAGTATCGGGTAATTAACATGTTATATAATATGAAAATGAAATGGATGTGTTGAATTTCATAGGTTATTGATGAATGTTAAATTATATGGTGTGATTACAAGTTTTATATTTATATGAACTCATTAAATTGGGAGTTTTGTGGTGTGTATAAGAATTGAATGAATTCATGAGCTATTGGATGAATTGTTAGTTGAATTCTATTTAGTAAGTTAACATATATGATTTATACAATCTTACTAAGCACTGATTGCTCATGTTAGTTGTTTTCTTTTTCTATAGATCATCGGAAACCTCGATCAACTGGAATCAAGTCGGAATACACACACTATCCACCCTTCATCTCAGTAGAAGTTTCAGCCACTTTTGAGTGGTTATAAATGGCATGTACTAGGAGCTTTTGGGCCTTTTTCTATAATGATGTTATTTCAATTTGGTTTAAGCATACTTGTGTATATAACTTTTTTTTGGTTTGTATATGTCCTTTTATAAGTGTCTTTAGTTGTGTGGTTATTGCTTCTTGAAAGTAGTTGTAATATGCTAAATCTCATGTGAATGGAATGAATGAAATGGCATGTGTGATATATGTAAAAGGTATGAGTTGTGATCTTTGAATGTGATTTTAGTTTGGTATATAAAATGTGGTGCCAATGAGGGCACATTGAATAGGCAGTTAGGCTAAATGTTTTGGTATGTTTTAAGCTTGTTTAAATGTGTTTTTAAGGCATGTTAATGGTTCATTTAGGTTTTGCTTGGCACCTAAGGAATTGGTATGATTTTGCCTTGGTTTGGAAGCTATTTTAGGTGCACACGGCTTGGGCCATAGGCTATCACACGGTTACACCGCACGAGTGTGGACTATATAGTTTTGGTGCAGGTTTATATCATAAGGTCTTAGGTTGTTACACAGTCGTGTGACCCTATTTCGAATCACACATGGTCTAGCAGATGGTCTGTGACACAACTATGTGACCCTATTTAGATTTGCAGAAGGGCGGGCACACAGTCTATAACACGGTCGTTTGACCTTATTTTCAAATTATAGACTATTTGGCCACATGGCCATGTCCCTCAGCCACATGGCTTGGGCTATGTCACATGGCCATGTGACCCTTGTTTTCAAGTTTTTCTACATTTTTTTTGTTTTGTTTCAAACAAGTCCCTATTTGTTCCCGAATATATTTTCAAGTTACGTAAAATTGATATAAGTCTTGTAATAATATATATGCTATGAATTATGATTGGTTTGGAATATTTGGTAATTAATTTAATAATTGAATGATTTATGTTGTAATATGATTCGATATGTGTCGTAATACTTTGTAACCCTATTCTGGTGACAGAGACGAGTTAGGGATGTTATAGATAAGAGATGGGTTTCAAGCTAGAATGAGGATAGATTCAAGTGATGACGAGCTTGATTTTGTGCATAAGTTCATGTAAAATGTAAGTACCCTTGGGTACTCTTACTTCTCCTACACTAACGTGTTTAGGAAAATAAACATGAAGATTTATCGAGTATTGAAAACATATCTTCTAGATTTTTTGGAAATTGTAACACCCTATAACTGGCCTAGCCGTCAAGCCTGAATATCTGGATGCACGCCGCCATCTCATGGCATAACCAACAAGTAAAAGCTCATTCTAACAAAACATCCATCAATTTATTATTTGCATAGGTCTTAAGTTGATCATACTAATGAGTTATCATTATCACGTGCTAAACTTTCATAAATTAGTCTTATAAATATATTAAAACATGCATAAGTTCCATTATACAAAATTCTCAGCCAGGTCTGTAGGTATCGATATTTTCTTTAAGTGGTACCGATATCACATGGAAGAATAATACCAAACTTGCATTTTGTTTCTAGTTTGAAAACCAAAGTCTCAAAAATTATCGGTACTTATCTTGAAGTATCAATAAATCTACCCCGAGTATTGATACTCGAGCAAAGGTATCGATACCAAATGTCTTTTCTGACTTCCTACACATTTCAAAACTCAGAGGTATCGTTTTTAAAAATAAATTATCGGTACCTCTAGTCCAAACCTCAAAAATACAGCACACATATGCAATTAATCCATTCCAATTTAGTTCTTAAACATTATACATCAATTACTTTGACAAATAATCATTCAACGACCTAATTAATAGTTCAATATTGCAAAATTATGTTCGAGCAAGTCATGTCAATCCATCCTCATGTTCATGAACCCAAGCATGACAATAACATGTAATCCTTATAAACCGAATCAAAAACCAACAAAATGTCTAGAAGTTAACATAGCAATAAACAAGTCTACCATGTTGCCTTATTCCTCAAAAAGTAAATAAATATAGAACACCTACAAAATAACAAGTAGATTTGCTTAGATCACCTCTCAGAAACCACGTCGCTCACACTGCCACACTACTAATCTGCAATGGTTTAAGAAGGGAGTGGGTGAGCTTATAAAGCTCAATGAATGCTCAGAATAACAATAGAGTAAACAATTCATCAAGCATCAATGAAACAACCAAATAGCATAACCTCAACAGTTCCAACTCTAGTGTCATATTATACTTATTCATGCATTATTACTAGTTCTTTTACATGGTAAACATATTCACTTTTAAGCATCTATCACATTACACATATAATCACATAACATTCAAGCATATGTCGTAATACTCAAAAATATGTTATAGATAAATTGCATAATGGTCACATGTCATATAAACACATATCACAACGCACACATAATAATAATTTGAGATAATTTGGCATTTGAGCTATGAAACATAAAAGTGAACTTTACCATCACTCATTGGATACACAGATCTCCAACACGCCACATAGACTAATAAAGTAAAACATGTCCCAAATGTGAAGCATAAAGTTAACACCCTCCTTATTTCCCCTCACATGTCCTATTAAATAAAGCTTAGCTCATATTCTTTTATCCCTCCAACATGTCCTAGAGACTTAACACCCAAAATAACTGCACATATAGGTGAGTACTCACAATCCTATGGCATACCAACTATATCCAACAGTTTCAAGATCATAAAGCCAAAATATCCAAAATCAAACACATATGACATATCGATTATCTGTGCACTATCACTGCATATTTGCATCTTTAGCAAAACACTGTCACTAACATTTAACATTATCTTAAATTAGCTTTTCCTTGCCTTTATATCTACTCGAAGAAAGTTCTATCGAATCTAGAACTTCAACACACCAATTTCACATAACAATACATTCACAAATCAACCAAGGACTCACTATAAGAAATCAAAATCATAAGCCTAAACTAAGTTCTCATGTAGCTGAAACCTTTAACTTAACCAACTTAAAATCCAAATATCTTGATCTACACTTAATCTTTCTTCCTAACATGAGTTTCATTCATGTAATTAATCCTCAACGACTAATTCCCAACCTTAAAACTATACAAAAGTACTTAATTCATGGTTGGCCTTTTTCGACATGTCCTCAAGAATCATAATTACTCTCTCCGACTGGCCGTCGGTTTGTGGATGGAAAGCCATGCTAAAATTCAGCTTTGTCCCCAAAGCTTCTTATAACTTTTTCCAAAACCGTGAAATAAACCTCAGATCCCTATCCGAAATAATCAACAGGGGCTGTAATATCCCGAATTAGGGCCTAATCGGAATAGTGGTTTCGTGACCACAAATCCGAGATAGAAATAATTATTTTATAATTATTTTGAGGTTTATGATATGATTGCATGATTGTGTGAAAATTTCGTGAAGAAATTTTATGCATAAAGTGCTTAATTTGAAGTTAAGGACTAAATCGAATAATTTGCAAAACTTGCATTCTAGAAGTTTTTAGTATGAAATTGATTTGAAATATTAATTAGGAGGTCTTAAATATAAATTTGACCAATTTGAAGTTCATGGACAAAATTAGGACATGGAAGGAATTTTTGAAAGTTTAGTAGTAAGGGCATTTTGGTCATTTAGGGGTAAAATGAATTAAAATACAAAATTAAAAGTCAATTTTGCTCATCTTCAACCCCATGGCCGAATATAGCAAGGAGAAACCATGGCTAGGGTTTTTCAAGCTTCCAAGCTCGATTGTAAGTCCATTCTAGCCCCGTTTTTCAAGTTCTTTACGTTTTTGAGATCCCGGTAGCTTGATTTAGCTTATGTTAGCAATAATTTAACCTAGGGTTTATATTTGGAAAAATACCCATAGGTGAAATTTGTGTATTTTGATGTTTTATGATAGAATATGAGGTTTTAAATTATGTTAGAAAACTTGTACTACTCGATTTTAAGCAAAAACGAGTAAAAGGGCTTAATCGATAAAAATACCTAATAGTCACAAGTACATGTTAGAGTGAGAATTTGATGTTACCATAGAAGGGAAAAGTGATCAGCATGTTGTAAAACATAAGAACAAGGAATAAAGTTTAATCCCGAGCCTAGGGGCAAAAATGTAAATATACAAAATTTAGGGGTAAAATTGTAATTTTGCCAAAATTTGAATGAAGGATTAATTTGATAATGTGAGTATTAAATAAGCTAAATGTGTTATTTTAGATCAAGAAAGACGTGGAATCGACCCCAATCGAGGAAAAGAAAAGATTGTGGACTAAATTGCAAAATCTTTGTATTTTGGTACCAAGGTAAGTTCATGTGTAAATAATGTAGCATAATTGTTATTTTTAAGTCATTGATGTCAACTATGTGATATGCTGATTTTTTTTATCATGAAATATATGCTTTGTGGTTATTTTCAAACAAAATGCAAATCATGTGTGCTACTTGCTAAATATAATTATTACCGACTATTGATTTCGGCACTCTACGGAAGACGGAAAGGATATGTATTCGAGGAAAATCCCGTTTGAACCTTAGGAATAGATTAGGATACAAGTGACATGTCACTAGGATGGTTGAGCATCCGAACTCGTTGAGTTGAGTCCGAGTTCACTTATGGATGCGAATGTCCGAACTCGTTGAGTTGAGTCCGAGTTCACTTATGGATGCGAACGCCCGAGCTCGTTGAGTTGAGTCCGAGTTCGCTTATGGGCGGGTTACATGATTGCTTGATTGCATATGTGGCACTTATGTGCAAGTTATCCAAGTATCCGAATTATATTCCGATGTGTTCAACGGGTAAAGTTCTACTCAAATGGAGGAATACTTGAGATGAAAAGAGACGTATTGGTAAGTGATGTGAAATGGATACTTCGGACAGGTATGTACTTAACCCTCGGGTTGAGTATTGATACAATAACGATAAGGTAGTAAAATGATGAATGATGATTAGAAATGAGATTTATGTTTTGGTGATACCATGCTAATGTTGTTTGGTATCATTGCTTTGTTATGTTACTTATTATTTGCATATGAACTTACTAAGCATTTATGCTTACTCCTCCTTCTTACTCTCATTGTAGTTTTGGACAAGCCAGCTCAGGAGTCGGGATAGGTCGAAGGCTCAGTCACACTATCCGGAAGAACTTTTCGGTAAAATGGCTTGTAAATTCAAGTATGGCATGTATAGCAAAATACTTATTTTGTGTAAATGATCTTATGGTATGGTGATGAAATGGTTGAGGAAGTGCTTGATAATGATAAATTATGGAAATGGTTAGTTTAGAATATGTTTGATGTTATGGAAAGTTAATAAGTTACCTAGTTCATGAAAATTCATAAAAAGGATGAAATTTGTCATAAACAGAATATTATAGCAACACTGACGTGAGTTTTAAAATTTACTAAAAATCATATAAATTGAATTTGGTGATGTATTAAATATCAAATTGAAGCTTATTATGTCTAGTTTCACATGAAACAAACTAGACTGGTAAAAAAATTATATGTTAGAAGATATTTGAATTTTAGTGAAACAGGGTCAGAGCAGTTTCTGAATCCCCTGTTCCAAATTTATAAATTCACCATAAATTGTACAGATATAATTAGGTGGCTTATTTTATATCCTCAGAATCCTTATTGAGTCTAGTTTCAGGAGAAATAAACCTCATATTCATATGAATTTTATACAGAGAGAAAAGTGGTTCGTAGTAAACAGAGGTCAGACCAGTCAAGCCCTGAAACAGGGGTAACTTTAACTAATAAACTGTACTAATTGGCCCAACCAAAAATTCTAGAAAAAAAATAATAGATAGGCATATGAGTCTAGATTCAGAGAAAATTTACGGATCTTGATTTCGAGTTTTGTAACTCGAGATATGATTTTTCTTGTGACTGTAACGCAAGTAGCTAAAAAGCTTTGAATGTAGAAACAAATAATCTAAAGTTCTTGAAATGTTAAATTAAGTTTAGTAACACCTCATACTCGACTCCGGTGACGGTCTCGGGCGTGGGGGCGTTACATTTAGTGGTATCAGAGCAGGTTTAGTCGGTTCTCGGACTGCGTGTTGTATGTACGGATTTTGCTATACATGGCATATGTATAAATTGTGATAGTGTGACGACTTCCGACCTTTTCAATGATTTTTTTATAGTAAATGGATCCCGATTCAGCCGTGGCGATGAAGTAGAGAGTAATCGCCACTCCGGCTGAAGGAGCAGCGCCGACTGAAAATCCACCTCCTCTGTTGGTCGGGGAGGAGGAGAAAGGGTCGAAAGCCTTTCTCCAAATGATGAGTGCATGGTACACCGAGTTCGTTAAATGCGAACCCAAATGTACAACCTCCCCACCTCCCCAATTCCTCAACTTGCACTCCCGATACCTCAAGGTATGGATCTGATGAAATTTCATAGAAATCCAGTTGATAGAATCCGCAAGCAAGGGGCCAAGAATTTAAAGCAAATATTGATGATGATGCCGAGAAAGCGAGTTTTGGCTTGAAAATTCTATTCGGGTATTTGATGAATTATCTTGTACACTGAAGAATGTTTGAAATGCGCTATATCTTTGTTGAGGATTCAGCTTATAATTGGTGGAAGACTTTGATTTGGTGGTACCAAAGAAAGAGAGAGTAACATGGGAATTCTTTCAAGAAGAGTTTCGAAGAAATATATTAGTGAAAGATTTATGGATCGAAGCGTAAAGAATTTCTTGAATCAAGCAACGTAATATGACCATTCTGAGAATATGAAAGAGAGTTTGTTCGATTAAGTAAATATGCCAGAGTATGTTCCTACAGAGGCCAAGATGTGCCGACGATTTGAAGACGGGCTCAACGAAGACATCAAGGTATTTGTTGGAATTCTTGAATTAAAAGAAATGGTAGTATTGGTTGATCGAGCTTGCAAGGTCAAGAGCTACTTAAAGAGAAGAAAAAGGTAGAGGCCGAGACTAGAAATTGGAAGAAAAGACCGATGAGCGGTTCATTTTCACAAAGAACTTGGAAAGTCAAGAAATATGAATCCTCGTTCCCAAGCTTCAATTTGGGCAATCATATGGGAATTATAAGAAGCAAAATGTGGGTCCTAAGTCCCGGACTACTTGGCACGGCCAGTGTAGGGAATTCGAGATTTGTTAAACTCCGAGTGCCAGGTGTGGTAGAAATCATTTTGGCCCGTGCAGAGAGCAAATGAATGTTTTCGATGTGGTTCTCGGGATCATTTTATTAGAGATCGCCCAAAGAGAGCTGAAAAGAAAAATTTTGAATACAAAAACAAGTGGGGCGGATTCGAGAGGAAGATATCCAAGAAAAGCTGGACCAAAACAAGTAGTAAGAATGTAGCCGGGATGCACCAATTAGACTGAAGGAAGGGCTCCAGCTAGGACTTATGCTATTAAAGCGCGAAGATGCTTCCTCACCCGATGTGATTACCGGTACATTTTCTCTCTATAATGTTAAGAGCAAAACCGATGTTTTTACAATAGATTTCTGAAGCTCAGAAAGATGATCAAGATTTGCAAGCCAAAGGAAAGCAGTGTGAAGTTGATACAGAGTTAGATTTGAGAATCGATTCGATGGGTGCTTAATGTTTAAAGATCGGATTTGTGTACCAAAGAATGAGGAATTGATTCAAAAGATCCTACAGGAAGCACATAGTGGTTGTTTCTCGATTCATCCGGGTAGTACGAAAATGTATAATGACTTGAAGAAAATGTATTGATGGAATGGAATGAAAAAGAATATAACAGAGTTTGTGTCTAAATGCATAATTTGTCAACAAGTGAAAGCTGAACACCAAGTGCCTTCGGGATTACTTCAGCCTATTATGGTTCCTGAATGGAAATGGGATCGGATTACTATGGATTTTGTTTCAGGATTGCCATTAACTCCGAGAAAGAAAGATGCCATCCGGGTAATAGTTGATGAGACTAACTAAGTCGGCTCATTTTATCCCTAAGATGCGTGCGGATTATTCTCTTAACAAGTTGGCTGAATTGTATATTAGAGAAATTGTTAGACTACATGGAATACCATTGTCGATCATTTCGAGATAGAGATCCAAGGTTTACCTCGCGGTTTGGCAAAAATTGCAAGGCAGCGTTAGGTACAAAATTAAATTTCGATCTTGCTTTTCATCCACGGTGATGGACAATCGAGAGAGTAATTCGATTCTTGAAGATATGCTCGGATGTTGTGTATTGGAATTTCAAGGAAGTTGGGAAAAATATTTACCGTTGGTAGAATTTGCTTACAATAATAGTTATCAGACGAGCTTGAAAATGGCACCTTATGAAGCATTGTATGATTGTAAATGTCGAACGCCTTTGTATTGGACTGAACTCAAGGAAAATCAGATTTATGGAGTTGATCTAATAAAAGAAACTGAAGAAAAAGTGAAGGTAATTCGAGATTGTTTGAAAGCAACTTCAGATAGACAGAAATCTTATGCAGATTGAAAACGAAAGGACATTGAATTTCAAGTTAGTGATAAAGTATTTTTAAAGGTGTCTCCGTGGAAAAAGGTTCTCAGATTTGGACGGAAGGGCAAATTAAGTCCACGTTTTATTGGGCCGTATGAGGTAATTGAAAAAGTTAGACCGGTAGCATATCGGCTAGCTTTACCACCTGAATTAGAGAAGATTCATGATGTGTTCCACGTATCTATGTTACGTCGGTATCGTTCGGATCCTTCACATGTGATTTCACCGACGAAAATTGAACTACAACCGATATATGACCTATGAAGAAGAAGAACCGATTAAGATTTTAGCTCGAGAGGTCAAACAACTAAGGAATAAAAATATTGCACTTGTGAAGGTGTTGTGGCAAAAGCATGGAGTAGAAGAAGCTACATGGGAATCAAAGAAACTATGAGAAATCAATACCCACATCTGTTTCTTGGTAAGATTTTCGAGGGACGAAAATCCTTAAAGGGGGAGAGTTGTAATATCCCGAATTAGGGCCTAATCGAATAGTGGTTTCGTGACCACAAATCCGAGATAGAAATAATTATTTTATAATTATTCTGAGGTTTATGATATGATTGCATGATTGTGTGAAAATTTCGTGAAGAAATTTTATGCATAAAGTGCTTAATTTGAAGTTAAGGACTAAATCGAATAATTTGCAAAACTTGCATTCTAGAAGTTTTTAGTATGAAATTGATTTGAAATATTAATTAGGAGGTCTTAAATATAAATTTGACCAATTTGAAGTTCATGGACAAAATTAGGACATGGAAGGAATTTTTGAAAGTTTAGTAGTAAGGGCATTTTGGTCATTTAGGGGTAAAATGAATTAAAATACAAAATTAAAAGCCAATTTTGCTCATATTCAACCCCATGGCCGAATATAGCAAGGAGAAACCATGGCTAGGGTTTTCAAGCTTCCAAGCTCGATTGTAAGTCCATTCTAGCCCCGTTTTTCAAGTTCTTTACGTTTTTGAGATCCCTATTAGCTCGATTTAGCTTATGTTAGCAATAATTTAACCTAGGGTTTATATTTGGAAAAATACCCATAGGTGAAATTTGTGTATTTTGATGTTTTATGATAGAATATGAGGTTTTAAATTATGTTAGAAAACTTGTACTACTCGATTTTAAGCAAAAACGAGTAAAAGGGCTTAATCGGTAAAAATACCTAATAGTCACAAGTACATGTTAGAGTGAGAATTTGATGTTACCATAGAAGGGAAAAGTGATCAGAATGTTGTAAAACATAAGAACAAGGAATAAAGTTTAATCCCGAGCCTAGGGGCAAAAATGTAAATATGCAAAATTTAGGGGTAAAATTGTAATTTTGCCAAAATTTGAATGAAGGATTAATTTGATAATGTGAGTATTAAATAAGCTAAATGTGTTATTTTAGATCAAGAAAGACGTGGAATCGACCCCAATCGAGGAAAAGAAATGATTGTGGACTAAATTGCAAAATCTTTGTATTTTGGTACCAAGGTAAGTTCATGTGTAAATAATGTAGCATAATTGTTATTTTTAAGTCATTGATGTCAACTATGTGATATGCTGATTTTTTTTATCATGAAATATATGCTTTGTGGTTATTTTCAAACAAAATGCAAATCATGTGTGCTACTTGCTAAATATAATTATTACCGAGTATTGATTTCGGCACTCTACGGAAGACTTAAAGGATATGTATTCGAGGAAAATCCCGTTTGAACCTTAGGAATAGATTAGGATACAAGTGACATGTCACTAGGATGGTTGAGCATCCGAACTCGTTGAGTTGAGTCCGAGTTCACTTATGGATGCGAATGTCCGAACTCGTTGAGTTGAGTCCGAGTTCACTTATGGATCTGAACGCCGAGCTCGTTGAGTTGAGTCCGGGAGTTCGCTTATGGGCGGGTTACATGATTGCTTGATTGCATATGTGGCACTTATGTGCAAGTTATCCAAGTATCCGAATTATATTCCGATGTGTTCAACGGGTAAAGTTCTACTCAAATGGAGGAATACTTGAGATGAAAAGAGACGTATTGGTAAGTGATGTGAAATGGATACTTCGGACAGGTATGTACTTAACCCTCGGGTTGAGTATTGATACAATAACGATAAGGTAGTAAAATGATGAATGATGATTAGAAATGAGATTTATGTTTTGGTGATACCATGCTAATGTTGTTTGGTATCATTGCTTTGTTATGTTACTTATTATTTGCATATGAACTTACTAAGCATTTATGCTTACTCCCTCCTTCTTACTCATTGTAGTTTTGGACAAGCCAGCTCAGGAGTCGGGATAGGTCGAAGGCTCAGTCACACTATCCGGAAGAACTTTTCGGTAAAATGGCTTGTAAATTCAAGTATGGCATGTATAGCAAAATACTTATTTTGTGTAAATGATCTTATGGTATGGTGATGAAATGGTTGAGGAAGTGCTTGATAATGATAAATTATGGAAATGGTTAGTTTAGAATATGTTTGATGTTATGGAAAGTTAATAAGTTACCTAGTTCATGAAAATTCATAAAAAGGATGAAATTTGCCATAAATGAATATTACAAAGAACACTGATGTGAGTTTGAAAATTTACTAAAAATCATATAAATTGAATTTGGTGATGTATTAAATATCAAATTGAATCTTATTATGTCTAGTTTCACATGAAACAAACTAAACTGGTAAAAGAATTATATGTTAGAAGATATTTGAATTTTAGTGAAACAGGTCGAGAGCAGTTTCTGAATCCCTGTTCCAACTTTTTAAATCCTCCAGAATCCTTATTGAGTCTAGTTTCAGGAGAAATAAACCTCATATTAATATGAATTTTATACAGAGAAAAAGTGGTTCGTAGTAAATGCAGAGGTCGACCAGTCAAGCCCTGAAACAGGGGGTAACTTTAACTAATAAACTGTACTAATTGGCCCAACCAAAAATTCTAGAAAAAAAATAATAGATAGGCATATGAGTCTAGATTCAGAGAAAATTTACGGATCTTGATTTCGAGTTTTGTAACTCGAGATATGATTTTTCTTGTGATCAGCATGCAAGTAGCTAAAAAGCTTTGAATGTAGAAACAAATAATCTAAAGTTCTTGAAATGTTAAATTAAGTTTAGTAACACCTCATACTCGACTCCGGTGACGGTCTCGGGCGTGGGGGCGTTACAGGGGCACTTCGTGAAGTCTCACAATCTCAGAAATATATAACTCTGCTAACTTATCGAGTGAGTAGTCGGTACACACCGGGATAAAATGAGCCTATTTCATTAATCTCATCTTTCCTTCTGGGTGACAACGGTAATCCCATCATAAAATCCATGGTAGTTCGGTCCCATTTCCATTCGGGAACCATCACAGGCTGAAGGAAACCCGAAGGTACTTGGTGCTCGGCTTTCACTTGCTGACAAATTTAACATTTCGACACAAACTCTAAGATGTCTCTTTTCATGCCCGGCCACCGATACAATCTCTTCAAGTCATTATACATCTTAGTACTACCCGGATGGATTGACATATAACTACTATGTGCCTCATGAAGAATTTTCCCAATATTCTCATCATCTCTAGGTACACAGACCCTATCTCAGAACATCAAACAACCGTTGGTACTAATCCAAAAATCTGATTCTTCATCTATCTCACACTGAATCATCTTGGCTTGCAAATCTTTATCACTCTTCTGAGCTTCACCAATCTCTTGAAGAAACATAGGTCTAGTTCTGCTAGAATTAAACCATCCTCGATTACAGACAACTGAGTATTTATAGCTCTCAAGTCAAATAATGACTTCCTACTTAATGCATCAGCGACCACGTTCGCCTTTCCCGGGTGGTAGTCAATTACTAATTCATAATCTTTAATCAACTCCAACCACCTTCATTACCGTAAATTCTAATCCTTTTGAGTCATCAAATATTTTAGGCTTTTATGGTCAATGAATAACTTGTATTTCTCGCCATACAAGTGGTGTCTCCAAATCTTCAGTGTGAACACTATGGCTGCTAACTCTAAGTCATGAGTCGGATAATTTTTCTCATGCGGCTTCAGTTGTCTCGAGGCATATGCTATCACCTCGCCTTCTTACGTGAGCACGCATCTTAATCCATTCAGGGATGCATCACTATATACTATGAATTCTTTTCTCGGTTCTGGTTGCACAAAAATTGGGGCTTCAGCAAACAATGCCTTAAGTTTGTCAAAACTCTGTTGGCATTTCTCCATCCACTCGAACTTGACATCCTTCTGTAGCAACCTCGTCATCGGAGTAGCAATCATGGAGAATCCTTTAACGAATCTTCTATAGTAACCCGCCAAGCCTAGAAAGCTTCTAATCTCTGATACATTCCTCAGTAGTTTCCACTCAACAATAGCCGAAATCTTACTCGGGTCAACCTAATCCCATCACCCGACAGGATGTGTCCCAAGAATCCAACCTCACGGAGCCAAAACTCACTTCTGCTAAACTTGGCATATAGCCGCTTATCTCGTAATGTCTTCAAAACGGTTCTTAAATGCTCTGTGCACTCACTCTCATCACGAGAATAAATTAATATATCGTCAATAAAAACAACCATGAAATTATCCAATTATGGCAAAAAAATAAGATTCATCAAGTCCATAAACACGGCGGGAGCATTTTTTAAGCCAAAGGGCATGACAAGGAACTCATAATGCTCCTTAACTCTTAGCTGGTAATAGTCGAATCTCAAGTCTATCTTAGAAAACACTATGGCTCCCTTTAACTAATCAAACAAATCATCGATCCACGGCAAAGGATACTTGTTCTTCACCGTTACCTTGTTGAGCTATCTGTAGTCTATACATAATCTCATCAACACATCTTTCTTTTTCACAAAAAGTACTGGAGCACCCTACGGGGAATAGCTCAGTCTCGCAAAACCTTGTCCATTAATTCTGTAACTCTACTTTTAACTCCTTTAACTCCGTCGGAGCCATCCTATATGGAGCAATCGATATAGGTGCCGTACTAGGGACTAACTCGATACCAAAATCAACTTGTAACACCTTAAACTCGGCCCAGACGTTATGGCCAAATTCGGCATGTTACATTGAAGTGTTTTAGCGAAAACCGTGTTTTCATTTAAAACCTTTCTTAAAATAAAAGAAACCTTAATTAACTAAAAAAACTCCTTTCAAACACTTATTTAAAACATATGATTTTATGAAAATATGTCATTTTAAAATTTAGTTGCGGAAACGTAGAAAACATACTATAATTTAGGAAACCTATGTTCAACTTTTCATATTTACAACAAAAAATAATAATAATTCAAGTAATAATAACATAATGAAAACATACCTAATAAAATAAAAACTTATATGCTTAAAAAAACCAAGTCCAAATTATCTTGCTAGTTGGCCACCCAGAGTCCCTCCAAACATTGAACCTTCTACTGAGCATCACCTGAAAATAACATGAAAGAGGGGGGGTAGGTTTTCGCAAACTCAATGTGTACAACCCTCAACACACAAAAAAAAAACAAGCATTCCAAAAACCATCATACATCAAACATGCAATACAATCCCATCCAAATTATCCATCCGCTACACACCAGCTCCGTCCCCTGTCACACCATGTGGGGATATAAATATCGACCAACCCAACTGACACACCAAGGGTAGCCCAGTTGCGGAACTACCTTTATTTACATATTGGGCTTTAAAAGTCACCATTGGATCCACGATTGTCAAGCAACCATGTGATCCTCATATACTTCCTCCATTCTGTATTTCCCAACCCATATGCAACCTAAGCAGAATATCATATGTATGCATGTCACTTACGTTCAACACCTAGGGGTATTTCGGTCATTTTTGCCCTTAGGGGCATTTCGGTAATTTTCCCTTAATTATGGTTTTCACTTACCTTTGCCCGTTAACAAGTCCCGTGAGCTAAGATAAACGAATACTATGCACCAGGTAGGATTCCAGAGAAGAGGAGGTGAGTCATTAAGACTGCTTAAGTACCAAGCTCTCCCTAGATCCAATCCTAGACATGCATATACCTGTTGCCACAACTTAACCCTATGACTTGTCCACGGTCGCAAATAATTATTAAGTTTTATGTAGCTATCATATTCTAGGCCCAAAACCCCTTACAAAGCCCAATCAAACTGCATCTGGCCCATTAGGCCCAAATCACTTTTATATGGCCCGTTAGGCCTAGTCACTTTCATCTTCATGCTCACATACAAATTCCTATCACATAGCATTAATATTTAGTTTTTTTCCTATTATGGGCCCAACAGCCCATCGGGCCCATTTAGCCCATTCTGGCCCATAGGCCAAATCACAACCCAAGTCCACGGAATCGCCCGTAGGCCTTAAGAAACCTATCATTTTCCTCTCTACGAGTGTTCGTGCACTCGCAAGACTACCGCAGCCAAACTTTCAACTTTTTGGTATTTCGGCATTTCGGCTTTTCGGCTTTTGCCGATCTACTTGTGTGTGCAGTGTATGTACACACCTGGTAAGCAAATGTGCTGCGATTCCCTTAGTCACCAACCTAAAAACGATATCACTCTTCAATTAATCACATGCTTAATACATATCTTTACAAAAACCTTACCTTACCTTAACCTTACCTTGCGCGATAAGCCCCCTTTTTAACTCACTAACCATGAGCAACTCCTAGATCAAAATCGCAAACACCTAAAGAGTAATTCGGTAGAGAGCTAGGATCCGAGATCCGATACTAATTCCTTACCATAGTTGATTAGAAGGAGTGAGGGACAATAATCGATACTTAGTAAGGAAAACAGATTGGAAGAGCAACACTTACACTAGATCCGGTCAAAGAGTATTCGGCCCTTAGGGGATTTGGCTTTTCCAACTTTCAACTTAGTATGGTGAATAAGGTTTATTTGGCATGAATAAAAGAAGAAGAGTAGTAGAAGAAATCAGCAAAGAAGATTGTGTAGGGGAGAATAGAAATCGGTAGAAAGAAAAGAAAGAAAAAAGTTTTTGGCTTTTAAGGAAGAGTGTTTCTCGCAACAAGGTGAGAAAAAGATTTCGGCATTAGCCTCATACCCTTGCATTCGGAACCTATTTATAACCCCTATGGCCGAATTCCTCAAGCCTAAGTTCCCATTTTGGCTCCACTTGCTCCTCACTTCTCATCTCCTCATTTTTCTCCCTGATAATCCCTTGATCCTTTTGTTAATATTCTCTCCTGAACACTTCCCTTGGAGTCCATTTTCACACCACTTCCAACCTTCTAGAAGGCCAAAATTAACTCTAAAAATTACTAAGCTAGTATTCGAACCTTGGATCTCCTTGCTAGCCACTAACGCCACCTCCCTACGCCCTAAGTGGCGTCACTTAGCCAATCCTCCACAAGGCTTTTTGATGTTATTTTCCCCTATCTTTATTTAAAAGCCCAACTACTTGCCAACCCTGATTCTTTTAATAACTAAATGATAATTTCTTCTACCCCTAGATTTGAACTCAAACCTTAATTAAGACCTACTATAATTATCACTTGGCTAGGAATATAAAACACAATTTTTATCAAAACCAAAAACAAAGAAAGTTTGGGATTTTGGGATTTTTGGGTTTCGAGATTTTTGGGGAGTTACACAACTTCCCCAGTTGGAGGTAATCTGAGAAATTATTTCGAAAACACATCCGGGTACTCACATACCATTGGCACTGACTCAATCTTTACTCCCGACTCTTGGCTATTCAACACAAATGCAACATAGGACTTATACCCCTTTCTCAAGTATTTCTCAGTAGTCATAGAGGAAATCAGTACTGGTAAGTTGTCCAATTCACATGATTCAACCCGAATAATATCCTCATTTTCACATCTCAATTCAATAAACTTACTACCACAGTTTACTAACACATTATAAATATTCAGCTAATCCATGCCAAGAATTAGGTCAAATTCATCAAACGGTAGTAGCATGAGGTTAGCCAGAAAATAGTGGCCCCTAACCATTAAAGGACAGTTTCTACACACTTTGTCAACTATTACATGTTTGCCTATCGGGCTAGACACTTTTACCACAAATTTAGTAGACTCCACTAGCATATTTGTACTAAGTACCAATTTCATACAAATATAAGAGTGGGTAGACCCCGAGTCGATCAAAGCAACTACAGATATATCATAGATAGAAAAGTTACCCGTAATCACATCAAGAGACACAGCATTTTCGCCGGTACGAATGGCATATGTCCTTGCAGGCGCTTTACCCTCAGACCTCATAGTAGAGTCTTTAGGCGTACCTCTACTACTAGCCCCACTCCCAGGGTTCTTTTGTGGTCTACCACTCGAGGGAGCATTACTAGTTCTCACATCATCCTTTTTGTCTTTCTCCTCCATCTCAGGACAGTTTTGAATAAATTGGTCTAGTGAACCACACTTGAAGCAGCCTCTATCATTACCTTGACACTCACCAAAGTGTCGTCTACCACACTATGAACACTCCGGTCTATTCGGTTGAGCACTACCAATGCTCGAAATAGAAGTGGTCTTAGCTTTAGACGCCGCATACTACTTATTCTTGTTTCTGCTCGAGAATCCTATCGACGCATTTGTTCGAGTAAGAAACTCCCTCGATTTCTTGAATGAGGTCTGAAATGATCTACCTATTTGTCTTTTCTTGGAGTCACATGACTCAATATCAGCTCTTCTCTTCTCTTTGGCCAATTTTTCGGCCTTACACGCTCTCTCAACAAGTACTACAAATTCTCTTAACTTCAAAATACCAACTAACAATCGGATGTCTTTGTTCAAACCATCCTCAAACCTCTTGCACATAGTGGCTTCAGTAGATACTCACTCCCTAGCGTATTTGTTGAGTCTCACGAACTCACGCTCATACTCTGTTACCATCATTCGACTTTGCTTCAATTCTATAAATTCTTTCCTCTTCTGGTCTATAAACCTCTGACTAATATACTTCTTTTGGAATTTTTCCTAGAAGAACTCCCATGTAATCCTTTCCCTTGGTACAACCGACATAAGGGTGTTCCACCATTGGTAGGCCAAGTCTTGCAAGAGTGACACAACACACTTCATGCACTCCTCAGGGTTGCAAGACAATTCATCGAATACCCTAATGGTATTTTCCAACCAGAACTCTGCTCTCTCTGGGTCATCATCAATTTTAGCCCGAAATTACTCAGCCCCATGCTTACGAATTCTATCTACCAGAGGTTTTTCTCTCCTAACCACTTCTGCTCTTAGGGGAGCCATATGAGTAGGCTGAGGAATCGGAGGAGGTAGGGGAGGCAGAGTGTTCAGATTTGCACGAACGAACTCCGAGTACCAAGCATCCATCATATGGAGGTAGGCTTCTCTAAGCCCTCCACCCTGACTCAATGTCACAGGCCCACTTTCGACTGGCGCGATCCCTTCAGCGGGAGTCGGCGCATTATTTTACACATCATCCACCATAGCTCCATCGGGATCCATTTACTATATGAAAACACAATTTAAATTTGTCAGGAGTCGTCACACTATCACAATATATTTATGGCATGTATAGCTAGACTTGTACTCATGCTAGGTTAGTTTGAGAATTGACTAAACCATAGCTCTGATACCACTAAATGTAACACCTCTTACCCGAGTTCGACGCCGAAACAGGATACGAAGTGTTTCAAGACGTAAACACATACAAACATACAATTCCTAAATATGAAATTTCGCTCCAAATTAAAACTTTTCGTAATACCTTAGTGTCCCTACTATAGGCTTATGAGGCCTCGAACACACCTTGGAATTGATTCGAGACTAATCTATGCAATCTAGAAAACTTTGTAAAATTTCAAGTTGACAGGGGCACACGCTCGTATGGAAGGGCGACACGTTCGTGTGACTCATACAGCCTGAACATATTAGGACACACCTGTGTCCCTATCCTGTGCGAATTTATTTTTTGATTCGAACCTATAGGGGTTTTCACACGGCCTGGCACACGCCCGTGTCTATAGCCCGTGTCCTTCACACGACTATGACACGCTCGTTTCTCAGCCAGTGAACAAAAACCTTGACATTCTGTTTCTGACATAAGCAACCAATTAAGGGCACATGGCCAAGGCATACACCCGTGTGTTAGGTCGTGTCCTCCACATGGCTGAGACATAAGGCCGTGTCTCTGCCCATGTGTTTACTACCATGCATACTGACTTGTAAAGTTGAGGTACAGGGGACACACGGCCGGACTACACTCCCGTGGGGCAAACTGTGCGTCACACACGGCCTAGACACATGCCCGTGTGTCTGCCCGAGTGGACAAGAATAAGGCTATTTACCAAGCCTCTTCGCCACCCTTACTTGCACCAACCTACACAATATCAACCAAAACCAATCCAAGCATAACACATATAACCAAAACCACTACAACCATGAGAAATTTGCATCAAATGCATTTAATAATAATCATTATTAGCCAACATTAATGGCCTATACAAAATGAATATCACATCCATCATATGAGTCAACCCTTCTGGCTAAACTAGCAAGACACTAAATAAAAGGTTCAAGTCCCTATACATGCCCAAAATCAAATGTTAAACTAGTTATACCAAAGCTTCAAGTGATAGTGTGATCGATGCCTTCGACGTCCCTTGATCCCCAATACTAGCTTGGTGGCACTATAAGAAAATAGAAAGGAGAGGGAGTAAGAATAAAGTTTAGTAAGTTGCATATAAATAAGTAACAACATCAAATATGTATACTATAAATCAACACAACATTCTTGAGTGTACATGGGTAAATATCACCACATGCTTATATATATCACAAGTATAAACCAAATATTTCAATATCATCCCAAGACCATAACTTACTCATGTCATTCTTACCATCAAGGCAACATAAATAGACTCATATCTCATGAGTTTCGAACAAGAACCTGTACCACTCACAACGTGATTATATCATTCCATATCATTGTCATAAACATTTAAAATAACCCATGAAGCCATTTGGGATACTAAAGGATATCTGACAAGCTTTACACAAGAGGGTGAATTGTCGATGCCATGTTCCAAACATGGTCTTACACTAGCTCACATGTCGAGGCCGACGCCATGTCCCAAACATGGTCTTATACTAGCTCTCATTTCAATGCCGATGTCATGTCCCAGACATGGTCTTACACTGGCTCTCATAATGTGGCCGATGCCATGTCCCAGACATGGCCTTACACTAGCGCACATATCAATGTCGATGCCATGTCCCAGACATGGTCTTACACAGGCTCTCACAACATCGTCGATGCCATGTCCCAAACATGGTCTTACACTAGCTCTTATATCGTGGCCGATGCCATGCCCTAGACATGGTCTTACACTGGCACACATATCACCCAAATGGCATGGCATGGATATCCAGTCTATTCCTAGGTTCAATCGGGAATTTAACGAATTGATTTCATCATACATTATTCATAATCATATTTAACCATTTTTTGCCAAATAAATCATTCAATACATAATAGCGATAAAGTTACCTTACTTACATACAACTTACCTCGGTATACAAAAAGTGGGCGACTAGTTGGATTTAGTCAACTTGCTTGGCCTTTCCCCGGTCTAGGTTTGAATTCCGTATTTCTTGATCTAAAATGATAAAAATTCACTAATTTAGTCATCATATTAATCAATGAATTTCATAATTCATATTTTTGGCAAAATGACCATTTTTCCCCTAGACTTTTACAAAATTACTAATTTACCCCTAGGGTCGTAAATCGATTTTTATTAATTTTCTCACTACCCAAGCCTAGCCGAATCCTTTTTATAATAGAAGTAGCCCACAATTCTCATTATTTCACACATTTACCTCATAATTTATAACTTATGCAAAATGGTCCTTAGTTCGGGTTTGCATGAAAACTACTTCACAAAAGTTGTTTGTTTAACAACCAAGATTCATTTTCTTTCATAAAAATTTCGAAATCAACATGAATAATCTCATGGAAAAACCCTAGACTCTCAACCATTTTGCAAAATAGTCCCCTCTTTAGTTAGCTTATGCTACAAGGGTCCCAAAACTGCAAAAATTATCAAGAAAAATCATCAAAATCACTTACTTATGAGAGAACTTAGTGGTTGGAAAGTTCAAGCTTTCAAGACCCCTTTTCTTACTGAAAATTTTGATGGAGAAGAGAAGAAGAGAAAAAAGATGATAGCTTTTCTTTATTTTATTTTATTTTAGTCAAATTGGTCACCAAATTTCACCTAAATTTGACCTTCTTGATTTTCTTGTCCCTATGGCCAGCCATGCCATTAATAAAGGCCTATTTTCTCTTTAAAGACCCTTAATTTTGGTTCTCTAGCTATTTGACACCTTTAGCTAATGAAATAAAACTTTTGTCCCTTATGCGATTTAGTATTTTTTCGCAATTGAGCATGCAATCGCTAAAATTATTTCACCAAAATTTTCATGCACTCAAATAAACATGCTATAACACATAAAATAATATTAAAAATAATTTCTTTGACTTCAGGTTAGTGGTTTCGAAAATACTATTCTGACCAGGCCCAAAATCAGGTTGTTACATATTTGGCTTGGGTGATAATAGAAATAAAAAGAACTAAGGTTGAAGAACAAAAAGTGGAAGAGAGGAGCTTTGAGAGCAAGGGACGACAAAAGCATGAATATGGAGAAGACTAATATGAAATTTATAGGTTAGGGATGATATTTGGGTGATTTTTAAAATTTGGTTTAATTGCCTCTTAAAACTCACAATTTTGACTCTTTTACAAATAAGTCCAATTTTCAAAATTAAAGGTCTTTAAAACTCTTTTTCAAAAATTGATCAAATTTTCAAAAAACCATAGTAAAAAGCATTACCGATAAATCATGTCACAAAATTTCGAACACTCTAAGGCTTAATCCCTAAAATACCCCTAAAACTCTTAGTCCTTATTTTAGGGTGTTACAAAAATGGTGCTTTTTTTTCCACGAGATACAATCCCTATTGTTAACAAAGTAGCATTTAATATCATCCTTTCCAAATAACATAAAGCAATCTGATTGGGGATGAATAGTGCTAGTTAAACTCTAAAAACTTCAAGGATAATTTAGGCACTTTAATATTTTGAGTTTAGCCTATATAAAAGTCATTGTAATCAGTTTAAACACATAATTTTTAGGATTTGATTCTTAGTTTTTTCTTTCATTCCTAGTTTTTACTTAGGTTATTTTATGTTCTTATAATCGGAAGCCCTAATCCAAAGTGAGACTTCCGTGAGGGGAGATTGTTTTGAAACCATGCTTTCATCGATAAATCCATGAACATCTCTTCTCCTTATTCTTTTTTTTTATATTTCTTTCTTTAACATTGTTAGATGAAATTTCTTGTAAAGATTAGAATCAATTTGTGATTTCTACATATTTTGCATGTTTCAATTGCTTTAATTTAATTACTTGCTTGAATAATAGAGTTTCTTAGTGGATCAGTTGTTTGGGAATGGAGGAACGTGGAACAAACCCTAGGCTTGGCAAACCTAGGAAGTCATTTAGGTGGGAATTAACCCAAAATTGGTATGGCTTATCTGTGAACACCTTAACCCCAAATTGGTCTAGACTGTGCGGTCGGAAGATAAGTAGTTCTTTCTAACTCGTTATTCTAGTGGAAGATCGAAAGATCCTGCTAGGGTATTAACTAGTTGATTGATTAAAAATCTACTTCAATAATTAATTAGGTAAAACAATTGGATCTAGGCTAAAATGAACTCACGTAGTCAAAACAAGGAATTGGAAAAGCCAATACAGGAACCTAGGAGTAGATTTTGGTTTAGCTAAATTTATTTAATGTCTTATTATTATTATCATCTTGCTTCTTGATTAACACTTCTAATTCGTGACTTGAGTAGATTAGTCATTATTTCTCATAATTGGCTTGATAACAGTTTCCCCCAAACTGCAATCCCTTGGCTACGATCCTCGAAATACTTACCAAGCGTTTCGTTGTAAAGAAACTGTATTACAACCTAACCCGTATACTTGTGGACAGCGCATCGAATCTATATCTTTAGCTGTAGTATTCACACTCTGGACGTTGGTACGCCCGGAGGCAAAGGTATGGAACTCTTGATGATAGAAGCGTGTTTAGTGGATGATTCAATAGACCACTAGGTCATTGATTTGAGAGCCACTAATCATGTTTGTGTTTCTCCACAAGGGTTCGATGAGACGGAAGATCTTAAAGATAAGAGCTTATCATTGCATACCAAGAACGAGACAAGTGTGGCAGCTGAAGCAGTAAGAGTTGTACATATTTATTTTGATAATTTTAGGAAGATTATTTTAAGAGACATTTTCTACGTATGAAAAGAAACTTAATTTTTGTTGCATCTATGACTTTCAATAATGGAATTGCAATATTTCGAAATCTCAATCTTATTTGTAATGGTTGGATGTCAAATAATATCTATTCTATCAAATCAAAGATGTACACACTTCTTAAGACTGAAATATCGAATAAAAGACTTAATATTTCTCACTCTAATAAGATGTACGTTTGGCATTTTAGACTTGGTCATATTAACCAAGAAAGAATCTCTAGACTTCTGAAAGACGACATCTTAAGTTCTCTTAAATAAGTTGATTTTCCATAAAGTAAATCTTGCTTTAATGGTAAGATGACTTAGAGATCTTTTAATGTGAAAGGAACAAGGGCTGAAAAACCCCTAAAACTTGTGCACACTAATATATGTTGCCCCAAGAGCATTAGTGCAAGCGGTGGTTACGAGTATTATGTAAACTTTATTGATAACTATTCTAGATATGAGTATGTATACCTAATGCATCGCAAGAGTGAAACCTTTGATGAATTAAAAAATTTTCGTGTGGAAGTGGAGAAACAACTAGGTTTTCACATAAAGACACTTCAGTCAGATCGAGGTGGGGAATGTTTATCTGATGAGTTCCTAGGGTACCTCATAGAGAATTGGATTCTATCTTAGTTAATTACATCGGGCACTCCATAATAGAATGTTGTGGTAGAGAGAAGGAATTGACTGCCTCTTAACGTGCTAATGTCAAGAGTGTGAATATTGTTACAAAAGATAGGAAACTAAGCAGTCTCCGCAATTATACAAGTCAAATTGTAATATAGTTTGTTAGTACAGATGAGTATTGAGAGTACTTAGGGGGTCGTACACAAGGGATTGTAGTTTAGGGAAAACTTCTATTAAGGCAATTGTTGAAAATAATTTCTAATCTACTTGAGTCACGAATTTGTCGTGTTAAATTGGTTTAATATATCGGCTTTTCCTATTCCTTGGTTCAAATATGCGAGATTCTTTAGCATATATCCAATTGTTTTACCTAATTAACTATTGATGTAGGGCTCCATTCAACCAACTAGTCATCAACCTAGTAGGGCCTCTATACTATCCACTAACCTAGTGAGAAGGCAAGAACTACATATCTCTTAATGCCACAGTTTAGACCAGTTTAGGTTGAGGTTTCATGGATAGACATTACCGATTTTGGGTTCATTCCTACTAATATGACTACGTATGGTCATCAAGCCTAGGGTTTTAAGTTCTTCCTATCCCAACCAACTGAGCCGCCAAGAATTTCTACCTTCCAATCAATTAATTAGGCGTATACAAATGAAACATGCAAGATATAAGTAAACACAAATTATTCTAATGTTTACACAAACATTCAATTAACCAAGTTAATAAAAAGATAAAATAATAGAACAAGAGGAGAGATGCTCATGGATTAATGTGGCTCTGGAACTCATGAAAGTCTCACTTTGGAACATGATCTTCTGATTACAAGAATTTAAAATAAACTAAGTAAAACTAAGAACGAAATAAAAACCTAAGAATAATTTTTGTCTCCTTAAAATTGTGTGTTTAATATAATTACAACAACCTTTATATAGGCTAAACTCAAAATATTAAATTTCCTAAACTATCCTTGAATTACATAGAGTTCGATTAGGAAAAATAGTCCTAATTGCCCTAAAAAATGTAACAGTCACGTGTAGGAATTTTTAGGCGACACAAAAGCTATGTTGCAACAATCACCCCATAAGTTGGCCATTCTTTTTGAATCCTTGGTCTTAAACCAGCAAGCCTAATGGATAAGCCTAAATTTACCATTCTTTTCAAATCCCTGGTCTTAAACCAAGAACCCTATAAGCCTGTAGATCTGGGAATTTGCCAAATATTAAAAAGAGTGGGAAAAATATATATTGACAGAACTTACGATTATATAGCAAGGTTCAATCAAATCAAACAATCAGTCTATACAAACATCAAGTTACGACCGCTACGGAATGTTTGATTCTCTTGAGAACCAGCAAAAGAAATTATCTGTAGGCTAATGAATGAACTTAAAAACCTACAAAGACAACACTTCAGTAGTATAATACAACAAATTTTCTCAATTCCTCTACCAAGTGCTTTACAAAGTTCTTTTGAAAAGCTATAACTGATCAATAGAAAGGATAAAGACCTCATAGACAACAGGTGTGAGACGCACCAACCATCGATAGTTATGACATGCGAAATGAGTTGTTCGTCATTAAAGCAGGATGAAAAGGTAAATTCAGGGAAAAGGACAACTATAGATGAATATAATGGCATGATGCGTGCTAGACTAATACAGATAGAAGCAAATTACAGGGAGCCCATTTGTTCATGTTAATTGAGCTAACGGACGAGTCCGGCAGCAAAACCTACCATTTTTTTATCTTTCGATTGTTACTAATTGTACTAATGATATATTTAAGGATTGAAAACAACCACTTAAAGCATTCTGAGGATCAAAAATTCAAGAAATAAGGTAAACATTGTGACACAGACAATTCGGTGTCGCCACATCAAGGTCAATAATGAAGAAGTTCAAAAATCAACCCGCTGTCGCGACATCACTAATTTATGTCGCGACATAGAAGATAGATTCTCAAAATTTTAAAACTGTAGGGTGTGTCGCGACATCAAACCCCGATGTCACGACATTGGTAGTCTACCAGGGATGTTGCAACACAGAACCCTTGGCTTGCAACATTGTTGTAATTTTCTGTAGGGTTGATACGACCCAATTGCGCAACCCGGGGGAATAATCACTATTTCATCCGAACTTGAACCCTAAAAACAACCCTTTTAAACATAAAAATACCCATAACCTAGTCTAACTTCATTCTAAATACTTAATCTTCTAAAACCTCTCCAAAACCCTTAGCCTCTAAACCCCTTTTCCTCCTCAAAACCTTAGTTTCTGATCTTCATTCCCAATCCAAGAAGCTACATTGGAGGAAATCAATATCAACACACACCAAGAGGAAACAAAAATGAGTTTAACAAGCATTGAGGTTCAAGTATTCTCAATCCTATTTTATTGTTCTATTGAATATCGTTATTATTTTGCTTATAGAATCTAGTCAGAATGCCTCCACGTAAGAGCAAAAGAACTCCTGTTCCTGAAACCCCACGTGTTTCTGATCCTATTCGATTCCATAATGCTAATATGGAAAAATATATTCTAGATTCACAATGGAGACCTTTAATTTAGGAACGAGGGTTCGAACCCTCAATGACCCACAACAAAGAAATCTGGACTTTTGTTTGTTATCATCAATGGGAGCAATTTTGCATTACTCCCACAAATAACGCAAATATAGCTATGGTTCGGGAATTCTATGCATCCCTTAAGGACCAAATGATTAAGCAAGGCTATAATGTTGTAATAACTGATGTTGAAGTGTAAGGGGAAGACATTCCAATTTCCCTTAATGATATTTGTGAATTTTATAATATCCCATTTTATGAAAAATATTTTATTGATAATACGGATTTAGATGAATTTCAAAACAATTACATGGAAGACATTATAAAATATTTAACATAGGGCAGGGGTAGTTGGAACTACAAGCTAGACACTGAGTTTCCCCCGGATTTTAATCAAGCTATTATGCGTCCTGTTGCTAAAATGTGGACGCAATTCATTTGTACTAGAATTGCTCCCGGATTGAATGTTTCTAATGTTAATGTGTTTTGAGCTATCTTGTTATATGGTATCCATCAGCATAAACAATTTTTTGTAGGGCATTGGATCTTTCGAGAAATGAACAAGAGCGTACAGAACAAAAAAGTTTGACTCTTCTTCCACCACCTTGTAACAGCTCTATGCCTCCAGCCAGAGATGCTAATGAGTGAAAACAAGCAATTTATGAAACCAACAAGGAGTATCTGTAACACCCCTAACTCGTATCTATTACCGGAATAGGGTTACGAGGCATAACCGATCAAATCACAACACACGACATACATTTATCAAATATAAATCCATTATGACTTAAATATGAATCAAACATAATTACATTGTCCTTTATAAGGCTCTATGAGACCTTAAAACATAGTTGAAAGAAGTTTGGGACTAAACCGATAACATTTGAAAACTTTGGAAACTTATAAAATTTTCATGCATACAGGGATCACTCGCCCGTGTGAGTAGGCCGTGTGCCTCACACGTCACCAGACACACCCATGTCACAAGCCGTGTGGAAATAGGGCATACATACTGACTTGCATCACACAGCCAGAGACATGCTCATGTGCCATGGCCTATGAAATCTAGAGGGTATACTGACTTGGGTCACACAGACGGCCACACGCCCATGTGCCAACTCGTGTGTCATACACGTCCAGTAGACATGCTCGTATGTCTAAGCCGTGTAAATCACTGATTTGTTTAACTAAGTTACAGTAGACACATGGTCGAGTCACACGCTCGTGTGTTCAACTGTGTGGGGTGAAATTAGGCTTGGTTTAAGCTACATTTCTCACCCTCCTCAAGCAAACCAAAACCACATCATTTCAAACCATTTCAATACATTTATAGGCAACCAAAACATGCTATTTCACATACAAATCATGCCATTAAAAATCTATCCATTTCACTACTCAAATCATAATCCAAAACATACTAAAACAATATGCCATGACCAACAATTTCACCTATCTTCTAAGTGCATTTTTCTCATCATCTTATCACCTACTTTAAACCTCAAATCATATCAATTAATCATCACAACAGCCATGACAAACATGCCAAAATACAAGGCCATTTATATACATCATATTTCACTTACCAAACTCATAAAATAAGCCAACCCAAATGGCCAAATACACAACAACATTTACATCATTTATGAGCCAAATCTCATGGCTAATATCATATCTCAAAACACATTATCATAGAGCCTATACATGACATATACCATATTTAGAAAGCATCAAAAGTACCAACAAGTTGATCGATAGTGTGACGGTGTTCTTGATGATCCCCGAGTCTGAACTAGCTTCGATTATCTATAAAACAGGGAAAGAACACACAAAGTAAGCTTTAAAAGCTTAGTAAGCCATATACAAATAAAATTACCACATGAATCAACATTATTTTCATCAATAGGTGAACTATGAGTAAGCACATATAAGCTCAGAAACCTTTCCCCATGTATACATATTCAATCTCATGAGTGAATTCATTAAATACTTCTCTTTTCAATACTTGTATGAATGTTGTACGTACCTGAGTCACTTAACCCATTCACATATTCTTTCTCGACTTGGCTTTGCCCGTTGAACCTTTTGGAATTGTTAAGGATACTTGGAGATCACATATAGCTCGTACAATGGCATACCTCAGATATGGTCTTACATGTTATCACATATCGATACCGATAGTGTAACACCCCTAATAACCCACATCCTTTGTCGGATTAGGTTATGAGGCATTATCAGCCAAAACACAGTCCAAAACAATCATTCATTTCTGAATATACAAAAAAAAAATTTATCTTCTTTATAAAAGTTTCACAACTAAAATAGCCACAAGTCAACAGTTCATATAAACCAGACATGCATATTTGATTTCCAAATATAACCAAATATCTAATCAATGTTTTGAAGCAACAAATATACATCAAGCCGTTTAGGTCATACATAAAAAAATCCATGCTCAAACCAAATGTCCTCTTCAACTATGACATTGAACAACCAGAACTTAATCAAAATTATAACATTTCGTATATCTAGCATGTATCAAAACATTCACTTGTATACATTTAGTTCTTACAATAATTATTAAACACATCATTTTGTAAACTAAAGCACATTTGTTTATTAATCCTTTCTACATGAAACATTAACAATCATTACTAAATGGTCAAATATATTTCTTACTTATTACAAAGTTTTATGCACATATTACTATATCAAAATAGACCATTTTAAAACACATATATCAAATAAAAGCATTCAATTTATTAACCCACCAAAAATGAGTCATTAACAACTATCATCAAATGGCCAAATATAACTTTTGAACCTATAAGTCTATGCACATTTTACCATTTCAATTTGAATCAATTGCAATAACTAATAATAAAATGTAACATGCTTATTCGGCATTCTAGTAATCATATGTAGACATTATTATTATTTTATAATCAACCAAAGAACACATGTACAGCCGATTCATTAATCAAATATTCGGTTCTCAAGTTAAAACTCCTCTGATCAAATTAAAACAATCATAGAACATATTTGTAATTTGCCATCACCAATCGAATATAAATAGCTAAATGCAAATAATGACATACCAACACTCAACCTATAATTTAATCACCAATACCATTTCATAAATAGCTTATAACCTCCATCTATATTTATAGTACACAAACCGAATTAACCATTACAAATGAATTAGGCTAACCATTATACAATCAGCTATTAATTCATCACTTACTCCATTACAAAGCCAAATCACAAGACTAACCACATATGCTAATCAAATCCCTATACCAAGCTTATTAAATGAGCTAGTTGTAAGTTGTTCATATCATTACTCGAATCAAGACATAAAACTAAACACCATTCATATATTTCATAAAGCATACTTACCAAAATGAGCATAAACCATGATCAAATATAATCGAACATAAGCATAATGATCAAGCCATTTTCGCATGGCTATATATATATATATATACAAATCCAAAATCGACCAAAACAAATACAAGCCTATACATGCCATAAGTTCAAAGTCAAACTTTTAAAATACCGAAATAACAAATGATAGTGTGATATATTTCCTTGACGGCCCCGAGCTCGTAACTAGCTTCCAAAATATATAAAACAGCAAACGAGCACACGTACAGTAAGCTTAAATAGCTTAGTAAGTCATAAGCAAATAAAACATTTCAATAATATACATAATTCAATTAAACTAAACTAAACCAAACAAATTATACCTTGTGTACATGAATTATGCTTACCAACTCAATCATTAACTCATAAACATTAATCATATAATGTCAGTGGTCGAATGGACATATACTCATAACATAAATAATTCTCACTTTATAATGCATATTTCATATTTAAATCATAAGTACACATTTACCTTATTTTCTCAATCATTTAACTTAGCACATACTTGACCTTTTAGCTCAATTTCACATTCGATCTTTACTTAATATTACCCGTGGAACCATTCAGAATTAATAAGGATACTCGGATAGTCGAAAAGCTCGTACAATGCCAATGTCCTAAACATGGTCTTATAGGTAATCACATATAGATGCCACTGTCCCAGACAAGGTCTTATACGTAAATCACAAATCGTTGCTAACGTCCTAGACGTGGTCTTACACGAATCACATATCGGAATCCTATGTCATGACATATGTATCCTAACTATTCCTAAGGTTCGTACGGGGCTTTAAGCATCATAACTCGATCAATTCAGGCTCGTAAATACTTTTCCCATACTTATACAAATTCGATTTGAACATACATATACAATTTATAATTCAATTCGGTTTTAACGACATTTACTTACTTATGAACTTACCTCACACGAAGACGAACAGAACGGGTCGACTATTCAACAACTTTAGATTTCCCCCGATCCAAATTCGATTTTCTCTTTTCTTAATCTAAATTAATATAAATTAAACTTATTTAATCATATATTCAATCAAGTTCATCCAAAAATACATAAATGGGCAAATTACACTTTTGCCCCTAACATTTCACATTTTTCACAATTTAGTCCCTATTTCACAAAACACAAAATATTTAAAATTTGAATACACCCATGTTAGGCCAAATTTACCCCTAGTCCATATAAGCCCATATGTTTCATTTATTTCACATTTTGACCCCTCAATTTGCAAAATTTAGAATTTAATCCTAAATAGACATTTTTATCAAAAATCACTTAATTAAACTTGACAATCTAACAACATATATTTATTTTTAATCATCAAAAAACAAAGATCTCAAGCTATCAGCAATGGAAAATCACAAAATCGACAATCAATTCAAAAATTCAAGCATGGGCTAGCTAGTATTCGAAGCAACGATATAAAAAACGTAAAAATTATCAAAAACTGAACAAATTACATTCCTATATCAAAGAAGACAAAGGCTGAACCTAGTTTTCTCAACAATGGTGTTTTTCACCTTTAACTTTCGGCAATAGTGAAGAAAAGATGAACAAAATGTTGTTTTATTTTAAGTTAATAACATTATTTACAAATTACTAATTTGCTATTAATGAAAACATTTAAAATTCATATAATGGATGGCCATTTATGTAATATTCCACTAATTATGGTCTAAAATAATCTCAAGGACCTCATATTTAATAAAACATAACAAATAAATACTTTAATAAATAGAAAGCCACTTTTGCATTTTACGCGATTAAGTTCTTTTAATTAAATCGAACACTCAAACGATAAAATTTTCACACGAAATTTTCACCCATATAAATTAACATGCTGTAAACACCAAAAATAATATTAAAATATTTTTTTGAATAGGAATTGTGGTCCCGAAACCACTGTTCTTAATAGGGTCTAAATTAGGCTGTTACAACTCTCCCCCCTTAAAGATTTTCGTCCTCGAAAATCTTACCAGTGAATAGGTTAAGTTAACGTTCTCTCATAGCATCCTCGGGCTCCCACGTAGCTTCTTCAACTCAGTGTCGGTGCCATAGGACTTTCACTAAAGAACTTTCTTATTTCTCAATTCTTTAACCTCGCGATCTAAAATTCAGATAAGTTCTTCTTCATATGTCATATCGGATCGAATCTCAATCTCAGACAGAGAAATCACACGCGATGGGTCAGATTGATATCGTCGAAGCAAAGAAACATGAAATATGTTATGGATATTTTCTAACTCGGGTGGATCAACAGTCTGTAAGCAACTGGCCCAATACGCTCAATAATCTCATAAGGCCCAATAAATCTCGAACTCAATTTGCCTTTACGACCGAATCGGAGTATCATCTTTCACGGTGGGACTTTCAAAAACACTTTATCCCTGATCTAAAATTCAACATCTTTATGTTTCAAGTCTGCATACGAGTTCTGACGATCTGACGCTAGTTTCAAACTATCGCGAATCACTTTCACTTTCTGTTCAGTCTCTTTAATCAAATCGACCCCTTGTATCTTATTCTCACTGAGCTTAGTCTATACAAAGGTGTTCGACATTTGTGACCGTACAAAGCCTCATAAGGTGCCATTTTGATACTCTATTGAAAACTATTATTATACGCAAATTTAATTAGTGTCAAGCATCGTTCCCACGTACCTTTGAACTCAAGAATGCAACATCTCAACATATCCTCGAGTATCTGAATAATTCATTCGGACTGACCATCTGTCTGCGAATGGAAAGCAATGCTAAAATGTAATTTCGTACCTAATGCATCTTGAAGTTTCTTCCAAAACCGCGATGTGAACCTCGAATCTCTATCCAAAACAATAGAGATAGGTACTCCGTGCAATCTCACAATCTTAGAAATGTACAACTCAGCAAGCTTATCAAGCGTGTAATCTGTGAGAATCGGAATGAAATGAGTTGATTTAGTCAATCTATCCACAATAACCCATATCGCATCTTTCTTGCCCAATGCCAAAGGCTAACACAATACAAAATCCATCATGACTCTGTCCCATTTCCATTCGGGTATCATAATCGGTTGAAGTAACCTAGATGGTACCTGATGCTCGGCTTTGACTTGTTGACAGATTAAACATTTTAAAATAAAGTCTGATATGTCTCGTTTCATACCATGCCACCAGTAAAGCTGTTTCAAATCGTTATACATTTTTGTGCTTCCCGGATGAACTGATAATCGACTGCTATGTGCTTCATTCGAAATCATTCGATGCAACTCCGAATTTCTCGGAACACATATTCTACCTCTGAATCTTAAACAATCATCATCATCAATCTAAAATTCTGAATCAATATTCGAATCACATTGAACCCGTTTTGCTAACAATTCATTATCGAATTTTTGAGCTTCGCAAATCTGCTGCATAAATAATGGTCTCGCTTTCAACTCAGCTACAATCGAGCCATCATCAGATAGAGCCATATGCACATTCATTGTATGTAGAACAAAGAAAGCTTTTCGACTTAGAGCATCAGCAACTACATTGGCCTTTCCCAGATGGTAGTCAATTACAAGCTTGTAATCTTTTAACAACTCTAACCATCTTCGTTGTCGTAAATTTAGATCTTTTTGAGTCAAGTATTTTAAGCTTCGTGATTGGAGTAAACATGACATTTCTCACCGAACAGATAGTGGCACCAAATCTTCAATGCAAACACAATAGCTGCCAATTCCAAATCCTGTGTCGGATAGTTCTTTTCGTACAGCTGTAACTGTCTCAAGGCATAAGTTATAACTTTGCCTTTCTGCATCAAAACACAGCCCAAACCATTCAAATATGAATAACTGAAGATTACGAATTCTTTACACGATTCTGGCTTAACTAGCACCGGAGCTTCAGTCAACAAAGCTTTCAACTGATCAAAACTTTTCTGGCACTTTTCTGACCACTCAAACTTAATATCTTTCTGAAGTAGTCTCGTCATTAGGGTTGCAATCATCGAGAAACCTTTTACAAATCGTCTGTAATATCTAGCAAGTCCCAAAAAACTTCGGACTTTAGAAACATTTCTCGGAGGCTTCCAATCTAGTATTGTAGAAATTTTACTCGGATCAACCCGAATACCCAATGTTGATACAACATGTCCTAAGAAACCAACTTCGCGCAACCAGAACTCACATTTACTGAACTTCGCATACAACTATTTATCACGCAAAATCTGTAGCACAATTCTCAAATGTTAGGCATGCTCAGATTCATTACGGGAATAGATCAAAATGTCATCTATAAACACAACTACAAATCGATCCAAATACTGTCTAAAGATTCGATTCATTAAATCCATAATTGTAGCAGGTGCGTTAGTAAGTTCGAAAGGCATAACCAAAAACTCATAGTGTCCGTACCCTAGTTCAGAGAGCAGTTTTTGACACATTGGAGTCTTTAACTCGTAGCTGATAGTAACCCGATCTTAAGTCTATCTTTGAAAACACTGTATCCCCTTTCAACTGATCGAACAAGTCATCAATTCATGGCAAAAGATATTTATTCTTTATAGTCACCTTATTGAGCTATCGATAGTCGATACACATTCTCATAGTTTCGTCTTTCTTTTTCACAAACAAAACCAATGTACCCCAGGGAGAAAAACTCGGTCGTGCGAAGCCTCTATTAGTTAATTCTTCCAACTAAGCTTTCAACTCTTTTAATTCAGTCGGTGCCATTCTATACGGAGCTAATGAAATCGAAGTTGTCCCTGTCACTAACTCAATGCCAAACCCTACCTCTCAGATTGGTGGCAAACCTGGTAATTCTTTAGAAAACACATCTAGATAGTCACACATTACTGGTATTGATTCAATCTTCTTTTTGGCCACTTTAGAGTCGAGCACATAGGCAATGTAAGCTTCACAACCCTTTCTCACATACTTTTGAGCTAACATCGAAGATATCACTGCTAGTAAACCATTCAAATCATTAGACTGAATTCAAATAATCTCATCATTCTGGCATCACAAATCAATAGTCTTCCGTTTGTAGTTCACTATAGCATCATGCAATGTTAGCCAATCCATACCCAGAATTATATCAAACTCGTCGAATGGCAACAACATCAAATCAACTGGAAAGCATGAATCTTGAATCATCAACGGGCAATTCTTGCATACTTTATCAACCAAAACACACCGGCCTAAGGGGTTCGATACTTTAATCACAAACTCAGTAGACTCTACATGCAAAGTCTTACTGGATACTAAAGTTTCACATACATAAGAATGAGTCAATCCAGGATCAATCAATGCAACAACACTAGTATCATAGAGAGTGAAAGTACTGGTAATCACATCTGGAGACGAAGCTTCTTCACGAGTGCAGATATCATAAGCTCTGGTAGGTGCGCGAGTCTCAGATCTAACAGTTGTGTCTTTAGTTCCCCTCTGACTGCCACTTACATTACCCATATTTCTGGGTGGTCTATCTCAAGCTACCGTGTTACTCGGCCTCGTATTCTACTTCATGTCTTACTCAACCAACTCAAGGCATTCACGAATGAAGTGATCCATCCAACCACATTTAAAACAAGCCTGATCATTCAATCTACAATTGTCGGGATGTCGTTTATCGCAATGTTTGCACTCAGGTTGGTTCATTCGAATGTTTCCAACACTAGCTAATGAGGTAGCTCTCAAACTCACAGGTGGTCTGTCTTGATCACGTCTAAAATAGCCTGCAGTAGCCTTTGAACGGCTAAAGTCATCTCAAAATTTCTTTGATGCCAACTGAAATGTTTTACCCGATGATCTTTTTCGTGAATCTCTAGCTTCAAAGTAAGCCTTTCTTTTCTCTTTCCCGAGCTCTTCGGCTTTGTATGCTCGCTCGACTAGTACAATGAACTCTTTTATTTCAAGTATTCCAACTAACAGCTTAATGTCTTCATTCAACCCGTCTTCAAATCTTTTACACATTATAGCTTCAGTCAAAACACATTCCCTAGCATATCTGCTGAGTCTCACAAATTCCCATTCATAGTCTATTACGGTCATACGACCCTGTTTCAACTCAAAGAATTCTTTGCGTTTTTGATCAATGAATCTCTGACTGATGTACTTCTTACGGAATTTAGTCTGAAAGAACTCCCAGGTCACCCACTCTTTTGGAACTACTGATATTAATGTATTCCACCAATGATACGCAGAATCTCGAAATAAGGATACAACAAATTTTATACACTCGTCAGGGGTACAGGATAGATCATCAAACACACAAATAGTATTATCGAGCCAGAATTTAGCTCGCTCAGTATCGTCATCAATAGTGGCTCTAAATTCTTTAGCCCTGTGTTTTCTTATTTTATTAACCGATGGCTTATTTAATCTTATCGGATCAATTACTTGAGGTAACACGGGTATCTGAGGAGGATTAGGCCAGGGTGGGGATTGTTAAATAGATAGATTTGCCCAGATATGTTGTGTGAACCATTCGTTCATCATCTGGAAGAAGGCTTGCTTAGCCTCTCCCTCGTGGCTACTCAAAATCTGCCTAGAATTAGCTGGCGCTGCCCCTTAAGCACGAGTGGGCACATTACTTTCCACATCATCAACTACAGCTAGATCGAGATCCATTTACTATACAAAAACACATTCTAATTGTCAGGAATCATCACACTATCGCAGTTTATAAATATGGCATGTATAGCTAGACTCATACGCGCTACGTTAGTCCTAAAATCGAGTAAACTGTAGCTCTAATACCAATAAAATGTAACACCCCTAATAACTTACATCCATCGTCGGATTAGGTTATGAGGCATTATCAACCAAAACACAGTCCAAAACAATCATTCATTTCTGAACATACAAAAAAAATTATTATCTTCTTTATAAATTAAATCGATTAAGTCCTTTTAATTAAATCAAGCACTCAAACGATAAAATTTTCACACGAAATTTTCACACATATAAATTAACATGCTGTAAACACCAAAAATGATATTAAAATATTTTTTTGGCTCAGATTTGTAGTCCTGAAACCACTGTTCCGAATAAGGTCTAAATCGGGCTGTTATAGATAGCCCAGCTATGGTCTTACACGAAATCAAATAATGATGCCAATGTCCCAGACATGGTCTTATACATAATCACATAATGATGCCAATGTCCCAGACATGGTCTTACGCATAATCACATCTCGTTAATCCTAATGTCATGACATTCGTATCCTATACTATTCCTAAGGTTCGTACAAGACTTCTAGATATTGTAACCCTATCGATTCTTGCTCATATTTGACCATTCAACATTCATAGTAGTTCAATGACAATTGAACATATATAATTCAATTTAAAGACATTTATTTGCATATGAACTTACCTTGTATTTGGAATAAACGGACGAGATCGACTATTCGATAACCTTTGATTTTCCTTGATCTAATTCTGATTTCTTTCATTCTTGATCTATATACATTCAAAATTAACTTATTTATTCATAAAATCATTCAATTCAGTCCAAAAACACATATTTGGACATTTTTACACTTTAGCCCCTAAAGCTCCACATTTTTACAATTTAGTCCCTATTTCACAAATACCCAAAATTCATGAAATTTCATTGAACCCAAGCCTAGCCAAATTTCATATAGGTCCCAAGCCTAAAACTTTCATTTATTTCACATTTCAACCCCACAATTTACAAATTTCACAAATTAATCCCTAATAGGCATTTTTACTCAAAATCACTTAACAAAACTTGTATAACTATCAACAAATATTCATTTTTCATCATCAAACATTAAAAAACTCAAGTATTCATCAATAGCACTTCACAAAATCATTAACAACTTCAAAAAATTAAGGCATGGGCTAGCTAGAATACGAAGCAACGATTACAAAAACATAAAAATCATCAAAAATCGAGCTCAAAACACTTACCAATCAAGCCTTGCAAGTGTTGAACCCTAAATGCATAAAAATGGATTCCTTCCTTGAGTATTCGATGGGTAAATGAAGAGAAAAAGATGATAATTGACTTTGTTTTATTTATTTATTCATTAATAACCAATTTACTATTTTAACCTTAGTTAATAAACTTTAAAAACACATAATATAAGGCCATCTATGTCAAATTCCACTATAAATGGTTTAATAACATCATAAGGACATTTCATTTAATAAACCATAGCAATTAAGCACTTTAAACAAGTAGAATGCAACTTTTGCATTTTACGCGATTTAGTCCCTTTTCTCAAATTGAGCTATTGAACGATAAAATTAGCTCACGAAACTTTCATACATACACACAATCATGCTGTAAACAAATAAAATAATATTAAAATAATTTTTTGACATCAGATTTGTGCTTCTAAAATCAGTATTCTAATTTAGCTAAAACCGAGCTGTTACAACTCTCCCCCCTTAGGAATTTTCGTCCCTGAAAATATTACCAGTGAATATGTTCGGGTATTGGTTTCTCATAACATCCTTGCGTTCCCACGTAGCTTCTTCAACCCCCTGTCGATGCCATAATACTTTCACTAATGCAATTCTCTTATTTCTAAGTTCTTTGATCTCACGAGCTAAGATTCGAATCAGTTCTTCACTGTACGATAAATCTGGCTGAATTTTAACTTCAGTCGGGGAAATAAAATGTGAAGGGTCAGATCAATATCTTCATAGCATCAATACATGAAACACATTATGTATCTTTTCTAATTCAGACGGTAAAGATAGCCGATAAGCAACTGACCCGACTCGCTCTATAATCTCATACGGTCCGATGAATCGCAGACTCAATTTCCCTTTTTGACAAAACTATAATATATTTTTCCACGGTGATATTTTAGAAATACTCTATCCCCGATCTGAAACTCAATATCTTTCCTTTTCAAATCTGCGTACGATTTTTGCCAATCCGAAGCTGCTTTCAAACTATTGCGAATTACTTTCACTTTTTCTTCTGTTTCCCTGATCAAATCAACTCCATCAATCTTATTCTCGCTTAACTCAGTCCAGTACAACGGTGTTTGACATTTACGGCTGTATAGAGCTTCGTATGGTGCCATCCTTATACTTGATTGAAAACTATTATTGTAAGCAAATTCAATCAGCGTTAAATATTTCTCCCAGCTACCCCTAAACTCGAGAATGCAACAACGTAGCATATCCTCAAGTATCTGAATAACTCGCTTAGATTGACCATCCATCTGTGGGTGAAATGCAGTGTTAAAATGCAGCTTTGTGCCTAAAAATTCTTGCAATTTCTTCCAAAATCACAAAGTGAATCTCGGATCTCTATCCAAAACAATAGAAGTAGGCACTTCGTGCAATTTCACAACTTTGGAAACATATAACTCAGCGAATCTATCGAGTGAATAGTCTGTAGGCACCAGGATGAAATGCGCAGATTTCATTAATCTGTCAACAACAACCCAGATTGCATCTTTCTTTTTTGGAGTTAAGGGTAAACCCGAAACAAAGTCCATTGTTACTCGATCCCACTTTCACTCGGAAACCATAATAGGCTGTAATAAACTTGACGACACTTGATGCTCAGCCTTGACTTGCTGACAAATCAAACATTTTGAAACAAATTCTGAGATATCCAGTTTCATGCCATGCCACCAATAAAACTGTTTCAAATTATTATACTTTTTGTGCTTTCAGGGTGTACTGATAAACAATTATTATGTGTTTCATTCAAAATAATCTGAATCAACTCTGAATTTCTCGGAACATATATTCGATCTCTGATTCTCAAACAATCATTGGAATCAAATTGAAATTCTGAATCAGAAATTGACTCACACTGAACCTGTTTTGTTTGTAGTTCATTATCAAACTTTTGAGCCTCATAAATTTGCTATATAAACAATGGTCTCGCTTTCAACTCAGCTACTAACGAACCATCATCAGACAAAGCTAACTGTGTATTCAAAGCACGTAAAGCAAATAAAGACTTTCGACTCAAAGCATCAACAACTATGTTTACTTTCCCCGGATGATAGTCTATTACCAATTTTTAGTAATTCTAACCATCTCTACTGTCGCAGACTCAAATCTCTCTGAGTCATTAGATATTTCAAGCTTTTGTGATCGGTATAAATATGGCATTTCTCACCAAACAAGTAATGGCACCAAATTTTCAATGCGAGTACAATCGCAGCCAATTCCAGATCGTGTGTTAGATAATTCTTTTCATGTGACTTCAAATGTCTCGAGGCATAAGCTACAATTTTGCCTTCCTGCATCAAAACACAACCCAGGCCATTTAACGATGCATCACTGAAAATTATAAATTCTTTACCCGACTTAGGCTGAACTAACATTGGAGCTTTAGTCAATAAAGCTTTTAACTGCGTAAAACTTTTCTGGCATTTATCTGACCACTTGAACTTAAAATCATTTTGAAGCAATCTTGTCATCGGAGTTATAATCATCGAAAAGCCTTTTACAAATCGTCTATAATATCTCACTAGTCCTAGAAAACTGTGTACCTCAGAAACATTTCTTGGAGGCATCCAATCTATATTCGCAGATATCTTACTCGGATCAACCTGGATACCATCAGCTGAAACAATATGTCCCAGAAATCCAACCTCTCGTAGCCAAAACTCAGATTTACTAAACTTTGCAAAGAACTGTTTATCTCACAAAGTTTGCAATACAATTCTCACATACTTGGCATATTCAGATTCATCACGAGAGTAAATCAAGATATCATCAATAAACACAACTACGAATCGGTCTAAATACTGCCTGAAAATCTGGTTCATCAAGTCCATAAAAACAGCAGGTGCAATCATTAGTCTAAAAGGCATAACCAAAAATTCATAATGTCCATACCTTGCTCTAAATGTAGTTTTTGGCACATCGGAGTCTTTAACTCGAAACTGGTAATAACCCGATCTCAAATCAATTTTCAAAAACACTGTTGCCCCTTTTAAGTGATCAAAAAAATCATCAATCCGCGGTAGAGGGTATTTGTAATATCCCGAATTAGGGCCTAATCGGAATAGTGGTTCTGTGACCACAAATCTGAGATAAAAATAATTATTTTATAATTATTTTGAGGTTTATGATATGATTGTATGATTGTGTGAAAATTTCGTGACGAAATTCTATGCATAAAGTGCTTAAGTTGAAATTAGGGACTAAATCAAATAATTTGCAAAACTTGCATTCTAGAAGTTTTTAGTATGAAATTACTTTGGAATATTAATGAGGAGGTCTTAAATAGCAATTTGACCAATTTCTAAAATTTGGGACAAAAATGGGCTTGTACATGAAAATTTTGAAAGAAAGGTATTAAGGGTATTTTGGTCATTTGGTAATTAAAAGAGTAGAAAAAAGGAAAAAGATGGAAAAATATGTCCATCTTCATCATTAGGATGAAAAATTAAAGGGTTCTCCATAGCTAGGGTTTGTTTCAAGCTTCCAAGCTCCATAGTAAGTGATTCCAAGCCCCATTTTTAATGTTCGTTATGTTTTTGGAGTCCCGCTAACTTGATTTAGCTTATGCTAGCAATAATTTAACCTAGGGTTCATATTTGGAAAAATACCCATAGGTGAAATTTGTGTATTTTGGTGTTTTATGATAGAATATGAGGTTTTAAATTATGCTAGACAACTTGTGCTACTCGGTTTTAAGTGAAAACGAGAAAAATGGCTTAATCGGTAAAAATACCTAATAGTCATAAGTACATGTTAGAGTGTGAAATTGATGCTGCCATAGAAGGGAAAAATGATCAGCATGTCATAAAACATAAGAAAATAGGATGAAGTTTAAGTCCTGAGCCTAGGGGCAAAAGTGTAATTTTGCAAAAGTTTAGGGGCAAAAATGGTAATTTTGCCAAAGTTCGTATTTGGGCTGTTTTGATGAATGCATGTATTAAATAAGATTAATTTGGCATTATAGATCAAGAGAAACGAGATTCAAGTCGTGGTCGAGGGAAAAACAAAGTTTACGAGGAATAGGCTTGATTGCTAATATTTTGTATCGAGGTAAGTTCATGTGTAAATGTAGTAACATAATTGTCACTTTAAATAATTTAATGTTATTTATGTGATATGATGATTAATATCATGAAATATTATGCTTTATGGTTATTATTATATAATATGTAAATTATGAATTGCTACCGAGTATCGGTTTCGATGTTCCGTGGAAGACGGCAAAGATGTGTAATCGAGGAAAAAGCCCGTTTGAACCTTGGGAATAGATTAGAATACAAGTGACATGTCACTAGGATGGTTGGGCATCCAAACTCGTTGAGTTGAGTCCGAGTTCACTTATGTACGCAAATATCCGAACTCGTTGAGTTAAATCCGAGTTCGTGAGATGTAACTAGGCATCCGAGCTCGTTGAGTTGAGTCTGAGTTCACTTATGGATGCGAACGCTCGAGCTCGTTGAGTTGAGTCCGAGTTCGCTTATGGGCGGGTTACATGGTAGCTTGGCTACATATGTGGCACTTATGTACAAACTTTCCGTGTATTTGAATTATATTCTGATGTGTTCAACGGGTGAATCTTAAGAGAATAAGGAGAATTCCTAAAATGAAGGTGACATGTTGGTAAGTGTGGTAAATGAGAAAATTTGACAGGTATGATGAAATCGTAGCATGATATTAAATGCAAATGTAACATGAATGTCTTGGTGTTGTTTATGCAAATGATGTTTTTATGTGGAATTGCATGATTATGTTACTTACTATTTGCATGTGAACTTACTAAGCATTTATGCTTACCCCTTCCTTTTTCCTTCATTGTAGTTTTGACAAGCCGGCTTGAGAATCGGGATAGGTCGAAGGCTCGCTCACACTATCCGAAGGCCTAAATTGGTAAAATGGCTTGTGTATCTTGAATGTGGGATGTATGGCAAAATACTCATTTTGTGTAAATGATCTTATGATATGATTATGCTTTGGCAAGAAAAGAGTTTGTGAATGATTAGCCATTGGAATGGCCAATCTAAATCATATTTGATGTCATGTATGTTTAATGTGTTACTTAGTCCATGGAAAACCATAAAATGGTGAAATTGGTTATAAAACAGAATATTGCTGCAGCAATGATGTGAATTTGAAAAATCACTAAAAATATTGGAAATGAACTTAAATGATGAATAAGTTATAGAATCGAAGCTTAATGAGTCTATTTTCATATGGATTGAACAAAACAGGTATATGAATTATAATTTATGAGACATTTGAATTTTTGTGAAATAGGGCCTGAGTGATTTCTAGATCCTCTATTCTGACTTTGGAAATTCACCATAAATTGTATAAAAATAATTATAAGTTATGCTTTATATTTACATATTTCTTATTGAGCCTAGTTTTAAGAGATACAAACGGCTTAGTCTTTTGAGTTCTGTACAAAGAGAAAAATGGTTCGTAGTGAACAGAGGTCAAAGCAGTCAAATGCGGAAATGGGATAAAATTTAACTAATAAACTATACTAATTGACTTGACCAAAAATTCTAGAAAAAAATTAGTAGATAGATATATGAGTTTCGTTTCAAGGAAAATTTACGGATCTTAATTTCGAGTTTCGAAACTCGAGATATGAATTTTTAAGCGACTATGATGCAGGTAGCTAGCTTGTCTGGAATTTCTAAAATAAATTGTTTGAGTTGTTTAATTGATGAAATTAAGTTTAGTAACACCTCGTGCTCGACTCCGGCGACGGTCTCGAGTACGGGGCATTATATTTGGTGGTATCAGAACAGGTTTAGTCAGTTCTCGGACTAATGTGTTGTATGTATGGGTTTTGCTATACATGCCATATATATATATTGTGATAGTGTGACGACTTCTGACCTTTTAAATGATTTTTTTATAGTAAATGGATCCCGATCCAGCTGTGGCTGATGATGTAGAGAGTAATGCACCAGCTCCGGCTGAAGGGGCGGTACCAACTGAAAATCCACCTCCTACTGTTGGTCAAGGAGGAGGAGAAGGGGCTCAAGAAGCCTTTCTCCAAATGATGAATGCTTGGTATACTGAGTTTGTTCGTACGAACCCGAATGCACAACCTCCCCCACCTCCCCCGATTCCTCAACCTGTACCCTCGATGCCTCAAGGTGTGAATTAGATAAAATTTTATAGAACTCCAGTTGACAAAATCCGCAAGCAAGGGGCCGAAGAATTCAGGGCAAATATTGATGATGATACCGAGAAAGTAGAGTTTTGGCTCGAGAATTCTATTCGAGTATTTGATGAATTGTCGTGTACACCTGAGGAATGCTTAAAATGTGCTATATCATTGTTGAGGGATTCAGCCTATCATTGGTGGAAGACATTGATTTCAGTGGTGCCGAAAGAGAAAGTGACTTGGGAGTTCTTTCAAGAAGAATTTCGGAAGAAATACATCAGTGAAAGATTTGTTGATCAGAAGCGTAAAGAGTTTCTTGAGTTGAAGCAGGGCAACATGACAATTACTAAATACGAAAGGGAGTTCGTCAGGTTGAGTAAGTATGTTAGAGAATATATTCCTACAGAGGCTAAAATGTGCAGACGATTTGAAGACGGACTCAATGAAGATATCAAAGTATTTGTTGGGACTCTTGAATTAAAAGAAATGGTAGTACTTGTTGATCGAGCTTGCAAGCCTGAAGAACTACTTAAAGAGAAGAAAAAAGTAGAGGCTGAGACTAGAAGTTGGAAGAAAAGATCGACGAGCAGTTCATTCTCACAGCAATCTAGAAAATCTAGAAATATGAATCCTCGTTTTCAGATTTCAGCCAGACAATCATATGGAAATTCTAAGAAACAAAATGTGGGTCTTAAATCTCAGACTACTATCTACTTCCGTGGCTAGTGTGGGGAAATCGAGATTTGTTAAGTCCGAGTGCCAACGGTGTGGTAAAAATCATTTTGGCCCATGTAGAGCGAATGAATGTTTTCAGTGTGATTCTCCGGATCATTTTATTAGAGACTACCCAGAGAGAGTTGAGAAAGAAAAATTTCAGAGTGTAAAAGCTAGTGGTGCAGACTCAAGGGGAAGATATTCGAGAAAAGCTAGAAATGAAACAAGCAGCAAGAATGTAATCAAGGATTCAGTAGCTAAACTTGAAGCAAGGGCTCCAGCTAGAACTTATGCCATAAAGGCACGTGAAGATGCTTCATCACCCGACGTAATTACTGGTATATTTTCTTTTTATGATGTCAATGTTAATGCTTTGATTGATCCCGGTTCTACTCATTCATATGTGTGCATGAAACTGGTGTCTAGTATGAATATACCTGTTGAGAACACAGAATTTATGATTAAAGTGTCGAATCCGTTAGGCAAATGTGTGATAGTTGATAAAGTATGCAAGAAATGCCCTTTAATGATTCGGGGTCATTACTTTCCGGCCGACTTGATGTTGTTCCCGTTTGATGAATTTGATGTTATTTTGGGTATGGATTGGTTGACATTGCATGATGCTATAGTAAATTGCAAAGAAAAGGTTACAGAACTAAAGTGTGAAAGTGGTAAAATTCTGCGGGTTGAATCAGGCAAATCAGAGGCATTATCTAGTGTGATTTCTTCGATGTCGGCTCAGAGATATTTGAGAAAGGGTTATGAAGCTTATTTGGCGTATGTAATTAATACAAAAGAAATTGAAAAGAAAATTGAATCAGTGCCGATTGTGTGTGAGTTCGCGAATGTATCTCCAAAAGAGTTGTCGGGTTTGCCTCCAGTCAGGGAAGTAGAATTTGGTATTGAGTTGATATCAGAAACAGCTCCGATCTCGATTGCTCCATATAGAATGGCACCAGTAAAGTTGAAAGAATTAAAGTCGCAGTTGCAAGAGTTGACTGATAAAGGCTTTGTGAGACCGAGTTTTTCACCTTGGGGTGCTCCCGTGTTATTTGTGAAAAAGAAGAATGGTTCTATGAGATTGTGTGTTGACTATTGGCAATTAAACAAGGTGACAATCAAGAACAAGTATTCGTTGCCGAGAATTGATGATTTATTTGATCAGCTAAAAGGAGCAACATGGTTTTCAAAGATTAATTTGAGATCTGGGTACTATCAGCTACGTGTAAAAGAGTCGGATGTGCCTAAAACTGCTTTTAGAACAAGGTACAGTCATTATAAATTTTTAGTTATGCCATTCGGGTTAACAAATGCTCCTGCTGTGTTTATGGATTTGATGAATCGCATATTTCGGCCATACTTGGACAAATTTGTTGTGGTATTTATAGATGTCATCTTAATTTATTCGAAAAATGAGACAGCGCATGCCGAACACTTGAAGATAGTTTTGCAAACTTTGAGAAATAAGCAGTTATATGCCAAGTTTAGTAAAAGTGAATTTTGGCTTCGGGAAGTTGGATTTTTGGTTCATATTGTTTCCGGTGATGGTATACGGGTTGATCCTTGTAAAATTTCGGCTGTTGTTGATTGGAAACCACCGAAAAATGTAACCGAGGTTAGAAGTTTCTTGGGGCTAGCTGGGTATTATCGGCGGTTTGTAAATGGATTTTCTATAATTGCTGCTCCTATGACTAGACTACTCCGAAAGAATGTTAAATTTGAATGGACAGAAGAATGTCAACAGAGTTTTGAAGAATTGAAAAAGTTATTAACTAAAGCACCAGTGTTGGTACAACCCGAAACAGGTAAAGAATTTGTAGTGTATAGTGATGCTTCTCGAAATGGTTTAGGATGTGTACTTATGCAAGAAGGAAAAGTGGTGGCTTATGCTTGAGAGGCGCTTAAAATCTCATGAAAGAAATTATCCGACTCATGATTTGGAATTAGCTGCTATAGTGTTTGCTTTGAAGATTTGGCGACATTATCTGTATGGTGAAAAATGCCAAGTATATACCGACCACAAAAGTCTTAAGTACTTGATGTCACAAAAAGATTTGAACTTGAGACAGCGAAGATGGTTGGAATTATTGAAAGATTACGAGCTTGTAATTGACTACCATCCGGGAAAAGCGAATGTGGTTGCCGATGCTTTGAGTAGAAAGTTGCTATTTGCTTTGAGAGTTATGAATACTCAGTTAAAGATATCAAATGATGGTTCGATTTTAGCAGAGTTAAGAGCAAGACCGATGTTTTTACAAGAGCTTTGTGAAGCTCAGAAAAGCGATCAAGAGTTGCAAGCCAAAAGAAAACAATGTGAGGTTGATACAAGGTCAGATTTCAGAATCGGTTCTGATGGTTGCTTGATGTTTAAAGATCGGATTTGTGTACCGAAAAATGATGAGTTGATTCAAAAGATTCTGAATGAAGCACATAATGGTTGTTTGACGGTTCATCCGGGCAGTACGAAAATGTATAATGACTTGAAGAAAATGTACTGGTGGAATGGAATGAAGAGATATTTCCGAGTTTGTATCAAAGTGCTTAATTTTTCAACAAGTGAAAGCTGAACACCAAGTACCTTCGAGATTACTCAAGCCTATCATGGTTCCTGAATGGAAATGGGATCGGATTACTATGGATTTTGTATCAGGGTTGCCATTAACTCTAAAGAAGAAAGATGCCATCTGGGTAATAGTTGATAGATTGACTAAATCGGCTCATTTTATTTCGGTACGTACAGATTATTCTCTTAATAAGTTGGCTGAATTGTATATCAGTGAGATTGTTAGACTTCATGGAATATCTTTGTTAATCATTTCGGATAGAGATCCGAGATTTACTTCGCGATTTTGGCAAAAGTTGCAAGAGGCATTAGGTACAAAGTTAAATTTCAGTACTGCTTTTCATCCACAAACTGATGGATAGTCAGAGAGAGATTTAGATTCTTGAAGACATGCTCAGATGTTGTGTATTAAAATTTCAAGGTAGTTGGGAAAGATACTTACCGTTGGTAGAATTTGCTTATAATAATAGTTATCAGACGAGTTTGAAGATGGCACCTTATGAAGCATTGTAAGGTCGTAAATGTCGGACATCATTGTATTGGACTGAACTTAAGGAAAATCAGATTTATGGAGTTGATCTAATAAAAGAAACCGAAGAAAAAGTGAAAGTGATTCGAGATTGTTTGAAAGCTACTTCGGATAGACAGAAATCTTATGTGGATTTGAAACGAAAAGAAATCGAGTTTCAAGTTGGTGATAAGGTATTTTTAAAAGTGTCTCCATGGAAGAAAGTCCTTAGATTTGGACGGAAGGGCAAGTTAAGTCTGCGTTTTATTGGACCGTATGAAATAATTAAAAAGTTGGACCAGTAGCTTATCGGTTAGCATTGCCATCTGAATTACAGAAGATACATGATGTGTTCCTCATATCTATGCCACGACAGTATCGTTCGGACCCTTCACATATAATTTCACCGACAGAAATCGAGCTACGACCGGATATGACTTACGAAGAAGAACTGGTTAAAATTTTAGCTCGAGAAGTCAAACAATTAAGAAATAAAAGTGTCGCTCTCGTGAAAGTATTATGACAAAAGCACGGGGTAGAAGAGACTACATGGGAACCTGAGGAAACTATGAGAAATCAATACCCACACTTGTTTATCGGTAAGATTTTCGAGGACGAAAATCCTTAAAGGGGGAGAGTTGTAATATCCCAAATTAGGGCCTAATCGGAATAGTGGTTTCGTGACCACAAATCCGAGATAAAAATAATTATTTTATAATTATTTTGAGGTTTATGATATGATTGCATGATTGTGTGAAAATTTCGTGACGAAATTCTATGCATAAAGTGCTTAAGTTGAAATTAGGGACTAAATCGAATAAATTGCAAAACTTGCATTCTAGAAGTTTTTAATATGAAATTGCTTTGGAATATTAATGAGGAGGTCTTAAATCGGAATTTGACCAATTTCTAAAATTTTGGACAAAAATGGGCTTGTACATGAAAATTTTGAAAGAAAGGTATTAAGGGTATTTTGGTCATTTGGTAATTAAAAGATTAAAAAAAGGAAAAAGATGGCAAAATATGTCCATCTTCTTCATTAGGATGAAAAATTAAAGGGTTCTCCATAGCTAGGGTTTGTTTCAAGCTTCCAAGCTCCATAGTAAGTGATTCCAAGCCCCGTTTTTAATGCTCTTTACGTTTTTGGAGTCCCGCTAACTTGATTTATCTTATGCTAGCAATAATTTAACCTAGGGTTCATATTTGGAAAAATACCCATAGGTAAAATTTATGTATTTTGGTGTTTTATGATAGAATATGAGGTTTTAAATTATGCTAGACAACTTGTGCTACTCGGTTTTAAGTGAAAACGAGAAAAAAGGCTTAATCGGTAAAAATACCTAATAGTCATAAGTACATGTTAGAGTGTGAAATTGATGCTGCCATAGAAGGAAAAAATGATCACCATGTCATAAAACATAACAAAATAGGATGAAGTTTAATTCCCGAGCCTAGGGGCAAAAGTGTAATTTTGCAAAAGTTTAGGGGAAAATGGTAATTTTGCCAGAGTTCGTATTTGGGCTGTTTTGATGAATGTATGTATTAAATAAGATTAATTTTGCATTATAGATCAAGAGAAACGAGATTCAAGTCGTGATCGAGGGAAAAACAAAGTTTACGAGGAATAGGCTTGATTGCTAATATTTTGTATCGAGGTAAGTTCACGTGTAAATGTAGTAACATAATTGTCATTTTAAGTAATTTAATGTTATTTATGTGATATGATGATTAATATCATGAAATATTATGCTTTATGGTTATTATTGAATAATATGTAAATTACGAATTGCTACCGAGTATCGGTTTCGATGTTTCGTGGAAGACGGCAAAGATGTGTAATCGAGGAAAAAGCCCGTTTGAACCTTGAGAATAGATTAGAATACAAGTGACATGTCACTAGGATGGTTGGGCATCCGAACTCGTTGATTTGAGTCCGAGTTCACTTATGGATGCAAATATCCGAACTCATTGAGTTGAGTCCGAGTTCGTGAGATGTAACTAGGCATCCGAGCTCGTTGAGTTGAGCCCGAGTTCACTTATGGATGCGAATGCCCGAGCTCGTTGAGTTGAGTCCGAGTTCGCTTATGGGCGGGTTACATGGTAGCTTGGCTACATATGTGGCACTTATGTACAAACTTTTCCGTGTATTCTAATTATATTCCGATGTGTTCAACGGGTGAATCTTAAGAGAATAAGGAGAATGCCTAAAACGAAGGTGACATGTTGGTAAGTGTGGTAAATGAGAAAATTTGACAGGTATGATGAAATCGTAGCATGATATTAAATGCAAATGTAACATGAATGTCTTGGTGTTGTTTATGCAAATGATGTTTTTATGTGGAATTGCATGATTATGTTACTTACTATTTGCATGTGAACTTACTAAGCATTTATGCTTACTCCTTCCTTTTTCCTTCATTGTAATTTTGACAAGCCGGCTTGAGAATCGGGATAGGTCGAAGGCTCGCTCACACTATCCGAAGGCCTAAATTGGTAAAATGGCTTGTGTATCTTGAATGTGGCATGTATGGCAAAATACTCACTTTGTGTAAATGATCGTATGATATGATTATGCTTTGGCAAGAAAAGAATTTGTGAATGATTAGCCATTGGAATGGCCAATCTAAATCATATTTGATGTCATGTATGTTTAATGTGTTACTTAGTCCATGGAAAACCATAAAATGGTGAAATTGGTTATAAAACAGAATATTGCTGCAACAATGACGTGAATTTGAAAAATCACTAAATATAGTATAAATGGAATTAAATGATGAATAAGTTATAGAATCGAAAATTAATGAGTCTATTTTCATATGGATTGAACAAAACAGGTATATGAATTATAATTTATGAGACATTTGAATTTTTGTAAAACAGGGCCTGAGTGATTTCTGGATCCCCTATTCTGAATTTGGAAATTCACCATAAATTGTATAAAAATAACTAGAAGTTATTCTTTATATTTACATATTTCTTATTGAGTCTAGTTTTAAGAGATACAAACGACATAGTCTTTTGAGTTCTGTACAAAGAGAAAAATGGTTCGTAGTGAACAGAGGTCAAAGCAGTTGAATGCGGAAACAGGGTAAAATTTAACTAATAAACTGTGCTAATTGGCTTGACCAAAAATTCTAGAAAATAATTTTTAGATATATATATGTGTCTAGTTTCAGGGAAAATTTACGGATCTTAATTTTGAGTTTCGAAACTCGAGATATGAATTTTTAAACGACTGTGAGACAGTTAGCCAGCTTGTTTGGAATTTCTAAAATAAATTGTTTGAGTTGTTTAATTGATGAAATTAAGTTTAGTAACACCTCGTGCTCGACTCCGGCGACGGTCTCGAGTACGGGGCGTTACAGTATTTGTTCTTTATAGTCACTTTGTTTAGCTGTCTGTTGTCAATACACATTCTCATCATACCATCTTTCTTTTCCACAAACAATACGGGAGCACTCCAAGGCGAAAAACTCGGTCTAGCAAAACCTTTATTAGTCAACTCTTGCAACTGAGCTTTCAATTCTTTTAACTCTGTCGGGGCCATTTTATATGGAGCTATCGATATCAGTGTTGTACCTGGTACTAATTCAATACCAAATACAACATCTCTAATAGGTGGTAAACCTGGTAACTCTTCGAGAAATACATTTGGATACTTGCACACAACTGGTACTGATTCAATCATTGTTTCTATCATTTTTGTTTCAAGTACATAAGCAAGATATGCTTCATACCCCTTTCTCACAAATTCTGAGCTAACATAGACGAGATCACAATTGGAAAACTATTCAGATAATTGGATTCAATTTTAATAATCTCATTATTCTGATATTTCAGTTCAATTGTCTTTCATCTACAATTCACTATAGCACTATCCATCGTTAACCAATCCATACCCAAAATCACATCAAATTCATTGAACGGAAACAACATCAGATTAGCTGGAAAATAGAAATCTCGATGCATTAATGGACAATTCTTGCAGACTTTGTCAACCAAAATACATTTGCCTAAGGGGTTCGATACTCTAATCACAAATTCAGTAGCCTCTACTGGCAAAAGCTTACTGGATACTAAATCCATACAAATATAAGAATGAGTTGATCCTAGATCTATCAATGCAATCACATTAATATTATAGAGAGTGAAAGTACCGGTGATAACATTTGGAGATGACGCTTCTTCGCGAGTGCGAATAGCATAAGCTCTGGCAGGTGCTCTAGTATCAGATCTCGCAGTAGTGTCTCGTGTCTCACCTCTACCACCACTTATATTTCCAACATTTTTGGGTGGTCTCCCTTTAACTGAAGTATTACTCGGCCTTTTACTCTGAGCGTTATCTTTTTCAGCTAACTCTGGGCAATCTCTAATAAAATGATCTAATGATCCACATTTAAAACAGGCCCGATCATTCAATTTACATTCACCAAAATCCCATTTCCCACATTGTCTACATTCAGGTCGGTTTGGTTTTGCACTCCCGACACTAGCTATTGAGATAGCCGGAGCTTTAAAGCTCAAATGTTGCCTTTCACGATCTCTGTTTGAATGTCCCACTGATGCATTAGAGTGATTAAACGAGTCTCAAAATTTCTTCGATGAAGATTGATATAACTTACTCATCTGAATCTGCCTTTCTCTTTTCCTTACTAAGATCCTCAGTTTTACAAGCCCTCTCAACTAGAACGATAAATTCTTTCAACTCTAGAATTCTGACTGGTAATTTTATATCTTCATTCAATCCATCTACAAATTGTTTGCACATGATTTCTTCAGTGGAAACATATTCCCGGGCATACTTGCTTAACCGTACAAATTCTCTTTCATATTCAGTGAGAGTCATCTGACCTTGTTTTAACTCTAGAAACTCTTTATGCTTCTGATCAAGGAATCTTCTTCTTTCAAAATTTAGATTGGAAAAACTCCCAAGCAACTTATTCTCTAGGAATAATAGATATCAACGTTCTCCACCAATGGTATGTATTATCTCTCAGCAAAGATACAACACATTTGATACATTCATCAGAAGTACAAGACAATTCATCAAATACTCTGATTGTATTTTCGAGCCAGAACTCAGCTCTCTCCACATCATCATCAACAGTAACCTGAAACTCTTTAGCCCCATGTTTCCAAATCTATGCACTAATGGCTTATTCAACCTTTTCAATTTTATAACTTAAGGAATAATAGGGTTTTGTTAAGGAATAGGTGGGGGTAGAGGTTGTTGAGCAGCCGAATTCATTCAAACGAACTCCGTGAACCACTCACTCATCATATGGAAAAAGATTTGTTTAGCCTCTCCCTCGTGACTACTCATCACGAGTCTAGATTCAGTAGGCGCTGTCCCTTAAGCGGGAACGGGCGTGTTACTCTTTACATCGTCAGCTACAGCTCTTTCAGGATCTATTACTATATGAAAGCACACTTTAAGCTATCTGAAATTATCACACTATCTTAGTTTATATATATAGCATGTATAGCTAGACTCTTACACGCTATGTTAGTCCTAGAATCGACTAAATCGTAGCTCTGATACCAATAATTGTAACACCCCTAACCCGTATCCATCGCCGAAATAGGGTTACGAGGCATTACCAATCAAATCACAACACACGACATACATTTATCAAATATAAATCTATTATCACTTAAATATCAATCAAACATAATTACATTGTCCCTTATAAAGCTCTATGAGACCTTAAAACATTCTAGAAAAAAGTTTGGGACTAAACTAATAACATTTGAAAACTTTTGGAAACTTATAAAATTTTCATGTATACAGGGATCATACGCTCGTGTGAACAGGTCATGTGCCTCACACGGTCACCAGACACACCCTTGTCACAAACTGTGTGGAAACAGGGCATACATACTGACTTGCACCACACGGCTGGAGACACGCCCGTGTGCCATGGCCGTGTGAAATCTAGAGGGTATATTGACTTGGGTCACACGGCCGGCCACACGCCCATGTGCCAGCCCGTGTATCACACACAGCCAGTAGACACGTTTGTGTGTCTATGCCATGTAACTCACTGACTTGTTTAACTAAGTTACAGCAGATACACGGTCGAGTCACACGCCCATGTGCTCAACCGTGTAGGGTGAAATTAGGCTTGGTTTAAGCCACACTTCTCACCCTCCTCAAGCAAACCAAAACCACATCATTTCATATCATTTCAATACATTTATAGGCAACCAAAACATGCTATTTCACATACAAATCATGCCATTTAAAATCCATCCATTTCACTACTCAAATCATAATCCAAAACATACTAAAATAATATGCCATTACCAAAAATTTCACCTATCTTCTCTATGTACTTTTCTCATCATCTTATCATCTACTTTAAACCTAAAATCATACCAATTAATCATCACAACATCCATGACAAACATGTCAAAATACAAGGCCATTTATATACATCATATTTCACTTACCAACTCATAAAAAAAGCTAACCCAATTGGCCAAATGCACACCAACATTTACATCATTTATGAGCCAAATCTCATGGCTAATATCATATCTCAAAACACATTATCATATCACTAGCCTATACATGCCATATACCATATTTAGAAAGCATCAAAAGTACCAATAGGTTGATCTATAGTGTGACAGTGTTCCTAATGATCCCCGAGTCCGAGCTAGTTTCGATTATCTATAAAACAGGGAAAGAACACACAAAGTAAGCTTTAAAAGCTTAGTAAGTCATATACAAATAAAATTATCACATGAATCAACATTATTTCCATCAAGAGGCAAACTATGAGTAAGCACATTTAAGCTCACAAACCTTTCCCAATGTATACATATTCAATCTTATGAGTGAATTAATTAAATACTTCTCTTTTCAATACTTGTATGAATCTTGTACATACTTAGAAACACGGAAATTTATGCATTTTTACATACCTTTTTAACTTAAAATCATACAGTTTCGATAAAATTATTGTCGAAAAATAATTAATTTTTATAAAATAATTAAAGTGCACTTAAAATATGAACATGTTGAATTTTAGTTAATTTTATAATTAATTTTAATGAATTTTGGTTATTTTCGACAGATTTGCACAAAGGGCGAAAAATGGCTCGGCAGACACTCCTAGAAGCACAAAATTAAGAAGCAATTTGAAGTATCGAGGTGAACTAAATTTTGGCCTAAGACGGTCCAAAATTATATGCATTAATTCATAACATAATTAATTTTAATTTATATTCAATTTGATTTGGGTTAATAAATTATGATTAATTAATTATGAAAAAGTGGTCTAGTTGAACTGAACCAAGTGAACCGAACCGCCCAAGAAATGGATAGCCCAAAACCATCCCAAGAGCTGACCCAGATTAGCTTATTAGCTGATTATTTAAGCTTGCAAAGAGGCCCTTGAAGACTTGTTCAAGTTGCATTCAAACCCCTCCACAATTGGTGGCTTTGTAGATTTGCCCCAAGCCAAATTTAGGAAGGTTGAAACCATCAACCTTGCCACATGTGTGGCCAGCCAAGGGATGGCTCTTTGGCTACTATTTTTAGCTAATTTTAGCAGCCATATTCAGCTATATAAACCCCCTTGTCTAATCATTCAACACACCTCAATTCATTCACATCTTTTCTCTCTTCTCCCCACTTTCTCTCTTCTTTGCCATTCTAAAGTCTGTTGCTCTCTTGCTGATTTCCTCCCATTGAAAAGGGGTGTTCATCAGCCATTTTGGAGAAACATTGAAGTTTTCATAGAATATTTGATCAACGATGACAACAGAGAACGAAGAACGGAGCAAGCTAGTCAAGCCACGCAAAAACACCAGATTTGATTCTTGTTCCCTATCTCTTTAATTTTTGTTGTTGTTATGATGAACATATATATGAATATTTATGCTTTTGGAATGGTTAATTTAATAAATTTAGCTTGAATTTAATTCGTGTTAGGTTGATTGTATTTCGTCTTCTTAAATTGTTAAAATTGTGTTTATGTTGTTATAGGCCTTGGTAAGATGTTTGATTAAGTAAAATCATGACTAAGTTATTCTTGCATTACAATTGTTAGGTAACTAATGAATTAATTATTTAAACGGATTGAAATTGTAATTAATGGACACAGCACTTAATCAGTGCATGTTTAATCGTCTAAGGTAGCTGAAGGTTAAATTAGCAACGGTATCTGACGATACAATTGCCTTGTATAACTTGCAAGATTTTTGTGATTAAACTATTTCAAGGTAAGAATCTTTGTTACCTCACATAGTCTATTATGTGCTTATTAAATCGAGTTAATTGTTTGAATTGAAATAGGGATATGTTTAAGAGATTATTTCAATTTAATAAGTATGTATGTGCTATAACATATTTGCCTATTAAGATTTGTTTAATCGATTGAATTCACATAGAGATATGTCCAAGAGATGAATGGATTTTGGTAGGTGAGTATGTTCATAAGTTAGCAAATTACCAAGTTGCCGTGATTTATTCGTAACAATATAAACATGAGTTTAATAATTCTAAGTTAAGAAATGTAATTAATCTAGCACAATTATGTCATCTTAATTAAAATCGTATTCTAAAATCGTGCATTTGAGATTTATTTATTTAGTTTACTTAGTTTAAAAAATTAGTTTTTAATCACCCTCTTCAAAAAAAATATTTTTCTTCACCAAAGAGTTTTAAATAGCATTCATAAATAATTCTTTTCACAGTCCCTGTGGGTACGATAACTCAATGTTTACTTGTCACTTTATTAATTGTTGCAATTGTGTACACTTGCACATTTCTGTCGTTCCAGTACCTGAGTCACTTAACTCATTCACATATTCTTTCTCAACTTAACTTTGCCCGTTGAACCTTTTGGAATTGTTAAGGATACCCGGAGATCACATATAGCTCGTACAATGCCATATCCCAAATATGGTTTTACATGTTATCACATATCAATGCTGATAGCCCAGCTATGGTCTTACACGAAATCAAATAACGATGCCAATGTCCCAGACATGGTCTTATACGTAATCACATAACGATGCCAATTTCCCAGATATGGTCTTACACATAATCACATTTCGTTAATCGTAATGTCATGACATTCGTATCTTATACTATTCCTAAGGTTTGTACGGGGCTTTCGGATATTGTAACCCTGTCGATTCTTGCTCGTATTTGATCATTCAACATTCATACCAGTTTAATGACAATTAAACATATATAATTCAATTTAGATACATTTATTTGCTTATGAACTTACCTTGTAATCGGAAAAAACGGACTGGACCGACTATTCGATAACCTTTGATTTTTCCCGATCTAATTCTGATTTCTTTCGTTCTTGATCTATATACATTGAAAATTAAATTATTTATTCATCAAATCATTCAATTCAGTCCAAAAACACATATTTGGGCATTTTTACACTTTAGCCCCTAAAGTTCTACATTTTTATAATTTAGCCCCTATTTCACAAATACACAAAATTCATGAAATTTCATTAAACCCAAGCCTAGCCAAATTTCATCTAGGTCCCTAGCAGCCCAAAACTTTCATTTATTTCACATTTCAACCCCACAATTTACAAATTTCACAAATTAATCCCTAATAGGCATTTTTACTCAAAATCACTTAACAAAACTTGTATAACTATCAACAAATATTCATTTTTCATCATCAAACATTAAAAAACTCAAGTATTCATCAATATCACTTCACAAAATCATTAACAACTTCAAAAAATTAAGGCATGGGTTAGCTAGAATACGAAGCAATGATTACAAAAAACATAAAAATCATCAAAAATCGAGCTCAAAACACTTACCAATCAAGCCTTGCAAGTGTCGAACCCTAAATGCATAAAAATGGCTTCCTTCCTTGAGTATTTTATGGGTAAATGAAGAGAAAAAGATGATAATTGACTTTGTTTTATTTATTTATTCATTAATAACCAATTTACTATTTTAACCTTAGTTAATAAAATTTAAAAACACATAATATAAGGCCATATATGTCAAATTCCACTATCAATGGTTTAATAAAATCATAAGGACATTTCATTTAATAAACCAAAGCAATTAAGCACTTTAAACAAGTAGAATGTAACTTTTGCATTTTACGCGATTTAGTCCCTTTTCTCAAATTGAGCTATTAAACGATAAAATTAGCTCATGAAATTTTCACATATACATACAATCATGCTGTAAACACATGAAATAATATTAAAATAATTTTCTAAAATTAGATTTGTGGTTTCAAAACCACTGTTCTGATTTAGCTAAAACTGGGCTATTACAATATCATCGGAGATATTTTATACACCCAATATGTCGAGCTTTAATGAAAGAAAATAATTGAATGGAATAAAGGAGGAAGACAAAAATGGATGTACCAGCATCACTCAAACAGAAAGATCACCCAAAGGTTAGAAAAGGAGCAATAGTTACTATGTCATTAGTGCATTGAAACTCGTAGGCTAGCCATAGTTACTATATCATGCTATGATATCCTTTATGGAAAGACAAGGAAGGTTAAAGAAGGTGAAATAAGGTGGTGAATGGGTAAGGGTCAATAAAGAGAGAAGAATATGGATCAATAAGATTTGCCAAACTATTTTCGTGTTTCTAACACTTTTGATGCCTACTATTTTTGAATTTCATACCTGTCCCAAGCTTTAGAATGTTACAAGCTAAAAAGTCCTATGTAACCTAAATAGCCTTATACATGGATGAACATCATACTAGACATGTGTTATAACAACTCAGTATAGAACCTAGTCAGAACAATGGTTTTGGGACCACAAATCCAAATTAAAAAAATATTTTAATATTATTTTCCGTGTTTACAGTATGTGTTTAAGTATATGTGAAAGTTTCGTGTGTTAATTTTATCAATTGTGTGATTAATTTGATAAAAGGACCTAATCGCATAAAATGTAAAAGTTGATTGCCATATGTTAAGTGTGCTATTTGTTATGCCTCTTTAAATAAGAGGTCCTTATGTTGTTATTATGCCATTTATATGGTAAGTGGACAAAATTGACCTTATATGTTAATGTTTTGAATGTTTATTAATGAAGGGCAAAATGGTAAATGATGTATTAATATTAATATGTGTTATAATATTAGCCGAAATTATAAAAAGAAAAAGGAGAAAAGTCAAGCTTAGGGTTCGACTAGGAGAATTGGTGATTAAGGTATGTTTTGAGCTCGATTTTTGATGATTTTTACGTTTTTGGGATCGTTGCTTAGTAATCTATCAAGCCCATACCCTAATTTTTGAATTGGTTGATGATTTTGAAAGATGCCATTGATGAATTCATGTGTTTTATGATGTTTAATGATGAATTATGAAACCTTAGTGCTTGATATACATGTTTTGTAAAGTGATTTTGAGTAAAAATGCATATTATGGATTTAATTTAGAAAAGTGTAAATTGAGGGGTTGAATTGTAAAATAAATAAAAGTTTTGGGCTACTAGAAGTCCTTATGATATTCGGCTATGCATGGGTTCATTGAAATTATGTGTTTTTTGTGTTTTTGTGAAATAGGGGTTAAAATGTTAAAAAGTGAAAATGTGAGGGCTAATTTGTAAAATTCCCTAAAAATGTATATATGGATTGAATTGAATGATTTGTTGAATAAAGGATTAATTTTGAATACATATAGATCAAGAAAATAAGAATTCCGATTTAGATTGAGAGAAATCAAAGATAATCGAGTAAACGATCCAAATCGTCAAATCCGAGTACGAGGTAATTTTGTATGTGATAAATGATGTTATAGTTATGTTTTAATGCTTTGATAATGCATAAATTGTATAAATATCTTATTACGAGTTGAGCATGATGATGATCGACTATGTTCGGCACTAAGTGTGCGGTTCGAAATAGCTTTTGCTACAAATGTCACTAAGTGTGCTAGTTGAAATAGCTTCAGCTATATGAGGCACTAAGTGTGCGATACCGAGATAGCTTCGGTTTATTGAAATGGCACTAAGTGTGCAAGATTGTTACGACTTCGGCAAATCACTGATGCACTAATTGTGCGAATTCTTAAAGCATGGAAAGACTTCCGAATGAATTAATGTAATTGAACGAGAGAAGTGAATGAAATGAATAATTACGGGATAGTTTAGGTATGCTCGATACCTATGTGGTAGATGATACTATGTGTATAAAGCTTGATGAATTTGCATGAACATATTAAATGAGATAGAATAGAATTGATGGATGAATTGTGAATTACTAATTGTTTATTAGTTGATGTTTCATCTATTATAAACTGTTGATTATTCATGGTACGAACTTACTAAGCTTTAAAGCTTACTGTGTGAAATGTTCTCTGTTTTACAGTGTTATAAAGCTAGCTCGGATCTGGGGATCATCAGTGACATCAATCACACTATCGAACATCTATTTTGGTACTATTTTGAGAGTTGTATTAATAGTATATGGCATGTATAGGCTAATATCATTTTGGAATGTTTTGTGTTGTGAATATTAGCCATGAGATTTGGTTTATAAATGTTAATATGTATGGCCTTCTAAGTTGGCCTAAATGATTTTTTTGATAAGTAAGTTATATGATGTATATATGTTGCTTATATAATGGTTTAATTGTGAAATGTTGAGGTGGTAAAATTTGTGGTATGAAATAGGTGATAAGATAATGAGATTATACTTTTGAAACTTATGTAAGTTGTGATGATTTTGGTACATTGACTAGGTATGTTTTGGTTGAGAAATTGAGTAATGAATTGGATGGTAATTGAATGGTATGAATATATACAAATTGGTTGATTTGGTTGCCTAAGAATGTATGTAAATGATGCTAAAATGTTATGCTTTTGGAGTGCTTGAGATATGTGGAAATTTTGGCTTAAACCAAGCCTAATTTCACCCAACACAGTTGAGCATACGGGCGTGTGTCTGTTGTAATTTAGCTACTCAAGTCAGTCTCGAGCATGGCCTAGACACATGGGCGTGCCTGGTGGCTGTGGGAGGCACACAGCTTTGGTAAATGGGCGCGTGTGGCCATTTCGAAGGGTACATGGGCTAGAAACACGAGCATGTGGTCGGCCGTGTGACCTAAGTCAATTTTGACCACAACCAAGGTACAAGAGCATGTCTTGTGGTCGTGTGGTTAAGTTAGTATGTATGCCTTATTATGCCACGGTTTAGACACACGTGTAACATCCCAAAATAGGGCCTAAACGGAATAGTGGTTGTGAAACCACAAATCTGAGGTAAAAAAATATATATTCCAATTACTTTTTAAGGTTTATTCATTGATTGAATAATTATGTGAAAATTTCGTGAAGAAATTTTATGTATAAGTGCCTAATTTGATAATTAGGACTAAATTGTAAAATTAGCAAAATGTGTGTTCTAGATAATAAATGGGATTTAATTGACATGGGTTCTTAAAGTGGAGGTCCTTAATTAGTAATTAGACCATTATATTTATGTTTGGACAAAAATGGGCAAGAATAGGACAAATTTGAAAGAAAAGCCTTTAAGGGCATTTTGGTCATTTAGTAATTAAAAGAATTAAAAAGGGAAAATAAAGCCAAAATTGGTCCATCTTCTTCATGGAGGCTGAATATAGCATGGGGGAAGCCATGGTTAGGGTTTCCAAGCTTTCCAAGCTCCATAGTAAGTGATTCCAAGCCCCGTTTTTAATGTTCTTTACGTTTTTGGAGTCCCGGTAACTTGATTAAGCTTATTCTAACAATAATTCATGCTAGGGTTCATATTTTGAAAAATACCCATAGGTGAAACGTGTTTATTTTGATGTTTTATGGTAGAATATGAAGCTTGAAATTGTGTTAACAAACTTTTTCTAAGCGATTTTAAGTGAAAACGAGTAAAACGACAAAATCAGTAAAAATACCTAATGTTCATAAGTACATGTTAGAGTGAGAATTTGATGTTTCTATAGAAGGGAAAAATGATCAGCATGTCATAAAACATAAGAAAATGGATAAATTTTAATTTCTGAGCCTAGGGGCAAAATCGTAATTCTGCAAAGGTTTAGGGGCAAAATTGTAATTTTTCCAAAGTTTGAGTTAGGGAGTGTTTTGAATAGTACATTAATTAAGTAAGTGAAATATGATGTTTTAGATCCCAGAAAGTGAGATTTGGACCTAGAATGGGAGAAAAATCGAGAATCGAGAAAGTTGGTAAAATGGTCGTTTTGGTATCGAGGTAAGTTCATATGTTTAATAAGCATTTAATTGTGCATATTTGAATGATAAATTGATATTTTGGACATAAATAATTTAGTATTGAGTTTCAAATATAATGATTAATGTTCGATAATAATTCGATATTGGAAAGAGAACTTGTATAATGTATATGTAAGACCATATTTTGTATTATGGCTTTGTACGATAACAAGAAAGTATTGACTAGCATAGTTTGATGAGAATAAGTTAAGTTGATGATATGATGAGATTGAGAATGTAAGTATGTAAGTTGAGTAGCATTTTATTATTATGCAATTATTGTTATTAGTATTGTTATTATTGAGTTATGCGACTAACCTTGAGAATTTGAGCAAGTATGTTTCAGCTATGACTTGACAAGGCATTGATATCTCAAAGTTCATGGTTGTACCATGGCAATTAAGGAAGAATTGACGGAAAATTTCATGTTCATAACATGGCATTTAAGGAGGAATTGACTGTTAAGGATACCATGTAAGACCATGTCAAGACATGGCATTGGCATTGATTAAGGATTCCATGTAAGACCACATCAAGATGTGGCATTGGCACTAAGATAAGGATACCGTGTAAGACTATGTTTGGAACATGGCATTTGGTAAGATAAGGATATCATGTAAGACTAGGCCAAGGCATGGCATTGATAAGTTCTATAAGATAAGGATATCATGTAAGACCATGCTAAGGCATGGCATTGATAAGTTCTATAAGGCAAGGAAATCATGTAAGACCATGCCAAGGCATGGCATTGATAAGTTCTATAAGATAAGGATATCATGTAAGACCATGCCAAGGCATGGCATTGATAAGTTCTATAAGGCAAGGAAATCATGTAAGACCATGCCAAGGCATGGCATTGATAAGTTCTATAAGGCAAGGAAATCGTGTAAGACCATGTCAAGACATGGCATTGATGAGTTACTATAAGGCAAAGGTCCCATGTAAGTCCATGCCAAGGCATGGCATTAGTGAATTCATAAGGCAAGGATACCACGTAAGACCATGTCAAGACATGGCAATGGTAAGTTCAAAAAGGAAAAGGTTCCCGAGTAATCCAAAGAGTAAGTCAAAGAAACGACAAGGTGAGAACATGAAGAAAGAGTACAGGTATGCATTTAAGGCTTATTTAATATTGAGATTGTAAGTAATTGAGATTATCAAGTATTAATTAAGTGATGAGTTTTCAGTTATGCTTATGACACTTTATGATATGATTGGCAATATGCCTATATTATGAAAGAGTACTCATGTGTTAAGTGAGATGTTACAGGTATGTAAGCAAGCTATTAAGTAAGGTGCCTTTTGTATTATGAGCCTTTGTTAAGGTTACCGATGAGTAAGAACTAAACATTATTTAAGCAAATTATGACAGCATAGTAGCAAGCTAAATTGATTACTAATGCTTATTATTTTACATGTGAACTTACTAAGCTTTATAAGCTTACTTCTTTCACTTTCCCATGTTTCAGAGTACTTAAAAGTAAGATCGGGTTGGAGGTCGTCGGAGATCACTTCACACTATCGACTATCAAGTTACCGAATAGGTATCTTTGTTTACAAACGTTCTAGTTTATGGCATGTATAAGGACTTAGCCATTTTGTGTGTATGTCCTTATATATGGCTAAAGAATGGTATGTAAATATTTGATAATGATTAGCTATTGAAATGGCTAATGAAGAACATGTTTCGGTGTTATGTATGCCTAAATGGTAGTTAATACAAAGAAATCATGAAAAAGTGAAATTAGCATTAAAACAGTATTTAATAGTAGCAGTGACATGAACTTGAAAAATCACCAAGAATAGTAGAAATGGAATTAAGTGATGAATAAGATATATAATTAAATCTTATTGAGTCTATTTTCATATGAAAGAAACAGTCATATGAAAGAAACAGAGTAAGCATAAGAAGTGTATATTAAGAGATATTTGAATTTTAGTGAGACAGGGTCAAAGCAATTTCTGAATCCCCTATTCTGACTTTATAAATTCACTAAAAATTGTAAAAAAAATTGTAAAAATTGTAGTCGATCAGTGCAAAAGGGGAAAATTTAACTAATAAACTGTACAAATTGGCTAGACCAAAAATTTTGGAAAAAAATTAGTAAGAAGATATATGAGTCTAGTTTCAGGGAAAATTTACGAATTTAAATTTTGAGTTTTGTGGCTGGTGTTATGATTTTTTTTAGTGACTATGATGCAGGTGGGCGGTTTTATAAGGAATAATGAAATCAATTGTTTTGATTTGTCTAAGTATTGGGAAAATTTTTAATGTTACCGTTTTAGTCCCAAAACCGTTTTAATTGCACGTTTTAGGGTCTCGAGGGCCCTTTTTAGGGACATATTGAATGAATGTGAATAAATTAATTTTAAAAGCAAATTTTATGCCCCGAATTAGTAAGTTAAGTCAGGTAACGCCTCGTGCTCAACTCCGACGACGATCTCGGGTAAGGGGTGTTACATTTATTGGTATCAGAGTAAAGGTTTAGTCGGTTCTCAAAATATTCAGTATGAGTAAGAGTCTAGCTATCCATGCCATATTGAACTATGATAGTGTGACGACTCCCGACCCAGATATAAAATGTTCTGTCAAACAGATACGCACTCCAACCGAGCTAAGTTTGATAGTACAGACAGTATGTTTATGATGAGTTGAGGCTCATAAAATGTAAGAATAATGGTTCATGATATTTATGTGATAATGAATAAATTGTGAATAAGAATTATTCGGGAAATGTGAAAGACGAGATAAGATGAAAGGAAAGTTTATATTGAGATAAGTGTTCATGTTAAATTGGCATTTGTATAATGCTATATGTATAACTAGAGAAGTTAAGTGAATGCTATGAGTAATTTTGCTCGAGATTTATGAATTCATGTATAAGTGCACTAATTTGCATAAGATGATCATGAAGTCATTGTATTATGAACGTGTATGTTAAGTTGCTTGAAGCAAATTGTACAATTGTGATAATATTTTAATATGATGAGTGTTAAATTATATGCATGAGTATGTAAGAGGTAAGTCAGAGGTGTTACAACCTCACCCCCTTATCCGCAAGGTAATTCAGAATGAGACTTCATGAAATTCAGATTGAATAGGCTAAAGTGGAATACTAAAGAGTTCAGTGACAGATTTATTAACGATGTAATCAGAGTCGAGAATGATTCAGCAAATGAACACGGTTACAGAAAGAATGCCAGGTTAATAATAAAATCATCCGGATAACTAAAATGTCACAATAAAAGAAAGGTCAGGCTCAGCTAATACACTCATTCAAGTATGATGTGTAAGGTATATGATTGCTAGATTTTCTTCTGAATAAATTCCAACTGTGAATGAGATAATGTGAATTCCGTAATGACAGAATTAGACAGAAGAATAATAATTGAGCCGTATTAATAGTTGAATGTAGAGTTCATAGTTGAGAAATTATAGAAAAATATTTTTCAACTATTATATGTGTACATTTACTTCCAGAGATATATATAAATATTGTAATATCCCGAATTAGGGCCTAATCGGAATAGTGGTTTCGTGACCACAAATCTGAGATAGAAATAATTATTTTATAATTATTTTGAGGTTTATGATATGATTGCATGATTGTGTGAAAATTTTGTGAAGAAATTCTATGCATAAAATGCTTAATTTGAAGTTAGGGACTAAATCGAATAAGTTGCAAAACTTGCATTTTAGAAGTTTTTAGTATGAAATTGCTTTGAAATATTAATTAGGAGATCTTAAATAGAATTTGACCAATTTCTAAAATTTTGGACAAAAATGGGCTTGTATATGAAAATTTTCAAAGAAAGGTATTAAGGGCATTTTGGTCATTTGGATAATTAATGAAATAAAATGGGAAAAATGACACAAAATAGTCATCTTCCCCATTTAGTTGCTGCCGAATGCTCTATCTCACCATAGCTAGGGTTTCTTCAACTTTCAAGCTTCATATTAAGTGATTCTAAGCCCCGTTTTTAATGATTTTTACGTTTTTGAGATCCCGATAACTCGATTAAGCTTATGTTAGCAATAATTTAACCTAGGGTTTATATTTGGAAAAATACCCATAGGTGAAATTTGTGTATTTTGATGTTTTATGCTAGAATATGAAGTTTAAATTATGTTAGACAACTTGCACTACTCGATTTTAAGCAAAAACGAGTAAAATGGCTTAATCGGTAAAAATACCTAATAGTCACAAGTACATGTTAGAGTGAGAATTTGATGTTGCCATAGAAGGGAAAAGTGATCAGCATGTTGTAAAACATAAGAATAAGGAATAAAATTTAATCCCGAGCCTAGGGGAAAAAGTGTAAATATGCAAAAGTTTAGGGGTAAAATTGTAATTTTGCCAAAATTTGAATTAAGGATTAATTTGATAATGTGAGTATTAAATAAGCTAAATGTGTTATTTTAGATCAAGAAAGACGTGGAAATGACCCCAATCGAGGAAAAGAAAAGATTGTGGACTAAATTGCAAAATCTTTGTATTTTGGTACCAAGGTAAGTTCACGTGTAAATAATGTAGCATAATTGTTATTTTTAAGTCATTAATGTCAATTATGTGATATGCTGATTTTTATCATGAAATATATGCTTTGTAGTTAATTTCGAATAAAATGCAAATTATGTGAATTACTTGTTAAACATAATTGTTACCGAGTATTGGTTCCGGCATTCTACGGAAGAGCGGCAAGGATATATGTTCGAGAAAATCCCGTTTGAACCTTAGGAATAGATTAGGATACAAGTGACATGTCACTAGGATGGTTGAGCATCCGAACTCGTTGAGTTGAGTCCGAGTTCGTGAGATGTAACTAGGCATCCGAGCTCGTTGAGTTGAGTCCGAGTTCACTTATGGATGCGAACGCCCGAGCTCGTTGAGTTGAGTCCGAGTTCGCTTATGGGCGGGTTACATAGTAGCTTGGCTACATATGTGGCACTTATGTGCGAAGTTTCCATGTATCCGAATTATATTCCGATGTGTTCAACGGGTAAAGTTCTACTCAAATGGAGGAATATTCGAGATGTAAAGAGACGTATTGGTAAGTGATGTGAAATGGATATTTTGGACAGGTATGTATTTAACCCTTGGGTTGAGTATTGATACAATCACGATAAGGTAACAAGATGATGAAAAATGGTTAGAAATGTGATATGTGTTTTGGTGATGCATGCTAATGTTGTTTGGTATGATTGCTTTGTTATGTTACTTATTATTTGCATATGAACTTACTAAGCATTTATGCTTACTCCCTCCTTCTTACTCATTGTAGTTTTGGACAAGCCAGCTCAGGAGTCGGGATAGGTCGAAGGATCACCACACTATCCTAAGAACTTTTCGGTAAATGGATTGTAAATTTAAGTATGGCATGTATAGCAATATACCTATTTTGTGTAAATGATCTTATGATATGGTGATGGAATGGTTGAGAAAATGTTTGATAATAATAAGTTATGGAAATGGTTAGTTTATATTATGTTTGATGTTATGGAAAGTTATTAAGATACTTAGTGCATGAAAACTCATAAAAAGGGATGAAATTTGTCATAAACAGAATATTGCAGCAACACTGATGTGAGTTTGAAAATTTACTAAAAATCATAGAAATTGAATTTGGTGATGGATTAAATATCAAATTGAAGCTTAATATGTCTAGTTTCACATAAAACAAATGAAACAGGTAAAGAAATTATATATTATAAGATATTTGAATTTTAGTGAAACAGGGTCAGAGCAGTTTCTGGATCCCCTGTTTCAACTTTATAAATTCACCATAAATTGTACAGATATAACTAGGTGGTGTATTTTATATTATCAGAATCCTTATTGAGTCTAGTTTCTGGAGAAACAAATCTCATAGTCATATGAATTTTCTATAGAGAGAAATGTGGTTCGTAGTAAACAGAGGTCCTGAAACAGGGGTAACTTTAACTAATAAACTGTACTAATTGGCCCAACCAAAAATTCTAGAAAAAAATTAGTAGATAGGTATATGAGTCTAGATTTAGGGAAACTTTACGGATCTTGATTTCTAGTTTCGTAACTCGAGATATGATTTTTCTTGTGACTGTGACGCAAGTAGCTTGAAAGCTGTGAATGTAGAAACAAATATTTCAAAATTCTAAAAATGTTAAATTAAGCTTAGTAACACCTTATACTCGACTCCGGCGACGGTCTCGGGCGTGGGGGCGTTACAAATATCTGCAAGATCATAGATGCAATTCTTGCAGTATGAGAATGTTAGTTAAATTTACAGACAGATGAAAGCATTATAGTTTGTTTGAGCTGTGATTGATATTGCTCTATCTATTCCAGTTTTATACTTTAGCGTGCAGATGGGAGGTTGATAGTAAGATCTGTATGATGTTAGTAATTTTTATTGTTAACTATTGCTTAATGAAAGTAAAGGAAAATTTTATGGCTTCTGTCATAGTTGTTCCCAGTACTTGTGAGTATTATCCTTTCCTTTTGGAAATTTTCTGAGATGCTATTGAAACCTTAACTGTTCTACATGAGATGTGGTTACCAGGAATTCTGTGTAGCTCCATGTTTTGAGATTTTATTATCTCGATTTTATTAATAAATTACTGTTCAAAGTATCAGCCATGAGACATTAACAGAAAATGCTCTATTGATGAAAATGGTTTCTTCTTATTATGAGTATGTTTATGATGATTACGAGTTTGGGCCTGATAATGAAAGTACAGAGGTATAGTTATCAGAGGTATAAAGATTCTACTTTTACACTGGTTGTTATTGAATTTTGTGTTTAAATCTCTCAGATGATCAGGATGTTTTATTTTCACCCGGGACATTATTTACTAAAGTAATTGAGAAGTTAGTCTTATTATGGCATTATGATTTTTGAGTAGTATGAGTATTGTGGCCTCAGTGTAGTTCAGTTCAGACATGTGTATTGAATTTCATTTTTTGCATAATCTTGATATATATATATATATATTAGTGAATTAAAGACCGAATGTTATGTTCTTTTGAGTTATGCAGTAATAATGATTTGTGATTAGCTCTTTGAAAAAATTACTACAGAATGTATGTTTGAGTATCATGACAGCATAGAGAAAAACAGTTTTTGAAAAGTTATTGTCTTTTAGTTGAGACTGATTCAGTTGAGCAGTTGATTGAGTTATATGTATGTTTGAATTATTCATGGCTTCAGAGGTAAATGCTGATTTTTCATGTATAAATAGATAAATGACCCGAGTAAATAGTACATATTCTAGAGGATATGGTACAGAGTTGTATACGCATATCAGAATGGTTGCATCAAAGGTATATTTTTGCAAATCCAAGTTGTCTGATTGTTAAAGTTCTCATTGTATGAAGTTTAGTCTGGCTTGAATTTATCCTAATAAAGTATAAACAATTGAAGATATTGACAATTGAAGTATCCATTATGATTCAGCTTGGTTTGAATAAAGAGTTTATGGTTTCTAGAAATGTGTTAATGAGAAATCAAGAGATTTTGCAATAGTTATGATGCCTAGCACAGTGATAATTATTTGATTATTTGAGAAGTACAGAGATGGATTGTAATATCCCGAATTAGGGCCTAATCAGAATAGTGGTTTCGTGACCACAAATTCAAGATAGAAATAATTATTTTATAATTATTTTGAGGTTTATGATATGATTGCATAATTGTGTGAAAATTTCGTGACGAAATTCTATGCATGAATTGCTTAATTTGAAATTAGGGACTAAATCGAATAAGTTGCAAAACTTGCATTCTAGAAGTTTTTAGTATGAAATTACTTTGGAATATTGATGAGGAGGTCTTAAATAGAAATTTGACCAATTTCTAAATTTTTTGACAAAAATGGGCTTGTACATGAAAATTTTCATAGAAAGGTATTAAGGGTATTTTGGTCATTCGGTAATTAAAAGATTAAAAAAAGGAAAAAGATGGCAAAATATGTCCATCTTCTTCATTATGACGAAAATTAAAGGGTTCTCCATAGCTAGGGTTTGTTTCAAGCTTCCAAGCTCCATAGTAAGTGATTCCAAGCCCCGTTTTTAATGTTCTTTACGTTTTTGGAGTCTCGGTAACTTGATTTACCTTATGCTAGCAATAATTCAACCTAGGGTTCATATTTGGAAAAATACACATAGGTGAAATTTGTGTATTTTGGTGTTTTATGATAGAATATGAGGTTTTAAACTATGTTAGACAACTTGTGCTACTCGGTTTTAAGCGAAAACGAGTAAAAGGGCTTAATCGATAAAAATACCTAATAGTCATAAGTACATGTTAGAGTGTGAAATTGATACTGCCATTGAAGGGAAAAATGATCAGCATGTCATAAAACATAAGAATAAGGGATGAAGTTTAATTCCCGAGCCTAGGGGCAAAAGTGTAATTTTGCAAAAGTTTAGGGGCAAAATGGTAATTTTGCCAAAGTTCGTATTTGGGGCTGTTTTGATGAATGTATGTATTAAATAAGATTAATTTGACATTATAGATCAAGAGAAATGAGATTCAAGTCGTGATCGAGGGTTTACGAGGAATAGGCTTGATTGTTAATATTTTGTATCGAGGTAAGTTCATATGTAAATGTTGGTGACATAGTTATTATTTTAAATGTTTTTATGTTATTTAAATGATATGATAATTATTATGAAATATTATACTCGTGATAATTGTTTGATAATACGTCAAATTATGTGATATACTTGGAAAATGTGAAATACTACCGAGTATCGGTATCGGTATTCCGTAGAAGATGGTTGAGACACATGATTGGGAAAAAGTTCCCGTTGAACCTTAGGAATGGATTAGGATACAAGTGACATGTCACTGGGATATTTGGGCATTCGAACTCGTTGAGTTGAGTCCGAGTTCACTTATGGATGTGAATGTCCGAACTCGTTGAGTTGAGTTCGAGTTCGTGAGATGTAACTAGGCATCCGAGCTAGTTGAGTTGAGTCCGAGTTCACTTATGGATGCGAATGCCCGAACTCGTTGAGTTGAGTCTGAGTTCGCTTATGGGCGGGTTACATGGTAGCTTGGCTACATATGTGGCACTTATGTACAAACTTTCCGTGTATTCGAATTATATTCCGATGTGTTCAACGGGTGGATCTTAAGAAAATAAGGAGAATGCCTAAAACGAAGGTGACATGTTGGTAAGTGTGGTAAATGAGAAAATTTGACAGGTATGTGTTTAAACCCTCGGGTTTAAAACTTGGTAAGATGAAATCGTAGAAAGATATTAAATGCAAATGATGTTTTATGTGGGATTGTGTGATTTTGTTACTTACTATTTGCATGTGAACTTACTAAGCATTTATGCTTACTCCTTCCTTTTCTTTCATTGTAGTTTTGACAAACCGGCTTAAGAATCGGGATAGGTCGAAGACTCGTTCACACTATCCGAAGGCTTAAATCGGTAAAATGGCTTGTATATTTTGAATGTGGCATGTATAGCAAAATACTCACTTTGTGTGATTGATCTTATGATATGACTATGGTTTGGCAAGAAAAGGGTTTGTAAATGATTAGCCATTGGAATGACCAATCTAAGTCATATTTGATGTTATGTATGTTTAAAATGATATTTAGTCCATGAAAATCCTTAGTAAAGTAAAATTTGCTATAAAACAGAATATTAATGCAACAATGACGTGAATTTAAAAAATCACTAAAAATAGTAGAAATGAAATTAAATGATGAGTAAGTTATGAAATTAAAGCTTAATGAGTCTATTTTCATATGGATTGAACAAAACAGGTATATGAATTATAATTTATGAGACATTTGAATTTCTGTGAAACAGGGCCAGAGTGATTTCTGGATCCCCTGTTCTGAATTTTAAAATTCACCATAAATTGTATAAAAATAATTAGAAGTCATGTTTATATGTACAGGTTCCTCATAGAGTCTAGTTTTAATAGAATTAAACGGCATAGTCATTGAAACTCTGAATAGAGAGATATCTGGTTCGTAATACACAGAGGTCAGAGCAGTCAAACCCTGAAACAGGGGAGATTTAACTAATAAACTGTACTAATTGACCCAGCCAAAAATTCTAGAAAAAAATTATTAAATAGATATATGAGTCTATTTTCAGGGAAAATTTACAGAATTGGATTTTGAGTGTTGTAACTTGAGATATGAATTTTTAAACGACTATGACGCAGATTGCTAGCTTGACTGGAAATTTTAAAATTAAATTGTTTGAGCTGTTTAAGCAATGAATTAAGTCTGTTAACACCTCGAGTTCGACTCCGGCAACGGTCTCGGGTACGGGGCATTACATGGATGATAACTTGAGGTAGTTATACTAGTAAGAGTGTGAAATGTTATGTACCAAACTTTGAATCCGATACCTGAACTTTTAGAGAGTTAAAGTTAATTTTCAATTATCTCAGAAGCTATTACAGTTAGTATTGATGTTTGTGTGAAAATGTGAGGGTATTTCGAAAAATTGTGCAACAGAATTAGCATTATCACTGAAAGGTTAAATGAGCTATGGTTGATTGCTCGAAGAAGTTTGTGTATTCTTCTCAATACGAATAAGTTTTTCTACTGAAGGATTATCTGAGTTATTCATTTTGAGGTTGTCAATTCATTCAGAGTGTAAATTTTAGTTGTTATGGTTGGAAATCCAGGGTTTCACCGTGACTTTAGAAGAAAGCTACAGTAAGTTTTGACCATGAGATTGCTAAATGTTATTGCATGTCACCTTTGTATTGATAGTTGAATTGAGGAAGAGAAATTCGCAGAATTAAATTGAGCAGAAAGGATTAGAGGAAAGTGAAAATTAATTATAGAAATCAGAGACGGATTATCAAAAATTGTATACAGAATCGAAAGGTAAGAATATTGACACTCAAAAGAGAAATAAGTAATTTTTTTGAAAGTACCTTAGTGGCAGAGAATTTTCATTTTGGTAAGAAACGAAAAGTTAGTTGCGTTTCATCAAAGAGTGTGAGGTTAAGGATAAAATAAGGTCAGTTACTTATTAGTAGGTATTTCAGTTTAGAGCCTTAGTTTAAGAAGTAAAATGTTGGGTATGCCAAGGCTGAATGAGAATTTGAAAGTGTTGCTGGAAATCAATTTCGAATCCATTTGTAGGTAAGATTTTCGGGGACAAAAATCCCCAAAGGAGGGAGAAATGTAACATTCCGAAATAGGGCCTAAAGAGAATAGTGGTTGCGAAACCATTAATCCGAGGTAAAAAAAAATTCCAATTAATTTTTAAGGTTTATTCATTGATTTAATAATTGTGTGAAAAGTTCATGAAGAAATTTTATGTATAAGTGCCTAATTTGATAATTAGGAATAAATTGTAAAATTAGCAAAATGTGTGTTCTAAATAATAAAGGGGATTTAATTGAAATGGGTTCTTAAAGTGGAGGTCCTTATTTAGTAATTATATTATTATATTTAAGTTTGGACAACAAGGGGCAAGAATAGGACAAATTTGAAAGAAAAGCCTTTAAGAGCATTTTGGTCATTTAGTATTTAAAAGAATTAAAAAGGGAAAATAAAGCCAAAATTGGCCCATCTTCTTCATGGAGGTCGAATATAGCATGGGGGAAGCCATGTTTAGGGTTTTCAAGCTTTTCAAGCTCCATAGTAAGTGATTCCAAGCCCCGTTTTTAATGTTCTTTACGTTTTTGGATTCCCCGTAACTTGATTAAGCTTATTTTAGCAATAATTCATGCCAGGGTTCATATTTGGAAAAATACCCATAGGTGAAATGTGTTTATTTTGATGTTTTATGGTAGAATATGAAGGTTGAAATTGTGTTAAACAACTTTTGCTAAGCGATTTTAAGTGAAAACGAGTAAAACGACATAATCGGTAAAAATACCTAATGTTCATAAGTATATATTAGAGTGAGAATTTGATGTTTCCATAGAAGGGAAAAATGATCATCATGTCATAAAACATAAGAAAATGGATAAATTTTAATTTCGGAGCCCAGGGGCAAAATCGTAATTCTACAAAGGTTTAGGGGAAAAATTGTAATTTTTCCAAAGTTTGAGTTAGGGAATTTTTTGAATAGTACATTAATTATATAAGTGAAATATGATGCTTTAGATCCCGGAAAGTGAGATTTGGACCTAGAACGGGAGAAAAATCGAAAATCTAGAAAGTTGGTAAAATAGTCGTTTTGGTATTGAGGTAAGTTCATATGTTTAATAAGCATTTAATTATGCATATTTGAATGATAACTTGATATTTTTGCCATAAATACTTTAGTATTGAGTTTCAAATATATTGATTAATGTTCGATAATAATTCGATATTGGAAAGAGAACTTGTATAATTTATATGTAAGACCATATTTTGTATTATGGCTTTGTATGATAACAAGAAAGTATTGACTAGCATAGTTTGATGAGAATAAGTTAAGCTGATGATATGATGAGATTGAGAATGTAAGTATGTAAGTTGAGTAGCATTTTACTATTATGCAATTATTGTTATTAGTATTGTTATTATTGAGTTATGCGACTAACCTTGAGAATTTGAGCAAGTATGTTTTAGCTATGACTTGACAAGGCATTGATATCTCAAAGTCCATGGTTGTACCATGGCAATTAAGGAAGAATTGATGGAAGATTCCATGTTCATAACATGGCATGTAAGGGGGAATTGACGGTTAAGGATACCATGTAAGACCATGTCAAGACATGGCATTGGTAAGGCAAGGATCCCGTGTAAGACCATGTCAAGACATGGCATCATCATTGATTAAGGACTCCATGTAAGACCACATCAAGATGTGGTATTGGCACTAAGATAAGGATACCATATAAGACCATGTTTGGAACATGGCATTTGGTAAGATAAGGATATCATGTAAGACCACCCCAAGGCATGGCATTGATAAGTTCTATAAGATAAGGATATCATGTAAGACCATGCCAAGGCATGACATTGATAAGTTCTATAAGATAAGGATATCATGTAAGACCATGCCAAGGCATGGCATTGATAAGTTCTATAAGGCAAGGAAATCATGTAAGACCATGCTAAGGCATGGCATTGATAAGTTCTATAAGGCAAGGAAATCATGTAAGACCATGCCAAGGCATGGCATTGATAAGTTCTATAAGGTAAGGAAATCATGTAAGACCATGCCAAGGCATGGCATTGCTGAGTTGCTATAAGGCAAAGGTCCCATGTAAGTCCATGCCAAGGCATGGCATTGGTGAGTTCATAAGGCAAGGATACCACGTAAGACCATGTCAAGACATGGCAATGGTAAGTTCAAAAAAGAAAAGTTTCCCGAGTAACCCAAAGAGTAAGTCAAAGAAACGACAAGGTGAGAACATGAAGAAAGAGTACAGGTATGCATTTAAGGCTTATTTAGTATTGAGATTGTAAGTAATTGAGATTATCAAGTATTAAGTAAGTGATGAGTTTTCAGTTATGCTTATGACACTTTATGAGATGATTGGCAAAATGCCTATATTATGAAAGATAACTCATGTGTTAAGTGAGATGTTGTAGGTATGTAAGTAAGCTATTAAGTAAGGTGCGTTTTGTATTCTGAGCCTTTGGTAAGGTTACCGATGAGTAAGATGGGAAAGTAAGAACTAAACATTATTTAAGCAAATTATGACAGCATAGTAGCAAGCTAAATTGATTGCTAATGCTTATTATTTTACATGTGAACTTACTAAGCTTTATAAGCTTACTTCTTTCACTTTCCCATGTTTCAGAGTACTTAAAAGCAAGATCGAGTTGGAGGTCATCGGAGATCACTTCACACTATCGACTATCAAGTTACCAAATGGGTATCTTTGTTTACAAACGTTCTAGTTTATGGCATGTATAGGGACTTAGCCATTTTGTGTGTATGTCCTTATGATATGGCTAAAGAATGGTATGTAAATATTTGATAATGATTAGCTATTGAAATGGCTAATGAAGAACATGTTTCGGTGTTATGTATAACTAAATGGTAGTTAATACAAAGAAATCATGAAAAAGTGAAATTAGCATTAAAACAGTATTGAATAGCAACAGTGACGTGACCTTGAAAAATCACCAAGAATAGTAGAAATGGAATTAGGTGATGAATAAGATATATAATTAAATCTTATTGAGTCTATTTTCATATGAAAGAAACAGAGTAAGCAAAAGAAGTCTATATTAAGAGATATTTGAATTTTAGTGAGACAAGGTCAGAGCAATTTCTGAATCCCCTGTTCTGACTCTATAAATTCACTAAAAATTGTACAAAAAGAAGTAGGAGTTATAGTTTATATTTCTAGATTCCATAGAAACTAACGTCATGGTTATTTGAATTCTGTACAAGGAGAAAATTGATTCGTAGTGAGGAGAGGTCAGATTAGTCAATCAGTGCAACAGGGGAACTTTAACTAATAAACTGTATTAATTGGCTAGACCAAAAATTCTGGAATAAAATTAGTAAGAAGATATATGAGTCTAGCTTCAGGGAAAATTTACGAATTTAAATTTTGAGTTTTGTGGCTCGAGTTATGATTTATTTAGTGACTATGACGCAGGTGGGCAGTTTTATAAGGAATAATGAAATCAATTGTTTTGATTTGTCTAAGTATTCGAAAAATTTTTAATGTTCTCGGTTTAGTCCTGAACCGTTTCAATTGCACATTTTAGGGTCTCGAGGGCCCTTTTTAGGTACATATTGAAAGAATGTGAATAAATTAATTTTAAAAGCAAATTTTATACCCCGAATTAGTAAGTTAAGTCAGGTAACGCCTCGTGCTCGACTCCGACAACGGTCTCAGGTAAGGGGTGTTACAACACGGGCGGGTCTAATGCCGTGTGAGGCACACAGCCTATTCACACGAGCGTATGACCTTTAAAACTTAGAAAAATGTTTAAGTTTTGGAAAAAATTTTATGTGCTCAGTTTAGTCCTGACCCCTTTCTAGAGGATATTTAATGTCTCGTTGACCTAATATAAGGGACTTGATCTTGATGTATAACCATGATGCTATGATGTTTTTGAAATGAATGCAAAATGTTTCGATGTCTCCGGTAATGCCTCTTTATCCTAGTCGGGCGACATATACGGGTTAGGGGTGTTACATTTGATTGGTATCAGAGTTACAGTTGAGTCAATTCTAGGACTAACGTAGCATATTTGAGTCTAGTTATACATGTCATATATATGAATTACGATAGTGTGATGATTCCTGATCGTTAAAATGTGTTTTTCATATAGCAAATGGATCTCGAACGAGTAATATCTAATGATGTTGAGAGTAATGCGCCCACTCCCGCTCAAGGGGCAGCGCCGGCCGAATCTAAGCTTATATCTAGTATTCAGGGAAGAGAGGCTAAGAAAGCCTTCTTCCAAATGATGACTGAGTGGTTCACAGAATTCGTACGAACGAATCCGGTTGCTCAACAACCTCCACCCCCACCTGTTCCTCAACCTGTCCCGATTGTGCCACCAGTAATAGATCTGGTTCTACTGAGTAAGCCACCCGTTGATAAGATTCCTAAACACGGGGCTGAAGAGTTTCGGGCTATGGTTGATGATGATGCCGAGAGGGCTGAGTTCTGGCTTGAGAACACTATCTGAGTGTTTGATAAGTTATCTTGTACTCCAGACGAATGTATTAAATGCGTAGTATCTTTGCTTAGAGATAATGCATATCACTGGTGGAAAACATTAACATCGGTGGTTCCCAGGGAATGAGTTACCTGGGAATTCTTTCAGACCGAGTTTTGGAAGAACTACATAAGCCAGAGATTCCTCGATCTAAAAATAAAGAGTTTCTGGAATTAAAACAAGGTCGGATGATTGTTACTAAGTATGAAATAGAATTTGTATGTTTAAGCAAATATGCCCGAGAATATTTGTCTATAGAAGAGATCATGTGTAAAAGATTTCTTGATGGCTTAAATGAAGATATAAAGTTGTTAGTCGGGATACTTGAGTTGAAAGAATTTGTAGTACTGGTTTAGAGGTCTTGTAAAGTTGAGGACCTCAGCAAAGAAAAGAGAAAAGTTGATGTAGAGGCAAGAGATTCGAGGAAGAGATTGATGAATAAATCTTATCATTCCTCGTCGAAGAAATCAAGAGATTACTTTAATTGATCGACAACTTGAACAGGATATCAATGTATAGATCGCGAGAAGCAATACACTAATCTTAAAGCTCAAGCCACATCGGTATTGAGCGTTGGTAACATAAAAGATGTCAAGCCTGAGCGTCAATAATGTAGAAGATGGCATTTTGGAGATTGCTAGAGAAAAAGTAATAACCGAGCTTGTTACAGTTGTGGTTCACGAGATCGCTTTATAAACATTGCCCAGAGTTAGCTGAAAAAGATAATGCTCAGAATATGAGGCCGAGTAACACTGGAACTAGAGGTAGACCACCGAGAAACACGAGAAATGTGAGTGGTGGTAGAGGTGTGATGTGAGACACTATAGCTAGATCTGATGCTAGAGCACCTGCACGAGCCTACGCTATTCGAGCATGTGAAGAAGCGTCATCTCTATATGTTATTACCGATGCTTTCACTCTCTGTGATACTAAAGTTATTGCATTGATAGATCCAAGGACTACTCATTCGTATATATGCATGAATTTAGTATCTAGTAAGACTTTGCCTGTAAAGTCTATTGAATTTGTAATTAGAGTATCGAACCCCTTAGGCAAGTGTGTTTTGGTTGATAAAGTGTGTAAGAATTGTCCATTGATGATTCAGGGTAATTGCTCTCCGGCCTATTTGATGTTTTTACCATTTGACGAGTTTTACATAATCCTGGGTATAGACTGGTTAATGTTGCATGATGCTATTGTAAATTGTAAACGAAAGATGATTGATTTGAGATGTCAGAGTAATAAGATTATTCGAATTGAATCAAATGTTTTGAATGGATTGCCAACTGTGATTTCAGTGATGTTAGCTCAGAAATATGTGAGAAAATGTTGTGAAGCTTATTTAGCTTATGTGCTCGACATGAAAGTGACTTAAAAGAAGATTGAATCAGTGCCAGTTGTTTGTGAATATTCAGATGTGTTTCCTGAAGAGTAACCAGGTTTACCACCAATCCGAGAGGTTGAATTTGGTATTGAGATAATGCCTAGAACAACTCTAATATCGATAGCTCCGTATAGAATGGCACCGACTGAATTAAAAGAGTTGAAAGCTCAATTGCAAGAATTAACAGATAGAGGCTTCGCATGACCGAGTTATTTTCCTTGGGGTGTACCAATTTTGTTTGTGAAAAAAAAAAGATGGCACGATGAGAATGTGCATTGATTATCGTCAGTTGAACAAAGTGACTATCAAGAACAAATATCCTTTGCCCCGGATTGATGATTTTCTTGATCAGTTAAAAGGAGCAACCGTGTTTTCAAAGATAAATTTGAGATCGGGATACTATTAGTTGAGAGTAAAAGATTCAGATATTCTAAAAACTGAATTCAGAACGAGGTACGGACACTATGAGTTTCTAGTTATGCCTTTCGGATTAACAAATGCTCCTGCTGTGTTTATGGATTTGATAAACAGAATTTTCAGATCGTATTTAGATCAATTTGTTGCCGTATTCATTGATGACATTTTGATTTATTCATATGATGAAACTAAACATGCCGAACATTTGAGAATAGTGTTATAGACTTTGCGAGATAAGCAATAGTATGTGAAGTTTAGAAAATGTGAATTTTGGTTACAAAAAGTCGATTTTCTGGGACATGTTGTGTCGGTATCTGGTATCCAAGTTGATTCGAGTAAGATTTCAGCTATTTTGGATTGGAAACCTTCGAGAAATATTTCTAAAGTCTGTAGTTTTCTGGGACTTCTGGTTATTACCACCAGTTCGTAAAAGGCTTTTCTATGATTATGACTCCGTTGACAAAATTGCTTCAAAAAGATGTGAAATTTGAATGGTTTGAAAAGTGTCAGAAAAGTTTTGATCAGTTGAAAGCTCTATTAACTGAAGCTCTAGTGTTAGTTCAGCCTGAATCGGGTAAAGAATTTATGATCTATAGCGATGCATCTTTGAATGGATTAGGTTGTGTTTTGATGCAAAAAGGCAAAGTCATTGCTTATGCTTTGAGACAGTTAAAGCCTCACAAAAAGAACTATCTAACCCATGACCTTGAGCTGGCTGCGATTGTATTCGCATTGAAAATTTGGTGCCACTATCTGATTGGTGAAAAATGTCATGTATATTCTGATCATAAAAGCTTAAAATATCTAATGACTCAAAAAGATTTGAATCTACGATAGAGAAGATGGCTAGAACTACTAAAAGACTACAAGCTTGTTATCGATTATCATCCAGGAAAAGCAAATGTTGTTGCTGATGCTTTGAGTCGAAAATCATTGTTTGCATTACGTGCCATGAATGTTCATTTAGCTTTGTCTGATGATGGTTTGGTTTTAGCATAATTGAAAGCGAGACCTTTGTTCTTACAGCAGATTGTTGATGCTCAAAAGGTTGATAATGAGATAATAGCAAAAAAAGCTTAGTGTTATTTGGATTCTGATTCTGAATTCTGAGTTGATAATGATGATTGTTTGAGATTACGAGATCGGATCTGTGTTCCGAGAAATTCAGAGTTAATTCAGATGATTTTGAACGAAGCTCATAGTAGTAAGTTATCTTTACATCTGGGTAGTATGAAAATGTATAATAATCTGAAACAACATTACTGGTGGTCTGGAATGAAAAGAGATATCTTCGAATTTGTTTTGAAAATGTTTGATATGTCAGCAAGTTAAAGTTGAACATTAGGTGCCATCCAGTTTGTTACAACCGATTATGATTCCAGAGTGGAAATAGGATAGAATTACAATGGATTTTGTATCGGGTTTACCTCTATCACCGAGTAAGAAAGATGCAATCTGGGTTGTTGTTCATAGATTGACTAAATTAGCTCATTTCATTTCGGTTCATATAGATTATTCACTTGATAAGCTTGTTGAGTTGTACATTTCTCAGATTGTGAGATTACACGGAGTGTCTTTATCCCATTGTATCAGATAGAGATCCAAAATTCATATCACGATACAAAATTGCATTTTAGTACTACTTTTCACCCGCAGATGGATGGTCAATCCGAGTGAATTATTCAGACGCTTGAGGATATGTAGAGATGTCGTATTCTTGAGTTTGAAGGTACGTGGGAACGATACTTACCATTGATTAAATTTGTATATAATAATAGCTTTCAATCGAGTATCAAAATGGCTCCTTATGAAGCTTTATACGGTCGAAAATGTCAAACACCATTGTACTGGACAGAGCTTAGTGAGAATAAGATCCACGGAGTTGATTTGGTTAGCGAAAAAGAAGAAAAAGTGAAAGTAATACGAGATTGTTTAAAAGCAGCTACAAATCATCAGAAATCGTATACGAATTTAAAAAGAAAAGATATTGAGTTTTAGATCGGTGACAAAGTATTTTTGAAAGTCTCTTCGTGGAAGAAAGTACTCCGATTTGGCAGAAAAGGCAAATTGAGTCCGAAGTTCATCGGGCCGTATGAGATTATCGAGCGTATCGAGCCAGTTGCTTATAAATTGTTGTTGCCACTAGAATTGGAAAAGATTTACAATGTATTCCATGTATCGACGCTACGAAGATACAGATCAGATCCTTCGCATGTCATTTCCCCGACTGAGGTTGAAATTCATTCTGATATGTCTTATGATGAAGAACCGATATAGATTTTAGCTCATGAGATCAAAAAGTTGGGAAATAAGAAAATTGCATTAGTGAAAGTATTGTGGCATTAGCACGGGGTTGAAGAAGCCATGTGGGAACCCGATGATACAATGAGAAAACAATTTCCAACCCTATTCACTAGTAAGATTTTTGGGGACGAAAATCTCTAAGGGGGAGAGTTATAACAACCCGGTTTAGACCCTAGTTGGAACAGTGGTTTTGGGACCACAAATTCGAATTAGAAAAATATTTTAATATTATTTTTCGTGTTTACAGCATGTGTTTAAGTATGTGTGAAAGTTTTGTGTGTTAATTTTATGAATTGTGTGATTAATTTGATAAAAGGACCTAATCGCGTAAAATGTAAAAGTTGATTGCCATATGTTAAGTGTGCCTATTTGTTATGTCTCTTTAAATGAGGGGTCCTTATGTTGTTAATATGCCATTTATATGGTAAGTTGACAAAAATGACCTTATATGTTAATGTTTTGAATGTTTATTAATGAAGGGAAAAATGGTAAATAACGTGTTAATATTAGTATGTGTTATAATAAAAGAAAATAAGTTAATGGATGATTTATTCATCCTTATTAGCCGAAATTATCAAAAGAAAAAGAAGAAAATTCAAGCTTAGGGTTCGGCTAGGAGAATTGGTGATTAAGGTATGTTTTGAGCTCAGTTTTTGATGATTTTTATGTTTTTGAGATCGTTGCTTAGTAATCTATGTAACACCTCTAACCCGTATCCCCCGCTAGATTAGGGTTACGAGGCATTATCGATCATATCACAGTTTATACTAATATGCATTATATTTTACAATTCAAAATGTATTAAATACTTTAATGTTCCTGACAGTATCAAATATCAAATCATAAGATTCATGTCAATAACATGATAATATATTAAAAACACGATTCAGCATAAATTGAACAGATCATATATTTATAAATAGAACATATAACAAATCAACAACTTCAGTAATGGAATGTTAACCCATTTTTTTTATAAAAACTTGCACACGTATAGATTGTACCACATATGAAGCTAACTTCCATATATTATATTTGTCATTCATTCCTGCAACATTTCCATGTTTGTAAATGTGAATTTCCTATCTCATACATTAATAAAATTTATTTGCATCCATTTGAAAATATGTAATTTAAATAAGGTATCTATGCACTTTCAAATTAAGCTTTATAGCAAGTCATATTTACTATTTAATAAGCAACCAACATATAAGAGATTCAACATATGTTACCGAGCTCAAACACATTTTACCATTGAACCTAAACCATTTTCGAACCCTAATGATCACTTAATTCCAAATCATGCATAATTCACTATATCATCAAGCTGCTATTTAATCTTAAATAACAACCTATGCTCACGCTCATAAATAAACTAGTAGAATTCATAGTACATATTTTTAATAAAAATCACATGTGTATCATTGGTGCAATATAACATGGCTGTACTTGTAATTAAAACATACATATATCTAATGCTCATTTACCCAAAAGTTTAAGGCTACACTTAACATATGTATACATGCTAAATAATTAACCAAAACAATTATGGAACATATTCAATACTTGTAGCTATTCATCACCGAATTGAATTACTTAAATCTAAACTCACTAAACATTATATCTATGCATACACGAGACTAAGTTAAAGCATAATAAGCATATTCACATATGTATACTTTATCTTAATACAATCACATCCAAACTAATTAAACATGCTTATGACCGATTCTACCAAGCCACATACAAGGTCATAACCAACCTTAATATACAATCACATAACACAATTTATAATTATTCATAGCACACGGCATCTTGACCAAAATAGACTTAAACCATAACTAAACCAAAACCAAAATCAAGCAAGGTAGTTAAGCCATTTTCACATGGCTAATATACATTCATTTTCAAAATAACTAACCCCAAAGCCAGCCTATACATGCCATAAATTAAGTTTAGCTTATAAGGTACCAAAATAGTAGATAGTGTGATGAACTTGGCTGACAATCCCCGAGCTTGTAGCTTGACTTCAAAATCTATAAAACAAAGACAAATATACACACAGTAAGCTATTTAAGCTTAATAAGTCATAGAAAACAAACAAACCGATAATATAATCAACTTAATTTAACCAACCAAATTACAATATCATTATCAAGCTTATTCTCAACTTACAACTTCAATAATAATATACCTAAACACATATATCTATTACCTTGGCCGAATATTCACAAGGTTAAGTCATCAAATCATTGTTCAATTTTCAAAAGCCAAAATGTCTTAATATAATCAAGCATACACATACACAATTATTTAAGTTCAAGAACCATAATTTAACATCATGTACATATACCACTTATATGGCCGAATACACATACTAAGTTCACATGAAATCTTTATTTGTATCACACATAATTAGTAACCAATATCAAGTTACTTATTTACCTTATTTCAAGTAAACAACAAGCTAACTTGTACCTGATCATTTAGCTCGTTTTACACCTTCATTCACAATTTACCTTTGCCCGATGAACCATTTGGAATTGGATAGGACACTAGGATAATCACATAAATCGTACAATGCCAACATCCCAGACGTGGTCTTACATGTAGCCACATATCAGTGCCACTGTCCCAGATAGGGTCTTACTCATAAACACATATCGAAATCACATATCGATGCCATGGTCTTACTCGCACACATGTATTGGAATCCTATGTCATGACATATGTATCCTAACTATTCCTAAGGTTCATACGGGGCTTTCGGACGTCGTAACTCAGTCGAAACGATTGTATGAACATAGTTACCATGCTTATACACATTCGGCATTAGCACATATTAATTTATATATTTCATTTCAGCATATAAAATTTGCATTTAATTAAAGTTTATTACGTCTATTTGCTGATAAACTTACCTCGGACGATACAAAACAGAACGGGACAACTAGACGACAACTTTTCCTTTCCTCCGATCCAAATCTGATTTCTTTGGTTCTTGATCTAAACATATTCAAATTAAGCTCATTCAAAAAATTTTCATTCAATTAAGTCCAAAACACATAAATGGTAAAATTACCATTTTACCCCTGACATTTATAATTTTTACAATTTAGTCCCTATTGCACAAAACACAAAATATACAAAATTTCCCTATACACATGTTGGGCCAAATTTTACCCATGCTTATACAAGTCCATATATTTCATTTATTTCACATTTTAGTCCCTCAAATTATTATTTTTGCAATTTAGTCCTAATTACTCAAAATCATCAAAAAGTCCAATACAAAACATGTTAATCTGAAACATATCTTTCATATTTCATCATGAAACAAAAAAAATCACAAGCTCTCATCAATGGCATAACTCAAAATATTCATCAAAATCAAAAATTCAAGCATGGGTTTTGTAGTACTCGAAGCAACGATCTGAAAAACGTAAAAATTATAAAAAACCGAGCTGAACACTTACCTTGATTAAGCTTAGAATCAACCGAACCCTAACTTGGTTTCTTTCTTTTTCTTTGTTTTAACTTTCAGCAATGAAGAACAAATGACACAAAATAAATTTGATAACTTTATTATTAACTAATATATGTTTATTAACTAAATTACTTAAATAACCTTAATGAAATAATAATAAAACTATATAATATATGTCTTTTACCGTCCACTTATTATGCTAATGGAATAATTTAAACATGAATACCCCAAATTAGAAAACCATTAATAATTCGGCCCTTTTACAAGTTACCTCCTATTTTTTGTTTTACGCTATTAAGTCCTTTTATTTAATTGGACACTCAAACGACAAAATTAAATCATGAAAATTTCATAGATATAAATTCAGACAAAATAAACACAGAAAATAATTTTTAAATATTTTTTGACTCGGATTCGTGGTCCCGAAACCACCATTCCGATTAGGGTCTAAATTAGGCTATTACAATCTATCAAACCCATACCCTAATTTTTTAATTGGTTGATGATTTTCAAAGATGCCATTGATGAATTCATGTGTTTTATGATGTTTAATGATGAATTATGAAAGCTTAGTGCTTGATATACATGTTTTGTAAAGTGATTTTGAGTAAAAATGCATATTAGGGATTTAATTTAGAAAAGTGTAAATTGAGGGGTTGAATTGTAAAATAAATGAAAATTTTAGGCTCCTAGAAGTCCTTATGATATTCATCTATGCACGGGTTCATTGAAATTATGTGTATTTTGTATTTTTGTGAAATAGGGACTAAAATGTTAAAATATGAAAAAGTGAGGGTTAATTTGTAAAATGCCCTAAAAATGTATATATGGATTGAATTGAATGATTTGTTGAATAAAAGGGTTAATTTTGAATACATATAGATCAATAAAAGAGGAATTCAGATTTAGATCGAGGGAAATCGAAGATCATCGAGTAAATGATCTGAATTGTCAAATTTGAGTACGAGGTAAGTTCGTACGTGATAAATGATGTTATAGTTATGTTTTAATGCTTTGATAATGCATAAATTGTATAAATATTTGATTACGGGTTGAGCATGATGATGATCGACTATGTTCTGCACTAAGTGTGCGGTTCGAGATAGCTTTGGCTACAAATGTCACTAAGTGTGCGATACCGAGATAGCTTCAGTTTATTGAAATGGCACTAAGTGTGCGAGATTGATACGACTTTGGCAAATCACTGATGCACTAAGTGTGCGAATTCTTAAAGCATGGAAAGACTTCTGAATGAATTAATGTAATTGAATGAGAGAAGTGAATGAAATGAATAATTACGAGAAAGTTCAGGTATGTTCGATACCTATGTGGTAGATGATACTATGTGTATGAAGCTTGATGAATTCGCATGAACATATTAAATGAGATAGAAGAGAATTGATGGATGAATTGTGAATTACTAAGTGTTTATTAGTTGATGTTTCGTATATTATAAACTATTGAATATTCATGGTACGAACTTACTAAGCTTTAAAGCCTACTGTGTGAAATGTTCTCTATTTTACAGTGTTACAAAGCTTGCTCAGATCTGGGGATCGTCAGCGACATCAATCACACTATCGGACATCTATTTTGGTACTATTTTGAGAGTTGTATTAATGGTATATGGCATGTATAGGCTAGTGTCATTTTGTTATGTTTTTTGTTGTGAATATTAGCCATGAGATTTGGCTTATAAATGTTTATATGTATGGCCTTTTAAGTTGGCCTAAATGATGTGTTTGATAAGTAAGTTATATGATGTATATATATTGATTATATAATGGTTTAATTGTGAAATGTTGAAGTGGTAAAATTTGTGGTATGAAATAGGTGATAAGATGATGAGATTATACTTTTGACACTTATGTAAGCTGTAATGATTTTGGTACATTGACTAGGTATGTTTTGGTTGAGAAATTGAGTAATGAATTGGATGGTAATTGAATGGTATGAATATATACAAATTGGTTGATTCGGTTGCCTAAGAATGTATGCAAATGATGCTAAAATGTTGTGGTTTTGGAGTGCTTGAGATAGGTGGAAATTATGGCTTAAACCAAGGCTAATTTCACCACACACGATTTGTAACACCCCGAATTTGGGCCTAAAAGTATTGGGCCTTGAGTGCGGGTCCGTAAGGAGGTTGTATATAGCTATTTAATTGTGCAATGAAATGACACAATTAAATGTCTGCTTTGGTGGTTAATGGCCCTAAGAAGTGCTAGAGAAATCTTGGGTTCAAACTTGGGCTTTAGCAAAAATTTTGGTATTAAGTGAAAAAAAAAAAAAAACCTGGATGCTTGGATGAGGGCTTTTAAATTATTGTGTTAAATAAATGACACAAGAAAGCTTGTAGTCTAGTGGTTGTGGCGTCATTAAGGTTGTATGGGAGCCTGGGTTCAAGCCTTGGCTCTTGCAATTTATTTTGGTTTTTTCTTTTAAGGGAACCTGGACTTTGGCCTTTAGACCTTATAATTAATTGGGGATAAAACATGACACAAAAAGCCTTGTGGCTTAGTGGCAAGTAGCGTGTGGAGCATCTGAGGGATGGTATGGGTTCGAATCCCAGGGTAAGCAATGAGCATTTATTTTGCTAACAAGGGGCGGCAAGAGTTGGTGTTGAATTTAAACTCTGATGTTGGAGGGATCCCACATCGGGAAGCTAACATAAGAGTGGATGGGAAGCTAGCTTTAAATAGAGAGAACCATGAGGAGAGTAAATGTACCTTTCTTGGCTGATCCCTTTCGCTTTATGGCGTGCTCGTTTGGGTTGGGCGTCGGCTAAGAGTGCTCAGAGCGTGGATTAACTCCAGTCTCTAATCAGGTGTGTATTTCTCACTACTCTAGTTGTTGGATGGCTACTTCGGGCCGCGATGGGCCGAAAGGGGCCATGTGGGCCCAATGGGCCTACGGGCCCAATTGAATAAGTTGTTTGATTGTGTTGTAAATATTGACTAGGCTAGGTGAATCGCATATTTGTGGCTAGGTTTAGGCTAAAAGGGCCACACGAGCGTGTGGGCCCATTTGGGCCGAGAATGGGCTTTAGGGCCATTTGTATTGTTATCCCTGTTTAGAATACTTTAGTTTACCAATTATTGAAATGCCCTCGACTTGTAAAATTACCGTTTTACCCTCGATTTATAGAATTACTGTTTTATCCTCGATTTACAGAATTACTGTTTTACCCTCGATTTATAGAATTACTATTTTATCCTCGATTTACAGAATTACTGTTTTACCCTCGATTTATAAATTCTTTGTTTTATCCTCGATTTACGAAATTCTTTGTTTTACCCTCGATTTATAGAATTACTATTTTATCCTCGATTTACTGAATTCTTGTTTTACCCTCAATTTATAAAATTCTTGTTTTATCCTCGATTTACGAGATTATCGTTTTACCTCGATTTATAGAATTACCATTTTACCTCGATTTATAGAATTATTGTTTTACCTCGATTTACAAAATTATCGTTTTACCTTTGATTTACGTAATTGTGTTTTACCCTCAATTTATAAAGTTCTTGAAATACCATTGGTTTACAAAATTACCAAAATACCTCGATTATGAAAATTAACAAATACCCACAGCAGGGTAGAATTACCCAAATACCCCTGTAGGGTAGAATTACCGAAACACCCATGTAGGGTAGAATTACCGAAATACCCCCTGTAGGGTAGAATTAGAAACACCCCCGTAGGGTAGAATTATCGAAAATACCCCTGTAAGGTAGAATTACTGAAATACCCACAGTAGGGTAGAATTACAAGTAATACCCTTGTATGGTAAAATGACGAATATGCCCTTATGTTCCGTATGACTGATGTGCTTAGGATTTACGTATATTGATATTGGATTAGTTAAGTTTGAGTGACAGGTGGTGGTTATCGTAGGTGATTGATTATGGAAACGTTTCAACTTCAACCCATAACAGGTGTGTACTAACCCTCGTAGTAGCTTAGATTAATATCTGCTGAGAAGCCGAAATGCTAAAATATCGGCATTTCGGAAACTTGTAATGTTGCGTGTGGGTATAGATGTGATAAATACGATAAGGTCGGTGTTTGGATCGATGGAACGGGTAAGAACTCAATTTTGTGCACGATGGTAAGTTGGGCCTCAATGGGCTGGAATTGGGCCAAATGGGCCCATTTGGGTAAAATTGATAGAAAATGGAATTTGGAAAAGTTGCATGTTAACAGAGTTAGTATTATGGTAAATTTTGGGTTAAGCAGGCTTAGTGGGCTAAATCAGATTCGTAGGGCCCATTAGGGGTTTTGGGCCCAAAAGCTTGAATTTGATAAGTGGGTTAAAGATCATTGTTTAAACACTCAGAAATATTGACAAATGTAATGAACATGGAAAACCCTGATTTTTGGTAAAATTACGAAAATACCCTTATAATATGAAAAATGACTGTTTTGCCCTTGTGGGCAAGTGACCCGACTTGGAATTTGTGTGGTTGTGGATTTGATTGTGAATATATGTTGGTGATATGAATGACTTGACTGTGATTGTTTGATTCAAATATGGGTATGACATTCTCGCATACATGACATATTGCATGGGATATAGGTTATATTGATGGAGGAAGTGCTAAAGGGCTCCCTCGATTCACAAAAGGGCTTATGCCTAGTTTACCGAAAAGGGCTTATGCCCCGATTTACGAAAAGGGCTTATGCCCATTATTAAAAAGAGGCAAGGCCTCCATTTATATGATAAAGGCTATGCTGCCGCTGGAGAGTTTGGTTGGGTGGGTTGAGTTATTCCCCACATGGAGAGCTTGGTTGGTACGGGTGGAGAGTAGCGGATGGTGGGTCGAGTAGTCTCCCCAAATGGGCTTGCATACATTCATTTACATTACATGTGATATTGAAATGGGCTTGCATACATTCATTGACATTACATGTGATCTTGAAATGGGCCTAAGGGCCATACCGTTTACAGTAAAGGCTTCAGCCCAGTGATATGATTTATGAAAAGGCTTCGGCCCAGTGATATGATTTATGAAAAGGCTTCGGCCCGGTGATATGATTTATGAAAAGGCTTCGGCCCAGTGATATGATTTATGAAAAGGCTTCGGCCCAGTGATATGATTTATGAAAAGGCTTCGACCCAGTAACCGTTAAACGAAAGGCTTCGGCCCAGTATATGTCAAGACTAAATAGGGCTTTGGCCCAGATTGTACTGATACTGTGTTATTTACTGTTTGTTTGTTATTGGGATTACACACTGAGTTTTCATAAACTCACCCCGTTTCTAATCAAATGCGGGTAATCCCTAAGCTTAGATGGTTTGGAGCTGCGAGGACTCGGGAGATGGCCACACTCTTCAAGCTTTACATTTACATTTACTGTTTCTTTTAATTGCAATAAGTAGCCGATTTATTTCTTTATAAGTTTTATCTTATTAATATTATTATTTGGTTTTGGGTTGTAATAAGACCGTTTTAACTATTTTTCTGGGATTATTTTATCTTATACCCTATATTTTTCTGATAACAATATGAGTTAGACCTAGGGCGTGTTTCCAAAATGATACTTGTTTTCAAAATAACGTAACGATATTATTAATCGGTTTATCAAAAATATCTACTTAAATGAATTCCAACTTGTTTTTCTCAAAACCTAACCTAGCACCAAAGTGTGGCAATGGTTGTAGGCATGTCTAGGATTGGATCCAATCAAGAGCTTGGTACTTAAGCAGCCTTCTAGGCTCACCTCCTCTGTTTCGGATACCTACCTGGTGCACAGCTTCTATTCACTTTATTAACTTAGCAAAGACTATCTTTTAAAACACTGAGAAGGACATTGAAAGAGGAATGGGTTTTCTTAAAAACTTCAATGTGACACGTCGGATCCGGCCATAACTTCTGGGCCGAGTTTGGGGTGTTACACGATTGAGCACACGGGCGTGTGTCTCAACCGTGTGTCTGTTGTAAATTAGCTATTCAAGTCAATCTCGATCACGGTCTTGACACACGGGCGTGTCTGGTGGCTATGCGAGGCACACAACCTTGATACATGGGCATGTGTGGCCATTTCGAAGGGTACACGGGCTAGACACACGGGTGTGTGGTCGGTCGTGTGACCCAAGTCAGTGTTGACCATTGCCAAGGTACACGGGCGTGTCTTGTGGTCATAGGGTTATGTTCGTATGTATGCCCTGTTTTACAATGGTTTAGACACATTGGCGTGTCTAATGCCGTGTGAGACACACGGGCTGTTCACATGGGCATGTGACCTTTAAAACTTAGAAAAATATTTAAGTTTTGGAAAAAATTTTATGTGCTCAGTTTAGTCTGACCCCTCTCTAGAGGATATTTAAGGTCTCGTTGACCTAATATAAGGGACTTGATCTTGATGTATAACTATGATGCTATGATGTTTATGAAATGAATGTGAAATGTTTTGATGTGTCTGGTAATGCCTCTTTACCCTAGTCTGGCAACAGATACAGGTTAGGGGTGTTACATGTGCATGAATGGCTATTTGTATTTTGCTCAGATAATCTAAGTACTTGTATGATTTTGTATATTTTGTAACATACTAAACTTAGATGTTTGAAGTCAAAGGTGGTAAGTCAACTACTCATCATGTTGAAGTTGTTAGTAAGCATGAAATCCGTGAGTCACAAGCTTCAAAACCAATACTTGTATTATACTGGCTCAAGGGTCGTCATTTTTATTTATAATATTTGTTTATGTTGCTTGAGGACAAGCAATGACTTAAGTCTGGAGGAGTTTGATCAGATGTAATTCGGTGTAGCAGATAAAATGTGCACGACACAGGTCCTGGTTCATCGCGACATCGACTCTGTGAGAATAAAAGATGAAGCTAGGGCATTTTAGTCTGCACAATCAAACTTAAAGCTTAGGAATGTCTTGCAATTTTATTTCTTTTATTTTATTAATTTAAAAACCCTAAAAAATCTCTTATTAAACTATCGTACTATAACTAATTTAAAAGTATTAATTAGATCTTTAAGTGTTTAGGTTGAGATTGATTTAGTACTCACCTCCCTTGGGTACAATCCTCGGAGTACTTACTTACTTCGCTATAAAATCTATATTACAACTTGACCCGTATACTTGTAGATACCGCCTCGTAATTCTCCATTTTATTGCAGTATTTACACTCTAGACATTAGTACGTTCGGAGACGGTCATAAAATAATTAATTAGGATGATTTATATTTTGTAGCTTTATATATACTTTTTCTCTTTCTAAATTTTCTATACATGAAAGAAGCACTACATATATGAGCTTCCAATGAACAAGGAAGGAAACACCAACCATAAGACTTTGCAACATCGCGATCAATTGGGTAACTTTATTCCTTATATATTTAAGGGTTGCACATTAGGGAAAATGTGCTATCTAAAGTGTGGGGGGTACATAGGAATTTTGTTTTTATTTTTATGTTTTTTCTTTTATTTTTATTATCAAAAGTGTGCTTGGGTTTGTAGAAATACAATTGATAAGTTAATAGCATGTACATAAGTTGATTGTATTTACGGTAAATTTGGCATGATAGTGAATGATTTTAAATTTTCAATTATTAGACTAATAATTTTTATATATTACACTGTAAATAAGCATTAAGTAATTGAATATACAAAATGACATAGAGAATATAGGGAAACAAGCATGCTAGTATGTATGATAAATGGTTAAAATTGTGATTGCTTGAATGATTGAATTTGTGAATATTGAGATACCTAGGGATGGCCTAAGTCATTGTTTGGTATAACCCAGAGCCAAAAAGCTAACTTTATTCATTAATCCTTAGTACCTATTTTTGAGCCAAAAAATGGTTCTTGATGAACCTTCATACAAAACTCGAGCCAAATTATAAACTTGCACTTACCCGTTTTTGTTGGCCCCTGAAATGCACAAATTTAGACATCTGGCCATACATATTGAGGGATAGGTAGATACATCATAATGGTTTTGTAAAAAAATGAGAGTGAAATAGGAAGAAGCAGTGTGATATAGTAATTATAGGTCTAGCCAAAAATGTGCAAAACAAAAGAAAAATCCATAAAAAAACTTAAAACAAGCAGAAAAAGTACTTGAACAATGAAAAAAAAAGCATTGTGAGTGAGAAATTGTTGAAAAGAAATCAAATGTTGAGAAATGTTGAAAAAAAAATCAAAAGTGACCCAAAAACAAAGTCACAAAATTAGAAACCTCAATCGTTAGTGCACAAAAACTTGTGAGTAGACCATAGTTACATTATTATGTTGTGACTTACTACATGGAGAAATAAGAATGCTAAGAGAAGGATAAATAAGGTGGTGAGCGGCCAAAGGTTATTAAGGGGGAGAATAGGGGACAATATGATGTGTCAAACTAATTTTGTGCTTGAAACTATTTTAATGCTCCTTTTCTTCAATGCCATGCCAACCTTAAGCCTCGGAACGTTACAAGCTGAAAAGTCCTATATAACCTTAGTAAATGCATTCATGAATGGACATTATACCGAGTAATTGCAATAACGATTGTCTATATTCTGCTAGGATAATCAAATTGCCTATATTATTTATAGATGGATCAATATATTTGGGAACCTTGTTATTTATATACTTTGTAATATACCAAACTTAGGTGTTTGAAACTGAGAGTGGTAAATCTTTTATATATCATACCCCAATTACATGTATGTATGATTAATCCTAGTTATGTGTTCCAAAACTCGTCCTTGTATCATCTTTGCTAAATAGTTGTCTTTTATTTTAGTTTTTCTATTTTCTTGCTTGAGGACAAGCAATGACTTAAGTGTGGGGGAGTTTGATCTGCCACAATTCGTTGTAGCAAATTAAACTATTTTTCATACTTAAGGAGTTTAAATATAAGCAAATTTATTATGTTTTATCTAGTTTTTCACTTTTCGGCTCGAATAATAAAAAGTGTGATTTGAGTCGTTAATATGACCTTAGGATTCAAAGTAGGCCTAAGGGAAGGCTAACGTATTTAGTAAGTGTGTAAGACACCATTCAGAGGCTTGAGAACATGAAATTGGTCTCTCTATTATAACATGAAGGTTTGACATCGTAACATAGTGAGCAGAATACCAAAATAGCAAGACTACCTTCAGTATTGCGGCATAGGCAGGAGATGTCACGACATAGCCCTAAAACTGAGTCTGAGCCAAGCAAACTACCATCAGTGTTGCAACATAGGCCACAGGATGTCACGACACCGACCTTGTATAAGAAGAAGTAATGAGTTGAGGGTGTTTTGGTTCGCACAATAAACTTTAATGTAAAAGCGTCAGCCAAACTAGGCGTAAGGACAACAACCAACCCTGAAGATATAAATAGGGCTCATTAAACACTTGAGAATAATCGTTTTTGTATCTTAGAGATTTTCTTTCAATTTAGGTTTTAGTTTTTAGTTTATTTTATACTTAGTATTTCTTTTCAATTTGATTTTCATTTGTGTCCTTCGGAGAACCTAACTTGTTGATTCAGCAAACTCTTTTTTGATTTTTGCACTTCAATATCAATACAATTTAGGATTTCTCTTAAACCTCTTGATTTATTCTTCAAAATTTTTTTCTTTATCAAGTTTATATCTTTTATGAGATCTACGAGGAACTTATCCTCTTATGGCAAACTAGCTAGTGGACGTGGGAGTAACTAATTTTTATGTAGGGATTCTTAGCGAATCAAGTGGCTGGGATAGGAAGAATAGAAACCCTAGGTCTAGCAACCCTAAGAAGTCATCTAGGTGGGAGTTAACCCTAAATTTGTATTGCCTATCCATTAATCTGTTACCCCAATCCAATCTAGACTGTGAGGTCTAGAGATAAATAGTTCTTGCAAACTCATTATTTTAGTAAAAGATCGAAAGATCCTAGTAGGTTAATGACTAGTTGATTAAGTTGAACCCGACATAGGAATTGGTTAAAACCATCGAACCTAGTTAGTCTTCCATGCTTAGACTTGATTGAATCGAAAATTTAGTTTTCCATTTATTTATTCTTTTATGTGGTTTATTTATTTCCTTATAAAAAAAATTCTTTTCACTTTATGTCCTACCGTAATATAATTTAATTAAAATACTAATTAGATTTATTAATGTTTAGGTTATTATTAATTTAGTACTCGCCTCCCTTGGGTATGATCCTTGGAGTACTCACCTACTTCGTTGTAAAAACTATACTACAACTTCACTCTTATACTTGTGGAAACCACCTAACTTTCATATTTGGTTGTAAGAAATTTACTTTAAATGTTAGTATGTCTGGAGGCGGTCACTCATAGAGAATGAGATTCTATCCTAGCTAATCGCATGGGGCACTCCACAATAGAATACCATGGCAGAGAGAATAAATTGAACTTTTTTAGACATGGTATGTTTAATATTAAGTTATTAGAAGTTGTCAATCTCTTTTTGGGGACATACGATATAAACGACTTGCTATATTCTGAATGATGTACCAAGTAAGGCAGCGTCAAAACCCCATACGAATTATGGCATGGCAGGAATCAAAATCTTAACCATTCTAGGATTTGGGGATGTCCAGCCCATGTATTGGATAAAGATGTAAGGAAGTCGGACTCACAGACAGAATTGTGTATGTTTGTAGGATATCTAAAGGGAATAAAGGGTGGTTTGTTTTATAGCCTGAAAGAGCAAACTATTATAATCTCAACTCATGCTACTTTCCTTGAAGCAAGTTACATGAATGACTTCAAACCTTAGAGTAAAGAGGTACTCGATCAACAGCATAAGGAGCTTCGTTGTAATAGGAGGGTCCCTCATAGGCCTGAGTTCTTCCAATCTGGCAAAAGTGTTTTTAACACTAAGTGTGTCGAGCAAGAAGGTGATGACCCACTTACATATGATCAAGCAATGCAGTGTGCTGATTCCAGGCTCTGGGAAATAGCTATGAAATGTGAGATGAACTCTATGTATTCCAACTCAGAACTTGTAGACTTACTGGAAGGGATAAAACCCATAAGGTGTAAGTATCTGAAAAAGGAAAAAGAAATGCAAATGGAAAATTGTAAACTTATAAGGATAGACTTTTAGCAAAATGTTATACTTAGAAAAAAGGTGTTGGTCATGAAGAAACCTTCTTTTCGAATTTCATGGTTAAGTCAATCCTCATATTACTTTCCATTGTGGCAGCTCTTCATTACGAGATCTGGAAAATGAATGTAAAGATAGTGTTTTTGAATGGCTATCTCGAAGAAAGTATCTACATGATTCAACCCATCGAATATATAGCTAAAGGAAAAGAGCATCAAGTTTGCAAACTACTTAGATCCATATACGGACTTAAGTAAGCATCCCACTCACGGAATCAAAGATTTGAGTAAGCGGTCAAGGCTTTTGGACTTGAGAAAAACATAAATAAACCTTGTGTTTACAAACATTTAAGGGATGGAAAGGTGTAACACCCCTTATCCATATTCGACACCAGAACAGGGTACGAGGCAGTACCAAACTTAAACTCAAACAAACATTCAGAACCGAGACATGAATTTCCACTCAAATTTAAAACTTTTCATAAACATTCATTTTGTCCCTAAAATGAGCCTACGAGGCCCAAAACATACATTGAAAGTGATTCGGGACTAAATCGAGAACTTTAGAAAATTTTACAGCACTTAGAAAAATTTTCACCAAAATAGGGGTCACACACCTGTGTGGGCAGGCCGTGTGGTTACACACGCCCGTGTCCCTAACCTGTGTAACTCTCTGTTTATGATGTCATCAACAAACTGAAGTCACACGGCCAAGGCACATGCCCGTGTGCTTAGCCCGTGTGGTCGAATAAATTTTCATAATTTTTTAATAAAAGAGGTGCAGACTTCACACAGCCATGGCACATGCTCGTGTTCAAGGCCGTACCATCCACAAGCTGAGACACAAGCCCGTCTCTCTGCCCGTGTGCTCAATTCTGAGCATTCTATTTTCTAACAATATAGGTGTAGGGGACACACGACTGGATCACACATCCATGGGGCTGACCGTGTGTCACACATGGCCTAGACGCACGCCCATGTGTCTACTCGTGTGGACAAAAACAAGGCTATTTACGAAGCCATTTTGCCACCCTTCCATGCACAAACTACAAAAAAACATGTAATACCATTCCAAGTATAAACATACAACCAAGGGATCCACACATCATTTACATACTTATTAACTCAAACCATGCAATTTCCACATCCATGAAAGACTTCATCATATGCATATAAACTTAAACCAATGTTCGTCAATTTCAACGGCCATTTACAAAATGTATCATCAACCATACTTGACACTTCAGAATTTGGACATACATTAACATCATACATGCACCACTTGAACATCCTTAGCCATTCCAATGGCTAAGTCACAAAATATTACTTACAAGCCTTCATCTATGCCAAGTAGCTTATACATGCCATTATACCAAAATGAATCATTTAGCTATACCAAAAGGAGATTTGTGGATAGTGTGATCTTGCTCTGACCGAATCTTCCAACCTTCGTGACCCTTACGAGTACTACAAAACAAAGAAAAGTAAAATGGGGTAAGCATTTTCATGCTTAGTAAGTTCGCGTAACAGAAAGAAAACTTACCGGTCCTAATTATTCAATAAGCATACATACGCATTCATTCCATCAATAATTTTGGCAAGTTACCTAAGTACATTTGCTCATTAAACAAGTTAGTCATACATATCATGAAGCATTCAAACCAACGTAGATGAGCTCACCATAATATAAACTTTCATATCATTTCACAATTTGCATTTTCCAAGATTTCTTTTCGTTGAACTATTGTGAATCTCAATGGAGACTCGAGTAGTATACTCGAGGTATACATGTCAATCGTCCATCAATTTACATCTAGAGTGCTAATTGAGCACATAGTTATAGAGCACACTCTCAAGCCACATTTATATAACAGGATTACCAATCCAGGCTAAATCTTGTCTTTAGCATTCACTCTCAAGAGCTTATTCAGGATTACCAATCCAGGCTAAATCCCTTCGATAATGTTAGTTCTAATGAGCCTACTATGAATAACCCATTCGGGCTAAATCCATTTCATAACATTTGCTCAAGAGAGTGTAGCTCAGTATTACCCTTCCGAGCTAAATCCTTTTTATATTATTTTTGTTCAGTTCAAGGAAATTATTATAATCCATCGAAACACAATGCTCAATTGGGACAATGACATTTTATTCATTTTTTCCATTTTATGATTATTTCATATTGTGTATCATTACGTATATATTATTTCAATCACGCAATTCAATTTAAACATAATAACATACCAAATTAAATTACACGAACTTACCTTGAGAATGGTTGCATTCGAACTCAACTATTCCGAGACCTTTCGTTTTCCTCGATCTAGTTCAGTAATCGGTTGTTCTGGGTCTATATAAGCAAATTCCATTATCAATTCATCATTTTACACATACATTTACATTAATTTCCATCCTAGACAAAATTACCATTTTGTCCCTAACTTTTTGACATTTTACATTTTAGTCCCTAGGCTTGTAAAATGAAATGTGTTCAATTTCTTGGTAACCCAAGCCTAGTCTAAACATATACATGCTCATATCAGCCCAAATTTTCCATTAAATCAGATTTTTACTATCCATTTTACAACTTTTTACAAATAGGTCCTTTTATGTATTTCCATAAAAAATCACCTAGTAAAAGTTGTTTATTATGCATAAAACCTTCATTTTCTACCATAAAACATCAAAACACATGCATGTCATGCATGGGTAAAACTTTAAACATGAACCCTACTTCAAAACAATGGTAGAAATAGAAAGATCAGGTGAATACAACTTCAAAAAAATAAAGAGCATTAAAAACGGTTCTAGGATGTACTTACAATCAAGCTTGAAAGTTGAAGAAAACCCTAGCTATAGTGTCTCCAAATTTTCGGCCAAGGGTTGGAGAAGATGGCCAAATTTTGACTTGATTTTCCCTTTTCGTTCTTTTATTAACTAAATGACCAAAATGCCCTTAATGCCTTACTTTAAAATTTCACATAATCATGTCCATTTTTGTCCATAAACTTAACTTATGGTCTAATTATCATATAAGGACCTGTAATTTAAAATTCATAGCAATTGGACACCTTTAACATTTAGATTTCAAGTTTTGTACTTTTTATAATTTAGTCCTTAAAACTAAATTAAGTGCCCAAACGTCGAAATTTTCAAATAAGATTTTCACAGAATAGTTCCATAGAATTGTAGACCATAAAAAATAATAAAAATAAATTTTACTGCATCGGATTTGTGGTCTAAAAACCACTTTTCTAACTAGACCTAAAATCGGGATGTTACAAAAGGTGGTCTTTCTCGTTCTATATGCCAATGACATTCTATTCATTGGAAATGATATAGGGACATTGTCATCGGTTAAATTATGGTTAACCCAACAGTTTAGCATGAAAGAGTTGGGAGAAGCTAATTTTGTTCTAGGTATTCAAATCTTAAGGGATCGAAAGGATAAAGTGACAGCATTATCTCAAGCATCATACATAGACAAGATACTGGAGCATTACGCAATGACGGATCTGAAAAAGGTAAATCAACCTTCTTTATCGAGATTTCATATCTCTTTAAAGGACTATTCTAAGACAGCAAAAGAAAGAGAGAACATGAGAAATGTTCCTTATGCTTCGATATTAGGAAGTCTACTATATTTTATGCTATGCACACACCTATATATCTATTTTGTAGTGGGGTTGGTAAGTTGATATTAGGCGAATCCAGGTCTAAGACATTGGCAAGCAATTAAGCATATAATCAAGTATTTACAGAGAAAGAGGGATTATATACTTGTGTATTCCGGATGAGATCCCACTCCTATCAGATATATTGATTCTGACTTCCAAACGTGTAGGGATTCAAGAAAATTAACATCAGGTTGTGTGTTTGTCCTAGATGGCAGATCCATTGTGTGAACAAGTTTCAAGTAGGGTTGCACTACTAACTTCACTATGGAGGCTGAATATGAGGTATGGAAAAGCTAGGACACTATAATAATATGGATATAGCTAAACCCAAATTAACCACATAAGGACAAAATACATAAGGAAGACAATAGTGTTTAATGGAATGGTAGACGTAGTCAAAGATCGCATTAGAGGACAAGCCTCGAGGATTTGTTTAGCGAAGACTCTTATAACTCGAAAGCTCTGTGGGAAACATATGGTAGGGCATAAGATTGCGAAACATGACTCATCTACTTCACTAGGGCAAGTGGGAGACTGTTGGATTTGGTGCCCTAAGTGTAGTATTCTCATCAATAAACACTTCTAATAAAAAACTCATTTACTACGAATTAATATAACTTTTATTATTGTCCTCAAATGGTTTTTACACGCAAAGAAAAATGGAAAAAAATGTTGCTCATTGGTTTTCTAATGTTTAACTAATACTAAGCAGTATTACGTGGTTGGATCGTAATAAAAAAATAGTTTGTATTAGTAGACAAACCTAAACACGTCTTTTGTATAATTAGAAATGAGAAAACCAATTGAAAGACTAATATGTTGACTATCAAGTCTAATTAGGGAGATGCCTTATCTTGGGTATCAGAGAGGATGACTAACCGCCTCCAGATGTACCAACATTCAGAGTAAAAATCTTGCACAAAAGATATGAAATAAACGATGTCTGCAAGTATACGGGTCAGGTTGTAATATAGTTACAACGAAATAGGTAAGTACTCCAAGGATCGTACCCAAGGGAGGCTAGCACTAAATTAATTCTAACCTAAGCACAAATAGATCTAATTAGAAATTTAAATAACTTATAGTATGATAAAAAAATAAAAGGAAATATTTTTAGGTATTTATATAAAATGAAATAGAAATAATAAAAACCTAAATATAAAGAACTTTGAAAAAATTAATTTATAAACTTTAATCAATTCTATGCATGGATTATTAGCTTGCTTTGGTGGTCATAACTAATTCCTATTTCGGGTCCTTACTCAATCAACTAGTCATTACCCTAGCTAGATTTTTCAATCTTTGTAACAACTCGGTTTTAGCAAAATCAAAATAGTGGTTTTGAAACCACAAATCTGAGGTTGGAAAATTATTTTAATATTATTTTGTGTGTTTATGGTATGTGAATATATATGTGTGAAAATTTCGTGAGCTAATTTTATCGTTTAATAGCTCAATTTGAGAAAAAGGACTTAATCACGTAAAATGCAAAAGTTGCATTCTATTTGTAAAAGTGCTTGAATTACTATGAATTTAAATGTGTAAGTCCTTATGTGGTTATTTGACCTTTGGTTAATGGGATTGAAAAAAATAGTCATCCATTAAGTGAATTTTTGTGTTATAATATAAGGTTAAAATAGTAATTAGTGAAATAATAGTAATTACATTAAAACAAAATAAAATGATGGCCATTTTATCATCTATTATGGCTGAATGAAGCAAAGAAGAAAGCTTAAAATAGGGTTTTGATGTTCAACACTTACAAGCTTAATTAAGGTACGATTTTAGCTCGATTTTTTATGATTTCTACGTTTTTATGATCATTGCTTTGTGTTCTAGCTATCCCATGTCTTAATTTTTGAAAGTGTTGATGATTTTGAAAGTTTCCATTGATGAATTCAAGTGTTTTATGATGTTTGAGGATGAATTATGAAAGCTTGGTGTTTGATATTCATGTTTTATAACGTGATTTTGAGTAAAAATGCATATTAGGAATTAAATTGAGAAAAGTGTAAATTGAGGGGTTAAATTGTGAAATAAATGAAAGTTTTGGACTGCTAGGGGTCCCTAGGAAATTCGGCTAGGCTTGGGTGAAATTAAATTTTGTCTAATTTGTGTTTTTATGAAATAGGGACTAAATTGAATAAATGAGTAACTTTAGGGGTTAAAGTGCAAAAATGCCAAAATATGTGTTTGTGGATTAAATTGAATGAATTGGTGATTGAATGGGTTAATTTTGAATACATATAGATCAAGAAAGAAAGAACTCAGATTTAGATCGGGGAAAATCGAAGGTTATCGAGTAATTTATCTGATTCGTCAATTCCGAGTACGAGGTAAGTTCGTACTTGATAAATGAAGTTATAATTATGTTTTTAATGCTTTAATAATGCTTAAATTGTATATATGTGACTACGATTGCGTACAACAATAAATCGACTATGTTTGACACTTAGTGTAAGTTTCAAAATAGCTTCGGCTATAAATAGCACTTAGTGTGCGAATTGGAATAGCTTTAGCTATATAAGACACAGGCGTGTGTCTAAGCTGTGTGTGACACACAGCTATGTTACACGATCGTGTGTCCCCTGGGGTAGCCCTATGAATATAAGTTAGTCTCGAGCACAACTTAGACACATAGACGTGTCTGACGACCGTGTGAGGCACACAACCTTAGCAACATATGGCTGTGCTTTTTTCCTAAACAACGGGTCCATAGTGTGAATAAATGTCAAGTTGGGTGACACTGCTAACTTCATTATGGAGGGCCAAATATGAGTTGTTGAATAGCTGTGGCACTATAATAGTGTGGATATAGCTACAGCCAAATTAACCACATAAGGAAAAAACACAAAAGGGAGACAGCAGTGTTTGACAGACTGGTAGATGTAGTCAAAGATCGTATATGAGGACAAACCCTAGGGATTGATCTGTTATAAGTTGTTGTAACAGATTAAACTAGTTTTCATATTTAAGGAGGTTGAATTTAAGCAATCTTTCTATTTTTTATTTAGCTTTTCCATTTTAGTTTTAATCTAAGAAAAAAGAGTAATTTGAGTTGTTTTATGACCTTATGGGCTGAAGAAGGCCTAAAGGTAGACTAATGTACTTAGTGAGTGTGCAAGACAACATTCAAAGGTATGAAAGCTCGAGGTTGGTCGTCGAGTTGCAACATGAGAGTTCAATGTCGCAACATAGTGAACAAAGTGCCAAAATTCCAATATTGGATTCAGCGTCACGACATAACCAATTGATGTCACGACATATCGCTGAAGTTAAACCCGAGCTAAAGCCAACTGCATTCAGTGTCGCGACATCAATCCTGTATAGAAGAAATTATGAGCTAAGGGCATTTTGGTCCGCACAATAGAAATTAACATAAAAGCATCAGCTGACCTAGGGCTAAGGACAACGACCAACCCTAACACTATAAATAGACTCATAAGACCGTTGAGAAATGATCGCTTTTGTAACTTAGAATTTTTTTTTCAATTTCTAGTTCTATTTAGACTTAGGATTTAGTTTTAGTTAGTTTTATTCATGTTCATCAGAAAAGCTGATTTGTAGGTTCAACATTAACTCTCTGGATTTCTGCGCTCTAGATATTCAATACAATCAGGATTTCTTCTTAAACTTTTATTCTTGACCTATTCATAATGTTTATGTATTTATCAAGTTTACATTGTTTATGAAATCCATGAGGAACTAATCCTCTTATGGGGATTAGCAAGTGGAGGTCTGATTAATTAATTTCTATGTAGTGTTTTCTTAGAGGATCAACTATTTGGGATAGGAAGACTTAAACCCTAGGAAGTCAACTAGGTGAGAATTAATCCAAAATTGTTATTGTCTATCCATGTACCCCTTACCCTAATCCGGTCTAGACCGTGAGCTCAAGATATAAGTAGTTCTTATTGACTCTTTAGTTTAGTGGAAGATTGAGATGTCCTACTAGGGTAACAACTAGTTCATTGAGTAGAAATTTGAAATAGGAATTAAATTGTAATGCCATAAATCTTTAGGGATTAAATTGTGTGTTGTGCTGCTTGATTGGCTTGCTTGCTTTGATGGTTAACGGTCCTGAGAAGTGTGAGGAGTTCTGGGTTCAAACTTGGACTTTAGCAAAACTTTTTGGTTTTTAATGAATAAAACCTTTGCTACTAGATGTTGGGTTCTTAATTAATTGAGGGGAAATCATGTCATAAAAGGCCTGTTGGTTCAAGGGAATATGGCGTATTACTAATAGTAGGGGACTTGAGTTCGAGTCTTCCTGCGCGCAAGGGGTGTCTTTTATTATTGTGCAGTGTAAGAGGTTGTTTTCTAGTAGGATTCTGTTACTCATGGATGGTGGGAGAGTTTGAGGGGGAGTGGGGAGTGTGTAGCCGAATTTAAGGAGGATTATGGAGAGAAAATCATGGAATGATCAAGGAGTAGAAGGTGTTTGCTGTTGGCCGAAACTAGGATTCTCCTTGTGCCAAAATCGGTCATAGGCACTCAGTGCCGAATTTGCATAATGCTTGCTCTCTTTTTGGTAGCTGATTCCTTTTGCTTCATTTCGTTCTCTTTTGTTGTGCTAGAATAGTAGTCGAATCTTACATGTAACCATTCGGAGACACTTTATGTTGATTTACTTTGACTCTGCTCTACCGACCGGTACCTTATTTAATCAATATTCGTCTCTCCACCATTCTCCTTCTCTTAGTTTCTTTGCCATAGCCGAACCTTCTTTCCTCTCTTCTCCCTTTCTCTCAATCAAATTTCCCTAATCGATTGCAGCTTCTTTTCCTCTCTACCTCATTCGGTTTTGGCTTGTGGTGACCGAGTCATTCTTTTTCTTTCTCCCTTCTCTTCAGTGCAATCTAATCCTAGTTAGCTAAATAGTGCTTCTACATTGACCTTCTAAGAGTCGATTCTTTCTATTGTTCCTCTCTGTCAATCTAGGTGGTGAGTACTATTTTATTGGATGTTGTCTTTGTCCATTCTTTTCACTTCTACCGTAGATATGATTCTCTTTTAACCTTTTCTTTCTATTCGACGTTGTTAGGGGAGTGGTGGCGCTAGTTCTGCCTCGTCGTAGCGGCTATCTTGTCGGGGATTATGAATCGATTGTTTCCATTCTCTAGAATCAATTTCACAATTCTTTTTGGTAAGTGTTATTTTTTGGTTCAATTGTTTATGCAAACTTTCTAATAGAGGAGAATGGAATCTCAGACTGAATGTAGACAATCTGTAAGAACCGATAATCAATCTTTGGCAACATCAAAAGGGTAAGGAACCTTAAGCGTTCGATCAAGGTAAGTGTCAAACTATGATTTGGATAAGTATTATTAAAGGGATTAGTTACCCATTTGTTAAAGGATTGACGGTGGTGATATGATTGAATATAGGTTGGTGTTCGTGGGAACTGCACTTTTTTCGTAAACAAGTGTGTGTAACACTGCCGTTAGATGTAACGCTGCAAATGCTGAAGAGTCGAAAAGCTGAAAAGCTGAAAAGTCAATTTTCGACACCACACGGGTGTGTAGGCACCCGTGTGGCAGGCCGTGTGACAAAACATGGCCGTGTGGTCAACGGGATAGCCATGAGCATTTTCATGGGCCGAAATAATACTAGGCCATTTTGGGCCAAACTGGGCCATGTAGGCCTAATGGGCCTGTGGGCGCCATATGGAAAGAATCACAAAAAAGTGTGGTTAGTTTTGGGTTAGGCTGTGTGAACCACACGGCTAAGGCCATTTTGGGATATGTGGGCCATATGAGCGTGTAGGCCCACATGGGCACGCAATATGGGTCGTGGGCCCATTATCACCGATTGACTGTTAAGGTCACACGAGTTTCCCAAGATGACTGTGGACCTACTATTGGGTCGGTAAGTGTACCCGGACCCTTATTTTTTTTTTGTAAATGAATGATACACCCCTATTTGACGTCTGACTATTTAAGCATGCTGTCTTTTACTGTATATAAATTTGTATTATGTTGCATTGCATGGGGTGGGATATATGAATTTGGAGGAAGTGTACTGAAAGGCTGTAAGCCTATTATTGGCAGCTCTACTACAATTATACTGTTTTAGTGCCGTAACCGGTACTACTTGGAGTGTAAGGATGGGTGGGTCGATTTTATCCCTACATGGTGTGTAAGGTTGGTACAGAGATGGTGTGTAGAGGCTAGATTGGTAGGATTCTCAAATTGCATACTGTACTAATACAGTATTTGGCTTAGGCCCCATTGATATAGTTACTGAGATGGGCTCAAACCCAGACAACTTCTGTTACTGATGGCACCATACGAGGCATTGTATGGTCGTAGGTGCCGTACTCCTTCGTATTGGACTGAGTTGGGTGAGCGACGTGTTCTGGGTCCTAAATTGATTTTTGAGACTAAGGATAAAGTTAAACTAATTCGGGATTGACTGAAGGCAGCATTTGACAGAAAAAAGTCGTATGTGGATTTAAAACGTAAGGAGATTGAGTATTCTGTAGGGGACATGGTATTTCTCAAGGTCTCACCATGGAAGAAGGTACTGAGGCTTGGTCGGAAGGGCAAGCTAAAACCCTAGATTCATTGGGCCTTACCGAATAATAAGATGGGTAGGACCAGTTGCCTACCAGTTGGAGCTACCTTCGGAATTAGAACAGATTCATGATATGTTCCACGTCTCTATGTTGAGACGCTACCGCTCTGATCCTACACATGTTGTACTGGTAGAGGAGATTGAAGTTATACCAGACCTAACTTTTGAAGAGGATCTAGTCCATATTTTGGGTCGAGAGGTGAAAGTCTTGAGAAGGAAATCAATTCCATTAGTGAAAGTTCTATGGAAGAACCATAGTTCGGAGGAGGCTACGTGGGAACCTGAGGAAGCGATGCGACGATAGTACCCTCATCTATTTTAACCAGATAAATTTTGAGGCTGAAATTTTCTTTTAGGGGGTAGATTTGTAACGCCCCAAATCTTTAGGGATTAAATTGTGTGTTGTGTTGCTTAATTAGCTTGCTTGCTTTGATGGTTAAGGGTCCTGAGAAGTGTGAGGCGTCCTGAGTTCAAACTTGGACTTCAGCAAAAGTTTTTGGTTTTTAATGAATAAAACATTTGCTGCTAGATGTTGGGTTCTTTATTAATTGAGGAGAAATTATATCCTAAAAGGCCTATTGGTTCAAGGGATTGTGGCATGTTACTAATGGTAAGGGACTTGAGTTCGAGTCATTCTACGCGCAAGGGGTGTCTTTTTGCTGTTATGCCGTGTAGGAGGTTGCTTGCTAGTAGGATTCTGTTACTCATGGACGGTGGGAAAGTTTGAGAGGGATTGGGGAGTGTGTAGCCAAATTCAAGGAGGATTATGGGGATAAAATCTTGGAATGGATCAAGGAGTAGAGGGTGTTAGTTGTTGGCCAAAAGTAGGATTCTCCATGTGCCAAAATTGGTCATAGGCACTTAGTGTAGAATTTGGCTAATGCTTGCTCTCTTTTCGGTAGCTGATTCCTTTTACTTCATTTAGTTCTCTTTTCTTGTGCTGGAATAGTAGCCGAATCTTACTTGTGACCATGTGGGGATGCTTTATGTTAATTTACTTTGACTCTGCTCTACCGACCAGTACCTTGTTTAATCAACATTTGCCTCTCTACTATTCTCCTTCTCCTAGTTTCTTTTCCATAGCCGAACCTTCTTTTCCTCTCTTATCTCATTCGATTATGGCTTGTGGTGACCGAGTCATTCTTTTTCTTTCTCCCTTTTCTTTAGTGCAATATGATCCTAGTTAGCTGAATAGTACTCCTACATTGACCTTCTAAGAGCCGATTCTTTCTGTTGTTCCTCTCTGTCGATCTAGGTGGTAAGTACTATTTTATTGGATGTTTTCTCTGTCCATTCTTTTGTCTTCTACCGTAGCTATGGTTCTCTTTTAACCTTTTCTTTCTGATCGACGTTGTTAGAGGAGTGGTGGCGCTAGTTCTGTCTCGTCGTAGTGGCTCTCTTGTCCGGGATTGTGAGTCGATTGTTTCCATTCTCTAGAATCAGTTTCACAATTCTTTTTGGTAAGTGTTATTTGTTGGTTCAATTTTTTATGCAAACTTTCTAATAGAGGATAATGGAATCTCAGTCTGAATGCAGATGATCTGTAAGAACCTATTATCAATCTTCGGCAAGAACCTTAAGCGTTTGATCAAGGTAAGTGTCGAACTATGATTTGGATAAGTATTATAAAAGGGATGAGTTACCCATTTGTTAAAGGAATGACGTTGGTGATGTAAGAGTATGCCCAAAGATCAATCACGAGATGGTTGTAATAACATACTTGGTTTATCATGTTTATTAATATAAGGCGTTGCCATTATTATTCCAGTTTCTTTTCTGTGTGCATAAATAAACTATTTTATAATAATGTCCTGAGAATAATATGATTATTCTCAAAAGATCCTTAGTCAAGTATTGTTATTGGCTAGGACAATAATAATGCATCAAGACTAACATGTAGTTGATTGATGATAAAGAGTTGTCATTGATATGGAGTGTGAGAATCAATGCATGAATATGTGTGTTAGGGAACAACATATTGGACTGACCCGCTATGAGTATGTTTCTTGGATTATTATGTAATTGTCACAACATTACTCATAGTGATTAATATGTATATGATCCTCATACTTGAGATCATCTTTAACCCAACATCATGAGTTGTATATTTTGATACAGTCAAACAAACACTGTAACTAGTTGTTCTATAAAGACTGATGTTGGATATACCACAATCTATGTTGAGGGATATAGTTGATCAATATAGGATAAGTCCCTCCTACATAATGGGAGTAATATCTCAGGCCACTTGATTGAGTGAGGCTAGAAATGCATGGCCATGCTCAAATAAGTTGATATGAGATGTCATACTTATTTGTGTATCATAGTCTACTCGAGGTATCAAGAAACATGGGATGGACTATGCAAGTGTGACTATTCCATGACTTGTGTCCATTCCAAAGATATAGGACTTAAGGATGAATGCATGAAAGGTTAATCACAAAAGGTTATGTCGGTTAAACATTATTATATTTATTTGAATAAATATAGTTTACCGAAATCTTTATTATAATTAATGTAATTATAATTTTTCGGTTAAACATTATTATATTTATTTGAATGATAATTATTATGTTAAATTAATTTTAATGAATTAAAATTCATTATAAATATATACCAATTAAGAGGGAGTTATATATAGAAAGGGTAAAAAAACCCTAAAAAGATATATATATATATATATATAACTAGCCCGAAAATATGAAAATGGTCTAGCAAATTTTTTAGCAAAATACTCTCTGAAAATAGTTTTCTGGGATTTCTACCGTTCATTGTCAATCGGGTGGACTACGTAGAGGCCGACATCGGAAAAGGTTGCGGCTTGGTTCGATAGTGGTTCAGCATTCCTGTTGCCTAGGCGTCGCTGTCTACTCAGATTGAAGTTTCGGTAAACTCGAAACCTTTTTATCACCCCGATTCGTTCCTTACACATGGATCCTTGGTTTGGATCGCCGGGTTTTAATTTTTCGCTGCGCCTTGGTGGCACCGGTGTTCCAACAGGTGATATGATTGAATATAGGTTGGTGTTCATGGGAACTACGCTATTTTCGTAAACAGGTGTGTGTAACACTGCCATTAGATGTAACGCTGCAAAGGCTAAAAAGTCGAAAAGTGGGTTGTCGACACCATACGAGCGTGTGGGCACCCGTGTGGCAGGCCGTGTGACAAATTATGGCCCTGTGGTCAACGGGATGGCCATGAGCTTTTTCATGGGCCGAAACGACACTGGGCCAAATTAGGCCATGTAGGCCCAATGGGCCTGTGGGCCCCACATGGGAAGAATCACACAAAAGTGTGGTTAGTTTTGGGTTAGGCTGTGTGAACCACACGACTAAGGCCATTTTAGGCTATGTGGGCCATACGAGTGTGTAGGCCCACATAGGCTCGTAATATGGGTCGTGGGCCATTATCACCAATTGACTGTTAAGGTAGTACAGGTCGCCCAAGACGGCTGTGGACCTACTGTTGGGCTGGTAAGTGTACTCGAACCCTTATTTTTTTGTAAATGACTGATATACCCTTATGTGACGTATGACTGTTTGAGCATGCCATCTTTTACTGTATATACATCTATTATGTTGCATTGCATGGGGTGGGATATATGATTTTGGAGGAAGTGTACCGAAAGGCTATAAGCCTATTACTGGCAGCTCTGCTGCAATTATACTGTTTTAGTGCCGTAGCCGGTATTACTTGGAGTGTAGGGATAGGTGGGTCAATTTTATCCCCTCATGGTGTGTAGAGGCTGGATTGGGTAGGATTCTCTGATTGCATACTGTACTAATACTGTATTGGGCTTAGGCCTCTTGATCTTTATTCTTGAGATGGGCTCGGGCCCTAGATCGCTTACATTATTGATAAGGGCTAAGTCCCTAACTGAGACTGAAAGGGCTTAGCCCCAATTTGTGTATTCTCTTCTTGATTGCTATGGTGGGATCTCACACACTGAGTTTTCGTAAACTCACCTGTTGTTTATTGAGTAGGAAATCCCTAGACTTAGGCAGTTCGATCTGACGAAGGACTTAGTGGTGGCCACTCGATTTAGTAATTTTTAATATTATAATTTAAGTTTATTTTGGGTAAATTTTATGTAATAAGGCTGCTTTAAATTTTTTTAATTCAGGGATTTAATTATATTGGTTAATACCTGTTAGCAGTAGAACTTGAGTTTTCAAAAGATAAATGATTTTCAACTGTCACGCTTACGCAACTTATTTTGAAAGCTTCTGCAACAACTGTTGCTTTTCTGAGGAAAAAAAAGTGTAATAACAATCTAAGATGACTTACGTCTTTCTAAACCAATCGGAGTTTTATAGTGGACAAGATATCTTGTCTTGGAAAAATCATAATGAGGTTTTTCATAACAGACTATTTCCAGCAGAACTACGTTTTTCAAAACACACTCCAATGTGACAGCACAGATTCGACCATAATGTTTAGGCTAGGTTTGGGGTGTTACATTTAGTAGTATCAGAGCCAGGTTGCAAAACACGGCTATGGATTTGGGTTTTCATAAAAACGTATAAATTTTAACAGAATCGTTTCAAATGGTTTAAGTGATGAATATAATTTGGGAAATGTCTTATTGAAGGAGTGGTACACCGAGTCTCTGCATCGAACCTGTAAGTCCTTTAAACTTTTTATACTAAAAAGATTGTACTGAAATGTTATTACAGAGTCTACTTTTAGGTAGTAAGAGTATACTTAAACTCTATAGCTAGAGTAGACTATAAACTGTAGTAAAACTTTGAATTACTGATAGTATTTCCATAAAATATCCTGTAATCAACATTGGAATAATAAACTAACTAGCATAAAAAAGTTAATACAGACTAAGTGCATTTGATAATGAGCACCGGAGGTACTCGTGGAAGAGGCCGCGACAGAGGTCGTGGAAGTGCTCGGGCTGGGTCTAGGTCATCGTCAGCTGGACATCAGCCTAATGAGGAAGCCAGAGAGGCACCAGCTTCACCTATGATTGAGACAGGGTCTCAAAATGGAGTTGCTGGGGACGACGCACTATCCCAAGCACTATTGAGGATACTGGAAAGGGTCGCTGGGCCCAATACTGGTACTGTGGGCCGTAGGTCGGTAATGGAACAGCTCAGGTCTAATGGGGTTGAGATATTCAAGGGTATTGCTGGAGTGGCCCCTAGTGTGACTGAATATTAGATCGAGAACATGAAGAGGATCATGGATGACCTCGACTGCACCCCCGAACAAAAATTAAAGGGTGCAGTATCACTGTTGAGAGATGAGGCCTACCAATGGTGGCTTATTATCAAAGAGGGCACTCAAGCCGATCGATTGACCTGGGAGTTTTTCAAGTCTAATTTCCAAGCTAAGTATGTGGGTGTCAGCTATGTCGATGCCCATAGGAGGGGATTTCTGAATTTAACTCAGGGAGATAGGACAATAGCTGAATATGAGGCTAAATTTTTACGACTGAGCCGCTATGCAAGTGGGATGGTGGCAATTGAATACGAGTGGTGTGTTCGATTTGAGGATGGACTCAGAGATGGTCTAAGGGTTCTGATAGCTCCTCAGAGGGAGCGGGATTTTGCAGCACTAGTTGACAAGGCGAAAATCGCTGAGGAGGTGAAGCACGCTAAGTGCCAGGATAGAGAAAAAGGCAAAGGTAGAAGGGATACTGAGCCTTCAAATTCATTTTTGAGGCCCAAGAAAAAGGTCAGGGCTGATGGGCCGAACAGAGTTGGAGCCCTTGCTGCTGCTACAAGGCCGCAGTTTCGTACTGACTGTGGGAGACGCCATCAAGACGAGTACTGGAAACAGATTGGAGCATGTTTGAGGTGCGGTTCTATGGAGCACCGTATCAAGGATTATCCGTGGAGGACCGATCAGGTGCTAGCTACTGGTTTTGATGAGGGTAATGCACCTCAAAGGATTGTTTAGCAGCCACCGAGAGGTCATGGGCAAGCTAGAGGTGGAAATAGTATAGGCCGTGGTCGTGGGGCATCGGGCAGAGGTGCTGGTCATATTGAGGAGGGGTAGCCAGCACTGGTTTATGCTGAACGTCGTCGAGAGGACGGAGATGCCTCAGAAGTTATTACAGGTACGTTTTTAATTTTTAATGTACCTCATACTGCATTGATAGATTTAGGATCTACCCATTCCTACATTGCCTGTATTGTTACTGAGAACTTAGGGATTCCGGTTGAGAATACTTCGAATGGAATTACTGTGTTGAGTCCATTGGGGCAGTTCATCAGAGTTAATAAATTGTTTAGAAACGTCCCTTTAGTGGTACAAGGGGTTATCTTTCTGGCAGATCTAATGGAACTCCCTTTTGGAGAATTTGATTTGATATTGGGTAGGGATTGGTTAGTTAAACACCGAGTGAGCTTAAACTTTGCCACTAAACGGGTAATACTGAGAACCGAGGAGGACGAGGAGGTAGTGATAATTGAGGAACGACGGAACTACCTAAGCAATGTAATTTATGCATCAAGAGTTGAGAAATTGGTTCGTAAGGGTTGTGAGGCATATTTAGCCTACTTCAGTGTTTTAAAATCTAATGGTTCTTCTATTAAGGATATCATAACGGTTTAAGGATTTTCCTGATGTTTTTCCTGAGGAACTGCCTAGGTTACTTCCTAACCGTGAAGTTCAATTTGGGATAGAGCTCCTGCCTGGTATAGCTCTAGTGTCCATAGACCCTTATAGAATGGATCCGAAGAAGCTAGTGGAGCTTAAAGCTTAGATTTAAGAGTTACGGAATAGAGGATTCATCCGCCTTAGTATGTCTCTATGGGGAGCACTGGTCTTATTTGTAAAGAAGAAGGGTGGAACCATGCGTATGTGCATCGATTACCTGAAATTGAACAAATTGACAATTAAAAACAAGTACCCCCTTCCGAGAATTGACGATCTATTCGATCAGTTTCGAGGAGGTTCGATTTTCTCTAAAATAGATCTTTGATCTAGGTACCATCAACTGAGAGTCAAAGAGATTGATGTGCATAAGACGGCGTTTAGGACTCGCTATGGTCATTATGAGTTCTTGGTAATGCTGTTTGGACTGACGAATGCACCGGCAGCTTTTATGGATCTGATGAACCGTGTGTTCCAACCCTATCTGGACCGATTCATAGTAGTGTTTATTGATGATATTCTGGTGTATTCGAAGACTGAAGTGGAGCATGACGAACATCTCTGAGTGGTTTTGCATATTTTGAGAGAGAAGCAATTGTACGCCAAGTTCAGCAAGTGTGAATTCTGGTTACGTGAGGTAACATTTCTTGGTCATGTGGTATCTGCTGAAGGGATTAAGGTTGATCCTCGAAAAATTAAAGCTGTTCTGGATTGGAAGCAACCTAAGTCGGTATTTGAAATTTGAAGTTTTCTGGGTCTGGCAGGGTATTATAGGTGTTTTGTGGAGGGGTTTTCACTGATTGTCGTGCCCTTAACTAAGCTGCTATGTAAGGGTGTGCCATTTAATTGGACTGATGCGCAGCAAGAGATCTTTGAGAAGCTCAAGAAAGGACTAACTGAAGCCCCTGTCTTAATACAGCCAGAGTTTGGGAAGGAGTTCACTGCATACAGCGATGCGTTACATATTAGTTTGGGATGTGTGTTGATGCAAGAGGGTAAGGTAGTAGCGTACGCGTCTTGCCAGCTTAAGACGCATGAGTTGAACTATCCAACACATGACTTGGAGTTGACCGCAACGGTATTCGCACTAAAAATTTAGAGGCATTACTTGTACGGTGAGAAGTGTATTATTTACACGGATCACAAAAGCCTCAAATATCTCCTCACTCAAAAGGAGCTAAACCTTAGGTAGCGAAGATAGGTTGAGCTGCTTAAGGATTATGACTACTCGATTGAATACCATTCTGGTAAGGCTAACGTGGTAGTCAACGCACTGAGCCGTAGGGCTATGGCAGATCTGAGGGCAATGTTTGCTCGACTCAGCCTATTTGATGATGGTAGTTTTTTAGCCGAACTTCAAGTTAAATCGAGATGGATTGAACAGATTAAGGGTAAACAATTAGAGGATGAATCACTAGGTTCTCGATTCCAATAGATAGAGATTGGGGAAACTTCAAATTTTGGACTGAATGGTGAAGAGGTACTGTGTTTCCGTGGAAGAGTCTATGTACTGAGGGTTATTGAGCTGAGGTAGTCTATACTGCGAGAGGCGCATAGTAGTCCTTATACATGCATCCCGACGGGAACAAGATGTTTCAAGATTTTCGTGAGTTATATTGGTGGCCAGGACTTAAATGTGAGGTTACCGACTTTGTGAGTAAGTGTCTGACTTGCCAACAGGTGAAGGCTAAACATCAGTTACCTTTAAGGTTGCTTCAGCTAGTTAAGATTCCGTTGTGGAAGTAGGAGAGAGTGACTATGGATTTTGTTAGTGGGCTACCCTTAACGCCTACTAAGAAGGATTTGGTATGGGTCATCGTGGATCAGTTGACCAAGTCTGCCCATTTTATACCGATTCGCACTGATTATTCGTTATAAAAACTGGCTAAGTTGTACGTACCTGAGATAGTGAGACTGCATGGGGTACCAGTTTCTATAATATCTGATAGAGATCCTCACTTCACATCTTGGTTCTGGAAGAGGTTGCACGAGGCTCTACGTACAAGATTGGACTTCAATATTGCCTTCCATCCTTAGATTGACGGTCAGTCCAAGAGGGTAATTCAGATACTAGAGGACATGTTAAAGGGTTGTGTAATTGAGTTCTGAGGCAGTTGGGAGGATTACTTGCTGTCAGCAGAGTTTGCATATAATAATAGCTATCAGTCCAGCATACAGATGGCACCATACAAGGCATTGTATGGTCGTAGGTGCCGTACTCCTTTGTATTGGACTGAGTTGGGTGAGCGACGTGTTCTGGGTCCTAAATTGATTTCTGAGACTAAGGATAAAGTTAAACTAATTCGGGATTGACTGAAGGCAGCATTTGATAGAAAGAAGTCGTATGTGGATTTAAAACGTAAGGAGATTAAGTATTCTGTGGGGGACATGGTATTTCTCAAGGTCTCACCATGGAAGAAGGTACTGAGGCTTGGTCAGAAGGGCAAGCTAAAACCCTAGATTCATTGGGCCTTACCGAATACTAAGATGGGTAGGTCCAATTGCCTACCAGTTGGAGCTACCTTTGGAATTAGAACGGATTCATGATATGTTCCACGTCTCTATGTTGAGACACTAATGCTCTAATCATACACATGTTGTACTGGTAGAGGAGATTGAAGTTATACCAGACCTAACTTTTGAAGAGGATCTAGTCCATATTTTGGGTCGAGAGGTGAAAGTCTTGAGAAGGAAATCAATTCCATCAGTGAAAGTTCTATGGAGGAACCATAGTTCGGAGGAGGCTACATGGGAACCTGAGGAGGCGATGCGATGATAGTACCCTCATCTATTTTAACCAGATAAATTTTGAGGCTGAAATTTTCTTTTAGGGGGTAGATTTGTTCCCCAAATCTTTAGGGATTAAATTTTGTGTTGTGTTGCTTAATTAGCTTGCTTGCTTTGATGGTTAAGGGTCCTGAGAAGTGTGAGGAGTCCTGAGTTTAAACCTGGACTTTAGCAAAAGTTTTTGGTTTTTAATGAATAAAACCTTTGCTGCTAGATGTTAGGTTCTTTATTAATGGAGGAGAAATTATGTCATAAAAGGCCTATTGGTTCAAGGGATTGTGGCGTGTTACTAATGGTAAGGTACTTGAGTTTGAGTCTTTCTACGCGCAAGGGGTGTCTTTTTGTTGTTATGTCGTGTAGGAGGTTGTTTGCTAGTAGGATTCTGTTACTCATGGACGGTGAGAAAGTTTGAGGGGGAGTGAGGAGTGTGTAGCCAAATTCAAGAAGGATTATGGGGATAAAATCTTGGAATGGATCAAGGAGTAGAGGGTGTTAGTTGTTGGCCAAAAGTAGGATTCTCCTTGTGCCAAAATCGGTCATAGGCACTTAGTGTAGAATTTTGGTAATGCTTGCTCTCTTTTCGGTAGCTTATTCCTTTTGCTTCATTTCGTTCTCTTTTGTTGTGCTGGAATAGTAGCCGAATCTTACTTGTGACCATGTGGGGATGCTTTATGTTAATTTACTTTGACTCTGCTCTACCTACCGGTACCTTGTTTAATCAACATTCGTCTCTCTACCATTCTCCTTCTGCTAGTTTCTTTTCCATAGCCGAACCTTCTTTTCCTCTCTTATCTCATTCGATTATGGCTTGTGGTGACTGAGTCATTCTTTTTCTTTCTCCCTTTTATTTAGTGCAATCTGATCCTAGTTAGCTGAATAGTGCTCCTGCATTGACCTTCTAAGAGCCAGTTCTTTCTGTTGTTCCTCTCTGTCGATCTAGGTGGTAAGTACTATTTTATTGGATGTTTTCTCTGTCCATTCTTTTGTCTTCTACCGTAGCTATGGTTCTCTTTTAACCTTTTCTTTTTGATTAACGTTGTTAGAGGAGTGGTGGCGCTAGTTCTGTCTCGTCGTAGTGGCTCTCTTGTCCGGGATTGTGAGTCGATTGTTTCCATTCTCTAGAATCAGTTTCACAATTCTTTTTGGTAAGTGTTATTTGTTGGTTCAATTTTTTATGCAAACTTTCTAATAGAGGATAATGGAATCTCAGTCTGAATGCAGACGATCTGTAAGAACCTATTATCTTCGGCAAGAACCTTAAGTGTTTGATCAAGGTAAGTGTCGAACTATGATTTGGATAAGTATTATAAAAGGGATGAGTTACCCATTTGTTAAAGGAATGACGTTGGTAATATGATTGAATATAGGTTGGTGTTCGTGGGAACTACGCTCTTTTCGTAAACAGGTGTGTGTAACACTGCCATTAGATGTAACGCTGCAAAGGCTAAAAAGTCGAAAAATGGGTTGTCGACACCACACGAGCGTGTGGGCACCCGTGTGGCAGGCCATGAGACAAATTATGGCCCTGTGGTCAACGGGATGGCCATGAGCTTTTTCATGGGCTGAAACGACATTGGGCCATTTTGGGCTAAATTAGGCCATGTAGGCCCAATGGGCCTGTGGGCCTCACATGGGAAGAATCACACAAAAGTGTGGTTAGTTTTGGGTTAGGCTGTGTGAACCACACGACTAAGGCCATTTTGGACTATGTGGGCCATACGAGTGTGTAAGCCCACATAGGCTCGTAATATGGGTCGTGGGCCCATTATCATCGATTGACTGTTAAGGTCATACGGGTCGCCCAAGACGGTTGTGGACCTACTGTTAGGCTGGTAAGTGTAGTCGAACCCTTATTGTTTTGTAAATAACTGATATACCCCTATGTGACGTATGACTGTTTGAGCATGCCATCTTTTACTGTATTTACATCTATATTATGTTGCATTGCATGGGGTGGGATATATGATTTTAGAGGAAGTGTACCAAAAGGCTATAAGCCTATTACTGCCAGCTCTGCTTCAATTATACTGTTTGAGTGCCGTAGCCGGTATTACTTGGAGTGTAGGGATGGGTAGGTCAATTTTTTCCCCTCATGGTGTGTAGAGGCTGGATTGGGTAGGATTCTCTGATTGCATACTGTACTAATACTGCATTGGGCTTAGGCCTCTTAATACTGTTACTGAGATGGGCTCAGGCCTAGACTGCTTCTGTTATTGATAAGGGCTAAGGCCCTAACTGAGACTGAAAGGGCTTAGCCCCAATTTGTGTATTCTCTTCTTGATTGCTATGGTGGGATCTCACACATTGAGTTTTCGTAAACTCACCTGTTGTTTATTGAGTAGGAAATCCCCAGACTTAGGCAGTTCAATCCGACGGAGGACTTAGTGGTGGCCACTCAATTTAGTAATTTTTAATATTATAATTTAAGTTTATTTTAGGTAAATTTTATTTAATAAGGCCGCTTTAAATTTTTTTAATTCGGGGATTTAATTATGTTTGTTAATACCTGTTAGCAGTAGAACTCGAGTTTTCAAAAGATAAATGATTTTCAACTGCCACACTTACGCAACTTGTTTTGAAAGCCTCCACAACAAGCCCTATTTTTCTCAGAAAAAAGGGTAATAACAATCTAAGATGACTTACGTTTTTCTAAAGCAGCCGGAGTTTTACAGTGAACAAGATATCTTGACTTTGCAAAATCATAATGAGGTTTTATCATAACAGACTATTTCCAACGGAACTACGTTTTTCAAAACACACTCTAATGTGACATCACAGATTCGGCCATAACGTCTAAGCCGGGTTTGGGGTGTTACAGAATTAGTTATGGTCACAAAAGCAAGCTAATCACCCATGCTTAGATTTGGTTGAATTTATATCTTAGTGTCCTGTGTTCACTCTTTTATGCATATTTATTTCTTTTTTATAAAACCTAAATTCTTTTATTTATGTTTTGCTGTATTATAATTTATTGAAAGTACTAATTAGTTTTATTTACGTTTAGGCTAATATTAATTTAGTACTCGCCTCCCTTAGGTACGATCCTCAGAGTACTCACCTACTTTGTTGTAAAAACTATATTACAACCTAACCCGTATACTTTTAGACACTATCTTGATTTCGTATATGTAGTTGTAGTATTCACACTCTAGATGCTAGTACGTCTAGAGGCAGACAAGTTGTTGGCATCGTTGTTGGGTAGGCAATGCTACTAGATTAATTTTAATTTTTGCGTTAATAGAATAATTCGGAATTTTTTAAGTTGTAGTTATGATTTTTATTTTATTTTTGTTAACGCTTTTATTTTTCTTTGTGGTTTCAGTGTATGACTCAAAGTAGGGGCATACGTATCGAGCCAACCACTGATCTAGAAAGACTAATCTGTAGAAATTGTTGACAGTAACAACAGCAACAACAAATGCAAAATCAACCACCTACTGTAGGCAATCCTCTACGAGAGAACCCGCTGTTTGATGAGATTAACGAAGCTCACTTGCGAGATTTACCACTACCACCACCACCGCAATTACCAGCAAACCCACCTATGGCCCAAGATGAAAGAAGCCTAAGGGATTATGTGCTACCGAGTTTGGATATGGTACAAGGTAGCATTACAAGGCCAACTATTACGGCAAAAAATTTTAAGATTAAACTAGCCATGATCCAGATGATCCAAAATAATTTGTTGTTTAGAGGAACTATGACAAAGGTGCTAAACCAACACTTAAAATAATATCTCCAGCTTTGTGATACATTTAAGTTTAATTGGGTCACCGTTGATGCTATTCATGTTCGGCTATTCCTCTTCTCCTTAATTCATAACACATTTTATTGGTTAGACTCTTAGGTACTAGGATATATCATGACATGGAACAAACTTGTAGAGAAGTTTTTACACAAGTTCTTTCCTATCAGTAAGACCATCCAACTAAGGAGAGACATCGCTACATTCAAGCAATTAAAAGGAGAAAGATTCTACAACGCCTGGGAACATTTTAAGATGTTGATTCAAAGATGCCCACATCATGGTCTACCCGAGTGGTTGAGGCTGCAAATATTTTACAACGGGTTGGATGTACATGCATGCTTAGGACTCGATAGAGCTGCAGGAGTAGCCTTGATGAACAAAACATACAAGGATGTGTACGACTTAATAGAGAACATGGTGATGAATTCATGTGAGTGGCCAAACGAAAGGTTTACTTTTGGCTAGAGAACCTACAATAAAAGTTGTCCAAAAAGAAGACAAGTACTAACAAATTTTGGACAGACTTAACCGTATAGAGTCATCATCTAGTGCGTCTTCAATGTTTGGAAAAGATAAACCTCTTAGCCATTATTTTGATAGCCTACCGAGAACGTGAGCTATATTGGGAATAGGGGTAGAAACCCTTATTCGAACACTTACAACCTCAGATAGAAAGATCACCCAAACCTAAGATGGGGCAAAAGTTGAGGAAGAGGAAAAGTTTTAACCCTATTAAAAACATTAACTGCCAACCTCCATATTTCCAAAAGCCTCAAGAAAGGGCCAATCCGAACGACCAAGCTATATTTGTTCAATGTCTAGATCAAATTGAGGAAGAGATGCAGTCAATGAGAATAGACGTGAAACAGGTGCAATCTGAGTGCACCCAAGCATCCAAAACATTGACTAAACTGAAAGATTAGATAAGTCAATTAATGAGCATGATGGGAGATATCAAAAGGAAAATTGGCACCGGTATCACAAGTAATATCGAGAACATTCCTTGGAGGAATGTGAAGGAGCATGTAAAGGCGATCACGCTTCGCTCTAGTAAAATACTAAGTAACCTAGAAAACCCAACTCAAGAGGAAAACAAAGAGGATACTAAAGAGCTACAAGAGGAGAGCCCTAAAAATCTGATGATGAACCCAAACCAAAAAAGGTAGTTTAGCCGACAGTTGAGATGGAAGATGAGCCAAAAAGAGAACTCGCACTGCCCAAGGTATCATTCCCCTCATGGTTAGAAGATAAGTAGAAACGAGATGAAGCAGAATTTGTAAGTTTTCTAAACTTATGAAAATCTCTGAATGTTAATTTGCCTCTAATTGAACTGATTGAAAAAGTTCCTAAATACACCAAGTATTTCAAAGAAATTATGTCCAGGCGTAGAAAAATTAAAATAGGAGAGAAGGTTAACATAGATGCATCTTGTAGTGCAATAATCTCTAAACAAATGCCCCTAAAACTGAAAGACCCAGGGAGTTTCATAATTCCTATAGAGATAGGGGATATTCACTTCAGTAAGGCCCTATGTGTCTTAAGAGCCAGTATTAATCTAATGCCCTTAGCAATATATGAAAAACTTGGGTTAGGGGAAATGAAAAATACCCATATTACACTACAATTACCCGACAAGTCTTTAGTATGACCAAAAAGAGCACTTAAAGATGTATTAGTTAAGTTGGGCAACTTCATCATTCCATTAAATTTCGTAATTTTAGATTTTGAAGAAGACCATGAAATACCCATTTTGTTAGGTAGACTATTATTAGTAATGTCTAAGTCTACCATGGATTTAGAAAATAATGAATTAATAATGAAAATCAATGGTGAGACTAAAACATTTAATGTGGTCACCAATAGAATGAAGGAAATAGGGAAAAGTTAGGAAGACCATGTTTTGAAATACCTATAAAAAAAACCCTAATTATCTTGAGCTAGAAAAGGAATTTTCTATTATTAGAACAGGAAGAAAGTGCAAATTCAAGAAGTGGGACAAACGAAGCAAGATGGAGTAGTACGATGGATGCTGGACCAATACAGACAAAAACACGATCAAGAGCACATCTATGTATACACTGACGAAGCTGACGGATGAATCCGGTAGGAATACTTGATTGCTTCTTTTATAAAATTTTGTGTAATATTTTATTTTAATATACTTATAAGTAGTTTTGTAACATCCCTAACTTGTATTCGTCGCCGAATTAGGGTTATAGAGCATTACCGAACAAATAGAACACTTAAATATACCTTTCATACATATTCATTATCATAACATGAACCAATTATTCATATACATATAGTCCTTAAATCGAGCTCTTGAGGCCCTAAAAATACATTAAAAACAATTTATGAATAAATTGGAAAGATTTGGAAAGTATAAGAAAAAGTTGCAAATTTTTGACAACAAGGGTCACACGGCCATGTGCCTCACACGGTCGAGACAAACGCCCATGTCTCAGGCCATGTAACATTCAAAATTTCAATACAAGCTCATGTGCCAGGCAGCGTGTCTCACACGGCTAAGTCACATGCCCGTGTCTCAGACCATGTGGACTCAAAATGTACCTAAAATCATACCATTTCATACAAGACCTTTCCATCAATATATACACACTTTGTATGAGCCTAAATACTTTCAAAACATACATTAATATGTCATTTCAAGTTATAAATTCAATCGACCAATATGCCCTACAAGGCACCTCAATATATCCACCAAAACATAACATACCAATCAAGCCAAGCTTACCATATTTCTAACATCATAACCTAGTTTCATACCTGCCAAAACATACCAATAATGTTGCTTTTCATGTCAACCAACCTAAACCAAATAGATACTAAAGCATTCCATCAATGACCAATTTAAACCATTCAAACATACCATAAAAGGAACCTTAGGTACAAACACATAAAAGTAACCATAAAGACTTACTTGAACAAGCATGATAAGTCCACCAACAATTCATAAACATCATTATAATCTACCCTATACATGCCATTATAAACTTAGCCAAAAATACTAAAAAACTACAGAATTAACTGTTGAATAGTGTGAGACCTTATGAGCTTCTAACCAAATCGAACCTTCTGATGGTCTACAAGAAAAGAAAACAACTAACGTAAGCAATAATGCTCAGTAAGTTCGTATAAGGTAACTTAACTGCTGACATATAAGAATAAACAACTAAACATAATTTTTATTATAATATAAGCTAACTTTCGTTTTCTATTCACTACACCACTTATGAATAATTGGTGTAGCCTTGCATATACATGTATATATCTTTCCTTATAAGCATTTCATATAACCATTTCACTTAAATGTTTCCTTTTACCATAACACTTACACATTTAGCATATAATCCTTATGCAATTATTCTTTTGTTTCAAACTTTCATATAAACATATAATCCCAAAATCACTTACTTTTACTAAATAATGTGAAAGCTAAATAAATAGATTAATCATACATGTTTTTCATTTACAAAGCACTTATAGCATTAGTACTGAAATCGGTTCATCGTATGCTTCTTGTACTATAACAATTCAATATAAACTCATACATTTATGTGTATAAACATCTATATTTAACCGAGTACTCATCAATATAATGATACTCACATATGATCAAGTAATTCATTGAAAATTTAACATTTAACATTTAACATTTACTGATGTATTGACTATACATTAGCCTTTATAATTTAAACAATTTTGTAAATTCCATTCACATTTAGCCCGATGAACTAGCAACTTGAGTCGGATACTCAGGTAACTACACCACACCAGAGGCATCGTAGATGCATAACAAGAGCACTGAACTACAGACAGGGGCACAAATATGAAACAGGGCATTGTAGTGCGAACAGGGACACTGAAGTGTGTACAGGGACACCGAAGTGCAAATCCCGTACAAGCACACATTTTAACCCTATTGGCATGCCAATTGTATCATAATCATTTACTACGTCCAAACAAGCATTTTAACAAAATTTTAAATTTCATGAATAAGAGGCACTTCCATATTTCTCAATACACATGCTATAACAATTCATAATCATTCCAAAATCACATCTACCGTATTTCATAATTATTCAATAGTTTTCAAATAAATCCTTTCTCACCATATATTTAGATATAACATTTTGATTTCCAATTCACGCATTAAAAATCATATATATATACATTCATAAATCAGCAGTAACATTATGTATATATATGTATGTACAATTCTATATCTACGACCTTACCTCGACATTTACAGTTGTAAAACGAGACCGACGACTAATCCGACACATTAGCTTTTCCTCTGTTTAGATCTGTTTGATTCTTTTCTGGATCTAAATAATAATTTTTCATTCAATTAATACAATTCTAACACTTAAATAATAAGTCTAATACAATTAAGTCCTTCCATAAACATTTTACTAATTTATCACAATATTTTACCTTTTATGCAATTTAGTCGCTAAACCTGAAACTTGCAAATTTACCATTTTTAGTTAAAAATTCATGCTAGATGATTTTCATAAGGTTCATAATCAGCCCATTTTTATCATCATTTCACAATTTTTACCTTAAATTTTACTTTTTTCACAATTTAATCCCTAATCATTAAATTCATTAAAAATATCTTAACAAAATACTTATAAACAAAAACTAATACCTCAAATTTATCATTTAACATCTAAAATCACAAAGATTCATCAATGGAAACATTCAAAATCTTTAACAGTTTTGGAAAAGAAGATATGGGTCAGCTAAACCTAGATGCAACGATATTAAAAACATAAAAATTACAAGAAACGAGATAAAAATGCACTTACATGCATAGAATAAAGCTCAACCCAATGTTCTTAAGCGTCAACCATGGAGGTTTTGGTTGATAAGCATGAAAAATGAAAAAGATCACATTGGCTTTCTTTTGTTTTTACTTTATTATTATTTTAACATATAAGATCTTTTAATGAAAACATTTTAAATAGATAATATTTCTTATTTTTCCCCTCAATGACCGTACATCATAATAATTAAGGTATATTTGCACTTTAAAATCTTCACTTCATACTTTTATAACTATTTAATACAAATAAACTTATAGCAATTAACTTTTGCATCCTTTACAATTTAACCTTTTCACCTAATTAACCATTTAAACGTCAAAATTTCTTAACGAAACTTTAATACGACCTTAATAACACTCTATAAATATTGAATAAAATATTTATGGGTCGGTTTATATAAACGAGGTCCTGATACCTCATTTTCTAAAACCACTTGACTTTAAGGTCTTACCACTTGAACTTAATTATTAATTTAAATAGCATAATTTTCCAATTCAAAATTTATTTTAATACTATACTTGACTCGTAAATATTAAATAATAATATTTACATCTCATTTGTTTGATTTGTGGCCCCAAAACCACTATTTTTGACACCACTAAAAAATGAGCTGTTACAACTCTCCCCCTTAATGAAAAATTCATCCTCAAAATTTCTTACCTAAAAACAGCTATTCAATTCAAAACAAAAATTCGATCAGAACTTATATAAAAAATTGATACTATACTTTGACTTATAGACATAATAGACATTTCAAAATTAACTCTGAAATTTCCTGTTATAATCCTATATACTAGTAGGCTTGTCTCAAAACGTTATACACTTTTGTCGTTGTCTGATGTAAATCATATAGACTATGAAATCCTAGAATTATTTAGTGCACATATTCGAATGCTTTTCCCTGCATCTCAAAATTCTCTAAAGAATTAACGGTTCTACTCTCAACGTCATAATATTCAACCCATCTTAATCCAAGATTGTCTAAATGAAACGTTACTATAAGCAACAAATTCTTCTCTGGTTGAGACTGAAGTAGGTTCCTGACTTAGCTAAACAACTTTGATGCTTTCCTATCATATCTTTCTTATTAGTAGTACCATTACTGAGAAATTCCCAGCAATCATCTGTCTAAACATAACTAAAAAAAAACTCAGATTATCAGATTCTAGATACATTAGATAATTCATATTGTTTAGCTAAAGTTCGTAATTTTCATAATAGACTCCAACTGATGTTTTCGACACATCTGCATCTGTAACTTTCAATTGAAAAGTGCTTCATTTCATGAAAAGCTTCAAACAGTATCATTTAAATACAAGTGTGATAGTTGATCTATCGAGACGATTTTAACCCATAATAATATTTTCCAATTATATCTTATCTGATTGATATAAACCTAAATTATATCTTCTAGAATAAAAATTTCTCATTCTAACTGTCCGTCTATTTACCCGCGAATTCGCAAAATTTTTTTTCGGAATCTAGAAATGGACTCAAATACAAACTACTCAACTAACTTTTCAAGTGAATAATCTATTCTAAGTAAAATAACTAAGTTGATCTTATCAACTTGATAGTAACAATTCAAATCATTTCTTTTTTCTTGTCGTCAAGATAATCTAGATATATAGTCTATCGTAATTCTCTCAGAATACCATTCGACGAAACTGTATTAACTCATACTAAATATGACATCTAGTTTTGACTTATTGACATGATTCGAGATTACCTTAGTAATGAAAACTAATGTGCAAGGTTAAGCTCGATCTTCCACTGTCTATACTTTTACCGTTATCTAACCCCTTCATTAAAACTAGAAATAAGATACATAATGAAACTATTTCAATAATTAACATCAAACATTGAACCATACTGGAGACAGAACCATCAGATGAATTAGAAATACTACTTTTCTTCTTTCTACTAGAATCTTCCCTCAGACGAACCACATTGTTCTAATAAGATAGACACTACAACCATATAGTTAAAACAATGCCTCAAATATCAATAAGGCACCCCGAAGCAAATGAAAAAACCAAATACAATTCCAGTAGTAACAAGTGCAGTAACACGACATTTAAAAATTTAAGATCTATATCAACATGCTTCTATAATCACACCAAGAATTATAATCGTTACAGATGTAATAATCTCAAACCAATGTATGTCCCTTACAGATGAACCATGTAACAGCCCGATTTTGGGTCTAGTCAGAATAGTGGTTTTAGGACCACAAATCCGACGTATAAAATTTATTTTTATTATATTTTTATTATCTGAAATTTTATGGAATGATTTCGTGAAAATTTCGTTCGAAAATTTTGACGTTTGGGCACTCAATTTAGTCAAAAGGACTAAATTATACAAAGTGCAAAAGTTGAGTTCTACATGCTAGAGGTGTCCAATTGTTATGAAATTTTAAATTGGGGGTCCTTAAATGGTAATTAGACTATTGGTTAAGTTGTTGGACAAAAATGGACATGGTTAGGTATGTTTCTAAAGTTTTTCATTAAGGGCATTTTAGTCATTTGGTAATTAAATGAATTAAAAACCAAAAATCAAGCCAAAATTTAATCCATCTTCTTCATGCTTGGCCGAAATTTGCAAGGAAGACATAGCTAGGGTTTTTCCACTTTTCAAGCTGATTATAAGTCCGTTCTTACCCCGTTTTTAATGCTCTTTACAATTTTGAAGTCGTTATCACTCGATTTATCTATTTCTACCATTAATTTGAGAGATGATTGAGGTCTATGGTTTGACCCATGTTAGATATTTGTGTATTCTGATGCCTAATAGGAGATTATGCAAGTTTAATGTAACACCCCTTACCCGTGTCTGACGCCGGTGTAACACCTCTTATCCATGTCCAACGCTGGAACAGAGTAAGAGGCATTAGCGGACTTAAACATACACATTCATGCAAAAACTGGGCCATAAAATCTCTTTTAATACAAACCTTTCAAACACATGCATGTTGTCCCTTATTTGGGTCTACGAAGCCCAAAACATTCATCAGGAACGATTCGAGACTAAATCGAGAACTTTAAGAAGTTTTAGGAAAACTTAGAAAATTTTCCTATGAAACAGGGTCACATGCCCGTGTGGACATAGGGACGCGCCCATGTGCCTTTGGCACGCCCATGTCCTCAAGCCATGTATCTCTCTATTTATGACGTCAGCATGCACATTGAACCACACAGCTGGGCCACACGCCCGTGTCTCCAGACCGTGTCCCTCACACGGTTGAGACACACGGCCATGTCTTAGCCCATGTAGCCAACACTTAGGCTATTTTCTAAGCCTTCATGTTACCCATAATCTCTTACAACCTTATGCACATCAAAATCGAAAATCATGGCATCATTTTAGTGATTAAAAACTCTTTATTAAGACATATCCTTAACATTAACGTGTCCTCTTACAGGTAATGTATCTACTCATGCAATACCAAGCCTAGATTCCTTATTTCACATTCATAAGACTTGTCATTTTGACAACGACTCTTACCATTATACAATGGTTACCAACTTATCCATCAAGCACTCATGTTCAATCATTATCATGTTTTTTTTATAATGTGCAATTACTACATGGGTATGACCACCTCAATTGGTCATAGAGCATACATCCAACACACATGTCATATTACTAACCATGCATGGCAAACAAACATAATCACATTATAAACATTAGACATGACATGAATAGCTAGGCTTACAAGCCATAATCAATATGAGCCACATCTCATGGCCATATGCATATAACTCAATATAAGCCAACACATTTTTCCAAAGCAAAATAATACATGTCAATCAATTAAATCCCTATACATGCCACTCACTTGAAAATTTCTAATATATACTTTATTTTTTCCAAAGGTAGCGACTTGATAGTGTGATGCTGCCTCCGACGATCTCCAACCCCGAGCTAACCTTAAAACACTAAAGGAAAGGAAAAGAAAGTAAGGGAGTAAGTTTTATATCTTAGTAAGACCGTATGAAAATAATAAGCAACTTATCACCTTGCTTCTCATGGTCATACAACCCTATTTGCATTTTTACTCATGTTCCAATCAAGCTATTTTCTCGAGTCACAGTCACAAAATTATTTATATCTGGAGCTACGAAACTAAAAATTAAGTTCTGATAATTTTATTTGAAACTAGACTCGCATATCTTCTTACCATAAAATTTTAAGAATTTTTTGTTTATACAATTAGTAAATTTTATTCCTTAAAGTTACCCTTTTTCGCTGTCTGACAGTTCTGACCCCTCTTCTCTAAAAATTAATTATCTCATAATACGGGACTCAGATGATGTTCCCGTCTATTTTTATTGAAAATATACTCATTAAGAATTCTATTAATATAAATTATAACTCAAAATATTTTTATATAATTTTCAATGATTTTCTAAAATCAAAATAGGGGATTTTAATGTCATTCTGACTCTGTCTCACAACAACTAAAATATTTCATAGTATGAAACTCTTTTGCTTACACCATTTATTCTATGTGAAACTAGACTCATTACGATTTAATGTCATATTTTATTAAACCTCTAAATCAATTTTCACAATTTTTGGTGGATTTTTAAAGTTTAACTATGGCTGCTGTCCAAAACTATTTTGGTGTAAATTAACGATACTATGTTCATCACACCATATTAATTCATTTTCACCACATTGGTAAGGTTACATATTTATACATCATAAGTATAGACCTATAATCACAAGGTCATCACAAAATCATTCTCATAAGCATGAGTTACCTATTTACATCTTCACTAAATGTGCATCATAAACTGAAATCATTTCTCATGTGCTTGGCATACATATCTACGTTACTCAACATGCTCATATTCATTCCTTACTAATCATATAACATGAATTGAATTCACATCTCATCAATTTCATGTAAGTACCTGTACCACTCACAATATGGTCATAACCTTTCTCATTTAGCTTAAACCTTAACTCTCACTATTGAACCATCCGGAGAGCTATCGGATATTCACTAAGCCTCAGACATAGGGTATAATGGTGATGCCATATCCCAGACATGGTCTTACACTGGCTCATCCATCAAGTCGATGCCATGTCCCAAACATGGTCATACATTGACTATCAAAATCAAGGCCGACGCCATGCCCCAGACATGGTCTTACACTAGCTCTCACATATCTATGCCGATGCCATGTCCCAGACATGGTCTTACACTGACACATCTCGTAGCCGATGCATGTCCCAGACATGTCTTACACTAGCTTACATCTCGAGGCAGATGCATGTCCCAGACATGTCTTACACTAACACTCGTCTCAATACCGATGCCATGTCCCAGACATGGTCTTACACTGGCACACAACTAACCCGAATGTCATGGCATGGATATCCGATTTATTTTCTATGGTTCAAACGGGAGTTCTACTATCTCGATATCCATCATATACAATCAATTCCACAAACAAGCAATTTATGTCATATCCATTCAAACACATATGTTAACAATGTAGTTGTATTATTTACATACAACTTACCCATTTCAAGGGAATATCATATTCTATCACATCTCCTAGCATTCAATCAAACCATGAATGTTATTGACATTTGACATCGCTTTCTCATATACAATATCATCAACATAAACTTTAATACAATCATAGCAAGGTAAATTTCAAGTATAAAAAAAATGGCATAAATATCATGCTCATTTAATCACACGGACTTACCTCAAATGCAATTTCGGCTAATTGCTCTCTTTTTGTCTTTATCCACACACTTTCTCGATTTAAGCCCAAATCTCGATTTTTTTGATCTAAAATAACAAAAGTTCACAAATTTAATCACTTTATCGATCTAGGTATTCAATAACCTATATTTAGGCAAAATTACCATTTTGCCCCTAGACTTTTGCAAAATGACCATTTTGCCCCTAGACTTTTGCAAAATGACCATTTTACCCCTAGGTTCGAAAATCGATTTTTATCAAATTTCTTCACATCTTAAGCTTAGCCGAACCTTTTTTACTCTTATAACTCCAATTTCCCACTATTTCACATACTTAACATCTATTTTACAACTTATGCAATATAGTCTTTTTAGGTGTTTTCATGCTAACACCTTTCACAAAAGTTGTTTATAAGACACCCAAGACTCATTTTCTTCCATAAAAATTCAGAAAACAACATAAATCCTTTCATGGCAAATCCCTAGACTATCAACCATTTCACAAAATAGTCCCCCCATTAGCTAGTTCATGCTACAAGGGTTCCAAAAGTACAAAAATAATCAAAAATAGGCATCTAAATCACTTACTTGCAAAGAATATAAGTCGCTGATATTTTGAGATTTCCAAGCCCCCTCCTTGCTATAATTTTCGGTGGAAGAAGATGAAAAAGATGAAAGGATGACAACTTTTTCTTTTTGTTTTATTTATTACCAAAAAAAGTCACCTAACTTTGACTTTTCAACTCCTATTTGTCTCTATGGCCTGCCAAGCTTGTGAAAGGGGTCTATTTGCACTTTAAACACCCCCAATTATGGTTCTCTAGTAATTTAACATATTTAGATAGCAAATCACAACTTTTTTCCTTTATGCGATTTAGTCCTTTTTCGAAATTAAGCTCACAAACGCTAAAATTAATTCACCAAAATTTTCATGTACTCATATAATCATGCTATAACGCATAAAATATATTAAAAGTAATTTCTCCAGCCCCAAAATAGTGGTTTTAGAACCACTATTCTAACTAGGCCCAAAATCGGGCTATTACAGCTGGGACAGGGTACGAGGCATTACTGGCCATAAACATAAGCAAACAAACAAAATCGGGATACAATTAGGGTCTTCAGCTCGTGTGGCCACACACGCCCGTGTAACTCTCTGTTTATGATGTTATCACCACAATTAGGATCACACAGCCAAGTCACATGCCCATGTGCTTAGGCCGTGTGGCGAATTAAATTCTAAAAATTAAGTGCAGACTTCACACGGCCTGAGCACATGCCCATGTGTTGAGGCCGTGCCCTTCACACGGTTGAGACACACGGCCGTGTCTCTGCCCATGTGTTTACTACTTGGCATTCTGTTTTACCTAATTAGGGTGTAGGGGAGACACGACTGGATCACACACCCATGGGGCAGACCGTTTGTCACACACAGTCCAGACACACACCCGTGTGCCTACCCGTGTGGACAACTTTGAGGCTATTTTCCAAGCCTTTTTTCACCCTCAATAACACATGCACACTATTATATATGTCTTATTGACATCCTACATGGCATAAATGAGCACTTACACATTCATAAATATGGCTCACACATAATAACTTCATATTTTATTTAGACCAAGCTTACCAAATCACATACAATATGAAACATCAATTTAATTCCATTTCATACATTCATGCCTTAGTTTTTATTGTGTCATTTACTCACAATTCCATCATCAAGCATTCATGATCATATCCATAATTCATCCATGCCAATTGAATTTAACCACAACAATAGTGACCATAGCACATGTATGCATGTATGAATAGGATTACATCCCCATAATTAATATGGGCCATATCTCATGGCCAAATACAAAATGAATCATCAAATCATTGTAAACCAACACATTTGGCTACACAAATATGACATATAATAAAAAGACCATGTCCTTATACATGCCATACTCAAAATACTTAAATTCACTATACCCAAAAGATTAGTTTGATAGTGTGAATCGAGCTCCGACTTCCTTTGATCCCCGAGCTAGCTTGGCGACACTATAAGGAAATGGAAAAAAGAAAGGGAGTAAGCATAAAGCTTAGTAATTTTTCATGTAAATAATTAACAACATTAACCATGCCACATTATACACATAACACAATAATATATTTATCACAATGTCATCAAGTATCATAAATACATTTTAAGTCATGCCATTTACATAATGTACAATAAAACTCATGATCATAGTTCATTCATTCACTTCTTCCAAGGTTTCATCGATTCATTTAGCTTGGTGTACATACCTGTACCCTTTCAACATGATCATACCTTGTCATCTTTTTTTGAACCACTTGGAATACTAAAGGATACTCGGGAACTCTCATACACATGGTAGGATGCCAATGCCATATCCTGGATATGGTCTTACATAGGATCACTTATCGATGCCAATGCCATGTCCCAAACATGGTCTTACATGGGATCGTTGGTCAATGCCAATGTTATGTCCCAAACATGGTCTTATAGGGGACCACACATCAATGCTGATAGCCCAGCTATGGTCTTACACGATATTACATATCAATGCCAAAGCCATGTCCCAAACATGGTCTTACATTGGATCGAACATAACCTTAATGTCATGACATTTGTATCCTAACTATTCCTAAGGTTCAACCGGGATTTTGAGGTATCGAACTCATTGAATTGTCATCGAGTCATCATTAATTAAATACATAAAGAGAATTATAAAATTCATGCAAAATTAAAGCATTAAATGCATAATAATGTAAAGTTGCATTATCTGCACACAAACTTACCTCGGTACCCAAAATATGCCTACTATTTGATTTAGTCCACAACCTTATTCTTTCCTCGGTTTAAACTCCATTTTTCTTGATCTATAATAGCAAATTTTGATTATTTAATTATCACATTATTAAAAATAATCCATAAATCATACTTTGACAAAATTTCAATTTTGCCCCTAAACTTTCACATAATTACAACTTAGCCCTTAGGCTCGTAAAATGAAATATGTTCATTTTGTTTGATTCTTAAGCCTAGCCAAACTTATATCATACTCATATCAGCCCACATTTTCTTTCAAATCAGATTTTTAACCACCCATTTTACAACTTTTATGAAAAGGTCCTTTTTAGGTGTTTTCATGAAAAACCACTTAGTAAAAGATGTTTATCATGCATCAAACTTTCATATTCCTCCATTAAACACCAAAATACATGTGTGTCACACATGGGTAAGTTTTTGAACATGAACCCTAGCTCAAAATAATGGTAGAAATAGCTAGATCATGCTTCAAAGATCTAAAAAAAACATAAAGAACATTAAAAACGGGGCTAGGGTGTACTTACAATCGAGCTTGAAAGGATGAACAAAACGCTAGATATGGCTCCTTGAGAATTTCAGCTAAGGAGGGAGGAAGATGGACACAATTTTGACTTATTTTTCCCTTTTTATTCTTTTATTAACCAAATGGCAAAAATGCCCTTAAGGCCTTTCTTTCAAATTTTTCCTATCCATGCCTATTTTTGTCCATAAAAATAGAAATTGGGAAAATTTCTAATTAAGGACCTCTAATTAACAATCCATGGAAATTTCATGGTTAAAGCTTCTAGAACTCACATTTTTCAAGTTTTGCAATTTAGTCCTAGATATCAGATTTGACACTTTATCAATAGAATTTCTTCATGAAACTTTCACACAAGGATGCAATCATACCATAGACCTCACAAGAATCATAAAATAATTATTTCTACTTTGAATTTGTGGTCTCGAAACCACTGTTTTTACTAGACCCTAATTCGGGATGTTACATTTAATGTTAGATAAACAACTTTGACTAGGTGATTTTTGATGAAAATTTCAAAAGGACCTATTTGTAAAAAGATTTCAAAATGTGTATAAAAGTGTGATTGAATGGAAAATGTGAGTTGTTATAAGCATGAAAGAGGTTCGGCTAGGCTTGGGTCTTGATGAAATTGAATAGGTTTCATTTACGAGCTTAAAGACTAAAATGTAAATATGTTAAAGTTTGGGGCAAAAATATAAATTTTCCATAATGTAAGTTTTGGACTGAATTGTGTAATGTGATTAAAAAATGAGTTAAGTTTACTATTATAGATCAAGAGAAATGAGGTTCGGACCTAGATCGAGCGAAAAACAAAGTATTTGACAATTAGGTCTATTTCCTACTATTTTTGTACCGAGGTAAGTTCTTATGTAAATAATGTATTGTTATAATTATGTTTTAAATGCTTTACTATTGTATGAATTATGATTGAACATTGAGCATGTTCGACAAAGTTACGACTAGCGTGAAATCCCGGTTGAACCTTAGAAATAGATAAGATACAAATGTCATGACATTAGGGTTACTAACACTACATGTAAGGCCATATCTGGGATATGGCATCGTATGAGATTTAATGTAAGACCGTATTTGGGATATAGCGTCGATATGAGATTTCGTGTAAGACCATAGCTGGGCTATTGGCGTCAATATGAGACTACATGTAAGACCATATCTGGGATATGGTATTGGTACGGTACCAAGTGTACGGGACTTGTAACAACCCGATCTAGACCCTAGTCAGAATAGTGGTTTCAGGACCACAAATCTAAGTTAGAAAAATATTTTAATATTATTTTTCGTGTTTACAGTATGTTATATGATATGTGTGAAAATTCCATGAATTAATTTTATCGTTTGAGTGTCCAATTTGACAAAATGACTAAATCACAGAAAATGCAAAAGTTGTGTGCTATATGAATAAGTGTTGAATTGCTTTGATATATTAAATGTAAGGTCCTTATATTGTAAATGGACCCTTGGATTAATGCATGAACAAAGTTAGACATGAATTAGTAGATTATTAATGTTATAATTAAGGTTAAATTGGTAAATAGTTTATTAATGTGCATTAAATAAAACAAAACATTAAATTAGCTAATATCTTTATCAGCTAGCTGAATTTGAAGAAAGAAAAATAGGGTTTCTAAGCCTTCAAATGTTCGGCACTTATCTTGGCTAATTGATATATGATTTTTTTATCCATTTTTGATGATTTCTATGTTTTTGTGATTGTTGCTTAGTACTCTAGCTAGCCCATGCTTGAATTTTTGAATTTGATGATGATTTTGAGATATGCCATGGATGAATCCATGAGTTTTGTGTTGTTAATTGATGAAAAATGAATGATATCTGTTGGGTTAATATATTTTGTATTGGGATTTTTGATGAATTTGATTATTATGGGATAATTTGTGAAAATGAGAAATTGAAGGGTTAAAATGTGAAATAAGTGAAAGTTATGGGCTGCTAGAGACTATATGAAAATTTGGCTAAGCATGAGAAATGTGAAATTATGTGTATTTTCTAATTTTATGTAACAGCCTGATTTTGATCCTAGTCGGAACGGTGGTTTCGGGACAATGAATTCGAGTAAAAAAATATTTAAAAATTATTTTCTATGTTTAATATGTGTGTATTTGTGTGTGTGATATTTTCGTGATTTAATTTTGTCGTTTAGGTGCCCAATTAAATAAAAAGGACTTAATAGCAAAAAATGCAAAAGTGGCTAGTTAATTGTGTAAGTGCTTATTTGAATTTGTATTTATAATATGAACCATTTAAGATGCAATTTAACCATAATATATAGTGATGGACGGTTGTGGACAACCATTATAAGGATTATATATTAAATTATAAAGGTTATTTAAGTAAATTGATTAAAATGTTATTTAATATGTATTAATATAGCATAAAATAAAACTAAGTGTTCATATATTCTTTGCATGACCGAAATTGAAGAAAAGAAAAAGAAAATAAAAGGTTTAAGGGTTCGGCACTTTAGAAGCTTGATTAAGGTATATGTTTAGCTCGATTTTTGATAACTTCTACGTTTTGAGATTGTTGCTTCGAGTACTACAAAACCCATGCTTGAATTTTTTATTTTGATGAATATTTTGAGTTATTCCATTGATGAGAGCTTGTGATTTTTGGTTTTTGATAATGAAATATGAAAGATATTTTTTAGATTAACATGTTTTGTATTGGAGTTTTTGATGATTTTGACTAATTAGGACTAAATTGCAAAAATAATAATTTGAGGGACTAAAATGTGAAATAAATGAAACATATGGATTTTTTTTAGAGTGGGTAAAATTCAGCTCAACATGGGTATGCTGAAATTTTGTGTATTTTGTGTTTTGTGCAATAGGGACTAAATTGTAAAAACTGTAAATGTCAGGGGTAAAATGGTAATTTGCCCATTTATGTGTTTTTGGACTAAATTGAATGAAATTATATTGAATTATTTTATTTTGAATACATTTAGATCAAGAACCAAAGAAATCAAATTTGGATCGGAGGAAAACTAAAATCGTCGATTAATCATCCCATTCTGATTACCGTTGTCCGAGGTAAGTTTATAAGCAAATAAACGTAGTTATATTTTTTTATAAAAATAAGTTACATGTGCTGAATTGATATATTGGAGAATGTATAAATGATAGCCAAATATGTGTACACTTGGGAACTATGTTTACGATTCGATTTGACCAAGATTCGATGTCTGAAAAGCCCCGTACGAACCTTAGGAATAGCTAGGATACATATGTCATGACATAGGATTTTTGATATGTGTTCTCACGTAAGACCACATCTGGGATGTTGGCATCGATATGTGATTTTGAGTAAGACCATGTCTGGGACATCCGCATCGTAATTGTGATTCGTGTAAGACCCTGTCCGGGACAGTGGCATCGACATGTGATTACATGTAAGACCACGTCTGAGACGTTGGAATTGTACGATATGTGTTATAATCCGACTATCCTTTTTAATTCTGAATGGTTCAATGGGCAAGGATGTAATACCCCCGAACCTGGCCTAGACGTTATGGCTGAATCTGGCGGCGTCACATGTGAGTGCCTTTTTAGAAAAACCTTAGCAAGTTAAAATAATCCAATTTGTTATCCTTACTTAAGTCGTGAAATATCTATTCCAAATATTATGTGAAAACATTTCATTAACGCGGAAGCTTAAACATCATTTGGAAAACATTTATACGAACTTATAAGTTAAGTTTTTAAAATGTATTTATTGTGTCACCGTTTAAAAACCAACAAACTTAACAACTTAAAATCCCACAATAATCCAAAAATAGTTCGAGTCCGAATACATAATCAATCCAAAAAAAAACAACTTTTAAAGTAAAACAGGTAAAATAAGTGTTACTCATAAAACCATTAAATGTCTACCAGTGGTCACCACCGAGCCCTCCATCGCACCGATCCATCTACTGATGAGGATTACCTGACAGACAAAATAAACAAAGGGGTGAGTTTTCGCAAACTTAGTGTGTACATCCCCACAAACAGCATGCATACAAATAGATAATAGAATACAAATATTTTGGCCTTAGCCATACAGATATCACATGCATAACAGATCAGATATCAGAAAACATGCCCACCAACCCTGCACACCATCTCCGTTCAACCCAACACATCATGCGGGGATAAAATCAACCCACCCAACCCTTCACACCAAGTATGGGGATTTAATCAACCCATCCAACCCTACACACCAGTTGGTACCATAAAACAGTACATAGCAGATATTTTTATGTATACAGCACCGCTGCCAGATAATAGGCTAAACTACTCTTAGCTTCCTTTTCGTCACAACAATCCCAACCCAATGCAATGCATCATAAATATCATGGCATGCTATTATGCAGATAGTAGATCATATCAACATCATGTTAGAGCAGATATATAGAATAAGACAGGTACACATGCTTATATTAACATACTTTTTAGTAATCAATCAGAGTATGAGGACTAGGTAATCCTTACTGCCCCTACAGTCAGGTCACAGTCGACTCAGGCGACCCGTGCAACCTTACAGAATATTTTAACAAAATTGGGCTCACATGCCCGTGCGCTCTCTCGTGTGGGCGTACACGCCTATGCGGCCCACACAATCCAATCTGGCTTTGCCCGAGTGGATCACACGGCCTAGCCCAGAATACCACACGTCCGTGTGATTCACTCGTGTGACCCACATGCCCGTGTGGCCTACACGGCCCTAATGGTTGAGCCCGTGCCTGGCACACGGCCTTGCCAGCTCACACACTCGTGTCCATTGTGCTCGTGTGATGCTCGCATGACCTAGCTCATCAGTTACACGCTCATGTCTCGTGATGCAGGCTACCACATGGGCAGACCACATGCTCGCGTGGCATCGACAGACTACGTTTCGACTTTCACCAAAACTCATTTTCTACGCGATCGCAGTACACACCTGGTTTATTTTCGCTACTAATCCAACCACGACCACTCCAAAGCCTAGAATCGATCATAGCGAACCCAAAATTAGTCTCTTAAGTTAGATTATTAAGAATAGGCAAATCCCGAAACTAGAGATCTACTTACCTTCAACGAAGAACGGTGTTCCCTTGCTATTTAAAACTCGATTACTGATCTACAGAGCGTTGGATATTCCATAAATAGCAACCAAAATTCCTCTTAAACAATCTCTAAAGGAAATCACGTAACTTAATTAAAGCGATACTTACCGAAGCGACAGAACCACTAGCAATACGCCTAAGCTTATCGAAAAAAGGAATAAAAACGAATGGAATGAGGAAAAAGAGAAGGGGATTTTCGGCAGCAACGAGAAATTAGGAAAAGAAACTGCAGAGAAAGAAACTTTTGTTAAAAAGAAGGGAATAAGCCCTAATTTTTCCTACACCCTAATTCAGATTTCTGATAAAGCCCAACTCTTAGCCAAAACTTGCAGAAAAAATAATCCCAATGCTACTACAGGGAATCGAACTCAAGACCCTAAGCGTAATCCCTTGCCACTTAACCACTAGCCCAGCAGGCCCATTCTGTTAGGTTTTTACCAACAATTCCTTATAAGCCCATTGACCCAAAGTCAGGCTTTATTCAAATAAAAACCCAAAATTCAGCCCAAGTTAAAGCTTAAACTTAGGACCTCCCAAACACACCTAGAGCACAAATCCAGTTAAGCCAACACGTTTAAAGCCAAAATAACACAGACCTAGTTGTTCAGATATTTCCATGCTCAATAATTACAAAAGCCAAAATTAAAGAAATTTGGGGCGTTACAACTCTACCCCATAAAAGAAATTTCGTCCTCAAATTTTACCTGTTCAGAAAAGATGAGGATACTACTGTTGCATTGAATCCTCAGGCTCCCAAGTAGCCTCCTCAGTGCTATGATTCCACCACAGCACCTTCACTAAGGGAATAGACTTCCTACGTAAGACCTTAACGTCGCAATCTAGAATCTAAACAGGCTCTTCCTTGAACATCAGATCCGATCTAATCTCAATCTCCTCTACGGGCACAATGTATGTAGGATTAGAGCGGTAGCGTCTCAACATCGAGACATGGAACAAATCATGAATGTGGTCTAACTCTAGAGGTAGCTCTACTTGATATGCGACTAGCCCTACTCGCTTTAGAATCTGGTACTGCCCAATAAACCTAGGGCTCAGCTTACCCTTGCGACTAAACCTCAAAACCTTTTTCCATGGCAAGACCTTAAGAAAGACCATGTCTCCCACAAAATACTCGATGTCCTTCCTTTTAAAATCTACATAGGACTTCTATCTATCGGAAGCCGCTTTCAGTCGATCACGAATCAAGTGGACCTTATTCTCAGTCTCTGATACTAACCTTGGACCCAGAATACGTCACTCACCTAACTCAATCCAGCACAAAAGAGTGCGGCACTTATGACCATAAAGTGCCTCATACTGTGCCATCTGTATACTAGACTGATAACTGTTATTGTAAGCGAACTCTGCCAACGGCAAGTACTCCTCCCAACTACCTCAAAAATCCATTACGCAACCCCTCAACATGTCCTCCAATCCTGAATCACCCTCTTTGACTGTCCATCTGTCTAAGGATGAATAGCAGTACTGAAGTCGAGACGGGAACCCAAAGCCTCATTAAGTTTTTTCCAAAATTGAGACGTAAAACGAGGATCCCTATCGAAAATGATCGAAACAGGAACCCCATGCAACCTCAATATCTCAGAAATGTAGAGCTTAGCTAGCTTTTGTAAGGCGAAGTTTGTCTAACTGAAATGAAATGTGCAGACTTGGTCAATCGGTCCACGACAACCCAAACAGAATCCTTCTCTGTGGGTGTTAAAGGCAACCCACTAATGAAGTCCATCATTACTCGCTCCCATTTCCACATCGGTATCTTAACCGACTGTAGCAACCCCGAAGGCAACTGATGCTTAGCCTTAACCTACTGGAAAGTCAGACAGCGAGAAATGAAATCGGTTACCTCACGCTTCAACCCTGGCCACCAGTACAACTCTCGAAGATCTTTATACATCTTATTTCCTCCAGGATGCATAGCGTACGAACTACTGTACGCTTCCCTCAAAATCGACAGCCTCAAATCTTCATCATTAGGTACACAGATCCTACCTCAGAAACACAGTACCCCATCACTATTAATCCCAAAGTTAGTAGTAGTCCCAGTCTCAACTTGACGAAATTGTAACTGAAGAGACTCATCTCCCAACTACTTATCCTTAATCTGAACCAGCCACGTCGGCCTAACCTAAAACTCAGCCAGGAGACTCCCATTATAAAAAGGCTCACCCGAGCGAACAATGCTCTTAAATCAGTCACAGCCTTACGGCTTAATACATTGGCCACCACATTGGCCTTCTTAGGGTGATACTCTATACTACAATCATAATCCTTAAGCAGCTCGACCCATCGTCGCTGCCTAAGATTTAACTCCTTCTGAGTGAGGCGATACCTGTGGCTCTTGTGATTAGTGTAGATGGTACACTTCTCACCGTACAGATAATGCCTCCAAATCTTTAATGCAAAGACCACTGCAACCAACTCCAAATCATGCGTTAGATAATTAGCCTCGTGAGTCTTAAGCTGTCAAGAAGCATAGGCAACAACCTTACCATCTTGCATCAAGACGAAACCCAAACCCACATGCGATGTATCACTGTAAACCATGAAGTCCCTACCAGGCTCAAGCTGTATCAAAACTGGAGCCTGAGTCAAAGCTGTCTTGAGCTTCTAGAAGCTCTCCTACTGTGCATCAGTCCAAACAAAAGGAACTCCTTTACGCAATAACTTGGTCAACGGCGCTACGATCAACGAGAACCTCTCTACAAAATGTTGGTAATATCCTGCCAGCCCTAGACAACTGTGGATCTTTGACACATTCTTTGGCTGTTTCCAATCCAACACAGCCTCAATCTTACGAGGATCCACTCGAATCCCCTCAGCAGAAACCACATGCCCTAAAAAGGTTACCTCTCTAAGCCAGAACTCACACTTCGTGAACTTCGTATACAACTGTTTCTCACGAAGGATCTGTAGAACCACTCTTAAATGCTCATCATGCTCATCCTCGGACTTAGAATACACCAAAATTTTGTCAATGTACACCACCACAAATTGATCTAAGTAAGACTGAAACACACAGTTCATCAAGTCCATAAATGCCGCTGGTGCATTTGTCAACCCAAAAGGCATAACAAGGAACTCGTAATGCCCATAACAAGTCATAAATGCCATCTTATGCATGTCGGCCTCCTTTACCCTCAATTGATGATAACCTGACCGTAGATTGATTTTAAAAAACACTGAACCCCTCTGAACTGATCTAATAAGTCGTCTATCCTCGGAAGTGGGTACTTATTCTTAATCGTCAACTTGTTCAATTGACGGTAGTCGATACACATCCTCATTGTACCATCCTTCTTCTTTACAAACAGAATAGGTGCTCCCCACGGAGACATACTGGGACAAATAAACCCACGATCCAACAGCTCCTGAATTTGAGCCTTCAGTTCTGTCAACTCCTTTGGTGCTATTCGATAAGGGGCGACAGACACCGGAGCTGTACCAGGAATCAACTCAATCCCAAATTCTACCTCACGGCTCGGAGGTGTAACACCCCTCGCCCGTATCCAACGTCGGAACAGGGTTTGAGGTGCTACTAAACTTAAACTCAACAAATTTTAGGTAATCGGGCCATAAAAATTTGCTCGATTTGAAAGCTTTTCGTTTCATATTCAATTTTTCCTATGATAGGGCTTACGGGGCCCAAAACATACGCTCAAGGTGGTTTGAAACTAATCAGAGGGCTCGAGAAAAACTCGAAGAAATTCATGCTTAAAGGCTCCACACTCCCGTGTGGGTATTAGGGTACACGTCCATGTGCTAGGGACACGATCGTGTCTCGCATCCGTGTGGCCAATTTGATTTTTACAATTTTTCATAAAACAAGTGCAGACTTCACACGGTCTAAACACACGCCCGTGTCCTTTGCCCGTGTCCTTTCACACGGCCATGACACGCCCGTGGCGTAGCCCGTGTGCAAAAACCTGGGTATTTTGTTTCTGAAGTTAGCATTACATGGCCATAGCACACGCCCGTGTACTAGGTCGTGTCCTCTACACGGTTGAGACACACGACCGTGTCTCTACCCATGTGATAGATACCATGCATTCTAACTTAAAATTTCTAGGTCCAGGGGATACACGACCTTCTCACACGCCCATGGGGCTATCTGTGTGTCACACATGGCCTAGACACATGCCCGCGTGTCTACCCGTGTGGACAATATGAGGCTATTTACCAAGCCTCATTGCCACACTAGTATGTCTATTTTCATGTCAACACCAACCAATACCAAATCAAGCATGTTAGACATTCATTTAACCATAAAGATGCATCTATTAAAGACTCAAAAAGAATGTTACTCTTATTCAAGGCTTAATGTAAAATGTGGAAACTATTCCAAGCCAACACATTTGGCCAATTCTCAAAGGCACAAAATAATATGATCTAGCCCTATACATGCCATAATCAAAAATATAAATCCAACTATACCAAGTATTACGACAGATAGTGTGATCGATATCTCTGACTTTAAGGGATTCTTGAGCTAATTAAGCGGCACTGAAAGAAGAAGGAAAGAAAAGAGAGTAAGCATAAAGCTTAGTAAGTAGAGAGTAAACATAAAGCTTAGTAAGTTGCATATAAACAATTATACAACAACAATTTCACCATTAGTCATCATGCTCATAGCTCAAAGGTAAGCATAAACTTGACTTACTCATTACCGTCTACTCAAGTCACATTTTTTAATTTGAGCTCATTACTCATGCATACCGAATAGGTACCTGTACCACTCACAACATTATTATACTTTCCTTATTAAATCACTTTCGTAACTTTTAAAGTTGAACTTTTCGGAATACTACCGGATATTCTATAAGCCTCAAACATGGGATAAGTTGCCGATGCCATGTTCCAAGCATGCTCTTACACTAGCTATCATCTTCGAGGCCGATGCCATGTCCCAGACATGGTCTTACACTAATTCTCGTATATACGTGCTGATGCCTGTCCCAGACATGTCTTACACTAGTAAAACTCTTAGCCGATGCATGTCCTAGACATGTCTTACACTGGCTATCATTATCGAGGCTGATGCATGTCCCAAACATGTCTTATACTAGCACTCGTCTCAATGCCGATGTCATGTCCCATACATGTTCTTACACTGGCGCTCATAATGTGGCCGATGCAAGTCCCAGACATATCTTACACTGGCACTCATCTCTATGCTGATGCCATGTCCCAGACATGGTCTTACATTGGCGCTCAAGTAATCCGAATGTTAAGCCTCGAATATCCGGTTTGTTTCCTAGTGTTCCAATGGGATCTTTCCACTATCTCAATTATTACTATGCATTCTCAATTCACAATCTAGCAATTCATGCTTTATCAATTCAATGACAATTTCAAAACATGTATTAACACTGTAGTTATATTATTTACATACAACATACCTCGATTTACAAAATGTACTCGACTAGTCGATTTAGTCGATTTGCTTGGCTTTCCCCCGGTCTAGGTTCGGATTTGGCAAAACTTGATCTATAACAACAAAATACCCTTATTTAATCACTAAATACAATTAGGAATTCATAAATTCACTTCTTTGGTAAAATGACCATTTTGCCCCTAGACCTTGGCAAAATGACCATTTTGCCCCTATGCTCGAAATTTAATTTTTATCAAATTTATTTATTTCTTAAGGCTAGCAAAACCTCTTTGACTCTTATAGCAGGTCCAAATTCCCTCTATTTCACACATTTATCACTATGCAAAATACCCCCTTTAGGTGTTTTCATGCTAACACTCTTCACAAAAGTTGTTTAGAACTCTTCTAAGACTCATATTCTTCCATAAAAACTCAGCAACTATCATAAATCCATTCATGGCAAAACTCTAAACTCTTAATCATTTTGCAATATAGACCCCTCATTTGAAAGCTCATGCTTCAAGGGTCTCAAAAATGCAAAAATCTTCAACAAAGGGTATGGAAATTACTTACTTGTGAGTGCTTTAAGTTGCTGAAAATTTTAAGCTCTTAAAACTCCCTTCAATGGCTGATTTTCAATAGAGAAAGAAGATAAAAAGGGATGATATCATTCTTCCTTGATTTATTTCTATTTTAGTCAAAATAAACCACCTAACTCACCAAATATAAAAGTTTTGTCCCCCCTTTTTGACTCAATGGCCGGCCAAGCACCCTAAAATGGGTCTAATTGCCCTTTTAAGACTTCAAATTTTTAATTCTCTAGCAATATAACACATTTGGGTACTAAATGCAATTTTTGCCCTTTATGCGATTTAGTCCTTTTTTGCATTTGAGCTCTCAAACGTCAAAATTAACTTACCAAAATTTTCATGCACTAATGAAATCTTACTATAACCTCATAATAATAAAAATAAATTTTCTAACTTCAGATTTGTGGTCACGAGACCACTGTTCTGACTAGGCACTAAATCGAGCTGTTACAGGATGTCCTTAACCGAAAAGTCCGCAGAATCAGAAACACTAATGTAGGCCAAAAACGCCTTACATCCTTTTATCACCAGCTTCTCTGCTACCAACACAGATATCACATTACTCAGATAATTCCATCGTTCTCCAATCACGACTATCTCATTATCCTCTTCGGTCCTCAGAACAACCCTCTTTTCAGCACAATCTAGACTTACACAATGCTTCACTAGCCAGTCCATACCCAGAATTAAGTCGAACTCCCCAAACGGATGTTCCATTAGATTAGCCAGAAATATCATCCCTTAGACTTCCAACAGACTGTCCCAACGGACTCACCACTGAAATCTCACTAGAAGTGCTCTAATACGGTATTCCCAAAGTCTTAGTCACAGAACATGCAACGTAGGAATATGTAGAGCCTATGTCTACTAGTGCAACATAAGGTATGTTAAGGATTAAAAATGTACCTGTAATGACATCCGGAGCATCTCCATCCTCACGACGACGTGTAGCATAGACAAGTGCAGGCTGCCTTGCCTCAGTCAGCCCAACACCTCTGCTTGGTGCTCTCTGACCCCGTCCCATACCGTTACCACCCCTAGCCTGTCCTTGGCCTCTAGGTGGCTACTGTACCACTCTCTTGGACTGCACAGTGTTAACAATTGGAGTTTCCATCTGGTTACCCCTCAGTGGACAATCCTTAACTCGATGCTCAGTCGACCCACACCTCAAACAAGCTCCAGTAGCTCTCCAACACTCACCCGGATGGCGTCTATTACAAAGCTGACAAATCGCCACCCCAGTAGGAACAGCAATAGTAGGCACAGCTCTCACGAGCCCATCAGTCTTGACCTTCTTCTTAGGCCTCATCCTAGTATCCAAAGGCTCAGAATCCCTCTTAGCCTTCCCTCTATCACGGTTCTGGTGCTCAGCGTGTTTAACCTCCTCCGCAATCTTGGCCTTCTCGACCAAAACGGCGAACTCACGCTCCCTCTGCGGAGCTATTAGGACCCTCAAGTTATCCCTAAGGTCGTCCTCAAAATGGACACAGCGCTCATACTCAGTAGCCATCATGCCTTGCGTATAAAGGTTCAGTCTCAGAAATTCAGCCTCACACTCAGCCATTGAACGATCTCCTTGAGTAAGATTCAGGAACTCACGTCACCTAGCGTCAGTGTAGCTAGCTCCCATGTACTTACTCTGATAAGTGGTTTTAAACAGATCCCAAGTTAGTTGATCGGGCTGAGTGCCCTCCTTAACAGTCAACCAGTACTGATACGCCTCATTCCGCAGCAATGACACAGCTCCCTTGAGCTTCTGCTTATCAAAGAAGTCCAGATCGTCCATGATACGCTCCGTGGCCTCCATCCAGTACTCGGCCACACTCGGAGCAACTCCAGCGATGCCCTTGAATATCTTCGCCCCATTCAAACTGAGTCGTTCCGTAATTGACCCACGGCCTTCAGTTCCAGTATTAGCCTCAGCGACCCTCTCCAGAATTCGTAGCATGGCCTGGGACAATGTGTCGTCCCCAGCTGCATGGTCTTGAGACTTAGCACCAATCTCAGTAACAGGTGCAACAGTGTCTCGCTAGTGTCTAGATTAAGGATCGTATCAGATGCGAAGGACTCAGCTCAAATCCCTCTACGGCCTCCACCTCAGCCTCTATTACCCCATCCACGAGTACCACGTGTGCTCATCGTAACTATCAAATTAATCTGTATTAAAAAATTTTATGTAAGTCAATTTATAGTTTCGATGGTTGTTATCGGGTATTTTATGCAGAAGAGTTATCAGGGTACTTAGAGTCTGTTATCGCAAATCATAGTTTACTACGGTTTTCAGTTTACACTACCTAGAGTGTTTCGATAAGCATACTACCTACAGTAGTTTCACAGCAAACATGAGTATTTTCAAACAGAAATTCAGTATATTCTAAGCATGCCTTCAAACAATTTTATACAAAGTTTCAGAAACTTATAGGATCGGCGCCGGAGACTCGGTGAACCACATATTTAATCAGAGTATTTGAAAACATTCAAAAGTCTTTCTCTAAAACCAATTTTGGAGCTCAAAATTCACAGTCGAGTTTTAAACCTGGCTCTGATACCACTAAATGTAATACCCTAAACCCGGCCTAGACGCTATGGAAGAATCTGGCGGCGTCACATGTAAGTGCCTTTTTAGAAAAACCTTAGCAAGTTAAAATCATCCAATTTGTTATCCTTACTTAAGTCGTGAAATCTCTATTCCAAATATTATGTGAAAACATTTCATTAACGCGGAAGCTTAAACATCATTTGGAAAACATTCATACGAACTCATAAGTTAAGTTTTTAAAACGTATTTATTGTGTCGCCATTTAAAAACCAACAAACTTAACAACTTAAAATCCTACAATAACCCAACAATAGTTCGAGTCTGAATACATAATCAATCCAAAAAAAATAACTTTTAAAGTAAAACAGGTAAAATAAGTGTTACTCATAAAACCATTAAATGTCTACCAGTGGTCACCATCGAGCCCTCCATCGCATCGATCCATCTACTGCTGAGAATTACCTGACAGACAAAATAAATAAAATGGTGAGTTTTCACAAACTTAGTGTGTACATCCCCACAAACAATATGTATACAAATAGATAACAAAATACAGATATTTTGACCTTAGCCATACAGATATCACATGCATAACAGATCAGATATCAAAAAACATACCCACCAACCATGCACACTATCTCCGTCCAACCAAACACACCATGTGGGGATAGAATCGACCCACCCAATCCTACATACCAAGTATGGGGAATTAATCAACCCATCCAACCCTACACACCAACTGGTACCGAAAAATAGTACATAGCAGATATATATATGTATACAGCATCGCTGCTAGATAACAGGCTAAACGTCTCTCAGACTTCCTTCTCTTCACAACAATCCCAACCCAATGCAATGCATCATAAATATCATGGCATGCTATTATGCAGATAGCAGATCATATCAACATCATGTCAAAGTAGATATACAGAATAAGACAGGTACACATGCTTATATTAACATACTTTTTAGTAACCAACCAGAGTATGGAGACTAGGTAACGCTTACCACCCCTACAGTCAGATCACAGTCGACTCAGGCAACTCGTGCAACCTTACAGAACATTTTAACAAAATTGGGCTCACACGTCCGTGTGGGCCCACACGCCCATGTGGTCCATATGGTCTAAATTGGTTTTTCCCGAGTGGATCACACGGCCTAACCCAGAATACCACACGCCCGTGTGATTCACCTATGTGATCCACACGGCTGTGTAGCCTACACGGCCCTAATGGTTGAGCCTGTGCCTTGCTCACGACCTGGCCAGATCACACGCCCATGTTCGTTGCACCCGTGTGACGCACGTACGGCCTGGCTCGTCAGTTACACGCCCATATCTCATGATGCAGGCTACCACATAGGCAGACCACACGCCCATATAATGTCGATAGACTGCGTTTTGGCTTTCACTGAAACTCGTTTTCTACGCGATCGAAGTACACACCTGGTTCATTTTCGCTACTAATCCAACCACGAGCAGTCCAAAGCCTAGAATCGATCATAGCGAACCCAAAATTAGTCTCTTAAGCTAGATTATTAAGAGTAGGCAAATCCCGAAACGAGAGATCTACTTACCTTCAATGAAGAACAGTGTTTCCTTGCTGTTTAGAACTCGATTACTGATCTACAGAGCCTTGGATATTCCCTAAACAGCAACCAAAATTCCTCTTAAACAATCTCTAAAGGAAATCACTAACTTAATTAAAGTGATACTTACCGAAGCGACAGAACTACTAGCAATACGCCTAAGCTTATCAAGAAAAGGAAGAAAAATAAAGGGAATGAGGAAAAAGAGAAGGGGATTTTCGGCAGCATGGGGAAATTGGGAAAAAACAGCAGAGAAAGAAACTTTTGTTAAAAAGAAGGGAATAAGCCCTAATTTTTCCTATGTCCTAACTCAGATTTCTGATAAAGCCCAACACTTAGCCAAAACTTTTAGCAAAAATAATCCCAACGCTACTATAGGAAATCAAACTTTAGACCCTAAGTATAATCCCTTGCCACTTAACCACTAGCCTAGCAGGCCCATTCTGTTAGGTTTTGACCAACAATTCCTTATAGGCCCACTGACCCAAAGTCAAGCTTTATTCAAATAAAAACCCAAAATTTAGCCCAAGTTAAAGCTTAAACTTAGGACCTCCCAAACACACCCCAGAGCACAAAACCACTTAAGCCAACACGTTTAAAGCCAAAATAACATAGACCCAGTTGTTCAGATATTTCTAGGCTCAACAATTACAAAAGCTAAAATTAATGAAATTTGAGGCGTTACAAAAGATAAGTTATGAATGAATGTGGAAACAAGTTAAAGTGAATAGGCATGTGACAATTTATTACCTCTTCGGAAGTAAGGTAAGTTGATTATTTGATATGTGATACAAGTTATAAATGACGTTAATGGTAGTGATTGTGTATATGAAAATCTATATGTGGATTAATGTATAAGTATGTGATATTAATGTTTGATTTTTGAGCTTATATTTGGCCTAGTGTTACATGAGGAATAAATTGAAATGTGAAATTCATATTGATATTAAAGGACTTATGTGCATTCGATTAGAAGGTATTTGAAATGTGAACCTTGTACGTGTTTATAAGGAAGTATATATATTTCGCAAAATAAGGTCTATGTGATATTAAACTTGTTAATGAATCAATGTGTGTTTGGAAATGTTATAATTTATGTATAGATAAATGTTTGGTAATTAAATTTCATAAGTATGGCTTAGTTATGCCTTAGTAAATTATCATTGCCATTGAGATAATATTTGAATTAAGAATTGAGCTATGAATGAAGTGAATGAAACCATATGTTTAAGTATATGATTGGTCATATTCGGTTTAATGATATATATAAATGTATGATATGGAAATGTAAATTTCATACTTATGCCAAAGTTTATATGTGCATTTGTCTATATGGTAATTGAATGTAAAATTATGACTAAGGAAATGTGAATTGTATAAATGTATTATGATAGTATGTATTCGGTCAAGTGAAATTTTTATTGATATTGAGTATGAAAGATAATTTTGGATAAAGAACGAATGCATGTTTGTAGAAAACTTAATTCATGTTTAGTTATATGTGGATATTTGAATTTACAAGTATGGTTTGGTTATGTCTTATTAAATTATTTTTGTTATTGAGTTAATATTTGCTTATGACTTACTAAGCTAAGATAGCTTAATGTGTGTGTGTGTATTTTTACTTCTATTTATAGATTTTGGAGTCTAATTTCAGGCTCGAGGATCGTCAGCGAAGTCTATCACACTATCGACTGCTTTCGGTACTTTTAAAAGTTGATTTAGAAACCTATGGCATGTATAGGCTATACTACTTTTCGAATACGGTTGAAGTTGTATATAAATGTATAAGCCATGTGAAAATGGCTTGTTCATTTTGTTAATCTTGGAATTTATGCTTTGGCTTGATAGTTATGTTTGGTTGTGGTTTTGGTTGATTTGGTTTTGGTATATATAAGTATGGTTATGTTTGATATTTTACTCATGAGTTTATTGATTCAAATATGTCTTGTATTTGGTTTTATTGAGAAATGGGATTTTTTGCATATATGGCTAAAACTTTGGTTTTATAATGATAGGTATAAAGTTTGATTCATAGTGTACTTTCATTGAATAGCCGAATATAAAATGACTTAATATGGTCTTATGATTTGGAAAAAGTATAATTCCTATATGTATTTAAAAGCATATGAATTTAACTTGTTTATATTCGGCAATTGTATTTGGGTTTTGACCATTTGAATAGTAAATTTGGATGCTTTGTTGTGTGTTTTCAAATTATGTTAGTTTATTAATAATTATTGCGGCGTAAGAGATATATGTTTAAGACATGATATTTATATATAATGGATGTGTTAGCTTATTAAAATTCTTTCATTAAGTAAAGAAATGGATAAGAATTATGTTGGTAAATTAATCACGATTTGGTATTTATATATATTTACATATAAGTATATGAAGTGATGGGTTGATTTATATATAATTTTATGTGCTTAGTTGAATATGTATTTGTTGAATTGGTCTTGAATATGAAGTTTGTTACATTGCAAATACATAGTTGTATTGTTCTTAATGTGATATGAAAATTTTGGATAATGTTTGGAATTAGTTCTATGTAAGAATATACGCTTGTAAAGGGATTTAGTAAGTTAAAAGTGGACATTGAAATATGCATTACTATATTCGACTGAGGTTTTGTAAAGTGACTAGATGAATAGTACTTTAAGTTATAAGGAATTAAGTTTGTTATTTTCTAAATGGTGCCAAATGGAACTTGCCAAAAATGAGATGTGTTTGAATATCTTTATTTATTATGTCTTATATATGTGTTTATAGATTGTAGTATTATATTATATTTATGGTATGAACAAATGCAATGTGATAAAATGATATGTTCAGTGCTTATTGCTTATGAATTATAAATCTGATTATGTGTTTAGAAAGTACCACAATATGATGTGCAAAGGGATTAATTTAGTTTTATTTATATTAATAAATATCTGTTTTAAGAGTTACAATAAAATTATGCATATGATTAGTCAGAAGTTATGTTTCGTCTGGTAATACCTCGTAACCCCTTTTCGGCGACGGATACGGGTTAGGAGTGTTGCATTTTATTGGTATCAAAGCTATGATTTAGTCGGTTCTAGGACTACCATAGCGTATGTGAGTCTAGCTATACATGCCATATTTAACCTACGATAGTGTGATATCTCGCGACTCTGACAAAGAAATTGTTTTGATGAGACTGGTATGTCTTACAACCGAGCTGCTTCTAAGAGTATAGGATGTGTATTCAAATGTTTCAATGAAAAAATATATATGTGATGAGTTGACACTCGTAAAGGTATGGGTTAAAGTATATGACATTTTGGTTATTGATAAATGTTATAATTATATGAATATATGAATTATGACATTTGAGTTATGATGCTAAATGAAAATTTCAGTTGTGAATTAGTGATTTGAGTTGGCATATGAATTATTTGTTAAGAACAAAAGTGATTAAAAGCAAATGTTTGTTAAATGTTTTGAGAATGTGAAATTAGAAATGAACTGGTTATTTGTGAAAGTATGTGTTATGTGCATTTATGTGCAAGTTAAATTTGAGGCTTTACTACCTCACCCCCTCATTAGTGAAAGGTTATAATGGAATCTGTAAAATTTGAGTTAAATAAAGTCATGAGTGTAGAGTTACAGAATTTCATGTTCAGAAGATTAATAATGTGGTCAGAAAAGTGAATGAGTCAGCAAATGAAGGTAGTATTAAAAGAGATATTGGATAGTTTTGAAGACTATTTAGATTATGTAAAGTCATTGTTACAGAAGAAGTTAACTTCGATTAAATGATCCGTTCAGGTATGTTATCTAAAGAAAGTATCAACTGGAAGCTTTTTTGAATTGATTTCTATTAGTGAAGAGATAATGTAAAAATTTCTGATGACAGAATTAGACAGTTGAATAGTGTTTGAATTGTATTGATGGTTGAGTGCAGTAGTGATAATCGGGCAGTAATTATGACTTCTTCTGGGTATTCTATGTGTATATTTATCCTCAAAAGTATAGGTGACTGTTTAGTTACAGAAGGAATTCTTATCGTATGAGAACATTAGTTAAAGATACTAATAAATGAAAGCATCGTTGGTCTGTTTGGGTTATGTTCGACATTGTTCTGTCTTTCTATGGTATATTATTCCTTGTGTGAATATGTAATTGACAGTAAAATCTGTATGATATTAATAATTTATTTCTATTGGCTATTGTTCTATTGAATATACGTGAAGATTATATTGCTTCTTGTAGCAGCCCAATTTCAGTGAAATTGAAATAGTGGTTTCGGGACCACAAATCTGAGTCCAAAAAATAAAATTATTTAAATTTCATAAAATGATAGGTATTATGATAAGAATATTGCATGAAAATTTTTATCAAAAAATTTTATCAATTATGTGTCTAATTGCAAAAAGGACTAAATTGAATAAAATGTCAAAATTGAATTCTAGTAGTTATAAGGAGTAAATAACTATAGAATTAAAAGTGATAAGTCCTTATATGGCAATTAGACCATTGATGAAAAACATGTAGATATTTTAGTGAGTCATCCATGGAAAAATTGAAAAAGGTTAAGGATTAAATTGGAAATTGAATTAAATAATATGTGATAAATGATTAAATAGAATTAAAACTCATTTTATATCATCTTCTTCTTCATAAAATACATGGAAATCCTAGGAGAGAGAAAGGAAACTTTTCAAGCTTGAATTGGTAAGTTCTATGTCCCGTTTTTAGTAATTTTTATATTTTTGAGATCGGGAAAGCTTAATTTCTTTATTTGGATGATTAAATTGAAAGAAAACCAAAGTTTATAGAATTTCCCATGGATGAATATGATATAAATTGAAAGTTTTTGATAGAAAATGAAAGATTATTGATAGATAAACCACTTTTACAAGGTGATTTTTAGTGAAAACATATATAGGGACTAAATTGCAAAGTAGTGAAATTCTTGGAAAAGTTCTGAAATTTATGAAATACATGTGCTGTAAAAGTTATATTGGAATTTTGAATAAGCTTGAAATAAGGAGTAAATTGCATGAATTTCAATTTCCGAGACTAGGGACGAAATTGGAATTAATTAAAAGTTTAGGGGCAAAATGGTACTTTTGCCTAAAATGTGAAATGGGCTTGATTGAATGTAATAATCATAGTATTGATGATTAAATTTATTTATATAGATCCGAAAGTGTCGAGCAAAGAAAAATGTAACACCCCTAACCCGTATCCGTCGCCGGAATGGGGTTACGAGGCATTACCAAAAGACATAGTCTTCAAACATTCACTGATTTATACAAGTCATGTTCACATTACAAAAATCATATGACCAATTAATTATTAAACTTACCTTATAAATTGTGAAACAAAAATACAATTCATATCTTAAGTCAGGTATAATATGCTTTTAAATATGAACACATTTTCATTATATACACATAATAAACTAAATACATCTTGAGCAATTATGTACTTCCATAATCTATCTTAACATAGATACACAAAACTCATATTTATTTAACAAATTCATATATAAGCATTTTAATATTAACTAGCAAAAGATACTATTCATTTGGTCAATTCTTATCTCATTTGCCGAATGTACACATGCTTAATACAATTTTCATTCCAATTTTACTCCATTATTAAACAAATATGCAATCACACATGGAAGCATATATATATACATACTATAATTTGCATTTTACAAACGCATTAATTCATGTGTATATATAAATATATCTTATACCTTAATAAAATAATCAATACAACATGCTTATAATATAGTCATGAAATCAAGCCAATTCATCTCACTACATAAATACAAATACTAAATCATATCATATCTATTTCACATATTATAATATCGTTTCTAGAACTTCACATTGCTGAAGCATATAAACCAAGACCATCATTTATACTTACATCATGTAAACTAAATCCAATCATTACTTATTTATAATACATCAAACATCTTACTTAATTATTCAATTCACAACTCAAGATCACAACATCAAACATAACTCAAACATATCATATATATATAATGCACATTACTTTCGAAACATGCTTAGATCACAACCAAGTTCACTCAACCATTATCAATTCATATCACACTTATAAACCATAACCTAAAACACATACACTTAGGTAACATATTTATAATTATTCTTAGCATATAGCATATCGGCCAAAATGAACTTAAACCATATCTAAACCAAAACTAAATTCAAGCAAAATAGTTAAGCCATTTTCGCATGGCTAATAAACATACATTTCCAAAAATTCAACTTTACTGAACACACACCCCAGCCTATACATGCCATAATTCAAGTTCAAATATTTATATATCGAAGCTGTAGATAGTGTGATGAACTTTGCTGATGATCCCCGAGCTCGTAACTTGAATCCAAAATCTATAAAATAGAGTAAACAAAAACACACAGAGTAAGCTACCTTAACTTAGTAAGCCTTAAGCAAATTAAACAATTAATGCATAATAACATCTTAATACTAAATCATTTCAATCAAATAATTCAACTTATATATTCGTAATCACATTTAATTTTCAAGCTTTCATTTCTATACATATATATCATATACTTTCATAGAACAATTTCTCCTTGGCCGAATGCTCATATAATCAAAATAATTAATTATCATCCAACCTTCAAAATCAAAATGTCCATATATAACCAAATGTACATACACTTATATACACAAGCTCAAAAATCGTAATATAACATCATATACATGAATTATCCATATGGCCGAATATACATGGTCTTGTATACACATATTCAAAGAACAAATCCATAATATTCATATCATATGATCATAAGACCGAATACACATACCATAAGCACATATATACTTTATTTACATCACACATGATTTGTAACAAATAATCAAGTTACTTACTTACCTTATTTTAAGTAGGTAACAAGTTAATTCATACCTGGCCATTTAGCTCATTTAACATATTCAAAAACCACATCAGCATGAATTATTTCTGGCATAAACTTATAAGAATTCACCGGCATAAAGCCTGCTAGGCCTAAGCCTGTATCACACACCGGCACAAGGCCTGCTAAACTCAAAGTTTGATTTTTATACACCAACAATAAGCCTGCTAGGCATAAAGCCCGATTTAATTCACCAGCACAAGGCTTGCTAGGCTCAAAGCCCGAATATCACTATTATAAAGTTGTCTCATAAACAATTCATATATCGAAAATTCCAGATATTCCATATAGTTCGTACGGACTTTCAAATGTTATAACTCAGTCTAATTAAACTCAAATACATTATTTCCATGCTTAAATGTATTCGGCTAACTTACTATAAATCTATGAATTCCAAATCAGCATATAAAACTAATTTACATTCAAAATTAACGATGTTTAATTGCTTAAAAACTTACCTCGGACGATGAAAAACTGGTACGAATCGGCTAGTCGACAACTTTAGTTTTTCCCCGATCTAAATCTGATTTTCTCTTTTCTTGATCTAAATTAATATAAATTAAACTTACTAATTCAAATATTCAACCAAATTCATCTAAAAACACACAAATGGGCAAATTATGCTTTTACCCCTGATATTTCACATTTTTCAGAATTTAGTCCCTATTGCATAAAACACAAAATATGCAAAATCTCACAACAACATAGTTAGGATGATTATTCTTTATACTCATACTAGTCCATTTATATCATTTATTTCACATTTTGGTCCCTCAATTTATTATTTTTACAATTTAGTCCTAATTATTCAAAATCATCAAAAACTCCAATATAAAACATGTTAATCTAAAACATATCTTTAATATTTCATCATCAAATATCACAAAACACAAATATTCATCAATGGCATAACTCAAAACATTCATCAAAATCAGAAATTCTAGCATCGGGCAGATAGTATTCGAAACAACGATTTCAAAAACGTAAAAATTATCAAAAATTGAAACCAAACTAACCTTGGATCAAGCTTGAGAATGGCCGAATATCACAAAGCTTATTTCTTTTATTTTTTTTCTCAAGTTTTGGTCATGAAATAAAGATGAATGCATGATACCTTTTATTATAATAACATTTTTAACATTTTACTTTTTTAACCTTTATAATATAATTAGAAAAACCATATAATGGTTGTCTTTTACCGTCCATCACATTATATCATGGGAAAATTGCAACTTAAATCCTCCATATTAAAAGAACAACCACTATTCGACCCTTTCACAAATAACCACCAAATTTTCATTTTACGCGATTAAGTCCTTTTATTAAATCAGACACTCAAACGACAAAATTAAATCACAAAAATTTCACACATGCTAATTCACGCATAATAAACACAGAAAATAAATTTAAAATATTTTTCTAACTCGAATTCGTAGTCCTGAAACCACCATTCTGACTAGGGTCTAAATCGGGCTGTTACAAAAAAGATTGAGGGAAAGAAAAAGTTTCGGATTAGTAGATACGATCAATTGTCAAGGTAAAATCGGATAACTAAATTAAGCATATAAATGTGTTGAATTGATTGTTGATTTATGTGCATCATGATTTGTAATTGGTATGTACATGTAATAAACCAATGTTGATTTGTGATTTAAATGTAAATGATGAAACATTACATGAATCCGTTTGAATATTGATTTCTGATTGGACAGGTGATTACCGTGAATATGAGATCTTGCATATGTTGCAATAAAGATTGTTCCTAAAGGATAATCTTTTGATCTTATTATGAAAAGGAAATATATCCCGAAAGGGTAATACTTGAAAAGGACTTATGTACCCAAATGGTACAACTTGAAAAGGCTATGTACACTTTGTGTGTCACTTGGAAAGGTTAGGTATACTTTGTGTATACCATATGAAAAGGAAATGTATACTTTATGTATACCACTTGGAAAGGAATGTACACCTCAAGTGTAAAACTGGAAAAGGAAAGGTCTATCGGAAATTCAATAATTCAGCGGTAATGACATACATAGTGATATAAAGAGAATTGACATGATGAGCTCATCTATGTATTTTAATATTTTTTGGAAACTAATCAATTGGTTTAATGATTGTGTATAGGCCTTATTTGCTAATTGACTAAGTTAATAGACATGTTACTTAATATGTAAATTACTTGATGAACATGAATGGTAAATGTATTTTGGTTATATGAACTTACTAAGCATTAATGCTTACTAGGTTTATTTTTCTTGTTTTATAGTGCTCAAAGCTCATGAAGGTTGGATTTGGGGTCAGAGTTATCATCACACTATTAATCCCTTGATTTTGGTATAAACGTTAGACTTATTTTGATATAATGGCATGTATAGACTAATGTAGATAAGTAATACTTAAAAATAATGGTTTGTAATCTACCCATTGGAATGGCTAGTAATGTATGTTTTAATGATGATATGGTAAGGTATTGTACCATGAGTTGTTTTTGGTTAATCACGTTAAGTAAAACCATCCATTAACATAAATTGTCAAATTTTAAGTAAGAGTAAGTTTAGAAGCATGATTGAAAATAGGAACATATCAATTTAAATATTGGAAATTGGTTGAAATGGATGATATATACCTGTAAGTTTTCATGTAGGAAAATGGTTAAGTTTGGGTGAGAAATAGGGCTAGCAAATGGCCTTATTTTGTCCACACAGGTAAGACACACGGGCATGTGTCTAGGCCATGTGTGACACACGGACAGCCCACAGGCATGTGAAATGACTGTGTGCCCCCTGTATCCTTAAATATGAAGTCAGGATAGTACATGGGTAAAAGACACGGCCGTGTTTCTTGGTCGTGTGAAGGACACGGGTTTCAAGCATGGTTGTGCGTCAAAATCATGTGAAAATGGCTTAAAAATTGTGAAAAATTAGTTTACCACACAGCCTAGCCACATGGGCGTGTGCCCAGGCCGTGTGCCCCTTTGATGCTTAAGAAATTACAAGTTAGAACTACCCACGGGCTGGCCACACGGCCATGGGAGCCACACGGGCTGGCCACACAGTCATGTGCCCCTAACTTCAAGAAAAAATTTTCAAAGTTTTCCAAAGTTACCAGTTTAGTTCCAAATCACTTCTAAAGCATGTATTAGGCCCCGTAGGCCCTTACTAGGGACTTTATGGTGAAATATGAAAATTTTTTATTTGGAATGCAAATTTATAACTCGGTTTTGTACAAATGCTAGTGTATAAGTCCGGTAATGCCTCGTAACCAATTCTGGTGACGGATACGGGTTAGGGGTGTTACACTTCTCATACTGTGGATTTAAGTATTATGAGTGACATTGTTCTTTCTGAACATTTTCTAGGATATCATCGAAATTGATATTATTCTATATAGATTGTGGTCCTCAGATATTCTGTGTAGCTTCAAGCGTTGAAATTTCGCTATCTCGATTTTCTTATGATTCTATGTGATTATCTGTAAGAGATCTCTATTTGACAGAGATGACTATATCTATTATAATTATAATTTCTATTCCAAAATTTGGAGTACTGCAATACCGTTATCAGAGTTATAGAAGTTGTCTTTCTACATTGGTTGCTGTTTAAACCATATTTGATTCTCTGCTGTGTTCAAATGCTTCATTAACAGTTGGGATAATATTTGTTTATAGAGTTGAGATATCATTCTTATTAAGGCTCAATGATTTTTATTTGATTAAAATGACTTCAGTAGAATTTAGAGCTTCGATGATTAATATATGAGACAACTTTATTATAAACTCTTTTCTAGTTCTTGTAAAAGATTCGACATCAGTAAAAATGAAAATGATAGAAGATCAAGATCAAATTTATATAATGATATGTCTAAAGTTAACCTTCTAACAAGAAGAAAAGATTTCTTTGAAATGATTGATTCAGTGGTTTAGTCTGATCTGAATCAATTGATTAAAAGGACGAAAAGGTTATATGTCTTTGAATTTATTCACCGGACTAGAGATAAACTTTAAAAGTATATGTGTGATTTGAGGGATAGTTTAGAAGAAGAATTTGTGTTCCTAAAAATTTGATACAGATTTATATCTATCGGGACCATTCTATCTAAGAAATGTTAGGGTAAATTAAAGATAATTTGATTGTTGAAGTTTTCTTTTGTACGAATACAATATCAATTGAAATATTAGATCTAATTTAGTCTAAGTTGAATAAAGAGTTTATGAATTTCAGTCATACGCTAATGAACGGTTTGAAGTATGTTCTAAAGAAAGAATAACACCCCAAACCCGGCCCGGACGTTATGGCCGAATCTGGCGTGTCACATTGAAGTGTTTTATTGAAAACCTTATTTTCATTGAAAACCCTTCCTTAAAGTGAAAACCCTTAATTTCTTTGTAAAATCTCTTTCCAGTTGCAGAAACTTTATTTAAATCATAGGATCTATGAAAACTTGTCATTTTAAACATTTAGTTGCGGAAGCAATATACTTTCTTTCCTTTTCTTAAATAATAACCAGAGAGAATGCCTTATTACAATCCGGTCCGCAATAACTTAATAAACTAGAAACTATATGCTTTCCTTTTAAAGAAACAAGTCGTCTTGCTAGTTGGCCACCTTGGAGTTTCTCCCACCATCGAACCTCTTACTACACATCAACTAAAAAAAATAAAAGAGGGGGGGTGAGTTTTCGCAATCTCATGGTATACAACCCTCAAAAAGAAACATTATGCAAACATCAATCACCATATTATCATACATGCAATGCTTGTGCAACCCACCCCAATAATCTAACCGATACACATCAACTCTGTCCCCCATTACACATCATGTGGGGATATAAATATTGACCCACCCATCTGATTCACATCAATGGTAGCTCGGTTGTTGTACTACCTTCATTGCAGCAAGCTGCTAATCACAAATTGGGTTTATTAGCCGCCGGTGGATCCATGGTCGTCAAACAACCATGCGATCCTCATATACTTCCTCCATCCACAATTCCCAACCCATATGCATCCTAAACACAGTATCATATGAATGCAGCAGGTACACAGGTAACATCCATAAATCTTACATTCAACAAATAGGGGTATTTTAGTCATCTTCGCCCTTAGGGGCATTTCAGTAATTTCTTTTTGTTATGAGTTTATTACTTACGTTGGCCCATTGACGAGTCCTCGGTGACTAAAGTGAACGGATACTACGCACCAGGTAGGATTCCAGAGAAGAGGATGTAACACCCGGACCGGCCCGGCGTTATGGCGGATCGGCGTGTCACATGGACTTACGACTTAGTATGCATTCATTGGTTTAAGTGATTAGGGTGATCTTTCTAAAAACAGCAATTGAATGAAAAGTCGGTTTATCAATCTTTAGGCTATCCATTTGTCGTGCTTGTTGAGTCTTGAAAACGTTCATTAATTTTGAAAACCCGCGCACCTAACACTAGCGATTTACGACATAGTATAAATATAATCGAGAAAATAAAAACCACAAATGGAAAGAGAAATTTATATAGCGTCCTTATTACAACTTAAAACCCAAAATTAAATCGAATATAAAAATAAAAAAATAAACTAACTTAGAAAAACCAACTTTGCAGATGATGTGGCCACTCAATCCTCATAGCTCCAAGCCCACTATGGTTGGGGATTTCTGCAGAGATGAAAATAAAGGGTGAGTTTGGTAAACTCGATTGTGTAACATAACCCAACCATAGCCCAAAACAGATCAAACCTCGAGTCGGACTTATCTCGGCCTTGGCCCAATATAGAAATCGAATGAAACTCATAGGCCCACAAAGCAGATCTGAAACAAATATATCATGAATGCAAAAATCCCAACCCAGAGCCATCCATAACACTCCGTACCAGCCTTACACCATGTGGGGAGACTACTCGACCCACCCAACCGCTACACACCACGAAAATTGCGGCGAGGTCGCGGATATTGTGACGAAGTCACCAGATCATGATATTGTGGCGAGGCCACCGAAACAGATATATATGTTTATATATGTGGCGAAGCCACCGGACACTGGCGGGTCGCGGATATTGTGACGAAGTCACCGAATCAGATATATATGTGGCGAGGCCACGGATTGCAAAGGGTGCGCTGCGCGCCTCTATCAATATAAACCCATGTCTCATGCAACGAATAATATGTCATGGCATACGTGCAGCGTAAAACGAGAACATCATGCTTTTCAAATAAAATAAAATATCCCTAGGGGTAAAATCGTAATTTTTCATGTATAAGGGTATTTCAGTAATTATTACCTATTGCTAGGGTTTCATGCTCATTCTAACGTTTACCAAGTAATCAGAAGTACTTACCTCGTCTTTTTACCAAAGTGAGCCTGTTGGCCCATTGGCTCGTTTTCGGCCCATTAAGCCTAAATATACCGTTGTGCACGAAAGTGCACACTCTGCAATCTAATCATCCAAATGCACCATATTCATTAACAACTGTCTCACGAGCACTCGCACGCTCGCGAGTTCACAAAATACCAACGTTTTGGTATTTCGGCTTTTACCAATTCAGTCTAAGGGAAGATGTCGTTTACACACCTGGTTGATGACGATTGATGACGATATCTCCCACGCGATAATCCTACGATCAATCACTAACACATTAGACTTATGAGTTAACGATAACTACCATAAATCCACTTCAACTAACCCAATCATCACACAAGTTAGTCATTTACGCACGAGGGGCAAAATAGTCATTTTACCCTCCAGGGGTAAATCGGTAGTCCTACCCTACAGGGGTATTTTAGTAATTCTACAACTTATCCACTTGGGCCTACGGACCCATTGGGACTACATGGCCCATTTCAGCCCATCACGACCCGAAATAGCCGTCCTACAGCTAGAGTAATGAGAAATACACACCTATTAGGAGACTGCAGTTAATCTGCGCTCCCACACTCTTAGCTGACGTCCAACCCAAACGAGCACACCACCAAGCGAAAGGGATCAGCCCAGAAGGGTATGCCAACTCTCCTCATGGTTTACTCTATTTAAAACCAGCTTTCCATCTACTCTTATGTTAGCTTCCCAATGTGGGATCCCTCCAACATCAGAGTTTAAAACCAACACCAACTCTTGCCGTCCCAACATAGGAAAATAATCAACCTTTGCGTACTAAGAGATTCGAACCAAAGTCCTTTCACATGCCAAATCACGCCACCACCATTAGGCCATCAACTCATTTGTGTCATAAGTCCAACACATTAAACTTTAAAGCGCACCTACTTGCTTCCAGATTTATTGAAAAGAAAAACCAAAATAAATTACAAGAGCCAAGACTTGAACCTTGGACCCCTTGCTTCCTCTATGGCGTCACTTCCTTGTCTCCTAAGTGGTGCTACCTTGCCACTACACCACACTCCTTTTTGTGTCATCTTTTACCCTTTTACTCTTAAAAGCCCAAACGGCAATTGCATCACTTGTTCTTAAAATCAAAATTTCGAAGACTACCACGGATTTAACTTAAGTTTGGGCCTTCCAAAGGCCCACTAACCTACTAAAATATATATTTTAACCAACCAGAACACTCCCAAATTTTAAAAAACACAGAAATATAGAAAACCCGAAAATTGGGCGCTACAGAAGAGGTGAGTCATTAAGACCGCTTAAGACTAAGCTCTCCTTAGATCCAATCCTAGACATGCATATACCCATTCCACACTTTAACCTTATGACTTATCCATGGTCACAATTTATTAATTAATTAAGTATTATGTCTGTTTAAGCAGTTGTCAGATACTAGGCCCAAAACTCCTTACAAAGTCCAGACAAGTCTATATACATGCATATGGCCCATTAGGCCCAAATCACATTTATATGGCCCATTAGGCCGAGATCATATTCATATCATGCTTTCATACGATTTTCCATCACTTAATATCAAATTGCCAATTTTACCTATTATGGGCCCTACAGCCCATCAGCCTATTTAGCCCATTTTGGCCCGGTTGGCCAAAACACAACCCAAGTCCATGGAATCGCCCATAGGGTCTCAGATAACCTATCAGTTTCCCCCTCACGAGTGTTCGCGCACTCACAAGTCTGTTATAGCCAAACTTTTGGCTTTTTGGCATTTCGGCTTTTCGACATTTCGGGATTTTTCGATCTATTGTGTGTGTACAGTGTATGTACACACCTTCAGCTTTATATCAAGCTATCATAGGGTAGAAGTACATACCTGGTAATAAAACATGCTACGATCTCCCTAGCCACGAACCTACAATCGATGTCACTCCATGATTAATCCCACAACATATCGAATACTTTTACCAAAAGCCAAAATCTCACCTTAACCTTACCTGAAACGCCAAGCCTTAATAGCTTTTCCTTGATCACTAATCACGAGTACATCCCAGATCTGTATTAACCTTTATCGTTAAGATACATAATGGGTGACTTGTATCCAACATAAGTCACCCTTCCCTACTAAAGCCCATTCGGCCAATCCTTGCCAAAGTGAAGAACACTTACCAAAGTCCCAACACTTAAGGAGCAAATCGGTAGGGATTCCAAAAGACTGAGATTCAATACTACACTCCTACCAAAATCGATTTAGAAAGAGTGAGGGACGAGAGTAATCGATACTAGTAAAACCGACTGAAAGAGCAAAGCACTTACACTAGATTCGGCCGAAAGAAAGAGAGTAGTGACGGCACAAAAGGTATTCAGCTTTTGAGATTTGTATAGTGAAAAAGGTTTATTCGGTAAAATCAAGAAGAAGAGAAGAAGGAAACGGCTAAACTAAAGGTGAATCAATGAGAATGGAGAAGAGAAAGGTAATCAAGGAGCAAGGAATTCGGCTTCTAAGCACTTGGAGTAAACAAAGTGTTTCGGCAACAAGAATGAAGAATTCGGCTAAAGGGAGAGAAGCAATTTTAGCACCTACATATATAGTAGCCAAATTTCTTATCCCCAACTTTCCAATTCGACTCCACCTCTCTACACTGCTCATCTCCTAATTTTTCTCCCTGATCACTCCTTAATCCCTTCCTTAAACTTCTCATCTTATCACTCCCTACAGAGTTTATATCCAGCACCACTACTGGCCTTCTGTTAAGCAAAAATAATTCCTCCTTTTGAGCAAGGAGAGATTCGAACCCCAGACCTCCTTGCCATGCATGTGACGCCACCTCTAAGCCTCATATGTGACGCTACTTGCCACTTCACCATAAGGCTTTCTGTGCCCAATTCCTCCTTCATTTATTTAAAAACCAACCTACATGCCATCAAGGTTCTTTTAACTATTAAACTATAATTTCCTTCACTGCTAAGTTCAAACTCAAAATTTAACCAAGGTCTATTATCACCTAAATACACTTGACTAGGAATATCTAGCACTCTTTTTATCAAACCAAAAATAAAGAGAAAAAAGTTCAGGATGTCGGGATTTTTAGGGCGTTACAACTCTACCCCCTAAAAGAAATTTCGTCCTTGAAATTTTTATCTAATCTAAACAGTTGCGGATATTGATGTCGCATTGTTTCCTCAAATTCCCAAGTAGCCTCCTCAGCCTTGTGATTACGCTGAAGCACTTTGACTAATAGGACGGACTTCCTTCTCAGTACCTTAACATCACGACCAATTATTTGTATGGGCTCTTCCTCGAAGGCTAGGTCTGGCCTAACCTCGATCTCCTCAACTGACATGACATGTGAAGGATCCGAGCGATATTGTCTTAGTATGGACACATGAAACACGTCGTGGATTTGGCTTTCAAAAGGTAATTCCAGCTGGTAAGCGACTGGCCCAATCCGCCTCACAACCCAATATGGCCCAATGAACCTTGGGCTTAGCTTACCCTTCTATCCAAACCTTAACACCTTCTTCCATGGAGAGACCTTAAGAAAAACTAAGTCCCCCACTGCATACTCTATTTCTTGATGCTTAAGGTCAGCATACGACTTCTATCTATCCAAGGCCTCCTTCAACTGATCCCAAATCAATTTTACCTTACCCTCAGTATCTGCACTAACTCAGGGCCCAAAACTCTTCGTTCGCCCAATTCAGTCCAACATGTCAAAGTTCGACACCTTTGCCCATACAGTGCTTCATACGGAGCCATTCCAATACTCGCTTGATAACTATTATTGTACACAAATTAGGCTAACAGGAAATAGTCTTCCCAGCTACCTCGAAACTCAATTACACATCCACTCAACATATCTTCCAAAACTTGAATCACCCTTTCTGACTGTCCATCAGTTTGAGGGTGGAATGTCGTACTGAAGTTCAACCTAGTACCCAATGCCTCGTGCAACTTCTTTCAAAATCGTGAAGTCAAACGTGAGTCCCTATCAAATATTATGGAGACTGGCACTCCATGCAATCTTACAATCTCTACCACATACAACCTGGCCAGGTTTTGTAATGAGTAATTGGTGCAGACCGGTACAAAATGGGCAGACTTGGTTAACCGATCCACTATAACCCATATCGATTCTTTCTTAGTAGGTGTCAAGGGTAGCCCACTAATACATAGTAATCTTTTCCCACTTCCAGAGTGGAATCTTTACTGGCTGAATCAACTCTGAAGGCAACTGATGTTCCGCTTTCACCTTTTGACAAACCAAACATTTACTTACGAACTCCATAACCTCGCGCTTAAGTCTAGGCCACCAATAATGCTCACGCAAATTTTGATACATCTTGTTTCTGCCAGGATGCATAGCATGGAGACTGCTATGTGCTTTCCACAGAATAGACTACCTTAGATCATCGTCCTTTGGTATACACATTCTCCCACGAAAACACAACACTCCTTCACTATTTATCCCAAAGTCCAATGTCTCCCCACTCTCTACTTGTTTAAAACGAGCACCCAAAGCCTCATCCACTAATTGCTTACTCCTTATCTGCTCGACCCACACCGGCTTTACTTGAAGCTCAGCTAACAAGCTATCATCATCCAACAAGCTTAAACGGGCGAGCATAGCCCTCAAGTCTACCTTAACCCTATGACTCAATGCGCCGGCTACCACATTTGCTTTGCCAGGGTGGTATTCAATGTACAATCATAATCCTTCAATAATTCCACCCACCTACACTGCCTAAGGTTTAGCTCTTTTTGGGTAAGGAGGTATTTCAAACTCTTGTGGTCCGAATAGATTATGCACTTCTCTTCGTATAACTAATGCCTCCATATTTTTAGTGCGAAAACTACCACAGCTAGCTCCAAGTCATGGGTTGGGTAATTCACCTTGTGAGTCTTAAGTTGACGTGATGCATACAAAACCACCTTTCCTTCCTGCATCAACACATATCCCAATCCCACATGCGATGACGCGTCACTATAAACTGTAAACTCTTTCTCAGGCTCTGGCTAAGTCAACACAGGGGCCTCAGTTAAAACCTTCTTAAGCTTTCCAAAACTCTCTTGCTACTTGTCCGACCATTCAAATGATACTCCCTTTCTCAATAACTTAGTTAAAGGTGCAACAATTAATGAAAAACCCTCAACAAATCGCCTATAGTACCCTGCCAAGCCCAGAAAACTTTGAATTTTCGACACTAACTTGGGTGTTTTCCAGTCTAACACGGCTTTAATTTTTCGAAGATCCAGCTTAATCCCCTTAGCTGACACCACATGTCCTAGAAAAGTAACCTCCCTTAGCCAAAATTCACACTTACTGAATTTGTCATACAACTACTTCTCCCTCAAAATTTGCAACACAATTCTTGAATGTGCATCATGCTCGTCCTCATCTATTGAGTACACTAAAATGTCATCTATGAACACTACCACAAACCGATCCAGGTAGGGTTGGAAAACCTGATTCATAAGATCCATGAAAGCGGTAGGTGCATTCGTCAGCCCGAATGGCATCACCAAGAACTCTTAGTGCCCATAACGAGTTCTGAAAGCTGTCTTATAAACATTCGTCTCCTTAACCCTCAATTGGTGATACCCCAAACGCAGATCAATCTTCGAGAAAATGGAAGCTCCCCTAAACTAATCAAAAAGATCCTCGATTCTTGGCAGTGGGTACTTGTTTTTAACAGTTAACTTGTTCAAATGCCGATAGTCGATGCATATTCACAACGTCCCATCCTTCTTCTTTACGAATAACACCGGTGCTCCCCACGGAGACACACTTGGTCGAATGAATCCTTGATCCAATAATTCCTGAATCTATGCCTTAAGTTCTACCAACTCCTTTAGTGCCATCCGGTAAGGGGCGATAGACACAGGAGCCGTACCAGGTAACAACTCGATTCCAAATTTTACTTCTTTGTTGGGCGGCAACCCTAGCAGCTCATCAGGAAAAACATCAGGAAATTCCCTAACTGTTCTCAATTCCTTAATAGTAGGGCTCTTAGCCTTCGTATTGCTAATATAAGCCAAATGGGCTCCGCATCCCTTCCGTACCAACTTTTCAGCCCTCAACACCGAAATCACATTTGACAGGTAATTCTGGCGTTCACCAATCACCACCACCTCCTTATCCTCCGCCGTTCTTAACACCATTCGCTTTGCGGTACAATCCAAGGTTGCTCAGTGTTTCACCAGCCAATCCATACCCAAGATTAAATTAAACTCGCTAAACAGTAGTTCCATCAAATCTACTAAAAAGGTAACCCCTTGGACTACTAAGAATACCTCCCTAAACAACTTATTTACTCCCATTGACTGACCTAACAAGCTTATCACAGTAACCTCATTCGTAGAAATTTCAAACATGTCACCCAAAGGTTCAGTCATATTACATGCAACATATGAATGCGTCGATCCAATATCAATCAACGCAGTGTAAGGTGACTCATGTATAAAGAACATACCCGTTATCACATCTGGGGCATCCCCGTCTTCTCGGTGACGAGCAGCATAAACCAAAGCTGGCTGCCTTGCCTCAGCATGGCCTGCATTCTCGCCAGGTGCTCCATGTCCACGTCCATTGCTGTTACCGCCCTTGGCCTACCTGTGACCCTTTGGCGGCAGCTGACCACCCCTTGGTGGCTGAGCACCACCACGGCCCACGACTGGCACCTGACCTGGCATTCTAGGGCAATTCCTGATCCTATGCTCCAAAGAACCACAAGCTAAACAAGCTCTCGGCCTCTTCCAACACTCGCCTTCATGGCTTTTTCCACAATCAGCACAAGGTGGCACCCCTAGATTAACAGCAGGGGGCCCTACCCTAACTGGCCCATTAACTCTGGCCCTAGCCCTAGGCCTCTATCCAACACCAGGAGTCTTATCCTCCCTTTTATTCTTACACCTTTCTTTTTCTCGATTTAGGCGCTCAGTGCGCTTCACCTCCTCTGCTATCTTTGCTTTCTCTACCAACTCCGAGAAAACTCACTCCCTTTGTGGAGCTATCAATACTCTGAGACTATCCCTAAGACCATCCTCAAACCTAATGCAATGCTCATAGTCCGTTGCCACCATAACTCTTGCATACCTACTAAGGCATAAAAACTCCACCTCATACTCCGCCACAGATTTGTTTCCCTGAGTCAAGTTCAGGAACTCCTTCCTTCTAGCATCCACATAACTCGTACCCACATACTTCCCTTGAAACGCAGTTTTGAAGAACTCCCAAGTGACCTGCTTAGGTTGGGTGCCCTTTTTACTGTCAGCCACCACCGGTAAGCTTCTTCCCTGAGCAGTGACACTGCCCCTTTCAACTTTTTTTTGGTGAACAGTCCAAGTCCTCCATTATCCTTTCAGTGGCCTCCAACCAGTATTCAGCCACGTTAGGCACCACACCAACCATGCCCTTGAAGATTTTAGCCCTGTTTGATCGAAGTCGCTCTAGAATGGACCCTTGATTTACCGTGCCATTAATGGGCCCTGCGACCCTCTCCAAAATCCTTAGCATTGCCTGTGACAATGCATCATCCCCCGCAGCCAGATCATATGGCCCATTCTTAGCCACAGGTGAGGCCGGAGCCTCTTTTACTCCATCATTGGGCATATGGCCTGATGTAGACCACTCAGCCCTAGCATTTTCGCGGCCTCAGCCATGGCCTCTCGTACCTCTTCTAGCACTCATCATGTTATCTGAATTAAAAATTTTATGAAGTTTTAGTTAGTTCCAATAATTAAGTCGATGTTTTATGAAAGTATTAATAAGAAAGTTGTTTTCGTAAATCCTCTACAGTTTCAAGGTCCTACGGGCTTAAGTTTTACTCCAACTAAAAACCTCAATATAGTCATCTAAAGTAGCCCATTAACTACCTACAATATATCAAATTAACAAGCTTAATAATAAAGAACTTACTCGGTTCAACATCGGAGACTCGGTGTACCGCACAACAAGATTTTTTCTAAAACATTGTGATCCAAAAAATTTTAAAAAAAAAGAAACCCAAATAATAAGGCCCACTTCACAGCCCGAGTTTTGTAACTTGACTCTGATACCACTAAACGTAACATCACAAACCCAGCCCGAATGTTATGGCCAAATCTGGCGTGTCACATTGAAGTGTTTTATCGAAAACCTTGTTTTCATTGAAAACCCTTCCTTAAAGTGAAAACCCTTAATTTCTTTGTAAAATCTCTTTCCAATTGTAGAAAGTTTATTTAAATCATGGGATCTATAAAAATTTGTCGTTTTAAGCATTTAGTTGCAGAAGCGATGTACTTTCATTTTTTTTAAAAATAATAACCAGAGAGAAGGCCTTATTACAATCCAGTCTGTAATAACTTAACAAACTAGAAACTATATGTTTTCCTTTTAAAGAAACAAGTCATCTTGCTAGTTGGCCACCTTGGAGTCTCTCCCACCATCGAACCTCCTACTGCGCATCACCTAAAAAAAAGAGGGGGTGAGTTTTCACAAACTCAGTGTGTACAACCCTCAAAAAGAAACATTACGCAAACATCAATCACCATATTATCATACATGCAATGCTTGTGCAACCCACCCCAATAATCCAACCGATACACATCAACTCCGTCCCCCGTTACACATCATGTGGGAATATAAATATCAACCCACCCATTCGATTCACATCAATGGTAGCCCGGTTGCGGTACTACCTTCATTGCAGTAAGCTGTTAATCACATATCAGGCTTATTAGCCGTTGGTGGATCCACTGTCGTCAAGCAACCATGCGATCCTCATATACTTCCTCCGTTCACAATTCCCAACCCATATGCATCCTAAAAATAGTATCGTATGAATGCAACAGGTACATAGGTAACATCCATAAATCTTACATTTAACATATAGGGGTATTTTAGTCATCTTTGCCCTTAGGGGCATTTCGATAATTTCTCTTTGTTATGAGTTTATTACTTACCTTGGTCCGTTGAGAAGTCCTCGATGACTAAAGTAAACGAATACTACGCACCAGGTAGGATTCCAGAGAAGAGGAGGTGAGTTATTAAGACCGCTTAAGTACCCAGCTCTCCTTAGATCCAATCCTAAACATGCATATACTCATTGCCACACTTTAACCTTATGACTTATCCACGGTTACAATTTATTAATTAATTAAGTACTATGTCTGTTTCATCAGTTATCAGATACTAGGCCCAAAACCCCTTACAAAGTCCAGACAAGTCTATATACATGCATATGGCCCATTAGGCCCAATCTCCTTCATATGGCCCATTAGGACCAAATCACTTTCAGATGGCCCATTAGGCCCAAATCATATTCATATGGCCCATTAGGCCCAAATCACAATCATAGCATTCTTTCATATGATTTTCCATCACTTAGTATCAAATTGCCAATTTTGCCTATTATAGGCCCTACAGCCCATCGGCCCATTTAGCCCATTCTGGCCCGGTTGGCCAAAACACAGCCCAAGTCCATGGAATTGTCCATGGGGTCTCAGATAACCTATCAGTTTCTCCCTTCTCGAGTGTTCGTGCACTCGCAAGTCAGTTGTAGCCAAACTTTTAGCTTTTTGGCATTTCGGCATTTCAGGATTTGCCAATCTATTGTGTGTGTGCAGTGTATGTACACACCTTCAGCTTTATCAAGCTATCATAGGGTAGAAGTACACACCTGGTAATAAAGCGTGCTACGATCTTCCTAGCCATGAACCTACAATCGATGTCACTCCATGATTAATCCTACAACATATCGAATACTTTTACCAAAAGCGAAATCTCACCTTAACCTTACCTAAAACGCCAAGCCTTAATAGCTTTTCCTTGATCACTAATCATGAGTACTTCCCAGATCTGCATTAACCTTTATTGTTCAGATACATAATGGGTGACTTGTATCTGACATAAGTCACCCTTCCCTACTAAAGCCCATTCAGCCAATCCTTGCCAAAGTGAAGAACACTTACCGAAGTCCCAACACCTAAGGAGCAAATCAGCAAGGATTCCAAAAGACTGAGATTTGATACTGCACTCCTACCAAAATTGATTTATAAAGAGTGAGGGACAAGAGTAATCGATATTATTGAAACCGACTGAAAGAGTAAAGCACTTACACTAGATTCGGCCAAAAGAGAGTAGTGGCGGCACAGAGAGTATTCAGCTTTTGAGATTTGTATGGTGAAAAAGGTTTATTCGAAAAAATCAAGAAGAAGAGAGTAAGGAAACGGCTAAACTAAAGGTGAATCAAAGAGAATTGAGAAGAGAAATGCAATCAAAGAGCAAGGAATTTGGCTTCTGAGCACTTGGAGTAAACAAAGTTTTTCAGCAACAAGAATGAAAAATTTGGTTAAAGGGAGAGAAGCAATTTCGGAACTTATATATATAATAGCTGAATTTTCTATCCCTAACTTCTCAATTCGGCTCCACCTCTCTACACTCCTCATCTCCTAATTTTTCTCCCTGATCACTCCTTAATCCCTTCCTTAAACTTCTCCTCTTATCACTCCCTACAGAGTTTATATCTAGCACCACCACTCTTCTTCCTTACATAAGCAAAAATAAATCCTCCTTTTGAGCAAGGAGGGATTCGAACCCCAGACCTCCTTGCCATGCATGTGTCGCCACCTCTAAGCCTCACATGTGGCGCTACTTGCCACTCCACCACAAGGCTGTACCTAATTCCTCCTTCATTTATTTAAAAACCAACCTACATGCCATCAAGGTTCTTTTAACTATTAACCTATAATTTCCTTCACTTCTATGTTCGAACTCAAAATATAACCAAGGCTTATTATCACTTAAATACACTTGACTAGGAATATCTAGCACTCTTTTTATCAAACCGAAAATAAAGTAAAGAAAGTTCAGGATTCCAGGATTTTTGGGGCATTACAGAAAGAGTATGCAGAAATATCTTGTGATTCTATACAGTTAAAGCTACATGAAAAGGGTTATATGACATATTCGATAGTTATAAGAATTTAAAATTGTTAATGTCAGAGAAAGATCTGAATTTGGGAATAGTAAAAATGGCCTGAACTTTTAAAAGACCTTAATTTAATATTTGATATTGTAGAGTGAGATCTAAACTCGGCACAACAAAGATAGTTTGAATTATTAAAAACTTTTAAGTTTGTAAGTTATAAGGGATTCAACGTAAATGGGTTTCTAATTCAGAATTTTAGATCAATGATTGGTTACTGACAAGTTCTGAGATTGTACAACAACTGCTACAGGTAATCTCACAGTGGTAATTTATCTGTTCATTCGGGACTGTTTCAGCATGAGTTGATATCTAAGTAGTAATGAAATAGAATTTTGATGAACTTTGAATCGGGATTATTCTTATCATTAAAAATGATAGTGATCTGAATTATTATTAACTACTTGAAGAAATCTCTCTATACGTATGGATTTTCTCTTTTGATAAAATAGTTGAGTGATCAATTCCTGTGTTGATAAGTCTACACCTGGTGCCAATCATCATTGTTTTTGATTGAGATTTGAAACTCATATTGTGATTTGGAGAGAAATTACAGTAATTTATGAGTATGAGATTGAATTAAAATCGGGAAATGCAATTCAAATTTTCGAAATATTTATTCGACATTGTGTTTAAGAGTTTGAAAGCAATAAAGAAAGACTATATGGTTGCAATTACCGAACTCTATTGTTTCGAGATCAAACTTTGTGAGAAGATGATCCATGGAATTAATTTCATCAGAGGAATTGAGCAGAAAATGAAAGCAATTCAATACAATTACTAGCAATTTCAGCTTGATATGACGTATAGCAGAAGAGAGATCAAAATCTTAATTTTGAGATTAAATAGGTTTGAAATCCGAAGCTATGTAAAATTTTGAAATGTACTATGTGGAAGAAAATCCTTAATCTAATTTCTGGTAAGATTTTTGGGGACGAAAATCCCTAAGGGGGAGAGTTGTAACAACCTAATTTTGACCCTAGTCGAAACGGTGGTTTTGGGACCACGAATCCGAGTCAAAAAATATTTAAAAATTATTTATAGTGTTTAATATGTGTAAATTTGTGTGTGTAAAATTTTCATGATTTAATTTTGTCGTTTAGGTGCCCGATTAAATAAAAGGACTTAATCACGTAAAATGTAAAAGTGGCTAGTTAATTGTGTAAGTACTTATTTGAATTTTTATTTATAATATGAAGCATTTAAGATGCAATTTAACCATAATATATAGTGATGGACGGTTGTGGACAACCATTATAAGGATTATATATTAAATTATAAAGGTTATTTAAGTAAAATGATTAAAATGTTATTTAATATGTATTAATAAAACATAAAATAAAACTAAGTGTTCATATATTCTTTGCATGACCAAAATTGAAGAAAAGAAAAAGAAAATAAAAGGTTTAAGGGTTTGGCACTTTAGAAGCTTGATTAAGGTATGTGTTTAGCTCGATTTTTGATAATTTCTACGTTTTTTAGATCGTTGCTTCAAGTCCTACAAAACCCATTGTTGAATTTTTTATTTTGATGAATATTTTGAGTTATGTCATTGATGAGAGCTTGTGATTTTTGTTGTTTGATGATGAAGTATGAAAGATATGTTTTAGATTAACATGTTTTGTATTGGAGTTTTTGATGATTTTGAGTAATTAGGACTAAATTGCAAAAATAATAATTTGAGGGACTAAAATGGGAAATAAATGAAATATATGGATTTGTTTGAGAGTGGGTAAAATTCGGCTCAACATGGGTATGCTGAAATTTTGTGTATTTTGTGTTTTGTGCAATAGAGACTAAATTGTAAAAAGTGTAAATGTTAGGGGTAAAATGGTAATTTGCCCATTTATGTGTTTTTGGACTAAATTGAATGAAATTATATTGAATTAGTTTATTTTGAATACATTTAAATCAAGAACCAAAGAAATCGGATTTGGATTAGAGGAAAACTAAAATTGTCAATTAATCGTCCCGTTTCGATTACCGTTGTCCGAGGTAAGTTTATAAGCAAATAAACGTAGTTATATTTTTTTATAAAAATAAGTTACATGTGTTGAATTGATATATTGGATAATGTATAAATGATAGCCAAATATGTGTACACTTGGGAACTATGTTTACGATTCGATTCGACCAAGATTCGACATCCGAAAAGTCCCGTACGAACCTTAGGAATAGCTAGGATACATATGTCATGACATAGGATTTTTGATATGTGTTCTCGTGTAAGACCACGTCTGGAACATTGGCATCGATATGTGATTTCGAGTAAGACCATGTCTGGGATATCGGCATCGTAATTGTGATTCGTGTAAGACCCTATCTGGGACAGTGGCATTGACATGTGATTACATGTAAGACCACATCTGGGACGTTGGTATTGTACGACATGTGTTATAATCCGAGTATCCTTTTTAATTCTGAATGGTTCAACGGGCAAGGATAAGTTACTAATGAATGTGGAAACAAGTTAAAGTGAACAGGTATGTGACAATTTATTACCTTTTTGGAAATAAGGTAAGTTGATTATTTAATATTTGATACAAGTTATAAATGATGCTAATGGTAGTGATTATGTATATGAAAATCTATATGTGGATTAATGTATAAGTATGTGATATTAATGTTTGATTTTTGAGCTTATATTTGGCCTAATGTTACATGAGGAATAAATTGAAATGTGAAATTCATATTGATATTAAAGGATTTATGTGCATTCGATTAGTAGGTATTTGAAATGTGAACCTTGAACGTGTTTATAGGGAAGTATATATATATTCGGCAAAATAAGGTCTATATGATATTAGACATGTTAATGAATCAATGTGTGTTTGGAAATGTTATAATTTATGTATAAATAAATGTTTGGTAATTAAATTTCATAAGTATGGCTTGGTTATGCCTTAATAAATTATCAATGTAGTTGAAATAATATTTGAATTAAGAATTGAGCTATGAATGAAGTGAATGAAACCATATGTTTAAGTATATGATTGGTCATATTCGGTTTAATGATATATATATGTATGATATGGAAATGTGAATTTCATACTTATGCCAAAGTTTATATGTGCATTTGTCTATATGGTAATTGAATGTGAAATGACTAAGGAAATGTGAATTGTATAAATGTATTATGATAGTATGTATTCGGTCAAGTGAAATTTTTATTGATATTGAGTATGAAAGATGATTTTGGATAAAGAACGAATGCATGTTTGGACAAAACTTAATTCATGTTTAGTTATATGTGGATATTCGAATTTACAATTATGGTTTGGTTATATCTTATTAAATTATTATTGTTTTTAAGTTAATATTTGCTTATGACTTACTAAGCTAAGATAGCTTATTGTGTGTGTGTATTTTTACTTCTATTTATAGATTTTGAAGTCTAGTTGCAGGCTCGGGGATCATCAGCGAAGTCTATCACACTATACTGCTTTCGGTACTTTTAAAAGTTGAATTAGAAACATATGGCATGTATAGGCTATACTAATTTTCGAATATGGTTGAAGTTGTATATATATGTATAAGCCATGCGAAAAGGGCTTGTTCATTTTGTTAATCTTGGAATTTATTCTTTGGCTTGATGATTATGTTTGGTTGTGGTTTTGGTTGATTTGGTTTTGATATATATAAGTATGGTTATGTTTGATATTTTACTCATGAGTTTATTGATTCAAATATGTCTTGTATTTGGTTTTATTGAGAAATGGGATTTTGTGCATATATGGCTAAAACTTTGGTTTTATAATGATAGGTATAAAATTTGATTCATAGAGTACTTTCATTGAATAGCCAAATATAAAATGACTTAATATGGTCTTGTGATTTGGAAAAAGTATAATTCATATATGTATTTTAAAGCATATGAATTTAACTTGTTTATATTCGGCAATTGTATTTGGGTTTTGACCATTTGAATAGTAAAATTGGATGCTTTGTTGTGTGTTTTCAAGTTATGTTAGTCTATTAATAATTATTGCGGCGTAAGAGATATATGTTTAAGACATGATATTTATATATAATGGATGTGTCAGCTTATTAAAATTCTTTCATTAAGTAAAGAAATGGATAAGAATTATGTTGGTAAATTAATCACGATTTGGTATTTATATATATTTACATATAAGTATATGAAGTGATGGGTTGATTTTTATATAATTGTATGTGCTTAGTTGAATATGTATTTGTTGAATTGGTCTTGAATATGAAGTTTGTTACATTGCAAATACATAGTTGTATTGTTCTTAATGTGATATGAAAATTTTGGATAATGTTTGGAAATAGTTCTATGTAAGAATATACGTTTGTAAAGGGATTTAGTAAGTTAAAAGTGGACATTGAAATATGCATTACTATTTTCGGCTTAGGTTTTGTAAAGTGACTAAATGAATAGTACTTTAAGTTATAAGGAATTAAGTTTGTTATTTTCTAAATGGTGCCAAATGGAACTTGCCAAAAATGAGATGTGTTTGAATATATTTATTTATCATGTCTTATATATGTGTTTATAGATTATAGTATTATATTATATTATATTTATGGTATGAACATATGCAATGTGATAAAATGATATGTTCGGTGCTTATTGCTTATGAATTATAAATTTGATTATGTGTTTAGAAAGTACCACAATATGATTTGCAAATAGATTAATTTAGTTTTATTTATATTAATAATTATCTATTTTAAAAGTTTCGAAAAATTATGCATATGATTATTCGGAAGTTATGTTTCGTCTAGTAATACCTTGTAACCCCTTTCCGTCGACGGATACAGGTTAGAGGTGTTATATTTTATGAAATAGGGACTAAAATGTCAAAAGGTGAAATTTTAGGGTCTAAAGTGTAAATTTCCCTAATTATGTGTTTGTGGATTGAAATGAATAAATGTGTGATTAAATTAGTGAAATCTGAATTTATATAGATCAAGAACGAAAGAAACCAGAATTAGATCGGAGAAAGTCGAAGGTTGTAGAATAATCGATTCGTTTAGCCGTTCTCATTTCCGAGGTAAGTTCATATGCAAATAAACGTATTTCAATTAAATAATATATGTTTGATTGTTGTGGAAATATATTGAATTGCTATGAGAGCTGAATAATTGAATCCGAGAAAGTATTGACAAAGTTACGACATTCGAAAGCCCTGTACGAACCATAAGAATAGTATAGGATACCTATGTCATGACATAGGATTTCGAGGTGTAATATCGTGTAAGACCATGTCTAGGACGTTGGCATCGACTTGAGATTTACGTGTAAGACCATGTCTGGGACATCGGCATCGTATATGATTTCGTTTAAGACCCTTTTTGTGATAGTGGCATCGATATTTGATTACATGTAAGATCACGTCTAGGACGTTAGCATTGTACGAGCTTTCCGAGCTATCTGGGTATCCTTATTGCTTCCAAACTATTTAACGAGCATTATTGAGAAACAAATGATCAAGTGAATGTGTATCCGATTCAGGTACGTACGAAAGATATATAAAATTTGGCAATGAGAAGTAAGAATGAATATGATCATTTCAGATGTGAACTATATGAAAATGTGATGTGTTTATAAGCAAATGATTATGAACAATTGAGTTATATGAGAAATATGATCTTGCAATTGTGCTTTGCCATGATTCATATGTATGAATTGGTCTATAATTGTTTATGTGATAAGTTTATTTGTATATGGCTTACTAAGCTTTGGAAAGCTTACTTTGTGTGTTTTTCAATTGTTTTATAGATTATCGAAGCTATCGTGAGCTCAGAGATTGTTAAAGATCGTCATCACACTATCAATCAATATTTTGGTACATTTGAAGTTGTAAATATTGGTGTATGGCATGTATAGGCTAGAGGGAATATGTTATGTTTTGTTTAGTGAATCTTGCCATGTGATATGGCTTGAGATGAAGAACTTATTTTGGTTATGATATGTGATAAAATTGGATGTTCTTAATGTGTTCATATATGGCTTAGTGAAAATGGTCAATTTGGTAAGTTTGTTATGAAATTTAGTTGAGAATTTGGTATGATTTTGGCATAAGATTTGGTGTGGATTTAGTAATGTTGATCATAGATGAATGAATAGATTTCTTATGTGAATTAAGCATGTTTTCGTTGCAAATTGGGTATGAATTATGTGTCATTTGATGCTTGTAGGTATGCTTGAGAAGGGTGTGAAATGTGGCTTTAATCAAGCCTATTTTTATGCCAAACGGCGTGAGCACACGGGCATGTGATTCGACTATGTGACCCCTGCATCTTAGTCAAAACAAGTCAGTGAGTTACACGGCATAGACACATGGGCGTGTCTATTGGCCGTGTGTGGCACACGAACTGGCACATGGGCGTGTGGTCGGCCGTGTGACCCAAGTCAGTAACCTCCATAATTTTCACACGGCCTGACACACTGACATGTCATATGGCCGAGTGGATAAGTTAGTATGTATGCCCTACTTTGCCACAGCCTAGACACACGGGCGTGTCTAATGCTGTGTGAGGCACACGGCCTGCCCACACTGGTGTGTGACCTTTGTAACTTTAAAAAATTTTGTATGTGCACGGTTTAGTCCCGACCCCTTCCTAAAGCATGTTTAAGGTCTCGTTGACCTAAGGACTTTGTGATGATGTTTGAATATAATTCTATGATGTGTGAATGATGCCTGTGAATTGATCATAAAATGTTCTGATACGTCCGGTAATACCTCTTAACCCTAGTCCGGCGACTGATACAGGTTAGGGGTGTTACAGGACTCCTGAGTATCCTTAAGTATTCCAAGTGGTTCAATGGGTAAATTTAACGAATATGTCAAAGATGAATTGTGTGTAAATCCAATTGAAGATGATTCAAGTACGTATATAAAACTCATACGTAATGAGCTCAATATGTGATGAAACCTCGGTAAGGTTATGATTAAGTAAGTTACGATTGTGAGATCTTAATAATATTTATGCCAATTATCATCATATTATTTGTATGTTAAATGTGTGTTTATGATGCCTATTATTTGCATGGGAACTTACTAAGCTATATAGCTTACCCCCTTCCTTTCCCATGTTTTATAGTGCCGTCATGCTAGCTCGAGTTAGAGATTGCCGGAGATCCTATCACACTATCAAGCTATTATTTTGGGTATTGATAAATTCAAGTATTTGGAGATTATGACATGTAAAGGGACTTGGTCTTTTGATCATATGTGTCATTATGACTTTAGCCAATGTATTGGCTTGTAAGGGTGTAACGCCCCAAATTATAAGTAATTATTTTTGTATGTTGTACTATACACAAATACATGTTTGCTTCAGTGGTTCAGTGTCCTGGGAAGAGTCTGAGAAGTCTTGGGTTCAAGCCTTGGCTTGTTTAAAATTTTGTTTTTACTTGAATAACCCCTTGCCTCTAGCTGGTAGGCTTTTAAATTATTGTGGGTAAAACATGTCATAAAAGGCCTACTGATCTAGGGGATAGGGGCGTGCGGATTGCTCCATGGGGTCTGAGGTTCGAGACTTGGTGGTGAAAAAGGAGTGATTATTTTTGTTACTGTGCCGTGTAAGAGGTTGTATACTAGTGGGATTCTGAGGCTAGTGGGCAGTTAGAGTGTTTGAGGGGTGAGGGGAATGGTGTAGCCGAAATTTAGAAGGAAAACATGGGATTGGATAGGGGAGTGATCGGTTGAGAGTTATTGGGAGGATTTTGAAGAGGAAATTAAGGAATTTTGGGAAGAGTGGGAGTGTTGTGCCGTGAGTGGGAGTTCCATTTTGCAAAAATCGATCAAGGGCACATTTTTACTCCTTCATGCAGAATTGCTGCTTTTGGCTTTTTCTACTTCGTTATCTTTCGTATATTTTTTTTGTGAGTGAATTATTGCTAGAGATTAGTCGAGATTTTTCTCAAATTCGTCCATTTCGGGTTAGTGCTTTCCTAAAGTCTTATGCTACCAATTGCTTCATTCTCTCCCTCTTTCAAACCTTGGTCAAACACCCTTCTTTTCCTCTCATCAAAATCGGTTTGCTTTAGCCGAACTTTTTCTCTTCTGTTCTTTTCTCCTTCCCCCTTATTAAATTCTTCTATATTAATGGAACCCCACTCTTGTTCACATTGTTACCTTGATCGATTGTTTATTGTTCTTTTTCCCTCTCTTCATCTTAGCTATTGTAGCCGAATACTTGTCTCCTTCTATGCTTGCGATTTTGGACTAGTGTTATTCGACCAATCAGGCGTATGGTGCGCAGTTATTCTTTCCCTCTCTTTCTTCTCTCTTCTGTCGCACTAATAGTTTCATCTAACATCTTCCTATGCTGCTATTTTCTGATAAGGGTACAATCGTTCCACTAGGCCTCTATCATTCTTTGTACTTTTGGCTGTTGGTGTGGGCCCGATTGTTCTTGTCTTCTTGTCTGGACTCTACGTTTTCGGTAAGTGACTTTTCGTCTAGTTCAAATTGTTCATTTGTTGGTGGTTGATAAGTTTTGGTCGGAATGCAGATAACAGATAACCCCTAAGACCTATCGATTAGTCTCTTGCAAACGGATTAAGTGGGCAAGCCACAATCAACTGATCTAATCAAGTGAGAGGTAATCTTTTGGAGAAGTATTTTTGGTGAGGTTTTTTTAAGTCGATTGGGGTGTGATTAACCGAAACTTGTGACTGAATGTAAATTGGAGTGCTCGTGGACTATTCGTACATTTTCGTGAACAGGTGTGCAACCACACTGCCATATTTGTAAATCGACAAAAGCTGGAAAATGTGACCATAGACACTACACGGGCGTGTAGTCGCACGGGCGGTATTTTGGACCCAAAAACATGGCGTTAGATCATAGAGGCCACCATGAGCAATCTCATGGGTTTAGGCCGACTTGGGCCATATCGGGCCGAAATGGGCCATGTGGGCCCCACACGGGTAAACCACACAGATGTGTGGAGAATATTGGGCCACGCCGTGTAACCCACATGGGCAATGCCATTTCTGGGCTGTGTAGGCCATACGGGCGTGTTGGCCCACATGGGCCCGCATTGTCGGCCTTGGGCCCATTTTCACTGTTTGACTAATAAGCTTGCATTGGTAGCCCAAGACAATTGTGGACCTACTGTTGGGTCGGTGAGTATACCTAGACCCCAATTTAGTGAAATGACTGCTATGCCCCTATGAGGTAAAATGACTGATTTACCCCTATAATGTGTATGACTATATTCGAGCATGCCATTTCATATATTTTGCATTCACGTATGATATTATGCCACGACGCATGACATATTTCATGGGATGGGTTTATTATTTATTAGAGGAAGTGTACTGTACTGCCAGCTTTGCTGCAAACATTGTTTAGTGCCGCGACCGGTACTATATTTTAGAGTGTAGGGATGGATGGGTTGATTTTATCCCCGCATGGAGTGTAGGGCTGGACGGAGTGGAGTGTAGAGGCTGGTTGGGTGGGATCTCTGTTTGCATACTGTATTGCTACTGTTATTGAAAGGGGCTAAGACCCACACCAAATCATTCATCGAATGGGCTAAGGCCCTAATCAAATCGTTTCATTGCGATATGGGCTTAGGCCCACATTGTAATTGCCTACTGCATGATTGACTGTTTGATTATTAAGGGATTACCCACTGAGTTTTCGTAAACTCACCCTTTTGTTTAACTGTCTAGTTAATCCTCAGTCTTAGGCGTGTCGGTGTTGCTAGGGACTCAAATGTAGCCACACAATTGCATGGGCTTCGTATTAGATTTTAATTTATAAGTAATTTAAATTTGGGTATTTTATTTAATAAGGCCTCTTTAAAGTTTTAACTTTTAATTTGGGTTCTAATTTTGGTTTTTAGCTATTAGTAGTAGAACGCAAGTTTTCAAAATATAAATGTTTTTCAAACACTACTTTTAAACAAGAAGTTTTACTAGCTTCCGCAAGAAAGAATGTTTTTAAAATTAACAACAATTTAATATGCTTCACAATTTTCTAAACAACTTGAGTTTTGTCAATGAACAAGACAACCTAAAAACTCATTAAGGTCACAAAGAGGCTTAATATAAAACGGTCTTTCAATGATATCCTATTTCGTGAAAGACACTTTCATGTGACATCACCAGATTCAACCATAATGTCTCGGCCGAGTTTGGAGTGTTACATTTAGTGGTATCAGAGCCAGGTTACAAAACTCGACTGTGGTTTTGGGTTTCTATTTAAAGCTTAAAACTATTTCAAAATAATTTGAAGTATTTTTGAAATATTTTTACTAAATGTATGATACACCGAGTCTCTAGCGCTGATTCTGTAAGTCCTCTGAACCTACTATTTGTTTAAACTAAAATACTAAGACTACTGTAGGTAGTAGACTATATTAAAATACTCTGCTTAGGGTAAACTAAAACTGTAGTAAGACTGCGAGCTGCGAAAACAAACACTGAAATAATAAAACTGTTTTTCATAAAATATCTTGTAATAAACACCGGAACTATAAACTGTTGCATAAAATTGCTAACATAGATAAAACACGAATTAATATGAGCACTAGAGGAACTCGTCGAAGGGGTACAAGAGGCTGCGGTAGAGGCCGTAAAGGTGCTCGGGCTGGGTTTTCGTCATCAGCCACATGCCTAATGTTGAAGCTAGAGAGGCACTGCCTTCACTTGAGACTGGGACTGGGCCTCATGATCGAGCGGCTAGGGAGACACACTGTCCCAAGCTATGTTGAGAATTCTGGAGAGGGTTGCTGGGACCAATACTGGTACTGTGGGACTTAGGTCAATTACGGAACGACTCTGGTCTAATGGGGCTGAGATTTTTAGGGGTATCGCTGGAGTTGCCCCTAATGTGGCTGAATATTGGATTGAGGCCACAGAGAGGATCATGGATGACCTCGACTGCACCTCTGAGTAGAAGCTAAAAGGTGCAGTATCATTGCTACGAGATGAAGCCGATCAGTGGTGGCTTACAGTTAAAGAGGGTACTCAGCCCGACCAGTTAACCTGGGAATTTTTCAAGACTACTTTCCAAGGAAAATATGTGGGCGCTAGTTATGTGGATGCCTAGAGAAGAGAGTTCCTTAATTTGACTCAGGGGGATAAATCAGTGGCTGAATATGAGGCAAAATTCTTGCGATTTAGTCACTATGTGCGAGGCATGGTGGTAATTGAATATGAGTGTTGCGTTCGTTTCGAGGATGGCCTTAAAGATAGTCTATGGGTTTTGATAGCTCCACAGAAGGAGCGAGATTTTGCTACCTTAGTGGATAAGGCGAAGATCACTGAAGAAGTGAAGCGTACAGAACGACAAAACAGTGAGAAGGACAGAGGTAGGAACAAGAGGGATTCGAAGCCCTCAAGTTCATTTGTGAAGCCTAAGAAAAAGGCCAGAGTTGCTGGCCCGATCAGATTTCGGACCCCTGTTGCTACTAGTATGGGTACTATTTAGCTGTCGAGAGGTGTTTAGCAACCACCGAGAGGCCGTGGTCAGGCTAAAGGTGAAAATGGTATAGGCAGTGGTCGTGGGGCACTGGACAGAGGTACTGGTTATACTGAGACGAGGCAACCAGCTCTGGTTTATGCTGCACATTGCCGAGAGGATGGAGACGCCCCAAATGTTATCACGGATAAGTTCTTTATCTATAATGTACTTTTTACTGCATTGATTGATGTTGGATCTACTCACTCTTATATAACAAGCACTGTGTCTGAGACTTTGGGTTTAATGGTTGAAAGTACCGCGAGTGAGGTAACTGTGTTGAGTCCACTAGTACAATCTATGAGGGTAAATAAATTGTTCAGAGATGTACCTTTGGAGGTTCAAAGAACCATCTTTTTTGCAGATTTGATGGAACTCCCTTTCGGGGAATTCGACTTAATACTGGGCATAAACTAGCTGGTCAAACATCAAGTGAATTTGGATTATGCTGCTAAGCGGGTGGTACTGAAAACTACGGAGGGTGACGAGGTAGTGGTAATTGGGGAGCGTCGAAATTAACTGTCAAATGTGATTTCTGCATTGAGGGCTGAGAAATTGGTTCAAAAGGGTTGTGAAGTGTATCTAGCCTACATCGGAGTTTTTGATTTCGAGGTTTCTTCTGTTAAAGATATCAAAATAGTTAAGGACTTTCCGGATGTGTTTCCTGATGAGCTACTTGGGTTACCTCCAATTCATGAAGTTGAATTTGGGATTGAGCTACTGCCTGGTATAGCTCCGGTGTCCATCGCCCTTTATAGAATGGCACCAAAGGAGTTAGTGGAGCTTAAGGCTCAGATTTAAGAGTTACTAGATCGAGGGTTCATCTGACCTAGTGTGTCTCCATGGGGAGCACTGGTTTTATTTGTGAAAAAGAAGTATGGATCCATGCGTATATGCGTCGACTACCGGTAACTGAATAAATTGACTATTAAGAATAAGTACCCCCTACCGAGGATTGATGATCTATTCGACCAGTTTCGAGGAGCTTCGATCTTCTCTAAGATTGATCTCCGATTGGGGTACCATCAACTGAGAGTCAAAGAGACTGATGTTTACAAGACGGCGTTTAGGACTCGTTATGGTCATTACGAGTTCCTAGTGATGCTGTTTGGACTGACGAATGCACCATCAGCTTTTATGGATTTGATGAACCGAGTATTCCAGCCCTATCTAGATTGGTTGGAGGTGGTCTTTATAGACGACATCCTGGTGTATTCGAAAAATGAAGATGAACATGATGCACGTCTCTGAGTTGTTCTGTATATCTTGAAGAAGAAACAACTATACGCCAAGTTCGGGTAAGTGTGAATTCTGGTTACGAAAGGTAACATTTTTGGGCCATGTGGTATCTGCTGAAGGGATTAGGGTTGATCCTCGAAAAATTAAGGCCGTTCTGGATTGGAAGCCACCTAAGACGGTATTTGAGATTCGAAGTTTTATGGGTTTGGCAGGGTATTATAGATGGTTTGTTGAGAGGTTTTCATTGATTGATGCACCTCTTACTAAATTGTTATGTAAGGGTGTGCCGTTTAATTGGACTGATGCGCAGCGGGAAAGTTTTGAGAAGCTTAAGAAAGTTCTGACTGAGACCTCTGTCTTAATACAGCCAGAGATAGGGAAAGAGTTTACTGTTTACAGCGATGTATCACACGTTGGTTTGGGTTGTGTGTTGATGCATGAGGGTAAGGTGGTAGCATATGCTTCTCACCAGCTTAAGACTCATGAGACGAATTATCCAACGTATGACTTGGAGTTGGCCGTGGCGGTATTCGCACTGAAAATTTGGAGGCATTACCTGAACAGTGAGAAGTGTATCATTTACACGGATCACAAGAGCCTCAGGTATCTCCTCACTTAGAAGGAGCTAAACTTTAGGCAGCGTAGATGGATTGAGCTGGTTAAAGACTATGACTGTTTGATTGAATACCATCCTGGTAAGGCCAATGTGGTGGCCGATGCACTGAGCCGTAGGGCTATGACTGATCTGAGGATGATATTTGCTCGCCTCAGTTTATTCGATGATGGTAGCTTGTTGGCTAAGCTCCAAATTAAACCGATGTGGATTGAGCAGATTAAGGGTAAACAATTGGAGGATAAGTCACTGGGTTCTTGTTTCTGACAGATTGAGAGTGGTGAAACATCAGATTTTGGACTGAATAGCGAAGGGGTACTCTGTTTCTATCGAAGAGTCTGTGTACCGAAGGATACTAATTTGAGGCAGTCTATACTGCGAGAGGCGCATAGTAGTCCTTATGTTATGCATCCCGACGGTAATAAAATGTACAGAGATTTTTATGAGCTATATTGGTGGCCAGGTCTTAAACATGAGGTTACTGACTTCGTGGGTAGATTCCTTACTTGTCAACATGTTAAGGCTGAACAACAGTTACCTTCAAGGTTACTTCAACCAGTTAAGATTCCACTATGGAAGTGGGAGAGAGTGACAATGGACTTCATTAGTGGGCTGCCTTTAACGCCTACTAAGAAGGATTCAGTATGGGTCATTGTGGATCGATTGACCAAATCTGCCCATTTCATACCTATTCGTACTAATTACTCATTGCAGAAGCTGGCTAAACTGTATGTGTTTGAGATAGTGCGACTGCATGGGGTACAAGTTTCCATAATATCTGATAAAGATCCTCACTTAACGTCTCGATTCTAGAAGAAGTTACACGAGGCTTTGGGTACAAGGTTGGACTTCAGTACTGCGTTCCATCCTCAGACAGATGGTCAGTCAGAGAGGGTGATTCAAATACTGGAGGACATGTTAAGGAGTTGTGTAATAGACTTTCGAGGCAATTGGGAGGACTATTTGCCATTAGCAGAGTTTGCGTATAACAATCGCTACTAATCTAGCATACAGATGGCACCTTACGAGGCATTATATGGTTGTAGGTGTCGTACTCCTTCGTGTTGGACTGAGTTGGGAGAGCGGCGTGTTCTGGGCCCTGAATTAGTTTCTGACATCAAAGATAAAGTCAAGCTAATCCGGGATCAACTGAAGGCAACATCAGACAGTCAGAAGTCGTATGTGGATCTGAAGTGAAAGGAGATTGAGTATTTTGTGGGGGACTTAGTATTTCTCAAGGTCTCGCCATGGAAGAAGGTACAAAAGTTCGAACGGAAGGGCAAGCTAAGCCCTAGGTTCATTGGGCCTTACCACATACTGAAGCGTGTGGGACCGGTTGCCTATCAACTTGAGTTACCTCCAAAGTTGGACTGGATTCACGATGTGCTCCACGTCTCCATGCTGAGGAGTTATCGCTCTTATCCCATGCATATTGTCTCGACTGAGGAGATTGAGGTTAGGCTAGATCGAACTTTCGAGGAGGAACCGGTTCAGATTCTAGAGCATGATGTTAAAATGTTAAAGAAAAAGTCTATCCCACTGGTTAAGGTACTTTGGCGTAATCACAACTTAGAGGAGGCCACGTGGAAACCTGAGGAGGCGATGCGACAACAATACCCTCATCTATTTTGAGCAGGTAAATTTTGAGGTTTAAAATTTCTTTTAGAAGGTAGAGTTGTAACGCCCTAAATTATAAGTAATTATTTTTGTATGTTGTATTATACACAAATACATGTCTGCTTCAGTGGTTCAATGTTCTGGGAAGAGTCTGAGAAGTCTTGGGTTCAAGGCTTGGCTTGTGTAAAATTTTGTTTTTACTTGAATAACCCATTGCCTCTAGCTGGTAGGCTTTTAAATTATTGTGGGTAAAACATGTCATAAAAGGCCTACTGGGGGATAGGGGAGTATGGATTGCTCCATGGGGTCTGAGGTTCGAGACTTGGTGGGGAAAAATGATCGATTATTTTTGTTGCTGTGCCATGTAAGAGGTTGTATACTAGTGGGATTCTGAGGCTAGTGGGCAGTTGAAGTGTTTGAGGGGTGAAGGGAATGGTGTAGCCGAAATTTAGGAGGAAAACATGGGATTGGATAGGGGAGTGATCGGTTGAGAGATATGGGGAGGATTTTGAAGAGGAAATTAAGGAAATTTAGGAAGAGTGGGAGTGTTGTGCCATGAGAGGGAGTTCCATTTTGAAAAAATCAGTCAAGAGCAAATTTTTACTCCTTAATGTCGAATTGCTGCTTTTGCCTTTTTCTGCTTCGTTATCTTTCATATCTTTCTTTTGGGAGCGAATTGTTGCTAGAGATTAATCAAGATTTTTCTCAAATTCATCCATTTCAGGTTAGTGCTTTCCTAAAGTCTTTTACTACCGATTGCTTCCTTCTCTCCCTCTTTCAAACCTTGCCGAACACCCTTCTTCTCCTCTCCTCAAAATCGGTTTGCTTTAGCCAAACCTTTTCTCTTCTTTTCTTTACTCCTTCCCTCTCATTTGATTCTTCTGTATTAACTGAACCCCACTCTTGTTGACATTGTTACCTTGATCAATTGCTTATTGCTCTTTTTCCCTCCCTTCATCTTAGCTATTGTAGCCGAATACTTGTCTCCTTCTATACTTACAATTTTGGACTAGTGTTATTCGACCAATCAAGCGTGTGGGTGCATGGTTATTCTTTACCTCTCTTTTTCTCTCTTCTGTTGCACTAATAGTTTCATCTAACATCTTCCTATGCTATTGTTTTTTGATAAGGGTACAATCGTTCCACTTGGCCTCTATCATTCTCTGTACTTTCAGCTTTTGGTGTGGGCGCGATTGTTCTTGTCTTCTAGTCTGGACTCTGCGTTTTCAGTAAGTGACTTTTCGTCTAGTTTAAATTGTTCATTTGTTGGTGGTTGATAAGTTTTGGTTAGAATGCAAATAACAAATAACCCCTAAGACCTATTGATTAGTCTCTTACAAACAGATTAAGTGGGCAAGCCACAATCAATTAATCTAATCAAGTGAAAGGTAATCTTTTGGAGAAGTATTTTTGGTAGGTTTTTTTAAGTCGATTGGGATACAATTAATCAGAACTTGTGATTGAATGTAGATTGGAGTGCTCGTGGACTATGTGCACGTTTTCGTGAACAGGTGTGTGACCATACTGCCATATGCATAAATCGACAAAAGCCGAAAAATGTGACCATAGACATTACAAGGGCGTGTGCTCAAACGTGTGGTATTTCGGACCCAAAAATGTGGGCATTATATCGTAGAGGCCACCATAAGCGAGCTCATGGGTTTAGGCCGACTTGGGCCATATTGGGCCGAAATGGGACGTGTGGGCCCCACACTGATAAACCACACAGATGTGTGGAGAATATTGGGCCAAGCCGTGTAATCTACATGGGCAATGACATTTTTGGGTTATGTGGGCCATACGAGCGTGTGGGCCTTGGGCCCATTTTCACTGTTTGACTAATAAGGTTGCACGGGTCACCCAAGACAACTGTGGACCTACTATTGGGTCAGTAAGTATACCTAGACCTTAATTTGGTGAAATAACTATTATGCCCCTATGAGGTAAAATGACCGATTTACCCCTATAATGTGTGACTGTATTCGAGCATGCCATTTCATATATTTGCATTCACGTATGATATTATGCCATGACGCATGACATATTGAATGGGATGGGTTTATTATTGATTGGAGGAAGTGTATTGTACTGGTAGCTCTGTTGCAAACACTGTTTAGTGTCGCAACTGGTGCTATATTTTGGAGTGTAAGGATGGGTGGGTTGATTTTATCCCCACATGGAGTGTAGGGTTGAACGGAGCGGAGTGTAGAGGCTGGTTGGGTAGGATCTCTGTTTGCATCTACTGTTACTGAAAGGGACTAAGGCCCACACTGAAACTGTTACTCAATGGGCTAAGGCCCTAACTGAAACTGTTCTGTTACAGATATGGGCTTAAGCCCAGATTGTAATTGCCTACAGCATGATTGACTGTTTGATTAATAAGGGATTACACACTGAGTTTTCGTAAACTCACCCTTCTGTTTAACTGCGTAGGTAATCCCCAATCTTAAGCGTGTCGGTGCTGGGAGGGACTCAAAGGTGGCCACAAAACTGCATGGGCTTCGTATTAGATTTTAATTTGTAAGCAATTTAAATCTGGGTATTTTATGTAATGAGGCCTCTTTAAAGTTTTAACTTTTAATTTGGGTTTTAATTTTTGTTTTTAGCTATTAGTAATAGGACTCGAGTTTTCAAAAGATAAATGGTTTTTAAACACCACGTTTACGCAACAAGTTTTACTAGCTTCCGCAAGAAAGAACATTTTCAAAATTAACAACAATTTAATATGCTTCACAATTTTCTAAACAACTTGAGTTTTGTCAATGAACAAGACAACTTAAAAACTCGTTAATGTCACAAAGAGGCTTAATATAAAACAGGCTTTCAACGATATCCTATTTCATGAAAAACACTTTTATGTGACATCTCTAGATTCGACCATAACGTCTAGGCCGGGTTTGGGGTGTTACAAAGGGTCAAAGGCTTGTTTTGATATTTGGCCATGTAAGTTGGCTTATATTGGCAACATGGTTGTAAGCCTAAGTATATTTATATACATGTCAATGCTTTTGGTGATATGATCATAGTATGCTTGGTGAATGTGAATTGTTCGGAAATGTGATTTATGGCATGAATGTGAAATGTTTGGTAATGTGGTCTATTTATGAGATGATAAATTTGTGTGAACAATAATGTAACTAAAAGTAGTTAAATGAAGACTAATGAAGGTGAAATTGACATGATTGATTTATGGCATGATAAAGGTTGTGTGTATGATAGATGTTGATATGGTACTGATATGTGATGGTCATAATTGTGAATGGTTCATGCTCATTTTGTATATAGCCTTGGAAGTTGGCTAATGTTGGTTATGAGTATATTTGTATTAATGTCATTTGTGAATGTGGAAACTTGCATAATTTGATGTGGAAAGGTTGATGTTTTAAGCATGTTTGAAAATAATATGAGAATGACATGTTATTGTCTTGGTTGTGACTTTTTGGTTGCTCTTCATGCTTGAGTTTGTGTCATGTGATGTTGAGTAAATATGTGCAAGTGAGGGTGGCAAAATGGCTTGGTAAATAGCCTTGTTTTTGTCCACACGGGTAGACACACGGGCATGTGTCTAGGCCCCCCATGGGCGTGTGATCTGGTCGTGTGTCCCCTGCACCTAAATTGTTGCAAAATGGAATGCTTAATATCGAGCATACGAACTTAAGACACGGCTGTGTGTCTCAGCCGTGTGAAGGAGACAGCCTCGGGACACGAGCATGTGTCTTGGCTTTGTGCCTTAAATTTGTTCTCGGGTGACAAATAGAGAGCTACACAGGTTAGGGACATGGGCGTGTGTGACCACACGGCCTACCCACACAAGCGTGTCCCAAGTTACATGGGCATGTGACCCCTGTTTTAGCAAAAATGCTCTAAGTGTCGTAAAAATTTCTAAAGTTCTCGGTTCAGTCCCGAACCACTTCCAAAGCATGTTTTGAGCCTCGTAGGCTCATGTTAGCGACGATGTGATGGATGGTTAAAAAGTTTTAATTTGATGCGAAATTTATGGCTTGAGAATGTATGTTTGCTTGTGTTTAAGTCTGATAATGCCTCGTTCCCTGTTCTAGTGTCGAATACAAGTAAGGGGTGTTACAAACTATATATGCTAAAATAGACCATAAGAACAATAAGAAGGCCGAGATAAAGAAATCTAAGATGTAAAGCTTTACTAAATTTTCAAAAATATAACCCATTTTCTATATTGTTAGAATATGCAATTTATGAGCCTTCCGAACTTACTCGTCCACATCAAGCTATTTCTATTGAAGACCATGCGATATAAAAAGAACATATTGATTATTAAAAAGATTGATGATATACCCAAGAAAATCCAGAAGGAGAGTATCGTTTAGACGTACTGGAGCCAGCTGTAACATATTTAACATAAATTACATACACATAAAGAGGAGCAATAACCAGTAGAAGGTGAAAATACCAACACATGATTTTTGCCATCGAGTCCTCTATCAAAACATAGTTTAATAGAATCCCAATAATAGAGCAATGTTGACCATTAATCAGGTAGAATAACAATACCTCTGTTTACCATCATGACTATCCAATATCCCTACACAATACGAACCACATCTGATGATAAACAATTGCATATATCTCTGAGAATAAAAGAACATATAGAATACCCAGAAGAGATCGTTGTAAGATACTTAACCATAACAACTGCATTCAGATATATTTACAGTATGAACACTATTCCACTGACTACTAAAGTCATTGATGATATCACATTATCTCGTTCCACTAAAGAAATCAATTCAGTAGAAATCTCGGCAAACCTGTTCTTTAAATACCTTAGCAGTTAAAGTTGATTACTGATGAATAATTTTTTATTTTAATAGTAACGTTGCATATCCCAAATAATCTTCAGAAAAATTTTCTATCTCATCTAGAACTCTCGGTATTAACTAACCAACTTTCGGTTCTAACCACATTATTACTTAATTAACCGCTGAGCTCTTCAATTCCCATTTTGTAGACTTAAACAACATCAGTCATGTGAATATTCCGTTGTATAAGACTTTGGGGATGAGGGAGTGGAGGTCGTAAAGCCATGAAATTTAATTCTCAAATAACACACATCAAACATAACTTTCATAATCAATATAACATTATGAATCTCTACTCTAAACATTATGAGTTCCTACTCATCATTAGCAACTTTTCAATAAAATACTTGTGTATCACTTTCAGCATTATCGGAATTAGCTTAATTAGAAGACATTTTATTTATATGAAAACATAATTTATTTTGAATCAGAAGATATCACACTATCACAGGTTATATAATGACATGTTTTTCTAGAATCCATACATGCTATGTTCAATCCGAGAACCAACTAAATTGTAGCTCTTATACCACTAAATGTAACACCCATAACCCGTATCCATCACTAAATTAGGGTTATAGAGCATTATCAAACAAACAGAACATTTAAATATACCTTTCATACATAGTCATAATCATAACATGAATCAATTATTCACATACATATAGTCCCTAAATTGAGCCTTCGAGGCCCTAGAAATACATTAAAAATAATTCAAGACTAAATTGAAAACATTTGGAAAGTATAGGAAAAAGTTGCAAAATTTTTACTATAGGGATCACGCGGCTATTTACCTCACATGGCCGAGACACACGCTCGTGTCTCAAGTCATGTAACTTTCAAAATTTTCCTACATGCCCATGTGCCAGGCCACGTGTCACACGTCTGTGTCTCAGACTAAGTGGACTCAAAATGTACCTAAAATCAAACCATTTCATACAAGACATTTCCATTAATATATACACACTTTGTATGAGCATAAGCCTTTTTAAAACATAAATTAATATGCCATTTCAAGTTCTAAATTCAACCAACAAATATGTCATACAAGGCATCTTAATATATCCACCAAAACATAACATACCAATCAAGCTAAGCTTACTATATTTCTAACATCATAACCTAGTTTCATACCTGCCAAAACATACCGATAATGCTACTTTTCATGTCAAACAACCAAAACCAAATAGATACTAAAGCATTCCATCAATGACCAATTTAAACAAAACACACCACAAAAGGAACCTTATGTACAAATACATAAAAAAGACCATATGTACTTACTTAATAAGCATGCTAACTCCAGTAACAATTCATAAACATCCCTATACATGCCATTATAAACCTTAGCCAGAAACTCTCAAAAACTACTGAATTAATTGTTGAATAGTGTGATAGGTCTCCAATGAGCTTCCAACCAAATCAAACCTTCTGATGATCTACAGGAAAAGAAAATAACTAACATAAGCAATAATGCTTAGTAAGTTCGTGTAACAGTCCATTTTCAGTGAAATCAGAACAGTGGTTTCGGGACCACAAATCCGAGTTCGTAAGAAAAATTATTTCAAAATTATTTTTTGGTCTACCATATGATAAGAATATCATATAAAAATTTTGTTAAGAAAATTTTACCGATTTCATTTTTAATTGATAAAAGGACCAAATTGCATGAAATGCAAAAGTAGAGTTCTAGTAGCTATAGGTATCAAATAGCTATGGAATTCAAAATTTGAGGTCCTTATATGGTAAATAAACCATTAGGAGGAGTTAGTAGATAAGTATGATGATTCATCCATGGAAAATTAAATAAAGAAAAGGACTAAATTGGAATGTAAAAGATAAAAAGACGACAAATAATAAAATAAAGAAAAATATCATCATATTTTCATCTTTCCTAAATTAAAGAGATGGAAACCCTAGTTATGGAGACTTGGGTTCAAGCAAATTACTTTGGCTCAATTAGGTGAGTATTCAAGTCTAATTTTTAGTAATTTTTATGTTTCCAAGATTGTAAGAGCTTAATTTAGCTATCTCGGGGATTAATTTGCAAAGTTATCAAAGTACTAGGGTTTTTCCATGGATGAATATATTTGAATTATGAAGTTTTATGGTATAAAATGGAAGGTTGTTGATAGATAAACAACTTTTGTAAAGGGAATTTTGATGAAATTAAGCTTTAGGGACTAAATTGAAAAGTTGTAAAATTTATGAAAAAATCCTAAATTTTATGAAATACATGGGCTTTTATTGTTACATGTAAAAATCGGCTAGGTTTGGAATAAGGATTAAATTGTATGAATTTCATTTTCTGAGCCTAGGGACGAAATTGGAATTAAATAAAAGTATAGGTGCAAAATGGTAATTTTGCCTAAGATGTGAAATGGGCTGAATTGAATATGAATTGTATTTAATTGATGTTGAATTCATTCGTATATATCTGGATAGATCAAAAATGGAGTTAGATCATGGAAAAGAAAAAAGTGTCGGATTAGTAGATTTTGCGTACACGAACAATTCTCGATGTAAGTTCATATAACTAAATTATGTATATTTATATGTTTAAATTGAAAATTATGTATGTCTATTGTATAATTTACATGTATGAAAATTATTCACATATCTGATAATGCTCGATAAGTGTTAAGTCCCGATTGAATAAATGAAATTCGATTGATACAAGGTTCCCAAGTTGGTTGTGGTCCTGCATACGTTGCAGAAACACTATAGTTCAAAAGAGCGTCCCGTTATTAGCCCTCTCGAGCTTCCTATTATATGGTTCTTGTGAGCTTCCCGTTAATAGCTATTCTGTAACACCCCTAACCCGTAACCGTCCCCGAAATAGGTTAGGAAGCATTACCGGACTTGTAACTTAGTTCAGAACAATTATTTATCCGATAACATCTATTTTCAGTCTATATCATTCATTCACATTCAATATGTACTTAAAACAAGCATACAAAGCTTTAATCATACATTTGGGACTAAATAATAACATATTAAAATTTTCAAAAACTTAGAAAAATTTTCACTTTTCAAGTGCCACACGTCCGTGTGAATAGGTCGTGTGCCTCACACGGCTAGTAGACACGCCCGTGTCTTAGACTGTGTGAAAACAGGGCATACGTACTGACTTGTGTCACATGGCTGAGGACACACCCGTGTGCCAGGCCGTGTGAAAACTGGAAAGGATACTGACTTGGGCCACATGGCCAACCACAAGCCCATGTGTCTAGCCCGTGTGCCCTTTGAAATGGCCAAACACGACTGTGTATCAGGCCGTGCCAAAACTATAGGGTATACTTACTTATGCAACATAGCCAAGTCACACGCCCGTGTGCTAGGCCATGTGCCATTTAGGGGGTATACTAACTTGTACCACACAGCCGGTCACACGCCCATGTATGACACCGTGTGGAGCATATTCACTTCAATTTTATTTACACACCAGGGACACACGGTCGTGCAACATGATAATGTGTCACACACAACTGAGACACACGCCCGTGTCCCTCCCTATATGGACAAAAATAGGCTATTTGGAAAGCCGTATTGCCACCCTATAAACACAAGCATTCACAAGCATAATTGACCACATTTTTACAGCTCAATAGGCAACTAAAATAATCATTTCAATACACATTATAAGTCATACCAAAACTTACAATTTACATATCCAAATACCTATTTAACCACATGCATAATCCATTCATTTAACATCAATATAACAAGGTTTCACTCGCTTAATTCAATTCCATCATTTCTTGCCAAAACACACCATAATTGAACACTTCAATTCAACCAAAACACAACATCAAAATAAGCCAAATCACATGGCTTAACTTATACACAAAAATATGCCAAAGTTATAATATCAAGTAACATAACTACCATCTTTCAAACTAACCTATACATGCCATATTTACAAATTCATAAGTTCAAAAGTACCAATCAGAATTTGGATAGTATGATGTGCAACTCTGACTTGTCCGAAATAAGCGAGCTAGCGAACCTCTATAAAACATAGAAAAAGAAACAGAGTAAGCTTATAGCTTAGTAAGCCCGTATAATTCAGAATTAAACTTACCATTTATACATAATCAAAGCAATACAAATATGCAACCAATTCAATTAACCAACACCTAATCACAGGTATTCATCACATGTTAGTCATTTGACAAATACATGAAACCATCCATTAATACAACACTTTGCCTCATTCCAAAATTCACATATCATATATATAACATTAGTAACATTTATAATCCGTAACTTATCCGTATAAAAAATATTTAGGCCCATTGAACTTATTAGAACTTCAAAGGATACTCTAGTGAACGTCATCAGTAATCTGTCAATTTATTAACATATATGCTCTTTTGAGCCATAATCGGTAAGCTCCTCTTGAGCTGAACCAGTAAGCTTTATTGAGCTGAAATGATAAGCTCTATCGAGCTGAATAGTATGCTCTGTTAAGCTAAAACGGTAAGCTCTATCGAGTTGAACAGTAAGCTCTTACGAGCTGCGATGAGCCCGCAACAAATGCAAGAGCTCGATCAAAACGGTAATACCAGTAACATATCATTGTATCCAATGAATTCATACGGTCCAAATAGGGCTCGGTAACATATACATTATATCAATAAAGCATTCATACTTTAAGTATTTTAATTATACATATGCATTTCAATAATTACAAGTATAGAAAAGTTCAATTCTAATTATATGAACTTACCTTGAGTTGCTCGGATGAAAATTATCGTTTATTCACTAACCTTTCTTTTTCCCCGATCTAGTTCCAGTATTTGTTTATCTTGATTTATATAATATCAAATTAACTCATTCAAATTTTCATTCAATTCAATTTAGACTAAAACATTAATTTTGGCTAAATTACAAATTTACCCCTATGCTTTTGACTACTTTGCAATTTAGTCCTTACCACATAAAAATGCAAAATTGCACAATTAAGCCATAACCCATGATAGCAGAATTTCATAGGGACTCCTAGCAGCCCATATCTTTCATTATTTCACACTTTTAACTACATAATTTTACATTTTCACAATTTAATCGCTATTTGACATTTTTATCAAAAATCACTCTATAAAACTTATAAAACTATAATAAAACCTTCATAATTTTCCATTAAACATAAATGAATTCAATTATTCAATAACGGTATCATTCAAAATCTATAACAATTTAGAAATCTAAGGCACGGGCTAGCTAGAATAAGCTACAATGAGCTCAAAAACATAAAAATCATTAAAAACCAAGCAAAACACGTACCTAATTGCATAGATTTAGCATGGCCGAATGAAAAAGAACATGAATGGCTTTCCAAAACCTAGAATTGGTTGAAGGTGATGATAATGAAGCCAAAATTTGTTATGTTTTATTATATTAACCTTATTTACCAATTTACTAAATTAACCTTTAAAAAAATTTAAAATTACACCATTTTGCCATGCTATCATCAAACACTAACCAAAAATGGCCTATTTATCACTTAAGGACCTTTAATTTAATGTTCTATAGCTATTTAACACTTTTAGCTAATGGAACACAAGTTTTACGCTTTACGCGATTTAGTCCTTTTTACCGAATTAAACATTTAAACAATAAAATTTCTTTATGCAAATTTTCCATAATTAATCTATCATGCTCTAGAACTTATTAAAATAATAAAATAAATATTTTGACTTCAAATTTTTGGTCCCGAAACCACTGTTCCAATTTGACCTAATAACGGGCTGTTACAACTCCCCCTTAGGGATTTTTGTCCCCGAAAATCTTACCGGTAAATAGGTTAGGGTATTGTTTTTGCATAGCTTCTTTAGGTTCCCACGTAGCTTCCTCAATCCTATGTTCTATGCCAAAGAACTTTCACTAGAGCTATACGTTTATTTATTTCTCTACTCTTTAATCTCACGAGCTAGAATCTTGATCGGTTCTTCGTTATACGACATATCGGGTTGAATTTCAACATCTATTGGAGAGATCACATGTGACGGGTTGGATCTGTATTGACGTAACATAGAAACATGAAAGACATTATGGATCTTTTCAAGTTCTGAAGGTAAAGACAATCGATATGCTTCAGGCCCTATTCTCTCGATAATCTCATACGGCCCGATGAAACTCAGACTTAACTTTCCTTTACAGCCGAATCGAAGAACCTTTTTCCACGGTGACAGTTTTAAAAAAACTCTATCCCCAACTTGAAATTCAATCTCTCTACATTTCAAATCTGTATAGGATTTTTGTCGATCTTGAGCTGCTTTTAAACTATCTCGAATCGTTTCACTTTTTCTTCAGTTTCTCTAATTAATTCAACCCTGTGAATCTTTTTCTCACTCAATTCAGTCCCGTATAGCGGAGTTTGACATTTGTGACCATATAAAGCTTCGTACGATGCCATCTTTATACTCGTTTAGAAACTGTTGTTATACGCAAATTCAATCAACAGTAAGTATTTTTCCCAACTGCCTTCAAACTCTAAAATACAACATCTTAACATATCTTCGAGATTCTGAATAACTCTCTCTATCTAACCATCAGCCTGAGGATGAAAAGCAGTACTGAAATTTAACTTTGTTCCTAGAGCCTTTTGCAGTTTCTTCCAGAATCGCAATGTAAATCTCGGATCTCTATCAGAAATAATATATAGTGGCACACTGTGCAATTGAAGAATCTCAGAAATGTACAATTTAGCTAATCTATCAAGTGAGTAATCTGTACGTACCGGTATGAAATGAGCAGATTTCGTTAGTCGATCAACGACAACCCAGATAGCATCTTTCTTTTTCGGAGTTAGGGGTAATCCTTACACGAAATCCATTAAAACTCTATCCCATTTCCACTCAAAAATCATTACAGGCTGTAGTAATCCCGATGGTACTTGATGTTCAACTTTTACTCGTTGACAAATCAGACATATCGATACAAACTCTGATATATCTTGTTTCATACCCGACCACCAGTACAGCTATTTCATATCGTTATACATCTTGGTACTACTCGGATGAAAAAAAACTACTATGTGCTTCGTGTAGGATTTTCTGGATAAGCTTTGTATTTTTTGGTACACAAATTCTATTTCGGAACATTAAACAGTCATCAGTTCCAATATGAAATTCTGAATCAGAATTAGACTCACATTGAATTCATTTAGCTTGTAGTTCATGATCATCTTTCTGAGCTTCACAAATTTGTTGAAGAAATACCAGTTTAGCTCTTAATTCAGCTAAAATAGACCCACCATCACATATCATCAACTGGGTATTCATGGCTCGTAACGCAAACAATGATTTACGGCTCAAGGCATCAGCAAATACATTAGCTTTTCTCGGGTGATAATCAATCACAAAATCATAATCTTTCAATAACTCGAGCCATCTTCATTGCCGCAAACTCAAATCCTTCTGTGACATCAGATATTTCAAACTTTTGTGATCCGTATAAATGTGACATCAGATATTTCAAGCTATAACCTTTTCTTCTTGCATTAGAACACATCCCAGACCATTTAATGATGCATCGCAGTAAATCACATATTCTTTTCCCGATTCCGATTGAGCCAAAATTGGTGCTTCAGTTAACAATACTTTCAATTGTTCAAAACTCTGCTGAAATTTTTTTGACCATTCAAACTTTATGTCTTTTTGTAGCAGTTGTGTCATTGGTGTCGCAATCATTGAAAATCCTTTCACAAATCATCAGTAATAGCTCGCTAAGCCCAGAAAACTACGAAATTCAAATACATTTCTAGGAGGTTTCCAATCAACAATAGTAGAAATCTTGCTCGAATCAACTATAATACCATCGGCTGAAACAATATGCCCAAAAAATCTAACCTCTTTGAGCCATAACTCCCGTTTACTGAACTTTGCGAATAACTGCTTATCACGTAGAGTTTGTAACACAATTCTTAAGTGTTCTGTATGCTTAGATTCATCTTGAGAATAGATCAGAATATCGTCAATGAATACAACAACAAATCTGTCTGAATACGGTCTGAATATTCAATTCATCAAGTCCATAAAAATGGCAGGAGCATTAGTTAAACCGAAAGGCATGACAAGAAATTCATAATGTTCATACCTTGTTAAGAACAAGGTATTTTTTTCTTTATAGTCACTTTATTCAACTGTCTATAATCAATACACATTCTTATCGTGCCATCTTTCTTTTTCACGAACAATATTGGTGCACCCTAGAGAGAATAACTCGATTGTACAAAACCTCTTTCTGTTAATTCTTGCAACTGAGCTTTCAAATTTTTTAATTTTGTCAGAGCCATTCTGTACGAAGCTATCGATATTGGTGTTGTTCTGGCTACTAACTCAATTCCAAATTCAACTTCTCTGATCGGAGGCAAACCCGGTAATTCTTCTAGAAATACATCCAAAAACTCATAAACAACAGGTACGGATTCAATCTTTGATTTTGACACTTTCGTATCCAATACGTATGCAAGATATGCATCATAGCCCTTTTTCAAGTATTTCTGAGCTAAAATAGATGATATCACACCTTGTAATTCACATGAATCATTAGACTCAATCTGAAGAATCTCACCATTTTGACATTTCAATTCGATAGTCTTCTGTCAACAATTCACAACTGCATCGTGCATAGTCAGCCACTCCATACCCAAAATCACATCAAGTCATCTCGAAAACAGTAACCCCAGATTATCAGAGGACAATTCCTACAAATGTTATCAACTAAAACAGATTTTCCTAAGGGGTTTGATACATTAATTACAAACTCTATGGACTCAACATGCAAACTCTTTTTAAATACTAAATTCATACAAATATATGAATGAGTTGATCCAGGATCTATCAGCGCAACTATATCAGTATCAAAAAGAGAAAAAGTACTAGTAATAACCTTTGGCGATGATGCATCTTCTTGTGCACGAATAGAATAAGCTATGGTAGGTGTTCGTGCTTTAAATCTCATAGTCAAATCTCTCGTAGTGTAACGCCCCAAATATCTCGAAATCTCAAATTTTTTTGTGCTTAGTAATTCAGGTTAAGTGTTAATTACGCGATGGTAGGTCTACGTCAAGGGTTGAGTTCGAATCTAGGGGTAGAAGGAATTATAGTATAATTATTAAATGAACCTTGATGGCAAGCAGTTGGGCTTTTAAATAAATATAAGGGAAAAAGGGCATCAAAAAGCCAAATAGAGGAGTGGCTAAGTGACGCCAATTACAGTGTAGGGAGGTAACGTTAGTGGCTAGCAAGGAGATCCAAGATTTGAATCCTAGCTTAGTATTTTTGGAAGTTTAATTTTGGCCTTGTAGAAGATTGGAAGTGGCATGAAGATAGACTCCAAGGGGAGTGTTCAAAAGAGAAAAGTTAGGAAATAGATTGGGGAGTTATCAGGGAGAAAAATGAGAAGATGAGAAGAGGGAAGTGATGGAGCCGAATAGGGAATTTAGCCATGAGGAATTCGGCTATAAGGGCTATAAATAGGTGTTGAATGGATGGTTTCCAAGCTAATGCCGAAATCTTTTTCACCTTGTTATCGGAAACCCTTTTCTCTTCAAGATCCAAAAAGCCGAAAAGCCTTACTTCTTTCTTTCTTTTCTTGTGCCGATTTCCATTCTTCCTCTACTTCATTGCTGACTTTTCCTTCTTTTTTTCTTGGAGCCGAATAACTCTCTTTTGTCATACGAAAGCGCAAAGGGAAAAAACTTTCTTGGCCAAATACTCTTTGACCGAATCTAGTGTAAGTGTTTGCTCTTCCAACCGGTTTTTGCTAAAGTATCGATTATTATTCCTCACTTCTTCTAATCGATTTTGGGTAGGAATAGGTATCGAATCTCAGTTTTGGATCCCTGCCGATTTGCTCTTCAAGTAAGGGGCTTTGGTAAGTACTCTTAATCTTAGTTGGCCGAATAGTCAGAGTTAAGGTAAGGGGACTTGTGTTGGATACGAGTCACCTATTATTCTGGTTTCTAATAGTTAAGATTGATGCAGAACTAGGAGTTGATCGTGGTTAGTGATTTAAGAAGGGTTGTTATACTTATCGCGCAAGGTAAGGTTAAGGTGAGGTTTCAGTTTTAGTAAAGATACGCATTAAGCATGTGGTTAATTGAAGGGTGATATCTACGGTAGTCTTGCGAGTGTGCGAACACTCGTGAAGAGGAAAATGATAGGTTGTCTGAGGCCCATGGGCGATTCCATGGACTTGGGCTGTGAATTGGCCAACCGGGCCAGAATAGGCTTAATGGGTCTGACGGGCTGTTGGGCCCATAATAGGCAAAAATTGATAATTGATGCTATATGATAGAAATTGTATGAGTACATGATTGTAAATGTGATTTGGGTCTAATGGGTCGTATAAATGTGATTTGGGCCTAATGGGCCATATACAGGTGATTTGGGCGTAATGGGCCATATGAATGTGAATGGTCCTAGTGGGCCATATGCAGGTATGTGGGCCTAGTATATGATGACTACATAAAACTTAATTAATTAATTGCGACCGTGGGCAAGTCAAAGGGTTAAAGTGTGGCAACGGGTATATGCATGTCTAGGATTGTATCTAGGGAGAGCTTGGTACTTAAGCGGTCTTAATGACTCACCTCCTCTTCTCTAGAATCCTACCTGGTGCATAGTATTCGTCCATCTTAGCTCATGGGATTTGTTAACGGGCCAAGGTAAGTGAAAATCGTAAAGAAAGGGAAAATTATCGAAATGCCCCTAAGGGAAAAAATGACCAAAATACCCATAGGTGTTGAATGTAAGTTTTATGGATGTGACATGCATACATATGATATTCTGCTTAGGTTGCATAGGGGTTGGGAATCATGGAACGGAGGAAGTATATGAGGATCGCATGGTTGCTTGACAATCGTGGATCCACCGACGGCTTTTAAGCCCAATGTGTAAATGCAGGTAGTTCCGCAACCGGGCTACCATAGATGTGACGAATGGGTGGGTCGATATTTATATCCCCAGATGGTTTGACGAGGGACGGAGCTGGTGTGTAGCGGATGGATTATTGGGATGGGATTGCATTGCATGTGATGTATAGTGTTTATTGAATGTTTGTTGCTTTTACGAAAACTCACCCCCTCTTTTATTTTATTTTCAGGTGATGCTCAGTAGAAGGTTCGATGTTTGGAGCGACTCTGGGTGGCCAGCTAGCAAGGCAACATGGACGTGTTTTTTCTTAAAAGTATACAAGTGTCTATTTTATTAAGTACTTTTTCGGCCAGATTGTAATAAGGCTTCAATTTTGTTATTATTTGGGTTTTTATTTTCATGCGTTGTAATTACGAAATGTTGAACATGGGTTTGCTAAATCATAGTATGTTTTTCTACGTTTCTGCAACAGAATTTTAAAATGACAAGTCTTCATAAAATCATATGTTTTAAACCAGTTTTCGTGATTGAAAAATAAAAAGAGTTTTTATAAGTTAATTAAGGTTTCTTTTATTTTAAGAAGGGTTTTCAATGAAAACACAGTTTTTGTTACAACACTTCAATGTGCTGCACCAAATTGGGCCATAACGTTCGGGCCAAGTTTGGGGTGTTACATTTAGTGGTATCAGAGCCCAAGTTGTAAAACTCGGGCTGTGAAGTGGGCCTTATTATTATTTGGTTTATTTTTCTACTTATTATTTGGATTTTTAAAAAATATTTTGGATCACAATATTTTGAAAAAAGGGAAATCTTGTTGTGCAGCACACTGAGCCTCCGACGTCGAACCAAGTAAGTACTTTTATTCTTAAGTATGTTTAAATTGTGATACAGTAGATAGTTAGAGGGCTACTTTAGGTGATTTTGTTAGAGTGGAACTGAAGCCCGTAGGAACTTGAAACTGTAAAGGATTTTCGAAAATAATATTCTCTTTAAATATTTTCATAAAACATCGGTGTAATTATTAAACTAACTAAAACTTCATAAAATTTCTAATCTAGATAATACGTGAATCGACGATGAGTGCTAGAAGAGGTGCAAGAGGCTGTGGCCGAGCCCGTGGCCGAGGCCGCGGAAGTGTTAGGGCTGAATCGTCGGTAAATGGCCATATGCCCGATGTTGGAGTAGAAGAGGCTCCGGCCTCACCTGTGGCTGGGAATGGACCATATGATCGGGCCGCGGGAGAAGATGCATTGTCATAAGAAATGCTGAGAATTCTGGAAAGCATCGCTGGGCCCAATAATGGCACTAGAAATCGGGGGTCCATTCTAGAGCGACTTCGATCGAGTGGGCCTGAGATCTTTAAGGGCGTGGCTGGTGTGGCTCCTAACGTGGTGGAATACTGGTTGGAGGCCATTGAAAGGATAATGGAGGACCTAGACTATTCACCGAAACAAAAGCTGAAAAGGGCAGTGTCGCTGCTTAGGAAAGAAGCCTACCAGTGGTGGTTGACAGTGAAAGAGGGCACCCAGCCAGAGCGGGTCACTTAGGAGTTTTTCAAAGTTGCATTCCAAGGGAAGTATATGGGTGCAAGCTATGTGGATGCTAGAAGGAAAGAGTTCCTGAACTTGACCCAAGGAAACAAATCGGTGGCAGAGTATGAAGCGGAGTTTCTACGCCTTAGTAGGCATGCAAGAGTAATAGTGGCAACGGAATATGAGCGTTGCATTAGGTTTGAGGACGGACTAAGAGATAGCCTTAGGGTATTGATAGCTCCACAAAGGGAGTGAATTTTCTTGAAATTGGTGGAAAAAGCGAAGATAGTGGAGGAGGTAAAGTGCACTAAGTGCTTAAATCAGGAAAAAGAAAAGGGTAGGAATAAGAGGGAGGCTGAGGCTCCCGGTGTTGGACAAAGGCCTAGGGCTAGGGCCAGAAATAATAGGCCAGTTAGAGTAAGATCCCCTGCTGCTAATCCAGGGGTGCCACCTTGTGCTAATTGTGGGAGAAGTCATAGAGGCGAGTGTTGGAAAACGATGGGACTTGCTTCGCTTATGGGTCTATGGAGCATAGGATCAAGGATTGCCCCCGAATACTAGGTCGAGTGCAAATAGTGGGCCAAGGTGGTGCTCAGCCACCAAGGAAAGGTCAGCTACTGCCAAGAGAAAATTATCGAAATGCCCCTAAGGGCAGAAATGACCAAAATACCCATAGGTGTTGAACGTAAGTTTTATGGATGTGACATGCATACATATGATATTCTGCTTAGATTGCATAGGGGTTGGGAATCATGGAACGGAGGAAGTATATGAGGATCGCATGGTTCCTTGACAATCGTGGATCCACCGACGGCTTTTAAGCCCAATGTGTAAATGCAGGTAGTTCCGCAACCGGGCTACCATAGATGTGACGGATGGGTGGGTCGATATTTATATCCCCAGATGGTTTGACGGGGGACGGAGCTGGTGTGTAGCGGATGGATTATTGGGATGGGATTGCATTGCATGTGATGTATGGTGTTTATTGAATGCTTGTTGCTCGTCGAGGGTTGTACACACTGAGTTTGCGAAAACTCACCCCCTCTTTTATTTTATTTTCAGGTGATGCTCAGTAGAAGGTTTGATGTTTGGAGCGACTCTGGGTGGCCAGCTAGCAAGGCAACATGGACGTGTTTTTTCTTAAAAGTATACAAGTATCTATTTTATTAAGTACTTTTCAGGCTAGATTGTAATAAGGCTTCAATTTTGTTATTATTTGGGTTTTTATTTTCATGCGTTGTAATTACGAAATGTTGAACATGGGTTTGCTAAATCATAGTATGTTTTTCTACGCTTCTGCAACAAAATTTTAAAATAATAGGTTTAATAAAATCATATGTTTTAAATAGGTTTTCGTGATTGAAAAATAAAAAGAGTTTTTATAAGTTAGTTAAGGTTTCTTTTATTTTAAGAAGGGTTTTCAATGAAAATACGGTTTGCGCTAAAACACTTCAATGTGATGCACTAGATTTGGCCATAACATCTGGGCCGGGTTTGGGGTGTTACACGTAGCACCTCGTATACCACTCACATTTCCAGTGTTTCGGGGTGGTCTCCCTCTAGTAGTCGTGTCACTTACTTTCGCGGTTGTTCTCTTTCAGCTGTAAACTTTTCTAGACAGTCGCGGAGAAAATGATCAAAAGATCCACATTTAAAGCAAGCTCCGCTCACTAATCTACATTCACCATAATGTCGCTTATTGCAATGTTTACATTCAGGTCGAGCATTTCTAACACTTCCCACACTGGCCACAGATGTCGCCTGAGGTTTTGAACTTGATTGTCTCGCATTTCTATCTCTAATCGAAATTCCCATAGAGGTCGTCGAACGAGGATGACATTCTCTAAATTTCTTTGATGCTGACTGATGTGATTTACCCGTAAATCTCTTCCTAGGCTCTCTAGCCTTAGAATCAGCTTTTCTTTTCTCTTTACAAAGCTCTTCGGCTTTACAAGCTCGGTCAAACAGAACAACAAACTCTTTCAGCTTAAGAATTCCAACCAACACTCTGATTTCTTCATTCAATCCATCCTCGAATCTTTTACACATTATACTTCAGAAGAAACACATTCACGAGCATATTTGCTAAGTCGTACAAACTCTCTCTCATATTTTGTGACTGACATACAACCCTGCTTCAATTCAAGAAATTCTTTTCTCTTCTGATCGATGAACCTTTGACTGATATATTTCTTTCTAAATTCAACTTGAAAGAAATCCCAAGTGACTCGTTCTTGTGGAACTACGTTTAACACCCCTAACCCGTACCCATCGCCAAATTTGGGTTATGAGGCATTACCGATCATTACAGTTCATACAGATATTTATTACATTTCACAATTTAAAATATAATCACATAAATGCTCGTAATTTAATCAAATTATCGAGTCTTAAAATCATATTGCTCACAATATTGCATAAATAAAACATAATCCAACACATATCAAAACAAATTACACATCAAACTAAACAAATCTCAATACTAAACTTTTCAATCATTTATGCGGCACTGATATAATAGTCAATATGAAATTTACATGTTATGTACATTAATGCACATTAAAACATCTATTTGGATATATATATACTTAAGCACATTTAACTAAAGCATTATGGCAAATCACATTTACGGTTTAATATAAAACCAAATATATATAAAAGGCACAAACAATTTTTTCCAAGTTCAAGCACATTTTACCTTATCATTATTAACCATTTTCGAACACAATTAACAATTCATTTCATATCAAATTCACAAGCTAAGAATTATATTTAAACATTATTCTAGATTACAAATACATGACCAATTTATTTCACATCTATTCAACTATTGAATTAATCATATAAGATCATACCACACGTAATAATACCTTGACTAATTATTCCATTTCATAATTATTTAACCTTAAATATTATACACATTATGCTAGACCAAGTAACCAATCATTTATTCATGAAACATATTTCTTTCTTGCCATAACAAACCGTATCAAATTAGCCAATACACAATCAAGCATATATTCATCATTTTACCTATTTACCAAATCATGCACAATTCACTATAACCACATTTAAAGTTTTGAACACAATTAACATATCAATGTATACCTAATTCATATTTAATAATAATAAGCTTGAACTTCATATTTCAATCTATTAACTAATACTTTATTCGGTTATAAAATCAAACCTTAATTGGTCACACCATTATCAAATCATATGCTTACCAAAATGAACCACATACCAAAGCCAAAACTTAATACCAAAAAATATATATATAGCTCGTATAGCAATCAATCATTTCATTAGCAACTTGACCTTTAAATACTAAACCACAAACAACATATCATAGGCATATGTATATTTTTTACCCATCACTAACCAAATATAAAGACACATCGTTTACTACCTCCAAGCCAATTCACAAGATAAATTACACATCCTAAATAAATCAATAATAAGCCACAACCGAAACACATTCATCATTCATATGTCAAGTTTAACTCGCACATATAGATATACCATGATCAAAATTACTTAAATATTAGAACATTAGCATTAAGATCAAGCCATTTTCGCATGACTTTAAATACATGCACATTCAAAATAAATTAACCCAAGGCTAGTCTATACATGCCATAAGTTCGAGTTCAACTTATAAAGTACAAAAACAGTAAATAGTGTGATAGACTGTGCTGACGATCCCCGAACTCGTAACTTGATATCAAAATCTATAAAACAAAGACAAACATACACACACAATAAGCTATTATAGCTTTGTAAGTCATAAGCAAATAAACAACTCAATGGTATAATCAACTCATTTAAACTAAACCAAATTATAATATCATTATCACATTTAGTCTCAAACATATAATTTCATATATATATATATATATAACATATACTTTCATACATAAATGTTACCTTGGTCGAACGCTCATATATAAACATTAACAAAATATCATTCAACTCTCAAAACCAAAATGTCATTATATAACCAAGTATAGTTTACACTCATATACACAAGCTCATGAATCAAAATATAACATCATATACATACACTTATCATATGGCCGAATATAATATATAATGCTCATATGTTTACTTTAGTAACTTGTATACTTGTATTTCATATCAAATAACCAACTTACCCTATTTTCAAATAGGTAATTTACTAACTCATTCCTAATCATTTTAGCTCATTTTACATCTTCGATCACAACTTAACATTGCTCGTTGAACCATTAGGGATCGAATAGGATACTCAGATAATCACAAATGTCAAACAATGCCAACATCCCAAACGTGGTCTTACATGCTATCTCATATCGATGCCACTGTACCAGACAGGGTCTTACACGAATCAAACACGATGTCGATGTAATATCCCGAATTAAGGCCTGATCGGAATAGTGGTTTCGTGACCACAAATCCGAGATACAGATAATTATTTTATAATTATTTTGAGGTTTATGATATGATTGCATAATTGTGTGAAGATTTCGTGAAGAAATTTTTGGCATAACGAGTTTAATTTGAAGTTAGGGATTAAATCGAATAAGTTGCAAAACTTGCATTCTAGAAGTTTTTAGTATGAAATTGCTTTGAAATATTAATTAGGAGGTCTTAAATGGTACTTTGACCAATTTTAAGTTCATGGACAAAATTAGGACATGGAAGGAATTTTTGAAAGTTTAGTAAAGAGGGGCATTTTGGTCATTTGGATATTAAATGAAATAAAAAGGGAAAAATAACACAAAATTGGTTATCATCTTCCTTAGTTGCTGCCGAATGCTCCCTCTCTCCATAGCTAGGGTTTCTTCAACTTTCAAGCTTCATAGTAAGTGATTCCAAGCCCCGTTTTTAATGATTTTTAAGTTTTTGAAATCCCGGTAACTCGGTATAGCTTATGATAGTAACATTTTGAGTTAGAGTTCATATTTGGACAAATACCCATAGGTGAAATTTGTGAATTTTGATGTTTTATGATAGAATATGAGGTTTTAGATTAAGTTAGACAACTTGTGCTACTTGGTTTTGAGTGAAAACGAGTAAAAGGGCTTAATCAGCAAAAATACCTAATAGTCATAAGTACATGTTAGAGTGAGAATTTGATATTGCCATAGAAGGTAAAAGTGATCAGCGTGTTATAAAACATAAGAATAAGGAATTAAGTTTAATCCTGAGATTAGGGGCAAAAGTGTAAATATGCAAAAGTTTAGGGGTAAAATTGTAATTTTGCTAAAATTTGAATTAAAGACTAATTTGATAATGTGAGTATTAAATAAGCTAAATGTGTTATTTTAGATCAAGAAAGACGTGGAATCGACCCCAATCGAGGAAAAGAAAAGATTGTGGACTAAATTGCAAAATCTTTATATTTTGGTACCAAGGTAAGTTCATGTGTAAATAATGTAGCATAATTGTTATTTTTAAGTTATTGATGTTAATTATATGATATGCTGATTTTTATCATGAAATATATGTTTTGTGTTTTTTTTTTGAATAAAATGCAAATTATGTGTATTATTTGTTAAATATAAAGTGCTACTGAGTATTGGTTTCAGTATTTTACGGAAGATGGCAAGGATATGTGTCCGAGGAAAATCCCGTTTGAACCTTAGGAATAGATTAGGATACAAGTGACATGTCACTAGGATGGTTGAGCATCCGAACTCTTTGAGTTGAGTCCGAGTTCACTTATGGATGCAAATGTTCGAACTCGTTGAGTTAAGTCCGAGTTCGTGAGGTGTAACTAGGCATCCGAACTCGTTGAGTTGAGTCCGAGTTCACTTATGGATGCGAACGCCCGAGCTTGTTGAGTTGAGTCTGAGTTCACTTAGGGGCAGGTTACATGATTGCTTGATTACATATGTGGAACTTATGTGCAAATTATCCATGTATCCGAGTTATATTCCGATGTGTTCAACGAGTAAAATTTTCTAGTGAAATGGAAGAACACTTAAAATGCAAGTGACGTTTTGGTAAGTGTTGTGAAATGGACACTTTGGACAGGTTTGTACTTAACCCTCGGGTTGAAAATAGATACTAAAACGATAAGGTAGTAAGATGATGAATGATGTTTAGAAATGTTATATATGTTTTGGTGATACCATGCTAAGGTTGTTTGGTATAATTGTATTGTTATGTTACTTGTTATTTGCATATGAACTTACTAAGCATTTATGCTTACTCCCTCTTTTTTATTCACTATAGTTTTGAACAAGCCGGCTCGGAAATCGGGACAGGTCGAAGGTTCGATCACACTATCCGAAGGACTTTTATTTTGGTAAATGGCTTGTAAAACTTAAGTATGGCATGTATAGCAATATACCTACTTTGTGTAAATAATTTTATGACATGGCGGTGATTTGGTTGAGAAAATGCTTGATAATGATAAGTCATGGAAATGGCTAATTTAGATCATGTTTGATGTCATGGAAGGTTAATAGGTTATCTAGTTCATAAAAACTCACGAAAAGATGAAATTTGCCTTAAACAGAACATTGCAGCAACACTGACATGAGTTTGAAAATTTACTAAAAATCATAGAAATCGAATTTGGTGATAGATTAAATATTAAATTTAAGCCTAATATGTCTAGCTTCACATAAAACAAACAAAACAGGTAAAGGAATTATATGTTAGAAGATATTTGAATTTTAGTGAAACAGGGCCAGAGCGATTTCTGGATCCCCTGTTCCAAATTTAGAAATTCACCATAAATTGTACAAAAATAATTAGGTGGATTATTTTATATTCTTGGAATCCTTATTGAGTCTAGTTTTAGGATAAACAAACGGAATAGTCATATAAACTTTTCACAGAGAGAAATATGGTTCGTAGTAAACAGAGGTCAGTCCAATCAAGTCCTGAAATAGGGGTAACTTTAACTAATAAACTGTACTAATTGGCCCAACCAAAAATTCTAGAAAACAATTAGTTAATAGATATATGATTCTTGATTTAGGAAAAATTTACGGATCTTGATTTCGAGTTTTGTAACTCGAGATATGATTTTTCTTGTAACTGTGACGCAAGTAGCTAGAAAGCTGTGAATGTAGAAACAAATGATTCGAAGTTCTTAATTTGATAAATTATGTTCGGTAACACCTCAAGCTCGACTCCGGCGACGGTCTCGAGCATGGGGGTGTTACATTTAGTGTTATCAGAGTAGGTTTAGTCAGTTCTCGGACTACGTGTTGTAAGTATGGATTTTGCTATACATGGCATATGTATAAATTGTGATAGTGTGACAACTTCTGACCTTTTTAAGTGATTTTTTATATAGTAAATGGATCCCGATCTAGCTGTGGCAGATGAAGTAGAGAGTAATGTGCCAAATCCAGCTGAAGGGGCAGCGCCGACTGAAAATCCACCTCCTACTGTTGGTCATGGAGGAGGAGAAAGGGATCGGGAAGCATTTCTCCAAATGATGAGTGCATGGTACACTGAGTTCGTTCGTACGAACCCAAATGTGCGACCTCCCCCACCTCCCCCAATTCCTCAACCTATACCCTCGATGCCTCAGGGTGTGGAGATGATAAAATTTCACAGAACTCCAGTTGACAGAATTCGTAAACAATGGGCCAAAGAATTTAGGGCAAATATTGATGATGATACCGAGAAAGCAGAGTTCTGGCTTGAAAATTCTATCCGGGTATTTGATGAATTATCTTGTACACCTGAAGAATGTTTGAAATGTGCTATATCTTTGTTGAGGGATTCAGCCTATAATTGGTGGAAGACTTTGATTTCGGTGGTACCGAAAGAGAGGGTAACCTGGGAATTCTTTCAAGAAGAGTTTCGGAAGAAATATATTAGTGAAAGATTTATTGATCAGAAATGTAAAGAGTTTCTTGAGCTGAAGCAAGGTAATATGACAGTCACAGAATATGAAAGATAGTTTGTTCGATTGAGTAAGTATGCCAGAGAATATGTTCCTACAGAGGCCAAGATGTGCCGACGATTTGAAGACAGGCTCAACGAAGACATTAAGGTATTTGTTGGGATCCTTGAACTAAGAGAAATGGTGGTACTTGTCAATCGAGCTTGCAAGGCTGAAGAACTACTTAAGGAAAAGAAAAAGGTAGAATCTGAGACATGAAATTGGAAGAAAAGACTAATGAGTAATGCACCCTCACAGCAACACGGAAAGTCAAGAAATATGAATCCTCGTCCCCAAGTTTCAGCTAGGCAATCATATGGGAATTTTAAGAAGCAAAATTTGGTCCTAAGTCCCAGACTATTTCGGCAGCCAGTGTAAGGAACTCGAGATTTGTTAAACCCGAGTGCCAGCGGTGTGGTAGAAATCATTTTGGTCCGTGCAGAGCAAATGAATGTTTTCGATGTGGTTCTCCGGATCATTTTATTAGAGACTTCCCAGAGAGAGCTGAGAAAGAAAATTTTCAGTATACAAAAGCAAGTGGTGCGGATTTGAGGGGAAGGTATCCAAGAAAAGCTGGGAGTGAAGCAAGCAGTAAGAATGTAGCCAGAGATGCAGCAATTAGACCTGAAGGAAGGGCTTCGGCTAGAACTTATGCTATTAAAGCGCGTGAAGATGCTTCCTCACCCGATGTGATTACCGGTATTGTTTTGATTGATCCCAGTTCTACTCATTCATATGTGTGTATGAAACTGGTGTCTAGTATGAATATACCTGTTGAGAACACAGAATTTATGATTAGAGTGTCGAATCCGTTAGGCAAATGTGTGATAGTTGATAAAGTATGCAAGAAATGTCCTTTAATGATCCGGGGTCATTACTTTCCGGCCGACTTGATGTTGTTGCTGTTTGATGAGTTTGATGTTATTTTGGGTATGGATTGGTTGACATTGCATGATGCTATAATAAATTGCAAAGAAAAGGTTATAGAATTAAAGTGTGTAAATGGTGAAACTCTACGGGTTGAATTAGATAAATCAGAGGCATTGTCTAGTGTGATTTCTTCAATGTCGACTCAAAGATATTTGAGAAAGGGTTATGAAGCTTATTTGGCGTATGTAATTAATACAAAAGAAGTTGAAAAGAAAGTTGAATCAAGGTCTTGCCAGTGTGTGAATTTGCGGACATATTTCCAGAAGAATTGTCGGGTTTGCCTCCAGTCAGGGAAGTAGAATTTTGTATTGATTTGATACCGGGAACAACTCCGATCTCGATTGCTCCATATAGAATGGCACCAATAGAGTTAAAAGAGTTAAAGTCACAGTTGCAAGAGTTGACTGATAAAGGCTTTGTGAGACCGAGTTTTTCACCTTGGGGTGCTCCTGTGTTATTTGTGAAAAAGAAGGATGGTTCTATGAGGTTGTGTGTTGATTATCGGCAGTTAAACAAGGTGACAATCAAAAACAAGTATCCGTTGCCAAGAATTGATGATTTGTTTGATCAGCTAAAAGGAGCGACATGGTTTTCAAAGATTGACTTGAGATCTGGGTATTACCAGCTGCGAGTAAAAGAGTCGGATGTGCCTAAAACTGCTTTTAGAATAAGGTACGGTCATTATGAATTTTTAGTTATGCCATTCGGGTTGACAAATGCGCCTGCTGTGTTTATGGATTTAATGAATCGCATATTTCGGCCATACTTGGACAAATTTGTTGTGGTGTTTATAGATGATATTTTAATTTATTCAAAAGATGAGACAGAGCATTCTGAGCATATGAGGATAGTTTTGCAAACTTTGAGAAATAAGCAGTTGTATGCTAAGTTTAGTAAAAGTGAATTTTGGCTCCGGGAAGTTGGATTTTTGGGTCATATTATTTTAGGTGATGGTATACGGGTTGATCCTAGTAAAATTTTAGCCATCGTTGATTGGAAACCACCAAAAATGTAACCGGGTTAGAAGTTTCTTGGGGCTAGCTGGGTATTATCGGCGGTTTGTAAATGGATTTTCTATAATCACTGCTCTCCTATGACTAGACTACTCCGAAAGAATGTTAAATTTGAATGGACGGAAGAATGTCAACAGAGTTTTGAAGAATTGAAAAAGTTATTAACAGAGGAACCAAAGTTAGTACAGCCCTAATCAGTAAAGAATTTGTGGTGTATAGTGATGCTTCTCTAAATGGTTTGGGGTGTGTACTCATGCAAGAAGGAAAAGTGGTGGCTTATGCTTCGAGGCAGTTAAAACCTCATGAGAGGAATTATCCTACTCACGATTTGGAATTGGCTGCGGTGGTGTTTGCTTTGAAGATTTGGCGACATTATTTGTATGGTGAAAAGTGCTGGGTATATACCGACCACAAAAGTCTTAAGTACTTAATGTCACAAAAAGACTTGAATTTGAGATAGCAAAGATGATTAGAGTTATTGAAAGATTACGAGCTTGTTATTGATTATCATCCGGGAAAAGTGAATGTGGTTGCCGATGCTTTAAGAAAAAAGTTGTTATTTGCTTTGAGAGTTATGAACACTCAGTTGAAAATTTCAGATGATGGTTCGATTCTAGCAGAGTTAAGAGCAAGACCGATGTTTTTACAAGAGGTTTCTGAAGCTCAGAAAAATGATCAAGATTTGTTAGCCAAGAGAAAATAGTGTGAAGCTGATACGGGATCAGATTTCAGAATCGGTTCTGATGGTTGCTTGATGTTTAAAAATCAGATTTGTGTACCGAAAAATGAGGAGTTGATTCAAAAGATTTTGCATGAAGCACATAATGGCTATTTGGTGGTTCATCCGGGCAGTACGAAAATGTATAATGACTTGAAGAAAATGTACTAGTGGAGTGGAATGAAAAGAGATATTTCCGAGTTTGTATCAAAGTGTTTAATTTGTCAACAGGTGAAAGCTGAACACCAAGTGCCTTCGAGATTACTTCAGCCTATTATGGTTCCTGAATGGAAATGGGATCGGATTACTACGGATTTTGTTTTAGGGTTGCCATTGACTTCAGGAAAGAAAGATGCCATCTGGGTAATAGTTGACAGATTAACTAAGTCGGCTCATTTTATCCCGGTACGTATGGATTATTCTCTTAACAAGTTGGCTGAACTATATGTTAGAGAAATTGTTAGACTTCACGGAATACCATTGTCGATTATTTCGGATAGAGATCCGAGGTTTACCTCGCGGTTTTGGCAAAAGTTGCAAGACGCGTTAGGTACGAAGTTAAATTTCAGTACTGCTTTTCATCCACAAACTGATGGGCAATCAGAGAGAGTAATTCAGATTCTTGAAGATATGCTTAGATGTTGTGTATTGGAATTTCAAGGAAGTTGGGAAAGATATTTACCGTTGGTAGAATTTGCTTACAATAATAGTTATCAGACGAGCTTGAAAATGGCACCTTATGAAGCATTGTATGGTCGTAAGTGTCGAACGCCTTTGTATTGGACTGAACTCAAGGAAAATTTGATCTATGGAATTGATCTAATAAAAGAAACCGAAGAAAAAGTGAAGGTAATTCGAGATTGTTTGAAAGCTGCTTCAGATAGACAGAAATCTTATGCAGATTTAAAACGAAAAGACATTGAATTTCAAGTTGGTGATAAAGTATTTTTAAAAGTGTCTCTGTGGAAGAAAATTCTCAGATTTGGACGGAAGGGCAAATTAAGTCCGCGTTTTATCGGGCCATATGAAATAATTGAAAGAGTTGGACCGGTAGCCTATCGGTTAGCATTGCCATCTCAATTGAAGAAGATTCATAATGTATTCCATGTGTCTATGTTACGTCGGTATCGTTCGGATCCTTCACATGTGGTTTCACCGACAGAAATTAAGCTACAAACAGACATGACCTATGAAGAAGAACCGATTAAGATTTTAGCTCGAGAGGTCAAACAATTAAGGAACAAAAGTATTGCACTTGTGAAAGTGTTGTGGCAAAAGCATGGAGTAGAAGAAGCTACATGGGAACCTGAAGAAACTATGAAGAATCAATACCCACATCTGTTTACCGGTAAGATTTTCGAGGACGAAAATCTTTAAAGGGGGAGAGTTGTAATATCCCGAATTAAGGCCTGATCGGAATAGTGGTTTCGTGACCACAAATCCGAGATAGAAATAATTATTTTATAATTATTTTGAGGTTTATGATATGATTGCATAATTGTGTGAAGATTTCGTGAAGAAATTTTTGGCATAACGAGTTTAATTTAAAGTTAGGGATTAAATCGAATAAGTTGCAAAACTTGCATTCTAGAAGTTTTTAGTATGAAATTGCTTTGAAATATTAATTAGGAGGTCTTAAATGGTACTTTGACCAATTTTAAGTTCATGGACAAAATTAGGACATGGAAGGAATTTTTGAAAGTTTAGTAAGGAGGGCATTTTGGTCATTTGGATATTAAATGAAATAAAAGGGAAAAATAACACAAAATTGGTTATCATCTTCCTTAGTTGCTGCCGAATGCTCCTCTCTCCATAGCTAGGGTTTCTTCAACTTTCAAGCTTCATAGTAAGTGATTCCAAGCCCCGTTTTTAATGATTTTTAAGTTTTTGAAATCCCGGTAACTCGGTATAGCTTATGATAGTAATATTTTGAGTTAGAGTTCATATCTGGAAAAATACCCATAGGTGAAATTTGTGAATTTTGATGTTTTATGATAGAATATGAGGTTTTAGATTAAGTTAGACAACTTGTGCTACTTGGTTTTGAGTGAAAACGAGTAAAAGGGCTTAATCGGCAAAAATACCTAATAGTCATAAGTACATGTTAGAGTGAGAATTTGATATTGCCATAGAAGAGAAAAGTGATCAGCATGTTATAAAACATAAGAATAAGGAATTAAGTTTAATCCTGAGATTAGGGGCAAAAGTGTAAATATGCAAAAGTTTAGGGGTAAAATTGTAATTTTGCTAAAATTTGAATTAAAGACTAATTTGATAATGTGAGTATTAAATAAGCTAAATGTGTTATTTTAGATCAAGAAAGACGTGGAATCGACCCCAATCGAGGAAAAGAAAAGATTGTGGACTAAATTGCAAAATCTTTATATTTTGGTACCAAGGTAAGTTCATGTGTAAATAATGTAGCATAATTGTTATTTTTAAGTTATTGATGTTAATTATATGATATGCTGATTTTTATCATGAAGTATATGTTTTGTGTTTCTTTTTTGAATAAAATGTAAATTATGTGTATTATTTGTTAAATATAAAGTGCTACCAAGTATTGGTTTTAGTATTTTACGGAAGATGGCAAGGATATGTGTCCAAGAAAAATCCCGTTTGAACCTTAGGAATAGATTAGGATACAAGTGACATGTCACTAGGATGGTTGAGCATCCGAACTCTTTGAGTTGAGTCCAAGTTCACTTACGGATGCGAATGTCCGAACTCGTTGAGTTGAGTCTGAGTTCGTGAGATGTAACTAGGCATCCGAACTCGTTGAGTTGAGTCCGAGTTCACTTATGGATGCGAATGCCCGAGCTCGTTGAGTTGTGTCTGAGTTCACTTAGGGGCGGGTTGCATGATTGCTTGATTACATATGTGGCACTTATGTGCAAATTATCCATGTATCCGAGTTATATTCCGATGTGTTCAACGGGTAAAATTTTCTAGTGAAATGGAAGAACACTTAAAATGCAAGTGACGTTTTGGTAAGTGTTGTGAAATGGACACTTTGGACAGGTATGTACTTAACCCTCGGGTTGAAAATAGATACTACAACGATAAGGTGGTAAGATGATGAATGATGTTTAGAAATGTGATATATGTTTTGGTGATACCATGCTAAGGTTGTTTGGTATAATTGTATTGTTATGTTACTTGTTATTTGCATATGAACTTACTAAGCATTTATGCTTACTCCCTCCTTTTTATTCACTGTAGTTTTGAACAAGCCGGCTCGGGAATTGGGACAGGTCGAAGGTTCGATCACACTATCCGAAGGACTTTTATTTTGGTAAATGGCTTGTAAAACTTAAGTATGGCATGTATAGAAATATACCTACTTTGTGTAAATAATTTTGTGATATGGCGGTGATTTGGTTGGGAAAATGCTTGATAATGATAAGTCATGAAAATGGCTAATTTAGATCATGTTTGATGTCATGGAAGGTTAATAGGTTAACTAGTTCATAAAAACTCATGAAAAGATGAAATTTGCCTTAAACAGAACATTGCAGCAACACTGACGTGAGTTTGAAAATTTACTAAAAATCATAGAAATCGAATTTGGTGATGTATTAAACATTAAATTGAAGCCTAATATGTCTAGTTTCACATAAAAAAAACTAAACAGGTAAATGAATTATATGTTAGAAGATATTTGAATTTTAGTGAAACAGGGCCAGAGCGATTTCTGGATCTCCTGTTCCAACTTTAGAAATTCACCATAAATTGTAAAAAAATAATTAGGTGGATTATTTTATATTCTTGGAATCCTTATTGAGTCTAGTTTCAGGATAAACAAACAGCATAGTCATATAAATTTTTCACAGAGAGAAATATGGTTCGTAGTAAACAGAGGTCAGTCCAGTCAAGTCCTGAAACAGGGGTAACTTTAACTAATAAACTGTACTAACTGGACCAACAAAAAATTCTAGAAAAAGTTTAGTGAATAGATATATGAGTCTAGATTTAGGGAAAATTTACGGATCTTGATTTCCAGTTTCGTAACTCGAGATATGATTTTTCTTGTAACTGTGACGCAGGTAGCTAGAAAGCTGTGAATGTAGAAACAAATTATTCGAAGTTCTTAATTTGATAAATTATGTTCGGTAACACCTCAAGCTCGACTCCGGCGACGGTCTCGGGCGTGGGGGCGTTACAACCGATGTCCCGGACATGGTCTTACATGTAACCACATATATCGATGCCAACGTCTTAGACATGGTCTTACACGAATCAAATACGATGTCGATATCCCAGACATGGTCTTACATGTAACCACATATATCGATGCCAATGTCCCAGACATGGTCTTACACAAATACACATATCGAAATCCTATGGTTCATACGGGGCTTCCAGACATCATAATTTAGTCGAAACAAATTCGTTGACATAGCTCCCAAGCCTATTTGCATTCGGCTAACATATATATATTTCAAAATAATTCATTTCAGCATATAAAACTCATATTTATTTAAATTTAACAATATCTATTTGCTTATAAACTTACCTCGGACGATGAAAATCAATATGGGACGACTAGTCGACAACTTTAGTTTTCCCTCAATCCAAATCCGATTTCTTTGGTTCTTGATCTAAACATATTCAAATTAAACTCATTCAAACATATTTTTACTCAACTTAGTCTAAAAACACATAAATGAGAAAATTATTATTTTACCCCTAACATTTTACACTTTTTACAATTTAGTTCAAATTGCTCAAAACACAAAGCATGCAAAATTTTCATATAACATGCTTAGGCCGAATCGTTCTTATGTTCATACAAGTCCATACATTTCATTTATTTCACATTTTAGTCCCTCAATTTATTATTTTTGCAATTTAGTCCTAAATACTCAAAATCATCAAAAATTCCAATACAAAACATATTAATCCAAAACATATCTTTCATATTTCATCAACTAACATCACAAAACTCAAATATTCATCAATGGCATAACTCAAAATATTCATCAAAATCAAAAATTCAAGCATGGGCTTTGTAGATAACATAGCAACGATCTCAAAAACATAAAAATTATCAAAAACCGAGCTAGAACTCACCTTGAATCAAGCATCAATAATGTCGAACCCTTAAACTCTTTATTTTCTTTTTCTTTTCTTTAGTTTCGACAAGAACAAAGTATGAACACTTATGTTATATTTTGTGTTTTATTTAATACATGTTATTATACATTTTACCAAATTAACCTTTATTAATTAATACAAAACCATTATATAATAAGGTCATGACCGTCCATATCATCATATCATGGGCTAATTGCAACATAAATGCCTAAAAAATTTAAAATACAACAACTATTCGGCCCTTTTAGAATTAACCACCAAATTTTCATTTTACGCGATTAAGTCCTTTTATTTAATCAGGCACTCAAACGACAAAATTAAAGCACGAAAATTTCACACATATAAATTCACACATAATAAACATAAAAAATAATTTTAAAATATTTTTCTGACTCAGATTCGTGGTCCCGAAACTACCATTCTAAATAGGGTCTAAATCGGGCTATTACACTACGGATATCAAGGTATTCCACCACTGATACACAGTGTCTCTTAGCAACGATACAACACACTTTAAACATTCTTCCGGTGTGCAAGATAATTCGTCGAATACCCAAATCGTATTCTCAAGCCAAAATTCGACTCTCTCAGGATCATCATTAATAGTAGCTCAAAATTCCTCAGCTTTGTGTTTCCGTATCTTATCAACAGGTGCTTTATTCAATCGTAAAGGATCAATACCTTGAGGAACTACAGGGATTAGTTGAGGAACAAGTGGGGGTGGAGGTTGTAGAATAGCCAATTTCGTACGAATGTACTATGTGAACCATTCATTTAATATCTGAAAGAAGGCTTCTTTAGCCTCACCACCGTGACTACTCGTCGTAGGTCTAGATTCAATAGGCACTATCCCTTGAGCGGGAGCTGGCGCGTTACTTTCTACGTCATCCGCTACAGCTCGTTTGGGATCCATTACTATATAAAAACACATTCGAAAATGTCAGGAGTCATCACACTATCATAGTTTTATATATGGCATGTATAGCTCGACTCACATACGCTACGTTAGTCCCAGAATCGACTAAATCGTAGCTCTGATACCAACAAATGTAACACTCTTAACCCGTAACCGTCGCTGGAATAGGTTAAAAAGCATTACTGGACTGGTAACTCAGTTCAGAATAATTATTTACCCGATAACATCTATTTTCAGTCTATATCATTCATTCATATTCAATATGTACTTAAAACAAGCATACAAAGCTTTAATCATACATTCGAGACTAAATAATAACATATTAAAAATTTTAGAAACTTAGAAAAATTTCCACTTTTCAAGTGCCATACGCCCGTGTAAACAGGCCATGTGCCTCAAACGGCTAGTAGACACGTCCGTGTCTTAGACCGTGTAAAAACAGGGCATACATACTGACTTGTGTCACATGGCCGAGGACACGCCTGTGTGCCAGGCCGTGTAAAAGCTGGAGAGGATACTGACTTAGGCCACACAGCCAACCACACGCCCGTGTGTCTAGCCCATGTGCCCTTTGAAATGGTCACACACGTCTGTATATCAGGCCATGCCAAAATTGTAGGGTATACTGACTTATGCAACACGGCCAAGTCACATGCCCGTGTGCTAGGCCGTGTGCCATTTAGGGGGTATACTAACTTATACTGCACGGCCAGTCACACGCTCGTGTATAAGGCCGTGTGGAGCATACTAGCTCTAATTTTATTTACGCACCAGGGGACACACGGTTGTGCAACATAACCATGTGTCACACAAGGCTGAGACATACGCCCGTGTCCCTCCCCGTGTGGACAAAATAGACTATTTGCAAAGTCGTTTTGCCACCCTATAAACACAAGCATTCACAAGCATAATTGACCAAATTTTTACAGCTCAATAGGCAGCCAAAATAATCATTTCAATACACATTATAAGCCATACCAAAACTTACAATTTACGTATCCAAATACCTATTTAACAACATGCATAATCTATTCATCTAACATCAATATAACAAGACTTCACTTGCTTAATCCAATTCCATCATTTCTTGCCAAAACACACCATAATTGAACACTTCAATTCAACCAAAACACAATATCAAAATAAGCCAAATCACATGGCTTAACTTGGACAAAAAAATATGTCAAAGTTATAATATCAAGTAACATAACTACCATCTTTCAAACTAGCCTATACATGCCATATTTACAAATTCATAAGTTCAAAAGTACTAATCAGAATTTGGATAGTGTGATATGCAACTCTGACTTGTCCAAAACGAGCAAGCTAGCGAACCATTATAAAACATAGAAAAAGAAACAAAGTAAGCTTATAGCTTAGTAAACCCGTATAATTCAGAATTAAACTTACCATTTATACATAATCAAAGCAATACAAAAATGCAACCAATTCAATTAACCAACACCTAATCACAAGTATTCATCACATGTTAGTCATTTGACAAATACATGAAACCATCCATTAATACAACACTTTACCTCATTCCAAAATTCACATATCATATATATAACATTAGTAACATTTATAATTCATAACTTATCCGTATAAACAGTATTTAGGCTCGTTGAACTTATTAGAACTTCAAAGGATACGCGAGTGAACATCATCAGTAATCTGTCAATTCATTAACATATATGCTCTTTCGAGCCATAATTGGTAAGCTCCTCCTAAGCTGATGAACAGTAAGCTCTATTGAGCTGAATCAGTAAGCTCTATTGAGTTGAAACGGTAAGCTCTATCGAGCTGAACAGTAAGCTCAATTGAGTTGAAACGGTAAGCTCTATCAAGTTGAACAGTAAGCTCTTATGAGCTGATATATTGGAAAGCTCTTACGAGCTGTGGTGAGTTCGCAACAAATGCAGGAGCTCAACAAAAATGGTAATACCAATAACATGTCACTTGTATCCAATGAATTCATACGGTTCAAATAGGGCTCAGTAACATATAAATTATATTAATAAAGCATTCATACTTCAAGTATGTTAATTATACATATGCATTTCAATAATTACAAGTATAGAAAATTTCGATTCTAATTATACGAACTTACCTTGAGTTGCTCAGATGAAAACTATCGTCTATTCGCCAACCTTTCATTTTCCCCGATCTAGTTTCGGTATTTGTTTATCATGATCTATATAATATTAAATTAACTCATTCAAATTTTAATTCAATTAAATTTAGCCTAAAACATTAATTTTGTCTAAATTACAAATTTACCCCTATACTTTTGACTACTTTGCAATTTAGTCCTTAACACATAAAAGTGCAAAATTGCACAATTAAGCCATAATCCATGATAGCAAAATTTCATAGGGACTCCTAATAGCCCATATCTTTCATTATTTCAGACTTTTAACCACATAATTTTAAATTTTAGTAGCCCATATCTTTCATTATTTCAGACTTTTAACCACATAATTTTAAATTTTCACAATTTAATCCCTATTTGACATTTTTATCAAAAATCACTTTATAAAACTTGTAAAATTATCATCAAACATTCATAATTTTCCATTAAACATCAAATAATTCAAGTATTCAACAATGGAATCATTCAAAATCTATAACAATTTAGAAATCTAAGGTGCGGGCTAGCTAGATTAAGCTACAACAAGCTTAAAAACGTAAATATCTTTAAAAACCGAGCAAAACACATACCTAATTGTATAGATTTAGCATGGCCGAATGAAAAAGAACATGAATGGCTTCCCAAACCCTAGAACTGGTTGAAGGTGATGATAATGAAGCCAAAATTTGTTATGTTTTATTATATTAACCTTATTTACCAATTTACTAAATTAACCTTTAAATATATTTAAAATTACACCATTTGCCATGCTATCATCAACCACTAACCACAAATGGCCTATTTATCACTTAAGGACCTTTACTTTAATGTTCTATAGCTATTTAACACTTTTAGCTAATGGAACACAAGTTTTATGCTTGACGCGATTTAGTCCTTTTTATCGAATTAAACATTTAAACGGTAAAATTTCTTTACCAAACTTTCACATAATTAATCTATCATGCTATAGACCTTATTAAAATAATAAAATAAATATTTTTGACTTTGGATTTGTGTTCCCGAAATCGTTGTTCCGATTTGACCTAATAATGGGTTGTTACATCTTCTGAGAATCCCGATTGGTTGTGATTCTGCATGTGTTGTAGACACACCACAGCTCTTATGAGCGTCCCGATATATAGCTCTTCGTGAGCTTCCCGATTAAAGGCTCTTTGTGAGCTTCTTGATTAATGGCCCTCCAGAGCTTCCCGATATGGCTCGCTTGAACTTCTCGATATATGGCTATATAGAGCTTCCTGATTATTGGCTCTTTGAAGCTACCCGTTATTAGCTTGCATGAGCTTCCCGTTATACAGCTCAGATATGCTTCCCGTTACATGGATCACATGAGCTTCCTGTTATATGGCTCGAGAGAGGGCTTCCCGATTATGTGCTCAAATGAGCACTCCCGAATATGAATTGACGGACATCAGATTCGTACACTTTATGTGTACTACCCTTGTATCCATCGATATTTTAAATGATTCAATGGGTAAATTTATGATTTGAGATGATATGAATTCAAGATGAATTACTATGATAAATACTTGAAATGAAAAGATATGATATGTACATGTTCATGGCCACTTGAAATGATAAATACATGTATGTGAAAATTGAATATTGATGAGCTCATTCATGTTTCTTGGTATTTATGTGAATTACCTAACTAACATGCTTGATGAGGTTATGTGCTAGGAAATTGGCCAAATTGGTTTGAGCATGTTTATTTACTTACCTTACAAGTGAATTTATTTGGCAAGTTAAATTCTTGTTATATGAACTTACTAAGCTTTAAAGCTTACTCTGTTTTCATTTCCTCTGTTTTATAGTAACTTGGAAGCTCAATTAGGTTGGTAGTTGGTCGGAGCAACATCACACTATTCCTCGGCTCATTTCGGTATAATTAGTAAATTACTTTTGGTTATAATGGCATGTATATGTTACTTTGGCCATTGATGGCATGTAAATGTTTTGTTGTGAATAGTCATTTGAATGGCTTAAGTTTAATACATTTTGATATATATATATAACTATATAGTCTTATCATAGTTTATATGTGTTTTAGTATAATTCATTGATGGTTAATTAATAGGTAAAATGATAATGTAACACCCCTAACTCGTATCCGTCACCGGAGTAGGGTTACGAGGTATTACCTATCAATGCACATCACTTAACATACAAAACTCATACATTTATGTATTCATAATTAAGTACCATTCAACACAACCATATTTTCCCTTATAAATATTTACGAGTCCTTAAACATGCTTTAGAAATGGTTCGGGACTAAACCGATAACATATGAAAATTTTGGAATCCTAGAAAAATTTCCAACATGTAAGGACCACACGTCCGTGTGCATAGGCCGTGTGCCTTACACGGCTAGTAGACACGTCCGTGTCCTAGGCCATATGGAAACAAGGCATACACACTGACTTGCATCAGACAGCCGAAGACATGCCCGTGTGCCAGGCCATGTGAAAACTAGAGAGTATACTGACTTATGCAACACGGCCAAGTCACACACTCGTATGCTAGGCCGTGTGCCAAATTAGGAGTATACTGACTTGTATCTCATGGCCAGTCACATGCCTGTGTGTGAGACCATGTGGAGCATACTAACTTCATTTAATATCATCATCAGGGGACACACGGCCGTGTAAAATGACTGTGTATCACACACGACTGAGATGCACAGCTGTGTCTCTGCCCGTGTGGACAAAAATAGGCTATTTGCAAAGCCATTATGCCACCCTATTTTCACATGTATACACAAGCATAAATGGTAACATTTTTACAACCCAATTGGTAGTCATTAAATAACATTTCATACACATATGATATCATTTACTCATAGTATTCAAATACTTAGCTAATATCATACATTTCCCATTCATAAGCCTACCATATAACAAAACACATTTGCATATTTCCATTCCATCAACTAATTGCCAAAACATACCAAAACATAATAACAAGTTTAGCCAAATCACATGGCTTAGACTTATAACACAAAATGTACCGAAATCACAATCTCTAGTGACCATAATTATCACCATTATAACTAGCCTATACATGTCATATTTACATATAACCATAAGTTCAAAAGTACCAATCAGCAATTCGATAGTGTGATGTATTACTCCAACTTGTCCAAAACGAGCGAGCTATCGAACCTCTATAAAACATGGAAAAGAAATAGAGTAACCTTTATAGCTTAGTAAGCCCATATAATTCAGAACTAAACTTACCATTTATACATAATCAAGGCAATAATTACAATGTATTCAATTCAATTACCAAATACCTAAACACAAACATTCATCACAAGTTAGTCATCTAAATACATGAAATCATCCATATTCTCAATGCAAATAATCAATACATTGTATCATATCAAATTCACATATATCATGAACATCATTTGTAACATTTTACTTTCAATCGTATAACAGTAATTCTTTCGTATAAACAATACTTTACCAAATCACAAAATTTATGCCCATTGAACCTATTAGAATCTCGAGGGATACTCGGGTAAAATACAGTACATATAAATTAGTAATCCGTCAATTTCTTATCATTTTTCGCTCTTTCGAGCTATGAACAGTAACCTCCTCTTGAACTGATGGACAGTAAGCTCTATTGAGCTGAAGCAATAAGCTCTAACGAGCTGAAATAATAAGCTCATACGAGCTAAGAACAGTAAGCTCTTACGAGCTGATATATTGGTAAGCTCATACGAGCTGAGGTGAGCCCGCAACACATGCAGAATCTCAACCAAAATGGTAACCCTAGCGACATGTCACTCGTATCTTATGAATTCATAAGGTTCAAACGGGGCTCGGTAACAAATAAACTATATCGATAAGGCATTCACATTCCAAATATATCAACTACTCAATTATATACATTCATTACAATTATTTCAAGTATTTAAAAGTTCGATTCTAATTATACGAACTTACCTCGAGTTGCTTAGATGAAAATTATCAACTATTCGTCTACTTTTCCTTTTCCCTGATCTAAACCCTATCTCGGCTTATCTTGATCTATATATTATAAAAATTAGCTTATTTAATTAACTATTTATGCAATTTAGTCCAAAACACATATTAGGGCTATTTTACACATTTGCCCCTAAACTTTCATATTTTTACAATTTAGTCCTTATCACATAAAATTGCAAATTCATGCAATTTAGTACAATCCATGCTTAGCCGAATTTACTACATGTTACTAGCAGCCCATATTTTCAATTTATTCACACTTTTACCTACATAGTTTTACATTTTCTCAATTTAATCCCTTTTTAACATTTTTTGTCAAAAATCACTTAACAAAACATGTAAAATTATCATCAAGCTTTCATAATCTATCATCAAACATCAAAGAACACATAGATTCAACAATTGCAACTCTCAAAATCTTTAACAATTTCGAAATTAAATGTACAGGCTAGCTAGATTGAGCTGTAACGATTACAAAAACATAGAAATCATTAAAACTGAGCTAAAATCGTACCTTAATCAAGCTAGGAATTGGTTGAATGCTTAAAACCTAAAAATGGCTTCTTCTATCTTCAATATTCGGCTATTTGGAAGAAAGATGGACTAAATTTCATTTGTTTTTCATTTAATTAACCATATTAAGCAAATTACCAAATTAACCTTAATTAAAAACCACCAAATTTCATGATATTATGCCCATTAATGTCCATTCAATTTAATTATGGTCTAATTACAACATAAGGACTTCTACTTTAATGATCCATAGTTATTTAATACCTTTAACTAAGAGAACATGCATTTTACATTTTACACGATTTAGTCCTTTTTACCAAATTAAACACTCAAACAGTAAAATTTCTTTACAAAACTTTCACACAATGATTCTATCATGCTGTAAACTTTAATCAAATAATAAAATAAATATTTTGACTTTATATTTTTTGTCCTGAAACCACTGTTCCGATTTGACTCAAAAACGGGCTGTTACAGATAACATGGTTTGAGTTGGTTATATATGATGATATGATATGTATAAGACTTGGTTATGGATTAATTCAAATGTTTTATATTGGTTTGGGAATGTGTTTAAGTGTTATTGTAGGTGGGAGACAAGTTTGGGTGAGAAATATGGCTAGGAAATGGTCTTATTTTGTCTACACAGGTAGAGACACGGGCATGCGTCTCAGCCATGTGTAACACAAAGCCTAGCACGTGGGCGTGTGATCTGGTCGTGTGTCACCTGTATCTTTAAATTTTCAAAACAGAATGCTCAGAATTGATCACACGGCCTGGCACACAGGCGTGTGGCTTGGCCGTGTAACCCCTGCACCTATTTAATGAAAATTATTATGTTCACACTGCCTAGTACACGGGTATGTGACTTGGCTGTGTGACCTAAGTTAGAGAGTTACACAGGTATGAAAACAGGCAGGGACACGACCATGTGCCCTACTTTGAATGCCCACACGACCTGACCACACGGGCATGTGCCCCTTGTATCTTGGAAAAATTTTGAGATTTTGCGTAAAATTGTCTAAGTTCCCGATTTAGTCTTGACTTGTTTCTAATGCATATTTTGGGAATCGAGGGCTAATTTAAGGGACAATATGGTTCATTATGAATGATTTCTGATATGAATGTTAAATGTTATGAAATATTTGTATTTGAACTGTAAATTCTAGTAATGCTCTGTAACCCTATTCTGGCGACGGATACAAGTTAAGGGTGTTACAATTTGTATAAGGTAACTTAACTGCTGACATATTAAAATAAACAACTAAACATAATATATATTTTTCCTTATAAGCATTTCATATAACCATTTCACTTAAATGTTTCCTCTTACCACAACACTTACATATTTAACATACAATCATTCTATTACTCTTCTTTTGTTTCAAACTTTCATATAAACATATCATCAAGGAATCACTTACTTTTCCTAAACAATGTGAAAGCTAAATAAATAGATTAATCATACCTGTTATTAATTTACAAAGCACTTATAGCATTAGTATTAAAACTGGTTCATCGTATGCTTCCTGTACTATAACAATTCAATCCAAACTCATACATTTATATGTATAAACGTTTATCTTTAATCGAATACTCATCAATATAATGATACTCATATATGATCAAGTAATTCATTGAAAATTTAACATTTACTAATGTCTTGAGTATACATTAGCCTTTATCATTTAAACAATTTTGTAAATTCCATTAACATTCAGTCCGATGAACTAGCAACTTGACTCAGATAATTAGGAAACTACACCATACCAGAGGCATCGTAGATGCATAATAAGAGCACCAAAGTGTAGATAGGGGTACAAATGTGCAAACAGGAACACCGATGCATATACAGGGGCACTAAGGTGCGAATCTCATGCAAGTGTGCATTCTAACCCTATTGGCATGCCAATCATATCCTAATCGTTTACTATATCCAAACAGGCATTTTAGCAAAATTATAACTTTCATGAATCAGAGGCACTTCCATATTTCTCAATACACATGTTGTAATAATTCATAATCATTCCAAAATCACATATATTGTATTTCATAATTATTCAATAGTTTTCAAATAAATCATTTCTCACCTTATATTCAGATATAATATTTTGATTTCCAATTAACCATTAAACATCATATATATACATTCATAAATCAGTAGGAAGATTACATATATATGTATGTACAGTTCAATACCTACGAACTTACCTTGACATTTATAGTTGTAAAACGAGATCGACGACTAATCTGACACATTAGCTTTTCCCCTGTTTAGATCTGTTTGATTCGTTTTTGGATCTAACTAATAATTTTTAATTTAATTAACACAATTATAGCACTTACACAATATGTCTAATACAATTAAGTCCTTCCATAATCATTTTACCAATTTATCACAATATTTTACCTTTTATGCAATTTAGTCCCTAAAACTGAAACTTGCAAATTTACAATTTTTAGTTAAAAATTCATGCTAGCTAATTTTCATAAGGTACATAATTAGCCCATTTTTATCATCATTTCACAATTTTTACCTTAAATTTTACTATTTTCACAATTTAATCCCTAATCATTAATTTCATTAAAAATCACTTAACAAAATACTTATAAATAACAACTGATACCTCAAATTTATGATTTAGCATCTAAAATCACAAATATTCATCAATGGAAACATTCAAAATCTTTAACATTTTTTAAAGCAGAGATACAAGTTAGCTAGACCTAGATGCAACAATACTAAAAACATAAATATTACAAGAAACGAGATAAAAACGCACTTAAATGCATAGAATAAAGCTCAACTGAATGTTCTTAAGCTTCAACCATGGAGGTTTCGGTTGATAAGCATGAAAAATGAAAAAGACGACATTGACTTTATTTTGTTTTTACTTTATTATTTTAACATATAAAATCTTTTAATTAAAACATTTTACATACATAATATTCCTTATTTTTCCACCCACTGACCGTACATCATAATAATTAAGGTATATTTGCACTTTAAAATCTTCACTTCATACTTTTATAACTATTTAATACAAATAAACTTATAGTGATTAACTTTTGCATCCTTTACAATTTAGTCCTTTTCACCTAATTATCCATTTGAACATCAAAATTTCTTAACGAAACTTTAATACAACCTTAATAACACTACATAAATATTTAATAAAATATTTATGGCTCAGTTTATAGAAACAAGGCCCCGGTACCTTATTTTCTAAAATCACTTGACTTTAAGGTCTTGCCACTTAAACTTAATTATTCATTCAAATAACATAATTTGCCAATTCAATATTTATTTTAATACTATATTTGACTCGTAAATATTAAATAATAATATTTACAGCTCACTTGTCAGATTTGTGGCCCCGAAACTACTATTTTTGACACCACTAAAAAACAGGTTGTTACAAGTTTAGGATTTAATCTTGTTTGAATTGTTTTTGAATTCAAACCGAACAATTTGGAAATAAAGAAGAAGGGCCAAAATAGAGTCAGTGACGCAACACCAAAAATAGATTCAAGAAATTGAGAAAATTAGCTCGATATCACGAAACAGTTTCTTTGTGTCGCAACAAAGAAATCAGTTTACCCCAGAGTTCAAAAATTTCAAAGTGTGTTGCGACATCGACACCCTACCAAGGGTGTCGCGACATCGCTACAATTTTCTACAAGGTTGACCTAACCCGTCACGTAACTCGATGAATTAACTCTTGTTTTAACCCATTTTAAGCTTAAAAATACAAAACTTTAACCTAAAACTACTTTTACTCAGTTCTCAACTTCCATTAACACCTGAATCAAATTCAAAACCCTTCAAAATCCTTAAACCCTAAAAATCAATTTTTTCCTTTTTCTAATTTATTGAAATTTTCTTGCTCTCTCTTGTGATTCTACATAGTGTAGGAACAACACATTGTTCTAATGAGGAAAGTGCACGGATATTTCGCAAGGAACCACTAGATTCTCTACAAGGTTAAGGGTTCTAAACTGAATTTTACTGTTCTATTGAATTGTTTCTACTTATTTTAAAATAAATTGCTTGATAGTTAGTTAGTTTGTCTAGTTAGAAATTGATCAAAAATGCCTCCAAGAAAAACTAGAATAACTAATGAACCTGAACCATCAATGGTTACGAACCCTCCAAACATCAAAAAATTCTTTTTGGAACTTTAAGGAAAGAAATTTATCCAAGAACGAGGGTTTGAACCATCAATGATTCTATGTAGCAAAATTTGGCCTCTACTATAATACCATAGATGGGAACACTTTTGTGTAACCCTAAAGACTCTATTGTGATCCCAATAGTATAAGAATTCTATGCATGTTTTAGGAATCAAGAGTCTAGGAGACCAGAGGGTGCAAAATGGAAAACTAAATCAATATGAGGGAAAGCGGTACAAGTCACCCCTAAAGCGATTTGTGATTTTTATAATGCTCCGTATTATGAAAAATACTTTGTGAAATAAAGTGATTTAGAATACTTTAGAGACATTAATATGGATAACATTATAAACTATTTAACAGAGGGAAGGGGTGAGTGGAAATGTCGCCCTGGTACTAATATTCCCACGTCCTTTAATCAAGCAATTATGTTTCCAATTGCAAAGATGTGGATACAATTCTTATGCACTGGAATTTCTCCTACGTTAAATGTCTCTAACGTTAATACTTTTTGCAATTTTTTTGTATGTTGTTTTGTAGAAGAAACAGGTGTACATCGAGACATAGGTCTATCACTATATGAAATGGTGCATTAATGGATAGAAAGTCAGGGTTTTCTTCCCCCCCCCCCCCCCCACTTAGTGACAGCATTGTGCAAGAGGGCTGCCAATGATGACTACTAAATAGTTTATGAAGTCATCCAAAAGCATCATAGGAGATACACTATATAAGCAACACACGGAGCTTGAACGAAAATAAATAAGGGATTGGAACAAAGGTTGAAAGGAAAAGATGGATGGCCCAACTTTTCTTAAACAAAAAGCAAAATTGACATCTCAAAAAGAAATTGGCAAAAGTAGAATTCCACAAATGGAATGGATGATAAGATGGATACAAGAGACAGATCTAGTTCTTCAAGAATTTGCACAATAGAACAATATGAGAAAACCAAACTATTCGCTAGACATGTTAGGTTTGATGCATTTCCATCATGAAGCAAAAAATCAAGAAAGCGAGGAAAGGGAAGATAATGAAGATGAGAAAGGTGAAGAGGAAGGGGATGACATGGACTCCCAGAAAGAGGAGGATAATTCATTGAATTGTTAATGTTTATTTTTAGGATTGTAATTAATTTGGATTATTTTATTTTATTCGTTTAGGAGTAGGATTATAAATATGGTTATATATTTTTTTTTGTTTCAAATTTTTTATGTAGGAACCTCACATGAAAGAAGCACAACATGTACGAGCTTACAACGAACAAGGAAGGAAGCACCTACCATACGATTACAACAATGTCACGATCAATCGGGCAACTTCTTTCCTTATATATTTATGCACTACACATTAGGGACTGTGTGCTATCAAAATTTTGTTTTTGGTTTTATGTTTTTTTTCTTATGAAAGTGTGCTTAAGCTTCTAAAAATACAAATGATTGATTAGGAATATGTATATATGTTGGTTGTGTTTACTATAAATTTGGCATGATAGTGAATGATTTTAAATTTTCAATTATTAGACTAATAAGTTCTATATATTACACTGTAAATAAGTATTAAGTAATTTAATATACCAAATGACATAGAAAATATAGGAAAACGAGCATGCTAGTATATGTGATAAATAGATAAATTTGTGATTACTTGATTGATTAAATTTGTGAATATTGAGATACCTAGGGATGACATAAGGAAATGTTTGGTATAACCCAAAGCCAAAAAGCTAACCCTATTCATCATTCCTTAGTACCAATTTTGAGCTAGAAAAGTCTTCTTGATGAACCTCCATACAAAACTCGAGCCAAAATAATCTGCACTTACCATTTTTCTTTGGTCCTGAATTGCATGAATTGAGACATCTGGCCATACGTATTGAGGGATAGGTAGATACATCATGGCAAATTTTGTAAAAATCAGAGTGAAATAGGCAGAAGCAATATGATTTAGTGATTATAGGTTTAGCCAAAATGTGCAAAACAAAAGGAAAATTCAAAAAAAGTCAAAACAAGAAGAAAAATTTCTTGAGCAATGAAAAACAAAAGCATTGTGAGTGAGATATGTTGAAAATATTCAAATGTGACAAAGTCACAAAAGTAGAAAACTCAGTCATTAGTGCACAAAAACCCGTAAGCTAAAACTCAGTCATTAGTTCACAAAAACCCGTAAGTAACCATAGTTACTTTATTATGTTGTGAATTCCTACATGAAGAAATAAGGAAGGTAAGAGAATAAGAAATAAGACGGTGAGCGGGCAAGGGTTATTAAGGGGAGAATAGGGAACAATATGATGTGTCAAACTACTATTGTGCTTGAAATAGTTTTGATGCTTCTGGTTTTTTATTTCCATACTTGTCCCGAGCCTCAGATCGTTAGAAACTGAAAAGTCTTTTATGACCTAAGTAAACCTATTTGTGAAGTGACATTATATTGAGAAACTACAATATTGACTGTTTCTATTTTACAAGGATAATCAAATTACCTGTATGATTTATCGATGGACGTATATATTTGAAGACCTTATTGTCTATATACTTTTTAATATACTTAACTTATGTGTTTGAGATAGAAAATAGTAAGTTGTTTACATATTTTGCAAGAATTATGTGTATATATGATTTTTCCTAGTGATGTGTTCCAAAACTAGTCTTTCTATCATACTTGTTCACATCTTTTATTTTTCGCTTTTATCTTTCTTTGCTTAAGGACAAGCAATGACTTAAGTGTGGAGGAATTTGATATGCCATAATTTGTTGTAGCAGATTAAACTAGTTTTCATATTTGAGGAGCTTGAATTTAAGCAATCTTTCTATGTTTTATTTAGTTTTTCCATTTTAGTTTTACTCTAATAAAAAGTGTAATTTGAGTCATTTTACGACCTTAGGGGCCAAAGAAGGCCTAAAGGAAGACTATTGTACTTAGTCAATGTGCATGACACCATTCAAAGGTATGAGAGCTCAAGGCTAGTCACCTTGTTGCAACATGGGATTTCAATGTTGCAACATAGTGAACAAAGTGCCAAAATTCCAAGGTTGTCTTTAGTGTCGCGACACAGCCAGTGGATGTCACGACACACCCTTGATGCTAAACCTAAGCCAAAGCAAAATGCATTCAGTGTCACGACACAGGCACTGGATGTTATGATACTATCCCTGTACGGGAAGAAATTATGAGTTGAGGGTATTTTTGTCTACAAAATGGAAATTAATTTAAAAACGTCAGCCTCTTGAGACACTTGATCCTAGGGCTAAGGATGACGGCCAATCCTAACACTATAAATAAACTTATAAGAGACTTGATAAAGGACAACTTTTCTAACTTAGAATTTTATTTTCAATTTAGCTTTTAGTTTCTAGTTCATTTTAGGCTTAGGATTTATTTTCAGTTATTTTCGTTCGTGATCATCGGAAGAGCTGATTTGTAGATTCAACACAAACTCTATGGATTTATACGCTTCAAATATTCAATGCAATCAGGATTTCTTCTTAAACCTTTATTATTGATTCATTCATAAAGTTTATTTATTTTATCAAGTTTACATTGCTTATGAAATCCATGAGGAACTAATCCTCTTATGGGGATTAGCGAGTGGAAGTGTGATTAAATAATTTCTATATAGGGTTTTCTTAGCAGATCAACTGTTCGGGATAGGAAGAACTTAAACACTATAAAGTCATCTAGGTGGAAATTAATCCAAAATTGCTATTGCCTATTCGTGAACCACTTGCCCCAATTTGGTCTGGAATGTGACGTCGAGAGATAAGTAGTTCTTATCGACTCGTAAGATTAGTGGAAGATCAAGATATCCTGCTAAGGTAACAACTAGTTGATTGAGTAGACATCCGAAATAGGAATTACTTATAATCACTAAAGTAAGCTAATCAATCATGCTTATATTTGGTTTAGTTTTATGTGTTCACTCTGTAACACCCCAAACCCGGCCTAGAAGTTATGGCTGAATCTGGCGATGTCACATGGAATGGAATTTAAAATCGAATTTATCAAGTGAAAATCGTTTCCATTTATTAGCTTTTATTTATCTTTCATCAGTTTCAAAACTATTTCCTCGTTAATTTGATTCATTTAAAAACATATTCTGTAGCGAAAGCTTTTAAAACTGTGATATTTAAAGAAAATCGTTCGCGTTTAGGAAAAATAATATATTTAATAAAACTGCGTTTTCATTGCAGTTCTAAAGTTCAGGAAAACAATTAAAATCCAAAACAAAGGCAAGCAGTCCGAAATTCCCAAATTACATCAAAAATACCCCAGAAAGTAGATAGAAAATAAAACCATAAATGAAATTAAAACTATTCACTTGACATTTCCTCCGCTGCACCGATCCGTCTAATCCTGGAGATTATCTGTATAGATAAAACAGAAAGGGATGAGTTTACGTAAACTCAGTGTGTAATCCCAATAGAAGTCATATAAACTGTCAAACAATAGTTATGAGTCAAATGTAGTCTGGGGCCTAAGCCTATTATAGATTCAGAAACAGTTTAGGCCTTAGCCCATTCAGATATAGTTTGCATACAGTAACAAGAACCAGTATCCTACCCACCAGCCTCTACACACCATCTCCAACCATCCCCACACACCATGTGGGGTTTAAAACACCCACCCAACCCTACACACCAAGTCATACTGAATGCGGCACTTATCAGTAATATTGTAGCTGAGCTGTCAGATAATAGGCATGAAAGCCTTTCAGTACACTTCCTCCAATAATCAATCATCCCACCCCAATGCAGATGCAACTAAACATGCTCAATGAAGATATACAGAAATACATGCTTACATGCTAATATTCAGTTATCAGTCATACATACAGATCAGTAAACATGCATAAATTAAACATGCTCAATACATACATTATATGTTCAGATCACACGATTTAGGGTCTAAGTAGTGCTTACCGACCCTACGTAGGTTCACAGTCGACTTAGGAACTTGGGCGACCCGTGCAATCCTAGGAAACATTTTAGCTAAATGGCCTACACGCCCATGTGGTTTTTTCGTGTGGGCCCACATGCCCAGATTGGCCTTGGCCCCTGTGGATCACATGGCCTGGCCCAAATTCCACACGTCCGTGTGGACTATCCGTGTGGGCCCAGACGCCTAGTTTGGTGTAGCTCGTATGGCCGACATGGCCATACCCCAGCCATCACATGGTCATTTCTTGCGCACGGCCTAGCCTTCGTCGATCACACGACCGTGTGGTCGCACACGGCCTACTACACGGGAGACCACACGCACGTGTGGCATCGATAGTGGCCTTTTTTAGCTTTTGCCGAAAGCTCAATTTCTATGTTTTGGGTACACACCTAGTTTTGATTTGCTGTAAAAATAATCCTGAGCCTTCCAAAAGTCGCCAACGACTACCACTACTAACACTTTCTAAACCATCGAAGCTCTAACAGATGGTTCCCTGTTAATTCCAAAATGCACGACGACCACAGAACAAGGCACCACGAAATTACCACGACAAAAAGAAAGGATTGAATGTTGAAAGGGAAAAAAGAAGGGAAAAGAAGCACAGAGGAACAAAGACGTTAATTTCTTTTCTAGGAGGGAGAGGAAAACAAAACTAATCAGATATTCCAAAATCCATTAATTCTCTCCACTACCCCACTCCTAATAACTTCCGCAGAATTTTTGTTTGATCGAAACTCTCTCAGTCAAACGAACAAAAATAAACTCCCACACTCACTCAAGGACTCAAACACAAGACCTTCAACAAACCAACACTTAACTTAACCACCAGACTAGCAAGCCCAATCTGGTATGGTTTTGCAAATAATTTAATATAAGCCCACTGAGCAAGTATAAGACTTAAGTCAGAAAAATACCAAAATTTGCCAGAGATAAGGCTTGAACTTGGACCTCTCACACACACCCAGAACACTTAACCACTGAAGCAGATACATATTTGTGTCACATTTGAACAGAAACAAAAATAAAAATTTTGGGGCGTTACAACTCTATCCCCTAAAAGAAAATTTCAGCCTCGAAATTCACCTGGTCAGAACAGATGAGGATACTGCTAACGCATCGCATCCTCAGGCTAACACGTGGCCTCCTCAGTGCTATGATCCCGTCATAACACCTTCACTAATGGGATAGACTTCTTTCGAAGAACCTTTACTTCGAGATCCAGAATCTAAATTGGCTCCTCCTCGAAGGTCAAATCTAGCCTAACCTCAATCTCCTCAATAGGGACAATATGAGATGGGTCAGAACGATAACACCTTAACATCGAGACGTGGAATACATCATGAATACAGTCTAGCTCTAGAGGTAACTCCAACTGATAAGCGACCGGTCCCACTCACTTCAGAATTCGGTAAGGCCTAATAAACCTAGGGCTCAACTTGCCCTTACGACCAAACCTCAGAACCTTCAAAGACCTTAAGAAACACGAAGTCCCCCATCGAATACTCAATCTCATGCCTCTACAAATCTGCATAAGACTTATGTCTATCAAAAGCCACCTTCAGACGATCCCTAATCAGTCGAACCTTATCCTCAGTCTCAGAAACCAACTCAGGACCTAAAACTCGTCGTTCACCCAACTCAGTACAACATAGCAGAGTGCGACACTTACGACCATACAGAGCCTCGTAAGGTGCCATTTGAATACTTGCTTGGAAACTGTTATTGTAGGTGAACTCAGCTAGCGGCAGATAATCCTCCTAACTGCCTTAAAAATCAATAACACAACTCCTCAACATATCCTCCAATATCTGAATCACCCTTTCAGATTGACCATCGGTTTGAGGATGGAATGCAGTACTGAAGTCCAATCTCGAACCCAGCGCCTTATGTAACTTTTTCTAGAACTGAGACGTGAAACGAGGATCCCTATTAGAAATGATTGAGACCAGTACCCCATGCAGTCTCACTATCTCAGAAATATAGAGCTTCACCAACTTCTGAAGAGAAAAGTCAGTCCTAATTGAAACGAAGTATGCAGACTTGGTCAATCGATCCACGATGACCCAAACAAAATCCTTCTTTGTGGGTGTTAAAGGCAACCCACTAACAAAGTCTATCATTACTCACTCCTACTTCCATAGTTGAATCTTAACCGGCTGTAGCAAACCCAAAGGTAACTGATGCTCAGCCTTAACCTGCTGGCACGTCAGACATCGTGCCACAAAATCAGTAACCTCTCATTTCAACCTCGGGCACCAATATAGTTTTCGAAGATCTCAGTACATCTTATTCCCACCTAGATGCATAACATAAGGGTTACTATGTACCTCTCATAGAATAGATTGCCTCAGATCAGTATCATTCGATACACAAATCTGACCACGGAAACAGAGTACCCCATCATTATTCAGCCCAAAGTCTGTAATGCTGCCACTCTTAACCTGACGAAATCGAAGACCCAACGATTCATCCTCTAACTACCTATCCTGAATTTGTTCTATCCAAGTCAGTTTAACCTGCAAGTTAGCCAACAAACTTCCGTCGTCGAACAAACTAAGTCGAGCAAACATCACTCTCAGATCAGTCATCGCCCTACGGCTCAAAGCATCGGCCACCAAATTGGCCTTGCCATGATGGTATTTAATAGTACAGTCATAGTTCTTAAGCAGCTCAATCCATTTACGCTGCCTAAGATTCAACTCTTTCTGAGTCAGGAGGTACCTCAGGCTTTTGTGATCAATTTAGATAATACACCTCTCACTGTACAGATAATGCCTCTAGATTTTCAAAGCAAAAACTACGGCGGCCAATTCCAAATCATGCGTTGAATAGTTTGCCTCATGCGTCTTGAACTGATGAGACGCATATGCCACAACCTTACCAACCTGCATTAGAACACAACCCAAACCTACATGCGACGCGTCACTGTAAACCACAAACTCCTTCCCAAGTTTAGGCTGTGTCAGAATAAGAGCTTCAATTAGAACAATCTTGAGTTTCTCGAAGCTCTCCCACTGCACATCAGTCCAGAAAAATGGAACACCCTTACATAGCAGCTTAGTTAAGGGCGCTACAATCAGTGAGAAACCTTACACAGACCACCGATAATAACCCGCAAAACCTAGAAAACTGTAGATTTTCGACACATTCTTAGGCTGTTTCCAATCCAGTACAGCCTTGATCTTTCGAGGATCAACTCAAATCCCCTCAGCAGAAACTCTCTGACCTAGAAGAATGACTTCACAAAGCCAGAGCTCGCACTTACTAAATTTAGTGTAGAGCTGCTTCTCATGTAGAATATGAAGCACAACTCTAAGATGCCGATCATGCTCATCTTCAGTCTTAGAGTATACCAAGATGTCATCAATGAAAACTATGATGAACAGATCCAGATAGGGTTGAAACACTCAGTTCATTAGATCCATAAATGCGGCCAGCGCATTCGTCAACCCAAAAGGCATAACTAGGAACTCGTAATTCCCATACCGAGTCTTAAATGTAGTCTTATACTCATCCACCTCTTTAACCCTTAACTGGTGAAACCCAGAATGAAGATTGATCTTAGAAAACATAAAATCCCCTCAGAACTGATCAAATAAGTCGTCGATCCTCGAAAGTGGATACTTGTTCTTAATGGTCAACTTGTTCAACTATCAATAATCTATACACATCCTCATGGTCCCATCCTTCTTAACAAAAAAAAAACGGGTGCTCCCATGGAGACACACTAGGATGGGTGAAACCACGGTCAGTTCTTGCAGTTGAGATTTAAGCTCTATAAGCTCCTTCAGTGCCATACGGTAGGAGGCGATAGACATCAGAGCTGTACCAGGAAGAAGCTCAATCTTAAATTCCACTTCCCAATTTGGAGGTAAACCCTTCAGTTCCTCAGGAAAGACATCCAAAAAATCCCTTACAGTTCTGATGTCTTTTACAGTAGATGTAACACCCCAAACCCGGCCCAGACGTTATGGTCAGATCTGACGTGTCACATGGACTTACGACTTAGTAAGCATTCGTTGGTTTAAGTGATTAGAGTGGTATTTGTAAAAATAGCGGTTGAATGAAATGCCGGTTTATCAATCTTTAGGCTATCCATTTGTTGTGCTTGTTGAGTTTTGAAAGCGTTCATGAATTTTAAAAACCCGCGCAGCCTAACACTTGCAGTTTCGATATAGTACAAATATAATCAGTAAATAGAAACCATAGCGGAAGAAGAAATTTAAATAGCGGTCTTATTACAACTTAAAACCCAAAATTAAATCAGAATATAAAAATAATAAAAATAAACGAACTTAGAAAAACCAACTTTGCAGATGCTGTGGCCACTCCGAATCCCTCACAGCTCCAAGCCCACTATGGTTGGGGATTTTCTGCAGAGATGAAAATAAAGGGTGAGTTTGGTAAACTCAGCGTGTAACATAATCCAACCATAGCCCAAAACAGATCAAGCCTCAGAGTTAGACTTATCTAGGCCTTGCCCTGTACAGAAATCAGAATGAAACCCATAGGCCGATAGCAGATACAGAAAAAATATATCATGAATGCAGAAATCCCAACCCAGACCCATCCGTAACACCCCTGTACTAGCCTTACACCATGTGGGGAGACTACTCGACCCACCCAACCGCTACACACCACAGAAATTGCAGTGAAGCTGCCAGATATTGTGACGAAGTCACCAGATACAGATATTATGGCTAGGCCACCAGAATTGATATATATATGTGGCGAAGCCACCAGATTGCTGCGAGGCCGCCAGATGTTGTGACGAAGTCACCAGAATAGATATATGTGGTGAGGCCACCAGATTGCAGCGAGGCTGCCAGAACGCTTCCTCTATCAATATAACCCATAACCCATGCAACAGATATAAATGTCATGGCATACATTAAGCAGAATCCGAATATCATGCATCCTAGATAAAATTAACCCTAAAGGTATATTGGTTATTTTGTACCTAGGGGTATAATGGTAGTTTTCCTTACTTAGGGGTATTTTAGTCGTTTCAACAATTTTTAGAGTTTTTATGCATATCAAACTTACTATTAATCCACTTGTCGTTACAGAAGTCCATTTTAACTCAGTTACCAGTTTTGCCCTTCTAGGCCCAAGACCCCTAATGGGCTTTATGATGTTTAACAGTGATTTAAGCCCATTACTCCAAGTTTTACGGTTAGATTACAAATTTCAACAGTTTTGATTACTATAGTTTCCAAAACGTCCTTAATGATTATTTTTACCCAAATGGGCTCGGAAGCCAATTGGGCCCCTATTTGGCCCATCGAAGCCCAACTTACCAAAACGCACGAAATTGCACACTTTGCAATTCCACCATCAACAACCCAAATCCAACCATCGGAAAGCAATCAGTTACTCACAGATCCTCACAGTGCCGACCTTTCGTTCACTCTTCGGTCATTACGGCCTTAACCATTCTAGCCTATAGTAAGGGTATGATACACACCTGATAACTGTCGAAGTGTTGACAAAACTCCTCGCACGAAAAGCCTACAAACGGTTACCACCATATCAGGTTACGAGTCGATATTAATCTTGTAAAAAGAACCCTTACCATATTCGGCCAACACCTACCTAGGCCCTAAGCATCCAAAGTCCTTACCTTTCTGCCAAATATAGACTAGTCTCGATGCCCAACTTGTGCTAGCCTTTAAGATCCTTAGTTTCACAACCCCTTGATCACATTAACACACAAAACAAGAGAAAGAGGCCAATAGGCCCTTAGTCCAAATCGATAGCCACCCCTAAGGGGTTCGACTAAAACCCTTAACATAAGTACTAACGAAAGTTGCTTGAGTACTTACCCACGTGATATTCTGCCCCCGAAGAGTCCTAAATAGCGGTACAATTCCGATCTACAACAACTCCTTCCACAAACCTAAAGCAAGACAGGTTTGATCTCAGATTCGGTCTTGAACACCACTAGGTATGAAGGTTTCGGTTTTGAAGAAAAGAATGAAGTGTTTGGCCACAAAAAGGTATTCGGCTAATTGGGTTTCTAAGAGATTGACAAAGAAAAAGAGAAATATAAAAGGTGTGAGCAAGGTAGGTTCGGCTAAGAAGAAATTGACAAGGTGTAATCAAGGTTTCAGCCAACAAGAGGAATTGGTTCAAAAGGTTTTGGTCAAGAGAAGAATTGGCAATGATGAGCTTCTTTTTGGCTTTTATGACTATCTAAATGAGAAGAAAATGAAGAGGGAGAGATATGGATGGCAGTAGAAGAAGATGGAAGGAAAGAAAAGAAAAGAAGAAATTAGAGAAGAAGAAGAAAAGTAGGCAATCGGTTTGACAGAGGAAAACGACACAGGGAGGTGATTTGGGAGACCTATCTTCGGCTTCTAGCAAAAGAATAAGTAAAGAGAATGAACCCTAAGGCACCCTACCCTATTTCAGCTCACCAAAAGAAAAACAAAACGAAATCCCGAAGGAAAAATCAAAGAGAATTCGGCACAACTACCCCCCTTGGTCGGCCAACTCTTGCTCCTCAAGAGTCCACCATTCGGCCAACTCTATCCTCCTTGATCAGCTCCTCCTTTTTCTCCCCTTATCCCTCCTCAACTTACTCCTTTGACTCATTCAAAATCTACCTGATAGAATCCATTTGAAGTTCACCACTTACCTTCCTGCTCATAAAAATAAAACACCTTAATTACTTATCTGTGACTTGAACTCTGGACCTCCAAACCCTCCTAGGCGCCACTTTTATAACTCCTTAGTGGCGTCACATTGCCACTCCACCACAAGGCTTCCTTGTGACACATTTCACACACAACTTCTTACGACACCTTCTATCCAAAGCCCCCTATCTCCTAAGTCCAAAATCTAAAAATTTTACCCGGGTTTGACCAACCCTTGGGCCTTCCATAAGCCCATTACCACACCCCTAACATGAATTACACACCCAAATACTAGAATTCAAAAATTTTATCAACCTAACAGCAACCCAAGAAAGACCCGAAAATTTAGGGCGTTACAGTAGAGTCCCTAGAAATGAAAATGCTAATATAGGTCAAGAATGCCTCACATCCCTTACAAACCAATTTTTCATCTTCTAGTGCAGAGATCACGTTAGCCAAACAATCATGACTACCTCATTATCCTCCTCAATTCTCAAGATGACCCTCTTAGTCGTATAGTCCAGACTGACACGGTGCTTGACCAACCAGTCCATACCCAGAATCAGGTCGAACTCCCCAAACGGTAGCTCCATCAAATTAGCCAGAAATATCAACTTTTGAACCTCTAGCGAAACATCTCTATATAGTTTGCAAACCCGAATCGATTGCCCCAGTAGACTCATTACAGTCACCTCACTAGAATTACTCCCAACCAAAATCCTTAAGTTTTTAGACACAGTGCTAGCTACATAGGAATGTGTGGAACCTATGTCTATCAAAGAAAAATAAGGTACATCATAAATTAAGAATGTACCGGTAATGACGTCTGGAGCATCTCTTTCCTCTCAGCGACGAGCAGTATAAATAAGAGTAGACTACCCTGCCTCAGTCTGTCTAACACCTCTGCCAGGTGCTCTCTGACCACGGCCCATACCGTTACAACCCCTATCCTGACCACGGCCCCTAGTTGGCTGCTGAACTACCCTCTGTGGCTGTGCAATACCAGAACCCAAAGCTTGCACCAGATCGGCCCTCAGCGAACACTCCCAAATGCAATGCTCTAATGACCCACACATCAAACATGCCCTAGTCCTCCTCCAACACCCTGATGGCGTCTACCACAATCTGCACACAGCTGCAATCCAGTAGGAGCAACAAGGGGCCCAGCTCTAATCGACCCATCAGTCTTAGCCTTTTTCTTAGGCCTCTGCATCAAACTCGAAGGCTCCAAATCACTCTTGTTCTTACCCCTCTCACGATCTCTGTTTTGTCGCTCAGCGAGCTTAACCTCTTCGGTGATCTTCGCATTCTCTGCTAGAATAGAGAACTCACGCTCCCTCTACGGAGCTATCAGTACCTTCAGACTATCCTTAAGGTAGTCCTCAAAACGGACACATCTCTCATATTCAGACGCCACCATACCTCGCACATAGCGCTTCAATATTAAAAATTCAGTCTCATACTCAGCCACTGATCGATCTCCCTGAGTGAGGTTCTAAAACTCACGCCCACGAGCATCGATGTAACTTGCTCCCACATACTTCCCTTGGAAGGAAAACTTAAGGAACTCCCAAGATAGACGATCGTGTTGTGTGCCCTCCTTAACATTCAGCCACCACTGATAGGCCTCATTGCGAAGCAACGAGACTGCACCCTTCAATTTTTGCTCAGGGGTATAATCTAAATCGTCTATCCAGTACTCAGCCATATTAAGGGTGACTCTAGTGACACCCCTACAAACTTCAGCTCCATTGGATCGGAATCGTTCCGTAATCGACCCTCGGCCCCCAGATCCAGTGTTAGGCCCAACGACCCTCTCCAGTATCCTTAACATAGCCTGGGACAATGCATTGTCTCCAGCCGTGCGATCTTGAGACCCATTCTCAATAGTAGGTGACACCAGTGTCTCACTCGTACCTAAGTTCAGCATGCTACCCAGAGAAGACGACTCAGCTTGAGCCCTCTACGGCCTCTACCTCGGCCTTTAGTACCCCGTCCACAGATACCTCGTGCGCTCATATCTACTCGAATTTATCTATATTACAAATTTTATGAATCAGTTACAGTTTTAGTATTTATTAGCAGATGTCTTATGTAAAGTAATATCATAAATTCAGAGTTTATTTTTCGCAAGTACAGTCTCTATTAGTTTCAGTTTCACTACAATTTCAGTATACACTAACTAGAGTGTTTTTAGAACAGACTGTCTATATTATTATAGTAGTTTATTAGAATACTTACAAGATCGACGCTAGAGACTCGGTGTACCACATTCTCAGTCAAATCATTTCAAATCATTTGAAAATCTGTTCTTTAAAACAAAGTCTTAAAACCCAAAATCTACAGCCGAGTTTTAGAACCTGGCTCTGATACCACTAAAGGTAACACCCCAAACTCGGTCCGAACATTATGGTTGATTCTGGCGATGTCACAGGGAATCGAATTTGAAATCAAATTTATCAAGTTAAAACTATTTTCATTTATTAGCTTTTATTTATCTTTCGTCAGTTTCAAAACTATTTTCTCATTAATTTGATTAGTTTAAAAATATATTCTTTAGCAGAAGCTTTTAAAACCGTGATATTTAAAGAAAATCGTTTGCATTTAGAAAAAAATTGTATTTAATAAAACTAAGTTTTCGTTGCAGTTCTAAAGTTCAGGAAAACAATTAAAATCCAAAACAAAGGCAAGCAGTCCAAAAGTCCAAAATTACATCAAAAATACCTCAGAAAGCAGATAGGAAATAAAACCATAAATGAAATTAAAATTGTTCACTCGACATGTGGTCACCGTTGAGTCATCCATCGCACTAATACGTCTAAGTCTGGGGATTACCTGTATCGATAAAAAAGAAAGGGGTGAGTTTACATAAATTCAGTTTGTAATCCCCACAGAAGTCATACAAATAGTCAAACAACAGTCATTAGTCAAATGCAATCTGGGGCCTAAGCCCATTACAGATTCAGATACAGTTTAGGCCTTAGCCCATTCAGATATAGTTTGCATACAGTAACAGAAAGCAGTACCCTACCCACCAGCCTTTACACACCATCTCTGACCATCCTTACGCACCATGTGGGGTTTAAAACACCTACCCAACCCTACACACCAAGTCGTACTGAATGCGGCACTTATCAGTAATATTGTAGCTGAGCTGCTAGATAATAGGCATGAAAGCCTTTTAGTACACTTCCTCCAATAATCAATCATCCCACCCCAATACAGATGCAACTAAACATGCTCAATGTAGATATACAAAAATATATGCTTACATGCTAATATTCAGTTATCAGTCATACATACAGATCAGTAAACATGCATAAATTTAACATGCTCAATACATACATTGTATGTTCAGATCATACGATTTAGGGTCTAAGTAGCGCTTACCGACCCTACAGTAGGTTCACAGTCGACTTGGGTGACCTGTGCAACCCTAGGAAACATTTTAGCTAAATGGGCCCACACACCCATGTGGTATTCTCGTGTGGGCCCACACGCCCGTGTAGCCCACACACCCAAATTGGCCTTACCCCATATGGATCACATGACTTGGCCTAAATTTTACACGCTCGTGTGGACCCACACGCTCATGTGGCCCACACAGCCATACCCAGGCCATCACACAGCCATGTCTTACGCACGGCCTGACCTTCATCGATCACACGACCGTGTTGTCGCAAATGTCCAGCCACATAGGAGACTATACACCCGTGTGGCATCAGTAATGGCCTTTTTTGACTTTTGTTGAAAGGTCGATTTCTACATTTTTGGTACACACCTGGTTTCGATTCACTGTAAAAATAATCTCGAGCCTTCCAAAAGTGGCTAACGACTACCACTGCTAACACGTTCTAAATCATCGGAGCTCTAACAGATGGTTCCCATTAATTCCAAAATGCACGATGACCACGAAACAAGGCACCACGAAATTACCACTGCAAGAAGAAAGGATTGAATGTTGAAAGGGAAAAAAAGCACAGAGGAACAAAGACGTTAATTTCTTTTCTGGGAGGGAGAGGAAAACAAAACTAATCAGATATTCCAAAATCCCTTAATTCTCTCTGCTACCCCACTCCTGATAACTTCCACAGAATTTTTGTTTGACTGAAACTCTCTCGGTCGAATGAACAAAAATGAACCACCACGCTCGCGAAAAGATTCAAACACAAGACCTTCAGCAAACCAACACTCAACTTAACCACCAGACCAGCAGGCCCATTCTGGTATGGTTTTGCAAATAATTTAATATAAGCCTACTGAGCAAGTATAAGGCTTAAGTCAGAAAAATAACAAAATTTGCCAAAGATAGGGCTTAACCTTGGGACCTTACACACACACCTAGAACACTTAACCATTGAAGCAAATACACATTTGTGTCACATTTTAACATAAACAAAAATAAAAATTTTGGGGTGTTACACACTCTTTTATGCATATTTATTTCTTTTCTTATAAAACCTAAATTCTTTTATTTATGTTTTTTCGTAATATAATTTATTTAAAGTACTAATTAGTTTTATTTATGTTTAGGTTAATATTAATTTAGTACTTGCCTCCCTTGGGTATGATCGTCAGAGTATGCACCTACTTCATTGTAAAAATTATTTTACAACCTGATCCATATACTTGTGAGCATTGCCTCGATTTCATATATTTAGTTGCAGTATTCACACTTTAGATATTAGTACGTCTTGAGGCAGTCAGAGATTCGTGTAGCCAAGACTCTAATAGGTAGAGAGCTCTTTGGGAAACATATGGAAGGGCACAAGAATGTGAAACATGACAAATCTACTTCATTATGGCAAGTGAGAGACTGTTGGATCTAGTACCCAAAGTGTAGTATTTTCTTCAATATACACTTGTAATTTTTCGAAAAAATTATTTAATAAAAAAATCATTTATTATGAATTAATATATTTTTTATTATTTTCCTCAACTAGTTTTTGCATGCAAAGCAAAATTGAAGCAAATGTTGCTCATTGGATGTCTAATGTTTAACTAATACTAAGCGGTATTATGTGGTCGGATCATAATACGAAAAGATAGCTTGTATTAGTAGACAAACCTAAAAACATCCTTATTCTAATAAAAAATTAGCAAATCGAATTAAATACTAATATTTCATCTATCACGTCCAATTGGGGAGATGTCTTGTCTTGGGCAACGGAGCGGATGACTCCTAGAAGATAAAGACATAAATGTGATTGAATATACTAACAGTACATTAGACAAGACACAAGTAAAATAGATCCTAAATCTGTTTATGGATTTATTCACTTTTGACATTCATAGTGTGGCATACCTAGATCTTGAGTGGATGGCGAACTATCTACGCATAAACCGTACACTTTGATGTAAGTAAAAGTCTGAGTTCAAATAAATAACAAACCTCAAGGTGGTGCATTGGGTGTACAACTTCTGTAGTACGTAAACCAAAGTATGGGTAAATGATATCCTTTCATTAGCATTACATGGTTGATGAAATGTAAACATGGCTACAGGTCGTCCGTCTTTATGATGGATGACTTGATCACTATTTGATAGTGGTTGAATTTTCATGAAGAAAGATGTAATGGTTACCATGAGATAAAATAGGATCATTTAGGAGAACGAATATTATCCCAAAGAGATCAAGGATATCTTAGGGTGACACACTTATGACGAGGTCATTGGACGAGCACTGAGTAGTTGTTTTTATAATGGTATGTCATTGGGGAGAGCTCAATCATAATACTATAATGGAATGACTTCATGACTAAATAAGTTTAAAATTAATTGAGTAGGAGAAGGTCCATAAACAAGACCTACGACATCCATCAATGGTCTCTTCTGATGGCATGGCAATTTAACTACCCCACGGTAGGATTGTCATGTGGACCTCATTGAAGAGATTTCCTAAAAGTAAGAAGAATTATCATATGCTATAGGTTAAGAACTTCTATCTTTAAAAGAGGAAAACTAGTCCAAGATTGCTTCTCAGTGAGATTATCCCATGATGATTCATTTGTGGTGCATGATGCGATAGGTGTTGAGTTGATGGTTATACACACAAGATCTTCTAGTTAAGTAACTCCCCACAGAGCTCTACTTAAATTAGAATGATGGTCAAACTTTACATGATTATTAGTACCTGTAAATGCGTAAGGAATTAAGTTCATGCACTAATTTGATGGAAATCCATGTTCTTACTAATTGCTCATGATCATATTATGGTAGCTTGATTCAATAGGTACAGGAACAATCGTTGTAATGAATTACAAATGTTTTCAAGGTTTAATATAAGACGCATACATCATCTTAATGGATATCATAATGTTGCAAAAGGTTTTCAAATATTTGCGTAATAAAAAGATATTAATGAATGAATGTTTTATTTTCAATTTAAAAATGACACCTACTCCCATATTAAATATAATCACAGAGAACAAACTAAACTTAAATAATTATAAGGAATAGAAAATGAACCAAATGATTGTCCTAAGCTAAGACAAACTTAGAAGAGTTCTTAGTAATAAGTGCTATCTGGCCACTCAAGTTGAGGCTAAAAAATGCTTAGAGGAGTCTGATGAGATAGCTCATTGCTATATGTTGACAAGCATAACTGCCAAAGTGATTTTAGATAAACTACAATACATGTTTAGATGCCAAGCTATCTTAGCTCGACAATCGGATATTACTAGTTTGATGAATGCCAAGAAAAAGCTCGGCACTTCGGTCAAAAATTATATGATTACTCTTTTGGAATACTTTGCTTAGGTCGCGGACATTTAGGCTAATTTAGACCAGAACATTCAGATTGAGATAGTGTTCAAAAGCTTGTCCAAGTATTTTGCAAGCTTTCATGCCACATATAACCTCTGTCACTTATACAACTCATAAAGGAATTACAATCTTATGAGTTGATATTAAATGGCGATCAATCGGACCAAAAAGTAGAAGAAAACATAGTTATCACTTCTTCCTCAAAAGGGAAGGGAAAACGCACTAAGAAAAGTAAGGATAAGGTCTCTCATCCACCACAAGTGGAAAGAAAATGAACATGGAAGCCTAAAGACTTATCTGAGTCTAAATGTTTCTTCTGCAGTAAAAAACGACACTTCAAGGCAAAGTGTAAGTGATGAAAGAAATACCTAGCCACCAAAGGCAAAGCTATGAAACACTTTATGATAGAAACTTGTTTAGTGGAAGATTCAATAGACCACTGGGTCATTGAATTGGCAGTCACTAATCACGTATGTATTTCTATACAGGGGTTTGAGGAGGTGAAAGATATTAGAGATAAGAGTTTATCGTTGCGGACTGGAAACAGGACAACTTTGGCAACTGAAGCTGTGATAGATGTACACATTTATTTTCATAAGTTTAGGAAGATTATTTTGAAAGAAGTTTTCTATGTACAAAGTTTCAAAAGAAACTTGATTTCTTTTGCATGTTTAAATAAAAACGGCTTGACTGTGACTTTTAATAATAGTATTGCAATATTTAGAAATCAGAAACTTATCTATAATGGATGGATGTCAATTAATCTCTATTTTATCAAACCAAAGATGTGCACACTGCTTGAGACTGAAATTTTGAAAAAACAAATTAAAATTTCTCACTCAATAAATCACTAGACTTGTGAAAGATGGAACTTTAAGTTCTCTCAAAAAAGGTTGATCATCCACAATGTGAATCTAGCCTAGAACGCAAGATGACTAAGCGATCTCTTAATGGAAATGGAATGAGGGTCGTGAAACTCTTAGAACTTGTGCACACTGACGTCTGTGGCCTCATGAGTGTCATTATTGATGATTATTCTAAATATGGGTATGTGTATCTAATGTACCGAAAAAGTGAAACCTTTGATAAAATTTACAAATTTTCCTACAGAAGTGAAGAAACAACTAGGTTTACCCATAAAAGGCACTTCAATTTGATCGAGGTGATGAAGATTTGTCAGATGAGTTCTTAGGGTACCTCATAGAGAATAGGACTTTATCCTATTTAACCACGCCGGGCACTCCACAAGAGAATGGCATGGCAGAGAGAAGGAATCAAACGTTGTTAGACATGGTACGTTCTATGTTAAGTTATTCAAAGATGTCAATCTCTTTCTTGGAATATGCAGTACAAATAGGTTGCTATATTCTAAATGATGTGTCGACTAAGGCAACATCGAAAACTCCATATGAATTGTGGCATGATAGGAAGCCAAGTCTAAAATATTTAAGGATTTGGGGATAACCAACCCACGTATTAGATAAATATGCGAAGAAGATGGATTCATGGACAAATTGTGTATGCTTGTAGGATATCCAAAAGGAACAAATGGTGGTTTATTTTATAACTCGAAAGAAAAAACTGTGATAGCATCAAGACATGTTACTTTCCTTGAGGAAAGTTACTTGAATGAATTCAAACCTTGAACTAAAGAAGTACTTGGGGAACTTTTGGGAAATACAAAAAGCCCTAAGAAAATAGTTCCTGAACCATCTCCTAATAGTATACCTGTAAACAATCAGCAGTATAGGGTGCTTCATCGCAGTGGGAGGGTCACTCATAAGCCTGAGTTCTTCTAATCTGGCGGAAGTGTTTTAAACAATGAGCTTTTTGAATAGGAAGATATGAAATCATGCATAATTTTGATTCCAAGCTTGGGGAAACAGCTATGAAAGTTGAGATGAATTCTATGAATTCTAACTCAATCTGGGAACTTGTAAACTTACTGGAAGGGATAAAAACTCATAGAGTGTAAGTGGATCTACAAGAAAAAATGAAATATGGATGGAAAAGTGGAAACTTATGAAGCCCGACTTGTAGCAAAAGGTTATACTCAGGAAGAAGGTATTGGTTATAAAGAAACCTTCTCTTTGATTGCCATGATCAAGTCAATCCACATATTGTTTTCCGTTGTGGCAGCACTCGATTATGAGATCTGGCAAATGGATGTCAAGACATTATTCTTAAACGACTATATTAAAGATAACATCTATATGATGCAGCCTACCAAATATATAGCTAAAGGAAACAAGCATAAAGTTTCCAAACTGCTTAAACCCATATATGGACTTAAGCAAACATTCCTATAACAGCCTAATTTTAGCTAAATCAGAATAGTGGTTTTGGAACCACAAATCCGATGTCATAAAATTATTTTAATATTATTTTTGGTGTTTATATCAGGTGATTATACTTGTGTGAAAGTTTCATGAAATAATTTTAGCGTTTGAATGCTTAATTTGATAAAAGGACTAAATCGCGTAAAATGCAAAAGTGGCATTCTATATGTTAAATGTGTTTAATTGCCATGGTTTATTAAACCAAAGGTCCTTATGATGTTATTATGCCATTGATAAGGTTAATGGACATTAATGGCCTTATATTTGATGATTAAATAGTTTAATAACCAAGGGTAAAATGGTAAACTATGTATTAATGTGTAATTATTAAAATAAAACAAAAGCCAAAATCATCTTTATTTCCTTCATCCATAACCAAATATCAAAAGAAAATAAATCTTTGGAGAGCATTTTAGGGTTTGGCACTTGCAAGCTTGATTGGTAAGTGTTTTGAGCTCGGTTTTTGATATTTTTGCGTTTTTGAGATCATTGCTTTGTATTCTAGCTAGCCCATGCCTTAATTTTTGAATTTTTTTCATTATTTTTTTAAGTGACATTGATGATTATTTGAGCTTTTGGATGTTTGATGATGAAACATGAAAACTTAATGATAGATTTTAATGTTTTGTTAAGTGATTTTTGACAAAATGTCAAATAGGGATTTAATTGTGAAAAGTGTAAATTGAGTGTTTGAAATGTGAAATAAATGAAATATGTGGGCTACTAGGGACACTAGTGAAATTTGGCTATGGTGAAATTGGATTAAATTGCGTGAATTTTGTGTATTTGTGAAATAGGTAATAAATTGTAAAAGTGTGGAACTTTAGGGGCTAAAGTGTAAAAATTTCCAAATATCTGTTTGTGGACTAAATTGAATGATTTGATGAGTAAATGAGTTAATTTTGAATGTATATAGATCAAGAATGAAAGAAATTAGATTTAGATCGGGGAAAATCAAAGGTTATCGAATAGTCGATTCAGTCTGTTTATCCCGAAAACAAGGTAAGTTCATATGCAAATAAATGTCTTTAAATTGAATTATATGTGTTTAATTGTCATTAAATTACTATGAATGTTGCATGATCAAATACGAGCAAGAATCGACAGGGTTACAATATTTGAAAGTCTCATACGAACCGTAGGAATAGTATAGGATACAAATGTCATGACATTAGGATTATCGAGATGTGATTACATGTAAGACCATCTCTGGGACATTGGCATTGTATTGTGATTATGTGTAAGACCATGTCTAGGACATTGGCATCATTATGTGATTTCGTGTAAGACCATAGCTAGGCTATTGGCATCGATATGAGATAACATGTAAGACCATATCTGGGATATGGCATTGCACGAGCTATATGTGATTACTAAGTATTTTTAACGATTCCAAAAGGTTCAACGGGCTAAGTCAAGACAAGAAATAATATGAGATTGAATTAAGTGACACAGGTACGTACGAGATTCATACGAGCATTGAAGAGGGAAGTATTTGATGAAATTACATGTGAATTTGAATCAGTATTCATTGAGAAAGGTTTGTGTATCTATATGTGCTTATTCATAATTTGCTTATTTGATAGAAATGATGTTGATTCATGAGATAGTTTTATTTGTATATGGCTTACTAAGCTTTTAAATCTTACTTTGTGTGTTCTTTCCTTGTTTTTAGATAATCAAAGCTTGCTCGGACTTGAGGATCATCAGGAACATCGTCACACTATCGATCAACTTATTGGTACTTTTGATGCTATGTATATATATGGTATATGGCATGTATAGGCTAGTGTTAAGATGATATGTTTTGAGTTGTGATTTTAGCCATGAGAGTTGGCTTGTAAATGATGTACATGTTGGTGTGTAATTGACCATCTAAGTTGGCTTAAATTATGAATTTGGTAAGTGATATGTGATGTATATATGGCCTTGTGTTTTGGCATGTTTGGTATGGTTGTTGTGATGCCTAAGTGGTTAATTGTTTTGATTAATTATCAATGATATATCATGGTTGATTTGGTATGATATAGGGATAATGAATTGGTATATTTTGTAGCATGACTTAGTTGATAAAATGATGAGAAAAATGCATAGGGAAGATAGGTGAAATTGTTGGTAATGACATATTGTTTTGGTATGTTTATGGTTATGATTTGAGTAGTGAAATGGCTGAAGATGAAATGACATGATTTGTATATAAATTGGCATGTTTTGGTTGCCTATAAGTTTATTGAAATGGTATAAAATGTTGTGGTTTAGGTATGCTTGAAGTGGGTGAGAAACATGGCTTAAACCAAGCCTAATTTTTCCCTACACGGTTGAGTACACAAGCGTGTGTCTCGACCGTGTGCCTGTTGTAACTTAGTTAAACAAGTCAGAGAGTTACACGGCTTAGACACACGGGCGTGTCTATTGGCCGTCTGTGACATACAGGATGGCACATGGGCGTGTGGCCGGCCGTTTAACCGAAGTCAGTATACCCTCCAGATTTTACACGGCCATGGCACACGGCATGTCTCCAGCCGTGTGATACAAGTCAGTATGTATGCCCTATTTCCACATGGCTTATGAAACGGGCGTGTCTGGTGGCCGTGTAAGCCGCAGGTCCTGTTCACACGGGCATGTGATCCGTGTATGCATGAAAATTTTATAAGTTTCCCAAAGTTTTCAAATGTTATCAGTTTAGTCCAGAATCTTTTTCAAGCATGTTTTAAAGTCTCGTAGAGTCTTACAAGGGAAAATATGATTATGTTTGATTAATATTTATGTGATAATGAATTCATGTATGAGAAATGTATGTTGTATGTTGTAATTGATTAGTAATGCCTCATAACCCTATTCCGGCGACGGATACAGGTTAGGGGTGTTACAATCTCGCTCATGGAATCAAAGATTTGATCAAGCGCTCAAGACTTTTGGAATTGAGAAAAATGTATGTGAACCTTATGTTTATAAAAATATTAGGGACGGAAAGGTGGTATTTCTCGTTCTATATGTCAAAGACATTCTACTCATCGGGAATAATGTAGGGACATTGTCATTGGTTAAACTTTGGTTAACCCAATAGTTTAGCATAAAGGACTTGGGAGAAGCTAATTTTTTCCTAGGAATTCTAATCCTAAGGAATCGAAAGAATAAAATGACAGTACTATAGCATGCTTCATATATATACAAGATATTGGAACATTATGCAATGGTCAATTCGAAGAAGGGATATCAACCTTCTATATGGAGATTTCATCTTTCTTTGGAACACTATCCTAAGATAGTGGAAGAAAGAGAAAACTTGAGAAAGCTTTCTTTTACTTCGGTAGAAGGAAGCCTCAGTATACTATGTTGTGCACATGTCCAAATATTTGTTTTGCAGTGGGGTTGGTAAGTTGATATCAAGCAAATCCAAAACCAAGACACTTGCAAACAATTAAGCATATGCTCAAGTATTTACGGAGGAAAAGGGATTATATGTTTGTGTATTCTGGAGGAGATATTACTCCTATCTGTTAGAGTATACCAAAAGACAATAATAAGATAATTGTAATCACATACTCGTTTTACCTTATTTGTTAATATAAGGTACTTAGTTTCTTTTTCTATGTGTATAAATAAACTGGTTAATAATAAGTCTTGAGAATAACATGATTATTCTTAAAAGGTCCTCAGTCAAGTATTATTGTGGGCTTGGACAATGATAATGCATTGAGGCTAATGTGTAGTTGATTGATGACAAAGTGTTGTCATTGACAACGGGGTGTCAAAATTGATACATGAGTATGTGTTAGAGAACAACATACTAGACTTACCCACTATGATTATGTTTCTTGGATTGTTATGTAATAGTGACAACATTACTCATAGTGGTAACTATGTATATGATCCTCAAACTTGAGATCATCATTTCCCAACATCGTGAGTCGTATACTTTGACACAGTCAAACATCTACCATAACAGGTTATACTATAAAGACTGATGTTGGGTATGCCGCAATCTATGTAATTGGATATGATTTATCAAGATAAGATTTGTCCCTCCTACATAATGGGAGCAATATCTTAGGCCTCTTGATGGAGTGAGACTAGAAACGCATGACCATACTCGAATAAGTTGAAATGAGATATCACACTTATTTGTTTATTGTACTCTACTTAGAATATCAAGAAATATTATATTAGACTATACAAGTGTGACTATTCTATGACTTGTATCCAATCTAGATATTAAGGATAAAATGATATGATACATGAAAAATTATCAAGAAAGGTTATGTCGAATCATGACTTCTTGTAACTTGGGTAGTAATTATGCATTACTAGATGCCACTCATTGCTTGTAATATTAGGAACATTCTAGTATTACTACTAGTGTTACAAGAGCCTACAAGGTCACACCCTATAGTTGGAGCAAACAGAATCCAAATACATTTGGAATTGTATTTAGTTGTATTAAATTAATTATTGAATTAATGTAATTTGATAGTTAAATATTGAACACATTATATGTACAAACTTGTACACAAATAAAGAACATAAATAAAATTAATATATGAATTTTATTCATACAAAATATTAATTGTATATAATTTACCAAAATTATTAATATACACAGTTATAATAATTAATTTCGGTTAAAATATAAAAGACGTGGAAATTGATATTCCTTAGGAAAGAATATAATTCCTTTTTCTGACTTTCCATTTGTTTCTCTAATAATAAAGAAAATAAAAGAAATATAATCCTTGAGTGTTTTAGGGTTACCAAGTAAAATATATCAAAAATTCTAGTTGTTGTTCTTAAAAATTCTCTCTAAAAAGTTCAAGATAGTTTTTGTTATTCATTCTTTGACTGGGTGGATTATGTAGAGGCTAAGACATTATTTTTGCGACTTGTGATCAACGTCTTTCAAAAGGATCCTATCATCAATGTTAGTCATCACTTTTTTAGTTTCAAAAGGTATAATTTTGACCCTTGTTTCAACCCGATTCATTCCCCATACATGGATCCATTGATGATGATCGCCAGAATATTTTTCTGTTGTGTCGCAAGGCGTACAGGCGATCCAACACTATCAGATATACTAATTTTAACTTCCAAATGTGCCGGGATTCGAGGAAATCAACCTCATACTGTCTTTTTGCCCTAGGAAAAAGTTCGTAGTGTAAATAAGTGTCAAACAAGATCACAATCCTAACTTAACTATGAAGGTCACATTGTAAATATGTAACATCCCAAATTAGGGTCTAGTCGGAACAATGATTTTGAGACCACAAATCTAAATTAGAAATAATTATTTTATGATTATTATGTGGTCTATGATATGATTGCATGCTTGTGTGAAAATTTCATGAAGAAATTTTATTGATAAAGTGTCCAATTTGACATTTAGGACTAAATTGCAAAAGTTGCAAAATGTGAGTTCCAGAAGCCTTAAGCATGAAATTGTCATGGATTATTAATTAGAGGTTCTTAAATAGCAATTTTCCCAATTTCTATTTTTATGGACAAAAATGGGCATGAATAGGAAAATTTTGAAAGAAAGGCCTTAAGGGCATTTTTGTCATTTGGTTAATAAAATAATAAAAAGGGAAAATAAGTCAAAAATTGTGTCCATCTTCTCCCACCTTGGCCGAAAATCTCAAGGGTTCCATAGTTATGGTTTCTTCAACTTTCAAGCTTAATAGTAAGTTTTTAATGCTCTTTACATTTTTGAAACCCTCGTAACCCGATTTACCTATTTCTAGCCATATTTTTAAGTAGGGTTCATGTTTGAAATTTGACCCATGTATTTGTTTTGATGTTTCATGGAGGAATATGAATGTTTGATGTGTGATAAACATCTTTTACCAAGTGATTTCTAGTGAAAATGGCTAAAAAGGACTTATTTGTAAAGTTTGTAAAATGGGTAGTAAGATGTATGATTTAATGAGAAATGTGGGCTTCTATGGGCATGTTATAAGTCCAGCTAGGCTTGGGTAACAAAGAGAATGAACACATTTCATTTTATGAGCCTAAGGACTAATTTGCAAATATGTGAAAGTTTAGGGGCAAAATCATAATTTTGCCAAAATATAGTTTTTGGACTGATTTGAATAATGTGATGATTAAATGAGCTGAATTTGCTATTATAGATAAAAAAAATGGAGTCCGGGCCGAGACCGGGGAAAGAATAAGATTTTGGACTAAATCGAATTAATTGTCCATATTGTAACACCCCAAACCCGGCCCAGACGTTATGGTCAGATCTAACGTGTCACATGGACTTACGACTTAGTAAGCATTCATTGGTTTAAGTGATTAGAGCGGTCTTTGTAAAAACAACGGTTGAATGAAAAGTCGGTTTATCAATCTTTAGGCTATCCATGTGTTGTGCTTGTTGAGTTTTGAAAGCGTTCATTAATTTTGAAAACTCGCGCAGCCTAACACTAGCAGTTTCGATATAGTACAAATATAATCAGTAAATAGAAACCATAGCAGAAGAAGAAATTTAAATAGCGGCCTTATTAAACTTAAAACCCAAAATTAAATCAGAATATAAAAATAATAAAAATAAACTAACTTAGAAAAACCAACTTTGCAGATGCTGTGGCCACTCTGAATCCCTCACAACTCCAAGCCCACTATGGTTGGGGATTTCCTGCAGAGATGAAAATAAAGGGTGAGTTTGGTAAACTCAATGTGTAACATAATCCAACCATAGCCCAAAACAGATTGAGCCTTAGAGTCAGACTTATCTGGGCCTTGGCCCAGTACAGAAATCAGAATGAAACCCATAGGCCCATAGCAGATACAGAACAAATATATCATGAATGCAGAAATCCCAACCCAGACCCATCCGTAACACCCCCGTACCAGCCTTACACCATGTGGGGAGACTACTCGACCCACCCAACCGCTACACACCACAGAAATTGCAGCGAGGCTGCCAGATATTGTGACGAAGTCACCAGATATAGATATTGTGGCTAGGCCACCAGAATTGATATATATATGTGGCGAAGCCACCAGATTGCAGCAAGGATGCCAGATATTGTGACGAAGTCACCAGAACAGATATATGTGGCGACGCCACCGGATTCTGATGAGGTCGCGATATTGTGACGAAGTCACCGTATCGATATATGTGGCAAGGCCACCGGTTGCAAATGAGGCTACCAAAGACGCTTCCTCCATCAATATAACCCATAACCCATGCAACAGATATAAATGTCATGGCATACATTAAGCAGAATCCGAATATCATGCATCCCAGATAAAATTAACCCTAAGGGTATATTGGTTATTTTGTACCTAGGGGTATAATGGTAGTTTTCCCTACTTAGGGGTATTTTAGTCATTTCAACAATTTTCAGAGTTTTTTTTGCATATCAAAGTTACTATTAATCCACTTGTCGTTACAGAATTCTATTTTAACTCAGTTACCAGTTTTGCCCTTCTAGGCCCAAAACCCCTAAGGGGCCTTACGATGTCTAACAGTGATTTAAACCCATTACTCCAAGTTTTACAGTTAGATTACAGATTTCAACAGTTTTGATTATTATAGTTTGCCAAAATGTCCTTAATGATTATTTTTACCCAAATGGGCTCGGAAGCCTATTGGGCCCCTATTTGGCCCATCGAAGCCCAACTTACCAAAACGCACGGAATTGCACAACAACCCAAATCCAACCATCGGAGAGTAATCGGTTACTCACAAATCCTCACAGTGCCGACCTTTCGGTCACTTTCGGTTACTCTTCGGTCATTACGGTCTTAACCGTCCTAGCCTATAGTAAGGGTATGATACACACCTGATAACTGCCGAAGTGTTGACAAAACTCCTCACACGAAAAGCCTACAAACGGTTACCACCATATCAGGTTACGAGTCGATATTAATCTTGTGAAAAAGAACCCTTACCATATTCGGCCAACACCTACCTAGGCCCTAAGCATCCAAAGTCCTTACCTTTCTGCCAAATATAGACTAGTCTCGATGCCCAACTTGTGCTAGCCTTTAAGATCCTTAGTTGCACAACCCCTTGATCACACTAACACACAAAACAAGAGAAAGAGGCCAATAGGCCCTTAGTCCAAATCGATAGCCACCCCTAAGGGGTTCAACTAAAACCCTTAACATAAGTACTAACGAAAGTTGCTTGAGTACTTACCCATGTGATATTTTGCCCACGAAGAGTCCTAGATAGCGGTACAATCCCGATCTACAACAACTCCTTCCACAAACCCAAAGCAAGACAGGTTTGATCTCAGATTCAGCCCTGAACACCACTAGGTATGAAGGTTTCGGTTTTGAAGAAAAGAATGAAGTTTTTGGCCACAAAAAGGTATTCAGCTAACTGGGTTTCTAAGAGATTGAAAAAGAAAAGGAGAAATAGAAAAGGTGTGAGCAAGGTAGGTTCGGCTAAGTAGAAATCGACAAGGTGTAATCAAGGTTTCGGCCAACAAGAGGAATCGGTTCAAAAGGTTTTGGTCAAGAGAAGAATCGACAATGATGAGCTTGCTTTCGGCTTTTATGACTATCTAAATGAGAAGAAAATGAAGAGGGAGAGATATGGATGGCAGTAGAAGAAGATGGAAGGAAAGAAAAGAATAGAAGAAATTAGAGAAGAAGAAGAAAAGTAGGCAATCAGTTTGACAGAGGAAAACGGCAGAGGGAGGTGCTTTGGAAGACCTATATTCGGGTTCTAGCAAAAGAGCGAGTAAAGAGAACGAACCCTAAGGCACCCTACCCTATTTCGGCTCACCAAAAGAAAAACAAAATGAAATCCCGAAGGAAAAATCAAAGAGAATTCGGCACAACTACCCCCTTGGCCGGCCAACTCTTGCTCCTCAAGAGTCCACCATTCGGCCAACTCTATCCTCCTTGATCAGCTCCTCCTTTTTCTCCCCTTATCCCTCCTCAACTTACTCCTTTAACTCATTCAAACTCTACCTGATAGAATTCATTTGAAGTTCACCACTTACCTTCCTGCTCATAAAAATAAAACACCTTAATTACTTATCTGTGACTTGAACTCTAGACCTCCAAACCCTCCTAGGCGCCACTTTTATAACTCCTTAGTGGCGTCACATTGCCACTCCACCACAAGGCTTCCTTGTGACACATTTCACACATAACTTCTTACGACACCTTCTATCCAAAGCCCCCTATCTCTTAAGTCCAAAATCCAAAATTTTACCCGGGTTTGACCAACCCTTGGGCCTTTCATAGGCCCATTACCACACCCCTAACATGAATTACACACCCAAATACCAGAATTCAAAAATTTTATCAACCTAACAGCAACCCAAGAAAGACCCAAAAATTTAGGGCGTTACAACTCTACCCTTCTTAAAGAAATTTCGTCCTCGAAATTTACCTGATCCGAACAAATGCGAGTATTGCTGATGTATCGCCTCCTCTGGCTCCCAAGTAGCTTCCTCTCTGCCATGATTATGCCAAAGTACCTTTATTAATGGGACCGACTTCCTTCTTAGAACCTTCACCTCTCAATCCGAGACTGCATGCGTTCTCTTCCTCGAAAGTCAAGTCAGGCTGTACCTCAACCTCTGCAACTGGTAGGATGTGAGTAGGTTCAGAACGATATCGCCTTAACATGGATACGTGGAAAACATCATGAATCCTGTCTAGCTCTGGAGGCAACTCCAACTGATAAGCCACTGGTTCTACTCGGTTAAGAACCCGATAAGGCCCAATGAACTACAGACTCAACTTGCCTTTCTTCCCAAATCTTAGTATCTTCTTCCACGATGAAACCTTCAAAAAGACCATGTCACCCACTGAGTACTCAATCTCCTTACGCTTTAAATCCGCGTAAGACTTCTGCCAATCAGATGCTTCTTTTAACTGATCCCTAATCACTTTGACCTTCTCTTCAGTCTCTGCTACCAATTCAGTCCAAGAGCTTGTCGCTCGCCCAATTCGGTCCAACAACTAGGTGTACGACACTTACGTCTATACAGCACTTCATAAGGTGCCATACGAATACTAGCCTGATAGCTATTATTGTACGCAAATTCTGCCAACGGTAGATAATCCTCCCAACTGCCTCGAAAGTCGATAACGCATCCCCTCAACATGTCTTCCAGAATCTGAATAACCCTTTCCGACTGACCATCAGTCTGAGGATGAAAGGCTGTACTAAAGTTTAACCGCGTTGTAATATCCCGAATTAGGGCCTAATCAGAATAGTGGATTCGTGACCACAAATCCGAGATAGAAATAATTATTTTATAATTATTTTTATGTTTATGATATGATTGCATGATTGTGTGAAAATTTCGTGACGAAATTCTATGCATAAAGTGCTTAAGTTGACATTAGGGACTAAATCGAATAATTTACAAAACTTGCATTGTAGAAGTTTTTAGTATGAAATTACTTTGGAATATTAATGAGGAGGTCTTAAATAGCAATTTGACCAATTTCTAAAATTTTGGACAAAAATGGGCTTGTACATGAAAACTTTCAAAGAAAGGTATTAAGGGTATTTTGGTCATTTGGTAATTAAAAGAGTAAAAAAAGGAAAAAGATGGCAAAATATATTCATCTTCTTCATTAGGACGAAAATTAAAGGGTTCTCCATAGCTAGGGTTTGTTTCAAGCTTCCAAGCTCCATAATCAAGAGAAACGAGATTCAAGTCCTGATCGAGGGAAAAACAAAGTTTACGAGGAATAGGCTTGATTGCTAATATTTTGTATCGAGGTAAGTTCATGTGTAAATGTAGTAACATAATTGTTATTTTAAGTAATTTAATGTTTTTTATGTGATATGATGATTAATATCATGAACTATTATGCTTTATCGTTATTATTGAATAATATGTAAATTATGAATTGCTACCGAGTATCGGTTTCGATGTTTCGTGGAAGAGGGCAAAGATGTGTAATCGAGGAAAAAGCCCGTTTGAACCTTGGGAATAGATTAGAATACAAGTGACATGTCACTAGGATGGTTGGGCATCCGAACTCGTTGAGTTGAGTCCGAGTTCACTTATGGATGCAAATGTCTAAACTCGTTGAGTTGAGTCTGAGTTCGTGAGATGTACCTAGGCATCCGAGCTCATTGAGTTGAGTCCGAGTTCACTTATGGATGCGAACGCCCGAGCTCGTTGAGTTGAGTCCGAGTTCGCTTATGGGCGGGTTACATGGTAGCTTGGCTACATATATGGCACTTATGTACAAACTTTTCGTGTATTCGAATTATATTCTGATGTGTTCAACGGGTGAATCTTAAGAGAATAAGGAGAATGCCTAAAACGAAGGTGACATGTTGGTAAGTGTGGTAAATGAGAAAATTTGACAGGTATGTGCTTAAATCTTCGGGTTGAGAACTTGGTATGATGAAATCGTAGCATGATATTAAATGCAAATGTAACATGAATGTCTTGGTGTTGTTTTTGACAAGCCGGCTTGAGAATCGGGATAGGTCGAAGACTCGTTCACACTATCCGAACGCTTAAATCGGTAAAATGGCTTGTATATTTTGAATGTGGCATGTATGGCAAAATACTCACTTTGTGTAATTGATCTTATGATATGGCTATGGTTTGGCAAGAAAAGGGTTTGTAAATGATTAGCCATTGGAATGGCCAATCTAAGTCATATTTGATGTTATGTATGTTTAAAATGATATTTAGTCCATGAAAATCCTTAGTAAAATGAAATTTGCCATAAAACAGAATCTGATAGCAGCAGTGATGTAAATTTGAAAAATCACTAAAAATAGTATAAATGGAATTAAATGATGAGTAAGTTATTAAATTGAATCTTAATGAGTCTATTTTCATATGGATTGAACAAAACAGGCATATGAATTATAATTTATGAGACATTTGAATTTTTGTGAAACAGGGTCAGGATAATTTCAAGATCCCCTGTTCTGACTTTAGAAATTCACCATAAATTGTATAAAAATAATTAGAAGTCATAATTTATATGTAAAGATTTCTTATTAAGTCTAGTTTTAATATAAATAAACTTCATAGTCATTGAAATTCTGTACAGAGAGATATCTGATTCGTAATACACAGAGGGCAGAGAAGTCGAACCCTGAAACAGGGGAGACTTTAACTAATAAACTGTACTAATTGGCCCAGCCAAAAATTCTAGAAAAAAATTAGTAAATATATATATGAGTCTAGTTTCAGGGAAAATTTACGTAATTGGATTTTGAGTTTCATAACTCGAGATATGAATTTTTAAGCGACTGTGATGCAGATTGCTAGCTTGATTGGAAATTTTAAAATTAAATTGTTTGAGCTATTTAAGCAATGAATTAAGTCTGTTAACACCTCGTGTTCGACTCCAGAAACGGTCTCGGGTACGGGGCGTTACACGCGTACCCAATGTCTCATGCAACTTTTGTCAAAACCGATATGTGAATCTAGGATCTCGATCCGAAATAATCGACACTGGCACTCCGTGAAGTCACACTATTTCCGCCACATACAATTTGGCTAACTTCGGAAGTGAATAATCAGTGCGGACAGGTATGAAATGAGCAGATTTGGTCAACCTATCCACAATTACCCAAATCGAGTCCTTCTTCGACGGTGTCAAGGGTAACCCACTCACAAAACCCATGGTTACCCTCTCCCACTTCCAAAGTGGTACTTTCACTGGCTGCAAAAGTCCGGAAGGTAATTGATGTTCAGCTTTCACTTGCTGACAAGTCAGACATTTTCCCACAAATTTCGTTACCTCTCGCTTCAATCCAGGCCACCAATACAATTCCTTTAAGTCGCGATACATTTTATTCCCCCCAGGATGCATAGCACACAGACCTCCATGAGCTTCTTTCAGAATTGCTTGCCTCAAGTCAGAGTCCTTCGAAATACAAACTCTACCTTGGTAACACAGAACTCCCTTACTGTTCAGTCCGAACTCAGAAGTATCCCCATTCTTAACCTACCAGAATCGAGAAAGCAGAGACTCATCCCTCAAGTGTTTTTCCTTAATCTCATCCACCCAGGTCGGCCTAACTTGCAGTTCTGCTAACGGACTACCGTCGTCATATAGACTCAAATGAGCAAACATGGCTCTCAGATCAGATACAGTTCTACGACTTAGGGCATCAGCCACCACATTAGCTTTTCCTGGGTGATACTCAATCGCGCAGTCATAATCCTTAAGCAACTCTATCCATCCCCGCTGTCTAAGGTTCAGCTCCCCACGGAAATACACTTGGTCTAATGAAGCCTCTATCCAATAACTCTTGAATTTGGGCTTTCAGCTCCACCAACTCCTTCGGTGCCATCCTATAAGGTGCAATGGACACCGGTGCCGTTCCAGGCAACAAGTCGATTCCAAACTCAACCTCTCGGTTCGGAGGCAGTCCGTGAAGCTCCTCCGGAAAAATATCTTGGAACTCCTTAACGGTTCTAACCTTATCCACCGTCAGTCCCTCAGCTTCCGACTGACTTACAAATGCCAAATAGGCCTCACAACCTTTACGAATCCATTTTTCGGCTCTTAATGCCGACACCGCATTGGACAAATAATCCCTTCGCTCACCTATCACCTTAACCTCTTCTCCCTCCGTGGTCCTTAACACCATTCGTTTAGCAGCACAATCCAGAGTCGCCCTATGCTTAACAAGCCTGTCCATTCCCAGAATGAGGTTGAATTCTCCGAACGGTAACTCCATCAAGTCTCAAGAGAAAATATTACCTTGGGTTTCTAAAGGTACATCCCTATACAGTTTGTCTACCTTAACCGAGTGCCCCAAAGGACTTAGTACAGTTACCCCACTCACTATCTCCTCAGAGTGCACACCCAACGACCCAAATATGGCACATGCAACATAGGAATGAGTAGATCCAATATCCACCAAAGCAGTATACGGCAAGCTAGATGTGACAACCCGAATTAGGGCCTAATCGAAATAGTGGTTTCGTGACCACAAATCCGAGATAAAAATAATTGTTTTATAATTATTTCGGGGTTTATGATATGATTGCATGATTGTGTGAAAATTTCGTGATGAAATTCTATGCCTAAAGTGCTTAAATTGAAAATAGGGATTAAATCGAATAAGTTGCAAAATTTACATTTTAGAAGTTTTTAGTATGAAATTACTTTAAAATATTAATTAGGAGGTCTTAAATAGCAATTTGACCAATTTTAAGTTCATGGACAAAATTAGGACATGGAAGGAATTTTTGAAAGTTTAGTAAGGAGGGGCATTTTGGTCATTTGGATATTAAATGAAATAAAATGGGAAAAATAACACAAAATTGGTCATCATCCTCCTTAGTTGCTGCCGAATTCTCCTCTCTCTCATAGCTAGGGTTTCTTCAACTTTCAAGCTCCATAGTAAGTGATTTCAAGCCCTGCTTTCAATGTTCTTTATGTTTTTGGATTCCCAGAGTCTGATTAAGCTTATGCTAACAATAATTCAACCTAGGGTTCATATTTGGAAAAATACCCATAGGTGAAATTTGTGTATTTTTGATGTTTTATGATAGAATATGAGGTTTTAAATTATGTTAGACAACTTGTGCTACTCGGTTTTAAGTGAAAACGAGTAAAAGCAGATAATCAGTAAAAATACCTATTGTTCACAACTATGTGTTAGAGTGAGAATTTGATGTGGTCGTAGAAGATAAAAATGTTCAGCATGTCATAAAACATAAGAATAAGGGCTGAAATTAAATTTCCGAGCCTAGGGGAAAAATTGTAATTTTGTAAAAGTTAGGGGGCAAAAATGTAATTTTTCCATAATGTGATCTTTGGATTGAAATAAATAGTATGAGTGCTAAATGACCTAATGTGTTGTTATAGATCAAGAAAGGCGTGGAATTGACCTCGAACGAGGGAAGGAAAAAGTTTTGGACTAAATCGCAAAATTTCCACATTTTGCACCAAGGTAAGTTTGTATGTAAACATTACATTATTTTCATTTACATTCTTATATTTCAGCCTATTATATAAATATACTAGCTGATGTTAAAATATAAATCGACTATTGGAGGAATGGAAATAAATAATAGAGAGAGATCCCGGTTGAACATTCAGAGAGATCGAATAAAATAGAGGGAGCGTAGCTAGGTCACATGTATGATGCTGAGTGCACATCATGTGTACAAGAAAGCTACGAAATACCATGTAGTAGCTAGGTCACATGTGTGATACGGGATGTATCCCATGTAGACAAGGGAGCTACGTAAGAGATAAATGTAGCTAGGTCGCATGCGTGATTCCAAGTGAAGGACACCATGTAGACAAGAGAGCTACGAGACAAATCGGCTAAGTCGCATGAGTGGTACTAAGTGTTCACCATGTGTACAAGAGAGCCGAACTAAATGAAGTATGATGGTGGGGCTGTGTGCTAAAACCATTAAATATCGAGGATTGATCCGAATTGTTCAACGGGATGGTTTTGTGGTGACGTTGTGGTTATGGACCTATACTTGTGATGAATGAATTGTGGTGAAAATGATTTGTGGTATATCTATATATGTAAGATAAAATGAGGTTAGCATAAAGAATGTGTGAAAGAGTGAAATTAGCATTAAAACTGTTTTGGACGGTAGCAGTGACGTGATTTTGAAAAATCACCAAAAATAGAAGAAACATAATTAGAGGTTGAATGAGATGTGAAATTAAATTTTAATGAGTCTACTTTCATATAAAAGAAACAGAACAAGCAAAGAAATTTTATATTTTGAGATATTTACAATTGTGTGTGACTTGCTCAGGATGAATATGTGACCCCCTGTTTCAACTTTGAAAAATCATTAAAAATTGTACAAAGCAAATTAAGAAATATAGTTTACATACCTAAATTCCTTATTGAGTATAGTTTTAAATGAAACAAATTTCAGGGTTATTTGAATTGTGTACTGAGAGAAATTCAATTCGTAGTGAACAGAGGTCAGACTAGTCGGGCTGTGTAACAGGGGAAACTTTAACTAATAAACTGTACTAATAGGCTGAACCAAAAATTCTAGAAAAAAATTAGAAAGAATATTTATGAGTCTAGATTCAGGGAAATTTTACGGATTTGAATTTCGAGTTTTGTAACTCGAGTTATGATTTATTTAGTGAACATAACGCAGGAAAGACAGCTTAATCAAAGTGGAGTGAATATTGAAATTAAAGCGGATATACTTGAGTTGTTGTGTAAACATATTAAATTCTTTAATTATTATTTACATACTTACTTACTAAGCTATAAGCTTACTTTGTTTTCTCTCTTTTGTCTTGTAGTATCCTCCAACTTGCTCAGGAGTTAAGGATCGTGAAGATCTGCCGCACTATCAATACTTTAGAGTATTCGAACTAAACATTTTGAATTATGGCATGTATAGTAGGCTTAATTATTTTGTTACGTGTTATAATTGCCTAGGTTTAAAATATTGGTTACAGTACTCGACCAACTACTTTGTACAAGCCATAGAAGTTGATTAATATTGTTCAAAACATATGTTATAACGATGCACTATCAAATTGGATGACATATTTCTATCTCGGTTTTGTTTAATGGTATGTATTATGTTCTAGTAATACCTCGTACCCTGTTCCGGCGACGGTAACGGGTAAGGGGTGTTACACTAGAAACCAAAAACATACCAGTTATGACGTCAGGTGCATTGCCCTCCTCTCGACGACGAGTTGCATACACCAACGCTGGCTGTCGAGCCTTAGCATTTTCGCCACCCCTGCCAGGTGCCCCTCTACCTCGACCATTACCATTTTTTCCCCTTCCTTGTCCTCGTCCTCTCGGTGGTTGTGGTCCACCTCTCACTAGTTGAGCAACCCTTTGTTCAGCAACTTGAACCTGATCTGTTTTCTGAGGACAGTCTTTGACTCTATGCTCTATAGATCCGCACCGGAAACAAGCACCAGAATGTTTCCGACACTCACCCATATGTATCTTCCCACAATTCCTACAACCCTGCGGTCTAACAAAGATTCATCGATCATCGCTCGAATCGGCTCCATTACCCTTGCTCTCTTAACATTCCTGTTCATACCACCTGAAAGTCCTGAATCTCTCCTAAAACGGTTCTGATCCTTCTCACGATTCTGTCTTTCTGTACGCTTCACTTCCTCAGCTATCCTAGCTTTCTCCACTAAAGCAGCGAAGTCACAACAAGACTTGAATTTGAGACAGCGAAGATGGTTGGAGTTATTGAAAGATTACGAGCTTGTTATTGATTACCATCCAGGAAAAGCGAATGTGGTTGCCGATGCTTTAAGCAGAAAATTACTATTTGCATTGAGAGCTATGAACACTCGGTTAAAGATATCAAATGATGGTTCGATTCTAGCAGAGTTAAGAGCAAGACCGATGTTTTTACAAGAGATTTCTGAAGCTCAGAAAAGCGATGAAGATTTGCAAGTCAAGAGAAAACAGTGTGAAGCTGATACGGGGTTAGATTTCAAAATCGATTCTAATGGTTTCTTGATGTTTAAAAATCAAATTTATGTACCGAAAAATAATGAGTTGATTCAAAAGATTTTGCATGAAGCACATAATGGTTGTTTGACGGTTCATCCAGGCAGTACGAAAATGTATAATGACTTGAAGAAAATGTACTGGTGGAGTGGAATGAAAAGAGATATTTCCGAGTTTGTATCAAAGTGCTTAGTTTGTCAACAAGTGAAAGCTGAACACCAAGTACCTTCGGGATTACTCCAGCCTATCATGGTTCCTAAATGGAAATGGGATCGGATTACTATGGATTTTATATCAGGGTTGCCGTTAACTCCGGGGAAGAAAAATGCCATCTGGGTAATAGTTGACAGACTGACTAAATCAGCTCATTTTATTCCGGTACGTACAGATTATTATCTTAATAAGTTGGCTGAATTGTATATCCGTGAGATTGTTAGACTTCATGGAATACCTTTATCAATCATTTCGGATAGAGATCCGAGATTTACTTCACGATTTTGGCAAAAGTTGCAAGAGGCATTAGGTACAAAGTTAAATTTTAGCACTGCCTTTAATTCACAAACTGATGGACAATCAGAGAGAGTAATTCAGATTCTTGAAGACATGCTCAGATGTTGCGTATTGGAATTTCAAGGTAGTTGGGAAAGATACTTACTGTTAGTAGAATTTTCTTATAATAATAGTTATCAGACGAGTTTGAAGATGGCACCTTATGAAGCATTGTATGGTCGTAAATGTCGGACGCCATTGTATTGGACTGAACTCAAGGAAAATCAAATTTATGGAGTTGATCTAATAAAAGAAACCGAAGAAAAGGTGAAAGTGATTCGAGATTGTTTGAAAGTCGCTTGGATATACAAAAATCTTCTCATGGATTTGAAACGAAAAGAAATCGAGTTTCAAGTTGGTGATAAGGTATTTTTGAAAGTGTCTCCATGGAAAAAAGTCCTTATATTTGGACGGAAGGGCAAGTTAAGTCCACGTTTTATTGGGCCGTATGAAATAATTGAAAAAGTTGGACCGGTAGCATATCGGCTACCATTACCACCTGAATTAGAGAAGATTCATGATGTGTTCCACGTATCTATGTTACGTCGGTATCGTTCGGATCCTTCACATATAATTTCACCGACAGAAATTGAACTACGACCGGATATGACTTACGAAGAAGAACCGATTAAGATTTTAGCTCGAGAGGTCAAGCAACTAAGAAATAAAAGTGTCGCTCTCGTGAAAGTATTATGGCAAAAGCACGGGATAGAGGAGACTACATGGGAACCTTAGGAAACTATGAGAAATCAATACCCACACCTGTTTATCGGTAAGATTTTCGAGGACGAAAATCCTTAAAGGGGGGGAGAGTTGTAATATCCCGAATTAGGGCCTAATCGGAATAGTGGTTTCGTGACCACAAATCCAAGATAGAAATAATTATTTTATAATTATTTTGATGTTTATGATATGATTGCATGATTGTGTGAAAATTTCGTGACGAAATTCTGTGCATAAAGTGCTTAAGTTGAAATTAGGGACTAAATCAAATAACTTGCAAAACATGCATTCTAGAAGTTTTTAGTATGAAATTACTTTGGAATATTAATGAGGAGGTCTTAAATAGCAATTTGACCAATTTCTAAAATTTTGGACAAAAATGAGCTTGTACATGAAAATTTTCAAAGAAAGGTATTAAGGGTATTTTGGTCATTTGCATATTAAATGAAATAAAATGAGAAAAATAACACAAAATAGTCATCTTCTCCATATAGTTGCTGCCGAATTTTGCTCTCTCCATACCTAGGGTTTCTTCAACTTTTAAGCCTTGATTGTAAGTGATTTTTATGCCCGTTTTTAATGTTCTTTACGTTTTTAGAATCCCGGTAGCTCGATTTAGCTTATGCTAGCAATAATTTAACCTAGGGTTCATATTTGGAAAAATACCCATAGGTAAAATTTGTGTATTTTGGTGTTTTATGATAGAATATGAGGTTTTAAATTATGTCAGACAACTTGTACTACTCGGTTTTAAGCGAAAACGAGTAAAAGGGCTTAATCGGTAAAAATACCTAATAGTCATAAGTACATGTTAGAGTGTGAAATTGATGCTGCCATAGACGGGAAAAATGTTCAGTATGTCATAAAACATAAGAAAATAGGACGAAGTTTAATTCCCGAGCCTAGGGGCAAAAGTGTAATTATGCAAAAGTTTAGGGGCAAAAATGTAATTTTGCCAAAGTTTGTATTAAATGCTGTTTTGATGAATGTATGTATTAAATAAGATTAATTTGGCATTATAGATCAAGAGAAATGAGATTCAAGTCGTGATCGAGGGAAAAACAAAGTTTACGAAGAATAGGCTCGATTGCTAATAATTTTATACCGAGGTAAGTTCATGTGTAAATGTAGTAACATAATTGTCATTTTAAGTAATTTAATGTTATTTATGTGATATGATGATTAATATCATGAAATATTATGCTTTATGGTTATTATTGAATAATATGTAAATTATGATTTGCTACCGAGTACCGGTTTCGATGTACCGTGGAAGACGGCAAAGATGTGTAATCAAGGAAAAAGCCCATTTGAACCTTGGGAATAGATTAGAATACAAGTGACATGTCACTAGGATGGTTGGGCATCCGAACTCGTTGAGTTGAGTCCAAGTTCACTTATGGATGCAAATGTTTGAGCTCGTTGAGATGAGTCCGAGTTCGTGAGATGTAACTAGGCATCCGAGCTCGTTGAGTTGAGTCCGAGTTCACTTATGGATGCGAACGCCCGAGCTCGTTGAGTTGAGTCCGAGTTCGCTTATGGGCGGGTTACATGGTAGCTTGGCTACATATGTGGCACTTATGTACAAACTTTCCGTGTATTCGAATTATATTCCGATGTGTTCAACGTGTGGATCTTAAGAAAATAAGGAGAATGCCTAAAACGAAGGTGACATGTTGGTAAGTGTGGTAAATGAGAAAATTTGACAGGTATGTGCTTAAACCCTCGGGTTGAAAACTTGGTAAGATGAAATCGTAGAAAGATATTAAATGTAAATGATGTTTTATGTGGGATTGTGTGATTATGTTACTTGCTATTTGCATGTGAACTTACTAAGCATTTATGCTTACTCCCTCCTTTTCTTTCATTGTAGTTTTGACAAGCCGGCTTGAGAATCGGGATAGGTCGAAGACTCGTTCACACTATCCGAAGGCTTAAATCGGTAAAATGACTTGTATATTTTGAATGTGGCATGTATGGCAAAATACTCACTTTGTGTAATTGATCTTATGATATGGCTATGGTTTGGCAAGAAAAGGGTTTGTAAATGATTAGCCATTGGAATGGCCAATCTAAGTCATATTTGATGTTATGTATGTTTAAAATGATATTTAGTCCATGAAAATCCTTAGTAAAGTGAAATTTGCCATAAAACAGAATCTGACAGCAGCAGTGATGTAAATTTGAAAAATTACTAAAAATAGTAGAAATGGAATTAAATGATGAGTAAGTTATGAAATTGAAGCCTAATGAGTCTATTTTCATATGGATTGAACAAAACAGGTATATGAATTATAATTTATGAGAAATTTGATTTTTCATGAAACAGGTCTAGAGTGATTTCTGGATCCCCTGTTCTGACTTTGGAAATTCACCATAAATTTTATAAAAATAATTAGAATTCATACTTTATATTTACAGTTTTCTTATTGAGTCTAGTTTTAGTAGAAATAAACTTCATAGTCATTGAAATTCTATACAGAGAGATATCTGATTCGTAATACACAGAGGGCAGAGCAGTCAAACCCTGAAACAGGGGAGACTTTAACTAATAAACTGTACTAATTGGCCAAACCAAAAATTCTAGAAAAAAATTCGTAAATAGATATATGAGTTTAGTTTTAGAGAAAATTTACAGAATTAGATTTTGAGTTTTGAAACTCGAGATATGAATTTTTAAGCGACTGTGACGCAGATTGCTAGCTTGACTGAAAATTTTAAAATTAAATTGTTTGAGCTGTTTAAGCAATGAATTAAGTCTGTTAACACCTTGTGTTCGACTCCGACAACGGTCTCGGGTACGGGGCGTTACAATGTATATTACATATTATTATATATTATTGTTTATTGTTATACTATTTGAAATATGCTCTAAGTTCTCATACTTTTCATACATTTGAAAGTTAGCTCTCCTACTATATTATTTGTTATATTTTATCTTATAATATATTAATAGCTTATATATGTATATCAATGATTAAACATTATAATAACATGTAATGTTATATCTTTTATTATAATTAGAGTTGTCCATGGGTCAGCCCACCACTCGAAAAATGGGAGTGATAAATGTCAAAAGTAACATATTTTAGCCTCATTCGTAGTGTATTTTTTAGTGATTATGTGACATTAATTGTGAAATATATACTCTTAATCCTTTAAATTCATGTTTTGAAGCTTAATAGAGCACTTGGGAGAAATAAGAGCGAAAAACGTGTGCAAATTAGAACATTGGAGCAGTTTGGAAGCTGGACACGGGCAATAGAGTTTCACATGACCATATGAGCCACACAGACGTGTGTCCAAGGCTTGTCGGTGTCGGGAGCCATGTGCACTCACAGCTAAAACTTCACACTCGGATTTCCATAAGGACTCTAATTTAAAGGAATTTTGGGACTTAATTGAATGCATAGTAAGTTGACGGACTCTACTAAGAATTTTGGGAAAATTTTGTGACTATTGGGTAAATAGTTAAGTTTCAATTCTGGTTTGGTTAGGATGGAACTGTCTGGTTCCATAGTTGCAGACACAATGATTACCAGTGATTGGCTAAAAGAGATTGGGAAACCATGTATAGGAGTTATATATAAATGAAAGTGGATATTCTTGCGATAGAAAATCCTCCTCAAATTTCTGTCTACAAATTTCTTCTTACTTGCATTGTCTTCTTCGGTTGTTCTAAAGAAGAGGAGAACTTAATAGAGCTCTGCATAGGGTAGAAGTTGTGAGAATTGAAGGCTGGAAGTTGAGGAATTGTGAAAATGATAAGCCTTCTAATCCTTCTATACTAGAGGATTCGAGGAAGAGAGAGAAAGAGTAAAGATTCCCTATTAAGTTTCTTGTAAAGTGGGTTCTGAGTTTTAAGGTTTAAATGCATTCAATTTAACCGATATAAGGTTATCATGCTTAGTTTCCAGGACGAAGGAGACTCTGGTGTTGGGATAAGCTAAGCTAACAAGGAAAAAGGATTTAAGGTGAGTTTTTGTACTCTACTTTTGGGTGATCAATGATGTAGTGTCTTCAGTTGAATTAGATTCGTGTCTATTCTGAGTTGTGTCCTACACCATGATTGTGTATGAAAGTGATGAAGGGGTATGTCGTGGATGCATAACCTCGTAAAAATATGTGAATGTTTGTAAGAATGATTGTCGATTGTCTGGTGGTTACCTCATGGTGTTTGAATATTTGGTGTACTGTGTGTTTATAAATAGCGCCTTACTTTTTTGTGAAATGCATGTTCATAGTATATATAAAGTACGAAGGAAATTGCCTTGTCGGAGTAGATGGAGATAGGATTAATTGGAGTATTTGACGGATGGGTGGATTGAAATGGGAATTCAAGGGAGTTAGGCAGGTCGTGGAATGATATCCATTGGCTCACTAGAGCAACACCATGATGACAGTTTATTAACTCCATGGAGCGGCACCGCGACAATGGTAATCATGTCCTTCGGGGTGACATCGTGGAAATGATTTATAGGTCTTTCAGGGCGATACTTCGAAAGAGATTTATTGTGTAAGACCATAGCTCGACTATGGCAACAAATAGAGTCTACCAGGACAATAAACATGGGGTTATATTGTGTGAGACCATAGCTTAGCTATGGCAACAAATAGAGTCTGCCAAGACATTATAACTGGAAACACAAAAATATATAGACGTTTTTAGTACCTTTTAAGCATTAATTCATGTAGTTTCCTAGTACTTTTTGTCAAAATTTATACATTAATTTTAAAAAAATTAATTTTCACTTAAATTATTATCATACTGAATTTTAATTATTTTTATAATAAATTTTCACAAATTTGGTTTATTTTCGACAATTTTGCACAAAAGGTGAAAATGGCTCGGTAGACACCTCGAAAGGCTCGAATCATTGGGGTAATTTTTGCATCAAATGAATCAAGAGCATGGCTAAATTATTTTCCAACCTAGGACGGTCCAATAATGATTATTATACATACTTTATATTTAATTTTTATCCAACATTAATTGTGTCAAAAATTAATATAAAGCCTAAAGAAAAAAGTGGCTCAATGTGCTAAGTATAGAAGACTGAACCACCAAGTAATTGGGCAGCCCAAAACCATCCTATAGTTGATCCAATCAGCTGATTTTCATACTTGTGAATCAGCCCTTGAGCTTCCCCTAAATGCTATTCAAACCCCTCCTCTTTTTGTGCCTTTCACTTTTTGCCTCAAGCTAAATATAGCAAAGTTTGAACATTCAAACTTGCTTAATGCATGGCTGGCCAAGGGAACTTGAATGGATGAAATTTATTTTATATTTTTAGTAGTCATTCCCACCTATAAATACCCCTCTTCCCTTCTTCATTTCATACACCATTCATTCCCATACATCTCTCTCTTCCATTCCCTTCTTTGTTTTCCTCTTTTTCTTGTTCATTCCCTTGTCAATTTCCCTATTGAAAAAGAGTTTTCATCCACCTTAGAGTAGAAGCATTCAAGTGTACATGAAGGCCTTGGATCAACAGAACAAGTAGACAAGGAGAGGAGTGCACTAGTTTCGCTTCAGAGAAATATTGGATTTGCTTTCTAGTTCCCTTTTCTTTACTTTTCTTGTTTATGTTGTGATCATGAACATGGATATTTGTTATATTGTTATTCTTGATTTAATTAAAATGACTTAAGTTTAATTCGTGTTAGATTGATTACATTCTGTCCACTTAAATTATTATAATCGTGTTCGTTTTGGAGTTCAGGGTGAGATAAGGGGACAAGGTGAGGATTTGTAATTATGGTGAATTCAGAGTTAAACATTACCAACTGCCATCAATCCAAAAAGGCAAATATGAGTATCAGGGATAAGGCATATCATAAATAGGGTATAAGGAAGTTAGAAACATTAACATGCTGGGGTAAGACCTATATGAGAATACCTCTAGGAAGATCATGGCTATGACCAATCCAATGATTAGGTCCACCAATACACAGCTCCAAGAAAACAAGGCATTCGCTACGCCAACTAAGTCTGTGTATTTTTCTACGGAATATAGGAAGTTTAACTTTGTGCTTAAAATATCATTCTCTTAAAATTGAAGCAGTACACCATGAAATTTTTATGTACGATCCTCACTAAGTTCTTCTGAGCTTATGAAAATTACTGTCTGAATACAGGGTAATTAAAGACTCTGAAATCAAGAGAAGGGACCAAGCCAGACTCCGTCAGAGTGAAGAATTGGAAGCAGTTGTTGTATCATGTACATAGAGAGGCACCCTAGAAGCAATGCCTCAAGGTTTAAGTTAATTATATATGTATTTGAAATTAATTTAAAGTTGGTATTCTGCTGTTGGAAATCTAAATTTGTAAGAACTTATCACTAGTTTAGTACGAGTTTTAATATATTGGGGTTTTGAATTTAAATGTTTAAGAGTGTAATTACAACAGAACTAGAAACATCGTAAGTTATTTGGGTCCTTGTCTTATCTAGTACCCGAACCTATAGAACGAGTCGGGTATACGACGTTATATAAAAGTTTCAATTTATAGGTTTTTTGGCACTTTAAGAAGGTATAATTAAGGAAATAGAAGAGGAGGGAAGCAACTATCATAGAACAGTAAGAAAATTACTCGAAGAACACCATCAAGTTGATTTTCGAAGTAATTTTCCATCAAGATTCAATAGTGCAAGTTTATTTCCAAGAGAGTTATCATGGATTTCTTTTATTTTAATGTTTCTATTGTATTTTTTTTGTTTATTCTTGCAAGTATGAACTAATTTTCTAAATACCTAGGTGAGATGAACCTTAGGATGGATTCTATTGCTTGACTTCTAGTTTTATACAATAAAACCTTATTTCTTTGTTTTCAATTATGAATGCTTAATTGTTCTTGGGTTGATAATTCTAGAGTATTAATCCATGTTTGATGTGCATAAGTTTAAGGTTGAATAGACCCTTCTTGTGATTAGATCTTGCATAATGGAATAGAGTTGCATGCAATCCTAAAAATAAGATGACATAAATCTGCTGGATTAGAGTCAAATCTAATAGGGAGATCTATGGAGCAAATTAATGTGATAATAGGGATTTTAATTAGAAAGAAATTCCAATTAATCAACCTAGAATTAGTTGCTCTTATGCTCGAAAGAGATATTAACATAAATTAAGAATTTCTACGAATCAAAGAAACTAAGAAAAGAAATTGCATGAATTAGATTGAGAATTATAGATGAAGTTTAGGTGAATTCTTACCTAGGTATTGTTTTGTCACTTGGTTGATATTTGATTATTTTTGTGTTTATTTATTTGACGCATTCGTTAATTAACTTAGTTAATTTTAGTTTTACTCAATCTTTTGAATAGGTTAAATAATAGGAAAACGATAATTACTAGTAATTGTAGTCCTTAAGGGAACGATATTTGTGCTCACTGTAACACCCCAAACCCAACCCAGTAGTTATGGTCGAATTCAGAAAGCTACATTGGCCACCATAATGGCCCAAAAAAACTTTCTTGATTTAAAACGTATTTTTTTAAACCATTTGCACAGTTTGTTCAAAACTAGTAAAATTGAATGTTCAACTTTATTTTCAATCTCATTTCAAAAATCATTTGTCTAAGAAAATGGCCAAAATAAACTTTCGGAATTTTGAAAAAATATGTTTTAAAACTATTGGCTTATCAATTCAAAACAAATGAAATAAAGCGTTTATTTTAATTTCATAAAACCATTCAAATTTCAGGAATCAAAATAAATAATATCTCAATTGTAGTCATTCAATCATTTATTCAAAACTATTTCAGATTTTCAATCATACTTTTAAATCATTTGTCTTTTTGTTCAAAATTGAGGAACTTGGTTACTCGTCATTATTTCAAAAATAAAAACATATTAACAAAATAAATCAGATGTCTTTAGAAAACTCATTTGTAAACATCAATAATTTTGAAAACTAAATAATTTTGAAAACTAAGTATAATTTTATTAAAAACTCATTTTTCAAAAATGTAGCGGAAAATTGTGCTATTGACAGATTCTATTTTAAAAATCGAGTTTCAGGCGAAATCTCATCAAATACTAATTTATGCAGTTTTTAAAACTTAATGTCATGCAAATAATTTATGCAAATCAGAATGAAAAAATCTCCAGAATAAAGTCTCATGCAATAGTCCATACACAAACTTATTACAAACCTAAAATATCAAAATAAAATTTAATTACTTTAATTTAAAAAGACTTCCGAGAAACTCCTTCAAATGCCATCATCAAATGCTAACCTCGGGGTTATTTGTAACATCAAAAAACTATAGGGGGTGAGCTCAGTGTGAGGTTAACATAAACGCAATCACATACACATAAACATACACGATATACAATCATAATAATCATATAAGTTTCATATAACTTAATATTTCACACTTATACTATGCATGATCATGTTAATGCACATTTTGTAAAACAATGCAGATTTTGTGAAAACAGTCTTACCCATATCCGCTACACACCAAAATTGAGCTCCCCAGAACTCGTCCATCTAATAACACACCAATTGTGAACAGTGCCACAGTAACGCAGATAAACTGCCAATAATTTCCACCTTTCACATATCCCACCCCATGCATGTGTTATGGCCAAAATCACTCAAAATCATATAGACATGTTTAACATGCAAATCACATATGTACACATGGTACCAAAATTCGCATTTTATGATCATGTGAATATCACATATGCCATATGATCACATAACATGAGAATGAGATTTACATTTTTTTTTTCAAATCAATAATAATCATCAATATCACATAACATGTTTTTCACAACATATACGGTTTGGAAAACACTTACTTGACATAGTTCAGAACGATGGGTTTATCTTTCTTTATGGATACATAATGTATCCTCATCAAACAACATAATTTAAACAAATAATATTTTATCAATATAAAACAAAGACTTAATTTTGTTTAGTGTTAAAACTCACACCTAATCATAGTAATTCCAATGCGGAAACTCCTTCTAACGCCCACTTCTCTATTTAATTAGATCTATCTCAGATCTAAACATAAAACGAATAATCCATCATTAAAACACCCTTGATAAATCTTTGATAAACAATTACGCTTTGGCTTCTATGACAATACTTACTCTTTGTTAATCCAATATGATTCCACTCTTTGAATCATAGGAAATTACACGCTTGAAATTGATCATTCAAACAAGAAACACCAAGTTAGGAATATGTCATTCGGTCACTATATTGGGATTAAGAGGTTTTGAATAAAGTAAATATTCCAAATACTTACAATCTCACTAATTGGGAATTGATACGGAAGAGAAGATGACTGAGATTTGGGAGCAATAGCCACAAAATCAAAGATATCCAATACTAAGAAGAACTAATAGGCAATAATAAATAATCTTACTATGATAACTAATAAAATCGCTATAGAGAGGAAGCGAAAACACTATTATTTTACAGTTGTTTTCACGGTGGTGGATGGCGACAGTCACAATGGCGGACAACAGAAAAGAGAAAGGTTTTTACGCTTGCGAAAAGGAGGAGAAAAGAGAAGAAAGAGGAGAAGAAAAAATTAGTATTAAAAATCAGTGGTGCAAGGTGGTTGTCACGATGCAGGAGGGCGGCGCTAAGGGTGGCGATGGAGAAAATAGAGGAAAAAAGTGGCAGTAATATGGAGGTCCGATGGTGACGATGGTGGTTTGAGGAAAAAGAGTGGTAGAGGAGAGTAGGAAAATAATACAAATGGTGGTTGATGGCTAAAACAAAAGAAACAGGGAGGAGCGAAGGAAGAGGTGGCAAAAATGAATAGGAAAACAAAAGATGGACAACCAAAGGTGTCATTCACCTTGTCCAGGTTCAATGTATGATACACAAGGTAAGGGTGAAGAAAATAGGCATGTAAAAGGATAAAATGAGCAAAAAGGAGGTCATGTGAGTGAAAAGGGGGTTTAATGAGGGAAGGTTGACTCACACACAAGTAACGAAATTTTCCCCATGCATGGTAACTAGGTTGGACGACAAGGAATGTTCACACTAGCTAAAGTTGTCAAAAAAATTAAATAAAAATTTGGGAATATGGGGAATTAAACATAAAACCTTTAAGAAATTAGCTAAGCACTTAACCACTTAACCACATTACTCCTTATAATCATTTTAATAGAAAATATTTAAAAACAGGGGATGACCTTTGTTAAGGGTTTAAAACAAAGTTGTACCAAATAGAAATTAACGAGAGGGAAGGAATTCAAATTTAGATCATCGAGGACAGCTCCACCACTACTCAATCATTATAATTGGTATTTATTTATTAATGAGAAAAATATCATCTAAATAAAAAAATTCGATCATGACCACTCTCGGTCCATTAACTCAATTTCTGCTAATCCAATTTTTGGGATGTGACACTCACCATAACTATACTATTAATTGATAGTTGCACTTGCTTTAGTCGATTTATTAGTTAGTTTAGTAGACATCAAGAAGGGCTTGGGTAAAAATATAGGCCCGAAAAATGGGCTTGAGAAAAAATAAAGCTCGTTTAGAAAATGGGTCGAGCCTCAGGTAAGGTCTTTTTGTCCCGATCTTGGCTCGACTAGGCTCGAATTTGCAATTAAAAAATCATGTTTTTTGCTGTTGTTTTGCTATTGTTTTTCTATGTTTTGTTGTTTTCTCACTTTTTGCCACTGTTTTGCTAGTATTTCACTATTATGTTACTACTATTTTATTGTTAATGTTAGGATATTGTATAACACTTGTTTTATTGTTAATCTTACTACTATTTTAGAGATATTTGCTTATTAAGTTGCACTTATCTTAATGTTATTTAAGTATAAAAACCTTTTTTAATTTTTTTTTAATTTATTTAGAAACATTTATTTTAATATTGTGTATTTGGCGTATTATATATATTTTTAAAATTTATATAAAAATTAAAAAATTAATACGAGCTAGTTGGGCCCAGATCTTAGCATTTTTATCTGATTCAGGCTTAAGAAAAAATTTAGGCACATTTTTTGGGCCGAGCAGGGTCTGAGCCTATTAATTAGGCCTAAAATTTTATTAAGACACAACCTGAGCCCAGTCAAGTACATGGACAACTCTAATTATAATCCATATTGCAATAATAGTTATACATGATAGAAGTACATTATATGTTACCTATTGTATATTATTATTTATTATTATACTAATTAAAATATGATCTAAGTCATTATTTTGGTACATTTAAAAGTTATTCCTCTTACTATATTATATAATGTTATGTTATATCATATCATATCATATCATATATTTATAGTTTATATATATATATCCATCCATCGATGATTAAACATTATAATATCATGTAACATATCAATTTAGAATCAAGGTAATCAATTTCGGTAATAGTTATAAAATATATTATTATATTATCATTAAAGATTAGTTTTAAAGCATTTAATAATTATTAATTTTATATATTTATTATACATATATAATATAATATTAAAAATATTTTATATTAAATTAATGTTTTTAAAAATTTATTTCACTTTATAGTTTAATATAAAAAATTATTTTTAATTATTTTTCCTATTAATAAAATTTTAATATATTTTCAAAAAAAATTATTTTTAATTTTAATTTTATTTTAAGTAATAACATAAAATTATGTTAATATCGAATTTATCTCTAACACAAACCAGATCGGTCTTGGGCTCAGATCTATTACGAGCTCGGGTTTCTCGGGCTTGGCTCTATTACAGGCTCAAGTTTTCTCCCCTCCTGCTTTTTACTAGTTACAGCAAAATCAAACAAGGGAAACCCACAAAAACATCCAAAAATGCAGCATCTTATTTCGAGTGCCTGTAGTCTCGTATGGTCTGTCAAGTCTGTTAAAAAAAAGTATCAAAACAGATGCTAATATGCTTTACAATTACAGTATCGATCGCAACAAAATAAATACTACAGCTACTGTACATGGATCTGACAGGGGATTTCAGCTCCAGCCTCTTGGATAAGACTTATCCAAAGCTTCCCATGTCATTTACAAAGGAGATATCTATCATCAAAGGAAACAAAAGGATGAAAAGAAAAAAATAAAATAAGAAGGCTATGCCAAGTAATTGTATATTTGTGGGTTGTTCTTGTCCCGCTCCAGGTACTCCCTGTCAATGAGAGATTCGATCCTTTTCTTCAAATCAGCCGGTTTTATGGGAAACTTGAGCTGTTCAATAAAAGAAACTTATTCTCAATACAAGTACGTTCAAATGTAACTTAAAAACACATTATCCACTTTGATGTTTGATCCCTTTGTCTGGAGATCATCAATTGCAAAGGGTACAGAAGAGTTGTACTGGCATGAATGCATGAAAACTCTTTGATAAAAACCAACTTCCACTTTCATTTATTTTTGGCTACGATTGTGACCAGATGTTTTACTCGGAACTCTCTAGAGATATGTTTGTTAGAATGAAAAAGATAAGAAAATGCTTACCTGTTGGAAGAGTTCAGTTATCAGAAGAGTGTGACTCAACACCTTCCTGGTCTTCATTATCCGAACAATAGCAGCATCAACCTGCAATAAATCAAGCAACAATCCGTATGTTTGGTTAAGCTGAACATGAGATAGCCTTCTGTTTTCTTATTTTACATTTTTTATGGATGGATAAAAAGGGAGTGAAAGCTGAACCTGATATTGACGGTCTTGAAATACTCTTTCAGTAGTGCTTGTGTTCTCCTCCACTGTCTCTTTCATCTGGATAGCATTTACCTGCATTGCAAAAGGAAAGGTCAACTTGATGCCTTATCACGTCAGTGAAGCAAATTCACCAAAACCTTCTATATGGTAATTCAGCGGAATGGCATAGGAATAAGCATGACAGGAATTCAGTTTGATCTTTCAAAAAAGTATTTACCAGCCGGCATCTTGGAATTGCAAATAAATGTACCTTTATACGATAGAGAGGAGCAGTAAATCCATCATTGAAAATAAATGAGTCATTATCTTCTACATCCCTCCCTTTTGGCAACTGCGACACACATTCAGAAAAGGGATAAAGAAAATGAAATGAAGGAAAACAAATATCATACCAACTAACCAGCACAAAAGGCATGGTAAATGGGTAAACCTTTTGTAGGACTCTAACTTTCCCACATGCAAGGGACTGCAAGGTCCTTCTCAATTCCTTGTCCTCTATGCCAGTAGAGTCCTTAATGTCTTGAAAGCTAAGCTTTTGGGCATCGTTAAACAACATCAGAACTACAGTCTAGAGGGAAAATGGAGAAAACCCAGAAAAATGTTAGAACTTGTCTGCTCCTAGAGAAAATTCGAAAAGAGAACATAGTGATAGAATAATCGTCACTGAGACAGCAAGAGACAAACCTGGAATAAGGAAACCGCCAGCTCCTTTTTACCTTTTGGAAAATCAGCTTTCAAGACACAATGACCTAATGAATTTTGCCACATTAGGCGCCTCCCACTGTACTTACTCAAGTAGAACTCCTTAAAGATGTCCTGTTACACCAAATTCTCAAAAAGTGTTACAATTAACTTTTTTTACAGGTGTCTAACAGTTGACATTTCATCCCAAAGACCAAAGCAAACCTGATAGACATTAAGTTCATGAGGAAGCCTAACATCCATGGGTGGATACGTCGGCCAGTACCTGCACCGTCCAGCAACCAAAATAGAATTAAATACCAACAAAGTAAAATACCTGGACAAGAAATTAATTAATCATGCATTTATGGTTTAATTCAAATAACAATGAAATAAGATTTACCCGGTTGTCAAGACATGAACGCTCATCTCAATTCCAGATGGAAGCTTTGTTCTGGCCTGGGATGACTGCTTGAAGGATTCATTTATCTCCTTTGATAGTTCAATATCCTGTATAAAAATCACAAGAATTCACATTCAATACAATTAAGGTTCATTTTGCAATTTATATAACGCATCAAAGAAAACAGGCATGTATATCCACACAGAAGAGAAAGAATTCTGCCTGAAAACTGATAACAGACATTTAAAATGAAAGAATCCTCCAAATTCATCCTCTCACGTCAAGTTCCATAGATAATTTCCAGAAAGAGCAAGAACTCTTTGAGATAAAACCACAAACAGAAAGATCAATCCAAGAACATGAGGTGATTTAATTACAACAAGTCCATAGCTCTCGTTAAAAAGAAAAGGCCCATAGTTCTAATCTGTGGCAACGATTGCATTAATATCACAATCAAATTTATCTCATATCACTATTTTCCTCAAACTGGAATTCAAGTGCAAGTTGCAATAGAATCCAGTCACATAGAAATAAGTATTAGACGAAGTCCAAACATTTTGCAGATTGTTGAACCGGCCTTGACCAATAGCCAAGTAGGTAATCCAAGATATAAAAGATCAATTCTCTTGCAATCCTTTTCTTCTCTTCTCACATGATTCTATTACTTCAATAATTATTTGCATATTCTATCCTCAGCGAACAATTAATTTGCTAGATATTATTACATACTAATTGCAGGATTAATTAATTAAACTCAAGGTGCGAGGGACAACGATTTGGAGTTAATAACACTACCAAAGGAGGAAAAATATCCTTAGCGGTTATTGGAGTTACTGGATTGCCCATGTTTACAGAACCCAGAAGGAACAAGTTCAGTATATCCAAGATTAGGAATTCTAACGGCAACATATATTGAAAACATTTCTAGGAAAAGTTTATATAAATAGATATAGTGGCAGACCTTGAACATTCCTTCAAGTTTGTTTGTAAATTGACTGCCACACTCAGTCTTCAGCTGCAGCATCATAACAATGTAACAATTCAATACAATCTTTAGACGGAAAAAAATACCATTTTGTTAGAGTTCAACCTAAAACCAATTGGTAATAGGTGGAGGAGTTCAACTTTAATTCAAGGCCACTGGAAATCTGATACTTACAAATGTGGGATAACACCACTTAACACATTTGATTCAAAAAAGACTATACTGACCTTAGTAATCATAGATTTCTCTGCGTCAATAGAAGCACTCTTTCCTAGAAGCAGCCTTTTTGCAAGATCTTTCTTATAAAATGCTTCAAAGACATCCTTGCCCTTGATTACCAACAAAACATCATTCAAATCTCTAGCATTAATTTTTAGTCGATAGAAAAAGAAATAAAAAAAAAAGAATACTTTTATTTGACACAAACCTAAATATAACATTTCTTATTGGGAAAACATGAACTATACCTGGATGAACCTAAATAAAACCAAAGCTTTATCAAGTGTACCCTCTAACTCCTCTTCCGAAGTACCCTTATTACCAGAACGAAGCTTTTCATCCAGGAACTTTGCAATCAGCTCAGCAGGTCGGTTCTATTAAATATGGCACAATGTTGAACCATCAGTTGTTTTGAAAATATGGTAATCTAAAATGAGGAATATTACTTAACAAGAATGTAGTTTAAAAATAAAATGATCTCCCCATATAAAGGACAAAAGATGGCAACCTGACGAAGATTAATTAGATGCTCAAAGGAATCCTTGATGGTGTTGCCAAATGCCTCATTCTTGGAAAAGCTTTCTTCCCATATTGAGTCAAGCGAAGCTTTGAATTCTAACAAGGAAGGCACCATATCCTTGTCTTTCTCTTCATCCATGACAATGACTTGCCCAGTTCTCCGAATATATGAACTTATTGCCTGCCGGAGTGATTCAAGAGCATTGACCCTTGAAAACAGTGAGTACATTCTCTGAAGGTCCTCAATACGACGTCCATCCATCAGCATCACAAATCCCTGTGGAAATTAGAAATATATAAAATTATTAAAATTATGCAAATACAAGCAGGTATTCAAAGTTCAGTGAATTGCGGTCACACCTTATCAAGAATAGCAGGTATATGCCGTTCAAGTAGTTGCTTTTCTGCTGTTGCTATAAGTGGCTTTCTTGTAAGAGCATCCAGGTAGAGTACACATCTTTCATGTTCTTCATGCAACCTCATCTGCATTAATACACCCAATATATCACAAACATAAATTTACCATAATTCTTTAGAGGGATAAACATGCATATTCCACACAAAAATGGAATAATATGATATATTCACATTGTTATTAGAAGGATAAAATATGTACAATTCAAAATACAGAGCACCACTGCACCAGTCACTGCTGATTGCAAACATAAAATATGAAAAGCACCTCTACATGCTTCAGGTAATCTGGAACATCAGATTGCTGCATGTATTTCATTCCTTCGGCTGCATAAAACTCAGACGTGCACTCCAGGAATGGCTTCTCAAAGCTTTCAGAGTAAATACCTAAAGCAGTAAACATCTTCAAAAGATGGTTAAGGAGAGTCCTATCAACCGCTTCACCTAGCCTGCATGATCAAAAACAGAAAAGCAGTGGGTGGGTTCGAAGATGCAAATTCAATAAACACAGGAACATCAGAATTGAGCATCTGACATCATTCACAAACTTAGGTGGCTAACTCAAAATAACAAGAGAAGATGTATGAGATTTAAAAGCAATAAAGCAACATGATAATGAATTCCCCAACAATTTCTGGATATTTCACAAAATAATTGTATCTAAAGATGATTAAAATGAGCTACAAAGAAAATGATTGACAGTAAGCTACAGTTAAATTGATCAGACATTCTAACCAGCCCTTCAAGAGACTTCTTTCCACAATAGAAATATGTAACCACCTCTTTCTAGCCTTTTCCAGGTAACTAGAATCTTATGACATAGGCTGGTAAAACCATAGAAGTAAACCAAAGAAGGGAATAAGGACATTAAAACAACTTATGAGTTAATTCAACTTGACTGATACTCAACATGTTGCAGGTTGACTTTTTCAATTTTTACCACCACTAATTCTTGTGCAGAAAATACAGCCTGATATCAATTTGGTTTGAAGACATTTAAAACATGCTGAACATAGCATTAGTTCATCTATTACACTTTCATCTGCCAGTACAATAGCAACCAATGGGGTATTTTTTTTTTTTCAATTTAATATTCGTTTTCACCCAAGACACCAAAAGATGGATGGTTCATCCTTAAGTTTTGCAACACCTAATGATACCCAATTTGTTACAATATCCATCTATAACTATCATGCATCTTTCGCATAGGTCAGGTTGAGACTTTGAACATGAAAAAAAAAGACTATGGTAAAGGAGCTGTATATTTCAAATTAAAATTCATTAGAATTACCTCTCACCCTCAATCATTCTCAAAAGACCTGTGACAGTTTTGTGCTCAACTTCAGGAGCCATGGAAAGATGTTTACGGAAGAGCTGCAAGCCCATATCCCACAATGAACGTACATTCGGGGTTTGTTTAACATATGTTCTGTCTAGATACAAGGCTATACCACGAATCATTAACATCTGATCACAAAGATCTTGCCAACATTTCTCAACAAGTGACAAGAAAACAACCAAATCTGGGCTTTGCCCAACCAAAGATCTTAGTGCTGAAGATATATGTTCTTCACACTCTTTTTCAATGCGTTGATAAAGGCTTCCCCCCATCTTGTGCAGGCAAAGATCATTGACAGCCTGAAGAGAGCATGTTCAATTATCAAGAGGCAATATTGCTCACGTTGCAAATGGCAATAATAATCAAAATAGAGAAAAGAAGAATATGTGAGACTTGCCTGGTAAAGCTTCTCCAAGTCGCAAGAATCTGGTCGCTTCAAAAATATGGCAGTAATGGCTGACTTCAGCGTTGCCCATGTCTCCACCTCAAAATTCGTAGGCAATGTTGGTTTTGCTGAAAAAACCAAGACAAGAAGTTAAAGTTGTATCAGAAACCTTCCTAAACATGGTCCTAAATAGCTTTCTTGAAAGCAATGCCCTTCTAGTTTCCTACAATTAGTACATGTAAACCACATAGAATCGGATGTAATTTGATTTGAAAATATAAAACAAACTTCAATCCTCATTACACTTCCTCGCAAATAAACTTACTAATAATAGTCACCAGCTAAATAAAATCGATTTTTAGTTGTTTAGGAAGAACTGGTTATACTTATGCAAGTATGCATCATAGATGCTTACAGAAAATGGTCTAAAAGAGGACAGTAATGAGCTTTTCAAAAAGCTCAGGGGTTTCAGAGGATAGCTCCAAACCACATTCACGCAACATGTTCCCTTGATAAATTAACAGAGAAGGCCAAACTGAAAAACCACCCAAAAAGGAAGTAAAGAACGTTCAAAGCTTTCAAGTAGAGCTACATAAGTAGTAGTCCCGCATCTCAAAGGTAAAAAAACATAAAATGTAACAAGGATTTTGCTAACCAGTGTACTGATGGCACTCTTTGCGGTTACTATATATAGTAACATCTTTCATCAAAAGCACTGAAAATGATGAAACTATCCTAAAGGCACTCATTTAATAAAACCCTTTAAACTAACAAATCAAGCAGGACCCTGACCTAGTTTAACATGAATAATCTTGCCTCCCAAAAATCGATGCCAATTTCAAATTATAATAAATAAAAGGTAAAATCTTAGCAAATGGTTAAAATCATGACCGCATTACACTGGAAAAAATGAACACTTCTGATGATCAGCTAATAGACCTCAATGAAACATTAGGTAAAAGCCAGGATAGGATTGAAAGCGCTAGCCTACGAATAGATCTCAGTAAGACAAGAAACAATAAAATGATTTAACCCGTAGCAAGGTCCTAATTTCTAAATTCACCTCCTATAATCCCTAATTTTTCATTCCAAAAGCGACCCAACAAACAAAGTCACTCAAATTCTAAGACCAACTCTCAAATCAACTAAATAGGGCAACTTTACAAATGACCCAGAAAATAAATTTCACAAAAAAGAAAAAAAGAAGAGAGAGATCAAGAAACAAGAACCCAACCTTTAACGAGTTTGATGACAAGCTTTTTGGCAGGTTGAGGAGGGGTAGCCTTTTTGCGAGACAAATTAGCGGCGGCGGGAGTACGAGCATCGGCGGACTTGGAATCATCGTGGAGAGGCATAGATGAAGGGTCAAAAAGGACGTTGTTATCGTCTTGGTTGTTATGGTGGTGATGGAGGCCGTTTCTGTTTGGGTCGAGGGAGCAAGCAACGGCTTGGGACTTGGCTTTCTTCATTGGAGGTTGGAAATGAGGCGAGGAAGAAGAAGAAGCAGTGGCGTTGGTTATAGAGCGTTTGGTGGGGGGGAGAGACATGAAAGTGATCAACAGAGCATTGTAAAATCTTCAGCTCCTTCGCTTCCTTTTGATTTGGGATAATGTTGCCTTAATAATGCCTTATACACACAGGAAAAAGAAGGAAGATTTGAGAAGGCAGCACATCAAAGCAGCAAAAGATAAAAACTTGAGAGTGAGAGAGCAAGAGAGAGAAATACTATAATAAAAAATGGTTTTCTTTTTCTTTTTTTCTTTTGTAGGTTTTACTTATTTTTCTTTTAAGCGAATGAAACAGGTCTGCTTTTTTTCTTTTTTTTGATGGTTTGGTGGTGCAGGCTTAATATTTTTCCTTTTTCTTTTAATTCTAAATATTCGGGATTTTTTGTGGCTGTCTCTTCCAATTAATACCTACTAAGTACAACCTGCAATTTTTTTTCCAGCTTAATGGTTTTGATTAGTTTAAATAAAATTATATTAGGCAAAAATATATTTTGTTAATTGAACTTAAAGAATCTAAACATTTTTATCTAATTAGATACCTAAATTTGGTGTTAAGATTCAATTTAGTACTTAAAGTTTTTTTCTAATGCAATTAAGCATCTAAACTTGGCTTTCTAGTTCAAATTAGTACCTAAATTTGGCCTCATAGTTTAAATTGACTCAAATAAGTCATTTATCGTAACTACTAATTTGGATCAAAAACTCAAATTCAGGTATCTAATTAGATAAAAAAAACTTTAAGTACTAAATTGGACATTAAAGTCAAGTTCAAAGATCTAATTGGACAAAGTTAGCCAAGTTCAGGTATCAAAATATATTTTCTCATTATATTATGACACAAATCTATATCTATAATTATAATATATATATATATATAAATGTGCGAGTTTGAAAAAACTTTTAAACTAAAGATAATAGCCTTTATTTTCCACCATGTTACTAAATTTACATTTAAAAATACTTATAATATTTAATTTTAAACTATAGTTTTAAAAAGTTGAAATAAAATTAAAAACTGATAAGTACACATTTAAAAATAATTATAATTTAATAGAAATTATGATAATTACATATTTAAAAATAATTAGAATTTAAATTACAATTATTAATTAAAAATTGTACTAATTTTAAAATAGAGTTACTACTTGAATAGAACTCTAAGCATGAAATATAGAAAAAAAATTGAGATAATTATAAAGGCTAAATGCTCAAATTAGGTTTCAACCTTTTAGAGGTTGCTCACATAAGGGTCAAACCTTTCGAAATACTCATATAAAGGTCTAACATTTATAAAAATGTTAAAATAAGGATTTCTCATGCACTTCAATCCAATTTGAGTAGAAATTAGGTGAATTATAATGTATTTAGAATAAAATACATGACAGTTGTATCAAATATTGCTTGAAAATAAAAGAAAAAAAAATCAAAACATAATTTGAGATCTAATATACAACACGTGAGAAGCCCTTATTTGAGCACTTTCAAAAATGTTTGGCTCTTATTTGAACACTTTCAAAAACTTTTGTCCCTTATTTGAGCACTTTGAAAAGTTTGGCTTTCAATTGAGTATTTTTGTAGAGGGCAGACCCTTATATGAGCATTTTGAAAGGTTTAGCCATTATGTGATTAACCTTTAAAAGGTTGGGCCCCAATTTGTAACCTAAGAGATAAGATTAAATAGTGTTTAAATCTTTTAAGACTCTCATATTGTAGATAAGTATTAATATTGGTTGTCAATCTAATTTAAATTATACCGTTGGATCTGAGGGAGCTCAGCTATAAATAGAGGTTTTCTCCCTCATTTGTAATCACTCACGTGTACTTCATTTAGAGTAATTGAATACTTTTGAGAGAATTTACTCAAACATCTTGTGTGCATTGTTTTCTTGTGCCATTTTTTGTTTGTTCATTGCTTTTTTGCTTTAGTGTTTGCTTCCACGAGTTTAGATTCTCAGAGAATTTTTTTGAGAATTCTTACCTTTAAAGAGTTAGGCTAACTTAGGTGGATTTGAAGAAAACCAATCACCTAAGGTCGCGCATTTTGTCAAACTAAAGTTCTAGCATCATGATTGTTAGTATCAAAGTCACAGTTTATTTAGGCACTATTGAGATGGGAAACAAAGTTAAAGATCCTAGTGTCTCGATGGAGACTCGTGAGAGGGCCAAGGAAGTGAGTAGATCGAGGGATATGATATTGGCTATGAAAGGTGGAGTACTAAACTTAAGAAATCCGTGGGTGGAATTTTTCTTTGAAGTTAAGATGTCTTGAGACAATGTGTAACACCCCAAACCCAGCCTAGACGTTGTGGCCGTATCTGGTGATGTCACATGAAAAGGGTTTTCAAAACTAAGTCGTCGCAATTAAACCATTTCAGTTCATTAGTTCACATTTATTCTTAATAGATTTCAAAACGTTTATGCATCTCTTAAGTTTCTATATTCATTATCAATACATTAATTTATTTGCCTAAAAGACATTTAGAGCTGAAGCTTTAAAAAGAAAAGTTGTTTTTAAAAAACTGTTGCTTTTGATAAAATCTGAGTTATCACGTTTTGCAGTTTTAAAATCATAAAAGTATAGTCTAACCCGAATCAAAATAAAATAGTCTGTAAAGGCTGTATTACAAAAATATAACCCAGAATAAAAATAAACCGAACATAAAAATTAAAACGTAATCATAACCAGTTCAAACATGTGGTCACCGAGAGGCTCTACTGCACCAATCCGCCTAAGACTGTGGATTACCTATACAGAATAAACAGAGAGGAGTGAGTTTATGTAAACTCAGTATGTAACCCCACAGAATTAAGCATGCACACAAATAGAATATCAGAATCAGTCAAATACAAAAGCGGGCCTAAGCCTATTATAGATACAGATGTAGGTTCGGGCCTAAGCCCATCTCAGATACAGATATGCAGATCAGAATCATAAATCAGATAACAGAGTCCTACCCCCATCCTCTACACACCATCTCCGACCATCCCTACACACCATGTGGGGTTTAAAACACCCACCTAGCCCTACACACCATATTGTACTGATACGGTACATAATAGATATGATGCAGTTATGCTGCCAGATAATAAACATAATCGCCTTTCAGAACACTTCCTCCAATATACATCATCCTATCCCCAATAACAAATATAGAAATATGCAAATACAGATAAACAGTTTAACATGCTCACATGCTTACCTATAAGCATACATAAACAACAGATATACAGATAATAAAGTAAGTAGGCATGCATCAGTATCCTAATCAAATCAGTAAATCAATCAGTCAGATCATAAATTTAGGGTTTATTTAGTCCTTACCAACTCTACAGTAGGCCTACAGTCGTTTAGGACGACCCGTGCAACCCTAGGAAAAAATTCAGATAATTAGACCCACATCTCGTGTGATTGACCCGTATGGGCCCACATGCCCAGATTGGCCTTACCCGTGTGGCCCACACGGCCTGGCCCAAATAATCGGCATGCTTGTGTGTCATGCCCGTGTAGCCCACACGGCCACACTTGAACCACCACACAGCCGTGTCTCAAGCACAGCCTAGCTTTCATTGATCACACGGTCGTGTTGTCATACACAGCCTACTACACGCCCGTGTGGCGTCAACAGGTTGCAATTCTGGCTTTTGCTGAATCCTATTTTTCTACGTTTCGAGTACACACTTGGTATGTTTTCCTAGCAAACGCAGTCCCAAACCTCCAGAACCTATAATTGTCCAATAAAACGATTATATTAGTCGCTTGAGAGTGCGACTAAACTGAACCATATCGAAACAGGCACCCCTAAATTTACCAAGATCCTTACCTTCGATCGCACTACGACGAATTCACACTACTAGGACGTCGATTAGCAGCCTCTAACCTCTTGATCCACTCCTAAACATAAATCAAACTCTATTTAGCCAATAATTCGTTAAATCCAAACAAGAATCGCACCCATCATACTTACCGGTATCGAACGAAAAGCACCAATACTAAAGAAACGCAAAAATTCGACAGTAGGTAGATAACCAAATCAAAAATAACAACAATAGTACAAAAGAGAAACGACAGCGAGCAAGGAGAGGAAATTCTCATGTAAAAAACTTTTGGGAATTGGAGGAGAGATGGAATTTAAATATATATATATATATATATATATATATATAGAAAAGATGTGATACACATCCCTAAATTCTCTCCCACTAACACCACAACTCAAAATTCAACTTCCACCCAAACTCTCTCTTTCAAAACTAGTCAAAAATAAATACCCACATTCGCACAGGGATTCGAACACTTGACCATCAACAAATTAACACTCCACTTAACCACCAAACCAGTAGGCCTATTCTATTAAGATTTTACAAACAATTTGATATAAGCCCACTCCTCAAGAGTAAGGCTTAGTTTAGAAAAAAATATCAAAATTTGCCAAAGGTAAGACTTGAACTTGGGACCTCTCACTCATACCCAGAACACTTAACCACTGAAGCAGATACACAATTGTTAAAATTATCCAGAAATAGAAATAGGAATTTTGAGGCGTTACTCAATGAACTCATGTTTTGAGACTTACCCTCTTACGTCTCGAGACTGGTCTCAAGACATAATCCCCCCGATTCTAGACCTCTTACTTTGATGTTTACTTATCTTGAGACAAAGGATCACTTGTCTGAAGACATGGCAATGTATGTCTCGAGACATGCTCAACATGTTTTATACATTTTCCTATGTTTGTTTCATGGAAAACAACTTGGTTAACGGAAAATAATTTACAGGTCAACGGAAGATAAACTCTTTTTCTTGTAAAATGACTTACATTTTTTTAAAAACGGAAGTCATTTTTCAAAAAAGAGCTTCTTTATAGGTGATTTTATTTTTATATAAAAATTAACTTAAGTCAAGCTTAATATTATTATATTAATAATAAATTTTTATTTTTATTTTTAAAAAATATTTAAAATTAATAAAATATTGATATAAAATATTATAATTTTTAATATTATTAAACATACATATTTAATTGTTTATATCTAATCATATAATAATCTATTAATATAATTTATTATTTTAATAATTTATTTAATATTCCAATTTTATTTTAATAATAAATTTAAATAATATTCTTCATGTATTATTGAAAAATATTCAATATTAATATTTTAATAATAAATATTTATTATAATTATGAATATATTAATAATAAGTGTTTTGTAGTATAAAGGTTAAAATATTCCATAAGTCTATGTTGTAACACCCTATACTCGATTCAATCGTCGGGTCCGAACTACAATGTGTCACATTCGTTGCTGGAGCAACCACGATCAATTCACAATTAAAATATACAATGTATATGATAAAATCAAACAAATATACATTTCTTTTAAACAAAGAAAAGAAAATGAATCTAAGTTTCATTTATATATATACACACCGTAACATACAACAATTCCACCATCTATTATGGTCATATAAACATTTCAATTAAAACACCATCACCTGTCTCACACATTTATCAAATAACAAGGATTATAATTTGCATACACTTATATATATATGCATATCAACCATATAAATATATATACTACTAGAATATAATTTATAACTTTTGATTATAACATCATTCAACTACCATGAAACCTAACCTATTAGGTATATGCCAAATATAAGTAATGTTGGAAACAAACAAACATTGCAAAGACAAGGGTTGTGGATTGGATTGTCACACCCTAAATTTGGCGAGTCTAAGAAAAAGGTGTATAGATGTGAAGCTATTTGTTTGGCGCACTATAGTAGCATAATCCGCCAAGTTATAGACTTCTGGTGAACTAAAGTTTGGCTTAAAGTATCTGCCGTAGAAGTATCTAAGGATTTATTCTCGTAGTATTCTTCAATTGAAGAAAGAGTACCATAAGAGAAGAGTACTCCTCAGAGTTTTGGTTAAGCATGACGTGCCTACTAAGTATATGTTAAAGCTATAAAGGACTAAAATGTCTTTAAGGCCACGCCATATACGAGTTACCGCCATAGGTATGGTATACCGTTTTGCTCGAACAAGCTGCAAGATGGATTTTGTAACGTGATTGTTTTGGAGTCAACTAAATGGATTGACTAATCAAATAGCATCTACATCAGATTTTCTTTTATATTTTCTTTGATTTTTGTAGGACATTCAAGGGACAATTTCTTTATGCATTTGACACTTGTCAAGATCTATTAAGAGGTACTGGGTATATATATGGTAAGAAGGGGACTAGGGATGGTTTTCTTTTTTCCGTTTTACGCTTTAGTTTTTCGTAAGATTAAATATTCTCTACTTTTTCATTAATTGGAAGCTGTGGTTTTTGGGGTAATCAGTAGATGTTTCAACCTCCTAGTAAGTCTGGTAACTCTGCATGTTAGGATTTTGAAAGAATAAGGATGTTAAAAAGTATATAAATAGTAGATATGAATAAGAGGACCTACATAGGGGTCGTCTGTAATTGAAATGATAGTAAATTGCCTGTTAATGGGTTTTTAATGGTGATTCCACGTTCTTTTAAGTTTTTGTTGGTTCGGAAAGGACAGTCGAGTTTAGAACTCTAAGCTACAGTAAAGGTAAGTTTCAGATGAGTCTTCATCCTGACTCATGCATGTTAATTTACAATAGAAAGTCATATGTTGATGTTATCTCGAATTTTTGGTAAGTGTAAGTGTGTGAGAAGTATCATAAAGTTGTTGCATGAATAAGAAGTTGTGTGGTATTAATGCATGTAAAATCAAGTATGTAAAAGTATGAACTAGTCATGTGTATGAACGAATCTGAGTAAGTGTATTTGGTGTTAAATGAGAAAAACATCCATTTGTGATGCCTATGGTAGGGCAGGTACATTGCTAACTGGATTGGCAGATCACGGTGACAACAAGAATACTCATGGTGTAGCATTCAGTGATGTGAAGTTGGATTGGCAAAACACAATGTGAAGATGTGTAAGAGCATGAAGCTAAGACCTATGGCATGGTATGATAATGAAAATACTCATGGTGATGCCTTCGAAGAGAAGAGGATCAGACTGACAGATCACAACATGAGAATATGTATAAGACCATGATGGAGAAACCCCATGACACCTTCTAAAATAGTCCGTCAAGACAATAAACACAATATTCTTTATAAAGCCTTTGTGGCATAGCCTGTGATGTCTGGGTAGCGTATTCTATAATGCCTATGTGGCATACACAGTGATGTCTTTGTGGCGAAATCTAAATAACTACCTTTATGGCAAGATCAGGGTAAGTTAGAAATTTCTCCATTAGATGACTCTGCGATAGAAACCTGAGTAAGTTTGAAGACATATTCATTTGATTAATCTTGTGGTGAAATTGAATATGACATAAAGGCATTTCCTAAAAGAGTTTTCAATAGTGTTTATGGAGGGTAATTTCGCCATGGTAGTTTGTCGATACAGGTAATTTGGCGTATTCATAGTTATGAGTGATTTAAGGGTTCATCAGGTCTGAGTTTATTTATAATATTTAAGAAGTAATCTGAGTTATCTGGTATCTGCCAAATCTGAATAATTTTTATACTAGGTATAGGGGTTATCTAGAGCTTAAGTTGTTTGCCAAGTTGGGCATTCTCGTGATATGTAACACGGTTGCCTAGAATTCTTTTAGATGATTTAGAATGTTTCATTCATTAGAGGAAGTTAGGATTGTTTAAAGATGTGATCTGACTGGTATTCTAATAGTTGCCAACTATAGTATGAGAGTTTGCCAAAGGTAGGATCTGTATAAAGATCAACTTAAAAGATCAATTAGTATAAGTATCCGCCAAGAATAATATCTGTGAGAACACCTTCCTAGGTGAAGTATTCAACATCTGTGTGAATGAGAATTCGTCGAAAGTAGGTTCTGTAACACCCCTAACCCATATCCGTCGCCAGAACAGGGTTACAGAGAGTTACCAAAATTTTCAAAAAAAATTTCAGATAATTCACATAAATTACTATTCATTAACTGAGATTATTCATAACATCCCTTAAATGGACCCTCGAGGCCAATACAAGCAGTAGAATTGAGTTGGGACTTACTCGGAGACTCTAAGAATTTTTTTGCAAAATTTCAAAAATTTTCCAAGTTACAGGGCACACACGCCCGTGTGGTCTGAGGGACACGCCCGTGCTATAGGCCGTGTTTGGACCCGTGTAACTCTCTGACTTGTGCACATGGCTATGCCTCACTCCTTGTGCTAGGCCGTGTGGTTAATTAAATTCTTTCGAAATTAGGTGCAAATTTCAAACGGCCAAGACACACGCCCGTGTTCCAGGCCGTGTGCTCAATTCTGAGCATTCTGTTTTCTTGAATTTAAGATGCAGGGGACACACGGCCTAACCATACGCCCATGTACCAGGCTGTGTGTCACACACGGTGTAGACACATGCTCGTGTGTCTGCCCGTGTGGACAAAATAAAGCTATTCCTAGCTTCATTTCTTACCCAAAATCATACCAAATTCTTGCACCAAACTTACATCTAAACACCAACCAATCCAAGCATTGAATTCAAGCAATTTATAAAATCTAATATGATATATTGTTACATGTATTCATTCTTTTAAACTTACTTTTTATAGGCATATTCATTTAACCTTTCTCAATCAATCAATAATAAATACTTATATTATCTCCATAAAATAAATTTAAATACATATATATGAACCAAAACAAAATCATCACTAGCCATTCCAATGGCTAGATCACAATAATCATTTACATTTACATGCCAATATGACCAATATAACCTACACATGCCATTATAACCATAATTGTTTTACCATATTGTGTTGACATGGGCTGATGGATAGTGTGAGTGATCTCCGCCAAGCTTCCAATCCAACGAGCTTTCCATTTACTCTAAAATAGGGAAATAAAACTAAGTAAGCATAAAATGCTTAGTAAGTTCATATAACATGGTACTTAACTTACCATTCATTCTATTTTGAGGTAACTATGTAAGACATATTCAATCAATTTGACCTCAAGCCCTACAAACATCCTCATTGCCCTTGTTAGTCATGTATTCTATAATAACATCAAAACATATATGGGCTCAACAACAATCAAGTTTCCATGCACATATGCTTTCCACAACATGTATTCATTTAACATGTATGAATCATCTCTTTATATTACAAGTATAATTTCATAATAGTTCATTTCAAGTTCAGATTATTTCATGTCAGAACTTTACTCATATCATTTGAAATATCAAGGTCACACAAGTAGTAGTACAATCAAGGTGTACAAGTCTATAATCGAGGATGAACATTCTCATCAAATAATTTCCATATACAAATATCATCATATCATACTTTCATATATCACTTGTCATGTATCATCATTTTCTTGTTTTTCAGATGGATACGTGTAATAACTCATTTTATTATTCAATATTCTCATGTCTGGATTGTCACTCGTTGAATTTATTTGAAATATCGATGGATACACAGGTAGTGCACTCAAGGTGTACAAATCAAGATCTATAAATTCATATTCAATGGTACCCATAAGGTACTATTTCAGAGTGTACACCCTCGAGCCGCACATGTATACAATAGGATTACCAGTCCAGGCTAAATCCTTTTTATGACATATGCTCTAAGGAGCTTGATCTGGATTACCCATCCGGGTTAAATCTAGTCCATAACATATGCTCAAGAGGACTTATATTAGGATTACCCGTCTGGGCTAAATCCTTTCTGTAATGAGGTCAATAGGATTACTCATCCGAGCTAAATCCAGTAAGCAACAAATGCAGGACCTCATTCATTTCGGGAAATCACATATCCATCGATTTTTGATTTATTCAACCGGGGTTTAAACATTTTCCAAGTATCATCGGGCATTTGATTATTTCATACATCCATAACATTCATATAATTCAAATAAACACATTCCACATTTATTTTAAGCATATAATTAACATTTTTATCATTTATCATTTATCGACATTATTATTGATCGGACTTTGTCAAATATATTTTCAATGTCATATATATATGATATTTATTCAATTCACAAACACAAAATTTAATTCAAGCATATAAATATACACAATTTAGTTACACAAACTTATCTCGATAATATTCGTGTACGTAAAATCTACTAATCCGATATTTTCTTCTTTCCTTGTTCTAGCTCCGAATTTGATCTATCTAGATCTATTTGAGTAAATTTTACATCAATTTATCACATTTCATATTAAAGTGAACTCAATTTACATCCTAGGCAAAATTATCATTTTGCCCCTAACTTTTTCATAAAGTCCCATTTCGTCCCTAGGCTCGGAAAATGAAATTTATGCAATTTACTCCCTATTCCAAGCCTAACCGAAATTTCAATATAGAATTTACAGCACATATTTTCTACAAATTTCAAAAATTTTCATCAATTTTCACAACTTTACATTTTAGTCAAAAATTAAGTAAAAGAAAGGTGTCATCTTTCTCATTTGGATGTTGATAGCCGAAACACCATTGAAGTGCTAAGGAAACTTTCGGCCTTGTCTTAGTTTACTTGCATGGTAGGTATTTTTCACCCGTTTTTCACAAATTTTATGTTTTTTAGATCGTTTTAGCTCTATCTAGCTAACTTGGGGATTAATTTGTAAAATTGTTAAATATTTTGAAAGCTTTCATTGATGATTTTAGTGTTTTTTTTTTTAATTTTAATGGTGGATTATTATGCTTGAGAGTTAAATAGAAATATTTTGGTAAGTGATTTTGTATGAATTTTAAATTTAGGGATTTAATCAAAAATAAATTAAAATAAGGAAGGTTTTCTTATGAAATTTTAGCATGTTTGGATTGATTTAGTATAGTTAAGAATTAATTATATGAGTATATGGTTGAATTTGAAAATCATCTTATTTTGATTTTAGGGATTAAATTGAATAAAGTGTAAAAGTTTAGGACAATTGTGTAAAATTGTAAAAAGGGGAAAGCATATGCACCAAATTGAATATTATGGGAAATTGAAGTTGATAATTGAATTAAACTATTTTATAAATCAAGAACAAGTAGATAACTAAGGAAAAGAGAAAGTTGCTAAGTAGTCCCTGAACTTTCATTGTCTCTACAGTCTAGCCCTGGTAAGTTTGTACGGTTTAGTTACGTATTAAATTAAATGTTATATTAACTATGAATTGAGATGTTGAATATTTTAACATAATTTATTTGAAATAAGTTGATGTGAGACGAGAAAATACTTGATTTGAATATCATTATTCTATATCATTTTGAGCCGATGAATGTAGGATAAGATAGAATTGGCATGCTAATAGGTTTTAATGTGCACTGTACGAGTTTGATTGTGTTGAGAGAATGATTATTGATTCGTTATTGTTCATTGAATATATCGAAGTCCAACATTTGTTACGGACTTTTGAGTTATATTATAGTGATTCTAGTGTGTTACTGGGGAAGGATGTAAAGCATTCAGGCATGGCACTTGGTGCCTAGGTGTGTTTTGGAAGGATGTTAGCCTACGGGCTAGGTGCTTGGTTCCAAGGTGTGTTCTTGGTTGGTTAAGCTCATTTGAGCGTTCTGGTGTGTTTTGGATGATCAACTGTGTATCTGAATCTGTTATATCGTTCATCGGGCAAACTTTAAATAGTTATATGATTTTCCTGATAGATTAACTTGAGTTGACATTAAATGATCTAATATTATTAAATAAATTACTCATTAAGTGTATTGATTTAAAGACTCATTTGTTTAATGGTTGTGTTTGACAGGACCATAGTTTATAAAGTGTTAATGTGTGAATTGTATATATTTTTTATGGTAAGTTTATCGTTTTAACCATTGAACTTACTAAGCTCTAGTAAAGCTTACTTGTGTTATTTCTTCTGTTTCTTTGTATATTATGTTTTGTGGAAATTGGGTGATCGGATCAACTTGAAGATTCCACACTATCCAGGTAATATTGGTAGTTTTTGAATGTTCACTTTTGGATTATATGGCATGTAAGAGGTGTGCTAGTATATGTTTAGAAACTTGCTTGATATGATATATTTTGGTTTAATGTGAAGTTTTTCAATTTGCTTGTAAATTTTCTTTTGTATTTGTATAAGTAAGTTGCTTGTGAACTTGATTTTAGCTATTTGGTATAAGACTCAATAAGGTAATTGAAATATAGTATTATGGTTGTAAATGGTTTGGTTGTAATGGTAGGTTTGGCATGAGATTTTAGAAATGTTTGATTACTTTGAATCAAATTTAAATTAGTACAGAATGTGAGTTTGATTTGAATATTGAATTGTGGTGTCAGTGAGGGCACATTAGTTAGATTTTTAAATGTTTGAATAGGTAATGTTAACACCTTTTGTGTGATAGGAAAATTTGACATGAAATGAACTTGAAAAGATGAGATTTTTACCATTTTAAACATAAGTATTGATACTTTGGTATTTAGTATTGATACTTGACCATATGAACAGTCTTAAAACAAACAGAATGTCAATTTGGTATCGATTTTCATTTGAGTATCAATACTTTTTCATAAAGTATCAATACTCTAGAATAATTATCGATACCATTGTTTTGCAAAGAAAACAATATTCAATTTTGGTATCAATTGTCAAAAAGGTATCAATTTAGTATTGATACCAACTATGGATTTTTCACCAGTAATTTTAGAACTTTAAATTTTTGTAAAATAAACCTATTTCGAACTTGGATTTCACAATTAGGTCCTTGTAGAGTTCAAATTCTTAAAATGTTCAATTATGTGAGGTTTACTTTATAAATTTAAGGGACTTTTGTTTAATAAGTATTTGTCAATTTAGTGAATTTAGTTGTAACATCTCTTTACTCTGGTCTGGTAATTAGGCCAAGTAAGATGTGTTACACGTCTCGCTAGTCTATCCAGCATTTGATCCAAGAACGAGGAAAGTGATCTTTCCTAGTCGCCTTTGTCAGTTTCCGATAATCTATGCAAATTCTCCATCACGTAACTGTTCTGGTTGGTATTAACTTGTTGTTTTCGTTCCCCACTACCGTAATGTCTCATTTCTTTAGCATGCGTTGGACAGAAGTTACCCATGAATTATCTAAGATGGGGTAAATTATACTTGCAATTAACCACTTAACGATTTCTTTCTTGACCATGTCCTTCATAATAGGGTTTAGTCTCTGTTGTCCATCAATCATTCCTTTCTCACCACCTTCTAGTGTCACGGGCTACAGTTCAAAGCCCGTGACCATGGCACAAGATACGCCCCATGGAGGTCTATCGATAAGATGAGGATCATTTAGCCCACGAGAACTAGCTCGATTCAAGGAACTTTTTGAGAAGCCTGCCAGATTGAAGTCTGGTTGGCCCAATAATGAAGATAAGGAAACTTAAGCTATTTTAGGTAACTAATCTTAGAAGATTGATAAGAATCATATCTTGTAAAGATTATATTAGACTTGATATGGCATATCTTGTAAATCTTTAAAATCAAGAGATATGGTTAATCTCGTCTGTCGATGTAACTTAATCTTGTCCGTCGGTTTTGGGGGAGCTCAACTATAAATAGAGTGCCTCCCCCTCACTTGTAAATCATCCATTGTATGTTGAATTCTTAAGAGTAATAGAATTCTTTGAGTATTTACTCAAACACCTCGTGTGCGTTCTTTTCTGTGGCTTTCTATTGTTCTTTGTTGCTTCTTTTGGTATAAGTTTGCTTTCGCTCCACAATTGGTGCCTTGGAGAAGTTCTTAAAGAATCCTCACTTGAGTAGAGGCTGACTTAGGTGAGTTTGGACGAATGAATCGCCTAAGGTTACGCAGATCGCGAGATAAAAGATCTAGCCCCGTAACACTTGGATGATCTTATGCATGCACACGGATGGACTAATATCACGAATATCGACTATGTTCTATTTGATAGCCTACTGTTTCAACACTAAAATAAGTTTCTCTTCCTACTCTTTAGTAAACTCTACTGAAATAATCACAGGAAAAGTAGAAGCGTTACCTAAATAAACATATTTTAAGTGTGAGGGAATTACCTTAAGTTCTAATTTAGGTGGTTCTTCGATCGATGCTTTTGGTTGAACATAATCTTTGCTCTCTAATTCCAAAGATCCAAAGCGGGATTATGGATTAAATCCCCTTTGGTCAATTTTCACCAAAGCTAATTATTCTTCCCCCTCCTCATCACTTGGAGGGTTTGATGTCAAGATTTTTTTCTAATGGGTCCTTAACAGAGTCAAGTTCTCATTCTACGACTAAATCTTCTAACTCAATTACTATAGAACAATCATCAACTATGTCAGAAAATTGCATAGACTTAAAAACATTGAACGTTACCTAGTCATTCTAAACACACATGGTAAGCTCGCCCTTTTGCACATCAATAAGGGTCCTTTTAGTTGCTAGGAAAGGCTTTCCTAAGATGATGACACCTCATTATCTACTTTAAAGTCTAAAACAACAAAGTCAACAGGAAAATTAAATTTGTCAACACGTACCAATACATCCTTGATTTTTCCTTCTAGATGTGCTAAGGTTTGATATGCTAATTGAAGTGTAACCGTAGTTGGTCTAACTTCCCCTATCCCCAATTTTCAAAATATGGACATGGCCATCAAGTTTAGGCTCGCACCTAAATCACATAGTGCCTTACCATAATAAGTTGCTCCAATGTTGAAATGTATGGTGAAACATCTAGGATCCTGCATCATTGAGGGTAGCTTATCTTATAAATATGTGCTGCATTCCTTTGTCAGAGCTATCGTCTCAAATTCTCCAAGTCTTCATTTCTTGAACAAGATATCCTTGCTGAATTTGACGTAGTTTAGCATCTGTTTAAGAGCTTCTACCAACAAGATGTTGATGTGAAGTTGCTTGAGTACGTCTAGGAACTTGATGAGGTCACTAAACTAACTAAACTCACAACAAAGGCAAGCACACCTATCGTATAGTAATATAGCTATAGTGAGTCGGGAATATCATATCCACGAGGACTAAAAGTACTAGTAATTACTATCTTTTTATTATCTAGCCTGTAAATTAAAGGGGATGTTTTTAAGCTAAATCTAACTAAACTAATTATTAAGAATGCGACAGAGAATAGAATAAGAAAATACTTGACTATAACCAAAGAAAAAGACAATACCCAGGAATGAATCCACCTAGATTTCACTTATTACTCTGAATCTGAATTAGACGATTTATTCGTTTGTGCCTTGATCCGTAGAAATCCCTAAATTATGTTAATATCTCTTTCGAGAGTAAGAACAACTGACTCTAGGTTGATTAATTGAAATCTCTTTCTAATTAAAACCCCTATTGTCGCATTAACTCGATCTATGGATTCCCCTATTAGATTTGACTCTAATCTGGTAGATTTATGTCGTCCTATTTCTAGGATTGCATGCAACTCCACTTAATTATGCCAGATCTACTCTAAAATAGAGACTTTTGCTCCACTGAAATAAGCACATCACACTTGAATTAATATCTTGAAAATATTAAAGTAAGAAATAAGCATACATAATTGAGAACAAGAACAAGTATTTATCATATAATCCAAAAATTTAAATAATAATATCCATCATAGGTTTCATCTTTCCTATGTATCTAGGAAATTTAGTTCATACTTTGGGAGGAAAACATTTCAAAATTAGGAAAACAATAAAACATAAAGAAACCCAAAAACTTCTAGAGAAATTGAATGGGGATCTTCAATTTTGAGGAGATCTTGCTTCTGAGTTGAATCCATTGGAGTTCTTCGAGTAAATTATTCATTCCACTTTGTGTCCCCCTTAAATCCTCTTCTAGTGTGTATTTATATACTTTAGAATGCTTAGAAACCTTAAAAATGGGCTTTTTCCATGTGTTTGGGAAATAGGGAGTGATATCGACATGGGCTGGCACATAGGTGTGTAGACAGCCTGTGTGGCTCATACGGGCGTGTGCTCAGCCCGTGTGGGAATGCCCAGGCTGTGGGGTTCTTGAAAATAGCTCGTTTTGTCCAATTTTGGCCCTTTTTCCGCCTCCTTTTGCTCCCCCATGCTCTCCTAAGTATAGAGACATGAAATTAAAGGATTAGGAGCATCAAATTCACTAAATTATATAATAAATCATCCAAAAACGCATCAAGAATGGGATTAAAACATGTTACTTTTATGGCTTATCAAATATCCCCACACTTAAGCGTTTGCTTGTCCTCAAGCAAAATCTTCAACTCACAATTAAAACTAATCTTTCCCAACTCATAATTCTCATCGATAATGTTTTATCATAATTCACAAATAATCACATATTGATAATTCAACTAAAAGAGTACTAAAGACACAAGCAATCTAAGTCGAACATTTTTAAAGCATGACAACATAGGTATTTCCCCTTATCTAAATAATTACCTTTAATTCAAAAATCATCAAGAATTGATATCCTTACTAAAGATTCACTCAAATCAATAAAGTGTTTAAGGTTCAAAAATAAGCACTCAATAGTCAAACATGAAAAGTTATTACCATAGGCTCGCATGAAAATCAAATCTCCACCACTATAAAATGAGATGATACACAAACCAAAAGGTCTTTAATAAGTTGTAATGGGGCTTGGGTTAAAGGTATGGATAAAGGCTGAAAAAGAGGGTTAGAATCGAGATCGAATTGATAAATTGCCAAACTAGAAAAATAAACTAATGTTGAATAATTACATCAATTGAAAACTTATCAAGAATAACACGAGCTTCTTCTTAAAATATGAAATTAACTGTTTAAGCTCAAATAACATAGAACTAGTAATAATCAATATATATGTATTTTTTATTTTATTATTTTATTATTTTATTATTATTTTTAGAACAATGGATAATAAGAGATAATTTAACAACTAAACAAAAGAACATAGTTAGGTAACTGACCAAATCAAATCTCGACAAAAAGGGAGTCAATAAAATGGGAACAATTCTGAACGAATCAAAAATGAGTTATAGGTTAACGTTAATGGGTAAATAAAAAAAAGGGTTTGTTAGGCTCAAAGGGGTTCACTAAGGGTTAATTATGAAGGTAGGCTTTTTATGGGATAAGTGGGTTAAAACCTAAGTGCCTTTTTCATCTCAGTATATCAAATCAAAAGTGTGGTCTCGACAAGCATAATTGAAGCAAGTTCTAGAATAACAAATCAATATTGATACACTCATAACCAATAATAAAAAGAGCAAGAAATGTGTATGCTTTATAGGCTCAAAATCTCTCAAAAAATTATGGTTTTTTTATATCAATCTTGCAAATCTCAAACTTCAAGTTAGGGAAACAACTTAACAATTTTTAATTTTGAAAATAGACTTATCATGCTTGGTTCTCTCATGTCTTAAAGTTTAAACAATCAATACACAAATATTTATGAAATTAATCTAAAACATATCCATGATAATCACAAATCGATAAGAATTCATTCTAATAGTAATATGGGAATATTCTTTAAACATAAGACATAATTCAAGGATTTTCAAATAATCATATAAATAACCTCCCCACACCTAAGATGTACATTGTCCTCAATGTACAAACAAAAATAATCATAGTATAAACAAAATATCATAAGAGAGGGAGAGAAATGAAACTGCCCTGAAGATTTGGATGAAATTCCTAGAATAGTGAAAAGCGGAATTTTAGGTAAATGTAGATGGAGTGCATGATTTTGAGCAACTGATAAGAAAATAAACACAGTGCTGAAGAAGATTAAAGGGTTACTAACTCGATTAGAACAACCATAATAAAATATAATCCAAAATATAAAAGCGAAAGAAGTCTAGGAAAATACAATAAACAGAAAAATAAAAATAGAAGTAAAAATGTAAATAAAACTAAAACTAAAATTAAAACTAAAATTAAAAGAAAATAAAATAAGTGAACTCAATAGTCCTCATCATCAGACACATCGGTGTCGTGTGTCATTGGTGTTGGAGGGGATATATGAAAATGCTGACATATTTGCTACAATGTCGCGTCAATACTGTCAAACCTTTGATCGCAGTACTAACGAAAGCTAGTGAACTGCTCAGTGAGGTCTACTAAAATAGCAACAGAAGGAACAGGTCAGTGACTTGAAGGTGGAGGCTATAGTGGGTCCTCGTGATAGGGAGGAACATCATCAGCGAAGTCCTCTGGTTCATTCTGAGTGTCAGGATGAAACAACCTATACTGAGGAGGATCCACTCAATGACGCCGCTCGATCATCCTCGTGTGTATCATGCTTGAGATTCCCTGAGGGGACATCTGGTCGACTAGTGTGAGGGACTGCTCTAGTGTGTTAAGAAGAATGAAGTGTCGAGCGAGGCGAGTAACATAAGGGCCTAAACAGATGGGGCACTTCTGGTGGCGGTCAGTCTGATGGCAGAAAGTTAGAGTGATGAAGTATGCCAAATAAAATATATGCCCATACGCCATGCTCCATAGGAAATAAGCGTCATGAGTGCTAACGACTCCGGTGCTCTCTCTCTGACCTGTTAAAGTATGAGCTAAAAGTGCGTGGATGTACCGTAAGGTCAGAGAGAGAGAAGTCACCTTCGAGTGACTCGCATCATATAATGTCTGGCTAGTTATAAGATTGGTTAAAAAATGTGATGGCGAGTGGTGAATATGCCGATGAAGTCGAAGGAAGTCATTGGCGCTTATAAATTCCTCTGTGTAGAGTCTCATAGCAGCACCGAATTCGGGGATACTCATCTAGCGGACCAAACCACCAAGGCAAAAAGTAGTGGTGCTGGCTCATCATGGGTCGTCATGACCTACTGTTACGCAGAACTCCAAGGTCAGCTCTATGTAGGTGGGCTCGATGATGGAGAAAAATCTTTCCCACGAAGCTATGGTAATGAGGGCGCGAACATCATCGGCTAGGCGGACCTGCTCCAACGCGGCCCAATCGATGCAGTGACCTAGGTCGAGTGGTCGTAGGCGAAGGAGCTGATATAAATCCTCCTAGGGGCCCACTGAAAATCGGAGATAAGGGTAGCGGGCCTCAGTGGAAGCACTTGAGAAAGAAGTCACACCATAGGTCTTCTGCTTCTTCAAAGCAGAGACGACAGACTTAGTTTTACTGCGTGTGTTTGTCATGGTGTGCCTGTAAAAGAAAAGAGTCCAAATAAGAAAAGAGTCCAAATAAGAAAAGCAACTAAATAATAAAATAGTAAATAAAGAATTAATATCGACGCAGACAAAATCCATTAATTCAACTATGCTAAAACAAATAAGCAAACACTAAGAATAAAATAAATAAAGAAATAAAGAAATATATATATATATATATATAACAATGAAATAATAACGAAAGTTCTAACATTATCGACGACTAATCAAATCTACAAAGATATCGAAAGGAACTATAGTGAGCAATGAAGGGAGTAAAATGATTAATCTGGCATAAATCAAAACTATTCCTAACATTGGTAGAATAGTAACAATAACAAGATGCAGAAAAATGTTAATGAAAATGAATAATAATAATAAGCCTAAAAAATAATAATAATCAAAAGAAAAATATAAAATGATAAGAATAAAAATAATTAGAAAATAAATAAAATAACATAAAATGAAATAAAAAATAAAATAAAGAAAATAGAGAGACCGATGGGGCGGTGGTCGAAATGACAGAGGTGCGGCGACACGCGAATGGTTGTTGCGACGTGGGGTTTGCTGTTGGAAGGGGAAGAAAAGAGGAAGAGAGAAGGGGGATGGTCAAGGGAAAGGGGGTTCGTCAGAATGGGGGAAGGCGAGGGTACGCATGGGTTTAGGGGATTGGGTTCGGTGGTGGACGGGGTGAGCGAGGGAGAGATGATGGAGGGGATTGGCGTGGTTGGCTGGTTAGGGAGGCTGGTCAGTCAGGGCTGAAAGGGGAGGCGTTAGGGTGGTTGACGTGGAAGGGAGAAGGGGATGGTGGGGATTGGGTGGTTGGTCAGTGTTATCGACGGCAGTCGAAATAGGGGGTTAATGGTGGCCGAACTTGCAAAGGGGCTGAGCGGCGGCTCGGGGGAATTATTTGAAGAAGAAGACAAAAAGGAAAATTGATTTAGGGTTTGAGGGTTATAAGGGTGACACGATTGTGTAAAGGCTCGTGTCACACACCCATGTGGCTCATTTTCAGCCCGTGTGTAATAAAAATTTTAAGTCCAGTTTTCACACGGCTGTGTGGTATGGCCGTGTGTAGCCTCCTTTGCCTCTCCCACGCCCATGTGACCTGCCACACGCCCGCGTGACTTCCCATACGCCCGTGTGGCACAGCCGTGACTCGCACACGGCCGTGTGCCTTGTCCGTGTAACTCTCTGACTTGTTTTAAATTTGAAAATTTAGTTTCAGGTTTCACACGGCCTAAGACATGCCCGTGTGTCCAGGCTGTATGGTCCACACGGCCATCTGGACTATTTTAAGCTGCGTCTTTGTCGATTTTAGGAAACATTAAGTCCCACGTGCCACATGACGAAGGACACGTCCGTGTGTCCAAGCAGTGTGGGTTACACGGCCGTGTCGCATGGCCGTGTAACTCATTGTCGATTTTCTTCAAATTTTAAAACTAAGTCATAGGATCCACATGGCCAAGGACACACCCGTGTGTCCAGGCCGTGTGGGTTTTAAAAATTAATTAATTTTAAAAATATCATGACATAAGATTAAGAAATTAGCAATGTTAAACGCTCGGGTTGCCTCCCGAGAAGTGCTTATTTAAAGTCTAAGCTCGACTTACCTTGTATTCGCAGGGTCACGATGGTTCGCGGGATTGAAACTCCTTTTTCTCGTTGTCCATACTATTAATAAAATAAGGTTTGAGTCAAGTAATATTTAACTTAAAAGTGTCGAATTTAGAATGATTTACCTCGACTGTACCGTAATAGAAGACATTGAGTACCATAAAAGGAGTTACTCCTTTCGCATAAAACTCTGAAGTGATAAGTCGAGGGTCCATTTTATCTAATAACACCTGATCCCCAACCTTAAAGTGATTCTTTCTATCCTTAAGCTCGTCATGGAGTCGCTTCAGTTTTGCATTGTGTATTATCGGTTTCTCCTTGACATGTGACCACCATTCGTCTAGTTCATCGATTTCCAACATTCGTTCTTCATGAGTTGATCTGATTTTGTCATATAAGCTGGACCGTGGCTCTATCTCACTTTTCCATAGAGTTTCTTGCAAATAAGGTTGAGCCACAAGGTTACTTTCATTAACAGAACTCATATAATCATCTCGATTACTAGATATCTTAGTAGAATCACGTACTTGGAGAGTGATTGTATCATCACCTACACGAAGTATCAATTCACCTGTACCAACATCAATAATAGTTCTAGCAGTTGCTAAAAAGGGTCGCCCTAAAATTAAGGGTACGACACTATCCTCATCCATGTCTAAACAACAAAATCAACTGGGAATATAAATTTATCAATTTTTACAAGTACGTCTTCAACAATACCCCTAGAAAATATAATGGTTCTATCTGTTAATTAATTACTCATCCTAGTTTATTTGGGTTTCTCATGACCTAGTTGCTTAAAAATTTTATAGGGCATGACATTAATACTCGCCCCTAAATCAGCCAAAGCATTATTAACACTTAAACTACCAATTAAACAAGGAATAGTAAAACTCCCTGGATCTTTGAACTTATTGGGTAGTTAATTCTTAAGGTAGCTGAGCAAACTGCATTTAGCTCCACGTGCGATGAATCATCTAACATCCACTTGTTTGCTAAAAGCTCCTTTAAAAATTTTACGGAATTAGGCATTTGCGAAAGAGCTTCAATAAACAGTAAGTTAATATGCAATTTTTAAAGAAGTTTAAGAAATTTACCAAATTATTCATTTGTGTAGCCTTTCTTTGTCGCATCTGGATATGCCACACAAGGTTTATACTCCTTACCTATCAGTTTTTGTTCACTGTGGCTCACCTCAATCTTACCTTGACTAACCATACTTTCCTGCCTTAGTTCTGGTTCCGGTTCAACTAACCCTTCTTCATCTCGAACCGTAATTGCATGAAGCTGCTCTCTTTGGTTAGTTTCAGTGTTGCTAGGCAAGCTACCTTGTGGCCTTTCTGAAATCATCTTAGCAAGCTACCCTATCTAATTCTTGAGCCCTTGAATCGATGCTTTTTTATTTTTAAGTTTTGTTTCAGTGTTTTAGAAATGGGTTTCTGACACCGAAGTAAACTTCGTCAGCATCTCCTCAAGGTTCAGATTATTTTCTTACTAGTATGGTTGTTGTTGAAAGCCTAGAGGGGGTTGTGGTCATTGATTTCCTTGACCACCCCAAGAAAGATTGGGATGGTTCCTCAAACCTGCATTATAAGTGTTATTATAGGAATTATTCTGAGGTTTAGAATTATTACCCATATAGTTTACTTGTTCGCTCTCTGTGCTAGGGTTGTAGGATCAAATTTCTAGATTGTTCATCCTTCCTCCATTCATATTGCACTGCATCACTGGATGTACCTACGTAGAACCATATAAACCATTAATTTTCTTATTTAAAAGTTCTACCTGGTTTAATAACATGGTGACTGTATCTAGGTTGAAAACATCAGCTGCTTTATCGGCTTTGTCCTCATGACTTGCCATTGATAATTATTCAGTGACATTTCCTCTATAAACTCATAAGCCACTTCAGGATTTTTGTTATTTAGAGTCCCACCGGTGGCTGCATCGATCAATTGCCTAGTTGAAGGGTTCAAACCGTTGTAGAAGGTTTGAACCTGTAGCCATAGAGGTAACCCATGGTGAGGGCACCTTCTCAATAAGTCATTATACCTCTCCTATGCATCATATAGAGTCTCTATATCCATTTGCAGGAAGGGAGATATCATTCCTCAACTTAGCTATCTTACCCAGCGGAAAGTACTTCAATAAGAACTTTTCGGTCATTTACTCCCATGTAGTGATAGAACCTCGTGGTAGGGAGTTCAACCACTGTTTAGCCTTATCTCTCAATGAGAAGGGAAACAACTGTAGCCAAATGGCATCGTCAAAAATGCCATTTATCTTAAAAGTGTCACAGAATTCTAAAAAGTTAGTAAATGAGTATTTGGATCTTCATCTTACAAGCCATCGAACTAAACAAATTGTTGGATCATCTGAATAGTGTTCGGCTTCAGTTCAAAGTTATCTGCAGCAATAGCATGTCTCACAATACTCGATTCAACCCTAGTTAAATTGGGCTTGGCATAATCGTACATAGTACGAAGAGCAGGATTTGCAGCGACCATAGGAGGTAGCTGATTATTCTGATTTTCAGCTATCTCCTCAGTAATATTAATGATGTCCTCTTACTCTTCCACTATACTTTGTCGACTCTGCCTCGCTTCTCTACGGTTTCTGCGAGCTGTACTTTTAATCTCACTTTTTTATACTAAAGATCCTGACGGGTTTCTTCTATTCATAAACTAAAGGAACCTGCTAGAAGCAAACAAAAAAAAATTAGAAAATAAAATTAAACTAAAATAAAAATAAAAATAAGATGCAATAAAAGTAAAAATGGGTAAATTAATAAAAATCTAGTGTTCCTAATAACTTAGTCCCCGGAAACGGCGCCAAAAACTTGATGAGGTCACTAAACTAACTAAACTCACGACAAAGGCAATCGCACCTATCATATAGTAGTATACTATGGTGTAACACCCCAAACCCGGCCCAGAAGTTATGGCCGGATCCGACGTGTCACATTGAAGTTTTTAAGAAAACCCATTCCTCTTTCAATGTCCTTCTCAGTGTTTTAAAAGATAGTCTTTGCTAAGTTAATAAAGTGAATGGAAGCTGTGCACCAGGTAGGTATCCGAAACAGAGGAGGTAAGCCTAGAAGGCTGCTTAAGTACCAAGCTCTTGATTGGATCCAATCCTAGACATGCCTACAACCATTGCCACACTTTGGTGCTAGGTTAGGTTTTGAGAAAAACGAGTTGGAATTCATTTAAGTAGATATTTTTGATAAACTGATTAATTATATCGTTACATTATTTTGAAAACAATTATCATTTTGGAAACATGCCCTAGGTCTAACTCATATTGTTATCAGAAAAATATAGGGTATAAGATAAAATAATCCCAGAAAAATAATTAAAACGGCCTTATTACAACCCAAAACCAAATAATAATATTAATAAGATAAAACTTATAAAGAAATAAATCGGCTACTTATTGCAATTAAAAGAAACAAAATGTAAAAAGATGGTGTGGCCATCTCCGAGTCCCTCGCAGCTCCAAACCATCTAAGTTTAGGGATTACCTACACAGTTAGAAACGGGGTAAGTTTACGAAAACTCAGTGTGTAATCCCAATAACAAACAAACAGTAAATAACATGGTATCAGTACAATCTGGGCCAAAGCCCTTTTTAGTCTTGACATATACTGGGCCGAAGCCTTTCGTTTAACGGTTACTGGGCCGAAGCCTTTTCATAAATCATATCACTGGGCCGAAGCCTTCTCATAAATCATATCACTGGGCCGAAGCCTTTTCATAAATCATATCACTGGGCCGAAGCCTTCTCATAAATCATATCACTGGAGGCCTAGCCTCTTTTAATAACTGGGGCATAAGCCCTTTATCATAATTGGGGCATAAGCCCTTTAATAACTGGGGCATAAGCCCGTTTTCATAACTGGGGCATAAGCCCTTTAATAACTGGGGCATAAGCCCTTTTTCACTTCCTCCATCCATATAAAAACCCAACCCAATGCATTTATGAATATCTCATGTGCATATCATACATATCATGTGCATATCATACATGTCATGTATGCAGAATGTCATGCCCATATTTGAATCAAACAATCACAGTCAAGTCATTCATATCACCAACATATATTCACAATCAAATCCAAATCAACCACACACCAAGTCGAGTCACTTGCCCACAAGGGCAAAATACAGTCATTTTTCATATTATAAGGGTATTTTCGTAATTTTACCAAAAATCAGGGTTTTCCATGTTCATTACATTTGTCAATATTTCTGAGTGTTTAAACAATGATCTTTAATCCACTTATCAAATTCGGGCTTTTGGGCCCAAAACCCCTAATGGGCCCTACGAATGCTGATTTAGCCCACTAAGCCTGCTTAACCCAAATTTTACCATAATACTAACCGTGTTAACATGCAACTTTTCCAAATTCCATTTTCTATCAATTTTACCCAAATGGGCCCAAAAGCCCATTTGGCCCAATTCCAGCCCATTGAAGCCCAACTTATCATCGTGCACAAAATTGAGTTCTTACCCGTTCCATCGATCCAAACACTGACCTTATCGTATTTATCGCATCTATACCCACACGCAACATTACAAGTTCCCGAAATGCCGGTATTTTAGCATTTCGGCTTCTCAGCAGATATTAATCTAAGCTACTACGAGGGTTAGTACACACATGTTATGGGTTGAAGTTGAAACGTTTCCATAATCAATCACCTACGATAACCACCACCTGTCACTCAAACTTAACTAATCCAATATCAATATATGTAAATCCTAAGCACATCAGTCATACGGAACATAAGGGCATATTCGTCATTTTACCATACAAGGGTATTACGGTCACTTTACCCTACAGGGGCTTTACGGTCTTTTTACCTATTAGGGGTATTTTAGTCATTTCATCCTACAAGGGTGTTTTGGTAAATCTATAAACCAAGGGTATTTCAGTAATTTTGTAAACCAATGGTATTTCTATAATTTTTAGAAAGTCAAGGGTATTTCTGTAATTTTATAAATCAGGGGTATTTTGGTAATTTTACAAATTGAGGGTATTTATGTAATTTCACAAACTAGTGGTATTTCGGTAATTTTACAAACTAGGGGTATTTTGGTAATTTTACAAACTAGGGGTATTTTGGTAATTCTATCCTACAGGGGTATTTCAGTAATTTCACAATCGAGGGTAAAACGGTAATTTTGTAAACTGAGGGTAAAATGGTAATTTTGTAAATCGAGGGTAAAACGATAATTCTATAAATCGAGGGTACTTTGGTAATTTTACAAGTCGAGGGCATTTCAATAATTGGTAAACTAAAGTATTCTAAACAGGGATAACAATACAAATGGCCCTAAAGCCCATTCTCGGCCCAAATGGGCCCACACGCTCGTGTGGCCCTTTTAGCCCAAACCTAGCCATAAATATGCGATTCACCTAGCCTAGTCCAATATTTACTACACAATCAAACAACTTATCCAATTGGGCTGTGAGGCCCATTGGGCCCACATGGCCCCTTTCGGCCCATCGCGGCCCGAAATAGCCATCTAACAACTAGAGTAGTGAGAAATACACACCTAATTGGAGACTGGAGTTAATCCACGCTCCGAGCACTCTTAGCCGACGCCCAACCCAAACGAGCACGCCATAAAGCGAAAGGGATCAACCAAGAAAAGGTATCGTTACTCTCCTCATGGTTCTCTCTATTTAAAGCTAGCTTCCCATCCACTCTTATGTTAGCTTCCCGATGTGGGATCCCTCCAACATCAGAGTTTAAATTCAACACCAGCTCTTGCCACCCCTTGTTAGCAAAATAAATGCTCTTTGCTTGCCATGGGATTCGAACCCATGCCTCCCCTCAAATGCTCCACACGCCACTTGCCACTAAGCCACAAGGCTTTTTGTGTCACAATCTCTCCAACAATATTCTTAAGGCCTACCTACTACACCCAGGGTTTGATTCACCTTAAACCAAAATTTTTGCTAGAGTCTAGGTTTGAACCCGACTTCTCCAACACTTCTCAAAGACACTTAACCACTAAAACAAGCCTTCATTAACGAAATTTGCATGCACAACAGAATATTATAAGCTGCCTTCAACCGCTCCCATGCTCAAAGTACAAAACTTCTAGGCCCAAATTCAGGGTGTTACATATGGTGAGTCGGGAATATCGTATCCATGAGGACTAAAAATACTAGTAATTACTATCTTTTTATTATCTAGCCTATAAATTAAAGGGAATGTTTTTAATCTAAATCTAACTAAACTAATTATTAAGAACGCTACAGAGAATAGAATGAGAATATACTTGATTATAACCAAAGAAAAAGACAATACCTAGGAAAGAATCCACCTAGACTTCACTTATTATTCTGAATCTGAATTAGACGATTTATTCACTTGTGCCTTGATCCGTAGAAATCCCTAAATTATGTTACAACTGACTCTAGGTTTTAAAACCCCTATTGTAGCATTAACTCGATCTATGGATTCCCCTATTAGATTTGACTCTAATTCGGTAAATTTATGTCGTCCTATTTCTAAGATTGCATGCAACTCCACTCAATTATGCCAGATCTACTCTTAAACAAGGACTTTTGCTCCACTGAAATAAGCACATCACACTTGAATTAATATCTTGAAAATATTAAAGCAAGAAATAAGCATACATAATTGAGAACAAGAACAAGTATTTATCATATAATCTAGAAATTTAAATAATAATATCCATCATAAGTTTCATCTTCCCTAGGTATCTAGGGAATTTAGTTCATACTTTGGGAGGAAAACATCTCAAAATTAGGAAAACAGCAAAACATAGAGAAACCTAAAAACTTCTAGAGAAATTTAATGGAGATATTCAATCTTGAAGAGATCCTGCTTCTGAGTTGAATCCGTTAGCATTCTTGGAGTAAATTATTCATTCCACTCTGCGTCCCCCCTTGGATCCTCTTCTAGTGTGTATTTATAAACTTTAGAATGCTCAAAAACCCTAAAAATTAGCTTTTTCTGCGTGTTTGGGAAACAGGGAGCGATATCGACAAGAGTTGGCACATGGGCGTGTGGCCAGCCCGTGTGGCTCACACAAGCATGTGCTCAGCCTGTGTGGGAATACCAAGGCTGTGTGTTTCTAGAAAATATCTCTTTTTGTTCAATTTTAGCCCGTTTTTCGCTCCTTTTGCTCCCCCATGCTCTCCTAAGTATAGAAACATGAAATTAAAGGATTAGGAGCATCAAATTCACTAAATTCTATAATAAATCATCCAAAAACACATCAAAAATGGGATTAAAACATGTTACTTTTAGGGCTTATCAGAGCTTCTTGAATCGATCTTCATATTTCTGCTTTTGAAGTCTTTAAAGGTAGGGTGGTGGATGATTCTTAACTTGAACTGGGCACTTCGTCTATTGTGGCACTTCTGCATCTAACAAAGGTGTTAGTTTATCATAATTAATAGGGTCAGAAGTTACATTATCAAATTTTGTAGATTTTGATTCTGGTGAAGCTAGATTTTCAACACTTGGTTGAACTTCCATTTTATCTCGAGCATCAACTGGCTCTTCGTCAACTTCGACAATGTTGATTTCTAACATCTTTATGCTCCTTTAAGTTAATGCTTTATAGTGTTCTTTCCTCGATTTTCTTGGATTCTTCGTATCACTAGGCAAAGCACCTTGTGGTCGGTTCCTAAGTTCAGTTGCAAGCTGGCCCATTTTGTTCTTTAGGTTTTTCAATGTGGTTGTTTGGCTATGGATTAAGGCATCATTTTTCACTATGTATGCCTTCAACAAGTTTTCTAAACCATTGACAGGTAAAAATTGAGTTGATTTCTAAATTTGTTGGGTAAATATAGGTGGATGGGTTGATCTTGGTTAGCATAAGTGTTATTGGGTCCAGCCCTTTAGTTAATCCAAGAGAAATTTGGGTGGTTTCACCAAGATGGGTTATAAAAATTGGATTGTAGTCCTTGTCTTCCTTGATTCTAGTTTTGATTTTGGTTTCCCATGTAATAAACATATTCTGGGTTTGATGGGCATTCTTCGAACAAGTGTCATTCCTCACAATAAACATAAGCTATATTTTCGAATTGATTCAGTGGTTGAGCTGCAAAATCAATAAACCTATTAGTAGTAAAATTTTTAAGCGTTGAGGATATCGAAGATACCTGAGATGCGGGTGAAATGAAAGTGGCCACTTCATGCACTCCTGCAACTCGCCTTGAAGTAGCTTGATTGGTTGGCCACTGGTAATTATTATTGACAATTCTCTCAATGATTTTATAAGCCTTATTATGAGACTTAGAAAGGAGAGCACCATTTGTAGAAGTGTCTACTACCATCCTCGTGTGAGCATTGAGACCATTGTAGAATGTCTCCAACTGGATGCAATACGGGATTCTATGAGGAGGGCACCTTTGTAGCAGTTTTTTAAATCATTCCAACGCCTCATACAAGGACTCCTATCCATTTTTTTGGAAAGTATTGATTTCATTCCGCAACTTAACATTCTTGCTACGAGGGAAACATTTCATAAGGAAGCATTCTGCTAACTCTTTCCATGTAGTGATGGAATCTGGTGGCAATGAGTTCAACCAAGCTTGAGCTTTGTCCCTTAGTGAGTACGGGAACAACTTTAATCGTAGTGCATATTCAAGTACTCCAACTAACTTGAAGGAATCACTCACCTCCATAAACAATCTGAGGTGAAGGTGAGGATCTTCAGTAGGCATTCCACTGAATTGGCCCACTATCTGAAACATTTGGAACATGATAGGCTTTAACTCAAATTGTAATGCCTCGATTTCGGGTCTCCTAATACCTAGATTAAGCTCATGAAACAATGACACGACATACTATCTTAGAGCTCTATCCCTATCATCAACAATAAGTATAGGATTTTGAGCATGATTTGCTCCATTTCCTTGATTCTGGTTTTCGAAGTTCATCTCTTCAGTCATTCTTTGAGCTGTTTGTCTTCTTCTTCGTCAAAAAGTCCTTTCAATTTAAAGATCTATGAGGAGTAAGTCGATAATTCAATCAATACTCATAAACACCTGAAAAATCACAAAAAAGAATTAAATTAAAGCTGAACAGAAAAATAGACCAAAATACAAAATTAACAATTTCGCAAATAATGTCTTTTAAAACAGTCTCCGGCAACGGCCCCAAAAACTTGGAACGACAAAAATGTGCAAATGTACACAATCACAACAAGTAATAAAGTGAAAAGTGATGTGGAGTTATCGTACCTACAGGGACTATGATAGAGATATTTATGAAATGCAAATTTAAAAAATTTGGTGATGGAAAATATGTTGGTTTGAAGTGGTGATATAAAAAACTAAAAAATTAACTAAGTGTTAACTAAGAAAATAAAAAGTAAAATTCCAATGCACGATTTCAAAAAAAGAGTTTAATCAATATGACATAAATTTGTTAGATTAATTTTATTCTTTAACTTAGAATTATTAAAATTGTGTTCATGTTGATACAAATAATTTCACGACAACTCGGTACCTTGCTAACTAATGCACATACTTACCTACTAAAACACAATAATCTCTTGACCATAGCAAGTAAAAAATTAAGTGAGGTAACAATATTTCTCTATATTGAAACAATTTAATCGAATTTTAATAAGCAAGTAAAAGATTAAGTTATGCTAGGCTAATGTATTGTTTAATACCATTGCTAATTTAACCCTCAGCTACTTTAGAAGATTAAACATGCACCAATTAAATATTGTATCCCTTAATTACAATTTCAATCCATTTAAATAATTAATCCAATTGTTACCTTACTGTTAAAATGCAAGCATAACATAAGCATGGCTTTATTTAATTGAACAATTTACTGATACCTAATAACAGCATAAACACATTTTTAATAATCTTAAGCGGACAAAATGCAATTACTCTAACAAGAAAGGAATTTAAGTAATTTTAATTAATTGAAGAAAAACAACACAAATATTCATGTTCATGATCAAAACAAAACTAAGACAACGATTAAGAGAAAGGAACTAGAAAAACAAATCTCGGTGGTTTTCTGAAGCCAGACTACTGCACTCCTCTTTTCTCTGCTTATTCTGTTGATCCAAGGCCTTCATGAACACTTGATTGCTGCTACTCCAAGAGGTGTGCAAGCTCTTTTTCAATAGGGGATATCGGCAAAGGAAGGAAGAATTTTGGAAAGCAACTAGAAGGGAAAATTAGAGAAAATGTGTGTGAGAGAGATGTGTGAAGTGAGGAATGTGAGGGATGAAAAATGATGAAGTGAAGGGGAATTTCTATATATGGGGATTGATGCTAAAAGTAGCATTCATTCCCTCTCCCTTGGCCGGCCATGCATCATAGGAGGGATGGTTTGACTTGAATTTGCTATATTTAGCTACAAGCTAAAAAATAGCAAGCTCGAAAAGGGGAAGGGTTTGAACTACATTAAGGAAAAATACGAGGTCTGATTTGAAATTATAAAAAATAGATAAATAAGCTAATTGGGTAAGCTTCAAGGGACGGCTTAGGCTTCCAATTTTCTTAGTGGACCAGTCTTCGTTATTTAGCACAATCGAACCCCTTTTCTTCATCAGCCTTGTAATTAATTTTAACCCAATTTGTGTTGTATCAAAATTAATTATAAAATGTGTTCAATAATTATCATTGGATTGTCCATGGCTTGGAAAATAATTAGCCAAACTCTTGGGTCACTTGATACAAAAATTACCTCAACGGTTCAATCTTCCCAATGTGACTACCAAACTGATTTTTCACCTTTTGTGTAATGCTATCGAAAAAAATCAAATTTGCGTAAATTTATTATAAAAATAATTAAAATTCAATATGTTCATGATTTGAGTAAAAAATAATTATTTTATAATTAAAATATGAATAAAAAATAATTATTTATAATTAAAATATGAATTTTGAAAAAAACTACTAAGAAACTGAATGAATTAGAGCTAAAAAGGGGCTAAAAAGTTTATATTTTTGTGTTTCCAATTCTCAAACGAGTTTGATGTTTTACTACTATATAACGTAATTGTCTGATTTAGTCTAAGAGTCATTTCTTTTTCAGGTTTGGTGTGTTTGCTTGAGGATAAGCAAATAATTAAGTGTGTGAGAGTTTGATCTGCCATAAATTGATGTGGCAAATTAGGCTTTCCCAGTATACTTAAGAAGCTTATTGTCGAGCAAAATAACGTCTTTAGCATAATTTTTCGTAATTTTTAGTTTTTAAGTTAATATTTTAAAATGTCACATTTTTGCTTATTTTGTGACACAATTTGGCCAATAGTGTCATTAAGGGGCCAAATGTGTGATTGAGTGGTGTAGGGACATGTTGGAGGTTGAAAACAAGCGAGAATGGCACCAAAATAAAGGGTATCGCGATATCCACACCTTGGAATCATAATACTTCCAAAAGATTGGAGACACACTTTAGTGGTATCGTGATATCTACTTTCGATATTGTGATATCCACCCTTCTAAGAAGACACCAAGGCTCGACACTACTTGAGGTATCGCGATATCCTTTTTTGGATATCGTGAAACCAATATCGTCAAAAGAACAAAATTGGACAAAAAAAGGTAGTCTTTGTCCATCCAGTCCACCAATAACCCAAGGCCCATGTAAGGACAATTTTGGCAACAAAAATCCATATGCTATCAACCTAAAATAGCCAACATTGGCTGAGGAGGAAAGAGATACACATTAGCTTAGTTTTATTCTTAGTTTTCTTGTAACACCCCAAAATTTTGAGAATTTAATTGTGCGATTCTGCAGTAATTAATTTTTGTATCTGTAATTCTATGCTCTGCTTTTGTGTTTAAGCTTTGGAGTTTGAGTCACATCGTTAAAAGCCTTATTATTTTAAAAATCCTTATCCATGCATTACATAGTTAAGTTCAATTCAATGTAAACTTGTGTCAAGAATGAGCCTGTTGGTTCACTGGTTAAGTCTCTGTATTCTATTAGGTCCCGTGTTTGAGTCCCGAAGAGGATGATAAGGAATTTTTTTGTCAAATGCTAGAAGTCTGCTTGGAAGTTAAATTTTAATTAACACTAGTTCTAAACTTTAATTTTTTTCTTTAGTATCTTTTTTCTCCTTCGTTCATTTTCTTTCTTTTTCTTCTTCATTTGTTTTTCTTTTCTTTTAATTTTTGTTGATCCTGGTCGTAAAGAGTATGAGATTAGTTGAAGTTTTGTCATTAGTCATTAGTCTTTGTTTTCATAACCTGCTTTGAATTGGGTATTTTAATTTTGTGAGAATCTCTAATAAATGATGGATTGTTTCACTATTAGGCGGGAATATCGAAAGTGGGGAATAGAAAAATGACAATTTCAGTGATCGTCATTGAATTTTCAATAAGTTTTGGCTCTGTTGAAGGTTTCATGTCGAAACTTTCGACATTTGTGTTATGCGCGTAATCAGGAAATTTTATGATTAAAGAGTTTAATTGTTTGACTGAATGATTATTTTAGACTTCAGAGATCCTTTACGTTATTATCGCATCGAAATCCCTTGAGGTGCATACCAAAAACCCTTAATTTTGAGCTTTTTGGACATCAAAAAACATGGTTGTTGACACCACACAGCTAGGCACATGGGCATGTGCCCAGGCCATGTAAGCTACACGGTCATGTGTCAGGCCGTATGCGTGGCCATGTAACTCATTGTTCATCGATTTGGAGCCACACGAGAAAGGCACACTGGCATGTGTCCAAACCATGTGTGGCCATGGTAGTGCAGGGTTTACACGGGCTAGGATACGGGCGCGTGTCTAAGCCGTGTAACTCACTATTTGTGACTTAGGACCACACGGTTAGGGACATGGGTGTGTGTCCAGGTCGTGTAACTCACTGTTTACATTTTATAACAACATGGGCAAAGGAAATGGGCGTGTGTCTAGGCCGTGTGGCATATAAATAGGGTCTGAATCCTATTTTTGAGGTCATGGGAGTTACCATCCCTAATATTGACCTTCCTAGTATATGAATGATCTGAATTTGATTGTATGAGAACTCTCTAATGCTCTATGATTGACATATGAATAACATAACTGTATGTGTATTGTGATAGCTTTTTCCAGTATTGAACTGTATTATCTAATTGTGAAATGAATTAGAATGACTGAACACATGTTGTGGATATTTATACTTTGCATTTGCATGGGTTGGGATATTGTGAAGAAGCAAGTAATCTGAATTAGTGGCTAAGCCACGATGCATATAAATCTGAATTTGGCACTTTGTCGCATTTTGATCTAGCAACAAAATTGTGTCTCTGTAAATGTGTCAGACCGACACTCTATGGTGTGTAGGGTTGGTTGGGCGTTGAATGCCTTTAACGGTGTGTTGGGATGGCCAAAGACAGTGTGTAGTGGATGGAGTTAGGAATATCTACATTTAAAACTAATTTGTTCTATATATGAAATTGAAATTGCTTCTGCGTATGTAATTGATTTGTCCTGAATTTGAACTAAAATTGCTTCTGTTTCCAAATCGAATCTTGGGATTCGAGAATCATCTTATAAATGTGTTCTAATTGAAAAAAAGCCTGTTACGTACTGAGTTCGCAACTCATTTTGTTATTGATTGGATTTCAGGTGGTTCTCAAACTTGAACTGTTGGCGCCACGTGAGCTTGGTCAAGCTTTTATCTTTCCTTTAAATACTACTACTAGGAATTTCAGTATTCTATGATATTGTGATGTTTGGGAAGATTATATGCTTATTTCATTGCTGTGGTGGAGATTATGTGATGAATGGTTCATTTTGCCTGCGTTATAAAAGTGGTACTTTAGCATCGATGATGTAACTCTTTGGACTTGGTCTGGACGCCTAGGCCGGGTTTAGGGTGTTATATTTCTTTAGGTTTTTTCTTAGTTTTTTTTGCACTTTTCTAGGGTTTTCTTTTTCTCTTGTTTTTTATTCTTGGATTTTTTTTTTTGCATTTACATATTGTTTTTTATGTTCTTAGTGTTAATTAAGTTAGTTATCACTGTAGCTTAGGTTTATTTCCACTTTCAGTCCTTGTACCTTGGTTGTAAGACATTTTTAGCTTTAGTTTAATGCATTTCAGTTTCTTCTACTTTAAATATGTTAATGTTAGTCCCTTTTATATTTATTGCTTTAGATTTCTTAGTTGAATGCTTTTAATTTCATGTTCTTGAAGTTTTCTTTGATAAAAATCCAAACTTCTATAGTTTTCTTCAGTTTTACTTTAAGGGACTATTTACTTTTCATTTCCATGTTCATTCTTTTTATTTTCAACATGAGTAACTAAACCTAAAAGGGGGTTGGTTAATGGAGATATGGGTAAGCTGATTTTTTGGACAAAGAACTAAACCATAATAATTGGACTAATTCGAATAGACTTAAAAACTTAAGAAGTGACACCTTTAAGGGGATATCTAGGCAAGTGAGGCTGAAAGGTAAATCTTGTTGCGCACCTGTTCATTAGTCCTAGATTAACTGGTGAGATCGAGAAATAAATGAGATTAATTCATCTAAGTCAGTAAAACTGAGATCAAAAGAGAAAATGGAGCCAATTAGCAATTTAAGACCCTTATTCGAGAATCAATGAACTACATTGAAATCAACCAACCACTGCTAACAATTTATTTGGTTAATTTCTTAGTTTTCTGCTCTTTGTAATTTAGTCCATAGATTAGCATATTTAATTTTCTTGCAAAATTTTCTTATTATGATTTGTCGTATTATAAAATCGTATTAGTATCCACTTAGACTCTATCGTGTATCCTATTTATCGCTTAATCGCCATCTCTTTTGGGTTCAATCCTTAGAACACTCTGGTGTTCCATTGTAACACTACAAATATTACAGCTGACTTATACGTTTGCAGTAAATTCACGCTTATAAAATTGTTTTATAAAATCGTTTGTTTTATGCGCACGTACGAACTAGGTCAACCACCACTATAGGAATAGGTTATGGCTTAAGTAACAAAAGGCATAATCTCAGAAACCCAATCATGCTCAAACCCAGAGGTTCTGATAACACCCCACCAGGCACGGATGCTCCGATGTACGAGTGTAGCACTACTGAAGAAGAGCCAAATCGGTATCTAGGAGCTCAAGGCATTAGTCAACTGAAGTTCACCTATGACTTTTGACGACCCCGAGATTGTCGTCTAAGTAACAATAACAGGGGTTTCATCATTCCCCTCATCTTAGTAGAGGCTGGCTTCCACTTGCCTTTCTACCCCTTCTTTTGCGTGGTGCTCAACGAGTGCGACATCGCATCGGGGGAACTATCTGTCTTATCCTAGTGGATGTTGGTGGCTTCATAGATAAAGTGATTCAACTGGTAACACCCACTTCAACACACACTAGGGCTATAAGCCCATAATCCATAATTGGACTTCGAACTTTCATCTAAGAAAAGACAAATATGTTAGGGTTATCTACAAGCTCGAGATTGGGTTTAAATTTTCTACTCAATGGTCCCTTCCTAGGGAAGATGTCTGTGCACAAAGTCAGCCAGTCGACTCTCAAGTTGCTTAGGAACAATACAAACGACTAAGGGTGGGACATGTATTAGAATTGGTGGAAGTTGTCCCAATCAGAAGTGTTTCTCAATATTGCCTACAAGATTTGAGTCAGAAAAGTCACAGGGCAAATAACCTCATAATATGGGTCGACTCTCAGAATGTTCCTTCTCCTTCAGTGGCCTAGCCTTATAACGCAAGTGATGATCTGGCACAAATTTTACTAGAAAGCATAAAGGAACTTCCTTTCTTCATCTACAAAACTTATGGACTACATCCACACAATTGGAATATTATAAATTATGGTACACCTTCTACTTTTTCTTCCAGTTGGGCTAATTCTTCGACTGATGGTGTAGGGTCTTATTCAAGTTCTCATACCACTACGCCCGTTCTAACACACAACATGGATGTCTTAGCCATTTTAGATGAGGCTCGTGCAAATGAAAGTGCTTTTGTTGCTCCTTCCATAAAAGCAGTAGTTAAGAAAACTCAAAAAAGACCTAGGGTGGAATGGAGCAACCAAGAAACTAAAGACAATGAACACCCGCAACTGACACGGTATAGACTCTGAAAAGGGCATACTACACTTGGAACGAACACATCACTAGTTCCCGCCCTTCCTGCAGCTCTTACCCTTCCAGTAGAGTCCGCCCACTCTATAAACTCCCAAATTCAAGCCACTGATCCTCCTTTAGTTGAGGTTCCAATAGATACAATATGCCCAGAATTGTCAATGGCTCATTCTAGTTCTCTACCACATGATGCTTTCACTGGCAAAGTAGATGAATTTTTCCCTTGGTGAGATCTATTAAGGCCAGAGCCATCTCTTATTATTAGGTGCAATCTTCCAGCAATGAAACAACTTTATGCCTCAGCAAGTGAAAGAGGCTCTCCACTCCTATCTCTCTTCAAGTACTCAGTTATCTCCTCCTTCAATACTAGCGAGGTCTTCCCAAGCCTTGTCAGTAAAATAAGTGTAACACACCTAACCCGTCTCCATCACTGAATTAGGGTTATGGAGCATTACAATGCAAACCATAACAATTACTAACATTTAACCATTCAAATATCTAATTAAATAACATATAATCAAATTCAAATGTCATTCGGAGCATTAATATAATTATTAACCTTAAATCAGGCCTACAAGGCCTTAAAAATGATTTAGGAACAATCAGGTACTAATTTGAATCAATATAGAAAAACATACAAAAGTTTGAAAATTTTAGAAACAGGGGTCACACAACTGTGTGGCCAGGTCATGTGACAGAGCTCAAACCGTGTGGCTTAGGGAAATGATCGTGTGCTCAGACTGTGTAACTAACTATGACCATGTTGAAAATCTTGCACCTAATATTAATAAGGCACACAGCTGTGTGCGTAGGTCGTGTGTAAAAAGCTTCCAAAACAAGGAAAACTTTCATCCAAAATATAGGTACCAAGCCAATTCAAAACCAACCATTTCCATACTTCATAAACATATTTAAACAAGCCAACATGCCAAAACATTCAACCTAAGTGCCTAACCAATGTGTTCTCATTGACACCACAGTTCAATTGTCAACCAAATTCAAATTTCATACCAAATTAATTTGCATTCAAAGTTCACAAGTTCTTACATTAAACACATACCGAACTTACCATCTTTCAAATACTTTCATGACGTTTATACCAAATGGCCAAAAACATATTTACATGAACATATACATATCAAAACCAAAGACACATACACAAGCAAACTAAAACCAAGCTTAAACAACTTTACACCAACCTAAGATGTAACACATGAAGTAAGTATCCAAAACATATACAAAACACACCTATTATATTTCATGCCATCAAGTTAAAATCCACCATATATCAATTTCAATATCACTTTGAAATCTCTAAATCAAGCTATGATCAACCACATTATTGGCCACAAACAATCAACTTATAAACAAGTATAAAATATGCCACTTATAATGAACACTTATACACAAATTACAAGATACTCCTATTACATGCCACATATCCCAAAGTAAATGTTTTCAAAGACTACCGAAGATAGTTGTATAGTATGATGTTCCACTTGATCTGATTTCCCGGTTTCGCAAAACAAGATCTATAAGAAATCAAGAAAAACAACACTAGTAAGCTTTTATGAGCTTAGTAAGCTCACAGGTTGAAACTTTAGAACTTACCAAATAACCACAGTTTTATATTAACAAAATCAATAGCTAACATTAACCCTATCAATCACAGCCATTCAACAGGTGAGTTTCATAAATACAAGTCATTTAATCACCTTATTTATACAATATCAACCGTTAACAAGTCATAATAAAATATTAGAAACCATAAACACATATACAAGTCTTTCACAAGAAATCATAACCAAATATCAATTACTTATAATCATTAAATCATTTAAACATTAAAAATTTGACTCGATGAACGGTATAACATATACAGATACACGATTATTCTTCTAGAACACATCAAAATGCTTAAACAAGCTATCCATCCAAGAACACACTTGGGCACTAGATGCCAAGCCCGTAGGCTAACATCCTTCTGAAACACACCTCGACACTAAGTTCCAAGCCCGAAGGCTTTACATCCGCCCTTGATAACACATCAGAATCACTGTAAATAAAACACGATAGTCCACAACCAATACTGGACTTTGGAAAATTCAGTGGATAGTAACAACTCAATAATCATCATCTCATCACAAGTCAATCCCATACCACGTGTAGTATAACCTATTGACATGTCAATTGTATCCTATCCTATGTTCATTTGGGCTTAATACAGATAATCATATAACATTTTTCAATTCAATTCATTTTTCTCATATTATAGCAATTTATAACAATTAAATTACATCTATATATTTATCAACATACTACAAGTCAAAAATCAATATAATATTACGAATTATTCTAATTTAAACCGTATAAATTTACCAGGGCTAAACAACAATGATTGTAATGTTAGGGGCAATTCAACAAATTTTCCTTTTCTGCATTTGTTTATCGATTGATCTGTTTCTTGAGCTATATATAATAATTTAATTCATTATATAATTTCAAATACTTTAAAACACTTAAATTCATGCCATTTACCCTTTATCAAAATTTTACACTTTTACCCTAAACTTTCACCTTTTATTCAATTTAGTCCATAAACCCAATACTTCAAATTTAACATAATTAAACTCAAATCATGCTGACCGAATTTTCCATAATCCCTATACAACCCATAATTATTCAAAATTCACAAGAATTTCATATCAAATTTAATATTTTATAAATTTAGTCCTTTAACTAAAAAATAACTAAAATCACTTTACAAGATAGTCTTAATCAACAACCAAGGTTTCAATATCATTATTCAATGGCAAGAAAACCTAGTGTTCATCAATGGCAAGTTCCAAAACTTTTAACAGTTTTACAAATTAGTCCCTGTGTTAGCTAGAATAAACTACAACAATCTCAAAAACATAAAAATTACAAAAATAAGAGTTTAGAAAACATTACCATTTAAGGACCTAAATTGGAAAAACCTTGATGTTCAATAATGGAGTTTTCAAGGCTTCATTTTTGGTGAAAGAAGGAAATGAAAATGGGTTTTATGTTTTCCTTTTATATTTAATTACATATATTTTTATTTAATTTTAATTTTTAACACATATATTATACTATAAATAAGCATTAATCGTCCACCCAAAACAAAAAGAGTATAATTTCCTCATAAAACCCTCCACTTATAATAATTAAGCCATTTAGTCAATAAAATTCAATAGTGATTAAGTTTTACACCTTTTACGATTTAGTCCTTTTTCTTTAATTAACTAGTCAAACAATTCAATTTTTGAACCGTAACTTCACATACTAATATAATAACTTCGTAAGAATTTATAAATATTTCCAGGCTCGATTTATAGAAAAGAGGTCCTAATACCTCATTTTTCAAAACCACTTGACTTTAGAGACAAACCACTTAACTTTAACTATGATTCAAACAACAAAAATTATCAAGTCAAAATTCTATATAATATAATATTTGACTCGTAAATATTATTATAAACTCACTAGTCAGATTTGTGGTCCCGAAACCATAATTTTTGACACCACTAGAAAAATGGGCTGTTACAATATGGGCTTGTGAGTTGGGCCCTCCAAGAAGCATGTGAGCAAAACATTGCTAAGATAATAAGTTTGGAGGAAGCTGTAAAAACTAGTGAATAATATTTGGCTCAACTATGTCAAAATCATCAAGGGGCTATAAGACAGATCAAAAGCCTCAACTCTTGTATCATAGCTTGGAAGGGCAAGTATAAAGATACACAAACTAAATGCACACAGTTAGAGGAGGAGAATAGTCTACTAAAGGCTAGAGAGTCCTCTTGGGAGGAGAAACTTAAAGCCCAAGAGCAATGCCACATAACAGAGTTGGAAGGTCTACGCCAATCCTACAAATGAGCTTTAAGAAAACACCAGGAGGATACAAGGAAAAATTTAATAGAGGCCATGCCTAAGTTAAGGTCTAATTTGGTTCTCCATGCCCAGGTTGCTACAAGCCTTTTAAATCCAAGTCAGATGGATTTTAACTGCCTTCAAAAGGTCTCTATCGAGTCACTGAACTTTAATGTCTACAACTCTAAGGGCGAGGACTAGGAAAATTTCTAGAGGAAGTGGAAATAATCAATTTGCTTCTTTATTCCCTCTACACTTAAAGTAGAGGAAGAGGAAGAGGAAGAGGAAGAAGACTTAGAAGGCTCGATAGGTTTATAGCAAACCCCTACAACAGATGAAGCCCCCATAGAGCCCACTGATTAGTTAGCTGAGGGAGGGAACTGGAAATTTTGTTTTGCCTTTCCTTGTACTTACTCTTTTTGTTCCTCATGTAATATTCATCTTATCTTTTATAAATGAAGTTATCATTTTCCTTTCCATTGTTTTTTCTTAATTCAATATTAATCAATATAACAAAATATTCGCTATACACAAAAGTTTTTTTTAACTTACCCAATGGATTAAGCCATGTCCAACATATTATGCATATAAGGCTAACTCTCACTTAACTGTCACAAGATCGGCTAAATTGAAAGCTCTGATACCAATTAATTGTAACACCCTTTACTCGACTCGAATCACTGGGTATGGATATCAGATGTTACAACACAAAAACACTTTGCAGAAATTTTTACAACCAACGTAGAAACCACTTTAAAACATACTAATTATTTCTTTTGTGTTTTTGTTTAATATAAAAGATGATGTTTAATAATTACATTAAAGTTTTAAAGAGTATATAATGTAACAGTCCGTTTTTAGTCAAATCAGAACAGTAGTTTTAGAACCACAAATATGAGGTCAAAATAATTATTTTATTATTATTTTAATGTATACAACATGAATATATGATTGTATGAAAGTTCCATTTAGAAATTTTATTGTTTGGGTGCTTAATTTGATAAAAAGGACCAAATCACGTAAAGTGTAAAACTTGAGTTCTATTAGCTAAAAGTATCTAATAGCTATAGAACATTAAAGTAAAGGTCCTTATGTTGTAATTAAACCATTTCAATTATGAGTGGACAATTATGGGCATATATTAATTGATTTTTAATGTTTTAAAACAAGGTTAATTTTGTAATTTAGTACAATAAGTTAATTAAATAAAACAACTATCATCTTCCTCAATTGCCAAAAATTAGAAGAAAAGAAGCCATAACTAGGCTTTAGACATTCGGTCACTTCTCCTTGAGCATGTAAGTCTATTTTTGTTCGGTTTTTAATGATTTCTATGTTTTTGTGATCGTTACAACTTAATCTAGCTAGCCTAGGGACTAGTTTGTAAAACTGTTAAAGATTTAAGAAGTTTCCATTGATGAATAAGCATGTATTTTTATGTTTAATGATAGATTATGAATGTTTGATGATAGTTATACAAGTTTTGTTAAGTGATTTTTAGTGAAAAAGCAAATTAGGGATTAAATTGTGAAATGTGGAAACTTTGTAGTTAAAATGTAAAATAAATGAGAAATATGGGCTGTTAGGGACTTATTTGTAATTTGGATATCATGGGTTGTGGTTAAATTGCATGAATTTGTGTTTTAATGAAATAAGGACTAAATTGTAAAAGATGTGAAATATTAGGGGCAAATGTGTAAAAATGCCTTAAAGTGAATTTTGGACTAAACTAAATAGAGAGATGATTAAATAAGTTAATTTTGGTTACATATAGATCAAGAAAAACGAAACTCGGATCTAGATCGAGGGAAAAACAAAGTTCTTGACTTATCGACCAATTTAGCTGTTTTTACATCTAAGGTAAGTTCGTATGTGATAAATTTCATTATAAATGTATTTTAAATGTTTTGATATTGTATAAACTATGATTACGAGACTACGAATATGTTCGACAGTAGTTTGACGATGATTCGACATTTGAAATCCCAGTTGAACCTTAGGAATAGATTTGGATACTAGTGGCATGTCATTAGGAATTTTTATGATTATGTGATTCGGGTGCGAGTCCTGTACGTCCTACCGGTGGCTGAGTATACTGGCATGTGTTGTGGTTACTTGAAAGCTTGTGTGAGCAGCACCGTGTAGCTACATCTTGACCCACAGCTTGTGTGAGCAGGCCCGTTGATAGCTCCAGTTTGAGCAGCATATGTGATGTGAGATTGTGATAGCTTCGGCTATATATATGTAGCACTTCGGGTGCGAGTTTCCCATGTATCCGATAGTATTTCAAATGGTTCAATGGGTAAATGAAAGACATGGTTGTGTATGAGATTGACACGAGATGGTATAGGCATGTACATGAATCGTATAAGCTTAAATCGAAGAAGTTATGAAGTTCATACATAAGACTATGATAGAAAATATGAAAGGTTTATTAGTTAAATGAATTACATGTTGATATGTTCAAATTGATGATTTGTATAATTGTGTTAAGATTGAGTTTATTTCATATGAGCTTACTATGCTATATAGCTTACTTTGTTCAATTTTCCGTGTTTATAGAGATTTCAAAGCTAGTTCAGACTCGGGGATCGTCAGAGACTACATCACACTATCCAACTATCAATTTGGTACTTTTGAGATTATTTTTTGAGTATATGGCATGTATAGGGATTTTCGGTCGTTTTGGTATATGTGTTGTTAATGAATTTAGTCATTTGAAATGTTTTCTAAATGTTAAATACTTGGTATTGTGCATAGCCATGAATGTTGGCTCATTTTGGTTGTTTTGGATGTATATATATGCAAATGGCCTTTGATGTGTGGTTTATAATTGTCTTGTGAATGGCTTATTGAGATTTAATATTGAAGGTAGAAATGGATTAATATTGAAGATGTATTATCATGTTATGTGTAGGCAAAAATATTGCATATAGTAGGTGGATTATTTAGATGATTTTGGTTATGATTTTGGCATGAATGAAATGGTAAATTTTGAGATTTGTGTATATTGTGATTAATGGTATGAGACTAGCATGAATTGAACTTGTTTGGAGCAAGTTTAGATGCCTATTTTATGTCATGAAATGTGCAATTTGGTTTGTTGTAGGTTTATGCAAGATGGGTGGCAAAATGGCTTTGTAAATAGCCTATTTTTGTCCACACGGGCAGAGACACGGGCGTGTGTCACACACAGTTATGTTACACGACTGTGTGTCCCCTGGTGTTTGAAATTAAAATCAAGTCAGTATGCTCCACACGGCCTCACACACGGGCGTGTGACTTGGCCGTGTGGTATAAGTCAGTATATCCTTCAGGTTTGGCACGCCCTAGCACACGGCCTGACACACGGGTGTGTATGGCCATTTTTAGGTCAAACAGGCTAGCCACACAGGCATGTGTGTTGGCCGTGTGACCCAAGTCAAAGAGTTACATGGGGTCTATAATAGCCCGATTTTGGGGCTAGTCAGAACAGTGGTTTCGAGATCACAAATTCGACCCAGTAAAATTTATTTTTATTATATTTTTATGGTTTACAGTTTTACGAAATGATTTCGTGAAAATTTCGTTCGAAAATTTTGACGTTTGGGCACTCAATTTAGTCAAAAGGACTAAATCATAAAAAGTGTAAAAGTTGAGTTCTACATGTTAAAGGTGTCCAATTGCTATGAGATTTTAAATTAGAGGTCCTTAGATGGTAATTAGACCATTTGTTAAGTTAATGGACAAAAATGGACATGGTGAGATAAAATTTCAATGGCAAAAGGGGCATTTTGGTCATTTGGTAAATAAAAGAATAAAAAGGGAAAATAAAGCCAAAATTGTGTCCATCTTTTTCTACCTTGGCCGAATTTTATAAGGACACCATAGCTAGGGTTTCTTCAACTTTCAAGCTTGATAGTAAGTGCATTCTAGCCCCGTTTTTAATGTTTTTTACATTTTAGAAGTCCTCGTAACCCGATTTACCTATTTCTACCATTATTTTGAAGTAGGGTTCATGTTTAAAAATTTACCCATGTGTGACATGCATGTGTTTTGATGTTTAATGGTAGAAAATGAAAGTTTGATGTGTAATAAATAACTTTTACTAATTGATTTTTCATGAAAATACCTAAAAAGCACCTATTTGTAAAAGGTTGTAAAATGGGTAGTAAAAATCTGATTTGATGAAAAATGTGGTATGATATGAGCATGTATATGGTTTGGCTAGGCTTGGGTAACAAAGAAAATGGATACATTTCATTTTACGAGCCTAGGGACAAAAATGTAAATATGTTAAAGTTTAGGGGCAAAAGTGTAATTTTGTCATAGTATGATTTGTGGATTGAATTGAATAATGTGAATAATAAATAAGCTAAATTTGCTATTATAGATCAAGAGAAATGAAGTTCGGACCTTGATCGGGGAAAGAATAAGGTGTGTGACGATTAAATCCATTTCTCCTATTTTTGTACCGAGGTAAGTTCATATGTAAATAATGCATTATTATTTATGCTTTAATTGTGTTATGATTGTATGAATTGTGATTTTCTCTTTGAATGAATTTGAAAAAGTTTTGACAAGTGAGAAATATCCTTGTTGAACCTTAAGAATAGTTAGGATACAAATGTCATGATATTAGGGTTAGTTGAGATTACGTGTAAGACCATATCTGGGATATGGCATCGATATGAGATTTCGTGTAAGACCATAGATGGGCTATTGGCATTGATATGAGACCTCATGTAAGACCATATCTGGGATATGACATTGGTATGATACTATATGTGTGAGATTTCCCGAGTATCCTTTAGTATTCCAAGTGGTTCAACGGGTAACTTAACAACCATGTTAAAGTTATGAAAGGTTATGGTATGTTGTGAAGACAATGGTATCTTACAAGTTGGCATAGATATGTACACAAAACTCATGCTTAATGAGCTCGATATGTGATGAACCCTCGGTAAGGTTTGATTGAGTAAGCTACGATGTTAAGGTTTTAATATTATCTATGCCAAGCTTGATTATGAAATTTGCAATGACGTTTATGTTAATCTACTTCATGTTAAGAATATGTTAAAATGTGTTTATGATGCCTATTATTTGCATAGGAACTTACTAAGCTATAAAGCTTACTCCCCTTTCTTTTTCCCTTGTCTTATAGTTTCACCAAGCCAGCCCAGGGATCGAAGGCGGTCGGAGATCCATTCACACTATCAAATTATCATTTTGGGTACTTATGATTATAATATTTTGAGCTATGGCATGTATAGGGACTTGGTCTTTTTGTTATGTGTCATAGTTGATTTGGCCAAAAGTGTTGGCTTATGTTATTTGATAAATCATTTTGTAATTGGTTAGTGAAATTGGCTAATATTAACTTAAGTATATATATGCATATGATGATGTTTTCATGGATGTGTGAATTTGCATGGATTGAGTTTATAAGTAGGTGATGTTTGTATGTGATAGATGGTTGCATGTAAATGATACATTGATATCTTGTTTGTGGCTAAATTGGTTGTATGTATATACTTGGATTGGTGTTGCTTGTTGTTGTGTAGGTTGGTGCAAGAAAGGGTGACAAAATGGCTTGATAAATAGCCTTATTTTTGTCCACACGGGCGTGTCCCAAGCCACACGGGCGTGTGACCCATGTTTTGATGAAAAATTTTCTAAGTGTTGGAAAGTTCTCTAAAGTTCTCGGTTTAGTCCTAAACCACTCCTAATGCATGTTTTGGGCCTCGTAGGCTCGTTTAAGGGACGATATGAATGTTTTAAAAAGTTTTAAATTTAAGTGGAAATTCATGTATCAGTTTTGAATGTTTGTTTGAGTTTAAGTTCGATAATGCCTCATACCCTGTTCCGAAGTTGAATACGGGAAGGGGTGTTACAGGGTTGGACACGGGCTGGGATATGGCCATGTGCTCCCGTTTCGAATGTCCACACGGCCAATGACACGGGCGTGTCTGTTAGCCATGTGAGACACACGGTCGGGCCACACGGGCGTGTGTCCCCTGTTTTTGAGAAATTTTCTTAAGTGTTCTAAAGGTTTCCAAAGTTATCGGTTTAGTCTCGAACCACTCTCAATACATGTTTAGAGCCTCATAGGTTCGTATTAGGGACAAAATGATTGGTTGTGAATGAAATGTATATTATTTTATTAATTATATTTGAAATGTATGTTTAAAATGTGGTATTAGTCCGGTAATGCTTTGTAACCCTATTCTGGCATTGAATATGGGTGAGGGGTGTTACATATAATGTTACAACATAAAACTTTGTTAAAGACGGACTCTTCATGGTGTAGTGTACTATACGTCATACTTCTATGATGCCCTTTATATGCATAATATCACAACTTGTACGGCTACCTTGGTGTAATCCTGGCTTGGCCCCTCTTGGCGTACCCACTCTTATAGTAGAGCCTGAAACATAAATAAACGCTTGTAAGTTCAAGCCAACTTCCATTTCTATTTTTGGATTTCAACCTTTAAGCATTTCTAGTTGAATTTCTTATCTTGAAGATTTTGGATTTCATTTCTATTTTTGGCGAATACTTTCCTAATATTTGACATATACATATATGCCAACTTCCATACTTAACCAATCTACTCACAGTAGATTCTAGATTTCACCAGTCAATACAGATCTCATTTTCTTCTCAGAAAAACAAATGTACTTCTTAGAAGGATATCCATAAAGAACCTATAACAACTCAATTTCGGTGAAATCGGAATAGTGGTTTCAGGACCACAGATCTGGTCCAAAAAAAAACTTATTTTTATTTTATTACACGGTCCGTATTATGTTAGAAATGTCATGTGAAAATTTCGATAAGAAAACTTTATCGATTATGTGCTTAATTACGAGAAGGACCAAATTGTATAAAATGAAAAAGTTGAATTCTAGTAGCTAGAAGGATCAAATAGCTATGGAATTTAAAACTTAAGGTCCTTTTATGGTAATTAGACATTAATAAAAAGTTAGTAGATTTTTTTGGATGATTCATCCATGGAAAATTAGAAAAAGGCTAAGGACTAAATTGGAAATCAAAATTATTAAAGATGATAAATTAATTAAATAGAAATAAAAATCATTTTTATCATCTTTTTCCCCAAAATATCCTATGGAAACCCTAAGAGAGAGAGAAAAAACTTTCTTGACCAAATTGGGTAAGTTTTCTTGTCCCGTATTTAGTAATTTTGATATTTTTGAAACCAGGATAGCTTAATTTATCTATTTGGGGGGATCAATTTTAGAAGTTATCAAAGTATGGAAATTAGGTCATGGATGTATACTGATGGTCGTGAAACTAACTAACTAAAAATTCGACTTAAGGCAAGTGCACCTATCGAACAGTAGTATAATTGTGGTGAGACCAGAAATATCGAATCCACGAGGACTAAAAGTACTAGTAATTACTATCTTTTTATTATCTAGCCTAAGAATTAAATGGTGTTTTTAAACTAGAACTAATTTTCTAATTATCTAGGATTACGACAGAGATGGAAGTTGGAAAATACTTTAGGAAAATCGATGGAGAAGACAATACCCAAGGAAGAATCCACCTAAACTTCACTTATTATCTTTGAATTAGATGATCTATTCACTTGACTTAATCCGTAGAAATCCCTAATTTATGTTAATATCTCTCTCGAGACTAAAAACAACTGACTCTAGGTTGATTAATTGAAATCTCTTTCTAATTAAAACCCCTATTGTCGCATTAACTCGATCTATGGATTCCTTTATTAGATTTGACTCTAATCCGACAGATTTTTGTTGTCCTATCTCTAGGATTGCATGCAACTCCGCTTAATTATGAATGATCTACTTTTAAACAGAGACTTTTCCTCCACTAAATAAGCACATCAAAAACTTGAATTAATATCCTAGAATATTAAAACAAGAGTTAAACTCACAATTAAGAATAAAAACAAGTATTTATCATATAACTCAAATAATAATAAGATCTGTCTTAGGTTTCATCTCCCTTAGGTATCTAAGGAGTTTAGTTCATAATAATAATGGAAAACATCTCAAAGTTTAGAAAACAACAAAACATAAAGAAACCCAAAGAACTTCTAGGAAATTGGATGGAAATATTCAGTCTTGATGTAGATCCTCTTCCTGAGCTGATTCTGATGGCTATCCTTCAGTGTTTTCTGCCTTCTACTCTCTGTGTCCCTTTAATCCTCTTCTAGGGTGTTTATATAGGCTTTAGAATGCTTCAAAACCCTCAAAAGTGGCTTTTTCCGAGTAGAATTAGACTTGGGATCAACAGGGACACAGCCGTGTGCCACGCCCGTGTGCAAGTGCTCAGGCCGTGTGCAATTCTGACTTGATTTCATGTCGACACGACCATTACACACGGGTGTGTGGCCTACCCCTGTGTCACACACGGGCGTGTGGAAGTGCCTAGGCCGTGTGTCATGCTGAATTAGGCCCATTTTGTCTGTGTTTTGGCCCGTTTCTTGCTCTTTTTGCTATCCTAAGCTCTCCTGAGTATAAAACATGAATTTAAAGGATTAGGAGCATCAAATTCAATAAAACCAAGGAAAAATCATCCACAAATATACCAAGCATGGGGTAAAAATGTATATATATAATGGTTTATCATATACGCTGAAAATTAGAAATTCATGGTAGAAAATGAAAGGTTGTTGATAAATAAACAACTTTTACAAAGTCATTTTTGATGAAAACATGATTTGGATAAATTTATAGCCCATAACCGTCCACTTTAAAATGTTATGGTTTAGTTACAACTTAAATCCTCCTTCTTTAAATATTTAGACCATTATGTTAAGAAAATCAATAATAAGCAACTTTTCCATCTTTTACTATTTAACCTTTTTTCTTTAATTAACTATCTAAACGTTAAAATTTCTTAATCAAAATTTAAGGCAACACTAATGAATTTGTGAATATTAAATAATTGATATTTACGGATTGAAATGTTGAATTATGGTCCCAAAACCACTGCTTCTAGTACCACAGAAAAACGGGATGTTACAGGGCGAGACTATTACTGTTTTCGTGCCATTTGAATTAATGTGTGACGCAAGTGACTTCACGGTAGAAGCTGTGATGGGTTAGGGAAGGAATAAAGTTTTTCATCCCATCTACTATGTAAGTCGAACTCTAACGAGAGCTCAATTGAACTATACTGTAACAAAAAAAGAGTTACTTGCTATTGTATTTGCTTTTGACAAGTTTCAATCTTTTCATGTTGGTACCAAAGTGATTGTTTATACGAATCATTCTGCAATTAAATACTTACTTCCTAAGAAAGATGCTAAGCCAAGATTGATCTGATGGGTACTTCTACTTCAAGAGTTCGATCTAGAAATTCAAGATAAAAAAGGGGTAGAAAATCCAGTATCATTGGAGCCGCAAGAAGGAACCTCTCTGCTTATACCCATTCAAGAGACATTCCTAGGCGAATGCATACTTAAGGTAAATCACGTCCATAACACCCCTTTGTTTGCTGATTTTGCTAACTATTTAGCTTGTGGCTTAATGTCACTTGATAAGACATATCAGCTGTAACACCCTGAATTTGGGCCTAGAAGTTTTGGGCTTTGAGCATGGGAGCGGTTGAAGGTAGCTTATAATATTCTGTTGTGCATGCAAATTTCGTTAATGAAGGCTTGTTTTAGTTGTTAAGTGTGCTGAGAAGTGTTGGAGAAGTCCTGGGTTCAAACCTAGACTCTAGCAAAAATTTTGGTTTAAGGTGAATCAAACCCTGGGTGTAGTAGGTAGCCTTAAGAATATTGTTGGAGAGATTGTGACACAAAAAGCCTTGTGGCTTAGTGGCAAGTGGCGTGTGGAGCATTTGAGGGGAGGCATGGGTTCGAATCCTATGGCAAGCAAAGAGCATTTATTTTGCTAACAAGGGGTGGCAAGAGCTGGTGTTGAATTTAAACTCTGATGTTGGAGGGATCCCACATCGGGAAGCTAACATAAGAGTGGATGGGAAGCTAGCTTTAAATAGAGAGAACCATGAGGAGAGTAAATGTACCTTTCTTGGCTGATCCCTTTCGCTTTATGGCGTGCTCGTTTGGGTTGGGCGTCGGCTAAGAGTGCTCAGAGCGTGGATTAACTCCAGTCTCTAATCAGGTGTGTATTTCTCACTACTCTAGTTGTTGGATGGCTACTTCGGGCCGCGATGGGCCTAAAGGGGCCATGTGGGCCCAATGGGCCTACGGGCCCAATTGAATAAGTTGTTTGATTGTGTTGTAAATATTGACTAGGCTAGGTGAATCCCATATTTGTGGCTAGGTTTGGGCTAAAAGGGCCACACGAGCGTGTGGGACCATTTGGGCCGAGAATGGGCTTTAGGGCTATTCGTATTATTATCCATGTTTAGAATACTTTAGTTTACCAATTACTGAAATGCCCTCAACTTGTAAAATTACTGTTTTACCCTTGATTTACAGAATTACTGTTTTATCCTCAATTTACAGAATTACTGTTTTACCCTCGATTTATAGAATTACTATTTTATCCTCGATTTACTGAAATTCTTTGCTTTTACCTCGATTTATAGAATTACTATTTTATCCTCGATTTACTGAAATTCTTTGTTTTACCCTCGATTTATAATTACTGTTTTATCCTCGATTTACAGAATTATCGTTTTACCCTCGATTTATAGAATTACCATTTTACCCTCGATTTATAGAATTATTGTTTTACTCTCGATTTACAAAATTATCGTTTTACCCTTGATTTACAGAATTGCTGTTTTACCCTCAATTTATAAAGTTACTGAAATACCCTTGGTTTACAAAATTACCAAAATACCCTCGATTATGAAAATTACCGAAATACCCCTATAGGGTAGAATTACCGGAATACCCATGTAAGGTAGAATTACCGAAATACCCCTGTAGGGTAGAATTACCGAAATACCCCTGTAGGGTAGAATTACCGAAACACCCATGTAGGGTAGAATTACCGAAATACCCACAGTAGGGTAGAATTACCAAACACCCCAGTAGGGTAGAATTATCGAAATACCCCTGTAAGGTAGAATTACTGAAATACCCCTGTAGGGTAGAATTACCGTAATACCCTTGTATGGTAAAATGACGAATATGCCCTTATGTTCCGTATGACTGATGTGCTTAGGATTTACGTATATTGATATTGGATTAGTTAAGTTTGAGTGACAGGTGGTGGTTATCGTAGGTGATTGATTATGGAAACGTTTCAACTTCAACCCATAACAGGTGTGTACTAACCCTCGTAGTAGCTTAGATTAATATCTGCTGAGAAGTCGAAATGCTAAAATATCGGTATTTTGGGAACTTGTAATGTTGCGTGTGGGTATAGATGCGATAAATACGATAAGGTCGGTGTTTGGATCGATGGAACGGGTAAGAACTCAATTTTGTGCACGATGGTAAGTTGGGCCTCAATGGACTGGAATTGGGCCAAATGGGCCCATTTGGGTAAAATTGATAGAAAATGGAATTTGGAAAAGTTGCATGTTAACACAGTTAGTATTATGGTAAAATTTGGGTTAAGTAGGCTTAGTGGGCTAAATCAGCATTCGTTGGGCCCATTAGGGGTTTTGGGCCCAAAAGCCCGAATTTGATAAGTGGGTTAAAGATCATTGTTTAAACACTCAGAAATATTGACAAATGTAATGAACATGGAAAACCCTGATTTTTGGTAAAATTACGGAAATACCCTTATAATATGAAAAATGACTGCTTTTGCCCTTGTGGGCAAGTAGTGACTGACTTTGACCGTGTGGTTGACGGATTTGATTGTGAATATATGTTGGTGATATGAATGACTTGATCGTGATTGTTTGATTCAAATATGGGTATAACATTCGCATACATGACATATTGCATGGGATATGGGTTATATTGATGGAGGAAGTGCTAAAGGGCTCTGCCTTGATTTCACAAAAAGGGCTTATGCCCCGCCATCGGTGGGCTTATGCCCTGGTTCATCGGAAAGGGCTTATGCCCTGATTATTAAAAAGAGGCAAGGCCTCGAGTTATATGATAAAGCAAACAGGCCGTGCCGTGGAGAGTTTGGTTGGGTGGGTTGAGTTATTCCCCACATGGAGAGCTTGGTTGAGTACGGGTGGAGAGTAGCGGATGGTGGGTCGAGTAGTCTCCCCAAATGGGCTTGCATACATTCATTGACATTACATGTGATATTGAAATGGGCTTGTATACATTCATTGACATTATATGTGATATTGAAATGGGCTGAGGGGCCATACCGTTTACAATAAAGGCTTCGCCCAGGTGATATGATTTATGAAAAGGCTTCGCCCGATGAATCGTTAAACGAAAGGCTTGACCCCAAAGATATGTCAAGACTAAATAAGGCTTTGGCCCAGATTGTACGATGATCGTGTTATTTATTGTTTGTTTGTTATTGGGATTACACACTCGAGTTTTCGTAAACTCACCCCGCTTTCTAATCGTGCGGTGTAATCCCTAAACTTAGATGGTTTGGAGTCATGAGGACTCGGAGATGGCCACGATCTTGTTTCTATTTCTGCTTCTTTTAATTGCAATAAGTAGCCGATTTATTTCTTTATAAGTTTTATCTTATTAATATTATTATTTGGTTTTGGGTTGTAATAAGGCCATTTTAATTATTTTTCTGGGATTATTTTATCTTATACCCTATATTTTTCTCGATAACAATATGAGTTAGACCTGAGCGTGTTTCCAAAATGATAATTGTTTTCAAAATAACGTGTGAAACAATTAATCGGTTTATCAAAAATATCTACTTAAATGAATTCCAACTCGTTTTTCTCAAAACCTAACCTAACACCAAAGTGTGGCAATGGTTGTAGGCATGTCTAGGATTGGATCCAATCAAGAGCTTGGTACTTAAGCAGCCTTCTAGGCTCACCTCCTCTGTTTCGGATACCTACCTGGTGCACAACTTCCATTCACTTTATTAACTTAGCAAAGACTATCTTTTAAAACACTGAGAAGGACATTGAAAGAGGAATGGGTTTTCTTAAAAACTTCAATGTGACACGTCAGATCCGGCCATAACTTCTGGGTCGGGTTTGGGGTGTTACATCAGCAAAGGAAAAAAAATTTCCACGATGTGAAGTACTACTTCTGGGAAGATCCATACTAATTCAAATAGTGCATGAATTAAATGATTAGGAGATGTGTGGCAGAAAATGAGGTACAAGAAATGTTATATCATTGCCATACAACTCCAAGTGGAGGACATTTCAGAGGATCACACACTACGGCTGAAGTATTGCAAGTCAGATTCTTTTGGCCACCTCTAATATGTATGCCTATGTAAGGAGTTGTGATTGATGCGAAATGGTTGGAAACATAACCAATAGAAATGTGATTCTTCGAACAAACATTATTGAGGTATAATTATTCGATGTTTTGGGTGTTGACTTTCTTGTTCCTTTCTCTCATTCTTTTGGTCATAGTTATATATTAGTAGCAGTAGACTACGTATCTAAGTGGGTTGAGGCCGAGGCATATCCGATGAATGGTGCCAGGGTAGTAATGAAGTTTTTGTAAAAACATGTGTTCATAAGGTTTGGAACTCCTAAGGCAATCATCAGTGAAGAGGGCTCTCATTTTGTGAACAAATGGTTTCTTGATAGACATGGAGTGAAACACATGGTTGCCACAAGCTTGATAGACATGGAGTGAAACACAAGGTTGCCACAACTTACCATCGACAAACAATTGGGCAAGTTGAACTGTCGAATAAAGAGAAAAAAGGTATACCCAGAAGGTTGTTTGTCAAAATCAACAAGACTAGTCCAAGAGGCTGGATGTTGCCTTATGGGCCTATAGGACAACATACAAAATACCTTTAGGGATGTCTCCTTATCAGTTGGTTTTTGGGAAAGCTTGTCATTTTCCCTTAGAGTTAGAACATAAAGCTTCCTTGGCTCTCCAGTAGCTCAAAACGGATGCTTCAACTTAATGAGTTAGAAGAATTCTAAATGTTCTCATATGAAAATGTCAAATTATTCAAGGGGAGATTGAAAAGATGGCATGATAAACACATTCGAGTCCGAGAATTTGAAGTAGGTCAACAAGTCTTGTTGTTCAATTCCAGATTAAGGTTCCTTCCAGGTAAGTTAAAACCACGTTGGTCTGGTCCATTCACTATTCATCAAGTTTTCCTTTACGGGGTTATTGAACTTCACAGTAAGAGAGGTAATTTCAGAGTTAACGCTCAACGTTTGAAACATTACTTTGGGGGTAAAATGAATAGGATAAAACTTCACTCATTTTATTGGATTCCTAATCTTTTTTCATTCTTCTTTTCAAATATATTTTCTAGATTAATATGTTAAAATAAATTCTGTCTAGGAGATTGGAACTTAAGCGGGACCGCTTATAACCCCTTAATTTTTTTTCCAGGAATTAATTTTAACATAATCTTCCAAGAAAATATTTCCTAAATGAAAAAATAAATTTTTAATTAGTTGAATAAAAGGGTGGATTTTGATCCAAGTTTTAGTTTTCTATCTAATTTTAAAATTATCTCTAAGTTTAAATACTTAATTGAAATATTTTCAATAATTAGTTGCCCTTTTTGTAAATATTGAAATTAGATGCCTATAACATCCCGAATTAGGGCATAGTCAGAATAATGGTTTCGAGACCACAAATCTGAGATAGAAATATTTATTTTATGATTATTATAAGGTCATTGATGTATTTCTATGCTTGTGTGAAAATTTCATAAGGAAATTTTATGTGAAAGATGCTTAATTGGAGCTTAGGGACCAAATCAAATAATTTGTAAAACTTGTGTTCTAGAAGCAATTTGCATGAAATTGAATTAGATTATTAATTAAAGGTCCTTAAAGAGAAAATTGACCATGTCCTAAAAATTTGGACAAAAATGGCCTTGGTTGGGTAAATTTTGAAAGAATAGTAAAAAGGGCATTTTGGTCATTTAGGGGTAAAATGAATTAAAAAACAAATTTTAAAACCCAAATGTATCCCTTTATTCTTGCTTTAGCTGAATGTGCCAAGAGCAGCGATGGTTAGGGTTTGGCCAAGCTTCCAAGCTCAATAGTAAGTGATTCCGAGCTCTGTTTTTAACGTTCTATGCATTTTTGAAGTCCCGGTAACATGTTCTACCTATTTTTACCATTAATTTGAGCTAGGGTTCATGTTTAAAAATTTACCCATGAGTGACATGCTTATATTTTGAGGTCTAATGGTAGAAAATGAATGTTGGGAGTTAAATAAATGACTTTTACTAAGCGATTTTCGATGAAAACGTCCGAAAGGACCGTTTTGCATAAGTTGTAAAAATGGTATAAAAGGGTGTTATGATGAGAATTAGAGTTTGCTTCAGTTATGAAATTGGTTCAGCTAGGCTTAAAGAGTAAGGAAATTGAATAAAAATCATTTTTCGAGCCTAGGAGTAAAAGTGTAATTTTGGCAAAATTTAAGGGCAAAATTGTAAATTTTCCAAAATATGATTTTTGGGTCAATTTGAATAATGTGAGTCCTAAATAGGCTATATTTGAAATGATAGATCAAGGAAAATCGAGATTCGGGCTAAAATCGGGAAAATACCAAGTTGTGGACAAAAATGGTAAAAATGGTCGTTTTCGTATTCGAGGTAAGTTTGTGTGAATTAATAAGCATGTTATTTACGTTATCATTGTTATACATGAGTCTATCATGCTTTAATTGTATTGAATTTTATGTTAATGATATTGTGAATAATAATGTGATGTACCCTGTAAAGAAATAGATAGTTAAAATGTCGACTACATGTTATGTGACGATGAATTATGATGGAAATTTGATGGTACGGGATGTTTCAATGAAATGAGTAAGTTTATAAGTAAATAATATTTCAATTATTTTTATGTTATTATCTTTTGTTATTATATGAGAAGTGGCTGCCTGTAGAATGATCAATTGATGTAAACTACGAATCGGAATTGACTAAGAACAAGTTAGTAAAATGTTGAAAAGTGAAGAATTTCTCGATTGAACCTTCGGAATAGAAGAGATACAAATGATCCATTGTGAGTCACATGTGTAGTACCAAGTGCAGGCTACTACGTGTATCAGATGGTTAAGTCATGTGTGTAGTACTAAGTGCAGGCTACTACGTGTACCAGATTGGTAGGTCGCATGTGTAGTACTAAGTGCAGGCTACTATGCGTACTGGTTAACTTCGATCACGTGTGTAGTACAAAGTGCAGGCTACTATGTGTATCAGATGGTTAAGTCACGTGTGTAGTACTAAGTGTAGGCTACTACGTGTACCAGATTGATAGGTCGCATGTGTAGTACTAAGTGCAGGCTACTATGCGTACCCGTTAACTTCGATCACTTGTGTAGTGCTAAGTGCAGGCTATTACATGTATCAGATGGTTAAGTCACGTATGTAGTACTAAGTGCAATCTACTACGTGTACTAGATTGGCAAGTCGCATGTGTAGTACTAAGTGTAGGTTACTATGAGTACCAGAGAGCTTCGGTTACAAGGGTGGTATATGCACAGGCCACCGGGTATCTATTATTATTCCGATGAGTTCAATGGGAAATTTACTAGTGAAAATATATATGTACATGACTATGTGATGAATAAGTGCAGGTATATCGATGTGAAAATTTGTGAGCAATGTGCTCGATAGTTGAGCGAATCTTTTGGTAAGATAGAATGCAGTAAGTGAAATTTTGTAATAAAACAGTTTTGGATAGCAGTAGTTGTGTGACTTTGAAAAATCACCAAAAATGGTAGAAATTTAATTAGAGGTTGAATAAGATATGAAATTAAATCTTAATGAGTCTATTTTCTCATAAAAGAAACGGTGAAGGCAAAATAATTTCATATTATACGATAATTGGATTTTTGTGAGACATGGTCAGAATGATTTTGGAATCCCCTGTTTTGATTTGGGAAAAATCATTAAGAATTGTACAAAAATAATTATGGGTCATAATTTGCATGCTTAAAATCCTTAATGAGTCTATTTTCAAGAGGAATTGACGGGACAACATCCAAGATTTGTACCATGAGATAATTTTGAATAAACTATACTAATTGGCTAAACCAAAAATTTTGAAAATTTTATGATAAGAATATATGTGAGTCTAGTTTCTAGAAAAATTTACGGATCTTAATTTTGAGTTATGTAGCTCTAGATATAAATAAATTAGTAACTATGACTCAAGAAAACAACATGACCAGAAAATAAGTAAAAGTGTAATTATGATTATATTCCCATGGAATCATGTTTACAATTTGTTTATTATTTTCATATGGACTTACTAAGTTTTAAGCTTACTCTCTCCTTTCCACTTCTTTAGTGTTGACAGGTTAGCTCGGGGTTGGAGATCGTTGGAGGCAACCTCACACTATCAAGCTACCTCCTTTGGAGAATTGATGAATTTTAATGTCTTCAAGTGAGTGGCATGTATAAGGACTTAATCACTGATATGTGTTCTTTTGTTTTGGCCAAGATGTTGACTTATATTGGTTCAATGTATATAGCCATGAGATGTGGCTTATAATGATTATGACTTGTAAGCCTATTTATCTATGTTATGTGTTAATGTTTTGTGATGTGGTTATGTGATTTTGCTAGATTACTATGAATGGGAAGTGTATGGCATATGTGCATAATGAATGCCTTAGGACCATACGAAGTGCTCATGGCCATTGAATATGAGTTGGAATATCTATCTCGGCGTAACATGAGAAATTGAAAAACACATGTATGACAATATGAAAATACTTTAATTAGGTTTTATTAAAGAATGATTGACCATTGAATTGATGTTATAACACGTGCTTATGATATGTTTAAGTATGAAAGAGATTAAGGGCAACAAAAGGCTTAGAAAATAGCCCAAGTGTTGGCTACACGGGCAGAGACACGGCCTAGCACACGGGTGTGTGACCTTGCCATGTGGTTTAAATTGTTTTGCTGACGTCACAAACAGAGAGTTACACGGGTTGAGGACACGGGTGTGTGTGACCACATGGTTCAACACACACGAGCGTATGACTCTCCAAAACATGAAAATTTATTAAGTTGCCCAAAGTTTATCGAATATTTTCGGTTTTGTCCTGAACCGCCCCGATGTATGTTTTAGGCCTCGAAGGCCTGTATAAGGGACGATATGCATGTGTTTGAAAAGTTTTAATTTTGGGTGAAATTTGGTGACCCGGTTTTGTATGTTTGTAAATGTTTAAGTCCGGTAACGCCTCGAACCCTATCCTAGCGTCGGATACGGGTGAGGAGTATTACAATGCATTTTTTGTAAATATTTTAGAACAGTTAAAATAAAGGTTTTTAATTTTTAATTTTAATAAATAGGATAATAATAAATAATATATTATTATATATTATATATTATATGTTAACTGTTATTAACCTTGTATAGAATTAGAATTGTTCATTATTTTATCATTATTTTACATAAGAGTTTTTATTTTTAATTAAATAAGATAATAATAAATAATATATTAATATATTATATATTATATATTAATTTTTAGTGTCTTTATATTGCATTAGGAATTATAATATATTTTTTTCTTAGAGTTTGAGTCGAACACTCCCTTACTCACTTTTTAAATACCACCTTCCCATACATCTTTGCCTCAATCACCATCTACCTTCCCTAGTGTCGAAACCTTCATCTATTACCACCAGTCATTATATGCAGCAAGGATAACCAGCACCTAGCACACGCACTAGCCATCCACTCAACTTGCGCACACCATCGCTCGTGCCTGCCCCCTCGCATGCTCTACACTTCACTGGCCAGTTGCACACGACGTTGCTCACGCAGCAACCACTTCTTCCACCCTGCTCCCTCGTGCGCTGCTACACCCTTCCCTCTAGCCCTCGCACGCCTCAGCTCGCACACATAAACCTACGTGCGAGCTTGTTTCCTTTGCACCACAACACTTCAACAACCTTCAAACACCCAAACCAACACCTTCCACCAACACCTAAGGTATCATCAAATCTCCCTCCAACCCTAGCCCAACGTCACTTTGTTTCCCTTTCATATTATTGTTTTGAGTTCTTATTAAATTTTACAAAGGTGGTAAGAAATTTTTTTCCCAAAATTTTAATTTTATGTAATTATTTAACTTTTCAATTTTATGAATTGTTAATTCCTTTTACTTTCTAATTAAATTTTGGGAAATTATTATTTGTTTTCGTCTTGTGTAATATTCAGATTAAATGATGCCTCGCAAAAGAACTCATACCTCTATCCAAGTTGAAAATCACAAAACAAATTCCATTTTGAACAAGCCAAAGCAAGATACGACAACATCTTCAAAAATCAACAAAAGCTTCTGAAGAAAGGTTTTATGCTGAAAGAAAGCAACTATACTGATTTCATGACGAGCATTTGACAAGTTGCTGAAGCTTTAAATTGGGGAGTGTTTGTGAGAAAAGACCTAGTGCAGATGAAGAGTTAGTCCAAGAATTTTATGCAAATTTGACCTTAAGCAAATTAACAGAAGTCTCTGCCCGAGAAATCAAGGTAGCAATAAACTAAAGTACAATTAATGAATTCTTTGATTTACCTAATTTCAAAAAAAAATGAATATTCGTCCTTAATGGAAAATTTGAGGTCAAAAAATAGCAAGAGATTCTAGAAGAGCTACAGTTCTGGTTTCTAAATGGATTGTGTCAAAGCATGTGACTCACACTTGTTGATGAGAATATTTGACACCAGTGGCGAAGGTATGGTTTTATTTTATTCAGTACATTCTTCAGCCTATCTCACATGAGGCTACGATTTTAGTAGAATGGATGGTCTTTCTATACTAAATTATGACAACAAAGAATAAGAGAAATTTGAAACTATGCCACTAGACGTTCTAATCCAGCCTAATTTCCCTTTACGTTTTTGCTTGAAAGCTAAAATTCTTGCAAACGTAAAGAAGACAAAGTATAGCCAAGGCACAATCACAGTGTAACACCCCTTACCTGTATTCAACACCGAAATAGGATACGAGGTATTATCAAACTTACATCGCAAGCGAACATACAAAATCGAGTCATAAATTTGCATCCAAATTAGAACCATTTGCATTCAATCATAAAGTCCCTAATACGAGCCTACGAGGCCCAAAACATGGTTTAAAAATGGTTCGGAACTAAACTGAGAACTTAGGAAATTTTTACAAAACCTAAATTTTTTTTTTCCATGTACAGAGGTCACATGCCTATGTGGTTTGGGACACGCTTGTGTGGGTAGGCCGTGTGGTCACACACGCCCATGTCCCTAACCTGTGTAACTCTCTGTTTTGCAAGGCATGAACAAATTAAAGTCACACGGCCAAATCACATGCTCGTGTGCTAGGCCATGTGGTTAATTTAATTTTCATAAAATAGGTGCAGACTTTAAATGGCCAGGACACACACCCATGTCTGGTTCGTGCCCTTCACACGACTGAGACACACGCTTGTGTCTCTGCCCATGTGCTCAATTCAGAGCATTCTATTTCTTAAAATTTAGGTACAGATGACACACGACCAAAACACATGCCCATGGCATAGGCCGTGTGTCACACACGGTCTAGACACACGCCCATGTGTCTACCCATGTGGACAAAATAAAGGCTATTTACCAAGCCATTTGCCACCCTCATTCACACATACACATAAACAAATTCAATGGCATAAACCATGATATACTTAGGCAACCAAAACATCTACAATCATGGCCAACACATGTCAATGCAATACCATCATCTATCATGCTCATGACATTCCATTATACCAAATTAAACATACCAATTTCACATTCAAAAAACCACTAAGACTCCTTTTAATTTGCATTAACTTATCAAGATAATCCATCTTACCAATAAACCAAACTCATCCATTTCACAACAAGTCATTAAGCCACAATAAACATTTAGCAAATCAATATAAACGACATCACCAAAGGGGCATTGGCACATACATGCATATATATATGAGCTTACAATCAATTTAACCAAAATGAGCCCATTTACATGGCCAAATACCACATCAAGCCTTTGACAATTACAAGCCAATACATTTGGCCAAAATCATGATGACAAATATAACAAAATGACCAAGTCCCTATACATGCCATATACTCAAAATATTAAGATCATCAATACCCAAAATGACAGTTCGATAGTGTGATGCAATCTCCAACGATCTCCAATCCCAGCTAGCTTGGTGACATTATAAAACATGGAAAGTAAAACGGAGTAAGCTATGTAGCTTAGTAAGCTCGTATGAAAGAAATAAGAAAATCTTACCATACATTTAACATTCAAGTAATAAATATAAGACGATGTAATTTACCATAATCTCATAACCATAGTTCATTCCATCACAAACTCACCTTGAGTTCATCATTTCGCGAATTTAATAATCATAAGTTTTATGCACATACCTGTACCAACTCGTAATGGTTACATACTTATTCTCATCTTTGACATACCCAATGAACTACTTGCAATAATAATATCGGATACTCGAGAAACCTTGCGCACAAGGTGTCACACATGTAGCCATTGCTACCTCTATCTCATAACGAATATATGCTCGCTTTCAAGCCATCAACGGGCTTGCTCACACAAGCTGTCAGTCAATACGTAGCTATACGGTGCTGCTCACACAAGCTGTCAAGTAATCGCAACATATGCCAGTATACTCAGCCACCGGTAGGACGTACAAGACCAGCACCCGGATTACATACCATAAAACCCTAGTGACATGTCACTTGTATCCTAATCTATTCCTAAGGTTCAATTGGGATTTCTCACTTGCTAAAACGTCTTCGAACGTGTCCACAGAGTCGTTTACACAATTCATATAAAATTAAAGCATTTAAAATACAATTATAGTAAAGCTTATTTACATACGAACTTACCTCGAATACAAAAAGGGCAAAAGGGATCTATTCGTTAATTATTTTATTTTTCCCCCGATCTACACCCAAACTTTGTTTTTCCTGATCTATAATACCACATTTAACTTATTTAATCCTCAAGCTATTCAATTCAGTCCAAAATCACATTATGGTAAAAGTTACATTTTTGCCCCTAACATTTCAACATTTTATAATTTAGTCCTTACGCTCGTAAAATGAATTTCTTTCAATTTCATCATAACCCAAGCCTAGCCGAATATTACTTGTACTCATAATAGCCTACATTTTTCATTTATTCACACTTTTCTACACATTTTATGGCTTTTCACAAATAAGTCCCTATTTGACCTTTTTATCGAAAATCACTTTATAAATGTTGTTTAACTAACAACAAACATACATTTTCTACCATCAAACATCAAAATAAACATATTCAACATGGGTAAAATTTTACACTTTGACTTTCTTTCAAATTAGTCCTTGAAATAGATAGATCAAGCTATAACGATCTCAAAAATATAAAAATCATTAAAAACGAGGTAAGAACGGACTTACAATCGAGCTTGAAAGCTTGGCCAAACCCTATCTATGGTTTCTCTTCAAAAATTCAGCTAGGGGACTAAATTGAAGAAGATGGACATCTTTTATTTAGTTAATTTTGTCTTTATTTGCCAAATTGCCAATTTACCCTTAATGCATAACTTTAAAATTTCACCTAACCATGTCCATTTTTGTCCATCCTAAGTATAATGGTATAATTACCATTTAAGGACCTCCAATTTAAAATTTCATAGCAATTAGACACCTTTAACTTATAGAACTCAAATTTTGCACCTATTGCAATTTAGTCCTTCTAGTCAAATTGCGCACTCAATCGATAAAATTTCTTAACGAAATTTTCACACAATTATTCTATCACGCTGTAGACCTTAAAGAAATAATAAAATAAATATTTCTACTTAGGATTTGTGGTTCCGAAACCACTGTTCTGATTTGACCTAAAAACGGGCTGTTACACACAGATTGAGACCTTGTTCGAGTAGCAACAAATTCTATTCTTTAATAGTAATCTGAATCGAGTGATGAACCCAAAGAAGAAGAAATTCCTGTAGAGGCAGAACCAATACAACCAATTGAAATTCCTGATTTGGTAGAGCCAACTAAACCAATTTCCGAACCTGACATGGCTACCCCAACATTTAGAACTTGTTCACCTCGCCTAGATCTAATGAGCTGTCAAATTTGATGGACATAATGCAACATATACAGTGGCAACAAAAATTTTATTGGAGATATTCAAAAATACAGGATGACTCAATTAGAGCCGCTTTTACAAAAACATTTCATGACCAGTTTGTTTTTGTGCCTGAATTTCCAGATTTTATATTAGAACCATGGACCCTAGTATCGAAGATGGAATGAGGCGATTCAAGCAAAAACAAGGACGACAAAGCAAAAGATAGGTCGGATTCTGAGGGGTCTGCAACTAAATAAAAATGGGGGATCTTGTCTTTACTTTATTTTATTTCTTAGGATATTTTAAATTTTTAGGCTTAGGTTCTTTTAGGATATGTCTATTTCTTGCATAACAAAATAAGAGGTTAAAATCATTAATAAAATTGAACGATTTGCAAAATAAGAAGTGTGACAATATTTATGTACATGTCTACGATTGCATCTGTCTAGGAAAGCTTGGTATTTAAGTAATCAAATTTAACTCACCTTCTTTTCCTAGGACCCTACTTATTGTAAAATATCTATTCACTTCTATATTTTCATTTTCTCCATCGTTTTTAACAATGGGAACATTGTAGAGGGACCAAAACTTTTTTAGAATACATTCTTCCTATAATTAAGTTATATTTTATTCAAAAATTTGAATTTTTGTTAATTATGTTAAATTTTAGTACAAATAAAGTTCTATTATCTCAATAATTGCTATGTTAGCTGAATTGTGACATAAATATTACTCTTAATAAAGTGTGTAAATCAAACCATAAAATTTTTAATACCGTAGGAAAGCTAAGCATGCATGAAAGTTTATGTCTCTAGAATTGACTTAATAATTTCTTGAGGCAAAATCCTAGGAAGAATGGAATTTTAAAAATGATTTAGGCAAACTTTTATTTGGACTGATTGAGCCTTTCAAGTCAACTTTAACGAATATTTATCCTTTAAAACCTAATTGAAAGACCTAAGAAAAAAAGAAAACTATAAGACTAGATCTAAATACAAAATTATAAAATATAATAGATGTCTATAACATGTGTTAAAGGAGTCTATTTATAGACTATAGGGTGGTTGTCATCCTCAAACCTAAGTCAGTTGTTGTCCTTGTGCTTAACATTTGATTGTGTAGACCAAAACGCCACTAGCTCGTAATTATTTCTCCTCCAGAGGCAATGTTGGACACACCAGTTCCTGTGTCGCGACATCGAGGGCAGTATGCTTATCGCCAGGGTGTCTTCAAGGGTATGTCGCGACATCCTCAGGCTGTGTCACGACATTGAAGGCAATCTTGGAATTCTTCTATTTTGCTCCCTATGTTGCGATTTTCAATGCTTTGTGTTGCAACATAGCGACTAGTATCTAGTTAGCACACCTTCTAATGGTCTCCTGCATGCTCACAAAGTATATTAGCTCACCTTTAGTCCTTATTCGGCCTCTAAGGTCAATAAAAGAATCAAATTACACACTCTATTAAACTTAACTAAACTTTTGAAAATGTAATTAAAACTTAACTAGAATGTTTATGTTCAAGCTCCTAAAGTACGAAAACTAGTTTAATCTACTATATTGAATTACGACAAATCAAACTCTCCTACACTTAAGTCATTGCTTGTACTCAAGCAACACAAACAAAAGTAGTAACTAAAAAGACAACCCTTGAAAAAGTATGATACAAGTGTGAGCTTTGGAGCACATGAATAGGCATTTCATATTCACACATAATCTTGCATGATATATTGTTGACTTACCACTTTTGATATCAAACACCTAAGTTCAATATATTACATAACATACAAGCACTAAGGGTCTCAAATGTAGGAATCCATCAAAAAACTATACAAGTAATTTGATTATCCTAGTAGAATACAAATAATTATAAATGCAATTATTCAGTATGATTTAAAATTATGAATAAGTCCACCTATATCATATAGGGCTTTTCAGCTTGTAACATTCTGAGGTTTAGGACAGGTACGAATTTCAAGAATAATAAGCATCAAATAGTTTCAAGCACAAAAATAGTTTGGCACATCATATTGTCCCCTATTCTCTACAATATTGAATTACGACAAATCAAACTCTCCTACACTTAAGTCATTGCTTATACTCAAGCAACACAAACAAAAGTAGTAACTAAAAAGACAACCCTTGAAAAGGTATGGTACAAGTGTGAGCTTTGAAGCACATGAATAGGCGTTTCATATTCACACATAATCTTGACATGATATATAGTTGACTTACCACTTTTGATATCAAACACCTAAGTTCAATATATTACAAAACATACAAGCACTAAGGGTCTCAAATGTAGGAATCCATCAAAAAATTATACAAGTAATTTGATTATCCTAGTAGAATACAAATAATTATAAATGCAATTATTTAGTATGATTTAAAATTATGAATAAGTCCACCTATATCATATAGGGCTTTTCAGCTTGTAACATTCTGAGGCTTAGGACAGGTACGGATTTCAAGAATAATAAGCATCAAATAGTTTCAAGCACAAAATAGTTTGACACATCATATTGTCCCCTATTCTCTCCCTTAGTGACCCTTTCCCACTCACCGCCTTCTTTTTCCTTCTCTCACATTCCTTTTATCTCCTTAGAGGAAATCTCAGTATCATATGGTAACTATGGTTAGCTTACAAGTTTTTGTGCAATGATGACCAAGTTATTCTATGGCTGTGACTTTATCACTTTTTCTTTCTTTTTCATAATGTCTTGCTCACAATTGCTTTTACTTTTCACGTACTTTTTCGACACATTAAATATTCTTTTTCATTTATTTTCTTTTTGCACTTTTAAGCTAACCTATAATCACTATACTCTACTAATCTTTCCTGTCTCTCTATTTTTACAAAACCAACATATTGTATCTACTTATCCCTCAATATCTATGACTAGACATCTATAATCATGCAGCTCAAGACCAAAGAAAAACGTAAGTACAAATCATTATTTTTAGCTTGGGTTTTGTATAAAGGTTCATTAAAAAGTGTTTTCTAGCTAAAAAATAGGTGCTAAAGACGAATAAATAGGGTTAGCTTTTTGGCTCTGAGTGTATACCAAACAATGCCTTAGGTCATCCCTAGGTATCTCAATATTCACAAATTTAGTAAACCAAATAATCACAAATTCAATAATTTATCATTCATACTAGCATACTCGTTTCATTGTATTCTCTATATCATTGGGTATATTTGATTGCTTCATACCTATTTACAGTGTAATATATAAAACTTAATAGTCTAATAATAAAGAAATTAAAATCACCTATCCTCATGCCAAATTTACCATGAATACAATCAACCTATGTACATGGTCCTAACCAATCACTTGTATTTCTACAAGCTCAAGCACAAAAATCATAAGAAAAATCAAAGAAAAACATAAAAAAAATTTAAAAAAATTCTATTTTACCCCTCCATACTTTAGATAACACATTAACCTCAATGTGAAGCCTTGTAAAAGATAAGGAAAAAAGCTACCCGATTGATTGTGATAGTTTTATGAGCTATTGGTGGGTACCTCCTCCTTTGATCATTAATAGCTCAAAATCGTTGTGTTTCTTCCATGTGGAGTTCTTGCATTGAAAATTTAAACACAAAACAACAACAAGTCTATTTATTTACTCCTACTCCTAATAAGTTAAATAAATTAAAAATCATCTAAAAATTAATACAATCTTTAAAAACAAAACTAAAAGTTCAGTCATCCTCCTCAAAATCCATCTCATCATCCTCCTCCCCCTCATCAAATCCTTCTTCTTCTTCATTCTCCTATTCCTCTTCTTCTTGTTCTGCATATGGTAGCTCAAACATATCTGGTGTATAGTTAGGTACTCTAATATTGTTTTTCCACATGAATTCTTGAAAAATTAGGCTCGACTCCTGCATCCAGTGTATCATACAGTTTAACTTGGGATGACTGCACTCACCAATTTACTGTTGAGCAATCGATTTTGCTTTTATTTGTGACAAAGTTGAAGTGACCATCATCTCTTACTGGCATTTGTTCCATTCTTTAATCTGCTTAGTGGTAGCTCAAAGTACTGTGTATATAAAGTGTTGCCAATTATGCTTCAAGATGGTTTCATTGATTGATCTGTAGATTCCATCAGAACACCTACTCTCTTAAATAAGGTCGTTACTAAGTGAGAAAAAAAGACACCCAATCTCTAGCCACTAGCGCATCACTTCATATTTTGGTATATCCACGTTACAATGCATATCTATTTTTTGCAGAATAGTGTACAACAAAACTGCTGGAAAAGTATTGACATTAGAAACATTCAAAGTAAGAGGTATTCTAGTGCAAAGAAATTGATTCCAAAATTTTGCTTAAGGAAACATAATTGCTTGATTAAAGGAGGTTGGGATATTAGTGCCTAAGCGACATTTCCATTCACCCCTTGACCGTCTAACATCTAGAGTAGAAATCCTGCACAAAAGATGTGAAAAAATGGTATCCGCAAGTATATGGGTCAATTTCTAATATAGTTACAACGGAGTAGTTAAGTACTCCGAGGATCGTACCCAAGGTAGGCGAGTACTAAATTAATTCTAATCTAAGCATAAATAGATCTAATTAATAGTCTAATCAAGTTATAGTACAGAGAATTAAAAGAAGCGTTTTTGGATAAATTATAATAAAAATAATAAGAAAGGAAACAAAAGTAAATAAATGAAAACAAGAAATCAAATAAGCAAATATGTATCAAATATGGGCATGGGTGATTAACTTGCTTTGGTAACCATACTCAACTGTCATCTCGGGCTTTCTTGTTTAATCAACTAGTCAATACCCTAGCAGGATCTTTTGATACGTCCACTGAAATATTGAGTCAACAAGAACTACTTATCTTCTGACCTTACAGTCCAAACCGGTACAGGGTTAAGGTGTTCACGAATATGCCATACCAAATTTGGGTTAATTCCCACCTTGATGACTTCCTAGGGTTGTCAGGCCTAGGATTTAGATTCTTCCTTTCCTGAATAGTTGATCCGTTAAGAAATCCATACAAAACAGTTAATTATTCATGCCACCACTCGCTAATCCCTTACAAAAGGATTAGTTCCTTATGGATCTAGTAAACAATATAAACTTGAATGAAAGAATGAACATAAAGAACAATTTCAAGAATAGAGTTAGAAGAAACCTTATATGTATTGAAATTAAGTGTAGAATCCTCACAGAGTTTGACAATAATTCTAGAATCTGATTTCTTCACAAAAGTAAATCACAAGAATAGAAATCTAAAACCTAAGAAAAGAGAAAACTAAAAGACTAAATCTAAAGAGAATTTTAAAATACGAAAAAGGTGTCTACAACATGTGTTAGCTAAGCCTATTAATAGACATAGAATGGACATCGTCCTTAATCCTAGGTCAACAGATGTACCCAAGCTTAAATTTGGATTCTATAGACTAAAATGCCCTTGGCTCGTATTAATTTCCCTACATAGGAGATGTTACAAAACATCAGGTCCTGTGCCGCGACATCAAGGGTAGTATACTCATCTTTAGGGTATCTTCAAGGGTATGTCGCAACATCCTCATACTGTGTCATCACATTGAAGGAAACGTTGGAATTCTTTAGTTCAACTCTCTATGTTCCGATATCAAATGCTCCATGTTGCAACCTAGAGACTAGTATCAAGATAGTACGCCTTCTAGTGGTCTCATACACACTCATAAAGTATATCAGCTCACCCTTATGCCTCATTCAGCCCCTAAGGTCAATAAAAGAATCAAATAACCAATTTATTGAATTTAAGTAAATGTAAGAAAAATTAACTAAATTCTAACTAAAATGCTCGTATTCAAGCACCTCAAATGTAAAAACTAGTTTAATCTGCCACACCAAATTACGACAGATCAAACTCCCCCACACTTAAGTCATTGTTTGTCCTCAAGAAACACAAACAAAAACAATAAATGAAAAGATGACCTTTGAGCAGGAATGGTACAAATGTTAGCTTTGGAGAACATGAATAGACATTATATATTCACATATAATCCTAGCATGAGATATAACTGACTTACCACTTTTGGCATCAAACACCTAAGTTCAATATATTACAAAGGATTCAAGCATTAAGGGTATCAAATGTAAGAATCAATTAATATTTGATTATCTTAGCGGAATACCAATAGTCGTAAATTCACTTATTCAATATGATTTCGAATTGTGAACAAGTCTACCCAGATCACATAGGCCTTTTCGGCTTGTAACATACTAAGGCTTAGGATAGGTATCAATTTTAATAATAGTAAGCATCAAATAGTTTCAAGTACAAAAATAGTTTGGCACATCATATTGTCCCCCATTCTCTCCTTTTGTAACTCTTTCCTGCTCACCGTCTTATGTCTCCTTCTCTCACCTTCCTTTTTTTCTCCACATAGGAAGGCACAACCTAATATAACAATCATGGTTACCTCACAAATTTTTATGCACAAATGAATGAGCTTTTCTACTTTTGTGACTTTGTTACAATTTTTTTTTTCTTTTTTCAATACACCTCACTCACAAATGCTTTTACTTTTCAAGTACATTTTCTGCTCGTTATGATTTTCTTTTTGAATTTTCTTTTGTTGCACATAGTGGTTAACCTATAATTACTATATCACACCGATTCCTCCTATTCCACTCTATTTTTACAAAATATGTAATAATGTATCCACTTAACCCTCAATACGTATGGCTAAACGTCTATAGCTGTGTAGTTCAGGACCACCAAAAAAGGATAAGTACAAATTTATCTTTTGGCTTGAGTTATGTAACGTCTCTAAAATTTAGGGTCTTTGTTTTTCCAAGCATTGATGTAGATATCATGTTTGCTTTGTTGGTCAAGTAATCTGGGTATGTTTGGGGGTTTTTAGGAGGCCTGGGTTCAAGTATGGCCTTAGGAAAAATTTTGATTTTTGCTCTTCTGGAAACCTAGATGTTAGCTTATAGGGCATATATTAAGTTGTGTTTGTTTTGTGACACAAGAGATCTTGTGGCTTGGTGGCAAGTGGCGTGACTGGGCATGGTGATAGCAGGAGTTTGAATCCTATGGTAAACAAGGGGATTTTATTTTGCTACTTGGGTGGAAAGTCTTTGAGGTGGATTCGAACTCTATGGAGTAGTTGTAGACTTGGTAAGAGGGGAAGCGTATCATGGGATAAGATGTGGGTTGTTGGGGATTTAGAGGAGGAAAAGGTGGAGAGATAAGGGGAGAAAATCCTGGAGTTGGAGAGGGGAAGAGTTGTAGCCGAATTGGGGAATTTGATTGTGCAAATTTGGTTAAGAAACTCACTTTGTGCTTTTCCAGCAATTTGTGAGTGTGTAGGAGACGATTTTCCTCTCTGACATTTTGGGTTTTGTTCTTTTGACGTTTCTAGCTTCTTTTCTCCTTAGTGCCATTTTTACAAGTGATCATTTGGACTCTTTTACTTTTGTCGACCTTGCCTTCAGGTTACATTCTTATTACCTTGCCAAATTCCCCATTCTTAACTTCTTCTTTACCGTTTTTACTGTTTCTCTTCTTTTCAAGATAGCTGAATATAGTCTTTTTTTTCCTCTGAGTCATTTCAGTCTTTCTTTCAATTTTCTCTGAGCCGACCATTTCTTCTTCTTCTCTTTCAGTTTCTTGTCTGCCACCCGATGTTGTGGGATTGTTTCAGTACGCTGGAGTGTGGTGGTATCAGTTTCATAAATATTTTGGTAATCGGTAAGTACTCATAAGATCCCTTTTTGCTATTCAATCAATTCTATATGTATTCAATCTGTTTATTGAAACTTTGCTTTTAGGGAAGTCGAATGTTATGTTTTCCTTTTATCTATTCTATTTTCAATTCTTATTCGTTCCTCGTGGTGCATTATGCGATAGTTCTAGGGATCTCAGTGGAGTAAGGTGATCGTGAAGCCATAGAACTTTTCTATCTCTCATCATTCATTTAAGGTAAACTCGACACCTTGTTTTAGGTATTGACCGAATACTCAAATGGGTTTTAGGGAAATATTCTTTTAACAAGAAACCATTATGGTGCAGTTTATCGCCAGGGTGCAAGGGTTGTTTTGGCCGAATATTTTGGAGGGATTAGTCCAGATCATCTAATCGTGGTAGGTGATGACTGTTAGATCGTGGTTTTAGTTCCTGAGAATATTAGCAGTTGTAAGACTGAATAATTGATTCGGATGATGTAGGTTGGTGTTCAAGGGGTGATTCGCAAGCTTTCACGAATAGGTGTGTAATTGTACACCACTCAATTACTGTCAAAGCCAAAAGGGATGTGTAATCACACCCCTGTTAAACTGTGATTCAGCAAAAGCCGAAAAGCCAAAATGTCAAAACATCGGCATTCAAGGCCTCATGAGCATACGAATGCATGTGGGGTGATCCAAACCCACAAAACGTGGGCGATAGGCTGAAGAGGCCACCACGTGCGTTTCTGTGGACTTGAGCCGTTATAGGCCCCGATGGGTCGAAATAGGTCGTATAGGCCCAATGGGCTTGTAGGCCCTACACGGGTAAAATCCTTGATAAGAGACAATTAATTTATTAGACTATGAGGCTTACGTTGTCGTGTCTAAATTTGGGCTAGATGGGCCACACGAGTGTATGGGCCCACTTGGGCCCAATAGTAGGTTTTGGGCCCATATACACTATTCTGACCATGTAGGTTATCTGAGTCGCTCGAGGTGGCTGTAGACCCTCTAAGAGGTAGTAATATGTACCGAGACACCAAAATTAGCATAAATGACCAAAATACCCCTGAGAGGTAAAATTACCATTTTACCTCTAATTGTCAAAATGACAATTATACCCCTAGAGGTAGGTTGACTGATGAGTATTTGGTATACGTATGACTGTGTCTGAGTATGATCCTTTGCATGCACAATATATTTATGACATGAAATTCTGCATGGGATTGGGGTCTAATTTGGAGGAAGTTCTGTACTAGTGGTTTTGCCATGTATTTTGATTCTAGTGCCTCCGCCACGTTTTCTATTATTAGCAGCTTCATTGCGTTATCAGTGTGTTGGCTGGGTGGGTCGATCGAATCCCCACATAGTGTGTTGGCTGGTACTGGTGGTGTGCTGGTTGGATTGGGTTGGGATACTTATTTGCTCTGTATTGATTTTTTTTGGGCTTGGGCCCACTCTGCTACTGTATAGGGCTAAAGCCCAAACTACTCTGTTACTGAATAAGGCTACCACCCAGACTGTTTTACATATTCTGATTTCTATTGTCTGTTAGGGGATTACACACTGAGTTTTCACAAACTCACCATTTCTTTTAACTGTACAGGTAATCCCCAGCCATAGATGATTTGGAGCTGCGAGGGACTCAGAGGTGGCCACATGTTTACTGCTATTTGGATTTGATTTTAATTATTTCAAAATTTTATTTTGGGTTTTTATTTATGTAATAAGGCCATTTAAGAGTTTTAATTTTTCTAATTAGGTTTTTGTTTTATTATCTTAAACTGCTAGAATAGGATAACGGGTTTTCGAAATAATAAATGTTTTCTAGAAAATCACACGTTTCAAATCCAAACTTTAGAAGCTTCCGCGATTTTTTTTAAATAACTGAATAAAAGAAAGACAACCTTTAAGTAAACGTCTTGATGAAATGACAATAATAATAAGGGCTTTGAAACTTAGAAATAAACTTTTATCGACAAAATCAGTTTTTGAACGTAGTTTCGATGTGACATGCCAAATTCGGCCGTAACGTCTGGGCCGGGTTTGGGGTGTTACAGGTTTTGTATAAAGGTTCATTAAAAAGTGTTTTCTGGCTCAAAAATAGATACTCAAGATAAATAAAAAGGTTAGCTTTTTGGCTCCGGGTGTATTCCAAACAATGCCTTAGGTCATCCCCAGGCATCTCAATATTCACAACTCTAATCACCCAAACAAGTAGAAATTCAACAATTTATCATTCATACTAGCATGCTTGTTTCATTGCATTCTTTATATCATTTGGTACATTCAATTGTTTTAATGCCTATTTACAGTGTACCATATATAACTTTAATAGTCTAATAATCAAAACTTTTAAATTACCTATCCTTATGCCAAATTTATTGTAAATACAATCAATCTATGTACATGCTCCCAACTAATCACTTGTATTTCTACAAGATCAAACACATAAATGACAAGTAAAAATTTAAAACAAATTTTTTATGTCACCCCTCACACTTTAGATAACATATTGTCCTCAATGTGTAGCCCCTAAAAGTATAAGGAAAGAAGTTACCCGATTGATCGTGATAGTTTTATCATAATCAACTATCGTCTTAGGCTTTCTTGTTCAATCAACTAGTCAATACCCCAGCAAGATCTTTCGATACGTCCACTGAAAAATTGAGTCAACAAAAACTACTTATCTCCTGACCTCATAGTCCAAACCGATTTAGGTTAAGGTGTTCACGGATAGGCAATACCAAATTTGGGTTAATTCTTACCTTGATGACTTTCTAGGGTTGTCAGGCCTAGGGTTTAGATTCTTTTTTTCCTGAACAGCTGATCTATTAAAAAATCCCTACAAAACAGTTAATTATTCATACGTCCACTCACTAATCCCCCACAAGAGGATTTGTTCCTCATGGATCTAGTAAAAAATATAAACTTGAATGAAAGGATGAATATAAAGAACAATTTTAAAAATAGAGTTTAGAAGAAGCCTGATTTGTATTAAAATTAACTGTAGAATCCTTACGGAGTTTGATAGTAATTCTAGAATTTGATTTCTTCACAAAAGCAAATAACAAGAATAGAAATCTAAAACCTAAGAAAAGATAAAACTAAAGACTAAATCTAAAGAGAAAAATTTACAAAAATGAAAAAGGTGTTTATAAGATGTGTTAGATAAGCCTATTTATAGACTTAGAATGGTCGTCATCCTTCACCCTAGGTTAGCTAACATTCCTGTGCTTAAAGTTGGATTGTACAGATCAAAATGCCCTTGGCTCGTTTTACTTTCTTGTACAAAAGAGATGTCGCGACACATCAGGTCCTCTGTCACGACATCACGGGTAGTATACTCATCTTTAGGGTATCTTCAAGGACCACAGCAAAGTATTCTCAGATTATACAAAAACGTTCCCATCTATGATATCTAACTAAAGGCCATATCTCCTGATAGAGAACCATAGATTGTTGAAATCCCCTCTCTTAAATAAACATTTTCCTTGAAGTTCTACAAAATATTTTTCAATGTTTGGATTCGGGAAATTAGAGGGGTCTGGAACTGTCGTAGGTTCTAGTTCATTAATTCTTCTAACCTTTCATAAAGACATTTTGAATATTGTTTAAATTCAAAAACTAATGAACTAGCAAGCAAAGTTTTCAATGGAATAGTAAAAATAGGAACCCTTAACCTTAAATGGAAATTCATCGGATTCCCTTGCGGAATCTTGTTTGTTTCATCTTCAAGTCCTTGCGCTGAGTGAGTCTATTCTAAAAAATAAGAGTTTCAAAACAAATATATTTGGAATAAAAGGAAATTTTTAGGTTTTAAGGATTTTAGGGTTTTATGAGTTTGAAAGATTTTAAAAGAATTAAAAATAAAGAAGGTTTTAAGTAATGGTTAAAGTGTTTTGGAGTTTTCAAATAAAAACTTTTGGGCTTAAAACCAGGTATAATTATGGATTAATCTGCTGAGTTGCAAAAATGGGCCGAATCAACCCTACAGAAAATTGCAGCGAAGTCGCAAAACAAGGGTTTCGTGTCGTCACATCCTTGACAGGTTGCCATTTTCGCGACACAGGGGTCCTATGTCGCGACACACTATGGACTTTTGGATTTTTGGGTAAACTAGCTTTAGTGTCACGATACACAAAGTATTTTTCATGACATCGAGATGATTTTCTCAAATTCATTGATTATGGCCTTGGTGTTGCAACACGGGATTACTGTGTTGTGACATTGCCTCTGTTTCTGCCCAAATTTCAAATTTCCAGCATGCCACGTTTCTTATACAACATAAATTTAATAAAAATTAAAATATAAACTAATAGTTACTTAAATATACAATAATTTATAGAAAGTTAAACATCAATTTAAATAATCATTACTGTTGGATTCATCCGACAGCACCATTAATTCACAAAACGACGATTCTCTGGTTCTTTCAGTATTAGTCCATCTCCCGTTGTGCCACTCCACCTTCTTCTGGTTATATCCTTCCTTGAACTTGTTCTTTTAACCTACATGGATTAAAGGAAGTACGTCCCTTGATTTGAGATTACTAGGGTTAGAAATAGATAATTTATTACAATGCTTCCCTAAGTCCCTTTTATTTTCCCCACTCTATTAGTGTCCATATTTAAAAACTTTCATTTCACCATTAATCTTCATTGTTAATTCATTATTTTCTAGATTAATGGTGGACCTTGAAGTGGCTAGAAAAGGTCTACTTGACAGGATTGGTATCTCTCAATCTTCCCTAAAGTCTAGAACTACAAGTCTGTTGAGATGATAAAGTTGCTCACTTTGACTAACATGTCTTCTAAGACTCCTTTCAGACGCACTGAAGACCTGCCAGATAACTGTAGTGTTATTTGGGTATTCTTGAGATCCCCTACTCTGAGTTTTACATATATTGGTAGAGGTATTAAATTGATACTAGCTCTTAAGTTGCATAAGGCTCAATTGAAATGAATGCACCCTATCTCTATGGGAATTGTAAAGTTTCAGAGGTTTTTCATCTTTTTGGGGACCTATCAAGAAATAATAACACTACAGGAAGCGTTCATGTTAACTTGCATGTTAACTTGTTCTCCTACCTTAATTTTCCTACACTTAGACATGATTTCTTTTAAAAATTTAGTGTACTTAGGAACTTTCTCAATTAATTCAATCAAAGGCAAGTTGAAATTTAACGTTTTGAACGAGTTTAGAAAACTTACAAACTCACCTTCATCCCTCTTTTTATTCTCTTCTAGCCTTGTAGGGAATGGTATCTTTGCAGCGACAGAATCTTTAATTGTTTCTATCTCTGGCTCAATTGTTGATGCAAGTACTTCTTCTTATCCAGGATCATTATCAACTTTTAAGGGTTCTTCCTAAAGATCATCAATATTCTCCTTATGCATCTCCTGAGTTGGGTTCTCTGAGTTACTCAGTATTTTACCCAATCAGAGCGCTATTACTTTCACAAGCTCCTTTCCTTCTTTACGAGGACTATTTTTTGTATTACTAGGAATACATGTGTATATTTTTCTTTTTATATCCCCTATCATGCTCATCATTTGGCTCATCTGATCTTCAAGCTCAGTCAATGTTCTTGTTGAATTGGTGCACTTAGACTATACCTGTTTCACGTCTATTCTCATTGACTTCATCTCCTCCCCGATTCTATCTAGACGTTGACCATATATAGTATGGTCATTCGGGTTGGCCCTTTCTTGAGGTTTTTGTAAATAAAGAGGTTGATAGTTAGTGTTTTTAACTTGGTTCGAGTTATTACCTCCTCCTTGGTTTCTTCCCTATCTCAGATTCGGGTGATCTCTTCATCCAAGATTATATGTATTTGAATAGGGATTTCCACTCCCATTTCCGATGTTGTTCACATCCTGGCTGGGATTGTTAATGTAAGGGAAAAGTGGTTTGTCTCCTCCATAGATAGACAGTGCATTCTTCTCAGCCTCTATTCGGTTGACTTAGTCTAATTGTTGATATTTGTCATCCTCCTTGGCAACCTTCACAGTAAATTGTCTTTGGCCATATATATATATATCATTCTATTGGCCACTGGCAAGAATTCATTGCCATACTTTCTATTAATTCGTACGCATCCTCGTACATTTTGTTCATTAGTGCTTCTCCTCCTACTCCATCTAATCCTGACATTGATTGCACATCCAACCCATTGTATAAAATTTACAGTCATAACCACTCAGACAGTCTGTGGTGTGGCCATTTTTGAATTAATGTTTTAAAACGCTCCTATGCTTCATGAAAACTTTCCCCCTCTAGCTGTTTGAACATTGAAATTTCCCTTCTTGGTTGGACCGTCTAGTTAATGGGAAAAAATTTTTGTAGGAATTTCCTTGTGAGTTCATCTCATGTCATGATTGATCCTGGTGCCTATGAATCTAGCAAAGAAAAGGCGTTATTGATTAATGAAAAAGGGAACAACCGAAGACGAATAGCATCATCAGTGACCTTATTACATTTGAAGGTATCACAAAGCTAGAAGAACCATTTTAGATGTTGACTCGGATCTTCTATCATTTTTCCTCAAAACTACAAATTATTCTAGATCATCTATGTAACACCCCTAACTTGTGTTCATCGCTGAAATAAAGTTACAAATTATTACCAGAGTTTTTCAAATCAAACGAGCATAGATTTCAAACTTTTCAAATCATATCAATAAACACTTTAAAACCAATTCAAAATATGCATATTGTCCCTTAAACAAGCCCTCGAGGCCCTAAATACGCGTTAGAAATAAGTCGGGACTAAATCGAACACTTAAAAAAATTTCAAAAAACATTGAAAATTTTCAACACTGTAGGGGTCACACGGCCGTGTGTCTAGGCCGTGTGGGCATTCGAAGTAGGGACACATGGCCGTGTTCGTGCCCGTGTAACTCACTGACTTGGGTCACACGGCCAAGCTACACGCCCGTATGCCAGGCTGTGTACCTTTCGAAGCAACCTCACACGCCCGTGTGCCAGGCCGTGTGCTAGGCCGTGTAATAGCCTGACTTGCAACCCTTTGAAAGCTACAGGGGATAGACGGCTGCGTCGCCTGGTCGTGTGTCACACACGGCTAAGACACATGCCTGTGTCTTTGCCCGTGTGGACAAAAATAGGCCATTTTACGAGCCATTTTTCTCACCCAAACTAGCATGCACCTTTAAGCACTTTTGCACAAATTTTCAAGCCATCATAAGTGTAACACCCCCTTACCCAAGACAGTCGCCAGAGTCGAGCACGAGGCGTTAACAGACTTAAATTATCATTTAAACAATTTCAAACAATTTATTTCACCTTTCGTAATAATCTATCCATCTGCGTCACAATCGCTAAAAATTCATATCTCGAGTTACAAAACTTGAAATTTAAATTTGTAAATTTTCCCTGAAACTAGACTCATATATCTATTTAATAATTTTTTTTCTAGAACTTTTGGTTGGGCCAATTAGTACAGTTTATTAGTTAAAGTTTCCCCTATTTCAGTGTTTGATTGCTTTGACCTCTGTTCACTACGAATCACTTTTCTCTTTGTACAGAATTCAGATGACTATTTTGATTATTTCTCTCAAAAGTAGACTCAATAAGGAATCTGTAAATATAAAGTATGACTCTTAATTATTTTTGTAAAATTTTTAGTGAATTTTTAAATTCAAAATAAGGGATTCAGAAATCACTCTGACGCTATTCCACCAAAACTCAAATATCTCATGAAATACAACTTATTAACCTTGTAGTTTCTTCCATATGAAAATAGACATAATAAGCTTCAATTTTATATTTTACTCATCATTTAATTCTATTTCTACTATTTTTAGTGATTTTTCAAACTCATGTCATTACTGTTGTATGATACTGTTTTATAACAAATTTCACCTTTTTATGAATTTTCATAGAATAGATAGCACATTAAGCATACATAACACCAAATATGATTTTTGATTAGCCATTCCAATGGCTAATCATTACCAAACATTTGCTTACCACTCAATAGCCATATCATAAGATTATATACACAAAATGATTATAATGATATACATGCCATACTCAAAGTATACAAGCTACTATACCAAAATGATCCACGGATAGTGGGAACGAGTCTCCGACCGGTCCTGATTTTTGAACTGGCTTGTCAAAACTACGAAGAATGGAAAGGAGGGAGTAAGCATAAATGCTTAGTAAGTTCACATGCAAATAGCAAGTAACATAATCATGCAATCCAACACAAAACATCATTTGCATAAATATCATCAAACATTCATGTTACATTTGCATTTACTATCTTACCACGATTTCTTCATACCAAGTTCTCAAACCGAGGGTTTAAGTACATACCTGTCAAATTTTCTCATTCACCACGCTTACCAACATGTCACCTTCGTTTTAGGAATTCTCCTTTTTCACTTAAGATTCACCCGTTGAACACATCAGAATATAAATTGAATACGCGGATTGGATGCACATAAGTACCATACCTGCAGCTAGACAAACTCAATAGCTTGCGAAAATTATGTAGCCAAGCTACCATGTAACCCGCCCATAAGTGAACTCGGACTCAACTCAACGAGCTCGGGCGTTCGCATCCATAAGTGAACTTGGACTCAACTTAACAAGTTCGGAACTCAAATATCCTAGTGACATGTCACTTGTATTCTAATCTATTCCTAAGGTTCAAATGGGCTTTTCCTCGATTACACATCTTTGCCGTCTTCCACGGAATGTCGAAACCAATACTCGGTAGCAATTCATATTTATCAAATAGCATACATAATTTGAATATCACTCAATAATAACCACCAAGCATAATATTTCATAATAATAATCATGATATCATATCAACATCTTTAAATTACTTAAAATAACAATCATGTTACCACATTTACACATGAACTTACCTCGGTACAAAATGTTAGAAATCGAAACTATTCCTCGAAAACTTTATTTTTCCCTCAATCACGACTTGAATCTCATTTCTCTTGATCTATAATAACAAATTTAGCTTATTTAATACTCAAATTTATTAAAAAAATCCTTGACTCAAACTTTGGCAAAATTATATTTTTGCCCCTAAACTTTTACATATTTACACTTTTGCCCCAAGGCTCGGAAATTAAACTTTATCCTATTTTCTTATGTTTTATAACATGCTGATCATTTTTCCCTTCTATGGTAACATCAAATTCTCACTCTAACATATACTTATGAACATTTAGTATTTTTTATCGATTTTGTTATTTTACTCGTTTTCACGTAAAATCACTGAGCAAAAGTCTTTTAACACAATTTCAAGCTTCATATTCTACCATAAAACATAAAAATAAACATATTTCACCTATGGGTATTTTTCCAGCAATAAACCCTAGGTTAAATTATTGCTAGAATAAGCTTAATCAAGTTACCGGGACTCCAAAAACGTAAAGAACATTAAAAACGAGACTTGGAATCACTTACAATCAAGGCTTAAAAATGTTGAAACCCTAGCTATGGTGATAAGAAAATTTCAGCAGCCCCTTATGGAGAAGATGAGTCCATTTTGTGTTATTTTTCCCTTTTTAATGACTATATTTACCAAATGACAAAAATGCCCTTAATGTCTTTCTTTGTAATTTTTCATGTACAAGCCCATTTTTGTCCAAATTTTAAAAATCGGTTAAATTGCTATTTAAGACCTCATAATTAATATTCCAAAGCAATTTCATACTAAAAACTTCTAGAATGCAAGTTTTGTAACTTATTCAATTTAGTCCCTAATTTCACGCATAGAATTTCTTCACGAAATTTTCACACAATCATGCAATCATATCATAGATCTAAAAATAATTATAAAATAATTATTTCTATCTCAGATTTTTGGTCCCGAAACCACTATTCTGATTAGGCCCTAATTCGGGATATCACAATAAGACACCAAAATCATGCATAATCAAACTAACCAAGCATGATACAAACACATCCAACCAATATGCCCACTGGCACCTCAATCACAAAATCATTTCATATACAATTAGATACTTGAATTTTTGTCAAGATGTTCACTAACTTCAAACTAAGTTTAAAACTTCACATGCCATTTGATTTACCAAGCTAACACAAACCATTTGGTACCAAAAAATGCTATTCTAAACTAGCACCAAATAACCATATAAGTCATACATACTAAAATACCAATTCACCACAAATTCATCAAATCACAAGTGATTGCATCCATACCATTTTATCAAGTCAAAAGATACACATATACAACCTAGAAAACAAAGTGTCCAAACACATAACTTAGTTGTTCATTATTATACCAAAATTATCTAGACACATTTACATATATACTTATAGCCACATATACATGCCACAATCCCAAAAAAGTTCAAAAGCTACTAACGATGATAGATAGTGTGAGCCAAAGTTTCAATCTGTCCCAAGTCAGCAAAAGTAATCTACAAAATGACACACAAACACGTATAAGCTTATAAAGCTTAGTAAGTACATAGCAATTTATTTAACTTAACATTAAATGAATGAACTCTTATTTTACTTAATTAATGTTACTGAAATGTAACCATGGCACGAAAGTGCTATCAGGAGAACCGAAATACAACAGGGGCACATAAGTGCGATCAGGGGTACCAAAGTACAATAGGGGCACATAAGTGCGATCAGGGATACCGAAGTACAACAAGGGCACGTAAGTGCTATCAAAGGAATCGAAGTACAATAGGGGCACATAAGTACGATCAGGGGTATCGAAGTACAATAGGGGTACATAAGATCGATCAAAGGTACCAAAGTACAACAATTTTCTACTAAATTATAGAGTACAAATACATAATGAAATTAATTTTAGCAATTTACTACTATGAACTTACATCGACACTATCACGAAGGAGTACGATCGACTAATCCACGACTTTCGCCTTCCCTCAATTTAAATCCGATTGAGATCTATCTTGACCTAAATAAATAAATTCAACCAATTTAATAACTATTCTATTCAATTCAATCCAAATTCACATGTTAGCAAAATTACACTTTTGCCCCTACACATTTGATTTCTTTTCAATTTAGTCCTTAAACTCCTAAATTAAAATTTAATGCAATCTCATCCCTACCCAAGCTAGTCGAATTTCATACACATCCAAAGCAACTTATATATTTCACTATTTCTCAATTTCATCACATATTTTACACATTTTTTTAAAATAAATTCTTATTTGACATTTTTAGCAAAATATACTTTACAAAAGTTGTTCAACTATCATCAAACATTCATTTTCCTCCATCAGTCATAAAAAAAACTAATATACATTCATGGTAAAACCCTATACTTTTAACAATTTTACAAATTAGTCCCCGGGCTAGCTACATTAAGCTACAAGGACTCCGAAAACATAGAAATCATTAAAAACCGAGCAAAAATACACTTACATGCAAGCTTAATACATAGCCAAACCTTTAAGCTCCATTAATGGCTTCCTTTTAGGTTAATTTCGGTGAAGATGAAGTGAAAATGATGATATCCATGTGTTTTTTTCTTTATTTTACTTTATTTATTTAACAATTTACTTAATTAACCTTAGTATATAACATTTAAAATTATTAAAATGATGTCCATAAAAGTCCACTTATATTATCAATGTTTTAATTACAACATAAATCCTCTAACCATTTAATACCAAGCTATTAGATCCCTTTAGCTTATGAGCTCAAGTTTTGCACATTTTTCAATTTAGTATCATTTATCAAATTAAGCATGTAAACGGTAAAATTTCTTAATGAAATTTTTATACGATACTACTATCATATTGTAGGCAATAAAATAATAATAAAATAAATTTTTCAACTTTAGATTTTGTGGTCCTGAAATCACTGTTCAAATTTCACTAAAAATGGGTTGTTACAATATGGATCATAGCTGGCTTAATCTCGAAATTATTGGTCGTGATGGTTGGCCTCATTATATTACCTTAAACCATATCTAGATTCGGTAGCACCTATTCCCTCAGAGTCCTTTTGTTATGTGCCATGTTTATATTTGCGGGTAGTTGTGGTGATGATGGTGGATCTTCTAGATTGTTATTGTTAGCCTCATCGAACAGTGGATTCTCACGTGGTAGTAAACTAACTCCAGTAGGTAGCAGATTCTACATTAGCTGTTGTTGTTGTTGTTGTCAACGATTCCTTCGAATTATTCTTTCTAGATCTATTACTGGCTCTATAGGTGTCCCCTACTACTTGTCATACACTAAACCCAAAATGACAAGATTAGTAGAAATTAAGAAAAAAAAATTCGTAGCTATAATCTAAAAATTTCCTAATTATTTGATTAATATGCAAAAATTAAAATCAATATAATGGCGTTGCCTCCCCAACAACTGTGCCAACAACTTGACTGCCTCTAGACATACTAATGTCTAGAGTAGAAATCTTGCACGGTATCCACAAGTATATGGGTCAGGTTCAAGATCCTAAAACGCGAAAACTAGTTCAATTTGTTACACTAAATTATGGAAGACCAAGCATATGTACTCAAAAGAAATAGATGTATAAAGAGCATCTGAACTCAAATGCAAATTTAGTTGGTGAATTTGAAGGTATTTATTCTGAATGCCCGATGCAAGCTGATTCTAGGATTTTTAGCTTAAAATTATCTAGTTTTTACCTACCCCTAGCCAATCCAAGTTACAACCTATTTAAAAGGCCTATTGATTCAAATTTCTATGTTGACTACATTAGTGGAGATAAATTGCTAAGTTCAACATATGAAGGCATAAATTAAACTTAGTGATTGCTAATATTAAATGACAAAATAAAAATTAATTGGTAAAAATTTAGCATATCTTTATTGAGAGAGCATTTAGTCTATTCTTGCTATCATGATAATAATCGAGAATAATTCAAGCAATGGGTATACTTGAGTTGCATAACTTCAAAAATTCTTGTTCTTGAGCATAATTACATTAAACTCATAATTATCGGAAGAAATGATTTCTGAAAAAAAATTTAAAGGTGATTTTAAGCAACTTCTTATACAATTTGTGCATTACTCGGGATGAGCAATGAATTTAGTTTGGGGGTGTGGAAACACAAAAATATCTAGATATTTTCAGCCCCTTTTTAGCTCTAACTCAGGCAGTTTCTTAATCATTTTTACCGAAATTCATATTTAATTATAAAATAATTAATTTCACTCAAATCATGAACATATTTAATTTTAATTATTTTTATAATAAATTTACACAAAATTGATTTATTTTCAATAGCTTTGCACAAAGGGTGAAAAATCGGCTCGGTAGCCACCTTGGGAAGATTGGACCGTTGAAGCAATTTTTGTATCAAGTGACCCAAGAGTTTGGCTAATTATTTTTCCAGCCATGGATGGTCCAATGATAATTATTGAACACATTTTTGATCCAATACAAATTAGGTTAAAATTAATTACAATCAAAGTTCCCTTTGATGGTTAGAGGCCATTGTTTTCTGGCTGACTTGATGTTGTTACCGTTTGATGAATTTGATGTCATACTGGGTATGGATCGGTTGACACTACATGATGCTATAGTGAATTGTAGATAGAAATTTATGGAATTGAAATGTGGAAACAGTGAGATTCTTCGGGTTGAATCAGATGATGCAGGTAAGTCGCCAATGGTAGTTTCTTCAATGACTGCTCAAAAATGTATGAGAAAAGGGTATGAAGCTTATTTGGCATCTGTATTAAATACAAAGGAATCTGAGTTGAAAATCAAGTTAGTGCCAGTTGTGTGTGAGTACGTAGATGTATTTCTAGAGGAATTGCCAGGTTTGCCTCCAAATAGAGAAATTGAGTTCGGTATTGAACTGACACCAGGGATAGCATATATTGCTATTGCTCCATATAGGATGGCCCCAATTGAACTAAAAGAATTGAAATCACAGTTGTAAGAGTTAACTGGCAAGGGTTTTGCGAGACTGAATTTTTCGCTATGGGGTGCTCCTGTGTTATTTTTGAAAAAGAATGATGGTTCTATGAGGTTATGTATTGACTACCGACAGCTCACTAAGGTAACAATTAAAAATAAGTATCCTCTTCCAAGGATTGATGATTTATTTGACCAACTGAAAGGAGCGACATGGTTCTCTAAGATAGACTTGAGGTCCAGATATTACTAGTTACGAGTTAAAGAGTCTGATGTGCCTAAGACTGCTTTTAGAACAAGGTATGGTCACTACGAGTTCCTTGTTATGCCGTTTGGATTAACGAACACTCCTGCCGTGTTTATGCATTTGATGAACCGAATCTTTTAGCCATATTTGGATAAGTTTGTTGTGGTTTTTATAGATGATATTCTGATTTATTCTAGAGATGAGGCAGAATACGCCGAACACCTAAGAACTATTTTGCAGATTTTGAGAGATAAAAAATTATATGCTAAGTTTAGCAAAAGCGAGTTTTGGCTACACGAGATTAGATTTTTACGCCACCTTGTTTCGGGAGATGGTATACGAGTCGATCCTAGTAAAATTTCTACTATTATCGAATGGAAACTGTCAAGGAATGTGACTGAAATTAGGAGCTTTTTGGGTTTGGCTGGTTATTATAGATGGTTTGTGAAAGGATTTTCTATAATAGCCACTCCTATGACAAAGCTACTTCGAAAATATGTCAATTTTGAATGGACAGAGAAGTGCCAACAGAGTTTTGAGAGGCTGAAGGAGTTGTTAACAGAAGCACACGTGTTAGTGCAACCAAAATCAGGGAAAGAGTTTGTGATTTACTGTGATGCGTCCATGAGTGGACTAGGTTGTGTGCTTATGCAAGAAGGTAAGGTAGTAGCTTATGCCTCAAGACAATTAAAGCCACACAAGAAAAACTATCCTACGCATGATCTAGAGTTGGCTGCTACTGTTTTTGCTCTGAAGATTTGGCGACATTTTTTGTTCGGAGAAAAGTGTCATGTCTATACAGATCATAAAATTCTTAAGTATTTGATTACTCAAAAGGATTTGAATTTGAGGCAACGAAGATGGCTTGAGTTGTAGCAAGACTATGAGCTCGTGATTGATTATCAACCTGGTAAGGCAAACGTGGTTGACGATGCCCTGAGTAGAAAGTCTTTGTTTGTGTTGAGAGCTATGAACGTACGGTTGACCTTATCCCATGATGGTACAATTTTAATAGAACTAAAAGCTAGACCGACCTTTCTTAGACAAATTTGTGATGCTCAGGAAGTTGATAAAGAGTTACAAGCTAAGAAAGCTCAGTGTGAGTCAAGCAGCAGATCAGATTTTCATATAGATTTTGATGGTTGTTTGAGATTTCGTGATAGAATCTGTGTTCTGAAGAATGATGAGTTGATTCGGAATATTATTCATGAGGCTCATAATTGAAGCATGTCAGTTCACCCAGGTAGCACGAAAATGTACAATGACTTAAAGAAAATGTATTGGTGGAATGGTATGGAAAGAGATATCTATGAATTTGTATCAAGATGTTTGATTTGTCAACAAGTAAAGGCTAAATACTAGGTACCTTCAGGTTTACTCCAGCCTATTTTAGTTCCTAAATGGAAATGGGACTAAATTATTATGGACTTTGTGACAGGCTTGCCATTGACACCGAGAAAGAGAGATGTTGTATAGGTTGTGGTTGACAGATTAACTAAATCAGCTCATTTTATATCGGTACGTGTTGATTATTCACTTGATAAGTTAGCCGAATTGTATATTTCTGAAATTATGAGACTTTATGGAGTGCCTTTATTGATTATTTCGGATAGAGATCTGAGATTCACTTCGCGGTTTTAGAAGAAGTTACAAGAAGCATTGGGTACGAAGCTGAACTTTAGTACTGCTTTTCATCCACAAAGTGATGGACAATCCAAAAGAGTGACTCAGACACTTGAGGATATGCTCAGATGTTGTGTTCTTGAATTCCAAGGTAGTTGGGAAAAATACTTACCTTTGGTTAAATTTGCCTATAACAATGGTTATCAGTCGAGCATGAAAATGGCACCTTATGAAGCATTGTATGGACGTAAATGTCATACACCGTTGTATTAGACTGAGCTTAAGGAGAATAAGATTCATGGAGTAGATTTAATTAAGGAGACTGAGGAAAAACTGAAAGTAATTTGAGATTGTTTAAAAGCGGCATCGGATAGACAAAAGTTGTATACAGATTTAAAAAGGAAAGAAATCCAATATTAGGTCAGTGACAAAGTGTTCTTAAAAGTGTCTCCTTGGAAAAAGGTTTCGAGATTCGAAAGAAAATGCAAGTTGAGTCCTTGATTTATAGGACCTTATGAGGTTACCAAAAGAATAGGGCCTATTGCTTATCGGTTGGCTTTACTGCCTAAATTGGAAAAGATTCACAATGTGTTTCATGTATCCATGCTGCACTGATATAGATCCGACCCTTTTCATGTGATTGTACCGGCAGAGGTGGAAATCAGACCAGATATGACTTATGGTGAGGAACCAGTTAAAATTTTAGCTCGGGAAGTTAAACAATTGAGAAACAAAAGTGTTGCTCTTGTGAAAGTTTTATGGCAAAGGCATGGGGTTGAAGAGGCTACATAGGAGCCCGAGGAGGCTATGAAGAGACAATACCCAAGCCTTTTTACTGGTAAGATTTTCAAGGACGAAAATCCCTAAAGGGGGGAGAGTTGTGACATCCCGAATTAGGGCCTAGTCAGAATAGTGGTTTCGAGACCACAAACCTGAGATAGAAATAATTATTTTATAATTTTTATGAGGTTTATGTTATGAGTGCATGCTTGTGTGAAAGTTTCATGAAGAAATTCTATGCATAAAATGTCTAATTGCATTTTAGGGACCAAATTGAATAAACGGCAAAACTTGTATTCTAGAAGCTTTAAGCATGAAATTGCTTTAGATTATGAATTAAAGGGTCCTAATTAGAAATCCGACCAATTTCTATAATTTTGGATAAAAATGGGCATGCATAGGAAAAATTGGAAAGAAAAACCCTAAGAGCATTTTGGTCATTTGGTAATAAAAAGAATAAAAAGGGAAAAATCAAGTGAAAATGTTGTCCATCTTCCTCCTTAGCTTCCGAAAATACCAAGACTCCATAGCTAGGGTTTTGTTCAACATTTCCAAGCTTAATAGTAAGTGTTTCCCTAGCTCGTTTTTAATGTTCTTTGTATTTTTGAAGTCTCGGTAACATGATCTATCCATTTCTAGCTATATTTTAAGCTAGGGTTTATGTTTGAAAAATTACCCATGTGTGACATGCATGTGTTTTGTTGATTAATGGAGGAATATGAATGTTTGAGACATGGTAAACATCTTTTGCTAGGTATTTTTAGTGAAAATGGCTAAAAAGGCACTAACTTGTAAAGTTTGTAAAATGGGTAGAGAGATGTATGATATAATAGGAAAAATGAGCTGCTATGAGCATGTTATGAGTTTGGCTAGGCTTGGATAACAAGGAAAATATATGCATTTAATTTTTTACTAGCCTAAGGACTAAACCGTAAATAAGTGAAAAGTTAGGGATAAAAGGGTAATTGTACCAAAGCATAAGTTATGGATTGATTTGAAGAATGTGATTAATAAATGAGTTAAATTTGGCATTATAGATCAAGAAAGACGTGAACCGGGTCTCGATCGAGGGAAGAATAAAGTATACGATGATTAGATTCGATTATTATCATTTTGTACCGAGGTAAGTACATATGTAAATAATGTGACAATATGATATGTTTTCATGCATTGATATTGCATGGTTATCATTATGCCATTATTGTATATGTTATGTTTACTGATGATATTGCAAGCATGAGAAAAGTTATGGATGTTATTCCGATATCATGAGTAAGTGCAACCGAAATTTCCATGTACAAGTGAAGAAGAAATCTCGTTTGAACCTTAGGAATGGTTTAGGATACAAGTGACATGTCACTGGGAGATTTAAAAGTCCAAACTTGTTGAGCGGTCCAAGTTCATGACATATATGATATCTGAGCTCGTTGAGCGGTCTGAGTTTGTGAAACATATGGTTAATCCGAACTTGTTGAGCAGTCCAAGTTCATGAGATATGTAGCATCTGAGCTCGTTGAGTGGTTCGAGTTCATTATAGATGCGAGCATCCGAGCTCATTGAGTAGTCTGAGTTCAAAATGGATACGACACATGTTATTGGGTTTTACCCATGTTTATATAGCACTTAGGTGCAAGTTTCCGTGTACCCTATAGTATTCCAAGAGTTCAACGGGTAATTCAATGGGAAATCCAATGAGAAGTTTGGCAATTGATATAAAGAACGATGTGATGAAAGCCCCGAGGTGGGCCAAGTAAAGTTATTTAAGATGCTACGAGTATGTACAGGTACATACATTATTCTTATATGTAATGCCTTACTAAAGGATGACATGTGACAAGAAAGTGAATTCGTATGTGTATATGTGATTACCAAATAAGTAAGTCAAAAAGGTTTGAATGATGAGAAATTGTGAATATGTTCCTATGATTTTGCATGTTGGTGCAAGTTACTATTGCATATTATTTGCATGTGGACTTACTAAGCTTAAATGCTTACTCCCCTGTCATTTTCTTCCTTGTAGTTCCGCCAAGCTAGCTCGGGGATCAGACGTTGTTAGAGCATTCAATCACAATATCAAAAGATCATTTGGTATAGTAAATGTATTATTTTGAGTATGGCATGTATAGGGGACTTGGTTATATTGTGATATGTGTCATGCTATTTGGCCAAATTGTGAAGGCCTACGATGATGATGATGATGATTTGTTTTGTAATAACCATGTGATATGGCTTATATTTGATCATTGGGTTGTAATTCTAATTACCCATGCATGCATGTGATAATGCCTCAATGATATGATATGTTATTGTTTGATGGATGCATAATATTGAAGTTTTGGGTAACAAGTATAACAATGCATGAAATTGGTGTGGAATGATTCTAAGTAGTATAATAAAATGTATGGGCCATAAGATGACATTACGTTGGTATGGAAGTGCCATGGAATTGAATATTTGAGTGACTAAATATGCCATGTTGCATGTTATGACTTATGTCTAAGTGTATGAATGAATGAGGGTGACTAATGGCTTGGAAAATAGCCTTAAAATAGTCCAGATGGATAGACACGCGGGCATGTGTTTAAACCATGTGTGACACACGGTCTGCCCCACGGGCGTGCTGAGTAGCCGTGTGTTCCCTACACCTTAATTTTTGCAAGTCAGTATGCATGGTAGTACACGCATGGGTAGAGACACGGCCATATGTCTCAACCATGTGGAGGACACGGCCTAGTACACGAGCATGTCGAGGCCGTGTGAGGGACACGGGCCAGGGACATAGGCGTGTGCTCGGTCGTGTGAAAACCCCTGTAGGTTCGAAATGAAAAATAATTCTACATAGGTATCGGACACGGCCGTGTCCAAAGCACACGGGCGTGTGCAATACCTCCACACGGGCATGTGAGGTTTAAATATAGAAAATTTTCTAAACTTTCCTTAAGTTCTCAGTTTAGTCCCGAACCACCCTGAGGTATGTTTCAGGCCTCGAAGGACTGTATAAGGGACGATATGTATGTGTTTGAAAAGTTTTAATTTGGATGAAATTTTATGGCCCGGTTTTGCATGTTTGTGCACGTTTGCCTCGTACCCTGTTTTAGTGTCGGATACGGGTAAGGGGTGTTACACCTTGTGGGTACGATAACTCGACATCACTTGTCACTTTATTACTTGTTGCGATTGTATACACTTACACATTTTCGTCGTTCCAATTGTTTTTAAACTCCTCATGCTAGAATTCATTTTTATTCTCATTTTACGGCCTAATCCTTATCTCTCGATTACGTCATTGATTTTTATTACTTGCGATAGTTTGGTTTCAGTTACCTTACTACCTTTGAAACTTGGGATTAGCTCAATTTTCTTACCATCAAATGTTTGGTTATCCGTAACTTAGTTCATGCCTTCTATTTTAATGCCACCTTTGATCAATCTTCTTATACAGAAGAAACCGTAAGAATCTCTTAGTAAATTATGGGCTAACATTTACGCAATTTGTTACCCAACTTCTTATTCACTATGCTAGCACTTCTCTTGAGAATGGTATGGCTGCTCCAAACACTTACTCTATTGGCAATAATGGCATCCATTTAGGTCTTCATGACCAGCTATTTCACCTCATTTTGACTTGGGTGTGGCATCCTATAAACAACCATGTCTACCTTCATAATACAGATTTTTGGTGACTTTATTGCTTTAATAACAATTTCTGACTAAACCTTGCCTATCTCCTTTTTCATGATATTTCCTTCGTTTTTGGAAAGCCTCTCACTTCAAAAGCCACACTCAAATTTGGCATGTACCTCAATTATTTTTTCACCAAGCTTGACATTAATGTGTCTGTCAATCCAAAAATTATCATAACAAGATCTATTGGTGAAAAATGATTCAAAGTTATGGTTATTTTTTCAAGAATGAGCAATAGGCCAAAGAAAACCCCGAGCGACATGCTCCTATAGCTCAACTTGAAGGTGGTGAAGAATAACTTAAAGGTGGTGAAGATCAACCCAATAGTTGTGAGAACCAACCTGAGAAAGAATAAGACAGAGCAAATGCTTCGATCTTAGCTCTACCTCTTTCTCTTCCCACATTAGCCCTTCTCGTTGTCCTTAAGGGAATCTTCGATAGGGATCATTCGCTTTTCAAGTGTTTCGATGTTTTCTCTTGAAAAATTGACTTACGTTTCATGGGCTTGGAGGATCAAATGACATATCTCATGTCTTGATTTCCTCTACCACCATCTCCATCCTTGAATGTGCAATTTGTTGGCTCTATTATGCACTTTGTTGATATTTGGTATATTTTGTTGATACTTGGTATTTTATGCTTTCTTGGATGATTTAGGCCTTGTTTAAATTTTTTTTTTGACACATTTGGTTTGTAGTCCTATATTTTAGGATGCCTTAGACTTTATTGTGGATGTTCATATTTTGGTGGGCTATTTTTGTTGCTTTTGGATGCTTAACATTAACTTTGGATGCTATTAGGTTTTTTTTTTATTGTTTTCAATTTCTATAGAACGCTTTCATCTCTTTTTTTTTCTTCATTTCCATGTGTCATATCATATATCTTTGTTTTCTATTGCTTCCTCCCATTCTTTAATTTTCAAATGTCCATTTTTTATATATACCCAAAAGGGGGAAACTATGTTAAAAATTTACAAATTTCATCAACTTAATATGCAACGACAACACAAAATAGTTTCAATTTTACATTATTGCCAATAAATTATGACAATTGAATTTCAAAACGTCATAATATTTTCCTCTTATGAATTTCAAGCAAACAATATGAAATCATTTTCAAAACAAAGTATTCATAAACTATTTTAAATAGGGGGAGCTTTTAACTTGAAAATAATGTTCGAATTTAGTGAGGGTTTACAAATGCAAATTTTTATAAGGTTTTGTTATATAAAAAAGGGGACATGTTAGCTTTGATTTTCAAATGTTTTGATATGAAAAAATAAACTTTAACATCCTTTAATCAAATCTGTAAAATTTTCTTTAACAATTTTAAAATTATTTTCAATGTATTACAAACTCAAAAACAAAGTTTCTAAATAACTCATGTAATATATAAAAAAAAATTTAGTACCCAAAATTCCTTTAAAAATGTTTCTAAGCCTAAATACTTCATTTTTCCAACAGTGTCTTGACACATAAGACTATAGGTCTTAAGACTTGAAACTTCAAAGGTAAACTCTAATTCAAGGGAGAAAAGTCTCAATACATTTTCAGACAAGTCTTGAGATGTCCAATCATGTCCTTGAGACATAGGCTCGCTTATCTCAAGATATGAAACTTTGAAGCTAATGTTTTTGCTTCCAAGGTGAAATGTCTAAATATAAAGCCTTCTAAGTCTCGAGACATGTTCATGAATTCTCAAGACATAATTCATGCAATCTTGATTTGATCGTGAAGTCCAACGACATCCAAAGGTTCATATCTCAACTCAACCAAGTGATTGTAATGTATCTTCCGAATTTTAATTAGTAAAAGGGCATGTACCTAAGTCTAGAGAACCTACGAGTCTTATGTGTTAATTTTGGAATTTTGAATACTTTTAATATGTTTTTGTATGTCAATGTGTGCTTATTTCATTTGCTATTTAGCATTTGAGTCTCTAAAGGCTATTTCTAAGTTTGTTGTGTTTGAAGTTTTAGTTACGTAGGCATTCTTAGTGCCATCTCCTCACTAAAGTAATGTTTGATTGGTATTACATGCCTTTCATAGTATATTTGAACTATGATTGAACTTATTTGATGAAGAGATTAAGTATGGTCATAATATTTCTCTAAGCATGTTTTTTGTTTACTATGTTTGAGGGTGTTTCAATAGTTGTGTTTGGTGTTTTAAACTTGATTTTCTATCCCCCTAAGTTCAAGTTTTAGTATTAAGCTTCTAAGCATCAAATCTACAATACCAAGGAGAAATTGTGATATCCCGAATTAGGGCCTAATCGGAATAGTGGTTTTGGGAAAACAAATCTAAGATAGAAATAATTATTTTATAATTATTTTAGGTCTATGATATGATTTCATGATTGTATGAAAATTTTGTGAAGAAATTCTATGCATAAAGTGTTTAATTTGAAATTAGGGACTAAATTGAATAAGTTGCAAAACTTGCATTCTAGAAGTTTTTAGTATGAAATTGCTTTGGAATATTAATTAGGTCTTAAATAGCAATTTAACCAATTCCTAAAATTTTGGACAAAAATGGGCTTGTACATGAAAAATTACAAAGAAAGGCATTAAGGGCATTTTTGTCATTTGGTAAATATAGTCATTAAAAAGGGAAAAATAACACAAAATAGACTCATATTCTCCATAAGGGGCTGCCGAAATTTGCTTGTCACCATAGTTAGGGTTTCCAACATTTTTAAACCTTGATTGTAAGTGATTCCAAGTCTCGTTTTTAATGTTCTTTACGTTTTTGGAGTCCTAGTAACTTGATTAAGCTTATTCTAGCAATAATTTAACCGAGGGTTTATATTTGGAAAAATACCCATAGGTGAAAAGTGTTTATTTTTATGTTTTATGATAGAATATGAAGCTTGAAATTGTGTTAAATGACTTTTGCTAAGCGATTTTACGTGAAAACGAGTAAAACGACATAATCGGTAAAAATACCTAATGTTCATAAGTATATGTTAGAGTGAGAATTTGATGTTGCCATAGAAGGGGAAAATGATCAGCATGTCATAAAACATAAGAAAATAGGATGAAGTTTAATTTCCGAGCCTTGGGGAAAAAGTTAAATATGTAAAAGTTTAGGGGCAAAAATATAATTTTGCCAAAGTTTGAGTCAAGGACTATTTTAATAAATGTGAGTATTAAATAAGCTAAATTTTTTATTATAGATCAAGAGAAATGAGATTCGATTCGTGATCGAGGGAAAAATAAAGTTTCCGAGGAATAGGATCGATTTCTAATATCTTGTACCGAGGTAAGTTCATGTGTAAATGTGGTAACATAATTGTCATTTTAAGTAATTTAATGATATTTATATGGTATGATGATTATTATCATGAAATATTATGCTTTGTGGTTATTATTGAGTAATATGGAAATTATGTGAGCTACTTGATAAATATGAAATGCTACCAAGTATCAGTTCCGACATTTCGTGGAAGATGGCAAAGATATGTGATCAAGGAAAATCCCGTTTGAACCTTGGGAATAGATTAGAATACAAGTGACATGTCACTAGGATATTTGAGTTCCGAACTCGTTAAGTTGATCTCGAGTTCACTTATGGATACGAACGCCCGAGCTCGTTTAGTTGAGTCCGAGTTCACTTATGGATACGAACGCCCGAGCTCGTTGAGTTGAGTCCGAGTTCACTTATGGGCGGGTTACATGGTAGCTTGGCTACATAATTTCGTAGGCTATTGAGTTTGTCTAGCTACGGGTATGGCACTTATGTGCATGCAATCTGCGTATTTGAATTATATTCCGATGTGTACAACGGGTGAATCTTAAATTAATAAGGAGAATGCCTAAAATGAAGGTGATATGTTGGTAAGTGTGGTGAATGAGAAAATTTGACAGGTATGTGCTTAAACCCTCGAGTTGAGATCTTGGTATGATGAAATCGTGGTAAGATAGTAAATGTAAATGTAACCTAAACGTCTTGGTGATATGTATGCAAATGATGTTTTATATTGGATTGCATAATTATGTTACTTGCTATTTGCATGTGAACTTACTAAGCATTTATGCTTACTCCCTCCTTTCCATTCTTTGTAGTTTTGACAAGCCAGCTCGAAAATCGAGAACGGTCGGAGGCATCGCTCACACTATCCATAGATCATTTTGGTATAATAGCTTGTATACTTTGAGTATGGCATGTATAGCATTGTAATCATTTTGTGTATATAATCTTATGATATGGCTATTGAGTGGTAACAAAATGTTTAGTAATGATTAGCCATTGGAATGACTAATCAATGATCATATTTGGTGTTATGTATGCTTAATGTGCTATCTAATCCATGGAAATTCATAAAAAGGTGAAGTATCATACAGCAGCAATGATGTAAGTTTGAAAAATCGCTAAAAATAGTAGAGACAGAATTAGATGGTGAGTAAAATATGAAGTTGAAGCTTGGTCGTGTTATTTTGTGACAGGTTTTAAATATTTATAATTAATCGTTCTTGAAAGTAACTGTTATCACGATGTTGGCAAGTGTACCTATCGAACAATAGTATAGTTTTAGCAAGACCGGATTGTCAAACCCAAAGGAACTAAAAGTACTAGTAATGACTGTCTTTTTATTATCTAGCCTAAGAATAAGGGGGTTTGTTTTAACTAACTAATTAAATAAACTAAGAACTCACAGAAAATAGAATTGGGGGATTACTTTTGGAAAACGATTGAATTAAGACAATACCTAAGAAAGAATCCACCTGGACTTTACTTGTTATTCTGACTCCGAATTGGACGATTTATTCATTTAACTTGTTCCATAGAGATCCCTAAGTTATATTATTATCTCTCTCGAGACTAACAACGTCTAACCCTAGTTTGAATAATTGAAATCTCTTTCTAATTAAATTTCTAGGGTTGCATTAACTCGATCTATGGATCCCCTTATTAGGTTTCACCCTAATCCAGCAAAATCTTGTCACCCTATCTCTAGGAACGCAATCAACTCCGCTTAATTATGACAAATGTACTCTTAGACAGGGTCCATTCCTCCTCTGCATAAGAGCTTAACTTGAATCAATATCCTGAAATATCAAAACAAGAATTAAGAACACATAATTAAGAACAAGTCAAATATTTATCATACAATTCAGAAAATAATAACAAGATTTGTCTTAGGTTTCATCCTCCTTAGGTATTTAGGGGATTTAGTTCATAACTAAAAGGGAAAACATCTCAAAATAATAACGAATACAAAACATAAAGAAAAACCCAAAAACTCCTGAAGGGGAATTGAAGGGAGATCTTCAGTCTTGACAGTGAATCCGACTTCTGAGATGGATCAATCGGCTTTCCTTAAGCAATTCCTTGATCCTTCCTCTGTGTCTCCTCTTTTTTCCTCCTTTAAGGTGTATTTATAGGCTTTAGAATGCCTAAAAGCCCTCAAAATTAGCCTTTTCCGAATTGGACTCAACTTGGGCTCAGCAGGGACACGCCCGTGTGACACGCCCGTGTATGATTACTTCAGGCTGTGGTCAAGCCTGTTAAAATAGCACGGGTGTGTGGTCTACCCGTGTGAGTTGTGCTTCGATTCTGCCAATTGACACGGCTGTGTGGTCTGCCCGTGTGAGGAAGTCCAGGCCTTGTTGATTTCGTACGTTGGCCCATTATTTTCCCTTTTTGGTCCGTTTCTCGTTCCTTTTACTCTCCTAAGCTCACCTAAGTATAAAACATGAAATTAAGGCATTAGGAGCACTGAATTCACCAATTCTAAGGAAAAATCATCCATAAAATGCACTAAGCATAGGGTAAAAATATGTATAAATGATGGTTTATCAAATACCCCCACACTTAAGCATTTGCTTGTCCTCAAGCAAAATCCTCATCTCATAATTAAAAAAAATTCTTCTCAACTTATAATTTCTATCGATAATACCTCAAAATAATCCATAGGTAATCAAACATTGAAAATTTGACTAAAAGAATATCAAAGTTTCAAACATTCCAAGTTGAGCATTTTATCATGAAAACATAGGTGTCTCCCATCATCTAAGTAATTACCTTTGATTCAAAATATCACAGAGTTTCACATCCTCACTAAAGATTCACTCAAATCACTTAAGGTGTTTAAGGACAATAAATGAAGCACTCAATAATCAATAATGAAAAGTTATTACCATAGGCTTGCATGAAAATCAAATCTCCACCACTATAAATTGAGATGAAACATCAATCAAAAGGTCTTTTAAAGGGTTTAATGTGGCTTTGGTTAAAGGGTGTGGCCACAAGCTGGAAGAAAGGGTTAGAATCGAGATTGAATTGAAAAATTACCTAACTAGAAAAATGACTGGTCATCAGTTGCGTACAACAGAGCTTTTTTTTTCTCGGAATATGGAACTTAACTACTTTAGCTCAAAAGATCACTACTAACTATATGTATACATGTTTTTTTTAAGACAAGTCAAATAACTAACTATTTAGAACAGGACATAGCTAAGCAGTTTATTCAATTCAAATCTCGACAAAAATAGGGATCAATTTAATTGAGGGGATTTCAATAATAATGGGTTAAAGGTTAATGTTAAGGGTAATACAAGAAATGGCTTGTTAGCTCAACGGGGTTTACTAAGGGTTAATTGTGGAGGTAGGCTTTTCGTAGCATGAGTGGGTTAATCCTAAGTGCCTCTATCATCTTGACATATCAAATCAAATAGTGTGGTCTTGACATGCATAATCAAGCAAGTTCTAGAATAACAGTTCAATATTGGCGCACTCATAATGAAAGTGAGCATGGAAGAAATAATAGATGCTCTTGAAGGCTCAAAATCTCTCAAAAATTATGGCTTTTTGATGTTTAAACTTGTGAATTCCAACTCAAGATAATACCTAGACTTAGAGAAACAACCTAGAAGTTTTTAATTCTTCAAAAATCAACTTATCATGCTTGATTCCCTAATGTTTTATAGTTTAAACAATCAATGCATAAATGCCTATGTTTTAATTCAAAACATATCAATAAAAATCATGAGTTAATTAAAATTCATTCTAATAGTGATATGAGTAATTCACGTGAGAATAAGACATATTCTAATGGTGATATAAAATACCCCCTCACACTTAAGATGTACATTGCCCTCAATGTACAAAGATAGATATATTGAAAAAGATAAATTTATGATCATAAGGTGAGAAGTGAAACTTCCTGAATGATGAATGAATTCCTTGAACTGGAGTTTTTGGAGAATAAATGGCGTGAGAGTGGAGGAGGATACTCCGGTGGTGGCAGAGGTTCATTAGTCCATAAGTCTTGTGACAAAAGGATATTATATCTGTTGGTTGCTATAGTTGTGGTCAAGAAGGACATGGCAGTCGTAGAGAACCTTTCCCGGTGGAGTTTTTAGTTCCTATGTGAGGATGAGCTTAGGAGCTCTTTATAACTGTGACAGAATCAGGAAATTTTTTAGGAAATGTAAGGAAACAGAATTACTCGTAATGGAATAGCTGAAGTTGGTCATTGTAAAATAAAAATTATAAAATCTAATAAAGATAGGCGTAAGGAAAATTAAAAAGGAGTCTGAAGATAAAATAAAAGTAAAAACATAAAATATAATAATTAATGAAAGTTTTTAAACATCTTCATCGCTAGATGGTTCGCAAGGTGGGGGTGGCGACGAGATGTGAAAATGCTGACAAATCTGATGTAGAGTCGCATCAATGTGATCAAATTGTTGAAAACATTGCTGCTCAAATCGTGTAAGGCGCTCAGAGATGTCAGCGTATGAAGCCGTCGCATGAACTGGACGAGAGGGGCGTGGTGGCTGAGACGGTGGGTCCTCGTGCTGTGGAGGGACGTCATCAATAATGTCCTCGGGGGCCTCCTTGTCGGTAGATTGGGCGAGATGATATTGAGGAGGGTAAGTTCCTTGGCGCTTTTCGATCATCCTCATGCTTAGCATGCTCGAGATGCCTTATGGAGACATCTGGCCAATGAAGGTCAAGGATGATTCTTGGGCTGCGGTGTTGAGGAGCCTGAAGTTTTGTGCCAGTCGCGTCACATAGGGCCCAATGGAGATGACCCATTTTTGATGTGGCTCTGTCTGGTGGCGAATGGCAAGGGCGATAAAGTAGGCGAGGTCAAAGACGTGCCCGTGCGACATACACCATAAGTAGTAAACGTCGTTGGTGGTGACGACGCCGGTGCTCTCTCTCCGCCCTGTCAAGGTGTGAGATAGAATCGAATGTATATACCTCAAGGATGGAGGGAGAGCTGATGCCTTGGAGCGACTTGGGTCGTAGGTGGCTGAATGTGGTACGAGTGTGCCCCAACACCGTGAGGGAGAACGATGGATGTGACGGCTGAGAGAATCAAAATCATTTTCCTCCTTGAACTCCTCTGTATATAAGCCCAAAGTAGTACCGAATTCTGGGACACTGAGCTGGCGGACTAATCTGCCTAGGCAAAATTGGACCGTGCCGGGATCATCGTAATTTGTTATTACCGTCTAAAGATGAAACGTTGAGCATAGTTCCATCGTAACCTCGAGATACTTCAGCTCAATGATCCAAAAAAAAAGCTCCTAAAGGTCGGTGGTTAGGAGGGCCCGAATCGTATCAGCCAACTGAACTTTTTCTACTACAGCCCAGTCGATGCAGTGGCCCGCAGTTAAAGGTCAGGCCCGGAGTATTTGGTAAAGTTCTTCTTGGGGCCTAATGGGGAACTGCAGAAAAGGGTGGCAAATTTTTGAGGTAGGACCCGAGGAAGATGACGCCCCCTTCCTTCTCTTTGAAGCGGAGACGGCGGCTTTCTTTCCTTGTGAAGACGACATTGTACCTACAATCAAAACCATTAACATCTTGAGGAATGGTCAAAGTAAAATGAAGACAAAAATTAAAATAAAATAAAAATCATAATTTCAGCCACAACTACTAAGACTAAAAACTTAACCTAAGCAATCAATTTTATGGTATAAGAATGGCAGAGAATTTCATGGAATGCAATCATACTTGACGGATGAAACATGACAACACAAAATGCATGAGTATGTCTGTTATTCTAACCATGAATAATTACTTTAAACTAGTCAAATGCGGTAGGGAAATCATGTAATGAGTAAGAATTTCACATGAAAAAGATGATAACTACTCTAGATAATGAATTTTGAGTGATAGAAAGATAAAAATAACATATAAAATGCAGATTGCTATGATAACTAGCATGAAAAATGTAACACCCCCTACCCGTATCCGTCGTCGGAATAGAGTACGAGGCATTACCGAGAAGCACGAAACACTTATAGATAATTTAAATATATTTTCATAATAATTTGTTTCGATTTCATACTATTTCATATTTAAGCTTTATTCACCAAAGTATTTGAAATATCATCTTTAAGCAAATAGCACACATGAGGTACATAATTCCATAATTATGAATGAACACATTTATCAAACATATTCTATGTTTTTATATATATCATAGTTTCATATTTTCATGTATCAATTACCATCACTTCCTCGTATTTCAGACAAATACGTGTAACAATTCATAAATATTCAATTCATTAACTTTTCCTACCAATTACGATTTAAATTGTCAAATCACTTATTGAGCCCAATTTCAATGTTCACTAAAATCTATCATATAAATTTGGATGTACGTATTCATCAATAAATTCCATGTACAGATATCATCATCTCATACTTCCACATACATTTACTTTCCACATTTATGAATTCAAATAGCATATACAAGACATACCAATGTATTTCAAGTACGTTTTCATGATATTTCATTTCGAACTCAGATTATTTCATATTAGAAGTTTTCTCATTAACTCATTTGGAATACCAATTCATACGGATAATACACTCAAGGTGTAGAAACATATAATCACAAATGAACTCATTCATCAACCAAGTTTTATGCTCATGTCTCATCAACTTGTATTTCCTTATGTCACATAATTCCATGTAATACTTACCAAACTTCTTCAAATTACTGAACATCTTAAGAAATTGGTCTGCACTGGTATGTACTGAATTTCACTGATAATCACTGATGCCATAGCATAACTATGGTCTTTTCACTAGAATGTCATAGCTCAGCTATGGTCTTACATCTTATACACATATCACACCGATGCCATATCCCAGATATGGTCTTACACAAAAACCACTTGTCACTTGTAGCCGAAGCTACCACTATTCACTGATCGGGTAGCCGGAGCTACCATTTTTTACTTGTCATTTGTCCTTGATCAGATAAGTGTAGCCAAAGCTATCACTTATCACTTTCACTTGTTCTTGATCAGATAAGTGTAGCCGAAGCTATCACTTATCACTTTCACTTGTCCTTGATCAGATAAGTGTAGCTGAAGCTATCACTTATCACTTGTTGCCATGGTCCAACCTTGGTCTTTTCCTTCAATTCATCTTGTCACTGAACTGAAATGCTCAATTTGATCATTTATTCAATTTTCATGCTTTTACATTATTCACAATTTTATCATCAATACATATGAAATAACACATCATGAAATTCATAAAATTAACAAATGATCACTAAAATTTAGCCATATAAACTCAGAAGTTCGATTTTTGTATTATAACGATAATCATAATTTCATAATAAATATTCCAAATAAAACATTATATCATTTCTAATTCAACACTTATCGATTATAATCGGGCATGTGATCAATTTATACATGAGTCATTCATATATATATATATATATGTATGTATATTTTTTCTCCTCCTCCTCTCAATCCACATCCTTAGTATAAACACTTGTAAGTAATATTATCCATAATTTTCACTATTTACTTATGTGAATATTCAAGCTATTCATCCGTGTCATAGTCACTAAATTATTTTTATCTTGAGATAAAGAACTCCAAATTAAGATCCATAAATTTTCCCAGAAACTAGACTCATATTTCTTCTTACCATAAAAATTTCATAATTTTTGGTTGGGCCAATTAATACTGTTTAATCATTGAAATCTCCTCTATTTTGCTGTCTAACAGTTCCGACCCTTCTTCACTAAAAATTAATTATCTCCTCGTACAGGATTTGAATGATGTTCCTATTTATTTCTCTTGAAAATATACTCATTTATAATTCTAAACATATAAATTTAAGCCCCTAATTATTTTTATCCAATTTTTTATGATTTTACAAAGTCAGAATAGGGGAACCCGAAGTCATTCTGACATTGTCTCACAAAATTTATCATATCTCATTATTTACAATTTCATTTCTTACATCATTTCTTTTATAAGAAACTAGACTCAATAAGCTTTAATTTCATATTTTATTCATCCTCTAATTCCATTTATACAATTTTTAGTGATTTTTAAAAGTTAGACTACTGCTGCTGTCCAAAACAGTTTTAGTGCAAAATGTTGATTTCCATTTTGCCCCAAATTTCACAATTCATACAATTCAGTCCTTGCTCATTAACCCCTAAATTAAGATAATTTTCTAAATTAATACTTTTCCTAGACATTATAAGTTATTTCATAACTATTTAAATTCAAAATTTCCACATAAAACTCTAACTTCAAACTCTTTTACAATTAGGTCTCAAACATTCACTTTCTATTCAATTATTTCAATAAAATCAGCATATAAACAATTTAAAGCTCTAATTCCATGCCAAATCATCATATACTTCCAGAACATATTCATAGCAACTTTCAATTTCTTTCATAGAATCAAAAACTAATGAATTCAACAAGTGGACCTAGTTGTAAAAGTCACAAAAACACAAAAAAATTTCAAGAAAAAATCAAGAATTGAACTTACTTGAAGTGAAAATATGAAAAACCAGCTTAAAGGAACTCTTCCATGGCATTTTTGCTGATGAGAATGCAGAAAAATAAAGAGAAATCTAGATAATTCCACTTTAGTCCCAGCTTTATTAAGTAAATTTTACAATTTTCCAATTTTGCCCTTAATTCTCCTTATTTTCTTGTTGATTTCATGCCCTTGCCGTCCAGCCCAAATAGACCTTGGGTCTATTTCCTTTTAAACTCTCTTTCTTTTATCATTTAAGCTATTTAATCATTTCCCACAATTTTGCATTTGATACAATTTAGTCCTTTTTGTTCAATTACCTATCAGAACTTTAAAATTTCTAGACGAAACTTTAATACTAACTTATTAACACTCCATAAATATTTATAAAAATATTTATGGCTCGATTTAAAATTCCCAATGTCTCAATACCTCGTTTTTTATTCTAATTATTTTAATATTTATTTTTAGTATACTATTCACTATTTCAAAATTTTCCTAACTTCACATTTAACTTATACTCACTAAATTAATAATATTTCCTACTCATTTGTCAGATTTAGTGATCTCGAATTACTGTTCCGACACCACTAAAAATTAGGCTGTTACAAAAAATGAGTGCAATTAAAGGGAAAAGAGTAAACAAACGCTAGAAAGGGGAGAATGAGCATAAAAAACGGGGTTAGAAGCGGCGCACGGGCGTGGCAGGGAGGACGTGTGGACTTGCAGCGACTAGGTTTAGGGATTTTGGATAAAGAAGACAATGAATAGTGCAGCCTATTTATAGATTTTAGGGCACACGGCCAGGGAACACGCCCGTGTTCCCCAATTTCAGCCCATGTGTTTCGCATTTTTGAATTTGGGTGCGTCTGGCATTCGGCCTACGCCCTTGTATTTTAGGCGTGTGGGTGCACATGGCCGTGTCACGCGACCGTGTCTAGCTTAGTTCGCTTCTCTCACGCCCGTATATGTAGGCCCACGCCCGTGTTAATTTAACAGGGTTGACCACGGGTGCTAGACACGGGCATGTCACATGCCCGTGTTATTTTCTCAAGTTCAACCACGGTTCTAAGGCACGGGCGTGTCAAACGCCCGTGTTATTTTGGCAGGCTCGCCCACGGCCATATCGTACGGTTGTGTCATCTTATTGTAGCCCGTGTTTGGGAAAAATCTCTGCCTTGTTTCCACACGGTCCTCAGCATGCCCGTTTGCCTGGCCATGTCTGTGTGGAAAACCTGTATTCCAGATCTCCGTTAGTAAGTTAGGTGTTAAATACTAAAATTTAAAGAAATTAATATTGTTAGTGCTCAGGTTACCTCCCGAGAAGCGCTTATTTATAGTCTAAGCTCGACTTACCTCTCCATTGAATGGTCATGGTGGTTCGAGGAGTTTATACTCCTCATTCCTCCTATCAATCTCACCAAGATAAGGTTTTAGATGAGTGTTGTTTACCTTAAAAGTGCTGAACTTGGGATGACTTACCTCGACTATACCGAATGGGAAAATGCTAAGTACCGTAAGAGAGACTTTTTCATTCGGTTTGATAGTGACAATGTAAGGATCTGCAGCTTCTAATAAAATTTTATCTCCAACCTTAAGTTGATTTGGAAAGGTATTGAGCTCATTCTGGCGTAGTTTTGGTTTATCGGGTGTTCTTGGTTTATGCGTCCGCCATTCATCTAGCTCCTCGATTTGTAGCCTTCGATCTTCATGAATAGGTCATCTGATGTCATCTATTTCACATATTATCACTTGAAACATAATCACCTTTCATTTCTGAATTTCATAATCGAAACACACGTACCTGAATTATATATCCATAGATCATAATCATATTCACTTTCATTACTCAATTTCATAAACATTGCAACATACCTGAATTGGATGCACATTTATATATTCATTTACTTCTCAGAATACCAGTTGAACCATTCGGAAACAAAGAGGATACTCGGATATCTCTGGAAGCTCATACAATTAATTTAAGTCACATACTTTCATATAATGACAGACATTGACCGAATAGGTCATGCTCTTATTCGTAGATATTGTAATCATATAGGTCATGCTCTTATTCATAGATATAGTAATCATTCACACATATATATCGTTCTTTGATACTAATAATTCACCTTAAAAATCAATTCACATGCGAGTACATAATACGTACCTGACTATCATAATGTATCATACATAATCAATAGTAGTTTACCTCGAACTTTCAAATTCATAATCTTACTTGAATCACCTACGTTAAGCTCCGCTAGGTTTAAAACCCGATCCAAATACAAAGACGAACCTGCTTTGGACTTTAAGCTCGAATATAATACTAGTGTAATATCCCGAATTAGGGCCTAATCGGAATAGTGGTTTCGTGACCACAAATTCGAGATAGAAATAATTATTTTATAATTATTTTGAGGTTTATGATATGATTGCATGATTGTGTGAAAATTTTGTGAAGAAATTCCATGCATAAAATGCTTAATTTGAAGTTAGGGGCTAAATCGAATAAGTTGCAAAACTTGCATTCTAGAAGTTTTTAGTATGAAATTGCTTTGAAATATTAATTAGGAGGTCTTAAATAGCAATTTGACCAATTTCTAAAATTTTGGACAAAAATGGGCTTGTACATGAAAATTTTCAAAGAAAGGCATTAAGGGCATTTTGGTCATTTGGATAATTAATGAAATAAAATGGGAAAAATGACACAAAATAGTCATCTTCCCCATTAGTTGCTGCCGAATGCTCCATGTCTCCATAGCTAGGGTTTCTTCAACTTTCAAGCTTCATAATCAAGAAAGACGTGGAAATGACCCCAATCGAGGAAAAGAAAAGATTGTGGATTAAATTGCAAAACCTTTGTATTTTGGTACCAAGGTAAGTTCATGTGTAAATAATGTAGCATAATTGTTATTTTTAAGTCATTGATGTCAATTATGTGATATGCTGATTTTTATCATGAAATATATGCTTTGTGGTTAATTTCGAATAAAATGCAAATTATGTGAATTACTTGTTAAACATAATTGTTACCGAGTATTGGTTCCGGCATTCTACGGAAGACGGCAAGGATATGTGTTCGAGGAAAATCCCGTTTGAACCTTAGGAATAGATTAGGATACAAGTGACATGTCACTAGGATGGTTGAGCATCCGAACTCATTGAGTTGAGTCCGAGTTCACTTATGGATGCGAATGTCCGAACTCGTTGAGTTGAGTCCGAGTTCGTGAGATGTAACTAGGCATCCGAGCTCGTTGAATTGAGTCCGAGTTCATTATGGATGCGAACGCCCGAGCTTGTTGAGTTGAGTCCGAGTTCGCTTATGGGCGGGTTACATAGTAGCTTGGCTACATATGTGGCACTTATGTGCGAAGTTTCCATGTATCCGAATTATATTCCGATGTGTTCAACGGGTAAAGTTCTACTCAAATGGAGGAATATTCGAGATGTAAAGAGACGTATTGGTAAGTGATGTGAAATGAATATTTTGGACAGGTATGTATTTAACCCTCGAGTTGAGTATTGATACAATCACGATAAGGTAACAAGATGATGAAAAATGGTTAGAAATGTGATATGTGTTTTGGTGATGCATGCTAATGTTGTTTGGTATGATTGCTTTGTTATGTTACTTATTATTTGCATATGAACTTACTAAGCATTTATGCTTACCCCCTCTTTCTTACTCATTGTAGTTTTGGACAAGCCAACTCAGGAGTCGGAATTGGTCGGAGGATCACCACACTATCCTAAGAACTTTTCGGTAAAATGGCTTGTAAATTTAAGTATGGCATGTATAGCAAAATACTTATTTTGTGTAAATGATCTTATGGTATGGTGATGAAATGGTTGAGAAAGTGCTTGATAATGATAAATTATGGAAATGGTTAGTTTAGAATATGTTTGATGTTATGGAAAGTTAATAAGTTACCTAGTTCATGAAAATTCATAAAAGGATGAAATTTGCCATAAACAGAATATTACAGCAACACTGACGTGAGTTTGAAAATTTACTAAAAATCATAGAAATTGAATTTGGTGATGGATTAAATTTCAAATTGAAGCTTATTATGTCTAGTTTCACATGAAACAAACTAAACTGGTAAAAGAATTATATGTTAGAAGATATTTGAATTTTAGTGAAACAGAGTCAGAGCAGTTTCTGAATCCCCTGTTCCAACTTTAGAAATTCACCATAAATTGTACAGATATAATTAGGTGATGTATTTTATATTCTCAGAATCCTTATTGAGTCTAGTTTCAGGAGGAATAAACCTCATATTCATATGAATTTTATACAGAGAGAAAAGTGGTTCGTAGTAAACAGAGGTCAGACCAGTCAAGCCCTGAAACAGGGGTAAATTTAACTAATAAACTGTACTAATTGGCCCAACCAAAAATTCTAGAAAAAAATTAGTAGATAGGAATATGAGTCTAGATTCAGGAAAAATTTACGGATCTTGATTTCGAGTTTCGTAACTCTAGATATGATTTTTCTTGTGACTGTAACGCAAGTAGCTAAAAAGCTGTGAATGTAGAAACAAATAATCTAAAGTTCTTAAAATGTTAAATTAAGTTTAGTAACACCTCATACTCGACTCCGGTGACGGTCTCGGGCGTGGGGGCGTTACATTTAGTGGTATCAGAGCAAGTTTAGTCGGTTCTCGGACTACGTGTTGTTTGTACGGATTTTGCTATACATGCCATATGTATAAATTGTGATAGTGTGACGACTTCTGACCTTTTTAAATGATTTTTTTATAGTAAATGGATCCCGATCCAGCTGTGGCAGATGAAGTAGAGAGTAATGCACCAGCTCCGGCTGAAGGAGCAGCGCCGACTGAAAATCCACCTCCTACTGTTGGTCAAGAAGGAGGAGAAAGGGGTCGGGAAGCCTTTCTCCAAATGATGAGTGCATGGTACACTGAGTTCGTTCGTACGAACCCAAATGTACAACCTCCCCACCTCCCCAATTCCTCAACCTGCACTCCCGGATGCCTCAAGGTATGGATCTGATGAAATTTCATAGAAATCCAGCTTGCGAAATCCGCAAAGCAAGGGGCCAAGAATTTAAAGCAAATATTGATGATGATGCCGAGAAAGCGAGTTTTGGCTTGAAAATTCTATTCGGTATTTGATGAATTATCTTGTACACTGAAGAATGTTTGAAATGCGCTATATCTTTGTTGAGGGATTCAGCTTACAATTGGTGGAAGACTTTGATTTCTGTGGTACCGAAAGAGAGAGTAACATGGGAATTCTTTCAAGAAGAGTTTCGGAAGAAATATATTAGTGAAAGATTTATGGATCGAAGCGTAAAGAATTTCTTGAATCAAGCAAGGTAATATGACGGTTCTGAGAATATGAAAGAGAGTTTGTTCGATTAAGTAAATATGCCGTAGAGTATGTTCCTACAGAGGCCAAGATGTGCCGACGATTTGAAGACGGGCTCAATGAAGACATCAAAGTATTTGTTGGAATTCTTGAATTAAAAGAAATGGTAGTATTGGTTGATCGAGCTTGTAAGGTCAAGAATTACTTAAAGAGAAGAAAAAGGCGTAGATCGAGACTAGAAGTGGAAGAAAAGACCGATGAGCGCTTCATTCTCACAAAGAACTGGAAAGTCAAGAAATATGAATCCTCGTTCTCAAACTTCAGTTGGGCAATCATATGGAAACTATAAGAAGCAAAATATGGGTTCTAAGTCCCGCACTACTTCAGAAGAATGCAGTAGGAAATCCGAGATTTGTTAAACCGAGTGCAGCGTGTGGTAGAAATCATTTTGGTCCGTGCAGAGCAAATGAATGTTTTCAATGTGGTTCTCCTGATCATTTTATTAGAGACCGCCTGAGAGAGCTGAAAAGAAAAAATTCAGAATACAAAAACAAGTGGGGCGGATTCGAGAGGAAGATATCTAAGAAAAGCTGGGAGCGAAGCAAGCAAAGTAAGAATGTAGTCGAGATGCACCGCTTAGGCTCTCGAAGGAAGGGCTCCGCTAGAACTTATGCTATTAAAGCACGCCAAGATGCTTCCTCGCCTGATGTGATTACCGTACATTTTCTCTCTATAATGTTAATGTTATTGCTTTGATTGATCCCGGTTCTACTCATTCATATGTGTGCATGAAATTGGTGTCTAGTATGAATATACCTGTTGAGAACACGTAATTATGATTAGAGTGTCGAATCCGTTAGGCAAATGTGTGATTGTTGATAAAGTATGTAAGAAATGTCCTTTAATGATTCGGGATCATTACTTTCCTACCGACTTGATGGTGTTGCCGCTTGATGAGTTTGATGTTATTTTGGGCATGGGTTGGTTGACATTGCATGATGCTAAAATAAATTGCAAAGAAAAAGTTATAGAATTAAAGTGTGAAAATGGTGAAACATCATGGGTTGAATCGAGATAAATCGAGAGGCATTGCCTAGTGTGATTTCTTCAATGTTGGCTCAAAGATATTTAAGAAAGGGTTATGAAGCTTATTTGGCGTATGTAATTAATACAAAAGAAGTTGAAAAGAAAGTTGAATCAAGCCGGTTGTGTGTGTGAATTTGCGGACGTATTTCCAGAAGAATTACCGGGTTTGCCTCCAGTTAGGGAAGTAGAATTTGGTATTGATTTGATACCGGGAACAGCTCCGATTTCGATTGCTCCGTATAGAATGGCACCAGCAGAGTTGAAGGAATTAAAGCCGCAGTTGCAAGAGTTGACTGATAAAGGCTTTGTGAGACCGAGTTTTTCACCTTGGGGTGCTCCAGTGTTATTTGTGAAAAAGAAGGATGGTTCTATGAGATTGTGTGTTGATTATCGGCAGTTAAACAATGTGACAATCAAAAACAAGTATCCATTGCCAAGAATTGATGATTTGTTTGATCAGCTAAAAGGAGCGACATGGTTTTCAAAGATTGATTTGAGATCTGGATATTATCAATTGCGAGTAAAAGAGTCGGATGTGCCTAAAACTGCTTCTAGAACAAGGTACGGTCATTATGAATTTTTAGTTATGCCATTTGGGTTGACAAATGCTCCTGCTGTTTTTATGGATTTAATGAATCGCATATTCCGACCATACTTGGACAAATTTGTTGTGGTGTTTATAGATGATATTTTAATTTATTCAAAAGATGAGACAGAGCATTCTGAGCATTTGAGGATAGTTTTGCAAACTTTGAGAGATAAACAATCAGTATGCTAAGTTTAGTAAAAGTGAATTTTGGCTCAGAAGTTGGATTTTTGGGTCATATTGTTTCGTGATGGTATACGGGTTGATCCTAGTAAAATTTCAGCCATTGTTGATTGGAAACCACCGAGAAATGTAATCGAAGTTAGAAGTTTCTTGGGGCTAGCTGGGTATTATCGACGGTTTGTAAATGGATTTTCTATAATTGCTGCTCCTATAACCGACTACTCCGAAAGGATGTTAAATTTGAATGGACGAAAGAATGTCACAGAGTTTTGAAGAATTGAAAAAGTTATTAACAGAGGCACCAAGTGTTAGTACAAATTCTAATCGTAAAAGAATTTGTGGTGTATAGTGATGCTTCTCTAAATGGTTTGGGGTGTGTGCTTATGCAAGAAGGAAAAGTGGTGGCTTATGCTTCGAGGCGCTTAAAACCTCATGAGAGGAATTATCCTACTCACGATTTAGAATTGGTGCATGGTGGTGTTTGCTTTGAAAATTTGGCGACATTATTTGTATGGTGAAAAGTGCCGGGTATATACCGACCATAAAAGTCTTAAGTATATGATGTCACAAAAGACTTGAATTTAAGACAAATAAGATGGTTGGAGTTACTGAAAGATTACGAGCTTGTTATTGATTATCATCCGGGAAAAGCGAATGTAGTAGCCGATGCTTTGAGCGAAAGTGGTTGTTTGCATTGAGAGTTATGAACACTCGCTGAAAATGTCGATGATGGTTCGATTCTAGCAGAGTTAAGAGCAAAACCAATGTTTTTACAAGAGATCTCTGAAGCTCGTAAAGATGATCAAGATTTGCAAGCCAAAAGAAAGCGAGTGTGAAGTTGATACGTAATCAGATTTCGTAATCGGTTCGATGGGTCCTTAATGTTTAAAGATCGGATTTGTGTACCAAAGAATGAGGAATTGATTCAAAAGATCCTACAGAAAGCACATAGTGGTTGTTTCTCGATTCATCCGGGTAGTACGAAAATGTATAATGACTTGAAGAAAATGTATTGGTGGAATGGAATGAAAAAGGATATATCAGAGTTTGTGTCCAAATGCTTGATTTGTCAACAGGTGAAAGCTGAACACCAAGTGCCTTCGGGATTACTTCACCTATTATGGTTCCCGAATGGAAATGGGATCGGATTACTATGGATTTTGTTTCAGATTGCCATTAACTCCGTGGAAAGAAAGATGCCATCCGGGTAATAGTTGATGACTAACTAAGTCGGCTCATTTTATCCCGATGACGTGCGGATTATTCTCTCTCAACAAGTTGGCTGAATTGTATGTTAGAGAAATTGTTAGACTACATGGAATACCATTGTCGATCATTTCAGATAGAGATCCAAGGTTTACCTCGCGGTTTTGGCAAAAATTGCAAGACGCGTTAGGTACAAAGTTAAATTTCAATCTCGCTTTTCATCCACGGTCGATGGACAATCGAGAGAGTAATTCAGATTCTTGAAGATATGCTCGATGTTATGTATTGGAATTTCAAGGAAGTTGGGAAAAATACTTACCGTTGCTAGAATTTGCTTACAATAATAGTTATCAGACGAGCTTGAAAATGGCACCTTATGAAGCATTGTATGGTCGTAAGTGTCGAACACCTTTGTATTGGACTGAACTCAAGGAAAATCATATTTATGGAGTTGATCTAATAAAAGAAATCAAGAAAAGTGAAGGTAATTCGAGATTGTTTGAAAGTCGCTTGGATAGACGTAAATCTTATGCAGATTTAAAACGAAAGGACATTGAATTTCAAGTTGGTGATAAAGTATTTTTAAAGGTGTCTCCGTGGAAAAAGGTTCTCAGATTTAGACGAAAGGGCAAATTAAGTCCACGTTTTATTGGGCCGTATGGGATAATTGAAAAAGTTGGACCGGTAGCATATCGGCTAGCTTTACCACCTGAATTAGAGAAGATTCATGATGTGTTCCACGTATCTATGTTACGTCGGTATCGTTCGGATCCTTCACATGTGGTTTCACCGATAGAAATTGAACTACAACCAGATATGACCTATGAAGAAGAACCGATTAAGATTTTAGCTCGAGAGGTCAAACAACTAAGGAATAAAAATATTGCACTTGTGAAGGTGTTGTGGCAAAACCATGGAGTAGAAGAAGCTACATGGGAATCCGAAGAAACTATGAGAAATCAATACCCACATCTGTTTACTGGTAAGATTTTCGAGGACGAAAATCCTTAAAGGGGGGGAGAGTTGTAATATCCCGAATTAGGGCCTAATTGGAATAGTGGTTTCGTGACCACAAATCCGAGATAGAAATAATTATTTTATAATTATTTTGAGGTTTATGATATGATTGCATGATTGTGTGAAAATTTTGTGAAGAAATTCCATGCATAAAATGCTTAATTTGAAGTTAGGGGCTAAATCGAATAAGTTGCAAAACTTGCATTCTAGAAGTTTTTAGTATGATATTGCTTTGAAATATTAATTAGGAGGTCTTAAATAGCAATTTGACCAATTTCTAAAATTTTGGACAAATATGGGCTTGTACATGAAAATTTTCAAAGAAAGGCATTAAGGGCATTTTGGTCATTTGGATAATTAATGAAATAAAATGGGAAAAATGACACAAAATAGTCATCTTCCCCATTAGTTGCTGCCGAATGCTCCATGTCTCCATAGCTAGGGTTTCTTCAACTTTCAAGCTTCATAATCAAGAAAGACGTGGAAACGAATTCCCAATCGAGGAAAAGAAAAGATTGTGGATTAAATTGCAAAACCTTTGTATTTTGGTACCAAGGTAAGTTCATGTGTAAATAATGTAGCATAATTGTTATTTTTAAGTCATTGATGTCAATTATGTGATATGCTGATTTTTATCATGAAATATATGCTTTGTGGTTAATTTCGAATAAAATGCAAATTATGTGAATTACTTGTTAAACATAATTGTTACCGAGTATTGGTTCCGGCATTCTACGGAAGACGGCAAGGATATGTGTTCGAGGAAAATCCCGTTTGAACCTTAGGAATAGATTAGGATACAAGTGACATGTCACTAGGATGGTTGAGCATCCGAACTCGTTGAGTTGAGTCCGAGTTCACTTATGGATGCGAATGTCCGAACTCGTTGAGTTGAGTCCGAGTTCGTGAGAAGTAACTAGGCATCCGAGCTCGTTGAGTTGAGTCCGAGTTCATTATGGATACTAACGCCCGAGCTCGTTGAGTTGAGTCCGAGTTCGCTTATGGGCGGGTTACATAGTAGCTTGGCTACATATGTGGCACTTATGTGCGAAGTTTCCATGTATCCGAATTATATTCCGATGTGTTCAACGGGTAAAGTTCTACTCAAATGGAGGAATATTTGAGATGTAAAGAGACGTATTGGTAAGTGATGTGAAATGAATATTTTGGACAGGTATGTATTTAACCCTCGAGTTGAGTATTGATACAATCACGATAAGGTAACAAGATGATGAAAAATGGTTAGAAATGTGATATGTGTTTTGGTGATGCATGCTAATGTTGTTTGGTATGATTGCTTTGTTATGTTACTTATTATTTGCATATGAACTTACTAAGCATTTATGCTTACCCCCTCTTTCTTACTCATTGTAGTTTTGGACAAGCCAGCTCAGGAGTCGGGATTGGTCGGAGGATCAGTCACACTATCCGGAAGAACTTTTCGGTAAAATGGCTTGTAAATTTAAGTATGGCATGTATAGCAAAATACTTATTTTGTGTAAATGATCTTATGGTATGGTGATGAAATGGTTGAGGAAGTGCTTGATAATGATAAATTATGGAAATGGTTAGTTTAGAATATGTTTGATGTTATGGAAAGTTAATAAGTTACCTAGTTCATGAAAATTCATAAAAAGGATGAAATTTGCCATAAACAGAATATTACAGCAACACTGACGTGAGTTTGAAAATTTACTAAAAATCATAGAAATTGAATTTGGTGATGGATTAAATTTCAAATTGAAGCTTATTATGTCTAGTTTCACATGAAACAAACTAAACTGGTAAAAGAATTATATGTTAGAAGATATTTGAATTTTAGTGAAACAGAGTCAGAGCAGTTTCTGAATCCCCTGTTCCAACTTTAGAAATTCACCATAAATTGTACAGATATAATTAGGTGGTGTATTTTATATTCTCAGAATCCTTATTGAGTCTAGTTTCATGAGAAATAAACCTCATATTCATATGAATTTTATACAGAGAGAAAAGTGGTTCGTAGTAAACAGAGGTCAGACCAGTCAAGCCCTGAAACAGGGGTAACTTTAACTAATAAACTGTACTAATTGGCCCAACCAAAAATTCTAGAAAAAAATTAGTAGATAGGTATATGAGTCTAAATTCAGGGAAAATTTACGGATCTTGATTTCGAGTTTCGTAACTCTAGATATGATTTTTATTGTGACTGTAACGCAAGTAGCTAAAAAGCTGTGAATGTAGAAACAAATAATCTAAAGTTCTTAAAATGTTAAATTAAGTTTAGTAACACCTCATACTCGACTCCGGTGACGGTCTCGGGCGTGGGGGCGTTACAACTAGCACTAAGCCTGCGAGATTTAACCCGGATATAATACCAGCACTAAGCCTGCGGGATAAAACCCGGATATAATACCAGCACTAAGCCTGCAGGATAAAACCCGGATATAGTACTAGCACTAAGCCTGTGAGATTTAACCCGGATATACATCAAATATCATGCATATTTAATCATATATTAACACATCTCATTCAACATATCACATTAGTAGTCATTTGCTACATTCAGATACAAGCTCCATATGAACATCATCATTTACATTTCGGTTCAAAAGTCATACATAAATATCACATATCCATTTCACCATTCAAGCTTAACCCATAGTGGCCATTCAACTATATGTCATATACATAAATTATTTATCACACAACTTAATTCAAGTAGAACCAAAAGGTCACAATCCATCTAATGTATACATATCAAGGCATCATCAATTATATACTAAAGGTGATTACTTAAAACTTACCACGGACGAAGACGAACGAACCGGGACGACTATTTTGAAAAATTTAGGTTTTTTTTTCTTCTTCCGATCCAATTCTGATTTCCTCTTTTCTTGATCTAAATTAATATAAATTAAACTTATTTAATCTCACATATACTCAAATTCACCCAAAAAACACATAAAAGGGGTAATTTGCACATTGGCCCCTAATATTTCACATTTTCACAAATTAGTCCCTATTTCCAAATAGCACAAAATACACAAAATCTCATCAAACCCGTGTTAGACCGAATTTACCTTAGGCCTTAGTAGCCTATTTATTCAATTTATTTCACACTCGGAACAAATTCTCCAAAGCTCAATTCAATCGGTAACATATATATATTTATTTACAACTTGATTCAGCACATATAATGCACATACATTAATACATCCAAACATGAAATATTAGCAACCATTACTGAATGGTCAAGTTATTCCACACGGATTATTAGACAAAAATATACAAGTACATACAAGCACAAGCATTACCAAATGACCGAATCTCCATTGTATTTAAAAATAATTCATGCACCACTCATTTAACTATTAATAGTCATTTACTAAGTACCAATGCTGAATAGAAATATGTCAAGTTCACATGCTATGAATCATGCTAAAATGTCATTTTCAAAACCAAATTGTTTTTCATCTATTCGGCTAACAAATTATATAAAAAAAATATTTTATACCAATTTCATAACCAAATAGTCATATTAACTAAACACCTTAAACTTAACTTAATAATTAACAAATCAACTATAATTCATGAATATTGTTTTCTTCGTAAATGCACCAATAAATCCAATTATACAAGCAATGATTTATTCATCACTTAGCTTATCCAATTAAGCCACAACCGAAAACATATTCATCAACCGAATCATTATTTAACCAAAACATGAAAAATCTATTAATACATATTTATTTTTCATCACCAAACACAAAAATCATCAAACTTTCAACAATGGCAAAACACAAAATCAACATAAATTCCTAAAATTGAAGCATGGGTTTACTAGCATTCGAAGCAACGATCTCAAAAATATAAAAATTATCAAAAGCCGAGTCAAAATCACTTACTAATTAAAGCTTGAAGTTGCCGAACCCTAATGGCTTCCATGAACCTTTTTCTTTTCTCATTTTCGGTTGAAAGAACCATGAAAGATGATAATTTAACTTTTATTTTATTAATATATTAACATATATTCATAAATTACTCAAATAACCTTATTTCAAATTCAATATTTCAATAATGCCAAACCAACATTTCCACTAACTAATTAACAGTCCATTTATCACATAAGGACCTTAACTTTTAAGCTCCATAGCTTTTAGAAACTTTTAACTTTAGCATGCTACTTTTACATTTAACGCAATTAAGTCCTTTTATAAAATTGAGCTCACAAACGATAAAATTTTCACACGAAAATTTCACACGAAAATTTCACACATATTATCTCACATACTGTAAACACCAAGAATAATATTAAAATATTTTTTGACTCAAATTTGTGGTCCCGAAACCACTGTTCCGATTAAGGTCTAAACTGGGCTGTTACAACTCTCCCCCCTTTAGGGATTTTCGTCCCTGAAAATCTTACTAGAAAGTAGATTAAGGATTTGCTTCCACACAGTATATTTCAAATTCACACATAGCTTTGAATTTCTTATCTCTTTAATCTCACGAGTAAGATTATGATCTGTCTTCCACTATACATCATACCAACCTGAATCTGCTTATAACTGTATTAAATTACTTTCATTCTCTGCTTAATTTCTCTGATGATATTAATCCCGTGGATCATTTTCCCACAAAGCTCGGTCCTGAAACAACGGAGTTTGGTAATTGCAGCCATACGACACCTCATACAATGTCATTTTTTTTATACACACATGATAGCTTATCAAACAGAAATAGCCTCACTTAGTTGCTTCCAAATTTTAAAACACAGTGACAAATAGATATTTCGAGAATTTCAATACAACTTTGTACTCACAGCTTACTGTAATTTCTTCCAGAATTACCATATAAATTTTAGATTTCACTCTGAAATAATGATTACTAGCACCATATGCAAACTAACAGTCTCTAAGACGAATAACTCAGCTGATTTATCAAAAGAGAAATCTATACGTACGGAAGGACTTATTCAGACAGATAACAATAATTCAGATAACATCTAGCTTTTTAATGATAAGAAATAATTCCAATACAAGGTTCATTAAAATTCTATTTCATCATTACTACTTTCTCAGATAGAATTGTTCCGATATATATAATTCAGTATCAAGTCCTCAAGATTACGAATCCTTCTTCCAGGCTATCCTTCAATTCACACATGTACGTTCAAAGTTTATTTCCAATCCGGTGGATAGATTCAAACACATATAACTCAATTAACTTTTCAATCGAATAATTCAGATCAAACTAAACCATTGAATCAGTCTTTTCAAAGAAATCTTTTCTTCCCATTAAAAAGATAATCCAGACATATCATTATATAGAAGCCGCAACCGTAAAAAAAAAAAAGAAATCATAATGTCATAATAAGACCGACGTCTTAACCGTAACAATAAATAACACTCCGACTATCAATAATGCATTTAAACACAGAAAATAATTCAATATGGTTTAAACAGCAATCAATGCAAAAACACAACTTCTATAACTCTGATGACGGTACCACTATACTCTCGCATTTCAAGTCATAAATTATAGTCATAATAGACATAATCATCTCTGTCAAATAAATATCTCTTGCTGTTAATCACATGGAATCATAAGAAAACCAAAATAGTGAAATTTCAATGTCTGAGGCTACACAGAATATCAGAAAATTACAATTTATATAAAATGATATCAATTCCGATGACATCCTAGATAAGTTCTGAAAAGAATAATGACACTCATAAATACTGGAATCCACAGTAATAGAAGTTATTTAATCTTCACGTATTTTCAACAGAACAATAGCCAGTAGAAATAGAGTAATAAAATCATACAAATTTTACCGTTAACTTTCATATTCACACAAGGAAATAATTACCAGAGAAAGACATAATAATGTCGAGTATAACCCAAACAGACCAACGATGCTTCCGTCCATTAATATGTTTAGCTAATGTTCTCATACGATAAGAATTCCCTTATAAATTATACAGTCACACATACTTCTAAGGATAAATATACGCATAGAATGCCCAGAAGGAATCATAGTAACTGCCCGACTATAATTATTGGACTTAGCCATCACTATAATTTAATCATTATTGAACTGTATAATTCTGTCATAATTTTTTTTTCACATTATCCCTTCACTAATAGAAATCTATTCAGAAAAGCTTCTAGCTAATATTCTCTTTAGATAACATACCTGAATAGGTCAATTAATCGGAGTTAATTTCTTCTGTAATAATGACTTTGCATAATCTGAATAGTCTTTAAAACTATCCAATATCTGTTTTAGTGCTGCCTTCATTTGCTGATTCATTCTCTTTTTTGACCACATTAGTAATCTTTCAAACACGGATCTCTGTAACTCGAAACTCGTGAGCTTATTCCACTCAAATCTTACAGATTTCATTGTAACATTCACTAATAAGGGGGGTGAGGTTAATAAAGCCTCTAATTCAACTCACACATAAATATACATAACACATATTATCACAATTAGCCAGTTCATTACTGATTTCACATTCCCAAATCATTTAATAAACATTTGCTTATAATCACTTTTGTTCTTAACACGTAATTCTTATGCCAAATCAAATCACTAATTCACAATCGAAATTCTCATATAGCATCATCACTCAAATGTCATAACTCATATTCTCATATAATTATAACATTTATCACTAACAACATGTCATACAATTTGATCCATACCTTTGTCAGTTTCAACTCATAATCAACACATTTTCACTCAAACATTTGAGTATTTACTTCAGTACTCTCAGAATTTGCTCGGTTGGAAAACATAGCTGTCTCATCAAAATAATTTTTTTCAGAGTCGGGAGCTATCACACTATCACAGGTTAAACATGGCATGTATAGCTAGACTCACATACGCTATGGTAGTCTTAGAACCGACTAAACCATAGCTCTGATACCATAAAATGTAACATCCCTTACCCGTATTCGAAGCCGAAATAGGGTTCGAGGCATTACCGAACTTATATTTTAATATTCACTCACATTCAAAAGATAAATCTTGCATACAGTTTAAAATTTTCACACATTCATTCATACCATGAAGACATATTTCTCAAAAATAAGCTTATACCATGCCTGAATATACACAACCATTAACATCATTAACAAGCCATTCTCGCATGGCTACATATACAAATCAAAATGAACCACATTGAATTTAGCCTATACATGCCATATAACAAAAAACTTAAAGCTTTTAATTACCGAAGTGATAACTAGATAGTGTGATGTGGTCTTCAACGACTTCCAACCCGAGCAAGTCTCGGAAACTCTATGAACATAGGAAAAACACACAGAGTAAGCTTAGAAAGCTTAGTAAGTCATAAGCAAATAAATCATTTCAATGATATTTACAAATCATTATCATTAAACCAAATTTAACAAACATCAATCACTTATACAATCTTATACTCGTAAATTCATATGACCACATTAAGTAGCTTCTCCTATCTTATTTATCAATGAATATATATATATATCACGTTTTCACATTTGAAAGACAACCGTTAACTCAATCATATAAATAAAGTTTGCACATAATCATTACATGAATAACCAAAACATGTAATGGTTCACTAACCACTTCATATATAACTTATCCATTTGGCTACATTTCAATTTCATATATATATAGAGCACATATTCACATTTCATTTTCTTATAAATCACATATTATCTTACACATATATATTACTTTCCATTTCCCAAAACCATGTTTGTCATTTCATAATTCCCATGCTCAAAACATAGGACCACAATTCGTATAACAAACATATATGTATCACACCATTTATTTATACATTCACATCATTTGATGTCATATATTTCACATATTATCACTTGAAACATAATCACCTTTCATTTCTAAATTTCATAATCGAAACACACGTACCGAATTATATATCCATAGATCATAATCATATTCACTTTCATTACTCAATTTCATAAACATTGCAACATACCTGAATCGGATGCACATTTATATATTCATTTACTTTTCAGAATACCAGTTGAACCATTCGGAAACAAAGAGGATACTCGGATATCTCTAGAAGCTCGTACAATTAATTTAAGTCACATACTTTCATATAATGACAGACATTGACCGAATAGGTCATGCTCTTATTCGTAGATATAGTAATCATATAGGTCATGCTCTTATTCGTAGATATAGTAATCATTCACACATATATATCGTTCTTTGATACTAATAATTTACCTTAAAAATCAATTCACATGCGAGTACATAATACGTACCTGACTATCATAATGTATCATACATAATCAATAGTAGTTTACCTCGAACTTTCAAATTCATAATCTTACTTGAATCACCGGCGTTAAGCTGCTAGGTTTAAAACCCGAATCCAAACCACCAAACACGTAACTGCTTTGGACTTTAAGCTCGAATATAATACCAGCACTAAGCCTGCGAGATTTAACCCGGATATAATACCAGCACTAAGCCTGCAGGATAAAACCCGGATATAGTACTAGCACTAAGCCTGCGGGATTTAACCCGGATATAAATCAAATATCATGCATATTTAATCATATATTAACACATCTCATTCAACATATCACATTAGTAGTCATTTGCTACATTCGGATACAAGCTCCATATGAACATCATCATTTACATTTCAGTTCAAAAGTCATACATAAATATCACATATCCATTTCACCATTCAAGCTTAACCCATAGTGGCCATTCAACTATATGTCATATACATAAATTATTTATCACACAACTTAATTCAAGTAGAACCAAAAGGTCACAATCCATCTAATGTATACATATCAAGGCATCATCAATTATATACTAAAGGTGACTACTTAAAACTTACCACGGACGAAGACGAACGAACCGGGACGACTATTTGAAAAGTTTAGGTTTTTTTTTTCTTCTTCCGATCCAATTCTGATTTCCTCTTTTCTTGATCTAAATTAATATAAATTAAACTTATTTAATCTCACATATACTCAAATTCACCCAAAAAAAACATTAAACGGGCAATTTGCACATTGGCCCCTAATATTTCACATTTTCACAAATTAGTCCCTATTTCCAAATAGCACAAAATACACAAAATCTCATCAAACCCGTGTTAGACCGAATTTACCTTAGGCCTTAGTAGCCTATTTATTCAATTTATTTCACACTCGGAACAAATTCTCCAAAGCTCAATTCAATCGGTAACATATATATATTTATTTACAACTTGATTCAGCACATATAATGCACATACATTAATACATCCAAACATGAAATATTAGCAACCATTACTGAATGGTCAAGTTATTCCACACGGATTATTAGACAAAAATATACAAGTACATACAAGCACAAGCATTACCAAATGACCGAATCTCCATTGTATTTAAAAATAATTCATGCACCACTCATTTAACTATTAATAGTCATTTACTAAGTACCAATGCTGAATAGAAATATGTCAAGTTCACATGCTATGAATCATGCTAAAATGTCATTTTCAAAACCAAATTGTTTTTCATCTATTCGGCTAACAAATTATATAAAAAAATATTTTATACCAATTTCATAACCAAATAGTCATATTAACTAAACACCTTAAACTTAACTTAATTATTAACAAATCAACTATAATTCATGAATATTGTTTTCTTCGTAAATGCACCAATAAATCCAATTATACAAGCAATTATTTATTCATCACTTAGCTTATCCAATTAAGCCACAACCGAAAACATATTCATCAACCGAATCATTATTTAACCAAAACATGAAAAATCTATTAATACATATTTATTTTTCATCATCAAACACAAAAATCATCAAACTTTCAACAATGGCAAAACACAAAATCAACATAAATTCTGAAAATTGAAGCATGGGTTTACTAGCATTCGAAGCAACGATCTCAAAAATATAAAAATTATCAAAAACCGAGTCAAAATCACTTACTAATTAAAGCTTAAAGTTTCTGAACCCTAATGGCTTCCATGAACCTTTTTCTTTTCTCATTTTCGGTTGAAAGAACCATGAAAGATGATAATTTAACTTTTATTTTATTAATATATTAACATATATTCATAAATTACTCAAATAACCTTATTTCAAATTCAATATTTCAATAATGCCAAACCAACATTTCCACTAACTAATTAATGGTCCATTTATCACATAAGGACCCTAACTTTTAAGCTCCATAGCTTTTAGACACTTTTAACTTTAGCATGCTACTTTTACATTTAACGCAATTAAGTCCTTTTATAAAATTGACCTCACAAACAATAAAATTTTCACACATATTAACTCACATACTGTAAACACCAAGAATAATATTAAAATATTTTTTTGACTCGAATTTGTGGTCCCGAAACCACTATTTCGATTAAGGTCTAAACTGGGCTGTTACATGTTAGGGTATGGCACACGAGGTTTCTATTCTGTACTTACCGATTTCTGTTCTTTGTGGTATACCTCACCTTTATCTTTGCTTATCTCAGTATCTTGCATTGGTTCTGGTTCAGGTGTGACTAACTTGTCCTCATCTTGACTAGTAATCGCGTTGAGTTGCTCCCTTGGATTCGATTTTGTGTTGCTTGGCAAGCTTTCTTGTGGTCGTTCAGAAATCAAATTGGCAAGCTATCCAATCTGAGTTTCAAGCCCTTGGATCGATGCTTGTTGATTCTTAAGTGTTGTCTCAATATTCTAAAGATGATTTTCTGACATCGATATAAACTTTGTGAGCATCTCTTCAAGGTTCGGCTTCTTCTCTTGTTGGTAGGGTGGTTGTTGGTAGCCTGGAGGGGGTCTCTGATTGCCTTGGCCTCCCCATGAGAAATTTGGGTGGTTCCTCTAACCTGTATTGTAAGTGTTACTATAAGGATTGTTTTGAGATCGAGGATTGTTACCCATGTAATTTAACTACTCGTTGTCCATGTTGTGACCATATGGCGGGTATTCTGAACTGCTCGATCTACCTCCATTTGTTTCACACCGGATTACTGGGTGAACCTGTGAAGAACTAAGAAAACCATCAATTTTCTTATTCAAGAGTTCTACCTGATTAGAGAGCATGGTGACCGAGTCGACATTATAAACACCGACTGTTTTCGTTGGTTTTGTCCTCATGACTTGCCACTGATAGTTATTCAGTGACATCTCCTCTATAAATTCATAGGCAGCTTTAGGTGTTTTATTGTTGATGGTTCTGCCAGCAGCTGCGTCAACCATTTGTCGAGTCGAAAGATTCAAGCTATTATGAAAGGTTTGAACCTGTAGCCAGAGTGGTAACCCATGGTGAGGGCATCTTCGTAAAAGATCCTTGTATCTCTCCCATGCATCGTAGAGTGTCTCTAAAACCATCTGCACAAAAGAAGAGATATCATTACGTAATTTAGCCATTTTAGCCGGTGAAAAATATTTTAATAAGAACTTTTCGGTCATTTGTTCCCAAGTAGTAATTGACCCTCGTGGTAACGAGCTCAACCACTGTTTAGCTTTGTTCCTCAATGAAAAGGGGAACAACTGAAGACGTATGGCATCATCAGAAATGCCATTGATTTTAAATGTATCACATAGTTTTAAAAAGTTTGCCAAATGAGCATTGGGATCCTTGTCCTACAAACCATCAAACTGAACAAATTCCTGTATCATTTGAATAGTGTTAGGTTTTAGTTCAAAATTATTTGCAGCTACAGCAGGTCTAATTATACTCGATTCAGTTCCTGTTAAAGAAGGTTTAGCATAATCATACATAGTGCATGGAGCAGGATTCTGATTTACTGGATTAACAGCAATCACAGGAGGTATCAAGTTTTCCTGATTTTCAGCCATCTCCTCGGTTGTGGCTTATATATCGTCCTCTTGCTCTTCCTCTATGTATCTTAGGCTTCGCCTTATTTCTCTTCGGTTTCTGCAAACTGTACGATCGATTTCTTCGTCAAAAAGTAGTGGTCCTGACGGGTTTCTTCTAGTTATAAGCTATAAAAACCTGCCAAGAGAAAGAAAAAGTAAACAAATAAATGATAATAATAATAATAAAATTAACTTGCAAGGAAAATAAAAGGCTAAAGTAATAAAATTTGAGTGTTCCTAATATCTTAGTTCCCCGGCAACGGCGCCAAAAACTTGATCGTGTTATTTTGTGACAGGTTTTAAATATTTATAATTAATCGTTCTTGAAACTAACAATTATCACAATGTAGGCAAGTGTACCTATCTAACAGTAGTATAATTTTAGCAAGATCGGATTGTCGAATCCAAAGAAACTAAAAGTACTAGTAATGACTATCTTTTTATTATCTAGACTAAGAATAAGGGGGTTTGTTTTAACTAACTAATTAACTAAATTAAGAACTCACAGAAAATAGAATTGGGGGATTACTTTTGGAAAATGATTGAATTAAGACAATACCTAAGAAAGAATCCACCTAGACTTTACTTGTTATTCTGACTCCGAATCAGACGATTTATTCATTTAACTTGTTCCGTAGAGATCCCTAAGTTATATTATTATCTCTCTCGAGATTAACAACGTCTAACCCTAGTTTGAATAATTGAAATCTCTTTCTAATTAACTTCCTAGGGTTGCATTAACTCGATCTATGGATCCCCTTATTAGATTTCACCCTAATCTGGCAAAATCTTATCACCCTATCTCTAGGCGCGCAATCAACTCCGCTTAATTATGACAAATGTACTCTTAGACAGGATCTATTCCTCCTCTATATAAGAGCTTAACTTGAATCAATATCCTGAAATATCAAACAAGAATTAAGAACACATAATTAAGAACAAGTCAAATTTTTATCATACAATTCAAAAAATAATAACAAGATTCGTCTTAGGTTACATCCCCCTTAGGTATTTAGGGGATTTAGTTCATAACTAAAAGGGAAAATATCTCAATAGAATAATGAATACAAAACATAAAAAAAAACTCAAAAACTTGAATGGGAATTGAAGGGAGATCTTCAGTCTTGACGGTGAATCCGGCTTCTGAGATGGATCAATCGGATTTCCTTGAGTAATTTCTTACTCCCTCCTCTGTGTCTCCTCTTTTCTCCTCCTTTAAGGTGTATTTATAGGCTTCAGAATGCCTAAAAGCCCTCAAAATTAGTCTTTTTGGAATTGGACTCAACTTGGGATTGACAGGGACACGCTCGTGTACGATTACTTCAGGCCGTGGTCAAGCCTGTTAAAGTAGCATGGGCGTGTGGTCTACCCGTGTGAGTCGTGCTTCGGTTCTGCCAAATTGACACGGCCGTGTTGTCTGCCCATGTGAGGAAGTCCAAGCCGTGTTGATTTTGTATGTTGGCCCATTTTCTCTGTTTTTGGTCCGTTTCTCGTTCCTTTTACTCTCCTAAGCTCACCTAAGTATAAAACATGAAATTAAGGCATTATGAGCATCGGATTCACTAATTCTAAGGAAAAATCATCCATAAAATATGCTAAGCATAGGGTAAAAATATGTCTAAATGATGGTTTATCAAATCTTATTATGTGTATTTTCATATGGAAGAAACAAAGCAGGTAAATGAGTTGTATTTTATGAGATATTTGGGTTTTGGTGGAACAGGGTCAGAGTGATTTCTAAATCCTCTGTTCTAAATTTAGAAATTCATTAAAAATTGTACAAAAATAATTATGAGTCATGCTTTATATGTAAAGATTCCTTACTAAGTCTACTTTTAGGAGAAACAAATGGCATATTCTTCTGAATTCTGTATAGAGAGAAAAATGGTTCATAGTGAACAGAGGTCAGAGCAGTCGAACACTAAAATAGGGGAAACTTTAACTAATAAACTGTACTAATTGGCCCAACCAAAAATTCTAGAAAAAAATTAGTAAATAGATATATGAGTCTAGTTTTAGGGAAAATTTATGGATTTGAATTTTGAGTTTCGTAACTCGAGATATGAATTTTTTAGCGACTATGATGCAGATGGGAAATTTATTACGAAAGGTGAAATAAATTGTTTGAAATTGTTTAAGTGATATTTTAAGTCTGTTAACGCCAAGTGCTCGACTCCGACGATGGTCTCGGGTAAGGGGGTGTTACATTTTATGCTATCAGAGCTACGGTTTAGTCAGTTCTCGGACTAACGTGGCGTATGTACGGGTTTTGCTATTTATGTCATATATATATTGTGATAGTGTGACGACTCCTGACCTTTAAAATGATTTTTTTTATATAGTAAATGGATCCCGGTCTAGCTGTGGCTGATGATGTAGAGAGAAATGTGCCAGCTCCTACTGAAGGGGCGGTGCCGGCTGAAAGTCGACCTCCTACTGTTGGTCAATGAGGAGGAGAAGGGGCTCGAGAGGCCTTTCTCCAGATGATGAATGCATGGTACACCGAGTTCGTTCATACGAACCTGAATGCTCAACCTCCCCCAGCTCTCCCGATTCCTCAACCTGTACCTCCGATGCCTCAAGGTATGGATCTGATGAAATTTCATAGAACTCTAGTTGACAGAATTCACAAGCATGGAGCTGAAGAGTTTAGGGCAAATGTTGATGATGATGCCGAGAAAGCAGAATTTTGGCTTGAAAATTCCATTCGGGTATTTGATGAATTGTCTTGTACACCTGAAGAGTGCTTGAAATGTGCTATATCCTTGTTGAGAGATTCAGCCTATTATTGGTGGAAGACATTGATTTCAGTGGTACCGAAAGAGAAAGTGACTTGGGAGTTCTTTTAAGAAGAATTTTGGAAGAAATACATCAGTGAAAGATTTGTTGAATAGAAGCGTAAAGAATTTCTCGAGTTAAAACAAGGCAACATGACAGTTACTGAGTATGAAAGAGAATTTGTTCGATTGAATAAGTATGCTAGAGAATATATTCCTTCAGAGGCTAAATTGTGCAGACAATTTGAAGAAGGACTCAATAAAGATATCAAAGTATTTGTGGGAATTCTTGAGTTGAAAGAGTTCGTAGTACTTGTTGATCAGGCTTACAAGGCTGAAGAACTAATTAAAGAAAAGAGAAAGGCAGAGACTAGAAATTTGAAGAAAAGACCGATGAGCAGTGCATTTCCACCGCAATCTAGAAAATCCAGAGATATGTATTCTCGTTCTCATGTTTCGACCGGACATTCGTATAGGAATCGTAAGAAGCAAAATGTAGGTTTTAAATCTCAGACTACTTCTGTGGCTAGTGTGGGAAATTTGAGATTTGTTAGACCCAAGTGCCAATGATGTGGTAGAAGTCACCTTGGTCCATGTAAAACTAACGAATGTTACCAGTGTAGTTCTCCAGATCATTTTATTAGAGACTGTCAAGAGAGAATTGAGAAAGAAAAATTTCAGAGTGCAAAACCTAGAATTGCAGTTTCGAGAGGAAGATCTTCGAGAAATACTGGGAATGAGGCAAGCAGTAAGAATGTAGTCAGAGATTCAGCATTTAAATCTGAAGCGAGAGCTCTGGCTAGAACTTATGCCATAAAGGCACGTGAAGATGCTTCATCTCCCGATGTGATCACTGGTATTTTCTCTCTTTTGGTGTTAATGTTATTGCTTTGATTGACCCCGGTTCTACTCATTCATATGTGTGCATAAAATTGGTGTCTAATATTAGTATACCTATTGAGTCTACAAAATTTATGATTAAAGTATCAAATCTGTCAGGCAAATGTGTTATAGTTGATAAAGTATGCAAGAAATGTCCTTTGCTGATTAGAGGTCATTATTTTCCGGCCGACTTGATGTTGTTGCCGTTTGACGAATTTGATGTTATTTTGGGTATGGATTGGTTGACATTGCATGATGCTATAGTAAATTCTAAACAAAAGGTTATTGAATTAAAATGTGAAAATGGTAAAATTCTACAAGTTGAATTAGACGAATCAGAAGCATTACCTAGTGTGATTTCTTTGATGTCGGCACAGAGATATTTGAGAAAGGGTTATGAAGATTATTTGGTGTATGTGTTGAATACAAAGGAATTTGAGAAGAAAATTGAATCAGTGCCGATTGTATGTGAATTTGTGGATGTATTTCCAGAAGAGTTGTCGGGTTTACCTCCTGTTAGAGAAGCAAAATTTGGTATTGAGTTGATACTGGGAACGACTCCGATCTCGATTGCTCCATATAGAATGGCACCAATAGAGTTGAAAGAATTAAAGTCGTAGTTACAAGAGTTGGCTGACAAAGGCTTTGTGAGACCGAGTTTTTCGCCTTGGGGTGCTCCTGTATTATTTATGAAAAACAAAGATGGTTCTATGAGATTGTGTGTAGACTATCGGCAACTAAATAAGGTGACAATCAAGAACAAGTATCCATTGCCGAGAATTGACGATTTGTTTGATTAGCTGAAAGGAGCGACATGGTTTTCAAAGATTAATTTGAGGCCTGGATACTACCAGCTGCGGGTAAAAGAGTTAGATGTACCCCCTAAAACTGCTTTTAGAACAAGGTACAGCCATTATGAATTTTTAGTTATGCCATTTGGTTTGACAAATGCTCCTGCTGTGTTTATGGATTTAATGAATCACATATTCCAGCCATACTTGGACAAGTTTGTTGTGGTATTTATTGATGATATCTTAATTTATTCAAAAGATGAGACAGAGCATGCTGAGCACTTGAGGATAGTTTTGCAAACTTTGAGAGATCAGCAGTTGTATACCAAGTTTAGTAAGAGTGAGTTTTGGCTTCGAGAAGTAGGATTTTTGGGTCATATTGTTTCAGGTGATGGTATACAGGTTGATCCCAGTAAAATTTCAGCTATTGTTGATTGGAAACCGCCGAAGAATGTAACTGAAGTTTGAAGTTTCTTAGGTTTAGCTGGTTATTATCGATGGTTTGTAAATGGATTTTCTATAATTGCTACTCCTATGACTAGACTGCTCCAAAAGGATGTTAAATTTGAGTGGACGGAAGAATGTCAACAAAGCTTTGAGAAATTGAAAAAGTTATGAACTGAAGCACCAGTGTTGGTACAACCCGAGTCAGGTAAAGAATTTGTGGTGTATAGTGATGCTTCTCTAAATGGCTTGGGATGTGTACTTATGCAAGAAGGAAAATTTGTGGCTTATGCTTCGAGGCGGTTGAAACCTCATGAAAGAAATTATCCGACTCATGATTTGGAACTGGCTACTATAGTGTTTGCTTTAAAGATTTGGCGACATTATCTGTATGGTGAAAAGTGTCGAGTATATACTGACCATAAAAGTCTCAAGTACTTGATGTCACAAAAGGACTTGAATTTGAGACAGCGGAGATGGTTAGAATTATTGAAAGATTACGAACTTGTGATTGACTACCATCCAAGGAAAGTAAATGTGGTTGCCGATGCCTTGAGTAGAAAGTCATTATTTGCTTTGAGAGCTACGAATACTCAGTTGACGGTGTCTGACGATGGTTCGATTTTAGCAGAGTGAAGAGCAAGACCGATGTTTTTACAAGAGATTTGTAAAGCTTAGAAAAGTGACAAAGATTTACAAGTTAAGAGGAAGCAATGTGAGGCTGATACAGGATCAGATTTCAGAATCGGTTTTGATGGTTGCTCGATGTTTAAAAATTGAATTTGTGTATCGAAAAATGATGAGTTGATTCAAAAGATCTTGCACGAAGCACATAGTGGTTGTTTGATAATTCACCCGGGCAGTACAAAAATGTATAATGACTTGAATAAAATGTATTGGTGGAACGAAATGAAAAGAGATATCTCCGATTTTGTATCGAAATGCTTAATTTGTCAACAAGTGAAAGCTGAACACCAAGTGCCTTCGGGACTACTTCAGCCTATCATGGTTCCCGAGTGGAAGTGGGATCGAATTACTCTGGATTTTGTATCAGGGTTGCTGTTAACTCTGAGGAAGAAAGATGCCATCTGGGTAATAGTCGACAGATTGACTAAATCGGCTCATTTTATTCCGGTATGTACTGATTATTCTCTTAATAAGTTGGTTGAATTGTATATCAGTGAGATTGTTCGACTTCACAGAGTACCTTTGTCGATCATTTCGGATAGAGATTCGAGATTTACATCGCGGTTTTGGCAAAAGTTGCAAGAGGCATTAGGTACGAAGTAAAATTTCAGCATTACCTTCCATCCACAGACTGATGGACAATCAGAGAGAGTAATTTAGATTCTTGAAGACATGCTCAGATGTTGTGTATTGGAATTCCAAGGTAGTTGGGAAAAATACTTCCCGTTGGTAGAATTTGGCTATAATAATAGTTATCAAATGAGTTTGAAGATGGCACCTTATGAAGCATTGTACGGTCGTAAGTGTCGAACGCCATTGTATTGGACTGAACTCGAAGAAAATCAGATTTACGGAGTTGATCTAATTAAAGAAACCCGAAGAAAAAGTGAAAGTGATTCGAGATTGTTTGAAAGTTGCATCAGATAGACAAAAATCCTACGCGGATTTGAAACGAAAAGAAATCGAATTTCAAGTCGGCGATAAGGTATTTTTAAAAGTGTCTCCATCGAAGAAAGTCCTTAGATTTGGTCGGAAAGGCAAGTTAAGTCCGCGTTTTATCGAACCGTATGAGATAATTGAAAGAGTTGGACCTGTAGCATATCGGTTGGCATTACCACCTGAATTAGAGAAGATTCATGATGTGTTCCACGTATCTATGTTACGTCGGTATCATTCAGATCCTTCACATGTAATTTACCGACGAAAATTGAGCTACAACCAAATATGACTTACAATGAAGAACCGATTAATATTTTAGCTCGGTAGGTCAAGCAACTAAAAAATAAAAGTATCGCTCTCGTGAAAGTATTATGGCAAAAGCACGGAGTAGAAGAGGCTACATGAGAGCCCAAGGAAACTATGAGGAATCAATACCCACACCTGTTTACCGGTAAGATTTTTGGGGACGAAAATCCTTAAAGGGGGAGGAGAGTTGTGATATCCCGAATTAGGGCCTAATTAGAATAGTGGTTTCAGGACCACAAATCTGAGATAGAAATAATTATTTTATAATTATTTTTAGGTCTATGATATGATTGCATGATTATGTGAAAATTTCGTGAAGAAATTCTATGCATAAAGTGCTTAATTTGAAATTAGGGACTAAATTGAATAAGTTGCAAAACTTGCATTCTAGAAGTTTTTAGTATGAAATTGCTTTGGAATATTAATTATGAGGTCTTAAATAGCAATTTAACCAATTTTTAAAATTTTGGACAAAAATGGGCTTTTACATGAAAAATTACAAAGAAAGGCATTAAGGGCATTTTTGTCATTTGGCAAATATAGTCATTAAAAAGAGAAAAATAACACAAAATAGACTCATCTTCTCCATAAGAGGCTGCCGAAATTTGCTTGTCACCATAGCTAGGGTTTTTAACATTTTTAAACCTTGATTGTAAGTGATTCCAAGTCTCGTTTTTAATGTTCTTTACATTTTTAGAGTCCTGGTAACTTGATTAAGCTTATTCTAGCAATAATTTAACCTAGGGTTTATATTTGGAAAAATACCCTTAGGTGAAATGTGTTTATTTTTATGTTTTATGATAGAATATGAAGCTTGAAATTGTGTTAAACGACTTTTGCTAAGCGATTTTACTTGAAAAAGAGTAAAACGACATAATCTGTAAAAATACCTAATGTTCATAAGTATATGCTAGAGTGAGAATTTGATGTTGCCATAGAAGGGAAAAATGATCAGCATGTCATAAAACATAAGAAAATAGGATGAAGTTTAATTTCCGAGCCTTGGGAAAAAAGTGTAAATATGTAAAAGTTTAGGGGCAAAAATATAATTTTGCCAAAGTTTGAGTCAAGGACTGTTTTATAAATGTGAGTATTAAATAAGCTAAATTTTTTATTATAGATCAAGAGAAACGAGACTCGAGTCGTGATCGAGTGAAAAATAAAGTTTCCGAGGAATGGGCTCGATTTCTAATATTTTGTACCGAGGTAAGTTCATGTGTAAATGTGGTAACATTATTGTCATTTTAAGTAATTTAATGATATTTATATGGTATGATGATTATTATCATGAAATATTATGCTTTGTGGTTATTATTGAGTAATATGCAAATTATGTGAGCTACTTGATAAATATGAAATGCTACCAAGTATCGGTTCTGACATTCCGTGGAAGATGGCAAAGATATGCGATCGAGGAAAATCTCGTTTGAACTTTGGAGTAGATTAGAATACAAGTGACATGTCACTAGGATATTTGAGTTCCGAACTCGTTGAGTTGAGTCCGAGTTCACTTATGGATACGAACGCCCGAGCTCGTTGAGTTGAGTCCGAGTTCACTTATGGGCAGGTTACATGGTAGCTTGGCTACATAATTTCCGCAGGCTATTGAGTTTGCCTAGCTGCGGGTATGGCACTTATGTGCATGCAATCCGCGTATTCGAATTATATTCCGATGTGCTCAACGGGTGAATCTTAAATGAATAAGGAGAATACCTAAAATGAAGGTGATATGTTGGTAAGTGTTGTGAATGATAAAATTTGACAGGTATGTGCTTAAACCCTCGGGTTGCGAACTTGGTATGATGAAATTGTGGTAAGATAGTAAATGTAAATGTAACCTAAATGTCTTGGTGATATGTATGCAAATGATGTTTTATGTTGGATTGCATGATTATGTTACTTGCTATTTGCATGTGAACTTACTAAGCATTTATGCTTACTCCCTCCTTTCCATTCTTTGTAGTTTTGACAAGCCATCTCAAAAATCGGGAACGGTCGGAGGCATCGCTCACACTATCCGTAGATCATTTTGGTATAGTAGCTTGTATACTTTGAGTATGGCATGTATAGCATTGTAATCATTTTGTGTATATAATCTTATGATATGGCTATTGAGTGGTAACAAAATGTTTGGTAATGATTAGCCATTGGAATGGCTAATCAATGATTATATTTGGTGTTATGTATGCTTAATGTGCTATCTAATCCATGGAAATTCATAAAAAGGTGAAATTTACTATAAAACAGTATCATACTACAGCAATGATGTGAGTTTGAAAAATCACTAAAAATAGTAGAGATAGAATTAGATGGTGAGTAAAATATGAAGTTGAATCTTATTATGTCTATTTTTATATGGAAGAAACAAAACAGGTAAATGAGTTTTATTTTATGAGATATTTGGGTTTTGGTGGAATAGGGTTAGAGTGATTTCTGAATCCCCTGTTCTGACTGTAGAAATTCATTAAAAATTGTAAAAAAATAATTAGGAGTCATACTTTATATTTACAGATTATTTATTAAGTATAATTTTATGATAAATAAACGGTATAGTATCTGAATTCTGTACAGAGAGAAAAATTATTCGTAGTAAACAGAGGTCAGAGCAGTCAAACACTAAAACAGGGGAAAATTTAACTAATAAACTTTACTAATTGGCCCAACCAAAAATTCTATAAAAAATTATTAAATAGATACATGAGTCTAGTTTCAGGGAAAATTTACGGATTTGAATTTCGAGTTTTTTAACTCGATATATGAAATTTTTAGTGTGTGATGCAGATGGGCAGTTTATTACCAAAGATGAAATAAATTGTTTGAAATTGTTTAAGTGCTATTTTAAGTCTGTTAATGCCTCGTGCTCGACTCCGGCGACGGTCTCGAGTAAGGGGGTGTTACAGAATTATTGATACTTTTACCAACTTGTACCGATACCAAGGTGCAAGGCTTAGGTCCTTGCCCTGTTTTTAGCATTTTCGTCCTTTCAAGGCCTTTTGTTGCCCAGACACCTTCGAACCCCTATAAATTGATTCTAAATGGTTTAAACATGATTTTCAAGTTCAAAAATTGAGTTTATCTATTTTCTATGTTTTTACAAAAATGTTTTCAAACTTAATTTCTTAACTTGATGTAATGAATGATTGTCATTTGAGTTGCTCCAGCAACGGGCGTGACATCTCACGTTCGAATCTGCTATCTGAGTTGTAACACCCCAAACCTGTAACCGTCGCCGAAATAGGTTAAGAGGCATTACCAGACTCATAACTCAAATCAGAACCACCACACATCAAATATCATCTCATTACTAATAAGAGTCATTCATTCACATTCAATATTCACATAAAATCAAGTATACAATGCTTAAACATGCATTCAGGACCAAATTGATAACATACAAAAAGTTTCAGAACTTATAAAAATTTTCAACTTACAAAAGGTCACATGCCCGTGTGAACAGGCCGTGTGCCTCACACGGTCTAGACACGCTAGTGTGTAAAAGCCGTGGCAAAGCAGGGCATAGCTACTAACTTGTCCACACGACTGGACCACACGCCCGTGTGTCCAACCCATGTGCTATGCACACGCCCGTGTCCAAGCCGTGTGCTAGGCCGTGCCAAAAATAGGGGGTATTCTATTTGTGACGTCAGCATACCAATTTAGGTCACACGGCCAGACCACACGCCCGTATGTCTAACCCGTGTGCGAGTCTGACTTACAATTGTAGGGTACCCTAGAGGACAAACGACCGTGCAACATAGCCGTGTGTCGCACACGATTGAGACACACGCCCGTGTCTCTGTCCGTGTGGACAAAAATAAGCCATTTGAATAGCCAATTTGCTACTCCAATTGAATCGACCTAGAAGCCAAGAAAACAAGCATAATTGTACCACCATTTCAGCCAATTTCAACACCAAAGCATAAACCAATCATATCATATGATATTCTTCCAAATTCATACTCGTAAACTTTACTAATCTATGTCAAAACATATATCAAAAGCATATCAAAGCATTTTCTTCCATACATCATTCAATCTTATACTAAAATCTACCAAAACTTGCCAACACTTTCCATTTCTTTTGATCAACTAAGACATACCACAACTACATATTATTATCACCTATTAATGCCATTATCAACTATAAGTTCAAGCATAAACTAGCCAAATCACATAGCTAAGTATATATATATCACAAAACACCATTCCACAACTACTAGCCTATACATGCTATACTTCAAAAATATAATTTTCAAAAGTACCAAAATGAAGTTCGATAGTGTGGTGACGATCCTTGGCAATCCCCGAGCTTATAGTAGCTTCGATATCTAAAAAAACAATGCAAACACACACAAAGTAAGCTTTCAAAAGCTTAATAAGCTCGTACTAAAATCATCAATAGTATATAAAACATAAATCATCAACACTTAAGTAATTACAATTTCTCAGTTCATCTGTCAAATCTATACCAACACAATCCATAAGTTTTTACCAATTCAATGAGCTTTATAAACATAATATGATCTACCACATAGGTATCATACTTACCTGAACATTTTCATATTCATTCATTTTCAATCTCACCTCATGTTCGAATACTTTAAGACTTTCCAAAAATCGCCAATGCTTTAAACATCCGCACACTTAGTGCTTAAAGGTTAGCCAAATCTAGAACGATTTCGCACACTTAGTGCTATCTCAATTAACCGAAACTAAGTCGGTATCGCACACTTAGTGCCTCAAGTAGCTGAAGCTAGTTTAAATTGCACACTTAGTGCCAAACACTTTTAATTCATCATCATATTCATCCAGTTCAATTATATATACAACTATGCATAATCAAACAGCAACATGTACTTGTAATATCATGTTCTACGTACGAACTTACCTCGTACTCGAAGTTGTCGACTCGAACGCTTATTCAATAATCTTCGACTTCCCTCGATCTAAATCCAAATTCCTCTTTTCTTGATCTATATGTATTCAAAATTAATCCTTTTTATTCATCAAATCACTCAAAACAATCCATATACACACAATTAGGGCATTTTGCAAAATATCCCCCACATTTTCACATTTCGACACTTTAGTCCTTAATTCACAAAATCACCAAATACATCAAATTTGCTTGTACACAAGCTTAGCCGAATTTTCATGACTCTCATACAAGTCCATACATTTCATTTATAATAAGCACAGAAAATAATATTAAAATATTTTTCTAACTCGGATTTGTGGTCCCGAAACCACTATTCCGACTAGGGCCAAAACCGGAATGTTACACGAGTCGAGTGTGGGGTGCCACAATTGTCAAGTAATTCTCTGTATTTCTACTTGAGGACAAGTTAAGTTTTTCAATGGGGTATAATGATACAACACCACCTTTAAATACATATTTTATAAACAAAAATAGGGTAACACATGGTAATTTTATGGCCTTTGAATAGATCATCCCTGAAGAAGTCAATTGTTTACTAAATTACTTAGAAGTTACACAGCTCATAGACTCTTTCTCACCTCCTACACGTTTAGCTTAAATGTCACTCTTAGCATTTTCAACACTTCTCCTATCATGTTACTAGATTTTAGGAATTTTTTGTAACACCCCCTCACCTCTCTCTATTTTTTATATGGATGAGAAACGCTTCTGAAACATGTACGAACCATAAATCATGGAAATATATTTTTTCTTTTTAGTATTCCCAATTTAAAACACTTTTATAAAATCAATAAATCAAGTTTATGGAAGTTTAAAGGCTTTAAAATCAATTTAAAACCATTTAAGAGTGATTTGGTGAAAATTAGAGGTGTTCAAAACTCTAGATAGACAAAACAGTGCAATAGGGACAATGTTCTGCACAATGTTGGGACATTGTGCGAAGTCACAATGTCGCACATATGACATCATGACATCACCCTCTAAGTTACAATGTTGTGATGTTATGAAGTTCAATGTCATGACTTAGTAGCAAAGCAGCCCAAAAACACTCCAAACTATCTCCAAATCACCTTCAAACATCGTATACACAAAAACCTACTTAAAATTTGTTCAAATACATGTAAATATCATCTTTAAAACATGCTCAACCAAATAGTGCATGCATGAAATCATTTAAATGATATTGAAAACATGTTAAGACGTCATGGTTTCATTTAGAGCATATTTAATCTTTCATCTATCACTTCCCACATCATTTCCACATAATTCATGACATTATAAAGCCAAATTCAAACTTACAAACTTGGTACTAAATAAGAATTCGACCTATGGACATTCCAAACCTATAGAAGACAACACTTAAAGAATTTATACATACTCTTTAAGCTTTGCTAAGGTGATGGAATCCCCCAAGCATGCACTGCTTCACATGATCCACAATCAATCTACGTGCAAGAAACAACAATGCATCAAGCGTAAATGCTTAGTAAGTAAACAAGGAAGATACTCAACTTACATTGGGCTTTAATACTCAATTTACCCAATGGTTTGCATAACATGCCTGACCATAGAGTAACACATTAAAACTCTAAGTAACATCATATAACTCTAAAACCCTGCATAATATCAATAAATATAGAATTCCAAGCCAAAACTGAGTTCAATGAAAAAATAAAATTCCAAGCCCAAAAATGAAACTCCATATCTAATCCCTATTGGCATGCCAATCATATCTTAATTACTTCATTAAGTTCAAAAGGGCAAGTTCAATTAACAATTTAATTAATAACATGACCTTACTAACGTATATATTATTGCATACATTCATTAAGGAACTTATGCTTACACATTTCCACTTGATACATCTCAAGTGGTATCCATATTTCATTTTTATGAATAAGCATTCATTGGAAATGTAACAGCCTGTTATTAGGGCTAATCAAAACAGTGGTTCCAGGACAGCAATCTGAAGACAAAATATTTATTTTATTATTTTATTAAGGTTTACAATATGATAGAATGTTCGTGTGAAAATTTCGTAAAGAAATTTTACCATTTAAGTGGTTAATTCGGTAAAAAGGACTAAATCGCGTAAAGCGTAAAAGTCAAATTCTATAAGTTAAAGGTATTAAATGGCTATGAAATTAAATAGTAGGATCATTAAGTGGTAATTATCCCATAAGTATTGATAGTGGAATTCTATGGCTTGGTATTGTTTAAATTTATGATGTTATTAAAGGTTAAAATGGTAAAATGGTTAAAATGTTAATAATAAATAAAACAAAACCAAATATCTTCATCTTCCATCTATTTTACAACCGAAAATGGGGTTTAAAATTGCCCTGGAAGAGCTTGACATTTGGCCATGGTGTTCTTGCTCAAATAGATCAAGATAAGCAATTACCGGAACTAGATCGGGGAAACTAAAAAGTGGACAAATAGATGATAGTTTTATTTGAGTGACACGAGGTAAGTTCGTATAGCTAGAATCGAACTATTAATACTTGTAATTGTTTAAAATGAATGTGTATAAGTTTAATGAATAACCAATTGAAATTTGAATTACTGATTATATGATTATATTACTGTTTACATGAATGAATGTGAAATGTTACAAATGTTATATACGTTTCATGGATTCGGTATGATAATATGCATTGAGTATGCAAATTCAGTATTTAAATGTATGTACTTAGTTGACTTGAATATACATAATTTGAGAAATTTAATTATTGATCATTGAATGCTTAAATGATGAAGTTGGAATATTTTTCGAGCCCCGTTTGAACTGTAGGAATTTTTTAGATACGAGTGACATGTCACTAAGGTTACTGATTTGGTCGAGCTCCTGCATTTGTTGCGGACTCACCACAGCTCGTATGAGCTTACCGAAATATCAGCTCGTAAGAGCTTACTGTTTTCTGCTCATTGGAGCTTACCAATATATCAGCCCGTAAGAACTTACTGTTTTCAGCTTATTGGAGCTTACCGATTCAGCTCGAAAGAGCTTATTGTTTCCAGCTTATTGGAGCTTACCGATTCAGCTCGTAAGAGCTTACTGTTCAGCTCGATAGAGCTTGCCGTTTTAGCTCAATAGAGCTTATTGTTTATCAGCTCAGGAAGAGCTTATCAATCATGGCTCAAAATAGCATAAATGATAATGAATTGGCAGATTTTTGATAAATACACTTAGTATGTATCACCTGAGTATCTATCCATATTCTACGTGGTTCAACAGACAAAATTACTATTACAGATCATATGAATAAGATATGTGTTTATATGGATGAATTATTGTTATTACTGATGAACTACTTTTTATACAGATGAACTACTGCTTATATGAATGAATTACAGTTTATACGAATAGAAATGAATTTTCATAATGTTATGTGAATTACATGGTATTGATGTTATTTGATGAATTAAATATAAAATGAAGTTATATGTACTTGAGATTGAATATTTATTGTTTTCACCTATGGTGACTTGATGATTACATCGATATAATGATACTAATCTATTGATGATTTTATATACTTATGCATTGGGCAAATTTGGTTGGATTGTATTGAAATGGTAATATAGGTTATAATGACATACGAACAAATGTTATATGTGAATCGAGATATAAGTGGTTTAACCACATATATGCCCATTAGTGTGCAAGATATAGAATATTTGATGTTATTTCCATGGTTCAACGGAGAAGATAACGGTACAAGAATTGAAATGATGATATGAATCAGTTCAGGTATACGTGACATGCTCAACAAGTAAGTAATATTTAAAAATTTCAAATGATACGTAAGTGAAAACCAATGGATACATACAGGAATTACCAGGTTGTTATTGTAATACGTGTTGATTTCGATGGAGCTAATTTATATGTCCTTATGTTTCTCTAATTCTGAATTAATCGTTAAATTGTATATAGTTTATACTAGTCATACGAACTTACTAAGCTTATTAGCTTACTATGTTTATTTTTTGTATTTTACAGTGACTTGAAAGCTCGCTCGGATTGGAAGTCATCGAAGATTTCATCATACTATCTAGGAGTTGAATTGGTATTTTTGAACTCTTTGAAATTGGTAATATGGCATGTATAGGCTAGTTGATTATATGAGATGTATAAGTTATTTTAACTATTGAAGCTTATATGTATTGATGTGTTTAAGCCATGTGATTTGGCTTAACTTGGTTAAATATCGGGTTATGTTTATGTGTACTAGATATGGCATGTTTTGGTAAGTAGTTGATGGAATGAGGATATGCAAATGGTATGGATATGTGATGGAAATATGAATCGAAACTGTTTGAATGATAATTGGTATTTGGATGTTTAAGGTTGAATTATTGAATAGGTTATATGTGTATATTGACTAATGAATCATATTGGTTTTGTATGTGTTTGAATGCACAAATGGAATTGATTTGAGTACATAAATGTTTGGTTTTGTAATGGTAGATAATTTTTATTTGAAATGAGTTGATTTAATGACAAATGAATGTTCTGAATTGTGCTATAAGTCCAGTAATGCCTCGTAACCTATTCCGGCGACTGATACGAGTTAGGGGTGTTACATTTATTGGTTTCAGAGCTACGGTTTAGTCGATTCTAGGACTAATGTAGCATATGTGAGTCTAGCTATACATGCCATATTTAACCTATGATAGTGTGATATCTCCTAACTCTAACGAGAATTGTTTTAATTAGACAGATGTGATTTCCAACTGAGTTAATTCAGATAATACTAAATATGATACTTAAATATTTGAGTAAAATGTGTTTATGATGAGTTGAAACTCATAAAGGTAAGAATGATATGAGTATATGTGAAAGTCAAATTATGAGGCTTTACAACCTTCACCCCTTACCAGTATAGAGTTATAATGAAATTTACTAGATTTAAATTGAATAAGTTCACAAGTGTAAAATCAAAGAGTTCGAGGATAGAATGATTTATAACATGGTCAGATATGAGAATGGGTTAGTAAGTAAACACTATTCTGGAAGAGATGGCAGATTGCTTAGAAGATCATTCGGATTACGCAATGTCTCTGTTAAAGAAGAATTTTACTTCAGTTAACTGAATTATTCAGATTGATAATTAAAGAATGTATTACAAGAATTTCTTCTAAATTGATCTTCATTAATGGATGAGATAATATGGGATTAGTGATGACAGGATTAGACAGTGAAATAATGTTTGAATTGTGTCGATAGTTGAGTGTAGCGATTATAGTTGAAGTAAATTGCGATGATTTCTTCCGGGTATTCTATGTGTTCATCTATCCTCAAAGGTATGTGTAACTGTATATTTTCAGATGAAATTCTTATCATATGAGAATGTTATTTAAATATATTGATATATTAAAGCATTGTTGGGTTGTTCGAGTTATGATTGGCATTATTCTATCTTTCTCTGGTATTCTATTATATTGTGTCGATAAAAGGTCGACAATAAAATTTGTATGATGTTAGTATTTTTTTTCTATTGGTTATTATTCTGTTAAATATACATGAAGATTATATTGCTTTTGTTATCATTGAGTGATGCTTTACTTCTGGATTTCCTCTGGGACATCATTGAGATTTACCATCTAATATGGGTGCTTTCTCAAAAAGTTTAGTATAGTATTATATTTCGGATTATAGTATCTCGGTTTTCTTATGATTCTATATGGCTATCCGTGAAAGATATTTATTGAATGGATATAATAATATTTACTTCGATTATAATTTCTGGTTTGATCATAGTAACGTTGCTATACAAATCTCAGATTTATAGAGGTTGTGATTCTACAATTGGTTGTTATTGGAATTATATTTGATTTTCATTTTTGTTTCAAACTGCATTATTGACAGTTGAGATCGACTCATTTGTTTAATCTGATTGAGTTATTCACTTGAAAGGTAATTGAATTTTGTGTACTTGAGTTTAACAGTAGGTTTGGAAAATAAATCTTGTACGCTCACGGGTGAACAAACGGGTTGTCTGAATGAAGAATTCATATTCTAGAAGACATGATACAGAAATATAACTATTGGATCAGATCTAATTTAGAAATGATATTGTAAATTAAAGTTATTCTGATGGATAAAGTTATTGCATTAGTGAATCTTGAATGGTTTGATACTTGTTAATAAAGTTATTAACTCTGGAAGGATTATGGATTAGCGATTGATTATCATCTAGGGAAAGTGATTGTAGTCACAGATACTAGGAGCAGAAAATCTTTGTTTGCTTTAAAGGTATTGAGTGTAGTTTCTTTATCGGAAGGTGATTTGATATTAGCTAAGTTAAAAAGCTAAATTGATGTTTATTCAGCAAGTCTGTGGGACTTGGAAATAAGGCAGTGAATTTGTAACATCCCGATTTTTGGCCTAGTCAGAACAGTAATTTCGGGACCACAAATTTGACATGATAAAATTAATTTTTATTATATTTTTATGGTCTATGATTTCACTAAATGATTTCGTGAAAATTTCGTTCAAAAATTTTGACGTTTGGGCACTCAATTTAGTCAAAAGGACTAAATTGTAAAAAGTGAAAAAGTTGAGTTCTATATGTTAGAAGTGTCCAATTGTTATGAAATTTTAAATTGGAGGTCCTTAAATGGTAATTGGACCATTGGTTAATTGCTGGACAAAAATAGATATGAAATGGGTGTAATAAAATATTTTTAAGTTAGGGGCATTTTGGTAATCTAGTAATTAAAAGAATTAAAAAGGAAAAATAAGCCAAAATTGGCTATCATCTTCTCCATCCAGCCGAAACTAGAATGGACACCATGGCTAAGGTTTGGTTCAAGCTTCCAAGCTCATTTGTAAGTGATCCCGAGCCCCGTTTTTAATGTTCTTTACATTTTTGAAGTCCCGGTAACATGATCTACTCATTTCTACCATTATTTTGAGTTAGGTTTTACGTTTAAAAATTTACCCATGAGTGACATACTTGTATTTTGATGTCTAATAGTAGAAAATGAGTATTTGGTGTTAAATAAACGAGTTTTACTAAGTGATTTTCGATGAAAACGTCCAAAAGGATCGTTTTGTAAAAGTTGTAAAATTGCTCATAAAAGGGTGATTTAGTGGAAATTAGGGGCTGCCATAGTTATGAAAATGATTTGGCTAGGTTTAAAATGCAAGAAAATTGAATAAAAATCATTTTACGAGCCTAGGGGTCAAAGCGTAAATAAGTGAAAGTTTAGGGGTCAAAATGAAAATTTTTAAAAGTATGATTTATGGACCCATTTGAATAATGTGAGTAATAAATGAGCTATATTTGTAATGTTAGATCAAGGAAATCGATATTCAAGCTTAAATTGGGAAAATACAAGGTTATGGGCCAAAATGGTAAATTGTCGTTTCTGGGTTCGAGGTAAGTTCGTGTGTCAATAATAATGCAATGTTTGTTTAAATTAAAAATCCCTTATTGTTATTGTATGAATGGCATGAGTGAATACATTGAAAGGTGATGGAATAAGTTCATGATGTGAAAATATGATATGAAACAAAGATGCATGGAATTCAAGAGAATAATGATACATTGTTTAGTAAATACATAATTAATGTGACAATGTATGATATTTCTAATGCCTTGATAGTATGTGAAATGTAAATGTTTCATTTCTACCCTATATTATGTGTCTCGATGTTTCATGTATTATAAGTTAATTGTTACCATGAAAACATGATTGATATTATGAAACTATTGTATTGATGAAAAGATGGTAAAATGTCTAGGTTGAATAAAAAGGATATCTAATGGATACGCTATTCTTACATGATACGAGATCATGCATGTGTTGCAGAAAAGGATTTAGCCCGGACAGGTAATCCGTTGATCTCGGTATAGAAAGGATCTAGCCCAGACGGGTGGTCCTAAAGTGATCTAGCCCCCCCGAAGAATATGTGTGCGTTATGGATTTAGCCCAGATGGGTAATCCAATTAGGGTCTGAATTTAGCCTGGACTGGTAATTCCGACATCACTCTATGAGTTTATACTACGAGGGATTTAGCCTGGACTGGTAATCCCGTCGTAAGATATGAGGTTCGCGGGAGTGCATGCTTGAAAATGATCACTTGTATGATTTGATAGTAAATGGGCTATCCATCGAGATTCTGAGAAACTTAACGGGAATTTAAATGAGAAATGGAATGGAAATGCATGAAATGATAAACTCATCTATGCTTAGATGATACTAGTATGATGCATATGATTGTCATGTTTGGTTAAATGGATGTGCTAAGAGATAGCACAGGTACTCACTCAAAACCCATGAGCATGTTGTTTTCCATGTGAAATGAAATGGACTTGTGATAAGAGTGCAAATGAATGAGTGATATTTTTGAGAATAATTTCTATGACAAATCCGTGATTGTTATCATTATGTTGCACTAAGACAGATTAGTACAATAGCAGTGGTCTGACTTTGAAAATCCACCAAAAATAGTGAAATTTGAGTTAGAGGCTGAATGAAATATGAAATTAAATTTTATCGAGTCTAGTTTTAGATAGAGGAAATGGTGTAATCAAACGAATCTCTTATGATGAGATATTTGAATTTTTGTGAAATAGGGTCAGAATGATCTCGGACTCCCCTGTCTTAACTTTGGAAAATCATTAAAAATTGTAAAAAAATTATTATGGTTATAATTTACATGCTTAAAATCCTTAATGAGCCTATTTTAAAGGGAAATAGACGAGAGCATCATCTGAGTCCCGCACTATGAGATAATTAATTTGTAGTGAAGAGAGGTCAGAACTGTTAGATAGCAAAATAAGGGTAAATTTAAAGAATAAATTGTACTTATTGGCTAGACCAAAAATTCTAAAAATTTTATGGTAAGAAGATATGTGAGTCTAGTCTCAGGGAAAATTAACAGTTCTCAATTTGGATTCTTGTATCTCTGGATACAAATAATTTAATGACTGCGACTTGAGAAAATAGCTTATCTGGATTTTGAATGAAAAGAGGGAAATTGAAAAATAGCATATTAACACATTGCTTATTATATTTCATGCGAGCTTACTAAGCGTAAAGCTTACTCCCTCCTTTCCATTTCCTTAGTGTTCTTAGGTCGGCTCGGGGTTGGAGATCGTCGGAGGCAGCGTCACACTATCAAGCCAATACCTATAGAGTATTGATACATGTGTTAGAGATATCAAGTGAGTGGCATGTATAGAGACCAAGTTCTATGACATCAGTTATTATGATTTGGCTAAATGTATTGGTCTATATCGAGCTATTGTATATGGCCATGAGATGTGGCTCATATTAATTATGGTTTGTAAGTCTAGCTAATCATGTCATGTTTTAATGCATATGATGGATGATTTGAACATGTTGTTTGACATGCATGTTTGGTAATATGATACGTGTGTTGGATGTATGCTCTATAACCAATTGGGGTGGTCATACTCATGAAGTAATTGTACGTTATAAAAATAATGTGATAAGGGTTGAACATGACTGCTTGATGGATAAGTTAGTAAACTATAGTATAATGGTAAAAGTGGTCATCAATATGACAAGTCTTATGAATTATGAATTAAGGAATCTAAACTTGGTAGTTCATGAGTAAATGCATTGCATGTAAGAGGACATGTAAATGTTATGAATATGTCTTGATAAAGAGTGATTAATCACTAAACTGAAACCATGATTTGTGGCTTTAATATGTATAAGTTTGTAAGGGTTTATGGGTAATATGAAGGCTTGGAAAATAGCCTAAGTGCTAGCTATATGGGTAGAGACACGGCCATGTGTCTCAACCGTGTAGAGGACACGGCCTAGCACACAGGCGTTTGGCCTGGCCGTATGGTTCAAATTGTATGCTGATGTCATAAACAGAGAGTTACACGGCCTGAGGACACGGGCGTGTTGATGACACACGGGCGTGCCCTTGTGTCCACACGGGCGTGTGACCCTGTTTTATGAGAAAATTTTCTAAGCTTTCTCAGAACTTCCCAAAGTTCTCGGTTTAGTCCTAGATCATTTTTAATGCATGTTTTGGGCCTCGCAGGCCCATAATAGGGACACTATGAATATATTTGATTGGTTTTAATTTGGAACAAAATTTTGTGGCCCAATTTTTGCATGTTTGTGAATGTTTAAGTCCGATAACGCCTCGAACCCTATCCCGACGTTGGATACGGGTAAGGGGTGTTACAAAATTACAAGTTAAAAGAGTACAATGGGAGACATCTTCTGATTCAGAGTTTCAGATTAGATCCGATGATTACTTGTTGTTCTGAAACAGAGTTTGAGTATCGAGAAATCCAGAGTTTTTACAGTGATTAATACACGAAGCTCACAGTAGTAGTTTGCCTATTTTTCCAGGAAAAAAAAAGATGATTAATGATCTGAATTTGTTGTATCGATAGACAGGTATGAAATGAGACATTTCTGACTCTACGCTTAGAAGTTTAAAGTATCAGCAAGTTAAATTGATTGTTATGTACCTTCGGGACTGTTACAGTTTGAGATGATATCTGAGTGAAAAATGAGATAATATTACGATGGATTCTGTATTGGAATTTTTCTTATCACCGAAAAGAAAGATGTTATCTGAATTACCGCCGAATGTTTAAAAAGTCTGTATATTTTTTTCTATACGTACAGATTTCTCTTTTGATAGACTTATTGAGTTGTACATTTCAGAGATTTTTAGATTATATAGCGTGTCAATCTCCATTATTTTGGGAACCCGATGTTTATATTATGATTCGATAGAAAACTACAGTAAATTTTGGGTACGAGGTTGAGTTCTAATACCACATTTCATCCTCAAACTAAAGGATTAATCTAAGAAAATGATTCAGATTCTCGAAAATATGTTTTGTTACTGTGTTTTAGAATTTAAAAGTAGTTGAGAAAGACCTTTACCGTTGGTTGAGTTTATGTATAATAATGGTTATCAGATTAGTATATAGATGGCATTGTATAAAGTATTGTATAGTTGCAATTACCGAACTCCGTTGTACTGGATAGAGCTTTGTGAGAGAAAGATCCACTAGGTTATTCTGATCAGAGAGATTGAATAGAAAGTGAAAGTAATTCATAATAGTTAGAAAGCAGTTTCAAATCGACAGAAAAATAATGTGAACTTGAAACGTAAAAACATTGAGTTGCAGTCAAATGACTAAGTCGTTGAGAAAGTATTGTTGTGAAATACAGGGCCGTAAAAAGAAGTTAGGTTTGCGATTTATAGAGCCAGATATTTATGAGAGAATTAAGCTAGTGTTTTATATATATCTATGTTACGACGGTGCAGATCAAATCTTTTGCATATAAATTCTCCTACCGATATTAAGATACACTCTTATATAAATAGCATAGTGAAGAACGGATCAGGATTTTAGCTCGAAAGATCAAAAAGCTGAAAAACAAAAGAATAGCGTTACTAAAAGTTTTCTTTTTGTATCAGCACAGGATTGAAGAGATTTTGTGATAATTTGAAAAGTCTATGAAAAAGCAATACTCTGATCTGTTTCCTGGTAAGATTTTCGGGGACGAAAGTCCCTAAGAGGGGAGAGTTGTAACATCCCGTTTTTAGGGTTAATCGAAACAGTGGCTTCGGGACCACAATCCTAAGACAAAATATTTATTTTATTATTTTATTAAGGTTTACAGTATGATAGAATGTTCGTGTGAAAATTTCGTAAAGAAATTTTACCGTTTGAGTGGTTAATTCGGTAAAAAAGACTAAATCGCGTAAAGCGTAAAAGTCAAATTCTATAAGTTAAAGGTATTCAATGGCTATGAAATTAAATAGTGGGAGTCCTTAAGTGGTAATTATCCCATAAGTATTGATAGTGGAATTCTATGGCTTGGTATTGTTTAAATTTATGATGTTATTAAAAGTTAAAATGGTAAAATGGTTAAAATGTTAATAATAAATAAAACAAAACCAAATATCATCATCTTCCTTCTATTTTACAACCAAAAATAGGGTTTAAAACAGCCATGGAAGAGCTTGAGATTCGGCCATGGAGTTCTTGCTTAAATAGATCAAGATAAGGAATTACCGGAACTAGATCGGGGAAAACAAAAAATGGACGAATAGCCGATAGTTTTATTTGAGTGACATGAGGTAAGTTCGTATAGCTAGAATCGAACTATTAATACTTGTAATTGTTTAAAATGAATTTGTATAAGTTGAATGAATAACCCAGTTGAAATTTGAATTACTGATTATATGATTATATTACTGTTTACATGAATGAAAGTGAAATATTACAAATGTTATATACGTTTCATGGATTCAGTATGATAATATGCATGGAGTATGAAAATTGAGTATTTAAATGTATGTACTTAGTTGAATTGAATATATATATATGATTTGAGAAATTTAATTATTGATCATTGAATACTTAAATGATGAAGTTAGATAATTATCGAGCCCTGTTTGAACCGTAGGAATCTGTTAGATACGAGTGACATGTCACTAGGGTTACCAATTTGGTCGAGCTCCTGCATTTGTTGTAGACTCACCACAGCTCGTATGAGCTTACCGGTATATCAGCACGTAAGAGCTTACTGTTTTCAGCTTATTAGAGCTTATCGATTCAGGTCGAAAGAGCTTACTATTTTCAGCTTATTGGAGCTTACCGATTCAACTCGAAAGAGCTTATTGTTTTCAACTCATTTGAGCTTACCGATTCAGCTCATAAGAGCTTACTATTTAGCTCAACAGAGCTTACCGTTTAGCTCGATAGAGCTTACCGTTTCAACTCAGTAGAGCTTATTGTTTATCAGCCAGGAAGAGCTTACCGATCATGGCTCGAAAGAGCATAAATGATAATGAATTGATGGATTTTCGATAAATACACTTAGTGTGTATCACCTGAGTATCTATCCATATTCTACGTAGTTCAACGGGCATAATTACTATTAACAATCATATGAATAAGATATGTGTTTATATGGATGAATTACTGTTATTACTGATGAACTACTTTTTTATACAGATGAACTACTGGTTATATGAATGAATTACAGTTTATACGAATAGAAATGAATTGCCATAACGTTTTGTGAATTACATGGTATTCATGTTATTTGATGAATTAAATATAAAATGAAGTTATATGTACTTGAGATTGAATATTTATTGTTTTCACCTATGGTGACTTGATGATTACATCGATATAATGATACTAATCTATTGATGATTTTATATGCTTATGCATTAGGCAAATTCGGTTGGATTGTATTGAAATGGTAATATAGGTTATAATGACGTACAAACAAATGTTATATGTGAATCGAGATATAAGTGGTTTAACCACATATATGCCCATTACTGTGCAAAATATAGAATATTCGATGTTATTTTCATGGTTCAACGGGGAAGATAACGGTACGAGAATTGAAATGATGATATGAATCAGTTCAGGTATATGTGACACGCTCGACAAGTAAGTAATATTTAAAAATTTCATATGATACGTAAGTGAAAACCAATGGATACATACAGGAATTACCAGGTTGATACTGTAATACGTGTTGATTTCGATAGAGCTGATTTATATGTCCTTATGTTTATCTAATTTTGAATTAATCGTCAAATTGTATATAGTACATACTAGTCATACGAACTTACTAAGCTTATTAGCTTACTCTATTTATTTTCTGTATTTTACAGTGATTTGAAAGCTCGTTCGGGTTGGAAGTCATCGAAGATTTCATCACACTATCTAGGAGTTGAATTGGTATTTTTGAACTCTTTGAAATTGGTAATATGGCATGTATAGGCTAGTTGATTATATGAGATGTATAAGTTATTTTAACTATTGAAGCTTATATGTATTGATGTGTTTAAGCTATGTCATTTGGCTTAACTTGGTTAAATATTGGGTTATGTTTATGTGTACTAGATATGGCATGTTTTGGTAAGTAGTTGATGGAATGAGGATATGCAAATGGTATGGATATGTGATGGAAATATGAATCGAAAATATTTGAATGATAATTGGTATTTGGATGTTTAGGTTGAATTATTGAATAGGTTATATGTGTATATTGACTAATGAATCATATTGGTTTGGTATGTGTTTGAATGCACAAATGGAATTGATTTGAGTATATAAATGTTTGGTTTTGTAATGGCATATAATGTGTATTTTAAATGGTTGTTTTGATTGCCAAATTGAATAAAAGTATGGTGTTATATGTGAGCTTAGGTGATTGAAGTTTTGGTGAGGAAAAGTGGCTTAAAACAAGCCTATTTCTCATCTATACGGTTGAGCACACGGGCGTGTGACTTGACCGTGTGTTTGTTAAAGCTTAGTTAAAATAAGTCAATGAGTTACATGGCCTAGACACACGGGCGTGTCTATTGACCGTGTGTGGCACACGGGCTGAGACACAGGAGTGTGGTCGGCCGTGTGACCTAAGTCAGTATGTATGCCCTGTTTCTACACGGTCTATGACACGGGCGTGTCTGGTGGCCGTGTGAGGCACACTGCCTAGGCACACGAGCGTGTGACCTCTGTATTCAAGAAAATTTTCTAAGTTTCCCAAAGTTTTCAAATGTTATCAATTTAATCCGAAATGCATGTTTTAAGTTATTTATGCTCGACTTAAGCATGTTACAAGTGTAAATGAATGATTTTGATTGAAATGAGTTTATCTAATGACAAATGAATTTTCTGAATTATGTTGTAAGTCCATTAATGCCTCGTAACCTATTCCGACGACGGATACGGGTTAGGAGTGTTACAGGGAAACCATTCACATTTTAATTTATAAGTTTACACTTTTTTACTCTTATTTTCAATATGGGATTCTCAATATGAACAATTATGTTTTGTTACACTAATTTCACATACATTCAACATTTCATAATACAAATTTATAAAAGCGCCATAAGCTACCCATTATTCCATTATTGTAATCTACCATTATACTTTATATCCCATAAAAGGTTCCATTTTCCAAATTATTATTATACTAATTAAAGCATTAATACCTTTTTTTCACAATTGTACACCAAAACATATAATAACATATTTAATCTCATAGCTTACTCTTCTCTTTACAAATTTATTAACTTTATTAAAAGTTTTCATTTCTCATGGTTCAAATCAATTTGTAACTCAATACTTATCAAAATACAATAAGACTCAATATGTACATTTTAATCCAAGACCATGGCATATTCATATTTGTTTCTATTTTCATTTCCATTAAGCTATTTAATTTAATATTGATTGTTAATATTTAATCTAATTTAACATTATTATCAATTTTCATTCAAATAAGGTAAACGACTGATATGCATTTCAGAAAGAATAAGGTTTATCAAAAAGTCACGATCAGATATAAGAAGAATCGCATATGTTAGGGTATAAACCTTAATATTACCTTTAAAACTAGTTACCCAATTGATTCGAGTAAATATGGGGTTGGTTTCAAAAATAAAGAAAGAAAAAACCTCGAGACAAGGCTATTAATTGCCAAGCTTTGTTATTGAAGAAAAAGAGTAGTTTCATTTTTCACACAGCTGGGCTGAAGCCAACCAAGTATGGGTAAAGAGCGAGATCCCATGGCTGAAATCATGGACTTAATAAAGCTATGTTTACTTCCACCTGTAGCATAAGGTTCTAAGAGCAGATTATGTACGAAGAAATGAAGAGAACCAGTGCCAAAGTGGACAGATGCGAGATATATCTGAGAAAACAGCAGATCCTAATATGGGTTTTCATAGACATTTTACTACAATGACTTCTTTGGTACTTCTTTTAGAGCCTAATTATCATATATCCATAATTTTCTTTTTACACATTATTAATAATTCTTGTATAAATTTCAAAACAATTCAATGCTTGTATGGTTAATAGACTTGGCTGAGAACACTTGAAAAAAAAAACATAGATATACAAGTGTCCATAAACAGACACAATGCAAAGTAAAAACTGAATAGAATTCTGATGAATATAAAATCTGGGGAAGTTATAACTAACAATTTAAAAGTATATTTGCAGCAGCATGCCATCATCGGAGTATTTGACTGCCATAGTCTGTATTGAACTTCTCGTAGCGATGAGCATGTAAATGTGCCGATGGTCTGGTGTTCCTCAAAGCAGTTTCTATATCATCAGACGTAACTGGCCCAACATTCGGCAGCTCTGCAAACCACAAACTAGTTTTTGAGTTCATTATGTCATCTATATAAAAATGAAGCATGTTAAAAGCTGCAGGCAGAACAAGGAAATAAGAAAATAGAACACGTCCCGCCTAAAAGGATTCTTTCCTTCCAGAGTTTGTTCTTGTCTTCCATTCAAATGTCTTCTTCCAGCCAAATTGATAAGCAGATGGCAAGATTTTGAATTGAAATTAGGGCAAGACCAGATGATGTTGGCCTTATAACTACCAAGAAAACCTTAAAAAATTATTTAGCTTAACATGATTTGATTTATTTATCCTGGTTCCTAGGATATGCACAAAATTATTTATGCTAACAAAAGCTAGTAGCACTTTATGGTGGTAGTTGATAGTCAGAGATAACAGTTCTGGAGTTTGCCAAACCAGACCTATAACTAAAGAAACAGAGAAAAGAAAGGAAAATTACAAAAATAAACTGATGAATGTGAATTGACACCTAAGGAGTTAAGTGTTAAGCCACCTAAAAAATTGAACTCCTATTTAGGGAAAATTTTGATTTTGCAAAGCTCATTATCAAGTTTATACATCCTTTAATTCAAGTATTAGAAAGCACATACCATCCTCAGGCACTACTTCCTGGTTATCTTCAAGGACAGCCATTAGGCGTCTCAAAGGCTGCATGGCTGCTTCTTTGCAAAGTAATCGAATATCTGAACCTGAGTAACCTTCTGATCTTTCCACTAATATATCATAAGGAAGAGCCTCCTCACCATGCTGTTGGGGCAGAAGCTCTTCAAACATCGCTTTTCTTGCTTCAGGCTCTGGGAGAGGAACAAGGATCTTATTTTATGTGGTTAAAGGCAAACCACTAACTAATAGCAAGTCTAGAACTTCAAAAGATATTTATTTCATTAATTGTGTAAAAGATGCTATCAAATATAATTGCAAGTATCAAGCACTAGAGCATTACGAAACTGAATAGTTTAGAGACAGCATAAACACTGTGACCTGATTTACATCACAATGTAATCATGTTGGAAAGAAATTTAGAGCAGTTAGTTAGTTTCTAGGCTTCAATCGCATCCTGGTTTTTTGAGTAAATTTCTGTCCAGCCAGAATTCAAATGTGTATATTATAATCTTTTAAACTAATTGTTAATAATGTTTGAAAAGATTCAAGGTAAATTTAAATGTCAATGGATACTCGCTTCTCAAGACGACGGAGCATGGCAGCATCCAATTCCCAGGGGAGGTTTGTTGCTGCCAGAACAAACACAAGCTCATCTGACCGTGTCAAACCATCCATCTGCAATGTAATTCTACTTATCAGTAGCAAATAAACATGATTTATTTTCTAAATCACTATAAACAGCATGTATGAGTTAAGTACTTTATTTTCTAATTATTGCAAATAATAAATGCAAAAAACAATGCACCACTAGATCTGCTGCAGAGTCTGTTTAAGATGCTAACCATGCTCAAGGTTAAAATCACTTGCACGGAAGAAAACAATGCACCGCTTGATTCTAAAGTGAAAGAATGAGGAAAAATAAACAAGTGATGGTGATTACCACCAAGTTTGTTTAAAACAATGCTCAGCAATGCTAAGTACACTTGTACATGGGCCAGGCTAGGCTGCGGCCCAGATTTTTTTCCTTCCTTTACCCAAACTCAGGAGAGACCCAGGCCGGCCTAAGGGCCCTATTCACCATGTAGAAAATAATATGATAAAAATTAGTTTTATATTAATACTTAAAAATTTATAATGAAATTTGAATAAAAGGATTTTAATCTTAAATAACAATTCAGATCAGGGCAGCCTGCATTCATTGTACAAGGCCCAGCTCGTCTAAGTAGGTAGCCCAGCCTTTGGACAAGTCTAGCTACAAGGTATATAATCAATAGGAATAAATTATCAATCCAAGTTTTAATTTAATCACTCACATGCAACCACACAGCATATTTATATCCAAAAGAATAAGGACACATTTTTTGTGAAACATAACCTGTATAAATATCTGTCAAAAAAAAAACCTGTATAAGTAGCTCAGTTTTCAAACGCCTACTGGCTTCATGCTCGCTGCGTCCTTCACCACCACGCTGACTTATAATGGCATCAATTTCATCAAGAAAAATGGTAGACGGTGCATGGTGTCTTGCTAGGTCAAATAGTACTTTTATTAACTTCTCAGAATCACCTGAAATGTTATGAACTCCGCAGTTAGATAAGTGTGTTATTTCAGGTAACTATAAAAGTTATAGGGTCCAGCCCTAGTAAGACCTTTGGTTATATCGATATTGTGATCCATATAGCTAGTCAAAGAACTTTATCAAAGATGACTCTTCTTTTTGTGCCAAGTAAAAAAAAACTTTTATACCCACACAACCGTAAACACAGCACATTTGACATTCCCACAATCCAATTAAAGAATAATGCTTATCCTGTAAGGTTCCCCTTTGACTAGATTTTGGTAAGGAAAAACAAAATATTAGGAGAGAAAAAGAATAGTCCCTCATTTAGTAGATAAATATCTAAGAATCTACATCTAAAACTCCTACCATTCTTATCATTAAAAAATTTAGGCTGTCATTAGAACTAAGGATTAATCAGAAAATATAATTGGACAGTCAAAGATACATCTATGTATTTTCCAATAATATCTTCCATTCTCCATTTTAGAGACAATTCTTCATAACTTTCATACATACCTAGGACCAACTCCCTCAACAAATCAAAGAAGATATTGGAAAAATGTGTTTAACATACCACGCCATTTGCTGACAACAGATGATGCTGAAATATTGAAAAATGTGGTCTTGCATTCTGTTGCTACAGCCTTTGCCAGCATTGTCTGCAACCAAAATGGTAATTCAAATAGAAAATAGCATCAATGATAAAGAAAAAGAATAGCACTACCACGATATGTTAAATCATTCGCCATGATGCATAAATTTTTCCTCTAGTGTTGAGGAGATTGACCTATGAAAAAAAAAAATTTCTTTTGCACAAGGGTTTCCATAGGGGAAGGGGAACGCAAGCATTGGGAGTAAAGCCCACTAGGTTCATCAGTCTAAAATGTACTATGTGATTATGAAAGTCATGTTTTCCTCATAATAACCAAACATCTTGCATATCTAGAACAAATGAATCGCATGGACAAGATCAATCTATTGGAAGCAACAGAACCAAATGTACACCTTTCCCGTCCCCGGGGGGCCAAAAAGGAGAATACCCTTCCATGGTGAAAGAAGACCAGTAAAGTACCTACAAGATATCAAATAAACTGAAATGAAACCCTCAAATTCCTACATAACATGTTATTGAATGTTTCATAACATTTTACTAAACCAAGTTAACAAAATAAAATGTTGAGGCGATTATGTGAGCAGTGGCTCATGCAGTGGCCACTGCGCCTAGCACTACGATAGGCAACATGACATTTTGGAGTTGACAATCTTTGGGAATAAAATTCTCAAGCTGAGAATCTTGCTGATGTTGTGGAAGTATGAGTCCTATGAAGAACGATCCATTTGAAGCAACATAGCTTCAAAATTGGGTCGAATCGAATCAAAGCAATTGGATCCCATGAAATAAAGAGATTGGATCAAGACTGCATTGAAGACTTATCTCCAACATTCCTACATTAACTTAGACTTTATTATTATATTGTGTATTCTATTTTAGCTACAGTTTGTTAGAGGGATTGATTGTAATTGATCTAATATGCTCGCAAGTCTCAGACTTTTATATATTTGAAGAGATTTGTATAGGTTTTGTATCAAGTGTTTTTATCACTTATCTATTCTTTGAGGAGAAATATGAGAGAGCATTGAGAGTGTAAACAAGTTAATTGTTTGGTTTACTACCCAAGTTTTCCCATGGTTTTCAGAGGAAAACTTAAAAGGTGAAATCTAGATTTTTTAGTACCAGAGTGAGGTTGCTATATTAGGATCTGATAGGACTTAAATCACTTGTTATATTGAGTTTAAAAACAGGATGTGATATGACTTAAATCACCTGTTGTATTGAGTTTAAAGATAGTAGACTATCTCACTGAGCTAAGCTCTGTAGATGTAGAGAAACCGAACTACATAAAGAACTTATGTGTTTTTCTTTCTTTATCCGTGTTGCAGTGCTATTGTTCCTGGAAAAAAATTTATGTTGTTCGAAAAGTCTTTTGACAATATAAAGATTATTTCTTTGTATATAAATGACATTATTTGTATCATTCAAGTTTATAGTTATTTTTCACTTTTAAAAAAAATTATAGTTATTTTTATTAGGATTTTTTCAATCAAAAATGTTGGCGGTATTTTTATCCTGGCACCCTCAAGACGAAGGTTCTGGTTTTGCCCCTGCAGTTATCTTTTTCAAGGAATTGTGGAATACCATGCTCAAAGTCCATGGTCTATGTCATAGCAATACTTACTTGGGATATTTTATAGGCATAACAACTGCCTCTTTAAGTAAGCGTTTGGCATCCTCTAATCCCTTGATGCTTTCCCACTTAACATCTGGATTCCCTCGAACAATGTCCCTAAGAAGGATATGATGGTAGACAAAAATTTCCAGCTAAAATGTTAAAGAATATACTACCCAAGCATTCAAACTCTCCTAATGCAAGCATTTCTGTCACCAATGAAGTAATTGATATTTTAATAATTACCTACTTAAACTCTCTCCTAATGAACGCATTTCTGCAGATTCAAAAGCAGGAAGAAGAGACCTTTGCCTGTAAAAGAAAGAGAAAAGAACATCAAAATCTTCATTTCCTAAAAAGCTGGAGAATCCTAGAACTGATCCTAGCGGTCAATGTGGCGAATGTGCATATAAAAGCCTATGTTCTAAGTGTACAGGAGAAATACATTAAGATCACGAATCAGAGAAATGAATGAACATACGGTCTCGAATCAAATCCATTAGACACCGCGCCATTTGAGTGCACCGAGTGTGTACCCTGAAATCGAAACAAAACAACAATAAATCATTCCAATCAAGAAACATGCAAAACGCCTCAAGAAAAACAGAAAATTAAGACCGCAAAAGTACCTGGTTCCGGTACTGCTCGTAGATAGCCATATCAGAAGTGTTCCTGACAGGGTGGTTTTCTTTTGAAGTCACGTTCGAATTAGTGCCATTGGAGTCGAGCTCATCAGCAGTTTGACCATTTTGCGGCTCAGGCAATCTCTTCCTCCCAAACTTGGCATCATAAAATAGTTTAAAATCCTATGGAATAATAACATAATTGCTTAAAGAAAATGCTTAGAACTCTTTTTCTTTCCCTTTTCCTTCACATTTCTTCACAGTTGGATCAAAATTTAAGAGTTAGATAAAAAAATTCAATGCAATGCAATCCAAGCTAATAAATGAGTAAAATAAGAAAAATAGTCAATCGAAGTAAGTCAAGTAGCTTCATACAGTTCAATTGACCAAAGGGAAATCAGGAAGAAAACGACGGTTTGACAACCAAACAGAAAATGAAAAGGAAAAGAAAAACAAAGAAAGAAAGAAAGAGAAAAGAAAAAGAGAGTACCAGAAAAGACCATCGAGTGAGAGAAGGTTCATCAGCCATTAATGGATTAAAATTAAAATCAGATTTTCTTTGGTGGAGAAAAGAAGAAAAGAGAGATTATAATTCAGATTTCTCTTTCTCTTTATTCTCCTCACTCTCTATGTTAGTTGAAATGAACAGAAAAGAGAAGAGCAGAGCATGTGCTTTAAAACCTGAGAAAATGGGATTTTATTTTATTTTTGTTTTTCCCAAAAGTTTGCTTTGCTGGCTGTCCTATTATCAGCCACCCTTACATTTAATAAAAAATTATAATTAATTATACATTCAAAACTTATCAGGAATATTCTTTTATAATAATATTTGTTATTTTATAAAGAGTTAAATATTAAAATTATATTTAAATTTTGATCTAATGTTATTAAGCAAACTAAATTTTAATTATACCGCAGTAGTTCCAAACACAACTTGTACCGCACCATTAGTGCATAACTTAATTCAATTCTTCGGTGTACCGCACCATTAGTGCATAACTTAATTCAATTCTCCAGTATAGGAATGAATGGTCTCGGCGGTTGTTGTCTAGATATATCCTTCCTATGAAAGGAAGCAAATTGTTTTACCTAGGTGTATGAATTTTTAACAATGTCATTTGCTTTCCAAGGAACACCTTGGAAGATGAAAAGATTCTAATTTTTCCATATTCTCCAGGCAATCAAACCAAAAAGGCTCGACCAAACAACATTGTCCTTAACTAGTTTAAAAGGACTGAGTAAATTGAACTTAACCCAATCATGATGATTACCTGCAAAGAACTACCTGCATAGCTCATTTGGCAAAATTTGCATCCAAGTTTCCTTAGCTATAGGACAATATTTGATGGCATGTAAGATATCCTCAAATTGATATACACACAGCTCATAAGAACTATCATACCCTATGCCCCGCTTAACTCATTCCACATTAGTAAGTAGGCATTGTTTCAAAACAAGCCATAAGAAAAATCTAACTCTCTAAGGACATTGAAATTTCCAAAAAAACATTCCATTTCGCATTCCTTAAGCTATTCGATCTTTCTCGTAAACTCTAGTAAGCACTCTTAAGGGAAAAAAATAGTTAAAGTTTAAGCCCAAATAATCCTGTCATGACCCATAAAGATGTGTGGCGGGGGAATACTCACGATACACCTAATGATGTCCTCTAGTAGCCAAATACGAAATAACTCCAAATTCTAAGTTCCTTCCTCAGTAATCATCTCACTAAGCAAATAGTCTTGATTGATATTAGCATAAGACGGAACCTGATGGATTAGAGGTCCCACATCTAGAATCCACAGATCCTTCCAACAACGAATATGATTCCCATTTCCCATAGACCAAAGCAAATTCTCTTGGAGTAGAGGCCAAACCTTAAAGAGTGCCCTCCAAAGGAAAAAACATCATCCTCGTGAAATATCTTCTGGCATCTCCTCTTTCATTTCATACTTGGACCTAAGAACACAAAATCATAAAGCATCCATTTTTTAGACTAGATTATACTTCAGTTTCATCATAAAAGAGGTATTTTAGTCCCTCAACTGTCAAAAGCCAAGGCCACCATATGATCTAGGCTGACAAATAGCCTAATAACCAACCAAATACATCTTTGGTTGATCCTCAAAGGACTCCTCAAATAAATTGTCGAACAATACTTTTAATCTCATCATACAATCCTTTAAGGATCATCATGGATTGCATGAAGTAATTAGGAATTGACAACAAGATCGTCTATGCAAGAGTAGCTCTACCAGCTATAGAGAGTTTCCTAGCATCCAATCTGTTTAGCTTGTTACAAACCTTATCAACAACGAAATGCAAGGTACTATTTGAAATCCTATCATCGAGAAAAGGCACCCCTTAGATAAATACCAAGATTCTGAACCTTATGAAAACCAAGAATTCCACTCAACTACTCTTCAATTCCATCATCTATACTTTTGGAAAAGTAAATATTAGTTTCCCGAGCATTAACCCCGGTGCCTAAAGTATGCACAAAACCTCTCTAACAAATCTTTAAGAAGCAAAGTTTGTTGAATATTTGCATGACCAAAGATAACAAGATCGTCTACAAAGAAAGGATATGAAAGAGAATGACCAAACCTTGATAAGCAGATAGGTCGCTAATGACCTTTATCTATAGCATGAAGAATGTTATGTCCGAGCCACTCCATACACAGAACAAACAGATATAGTGATAAAGGGCACCCCTATTGAATACCTCTCCCAAGTTTGAACTTCTACGTAGGGATCTCATTCCACAACACCTACATAGTAGAATTCATGATAGCAAACATAATAACATTTATAAGCATATTAGGAATACTTACAGCCCTAAGAGAGGCTTTAATAAACTCCCAACAAACTTTATTGTAGGCTTTTTTAAGGTCAATTTTGATTATCATTCAATTTTTATTCTTATGTTTACATTTCATTTAGTGAATAACCTCTTGAGTAATGAGGATGTTGTCAGTGATATTTCGACCCGCAATAAAGCTCGCCTATTCTTGTCTAATGATCTTAAGGAACAAATTTAAACTGGTTAGCAATAACCTTTATCACCAACTTATACATCATTGAGCACATGCTGATGGAGTGAAATTGTGTCAAATTCTCAAGGTTAGGAACCTTAGGAATGAGGACTACCAATATATTATTAAAATCAAGCTCAATACATTTTTCAAAAAAAATTGATTTAACCTATTTATAATTCGTTGTTCCAACTAAATCCCACTGATTCTGAAAGAAGTGAGTTTAAAAACCATCACTCCTCGGTGCCTTCAAAGGAGACATATCAAACAAAGAAATTTTAATTTCATCATTATACACCTTCTTTCCAAGAAATTGAATATCACCATGCTCAAAAGTTGGAAAAGCACTAGGAGGTAAATCACTCATAGGCTCAGGTTGCTCACCATACAACTTTTGAAAGAAACTAATTGCTTCAAGTTGAAGGGCTTCAGCGTCATAGATCCATTCACCACTATCATTTTTAAAGCAATAATATGGTTCTGTTTCCTCCTTTGTAAATGTAACACCCCTAGCCCATATCCGACGCCGGGACAGGGTTCAAGGTGTTACCTTTCTTGACTCAACCAACTATAAAAAACCGGGCCATAAAAAATTTCAAACAATTTAAAAACTTCTCTTTTCACATGCAATCTATCTCATATACGGACTTACGAGGCCCAAATCATACATCTAAGGTGGTTCAGAACCCAACCGAGAACTCATGAAAAACTTAAAAAAGTTTCATGCATCAAGACTCCACACGCTCATATGGATATAAAACACACGGCCGTGTACTAGGGACACGTCCATATCCTGAACCCGTGTCTTAAAACCTGGGTATTCAACCAAAACCATACGGCCCAAGCACACACTCGTGCCCTAAAATCGTGTCCTTCGCACGGCTGAGACACACGGCCGTGTCTCTTGCCCGTGTACTAATAGCATGTATATTGACTTTATGGCACGGCCTGGACACACGTCCGTGTGGCTTGCCCGTGTACTAAAATGACTTTAAAGTTTTAAGTGCAGGAGACGCACGGCCACAACACACATCCATGGGCGTGAGCCGTGTGTCACATACGGCCTAGACATACGCCCGTGTGTCTTACCCGTGTGGACAAACTAGGCTATTTTTCAAGCCATTTTGTCACCCATTTTGCACAACCTACACAAGATCATGTCAATATACAAATTTCACCCCAAAAGACACTAATTCATCCCAAGAAAGAACATCATATGCATTAATCAAAATGAATAATAGCCACTATTCCAGGCTTGATACAAAGTGAAGGGCTTTTGAATTGAGCCAAAATACATGAATAATTCTCTTAATACAACATCCTAGTCTAGCCCCATACATGTCACCTTCAAAAATATAAATCAAACTATACCGAGTGCTACAGCTGATAATGTGATTGATATCTCTGAATTTAAGGGATCCTTAAGCTAGCTTGGTGACACTGGAAGAAAAATGAAAGGAAAGGGAGTAAGTATAAAGCTTAGTAAGTTGCATATAAATAACTATACAACAATCTCACTATTTACCATCATACTTATAGCTCAAAGGTAAACATAACTTAACTTACTCATTATCATCTACTCGAGTCTCATTTTCTAAATTAAGCTCGTTACTCATGCTTATCATATAGGTACCTGTAACACTCACAACATGATCATCCTTTCTTTATCAAAATTGAACTATAACTTTCACCATTGAACCATTGGAATACTACTGGATATTCCGTGAACCTTCAACATGGGATATATTACCGATGCCATGTCCTAGACATGGTCTTACACTGGCTCTCATATATGCGTGCTGATGCATATCCAAGTCATGTCTTACACTAGCACAACTCCTAGCCGATGCTTGTCCCAGACACGTCTTACAATGGCTATCTCTGTTGAGGCCGATGCATGTCCTAGACATGTCTTACTCTAGTGCTCATCTCTGTGCCGATGCCATGTCCCAGACATGGTCTTACACTGGTTCTCATAATATGGCCAAAGCATGTCTCAAACATGTCTTGCACTGGCGCACAAATCACTCAATGTCTTGGCACAAATATCCAGTTCATATCCTGAGGTTTCAACGAGATATTTCTACTATCTCAATATTACAAGGCATTCTCAATTTATAACTTAACAACTCGTACAATATCAATTCAATGATACAATATCAATTCAATGACAATATGAATACAAGTATTAACAGTGTAGTTGTATTATTTACATACAACTTACCTTGGTTTACAAAAAATACTTAACTAGTCGGCTTATTCAAATTGCTTGGCTTTTCCCCGGTCTAGGCTCAGTTTTGGAAAATCTTGATCTATAATAATAATATACATCCATTTAGTCACTAAACACAATTAGGCATTCATAAATTCACAATTTTAGTAAAATGACCATTTTGCCCCTAGGCCTTGACAAAATGACCATTTTACCCCTATGCCCGAAAATTTATTTTTATCAAATTTCCTCGTATTTCAAGCCTAGATAAACTATTTTTACTACTAGAGCAATCCAAAATTCTCACTATTTCACACACTTACCACATATTTTGCAACTTATGCAAAATAGCCCCTTTAAGTGTTTTCATGCTAACACCTTTCACAAAAGTTGTTTATAACACAACTAGTACTCATATTCTTCCATAAAAACTCAGCATATATCACAAATACATCCATGGCAAAATTCTAAACTCTTGACCATTTTGTAAAATATCACCCTCATTTAAAAGTTCATGCTTCAAGGGTCTCAAAAATGTGAAAATCTTGAAGAAAACTCATTAAAATCACTTACTTATGAGTGCTTTAAGTTGCTGAATATTTTTTAGCTTTCAAACCTCTCCTATGGCTGGTAAAAATCGGTAGAGAAGAAGAAAATAAAGAAGAAATAGCCTTTGTTTTGTTTAATATAAAACTAGTCAAAATTGATGACCTAATCCTCACCTAATTTTGACCTTCTCTCCAATTTGTCTCCCCATGGCCGGCCAAGCCATTTCAATAGGGTCTATTTGCCCTTTAAAGACCCCAAATTTTAGTTCTCTAGATATTTAACACATTTGGGTACTAAAATGCAACTTTTGCCTTTATGCGATTTAGTCCTTTTATCGCAATCGGGCTTGAAAACATTAAAATTAACTCACCAAATTTTTCATGCACTAATACAATCGTACCATAACTTCATAAAAATAATAAAAATAAATTTTTTATCTTCGGATTTGTGGTCCCGAGACCATTGTTCTGACTAATCCCTAAATTGGGTTATTACAGTAAAGTACGACAATGAAAAAATATTCAGGTCACCCAGATTTAGCCATTCACATCGAGACTTTTACTTCCACAAAATCTCCTCATGATAGAGAACTATCCAATTCATCACGAACTTCCATTTCAGACTAAAAGAGCCTACTAGAGTCAGAAAACCCCATCATTCTTTGAATACTTGAAAGCTTATTCAACATATGCCGTTTGCAAGTTCTAATGTGCCTGTAAATAGTTCGATTCCACTCCTTTAACCCTAAGGAAAAATTAAAAAGGGAGTATATCAAATTACCATTTAAACCCCTACTTTCTTTTACCAAACTTCAAAAAAGACAGATGTTCCAGCCATTTAGCTAAAAATCTAAAAGGTCGCAGTTTTTTTTTAAAATTCCATCCTCAGGTTTCAAGGAAAAGAAAAGCAATGTATGGTTAGCTTAAGCCTTGGAAGGTGGGTGACCAAATTACTAAAAAACTTATTTATTCAAGCATCATTCCCGACAGCTTTGTCAAGCCTCTCAAACCCCCGTCCTACACTAAGTGAACTGAGGGCATCTAAAACCCAAATCATGTAAGGCAGTAGAATTCATTAAGTCACCAAAAAGAGAACACCTCATTCTATTAATTCGTCCCCTCTTATTCTCGCTAGCAGAAAGGATGAAGTTAAAATCTCCAGTAGCAAGCCAAGCGACATCCCCAATTAGAATAGTAACCTTAAGCCCTTCCCAAAGAAATTTTCGTTTTTGCCTGTCAGGACTACCATATACAAAAGTAATAAAAATGGGTTGTCGAATAATATGATCTATGATCCGAATAAGAATAAATTGGGGGTGGGTATAGATTACCTCAACCAGAACCGAGTCTTTCTAGCCAACCCAAATTCCTCCGGAGAAACCAATAACTTCCACACAATGAGAAAATTTAAAGCCCAACTTAGCAATAATATTGTATGCTTTTGTACCATTAACTCTTGTTTCTAACAAACTGACGATATTTGACTTATCTTCCACATTATACTCTCAAAATAAGTGAGGAAATTTTAATTTGGCACAACCTTGACAATTTCACGAAAGCATTGACAAATTCATAATAAAATGCAAAGACAAAGAGAAAAGATTAACCTTTATTGTTTAGCAGAGACTGACCTTTCCAAACCGTTCCCATTCCTTAGTGAGGTACCCGTGTCATCAACAACATCAATTTAGGAACTAATAAGTTCAACCATAGAATCCATAGCATCTGATATATGAGTACGTGAATTGCCAATATCTTTGAATCTATTCCCTACGACCCTAAATAGTCATGTTACAAATCTTGCCATTTCTATTCGAGTCAGCTTTTCCACTATTTCCACATCCCTTACTAACATGGATAACCTTCATTGTTTCAACAGAACTGTTTCCCTTCAATACTCTTTCTCTAAATGAAGCCAAATTTTCTTTAAAATAAATGGTCGAATGTCTACTAGAATCAATAACTCCATCTTTCAATGAAACCTCTATCCCAACCGAACCAACAAAAATAAGATTGATAAAGGTTGTTCAATTAGGGACTTGCTTTGTCAAATTTTACATACTATCACTGCAATCTACATCTGCATGTATATTGGGATTAGACGCTTTAAAAGTGGAATTAGAGACTACAAGCTTAAACTCCTTCTGGGCCTTACCAATTGATCCACTTTATTACTAACCAAATAAGGAAGAGAGGGGTTAATGGATAATTTGCCCAACCCTTTATCCTATTGGATTTCCATGTCCAAACATGGGCTAGGGATGTCCAAAGGAGAATTTTCATACTTTGGCCCAAATTTCCTACCAAAGTCCAAATATATTGCTTTATCCTTTTTATTACCAGACGGGCCCACAGAATCATAACCTTATCCAACTAAATTTCCATAAGAGGCTATTTTATACTTTGCCTTAGCTTTAAGAGAATCCATCGATGATTTATCACCTTCAGCTTCTAAGCCGTCGTCAACGTTATCTTCAGAAATAAAAGCTCAAAATCTGGAGCCATCTACTTCCAATCCCGATTTTTTAGCCTATTGACTATGAGTATCCTTTGGATTCTGTCCAGATTTACTTTCAACCACCATTCAAGGCCTGTATGCCACCGATTCCCTGATCGACTTCTCCTCAGCCACTATTGAATCTTCCACCACCGACTAGTTTGAAACAATGGGCATCTTTGGGCACGTATCTCTCATATGACCATACTGTTGGAAAAATAGGTTTGGAAAATGTAGCAGAAAATAAATTTAGGGAAAAACCAAAGTTTAAAAATTTTTCCCAAAATAAGATCTTGGTTGTGATATCTAAAGTAATAAACACTTAATCAAAATTGTACCTTTTTTATTTGTCTAGGATGAGCACTTTGATCGAGTAGTCTTCTCCGCTATCTTCAAGCTCACGTCTACCAAGTGTGGGCTCGCTTCGAATTAGAAAATTTTCACAAAAATTACCAATAGGGTAATTTTGTAATTTCTCTAAACTTTTGGGTCAAGTTGTAAATTAGAAAAATATATCTAGAAATTTTCTGGAATAATCTCTTCAGAGAATTTTCTCTCTACAACTTTCTCTTGAATTTAAGTGTGTGTAAATAATGACTTAAGACTCTCTTTATATAGGGAGAGTTTAGAGAGTTTGACTATAATTAAACTTAATCACTTTAATATTAATTTAATAAAATACTATTAAGATAAGTATTAAATTAAATTTAATATTAAACTATTAAAATAATATTATTTTTGGAATAATCAATCTGAAATCAAATTCTCTAGTAGAGTCCCAATAGCAAGGTAACTCTTCCACTGCTCAACCATCGACGAACAACCACCGCCCTCGCAACCTCCAGCACCGCCATATCTGGTGATGCAAGTGCAACACCCTTACGACCCTCGAGCCGGTTCGGCTGCTGCCAATTCGGTCTTGGTCAATGATGACCCAATTGATCCGGTCTAGCCACTAGTTGGACTGTCGGTCCGATTTCACATACCGAGTTCGATTCGATTAGTTTTTAGGTCTTAGTCTCGGTTTTGAGCTCCCAGACCCAATTTACGATCTCAGGTCCAATTTTCAAGTTCAATTACCCATTGGGCCAATTGTCTGACTTGAAAATTAACTTCTAAAAATATCATATTAGTTATAATTGATTTGATTAATTTAATTTTACTTGATCAAAATTAATTTTTCCAAAAATCACTTAGATTTTCCAAATTAATTTTTCAAGAAAATTCTTTAATCAAATTCTCTAGTTGAATATTATCACGACCACCTAATTTAATTCCACATTGAATAAATTTGACTCAATTAAATTATTCCCAAAGTCGTAGAATTTTCTTTTGATTCAAATGCAGTCTGATCGAGCTTTTATTGAGCTAGCAGATGGAGCAATTGAACATATAAAATTAGGCTCTAGTGATTGCAATTATGTCTAGAAGCATCATTCCGATAATTCGTAATTACTTAATCATGGAGTCAGTCCACAAGAAATACCATGATTGAAAACTCTTTATTGTATACTCTTTATGAAAGCAATTCATCCAACTACTTTGCCCAATGACCTCGTCATATGTGTGTTACCCTCATATAATATCCTTGATTCATTTGAGTTAAATCCGTTTACTCAATACAATCCTATTTTATCTCATTGTCACCATTTTGTCTTCTTAATGATTAATATGATCACTGTCAACAAATGACTGTGATAAATTGCTCGTTCGAGAACAAGCAACCTGTGGTCATGTTCCATATTTATCAATCCACACAATGCCAATGAGAGGATATCATTAACTCTTTAATTGAGCTATGAATTCAACTATTGCTAGTAAAGCAATGTCATACGCAAGTCATGTACCTAACATATCAGCTATGGGTTCAATCATCTTTAAAGCATAAGCTTCCACTTATATCAAAGCATATGAGTTGTATACGCATGGTCAGTGACTAACTCAAGATTTAAGTAAGTCACACCATGAACGTCACAAGTGAATTAATTCACAAACGAATTCAGAAGTAATTCATCTTGGGTCTAGTCCAATGTATCATTCTACCAATGAATACATCTATGTCTCTACTCGTGGATTCAACTACTCTGATAGCCAAGACTAGCCATCTCCCCAATTGGAATTGTAGATGACATAATAATCATTCTTAATATTTGAATCAAATGCTCACTTTGATTCTTTTACGGGATTACGGACTCATTTAGACTATTTTTATACTGAAGTAAGTCGTCTTTCTTACAATGTAAACTTTCTTTATAATGCCACTTATTTTCAGTTTGAACTTTAGATAATCAATGGGCTAATATTTGTTTGTCACAATTTCACTATGCATTCAGAATATAAAAGACATAAATAAAAAGACATAATAGTGAAATGTGAAATTAACTTTATTTATTTTTTCATCGTTTAAATAAATAGAAAAAAATTATATGTTTATTATAATATGCACACATTTCCCAACACATACCTCCCGCAACAAAAGTACAACACCAAAAGAGATTCAAACTCAACCCGCTAAATGTTTTCGTTGATCAGAACTTGGGGGACCAACGGTTTATGAAGGTTTACATGAACTGCCATTCGAGCAAATTTCCTTTTTGTTTTACTGTCAGTGTTAAAGTCTATTTTTGCAACTTTATCAATAGTTCCCTCAATCTCTTCAAGAATTTTGCATTTACACAAAAAGTCTGGGAGACCTGAGAGTCTAATCCATGCCTTCACAACACTCGGATAAAGCTGCATCGAGTTAAAGTCCATTATCTGAGGCTGCACTATAGGGTATTGCCCATAAATAATCCATGGTCTTTGAGAAAAGACTTTCTCATAATCATTATTATTCTGGAATTTCGTTAGGAAATATCTATTCTCTATGTCTATTAACTGAAACGGAGAGGAAGGTCGCCAAAGACTATTGATTCTGTTTTGCAAGGTTGTGTATTCGATGGGTCGTCCTAAGAGTTTGATTGTAACAGCCCATCCGGTGAAGTCTTTATTTATGGTTATTGTTTATTGTGCTAAGTTAGTTTTGAGTAAGTAAAGTATTAGTTGTAGCTAAGTATAAGATTCTGTGTATGCGTTGATTAGTGAATTCCGTGATTTGGCAAATCTGTGTTTTGGCAAATTCTATGCTTTTGGCGAGATTTGTGGTTTGGTGGATTCTTCTGTTGAGTATACTCCACTGCAAATGTTTTGGTGAAGTCATCAAATATTTAGTTTCATAGATTTATTTATTATTTTTCTAAGACTATTTAGTTAGCTCAATAAGAACTGGTTAGAATGGAACTAAGATACTGTAGTTAATAAGACTTAAATTATGATAAACACACTTAATCACGAAAATCAAGAATGTTAGTGGAATAATCTGATCCTTCCACTAAACCTTGTCTCTGTGCTTAAGTTTATGAGAATATCAGTGTCTTCACTAATAAACTTTTGCGTTTTCTTCGCATTCATCTTCTTCTTGATTTTCTCTACACTTTTTTTTAAAAGCTTAAGTCTAGAAACCTTATTGAAGTTGAGTTCGCTATATTCAACCAACTCTCACGTTGTTTTAGCTCTATGGTAAATACTGATGAACCCTAGGCTATTTTTATAATTATTTACGTGTTTTTAGCTCTGCATGCATAAGTGCTAGAATTGTATGTAAGGAAAGAAACTTATTGATTCTAGGTTATGTGTTAGCTTTTCTTGCATGTATGTTTGGGTTCAATGGAGTAATGATCTAATAAGTGTAATTATCCATATTTTAGCTCAATACACTATTAAAGGACCGAGTGACAAAGGTAAAGGTCCTACTTTATAGACTTTGTTGTATTCTAGTGAGTTCCTTCTTGCTTCCATGTGTGTAATATTCTTGCATTATATTTTGTGTAAGGTAAGTACTCAAGCTTTGCAAAAATGAAATCTGTGTATATGAAAAATAGATGTTCAAAGTTGTTAGTATGGGTTTATGATGTCTGTGTTAAAGTGTAAGAATCATTCTTCATGCTTAAGCTACTACATTCTACTTCTGACAAGATTGATATGGTTTTAATCGTGGAAATGTTGTTAAGGAAGTATATTCATGGCATTCCGTTTAATGAAATGTACATTGAACTAGCATATTGCGATACAAGAAAATGGTTGTGTAGCCTCTAGTAGGGAAAATGAATGTTGCGAACCAGATTGGCAAATCATAACAAATGATACAAACCAAAGGAATAAGAATGGATTGAATGATATGAATCTGACTATGGGTCTAGGTATGTGGCTAACATGATGAAGTTTTGTCTGAATGGTCATGTGGGCGTATTGTATAGGCCAAAGGAATAGTAAACTAACGTATTGTCTGTCTGTGAATAGTACTTTCCATCTGACGAATTGTATAATTGTGTTTGAACCTTGAAAGGATCTGCTCAAATAATTAATAACTATTATTATGCTTTCTTCTAGAACTCACTAAGTTCTTTTAAACTTACCTCGTTTCCCTTTTCCTTCTCAGGCTTACTGTTGAATGAAGGAAGACATTCTGTTAGACTATGCCAAAGGACATCTGCTGTTGTGAGACTTCTATTGTTTTGTATTATGCATGATGATGGGGGGTGATGTCTGATTGTATTTTTGGAAAGAAATTGTAATTATAACTCATGTTGAAGAATTATGACTCAATAAAGTTCCATTAAAATTTATTGAATGATTTAAAAGTATTTTTACCTAGGTTGATAAAATATATTACTGAAGTTCTATACGTCATTTGGCTTATACTTTATTTTCCATATTTTATTAAAGGTTTATTTCAAACACTATGGTTTTATAATGTTTACACTAGAAATAGTTTAAGATAATGAATTCTGAATAGTGACACGTCACATTCGGACCCTCCTAAAGGATCGAGTTTGGCATGTTACATTGATGACCATTGTGGTGGCCATGTCTTGAATCAACAGTTGATTAACTCTTTCAGAAAGTTTAATTGTGGAACTCTATTCACCATAGATCTCATGATATGCCTGTCCAACAATTCGATCTCTTCATCAACTCCAAAACCAGAATAAGCCATCGACGCCCTGGCTCCACCTACTAAACCACCCACAATTTTGTCTTTCCGAGAAAGTATTGACTTGGGTTCCAAATCCACAGCCATATCAATGGCCCCATCTATATTCGAGTCCTTGAATCTCACTTTTTTCGTTGATCGATCTTTAGAGAATTCAAAATTTTCACCACTCGCCATAAAACTAACTGAAGTATATTTAAAATTCTAAAAATTTCGTGTGTATTGTTATTCTTAAGACCATAAATTATAGTTTTTGGTAAATTTTCAACTATTGGTATTTGATCGATGGGTGATACCAACTCAAACAATCCTTTAGATAATAGTATAAATTTTAACTTCTAAGCTTAGTAACTTTTACTCCTTTGGTAACTAAATATAGATTTTTTAGATCTAACTAGTACCTAAATTTGAAATTTGTCACACGCATTGGTAATGTTATTAGAAAAGGATGACGTAGCACTGATTGCCAATAATATTACAAGATGTGGCAACATCATATTATGACATGTGATAAGTATTACCAAAAAATAAAAAATATAAATTTATAACAAGATATAAAAATTATTTCCTATCTAAAATCAACATAGACAAATGAGTATCTAAATTTTAAGAAACCTAAATGTCATTTTGTCCAAATTCATTTCGAATGCACTTTTTAGTAATTTTTAATTTTTCATAAAAAAATTAATTATGCCAATATCGAAATATAATAAAATCAATATTTTTTTTAATATCATATAAAATCAATATTAAATATGAATACTTCACAAAACTTCAAGCAATTAAAAAATCAATACATAATAATATATTTACTTAAATCTGTTGTCAAATTATGCTACTAGGCCTGTACTTTGAGTAAGTTATAAATTTAGTACTTATATTTTAATTTAGTCATTTTTAGTTCTTGTACTTTTAAATTTTTAAAATTTTAATTCTGACCAAATAACAACTATTAAATTCATTAAGTTATTTCTAAAATTTGATGGGTAAAACATATACATCAATTTAGGTTGCTAAAATTTTGAAGCACTTCCTCAGCTTGTTGTATACCCCATTTAAGAAAAAAAGAAAAAGAGAAGAATATTTATGTATTTGCGGCCCTAAAAAAATTAAGTTGTTCCACAATTTTTAACATCCTATCCAAATACAATAATATTTTATTTGTGCCCCCTTAAATTCTTTTAATCTTCTTTAAATGCCATAATTTTTTAGAATAAGGTAAATTTATATTTGGTCCTTTTTAAGTTTTACCCTTTAAAAATTTATAGTTTGGTATAATAAATTTAGTAATACTGTTGGTTTCATCTTAGCTTAGTTTTATTTATTTACCATTCCAATCAATCAAATACATATTGACATTGATTATTAAATCAATATTTTTATTTTTATGCTCATAGAAAAATTATTTTCCCTAGCCATATATCATCTTTTTATTTTCTTTTGTAACATCAAATAATTTTATGCATATTTTAACTATTTTAATTAGAATGATTTTTGACATTTTACATATGCAATATGAATGATAATATTTGAGAAAATATTTATTATAAGAAAATTTATATTACTTTGTAATTGCAAAATTCTAATGATATTGAAAATTCGTATAGTAGAAACATCTGCATTTTTCAATGCCCAACCCAACTTGTTTAATTTTCTTTTTGATGGAAAACAATTTTTTTAGTCTTTAAGATTTCTTTTACATTAATTTTTTTTTCAAAAGATATTTAATAACTAAAATAAGTAAAAATCTTTTCAAGTTAAAAAATAAATTTGAGTAAAGCTTATTGTAAAAGCCTATATTTTTCTATTTTAATATCTCAATTCTTATTAAATTATACTTTTAACTTTGTTTTATTATCACGTGTCATAATATGAAATTATCACGTAAGTGCCATATTATTAAATTCTAATGACATATAATAAAGATATCAAGATGTATGATGAGTTTGAAGTTAAATAATAAAAGTAGATACTAATTAAATACAAATTATCAAGTTAAAAGGACTAATATATATATATATATATATTGACCTACAAAAAGACAAAATAATTTCGTGTGGGAGAAATGGGAAGAGGGGGATGGAATTGTTTCCAACCCGTTCGTTATTGCGTGTTTTGAGTTACCTTCTATCATGTGAATATAGTGGTTTAGCTGGAAGTGGGAGGCACAATTCTCGTGTACCCTACGGAGCTATTTCAAAACATAGAAACAATATGTTTTTTAACTAAAATAAAAAATCATCTTATACCTTACAAAACTCTTTATTTCTTGTTAACCCATTCAATGTCTCCAAGGGCCGAAGCTTACTCAAATATTAAAATGTCACCTAAAATTTTAAACTAAAATTATATTTCCATCTTTCTTAAAATTTAAATTTAAATTATGCCTTCTCTAAAAATAAAAATTCTATAATTTAATCTTTTAAAAATTGTAAAATTTTACATTAATACAATAATGAAACTATATTTTTAACTCACCCAAAAATTTATAATTCAAATTCGCCCCTCCAAAAAAAAATTTCTAACTTCACTCATTATGAAAGGCTTTCAACGAAAATACATTCCAAGATAAATTATATCTCTTTAATATGCCTTTTATTATTCCCCACCAATATTATCTCTCTCATATAATAACTTGATAAATTTAAAAGTTAATAATGTGACTTGTAACACCCTAAACCTGGCCTAGAAGTTTAGATCGAATCTCAGAGGCTACATTTATCACCGAAGTGATCGTGAGAAAATTTTACAAAACAAGTCCTCCTAAATTTCATTTCCAAAAAATCTTTATTTCTTTACGAACCAAAAACATTTAATCCTTTAGCTTTCGAACAGAAGTATTATAGTTAAGTTTATTATATAAACAAAATAAAAACTTTAGAGCGATAAATTCCAAACAGAACCTGTACCACAATTTTTATAAAAACCTATATATTAAAACGATAAATCTAAACAAAAATTTAAAAGTTAACTGATAAATTGTTTTCAACCGAGACTGTCTGAGACCTCCTGTTACGGCTCAAATTTCAGTGGTGCCGGAATAGTGATGTGAGATCACTTAATCCAACATATGAGTTTAGATATTAGTAAGTAAAAGTTAAATGTGATTTTAGAAATATTTTTGAATTAGTGAAATTGTGAATTAAAGGAATTTTCTAGATAAAAATGAGGTATCGAGACCTCTAATTCATAAACCGAGTCATAAATATTTTTATAAATATTTATGGAATGTTACAAAGTTAGTATTAAAGTTTTTTTTAAGAGATTTTAACATTTCAGTAATTAATTGAAGAAAAAGGACTAAATTGAATAAAGTACAAAACTATAAAATATGATTAAATAGCTTAAGAGATCATTAAGGAAGGAGTTAAAAGGTAAATAGACCCAAATTAGGTGGGTTGGACGGCATGAGTGTGCAGGAAATGTAAAAAAATCAAGTGTGAACAAAGGGCAAAAGTGGAAATAGGGTAATATTTAATTGTAAAATATGATGTAGTTGGTAATTCTAGAGAATTCATCATTTTTCTTCATCTTCATTAGCTAAAAACACCATTAGAGAGCTTTTAAGAAGCTCGTTTTATATTTTACAACATATCAAGAAAACGAAGCGAATCGTGGAAAAGAGAAATTGCAAGAATAGTCCCTGAAATTTCTACGACTTTTGCAAACCAGCCCAGGTAAGTTCATATGGCAAAATTTAATGTTTTGTTATGAAAGTCTTATGATTTGCTAAGGTATATTATTGTAGATGAATACTATCAAATTGTAATAATTATGAAATAATATTTAAGTAAAAGTACAAATTAGTTGGAACAATGGATTTGATTCGTTCTATGACCATGATAAATTGACGGAAAAGATATGATATGTGCGTCCGTATAAGACCATAGCTGGGCTATGTGATCGGTGTGATGTAATAATGTGCTTCCATATAAGACCATATCCGAGATATGGCATCGGCATGATATGTGATCCGTGTAAGACCATGGATGGGCTATGGCTTCAGTGTGTGATATGTGACTATGTGTAAGTCCATGGTTTTACCATGACAATGTGATAATGAAGCACTCAATTCTATTAGTATTCCCTAATTTGACTACGAAAGTAAATGAAAAATAGGCCCAAGAGATCTAAAATTGGTGAATGTGACATTAAAATTGGTGAATAGTGACATTAAAATCAATCAAATGAGTTTATTAATGATTTTGTGATTTATAGGAAGGTTTAGTGGAATTAAATATTATATAATTGTGTGCAATATTCGGTAAGATTTATTTTTATGTGCCTATGAGTTTACTAAGCTTCAATAAGCTTACTTGTGTATGTTATTTGTTTTGTAGATTGACTTATATACATACAGAGGATTGGATCTACATCGAGGATCACACTATCCAGATTTATTCCGGTAGATTTTTTTTAAACAACTTTTTTATTTATATGGCATGTATAGGGGTTGATTTGATAATGTAATAGTATGAATGATTAAGAATTTAAAGTAAATTGAATGCGATGGTTGTGTTTGATAATGAAATATACATGTTTTGCTTGAAATAGTTGATTTGTTGGACTTTATTAGTGTATAAATATGATTTTATGCAGGAAAATATTAAGAGGGTGAGAAAAGCGGCCTTAAATGGCCTATTTTCATCCACACGGGTAGACACATGGGCGTGTGTCTTACACACAGCCTACCATATGGATATGTGATAAGGCCGTGTGTCTCCTACAATTTAAAAATGAGAAACAGAATGACCAGGTTTAGGAACAAGGCCTAGCCCACAGGCGTGTGGCTTGGCCGTGTGACACACACGGGCTTTCACATGGCTGTGTGATACAGTCGTGTGAAGTCTGCACTTAAAATGTGAAATTTAATTATCACACGGCCTAGTAACACGGGCGTGTGCTCAAGCCGTGTGACTCAAGTTTCTTCTTGAATGCAAGTCAAAGAGCTCCACGGGTTTGGGACATGGGCGTGTATGACCATACGACCTACCCACACTGGCGTGTCCCTATCCACACGGGCGTGTGGCCCTGTTTCATGATAAAACTTTTTTTAGTTTTCTAAAAGCTCTGAAAGTTCTTAGTTTGGTCCCGATCTATCTCCAACGTATATTTTGGGCCTCGTAGACCCGTATAAGGGATTTTAAACATGTGTTTGAATAATAGTTAATTTAGAATGAAGTTTTATGATATGGTTTTAGGTGTCTTTAATTGTATTTAAGTTTGGTAATACCTCATACCCTGTTCTGGCATAGAATACGGGTAAGGGGTGTTACATTTAGTGGTATCAGAGCCAGGTTTAGCTGATTCTCGAAATGTGTGTGATGTGTAGAGTGCTTAGAAATACATGCCATATAAATCTGTGATAGTGTAATGTGTATGATCCGATCTAATCCCTGTTTTTATTATAGATTATCTTCGAATTGAAAAGATGTCAAATAGACCAGAACATACTGAGAAAGAAGAAGTTAACAATAGAGTACAGACCTCTAAACAAGGAACAAGTAGTGAGCTTCCAATTTCCTTGAGGCGAGAATAAGAACTCAAAAATATGATTTATGGATTTATGAATCAGTGGTATAATGAGAATGTGCAAGAAAAAAAAAATCAAGCTCAGCAACCTCCTCCCCCTATTTTAACACCAGTAGTACCCCCGGTTGCTCCTCCACCCCCTCCAACAACGGAATCTAGTAAACGTTGTTTGAAAAGCTCAGAAAACATGGGGCTAAAGAATTTCGGGGAAGAACAGATGATGACCCCGTCAAAGCTAAGTATTGGTTGCAAAGTATAATGAGGGTTTTTAAACAAATGGCATGCTCACCAGATGATTACTTAATATGTGCTGTTCATTATTAAAAGAAGAAGCTTATAACTGGTGGGAAATAATTGAAGCCGTGGTACCGGCTAAGAAAATCACTTGGGAATTTTTCCAGAATGAATTTAAGAAGAAATATGTTGGTAGAAGATATTTGGATAAGAAGAAAAGAGAATTTCTCGACTTACGACAGGGAAATAGGTCAGTGGCGGAATATGAAAGAGAATTTGTTTATCTGAGCAAATATGCTCAAGATATTGTACCCACTGAGGAAGAAATGTGTATCAGATTCAAAGAAGGGCTTAATGATGAGATCAGAATGATGATAGGGGGTACTGAGATACAGGAATTCGTTGTTCTATTAGACCGTGCTCAGAAACTTGAAGAAGTATATAATAGAAAGATGTAACAAGATAGAAGGAGTAAAGAATCTTTCAAAAGAAGTGCATCTAAGTCGTTTTCAACTGTACCAGTGAAGAAATCTAAAGAGGAATTTAGTCAAGCCACTTCAGCACCAGAAAGATCGAGAAAGAATAGACCAAGACAATCTAATTTTAGGGCATCCGATAGACCTGCTATTAGCGTAGGTAGTGTGCAAAATACCCCAAGGCCTAAATGCCAACATTGTTGAACAAGTCACCCCGGTGAATGTAGAGGTAAGTTAGAGGCTTGTTATAAATGTGGGGCCACTGAACACTTTATTCGAGATTCTCCCCAACTACAAATAGAAGAAGTGGAACAGAAAGAGAAACAAAAAAACTCCTCAAAAAGGAAAACGTTCTGGTCAGAGTAGTGCTACAAAGGCAACTCGTTTTCGGGTATGAAAGATACTGCTAGTCGATCAGAAGCTAGGGCCCCTTTTTGTACCTGTGCCATTCGAGCAAGAGAAGAAATGACAGCTCGGGACATAATTGTTAGTACTTTTTATCTTTATGATGTTCTTGTGTATGCTTTAATAGACCCTGGGTCTAGACGTTCATATATTTGCACTATGTTAGCATCTGAAAAGAATTTATTTGTTGAGCCTACTAATTATGCAAGTTACAAATCCGTTAGTCCAAACTGTGGTAGTTAATTTAATATGTCGTAACTGTCCACTAAAAGTTAAGTGCTGTGATTTTCTTACTGATTTGATGTTGTTACCCTTCCGGGAATTTGATATTATTTTGGGTATAGACTGGTTAATGAAACATGATGCACTAGTGAATTGTCGAGAAAAACGAATCAATTTGAAACATCAGACAAGAGATATAATTTTGGTTGAGTCTGAAAATTTGGGTGATACTGTTAGAATGATTTTATCTTTTTCTGCTCAGAAATTATTACATAAAGGAAATGAGGCATATTTAGCCTATATTCTTGATACTTGGAGTTCTAAATCAAAGTTAGAGCAATTACCTATTGTGAATGAATTCCTTGATGTATTTCTTAAAGAATTACCGGGTTTACCACCTGATAAAGAAGTTGAATTTGTGATAAGACGTGCTTCCAGGAACAGCTCCCATATCAGTGACACCGAATAGAATGGCCCCAGCAGAATTAAAAGAGTTAAAGACACAGTTACAAGAGTTGATAGACAAAGGGTTTATCAGACCGAGTATGGCGCCATGGGGTGCACCTATTTTATTCGTGAAAAAGAAGGACGGTTTATTGAGATTCTGCATAGATTACAGGTAGTTGAATTAGGTAACGATTAAAAATAAATATCATTTGCCTCGTATTGATGATTCATTTGATTAGTTGAAGGGTGCCACAGTATTTTCAAAGATAGATCCCAGATCCGGGTATTAACAGTTAAAAGTAAAAGAATGTGATATGCCGAAAACAACTTTCAGAACTCGATATGGCCATTATGAGTTCTTAGTCATGCCATTTGGTTTGACCAATGCTCCAGCTGCTTTTATGGATTTAATGAATTTGATTTTTCAGTCTTATCTGGATAGATTTGTGGTTGTGTTTATTGACGATATACTGATCTATTCAAAGACAGAATCCGAGCATGTTCAGCACTTGAGAGTTGTGTTACAGATTTTGAGGGAAAAATAGTTATATGCAAAATTCAACAAATGTGAATTTTGGCTTCATGAAGTGGGATTATTGGGTCACATTGTGTCGGCTAATGGTATACAAGTGGATCCAAACAAGGTGTCAGCTGTAATTAATTGGAAAACTCCGAAGAATGTTACAAAAGTACGAAGTTTTCTAGGGTTAGTTGGTTATTACCGTCGATTTGTGAAAGACTTTTCAATGATTGCTTCACCGATAACCCGATTACTACAGAAGAATGTTGAATTTGTGTGGTCTGATGAGTATCAACGAAGTTTTGATCAGTTGAAGAAAATGTTGACAGAGGCTCCAGTGTTAACTTAGCCTGTATTAGGTGTGTCGTGTATGGTATATTGTGATGCATCTTTGAATGATTTAGGATGTGTACTGATGCAGTTAGGAAAAGTGGTAGCATATCCTTCTCGATAATTGAAATCACATGAGAGAAACTACCCCACACACGATCTTGAGTTAGCTGCTATTGTATTTGCTTTAAGAATCTGGAGACACTACCTATATGGGGAGAAATTTTATGTGTATACAGACCACAAAAGTCTGAAGTATTTAATGTCGCAGAAAGAGCTGAACTTGAGACAGAGACGATGGCTAGAGCTACTGAAAGATTATGATCTTGTCATCGATTATCTTCCGGGGAAGGCAAACGTAGTGGCAGATGCACTCAATCGGAAATCGTCATTATTTGCTCTTCGGGCATTAAATGCTTATTTGTCTGTTAATGAAGATGGGGCTGTGTTAGCAGAATTAAAGGCAAAACCAGTATTCTTTCAATGGATTCGAGAGTTGCAAGAAGAAGACTCGAAGTTGGTGTTGAAAAGACAGATGGTTCAAGACAACTTGAGTTCAAAATATTCCATTGATGATAGCGGTATGTTAAATTATCACAATAGAATTTGTGTTCCAAATAAACTAGAATTGAAAAATGATATCTTATCAGAGGCTCATAGTAGTATGAACTCGATTCATCCGGGTAGTATGAAGATGTATTGTGATTTGAAGAAAATGTATTGGTGGCCTGGTATGAAACGGGAAATTTGTGAATTTGTGGTGAAATTTTTTATCTGTCAGCAGGTAAAAGCAGAACATCAAGTGCCCACGGGTTTGTTACAACCCGTAATTATTCTAGAATGGAAGTGGGAACATGTGACAATAGATTTTGTATCTGGGTTACTGTGACTCCAAAAAAAAGACTCGATTTGGGTGATAGTGGATAGATTGATTAAGCATATTTTATTCCGATCAGAACATATTTTCTGCTTGAAAAATTAACAAAATTATATGTGTCAGAAATCGTGAGATTACATGGAGTGCCAATGTCTATTATTTTTTATCGAGATCCGAGGTTTACTTCGAGATTTTGGAGTAAGCTACAGGAAGCTTTAGGTACTAAGTTAAAATTTAGTACAGCTTTTCATCCTCAAACCAACGAGCAATTAGAATGAGTGATTCAGATTTTAGAAGATATGTTGAGATGTTGTATACTTGAGTTCGGTGGTAGCTAGGAAAGGTATTTACCTTTAGCTGAATTTGCTTATAATAATAGCTATCAAGCTAGTATCAAAATGGCACCATTTAAAGCTTTGTATGGAAGAAAATGTAAAACCCCATTGTATTGGTCAGAATTATGTGAATCGAAATTAGTGAGAGTGGATTTGATTCGGAAAACTGAAGAGAAAATTCAGATTATTTGAGATAGTTTGAAAACTACTTCCAATCGTCAGAAATCGTATACAGATCTAACAACAAGAGATATAGAGTTCAATGTGAGAGATCGTGTGTTCTTGAAAGTTTTTCCGTAGAAGAAAGTTCTACGGTTTGGTAGAAAGGGAAAACTTAGTCCACGATTTATCAGGTCGTATGAAGTTATTGAGAGGATCAGTCCAGTAGCTTATAGATTGGCTTTGCCTCCGGAACTTGAGAAGATTCATAATGAGTTTCATGTATCTATGTTGAGACGATATATATCAGATCCATCACATGTGATTCCTCATACTGAGATAGAGCTACAATGAGATATGACTTATTCGGAGGAATCAGTGAAAATTTTAGCTCGAAAAGTTAAAGAGCTACAGAATAAACGGGTATTGTTAGTAAAAGTGTTATGACATCGACATAGATTGGAGGAGACAGCCTGGGAGACGGAGGAATCAATGAGATCGCAATATCTGCATTTATTTTCAGGTACAAAATTTCGAGGAAGAAATTTCCTAAGGGGGAGAGTTGTAACGGCCCAAATTTCAGTGGTGTCGGAATAGTGATGTGAGATCACTAAATCCGACATGTGAGTTTAGATATTAGTAAGTAAAACTTAAGTGTGATTTTAGAAATATTTTTGAATTAGTGAAATTGTGAATTAAAGGAAATTTCTAGATAAAAACGAGGTATCAAGACCTCTAATTCATAAATTGAGCCATAAATATTTTTAGAAATATTTATGGAATGTTACTAAGTTAGTATTAAAGTTTTGTTAAGAGATTTTAACATTTCAGTAATTAATTGAAGAAAAAGGACTAAATTGAATAAAGTGCAAAACTATAAAATATGATTAAATAGCTTAAGAGATTATTAAGGAATGAGTTAAAAGGTAAATAGACCCATATTAGGTGGGTTGGACGGCATGAGTGTGCAGGAAATGTAAAAAAAATCAAGTGTGAACAAAGGGCAAAAGTGGAAATAGGGTAAAATTTAATTGTAAAATATGATGTAGTTGGTAATTCTAGAGAATTCATCATTTTTCTTCATCTTCATCAGCTAAAAACACCATTAGAGAGCTTTTAAGAAGCTCGTTTTATATTTTACAGCATATCAAGAAAACGAAGTGAATCGTGAAAAGTAGAAATTGTAAGAATAGTCCCTGAAATTTCTACGACTTTTGCAAATCAGCCCAGGTAAGTTCATATGGCAAAATTTAATATTTTGTTATGAAAATCTTATGATTTGCTAAGGTATATTATTGTATATGAATACTATTAAATTGTAATAATTATGAAATAATATTTAAGTAAAAGTACAAATTAGTTGGAACAATGGATTTGAGTGTTTTCATTCTATGACCATGATGAATTGACGGAAAATGTGTGATATGTGCGCCCGTATAAGACCATAGTTGGGCTATGGAATCGGTGTGATGTGATAATGTGCTTCCATATAAGACCATATCTGGGATATGGCATCGGTATGATATGTGATCCGTGTAAGACCATGGCTGGGCTATGGCTTCAGTGTGTGATATGTGACTATGTGCAAATCCATGGTTTTACCATGACAATGTGATAATAAAGCACTCAATTCCATTATTTTTCCCTAATTTGACTATGAAAGTAAATGAGAAATAGGCCCAAGAGATTTAAAATTGGTGAATAGTGACATTAAAATCAATCAAATGAGTTTATTAATGATTTTGTAATTTACAGGAAGGTTTAGTGAAATTAAATATTATATAATTATGTGCAATATTCAGTAAGATTTATTTTAAGCTTCAATAAGCTTACTTGTGTATGTTATTTGTTTTGTAGATTGACTTATATACGGATGAATGGATCTACATCGAGGATCACACTATCCAGATTTATTCCGGTAGATTTTTTTAAACAACTTTTTTATTTATATGGCATGTATAGGGGTTGATTTGATAATGTAATAGTATGAATGATTAAGAATTTAAAGTAAATTGAATGCGATGGTTGTGTTTGATAATGAAATATACATGTTTTGGCTTGAAATAGTTGATTTGTTGGACTTTATTATTGTATAAATATGATTTTGTGCAGGAAAATATTAAGAGGGTGAGAAAAGCGGCCTTAAATGGCCTATTTTCATCCACACGGGTAGACACATGGGCGTGTGTCTTACACACAGCCTACCATATGGATATGTGATAAGGCCGTGTGTCTCCTACAATTTAAAAATGAGAAACAGAATGACCAGGTTTAGGAACAAGGCCTAGCCCACAGGCGTGTGGCTTGGCCGTGTGACACACACGGGCTTTAACATGGCCGTGTGATACGGCCATGTGAAGTCTGCACTTAAAATGTGAAATTTAATTATCACACGGCCTAGCAACACGGGTGTGTGCTCAGGCCGTGTGACTCAAGTTTCTTCTTGAATACAAGTCAGAGAGCTCCATGAGCTTGGGACATGGGCGTGTGTGACCACACGGCCTACCCACACGAGCGTGTCCCTATCCACACGGGCGTGTGACCCTATTTCATGATAAATTTCTTTTTTTAGTTTTCTAAAAGCTCTGAAAGTTCTTAGTTTAGTCTCGATCTATCTCCAACGTATGTTTTGGGCATTGTAGGCCCGTATAAGAGACTTTAAGCATGTGTTTGAATAATAGTTAATTTGGAATGAAGTTTTATAATCTGGTTTTGGGTGTGTTTAATTGTGTTTAAGTTTTGTAATACATCGTACCTTGTTCTGGCGTAGAATACGGGTAATGGGTGTTACACCTCCGCATACCGAGTCCAGCGTCAAAATTTTAAAAACGTACCTGCAAGGGGAAACACTAATGGGGTGAGCTACTCAAGCTCAGTGTGAGTTCGAAATGAAACTAAAAACAGAATCACAGAATATAATACAACAGTGCAACAGACTTACATATATAAGCAGAAACAGATACCAGACAAGGAACCAACGTCCCAACACACAATCGGAACAGAGCACACCAAGTATACACAGAACACTTAACACACATGTTCAAACAAACAGAATACAAACAGATAATCTTACACCCAAACAAATGCACATGAATGCAGTCAAGTACCAAAACTCACCCATCCAGCCAACACAGCTCTTAGTCCCCCGATCACACCCTATAAAAGCTGATTAAGCTCATTCAACCAAACACACCACATAGAACCTCAAAGGCCCATCCAGCCCTACACACCATGTATGTGGACTAAGCCACTCAGATATAAATACGCAGTAGGGCTGGCGTATATGTAGTACAGTGCAATGCGGTAACCTGCTGTAAGACATGTTGCAGTTTGAACTGCCAGATCAGATAGTGGTACGCAACAAAGCTGATGTACGTATGGTACAGAGCGGTAAATCACTGTACGAATAAGCTTGCAGTTAAACTGTCAGATCAGAACAGAAATAGTTTTCCTTCTCTTCACAACCCAACCCAAAATAATTTATGCAAGTGCATGTATGCATTCATTCCCACAGAAATAATAAACACATCAACAGACAATCAGACAGAAACAGATATGCACACACGCCCAACAGACCGGATTCTGAATTAACGTCTCACATAACAGTCACAAACAAAACATAAGCAGAGTACATGGTCATAGGTATCGAGACTTAAACACCCTCACTAAAGCTTAGCCAAGGGTCGGAATACACAGACACATTTTCAAATAAAAAACACACACAAGCTAAAATTTGGTGTCTTAAGACCACAAGGTAGTGTGGAAAAACCTAAGTCGTGTAGGGGTTAAAACACCCGTGTGGAGGGAGGCACACGGCCATGTGGCAGAGGCACACGCTCGTGTGAACCAGGAACACGGTCGAGTGAACAGGCCGTGTAACTCACTGTCTAATTGTGCTAAAGTAGGGTTTAAGGTAGACATGGCCGTGTAAGTGTCTCACACACCCATGTGTCCACCAGAACGGCTGTGTGTCCAAAACATATACAGACACACCTGTGTGGAATCCTTAAATCCCCAAATTAGCCATACGGTCGTGTGGCACCAAATCACTAAAATCCTAATTCCCAAACACACATGCCCGTGTGCCTAGAGGACACGGCCATGTGGAAAACGACAAAAATCTCCAAATCGGCCACACGGCTGTATGGCACCAAAACCTACCGAAAACCCTAATTCATAATTGCACACGGCCGTGTGAACCGACACATGCCTGTATGGCCACTCATGTGGTTACGAAACCACCCTAAAATAGCTTGAAAATCAAGTTTTTCGGTCACTAGATCGACCTTCAATCAATGAGACTCAGAAACACACTAACCAGAGCGGATTTTCATGTCATTTCGCAGTACTATCGAACTTTATCAACCAATTTTCGAAAGACACCAAGATCGTCACATTCTATCAAAAACAAATTTACAATTTACAAATAAAATAGAAATGTTTCGAAACCCACATTTGATTAATGATCGGGAACGTCCAGATGCAGACTTAATGTCCAGGAAACCGAAGCTCTTCGAAAGCCACAACACCACTGTTTTCAAACAGTAAAGAAAAAGAAACAAGAAGAAAAACCCAAAAGAACAGAAGAAAGGAGCACGTGCAAAAAAATAAAGAATAAAAATAAAATAATAATAATAACATACAAATAAGACTAAATGGTTATTATTAAACATAACGCAAATTTACTATAAAACAAACAATAAATAAAAATATATCACTTAACACGCACACACAAGGACTCAAACCCAGAATCTTGAGGTTCATTAACACTCAATCAACCACCAGACCAGTAAGCCCATTTTATCATTTAAACGTACAACTAAACACAATAACTCAACCTTCTCACTGACCTTAACCACAAAACTCAAAACTTTTAGCCCAAAATCCGAGGTCTTACATGACTACATAAAAAGCAATTTATTTAGAATCAACAGATGCATTCAATTGAAAATTTATTTCAACTATGATTACAAATTCTAATAGATTTTTCTTTTTTTTAAGCAAATAAATACATGCATAAAATCAATTGGCTTTTAGCGATAATATTAGAATCACATCACTAAACTATAACTCCATTTTTTTTATTTCAAATTCCTACTTAATAATTTTACCATTTCAAAAAAAATTAAATAAATAAAAGTACTTGTTTTATCATTAATTTACATAAAATATGAATAATAATCTACCAAGATCTACTCATGGATTCAAATGATTAATTTAATCAAATAAAATACGAGCACAACAAGTAAAAGGTAATAAGAGGTGACGCCACCAAAATCAAGAGCACGTGAAACAAGTTAAAAATAAGGAGTACCCTATGTTACTTAAAACAAATATCATATCATATTATTACTCCTTACAGCTAAATTAAGTAAATTAAAATTTATATGTTAGATTAAAAAATATATTCGTTTTTTTATTAAAAATTTTATTTATTTTTACGGTTAAAAATTAATGTTGTTGACAGAATAATCAATTAATTACACGTGGCGTGTCAAGTGTACTACATTTTGACATGTAAAAACTAATTTTTAATAGTAAAAATAGATAAAATTTTTAACAGAATAATTAATTTACTTTTTAATTTAATATATAAAAATTAATTTACTTATTTTTTAAGTAAAAATACCTTTTAATATAAAAATTTTCATAATATTTTTGTTGAGTAATAATTAAGAAAAAAAAAAAAGGAGAAGAAATTGCATTGCCGGCCAGAAATAAGAGGAATTAAATCAAATCAAATCAGTCTCTTAATGAAAACGGCACATGGAATATATTTGAGATATCATCAAATATATAGTCGGAGGAAAATGCTTTGAGATTTTCATTTTCCTTCAATTTTTAAAATTTTTTATTTGGGGGATTTGTTTTGAGTATTTTATTCATCTTTTATTTTTTAAAATGTTTCTCCTGGTGCTTGGATCCTTGCTTTGCTCTAATTATATGATATGAATTTAGAGTTGACTTTTGACTATAACTTTTAAAACAACATACATTTTGGCTTCTAAATATATTCTCTCTTTTTCCTTTTTTTTTTTGCCCTTTTTCTTTTTCCTAATTTTCAGTATTTAAAATTATTATTAATTAATATTATTTTAATTTTTAAAGTGGTTGAATTGATCGATTTAATCCAGTAAACCAAAAATAAATGTTTTTGGAATTGGGTCAATGGATGAATCAATTAAGTCATCGATTCTAAATTAATTGTCAGTCCGATTTCAATTAAATGAAGTGCTAAAAAACTTATAATTTTTTAAAAATAAAAAATATATCAAAAATTATAAAATTTAATTCAATTAATTCAATCGATTTTTATCTCAATTCAATCGATGTATGTCAATTAATTTTTAACTTAACTTTAAACTGATATATTAATCAATTTTTAATCTAATTAATTTAACAGACGGATTTAAATTCAATAACCTTGATTAAAAGTCCAATCGTTTAGGAAGAGGTTGTTGTAACATTCGTGGTCCTCTTCGTGTGACCACATTTTAGGAAGTTTTGTAGGAGAATATGTTAGAGTAGGTAGAGATAGAATGAATAAACATAGCTTTATATGAGCAAACATGCAAGTGGTTAGGGGCAGAAAGAAAGGAAAAAAAATTGAGTGTTGGGAATGGAAGTGAATATTTGGTATGTGTACTTTTTTTTTAATTTTACAAGTAATTTTAAAATTTGAAATGTGATTTTTTTTTAAATTTATCTATTTTTTAATATTTTATTATACTCTCATAAAATACTTATCAATTTATTAATTTTATTTGTAAAATCTAAAAATTTCATGTTTTCGGTCAGATTAATATATCATATTAGAATTTAGGAGATAGAAGAAAGTGTGGATTTTTTACGTTAATAATATAAAAAATAAAATAAAATATCAAAATGGTATGTTGCTAAGATTAAGTACTAAAATCGTACATTTCGATAGGCGGAGGGTGTCAGATAGGTGGCACAAGTGGAGGGTATCAAATAGGTGGCACCAGTGGAGGGTATCAAATGGGTGCCTATCAGATAGGCCGCACACCCAGTATATTTTCCCCCTAAAATTTATTTGGCATGTTATTTTTTTGGTTCTTTTAATATTATTTTTCATTTTTTATGTAAGTAAAAGATGAGACTATTGACATGGAATTTGGAATTTATGAAATAAATTAGGAATTAGTTTATATGTTTTAATTTTTTTAAGATTTTATATTTTTTATAAATAAGTAAATATTTTTGGTTTAAAATATAATATATATAATAACAAGTCAACTTAATTATTGTCAAAAAAATAAATTTTTTTCATAGAAATTCAAAATAAATTTCATTTTTATTATTTATTAAAAACATAAAATAAAATTTAAAAAAATAAAATCTTAAAAAAATTAAAACATATAAACTAATTCCTAATTTATGTCATAAATTCCAAATTCCATGTCAATGGTCTCATTTTTACATATATATAAAAATAAAAATAATATTAAAATAATAAAAAAATAACATACTAAATAAATTCTAGAGGAAAAATATACTGGGTGTGCCGCCTATCAGGTAGGCATAACTAGTGCCGCCTATCTTACACCCTTCACCTATCTAAATATACCATTTTAGTACTTAAGCTTAACAATATACCATTTTGATATTTTATTTTATTTTTTATATTATTAAGGTAAAAAAACCCAGAAAGTGTCAATGGATGGGGAAATGAGTTAGAGCCCAAAGCAAAATTATGTTATATGGAATTGGTGTAGGGCCTAAGAGGAAAACATGGATAACATATTCTTTTATGCTTTGTCAGAAACCCAATAAAAGCAAAGAAACCCAATATTATCAGTAAGTAAAAGAAAAAATCTATGGCAACAAAATCCGAAGTATTATCCAAACTAGGGGGGAGGAGCTTTCACAAACATCATAGGCTTGCATTAGCAGTTTTCTCAAACAGCCCAAGCCTATTAGCACCCAACCTTGACTTGTATGCACAAGTTTTGTATTCCCACCATGTGAATTCCTTGTACAAGCTCTCTTCTCCCTTTGCCATTAGACAAGGTAAAGCCACTATCTTTTCACTCATAGGTGGCCCTCCAAAATAGATCATTGAAACCCTTGATTTCATTGAGTCTGTTAACACCCTATGCCATACACTTCTTAGCCTCCCATTACTCATTACCTGCCTTAAAACAAACAAATATTCATCCCCACCCACATTACACAATTTAGTATGTTCATAAGGAAAGGAAACATACAGAGAGAATAAAAGAATATTTTAAAAGTACCTGCAAGGTATCACCAACACTGATGAAAAAGGAGGTTTGATCAGGAGGGACTGAAAACCAAGTCCTATCTCTCAGACATATTTGCAGGCCTGATGTGTTGTTGGATCTTAGGATAGAAATTATCTGTGGGTCTGTATGTTCCCCAAACCCAATCAAATTTCTACCACTCAATGCCTGTAGCTGTGGGCATGGTGGATAGTGGTTTAGCCTGAAACACGAGTCACTTTTCTCATCTCTTAATAGCCTACTCAACACATTCCTTGGCTCAATTTCCAGGCCATCAGCCATTATTTCCACTACTTCAAATGCCAATCTCTTCATTGCTAGGATATAGTCATTCACTGCATAGCTGCTTCGTAAAAACTGCCAAAATTACTAATCGAAACAAAGAGGGAAGTTAAAAAGAAATGTTGGTTGTGAAAAGTAATACCAGAAATTTTCTGAAAGAGTTTTGAGGGAGGTGAGTTGAGGATTGGTATTGACAAGGAGATATTCAATCCATCCCACATCACCATTTGGTCCAATTTTGTTGCTGCCATAGCCAAAAGGGGTAGCTTTGTCCTTGTCGGACTGGGGGAGGTTAAAGAAGCTAAGAGCTTCAGCTTCCAATCTGGTCATGAATTCCATTGGAACACCATGATTGATCAGTTTGAAGAAGCCATACTCTTCACAGGCCTTGACTATGAGGGTCTTTGCTTCCGGGTCCCTTAGGTCAATCACAGGAATCCCTGTGAAAACACATGTAGGCTTGCATGTTTTGATCAAGGAACAATGCTCTAATGCTGCTGGCTGTGACAGCACAACCATGGTTTAAAAAGAGAAAGGAAAGCAGAGGGGAGATTGTAGGGGCCTGAGGGTTGATGGATTTAAATACCAACGCCTAAGGACTTTGCAAGGACTTCGCAATTCCTATTTCTAATGCATTCTATCACTTGGTATCAGCCAATTAAAACATGCATGGTAATCCAATTCCCTTCGGCAAAAGTTTTCAATGTTTCAAATGATAAAAAGGGATCACGTCAAGAATATTTATTTATATGATACTGTCATTTGTTTCTATATTCTGTCTAATCATTCAATCTAAACTAGTTTAGTGGAGTGGGGGGATTCTTATCACACGGTAAAGGGTATTCAATCTTTGATTACTCCCTTCCCCTTTACAAAATTTTTCAATGTTTGACATGATTAGAGGGGCAATGAGATTATGGAGGATTTACATGATAATGTGATAGATTTGTTTTTAATTTCTGCCCAAATATTCAAAATTCACCCATTTTTTATTGAACACCAAACACATTTCTTGATTTTTTTAGCCATTAAATTTACATAATTGATAATGTTAACAATTAATTACTTTTTTTAAAAAAAATTAAATATTTTTTTATTTTTAAAATTTTAAAAATTAATTAATTAGTGACATGACATTCATGTAGTGAGCAGAGTTAAAAAACATTAACTTTTCTATTTATTTTTAGGTGATTTGTTAAATAATTTAAATTTAAAAGTTAAAAAAATAAAAAAATAAAAATTTTAAAAAAATATATATATATATATTTTAAAATTGGAGGGTCATAATTTCTTTTCTTAAACTAAGTGGTATCATTCATTGCATACACATATGTTGGGGAGTGGGGGAAGCAGGCAAGAAAAAAAGCGGATATTTTAAGGAAATAATTTGAGCACTCCATAAATGTCATCACTCATCAGAGGTCAGGAGCGTGAGGCCAGCATCTTCACTGTTTTGAGAGGTGAATGTATCTACGAATCCATTCTATTATGATGAAATTACTCTTTTTTATTATTAAATAATTTTTTTTGTTTGAAATAAAAATAAAAATTTCAAATAAAATTTTAATGAGATAGAATTGACAAGTACCGTCAACATCTGTAACAAGTAAACTAACAAATTTAGGCGTGGTGGAAATAAAAATATCCAAATTCTAAATTTTATTTCGTTGATGGCGCAATCTTTTTGTATATAATTAGACTGCAAACTCTGAAAGAAAATAATACAGTTGATCTGAAATCATTTTTCTGGTATAGTCGATTCTAGATTAAAATGATGGCAATTCCACAAAGAGGCATATCATTTCAACTTTACAATCTTACTCAGGTTAGGGAGGATTAATGTTGCTGTTGGAGTGGGGTCGACTTGTATGGCACTTAACATCTTATCACTAAAATTCCAGGGACATTTCAATCTTACATTTTAATTCTAGGATCGAATATTAAAGTTTGTATTCAAATAATTTAAATATTAAATACGTAATTAAGTATTATTTTAATATAGCAGTTTTTTTCATTAACTTGCAACAATAAGTTTCATATCTGATTTGAAGAATTTTGAGTTGCATGGTATATGCTGGACTAAATGGACGATTGGTTCTGGGCTTAATTAATTAGTTTCATCTCATTCTTACAACATTGGGAAATAAATTATCTCTTTATTCTAAATTTGTTTTTTTCCAAGAAACAATTTTTCTCATGCATTAATAAAACAAATAAGATTAATATAAAATCATAAGTGTTCTTGTAATAATTGAAACCTTAATTTGGGATAAATATGTTTTTTTTTTCTTTCAAACAGTTGTTTAAGTGAAATTATTTAAACAAAAAAAAAAACTTATATGAAGTGACAATTTAGTATAATCTTTTTTTTTTCACCTATTTCTCTTTTTTATCAAATATGACATAGATAACTTCTATTGATGTTTGGTTTAATTAATAAGGATCTCTTTTATCAGTTGACCCACAAGAAGAAAGTGATAAAACAAAATGTCCAAGGAAGACAAAGAGAGATTGTGAATTTTATCGTGAATGTGATTTTTCACGATTTACACTATAATTTAGATCCCTTTTCACATAATTCAAGTTTGTTTAATAGTTAAATCAAGTCATTTTAGTATTAATTTATGTTTTATAGTTGAAGTAGTTAAATTATGTTTTTTTTATTTATAGTTTTTATGATATTTTGATATTTACATAAGATTATCTGACTAAGTACGGTGAATTGAGAGTTAAAGATGCCACTTTGAGTTGAAACTGCTGTCAAACTTGCGGCAAAAAAGGAAGTCATGACATCAAAGACCAACTTGAAAATAGCTTCGAGGACAAAACTTGAGTGAATGTCGCGGCATCAAGCTACGAAAGTTGCAATGTTAAAGACTGAAGCAAGGAAAGGCTACAAACAGAGCCGACATCGCGACAACCAAGGTGCTCCATGTCGTGACATCACAATGATCACAAACATGACAACTGCAGTTTCAAGGGGCAATTTATGGTCTTTCTCGAGTTTAAAGCCCTAATTGTTGTATTAATTAAAGGGGCATTTTAGTCTTTCAATTTTAGCCTATATAAGTAATATTATAACCAGAAGAAATGGGGGATTCAGACTTAGATAAGATTTTATACTTTCAATTTCAGTTTGCAATTTATTCCTTAGTCTAGTTGTTTATGTTTTCTTAGTTGGAATTCTTCTATTCCAAAGTTAGACGATTGCTAGCTGAGATTGTTTTAGAAATGCACTTTTACATTGATTAATCCATGAGCCTTCTCTTCCCTATTCTATTTATTTATGTCTCTATCATTAATTTAATTAATTGATTGTTTATATAAATAGTAGAATAAATTTGCACCTTACACTTATCTTACATGAATCGACTGTTTAACTGGTTAATCAATTAGGTAAATTGTAACAACCCGTTTTTTAATGGTGTCGGAAACGGTAGTTTCAAAATTTCATTTCTGATGAGCAAGCCCATAAATATTATTATTTAATATTTACAATGTTAATATAAAGTTTAATTAAAATTTGGTTTACTATTTTTGTCATTTGGACAGTAAATTAAAGTACAAAGACTAAATTGTACAAATGATAAAAGTTAATCGCTATGGATTTTTAATTAGCTAAAGGGACCACTTGAGAATTGAACCTTTATTAAATCACCAAACGATGGTGGATGACAACTTTTATTCACCAATTTAGTTAATCATCATTAAGTATGTTAATTAAAGTTTAATTAAATAAATTATAACTAATTAGTTAATAAACGAAGTATACAAGACAAAATAAAAAAAATATGACAATTTTACTTCATATTCTTCAACTTGACTAGGGTGTTCAATTTGGAATTTAAGTCATTTTCTTGTAATTTTTATGTTTTTGAGGTCTCGAGAGCTTAATTTAGCTGGCCCGTGTACTAATTTGTAAAATTGTTAAAGTTTTCAAAATTTTCCATGGATGATTTTTTTAAGCTTTTGGTACTAAATTGTTAGTTTTAAGCTTAGAAGTGAAAAACAAATAGTTTGTAAAGTTTAATTGCTAGTTTTTGAACATAGGGACCAAAGTGCAATAAATTTTGAAATTGATGTTGAATTTCTATAATTATGGATACTAGGAGGTTGCAGAAGGGTTGTATTGAGATTTATTTTGAAATCAAGGCTCAAATTTGAAAGTTAACGCAATTTTAGTTTTAGGAACTACATTGAATAAAATGTAAAATTTTAGAAAACATTCAAAAAGTGAAATTGAACAGACTTATACTTATAATAGGATGATATAAGGTGTTTGAAATTGATAAATTGAAATGAATTATTGTATAGATCGAAAATCGAATCAATCGAAGGATAATCGAGGAAAAGGTAAAATTTCATATTAGTCATTGACTTCTTGTTTGTTTGTTGTTTTGCTAGGTAAGTTCATATGGGACTTACTTTATTAAATTATGATAAGTTTGTATTATATTGTTTTGTTTTTTAGTTTGAATTATTATGCATATAATGTTTTTGGCATCAAATGGACTAAATTGTAAAATATGAAATATATAATAAAAATAAATACAAATACATGGTATCAAATAGAGGTGAAATTATTATATGATTGGATGATATGTATATTATGTTGTTACAAGTTTAAAATGTATATGGATTGCTATATGAAAGATGAAAAACGTGTATATGGCTACAGAGTTTGAAATGTTACAAACACAATAATAATTTCGTGTGAACTAGTAAATGTTTAGGATATGAATGGTATGTCATTAAGGTTCAAAAAGGAATTGGGTGTTTGATCAAGGACTTAATGATCAATGGCTTGAGATCCAACATGTGTTGCGGATTCTCTGAAACTTGTGTGAGTAACATCGAATCATTCTTTATTGATGACTTGAGATCCAACACGTGTTATGAATTCTCTAAAGCTTATGTAAGTAGCATCGAATAAAGTTTGTATAGTAACCCTGATCTAAAGCTTGTGTGAGCAGCCCAAAATGTCAGTTTATGTGAGCAAATCAATCTCGGGTATCTGAATTCAATTTACTAAGGTTCTTCGGGCAAAAATGGTAATTAAGCGGAAATGAAATAGTTAAAAAGATTGAATATGAATTTAAATGTTATGTTCACTAAATGAGCATTATTTTAATAGTATATGATATAAATGGTATAATTGTACATGTATGTGAATTGTGTAACATCTCGCCCGACGTAGTCCTAGTGATTCAATTACTGTTGTCAAAGTATGATGTTTAGAGCAAGTTCGCAAGGGGTAAGGTATTAATTGTGACTGAGTATGTAAGTCTGTAAGTAATGAATAAATTAATAGGAATAAAGTTTTCCTAATATTCTAGTCCCCGATAATGGCGCCAAAAACTTGATGTCCATAGAACGAACTAAAAATTTGACTAAGGCAAGCGCATCTATCAATTAATACTATAGCTACGGTGAGCAAAAATATCATTCTTACGAAGACTAAAAGTGCTAGTAATTACTATGTTTTTATTATTTAACCGAATAATTTGAGTGATTGATTTAAAAACTAAATTAATTAACTAACAAACACGACAAAGAACAAAACAAGAAAATAATCGATTAAAAACCAAGAAGCAAAACAATACCCAATAAAGAATTCTCCTAGATTTCATCTAGCACTGTCAATCTAAATTACATAATTTCTTTACTTAGTGTATTAATCCGTAGAAATCATTAAATTATGCAAATATCTCTTTTGAGTATAAGAGCAACTGACTTTAGGTTGATTAATTGAAATTTCTTTCTAATTAAAACCCCTATTATCGCATTAACTCGTGCTATGGATTCCCCTATTAGATTTGACTATAATCTGGTAGACTTATGTTGTCTTATTTTTAGGATTGCAAGCAGCTCCATTCAACTACGCAAGATCTACTCTTAAACAGGGTCTATTCAACCTCCGATTTATGCACATCAAATATGGATCAATAATCTAGAAATATCAAACAAAGAATTAAGTATAGATAATTGAGAATAAGAAACTAAGTATTTATCGTGTAAAATAGAAATCAAATGAAAAAATCCATCATAGAGTTCATATATATGCATCTTAGAATGCTTGAAAAATCTAAAAATTGTGATTTTTCGAAGTTCGGTGTGAAATCCCGTGAAAACGACATGGCCTACCACACACCCGTGTGAAATGGGTTAGCTTGTGTGGCTCTTGTAGCTTGTTCCGATTTTTTGGTTTTTGTTCCTTTTACTCCAAAGTGTTCTATTAAGCATCAAAACATGAATTTAAAGGATTAGGAACATAAACTTTACAATTAACATCAAATAATCACCCAAAAACGCATTAAAAATGAGGTTAAAACATGTTACTTTTAGCACTTATCACACGTCAAGAAAAAAAAACCCTCGCGACGAACCCTGAAGGATAGCCTTTGTAGCGCAATATGAAAGGAAGGCCTTTTTGGTGCACTATGAAAGAGTATCCCTCGTGGCGAATTATGAAATAAATGCCTTGGTGGAGTGTCAAAATAAAGTTCTTAGTGGCGTATCGAAAGGAGTGTTCTTGTTGTGGGTTCTATAATAAACCAATTTGGCTCGTTTAGCATGACTCTTAAGTGAAATAAGTAAGATTGGAAAGGTTTTATGTCTCTATGGTTTATATGACTCGACTAAAAATAAGGATACAAATTTGCATGTTTGAAAGAGGTATCTGTCGTCTGTGCACACGTTCATTTGAATTGTGATGATTTGATGGCTCAAAAGTAAGTTTGCAAGCGTAATGTTGTCACTGATTGTATGGAACTCTAGAAAGGAAATGGATAAAGATTTATGATTGTTCTGATTGAAGGAAGTAAGTGATGTATTGAAGACTTCGATAGGAGGAAGTGATTTCAGAGTAAGGTATGGTATCTGACGTGAATATGGGAACAAAACTTGAGGAAGTATTCGTCAAAGACAAAGTTGAAAGTTAAGAATGATGAGATCGTCTATCTGAACTATCAGTTGCAATGTGAAAATATGACTCAGGTAAATGATGTTTTCCCTCACTAAGTTCTTATGAACTTATATGTGTGTGTTATGTTACAGGTGAGATGATGTGGGTTTGCACCAAGAGGGACGATGCCAGAACTACGCCAAGAAGTGGTGTATTGGGTTATTATGCATATAGAATGAGTTCAGCAACGTGTTCAAGGTTTGAAATGTCACTTGGAAATCCCTACTTTGGGGTATCTGTAATGGATTAGAATTTTTATATAAGTATCATTGTAACTTATTATATGTGTTGAAGTTGTATATGTAATCATGTATCTTAGTTTTGAAACTTTGTAATTATGTAACTTGTAATTGATTTAAATTTGTAAAAGTAGATTAAGTTTTTGTCTGTATTAACGTGGTAATACCCAAGATCTAGATCCGACCAATCAGATTGGGTCCAAGGTGTTACAACAAGGGCATTGCTAGATTTATTAGGAACTATTCTCAGAGAACCTCGTTAGGAGAGTGTTCATAAAAGTGGACTTTAAGATGCTAAAGAGGATAGGTCATTTGAGATTTGCCTTTTTGTACATATAATGCGATGGGTCTCTTGAAGCTTTTGACAATGAATTTTTTATTGATTGGTGTTCATCATCCAGTTGGTCTTATGATGGCAAGGTTAGGATGCAAATATCAACAATTTGATCAATATGATGCATCTTTGGATTGATCTTGAATCTTTATAGTATTACAATTATTCTTTTCAGTTTATTTTTCTCCTCTATTTGAACTTTTTCTGTGGACAATGACATTTGTGCATCACCTTATATTATTTTACATATTGTATGCACTACGTGTCATGTTTATGGGGTAAGTATTTTCTCTTAAAAATTTATTTTTATGCATATTCTTCCATCTCATATATGTCATCAATATTATTCTAAAAATATTTCATTAGCGTTCGGACTAAATAGAGAATACATGCATGGCCCATATCAGCAGAATTTTGAGCTCGTCTCATTGGCAATTGGTGATTATGATTGGTAAATCTTTCTTCTGTTTTTAGTTGATTTCAATCTTTAATTTGATATATAAATGGAGCACAAAGAATAGTGATTTCATATGAGCAATCTCTGGCTTAAAGGTAGAAATACATATGGATATACTAATTAACTTGAAAATCACGGGGTTTCTGATTCGGACTAAATTGTATGCAAGTAATTAGTTTTGTTGTTTATGCCCCCAACTCTCCTGCCATATTATGCCAATTAGAAACCGTGGGGGAAAAACCCTCCAACAGATCCTGCGAAATCATCCCATAAACGCTGCGCTTCATCATCTTTATCTAACATGGTGCATATAATAGCCTGCATATTGTCAAAGGAAAGAAATCAAAGGAATAAAAACATCACTTCTCAATCAAAATTTTGCAAATCAACATGTTAAAATAGAGTAAGAAAGACTGATGAAAGGTCTTATCTACTTGAAGAGTTTAAACATAGATTCTTTTGCTAACCCAATTTAGATGTCCTATAACGTACCTTGTAAAGAGTAGGCCGAGCATCCAACTCTGAAATCTTCTGATCATGAGTAGTCATAAACTCATAGGCTTCTTCGTATTTTCCCTGTACATAAATGATAATCACACTATCAAGGAAAAAAAAAAAGACAACCTATTTTTCATCATTTTTATGTTATCTTTATGTGGTTAACTTTAGTAAAAGTATTATGAAATCTGTTATATTAGGAGTCAGATTGCATTTTGCCTCCTCTATTAAAAAAATGAGTAACTTTAATTCATATATGTTAAATCAAAGAGCAAATTGATTATTTCTGTTAAAATTTTTATCCATTTTTACAATTGAAAACTGGTGTGGCTGATGAAATAACTTGACGGTGACACATGGTGTGTCACGTGTGCCTCATACTAATGTATTGAGACTAATTTTTAACGGTAGAAATTAATAAAAATTTTAACAAAAAGATCGATTTGCTTTTTGATCTAATGTAAAGAGACTAATTTACTCATTTTTTGAGTTGAGGGGCAAAATGCAATCTAAATTTTAACACAAAGACCTCCGTAATACTTTTACCATTTAACACCCCTTAAAGATTCCATATTATTACACTTATTACCTACCTATATTTGGAACATAGATATGGAGTATATATGTAGTTAACAGCTCTTAGGTATCTAACTTAAAACCCGAAATCGGATGACCACCATTTTAACAACACTCGTTGATTCAAACTACTCTAGTTAGTTCCAGCTTCGGAATCCAATGTGAATGGCTACTTGCATTAATCGATGAAGGGAAAATACCTGGCTGATCAAAATCTCAACTAGTACCATGTTCATGTAATAAGCCGACTCAGGTTCCGACATTTCATATTTCTTGTATTCATTCTTCAACATAAATAGTGCTTCCTCAGGCAGCCCACGTTTCATTAGGCTCACTGCCTCTTTCTACAAAAAAATGAACCAATATAAATCATTGCATACTACAACGAGCTTAACAAGAAATCACACAACTATGTATAAAGCTGAACCTTGAGTTGATCAATTTGATCCTTTGATGGAGATGAAGGCCGTGGACCAGGAATTTGTGACCCTGGACTAACGTCCCTGGCCCTTCTTCCCTCTTTTGAAGCGAGGCTCACTGTGACATCCAACAATGACTTGAGTGCCATTTTCCTCGGTGCTGGAGGTGCAATATGTTCGAAAGATGGAGCTTTCCGATAAACAGGCTTCGGGCCGGCAATAGCTTTAAAGTTCATCTTACAGCCGCAACCGATGATGCCTAATGCACAAGCCAAAGCAAGAGACGCCCCAACTGCCCCTCGAACAACTTTGGCACCACCATTTTCGTTTGCAGAAGCCATTGACGAATTAGACCTGTCAAGTGCAAGAGCTTCCGGACCATAGAACCTACGACATCGTCGGTGATTCGTCATGAAGCCACTCGAAACCGATAAAAAAGAAGGGTTAAACCCGAAATGAAATCTGGTGGAGGGTGGCACTGTGCGAAGTGAAATGATGGGCAAAGGTCCATAGCCATGGCAGAGTGCAGCTTCCATGAAGAATTTGATGTTTCTTGAATGAAATCAGAATTCCTATTGTTTATTGATGGAATTTTGGGCATTGCTTTGAAGAGCAAAATAAAGTCTGGAACACTCAAACTTCTATTTCCAATCTTCCAAGTTGCCAAGAAAGGCATCATATTATTGCTTTACAGGGAAGTAATGTTTGTTTATTGGCAAGGAATCAGGAAATATAAAGGAATTTTAATTTTTAAGAGGTGGGTAAGGAATTATAACGTAAATGTTTGAACTTGATTTCATTCCAAGAACATATAGGGGATTTTCTTCGCCTATCAAGCAAGTCAGAAATCAATATAATTTGACCTCCATTGGTGGCCCCATTTTGCAGCTTTGATAAATCTAAACCTATAGTGTATATATATCCACCACCTAAGAAAGAAACATAAAGGTCTGTAATGGAAAACTCAGCTAAAAAGATGAATTCAGAGAATAAATATAGAACAATAGCAGTGACGGTGACACCCTTTATCATCCTGGGCGGTATATGCATTGGTTTGGGATGGAGATATGTGAGCCGTGCATGGAATCGGAAACCAAAGCCGAAGCTCGCAAGGTCCATGTCCTTTTCTGCCCTTCACGGAGGTAAACTGGCTTTCGAGAGATTGGTTGATTATCACAATCATGGAGGCAAGTCAACCAACATTGATGCTGATATCAAAAAGCTGGAGGAGTTACTTGCTGATGAACATCCTCGTTTCAAGGAAATTCAGGTTTGTAATCTTGTACTAATTATTCCGACTCACCAATTTTATACGCGTATACCAAGTGTGTTATCTGCATTTGTTTTGGAAGCGTGTTCTTGCGAGGCTGGAAATGAGCAGAAAAGAAGATGAAGCCATGGAAGTGTTGAATAAAGCATTGGAAAAGGCCCGAAAGCAAGGCAAACCGCATGAAGTTTACGAGCTTGAAATTCTGCTTGCAGAATTGTATATCTACAAGGTCTATTTTTTTTCCCTTAAATTTATTCACTTCATCAAATTCTAGTTTCCACTTATGCAACAATCTGCCACTCAAGTGACCAACAAGTTTTGTCATTATTAATGGTTTCTAACAATTGCTTTGATTGAATGGGAAATGTATTTGGCCAATTTCTAACATTGAGGGATGCTATATATATTCAACTGCTGGAACAAAAAAGGTTTCTCTTAAACATGCTTTTGATTTGGAATTTCTGTGCAGGGAGATGTTCAACAGGCTTTGAACTGCAAATGCTTAGTAGAAGATGGAGGGGATTCTGATGCACGACGTCCCCTTTATAAGGTGATAAAATTACTATTCTCACTTTATTTTTCAAAATCCTAAATAACAATTAAAAATACTTATGTAATTTATTTAAATTTTAATAAGATATTTTTTTATTTAATTGTTTAAAACTTTTTATTAGAAAAACTTATAAAAAAATATTTTAAACTTTAAAAACTTGTAAAATCATTTTAAAAATAATATTTCAAAATTTTGCAACCTTTAAGCATACAAAATTTTGATAAATTATTTTTATATTGTATTTTAAAACAATTTATTTTTTCGAGCCTTAAATATAAATAGTTTAAAAAATTTTAAAATCAGATTTTAATTTTTTTGAAGTGTATACATTAATTTTATGCGACATTATTTAGTACATAGTGTTAAGAAATTAACAAGTGTCCTATAGGTAAAATAAAATAATAAAAATAAATATTTAAAAAAAGATATACATGTTAATCTTTCAAGACTATTTGTGGAATAAAAAAATACACTGTCAGTGTACTAAATACTAAACCAAAATTTATTTTAAAACATTTTTAAAACAAGTTAATTTTAATATGATAGATAAAGTGATATTTCAATTCTAATTTAAAACATTATTTTTTTTTCAACTTTTTAGATTTAAAAAAAAATTATATGTTTGCTATAAGTAGGCATTCATGTAAAAACTTTAAAAACCGTTTTAAATTTCTTTACACATTTTTAGGGGGGGGGGGACCGTTGGAAAAAAATATTGAAATAGATAAATTTACTTATGATTGAAAACATGTTTATTTCTTTTAATTATAAAAATTCTAATTTATAACTTTTCTAATTCGCTAAAGTACCTAGATGGTCCTATAAGGGCTAAATCAAATTAGTCTCTTTATTATTAAATTGATTAATTTAGGTTTTATACTACTAAAAAGAATTAAATAAGTCTAAATTCTAGCGAAGTTAAGATTTACTATATAAAAATATCACAAAATAATCGATTGAGTCTTAACTCAGTTGTATTAATATTGTTGCCAGTATAAGAGGAAGTGGGTTCGATTGCACTGAAGCGCGTTATCCTCTTATTCAAGAATTAGAGAGGGGCTATGGATAATTTTAAATTTTAAATTAGAATTAAGATTAACATTAGAATTAACTTAAAATGCAACTATGAATTAAATAACCAAAAGTTAAATTAAATAATAACAACATAAAATAACAAAAGAGAGTTCACAATAAAAAGTTAAATAAATAAAAATAATTATTAGAATTAAATCTGAAATAAAAAATAAAATTAAAACTAAAAAAAGAAAATATATAAAATATAAAATTACAAAAAGAAAATGGTAAAAAGAAAAATACCAAAAATTCAATGTTGAGTTAGAGTCTTGAAGTTGTTATAAATGCAATATATAAATAAATAATTATTTAATTATATTTAAAATAGAAAAATAAATTATAATAATTAAATTAAAAAAAAAAGGTACGTCTCTTCCCACAATATTATATTTATGTACGTTGTTATATATATATATATACACACGAATTCAAGTATGATAAATTTACCAAAATTTAATTAGAATAATGATTCAAACTATGATGTCTCTTTCCCCTCGCAATGTCGTAATGAAAAACAAAGCAAATCTTTTAACACTTGAAATTTAACTAAAATAGCTGTACTTGTGAATATTAAATTTGTAGGCTATTATTTGCTTGATGGACCAGAGAGAGGAAGAAGCCCGTAAGTATTGGCAAGACTTTAAAGATGTCCAACACATGACAATCCCACCATGTTTCCATGAAGATGAGTTCACTGAATTTAAGAACGCTGTCAATCTGCTCAAAAAAGATATTGATGCTACAAAACAATAAAGAAATTGTTCATTGCTGGACATTGCCCGAAGAGTTAATCTACTATAATTAATGACTACACGTGATTTAAGCTTTGTTAAACTTTACTTCGAAAGCTTAGATGTAAATTGATTGATTCATAATGTACAGTTTATAAATAAAGTAAAGTGCTCTCTAATTCGTAAATAAAACTTAAACAAATCGTGCATAATATACGAGAGTAATATAACTTGTTAAATTATTTTCAATTATCTCTGATTTAATAGAGATTTTATTGAAATCAAACTTTCTTTAAAATTAATCTTGATAACTTGAAGTATTAAATCTTATCCTTACTAAGCACATTTTAAGTAAGTTTGATTTCATTAAATTGTTGTCATACAGTTTTAAAAATTCATCAAATAAAGGTAAAAAAGAATTGGACAAAAATATGGTAATCAATATAAGGCAATATTTATCCTACAACCACTTACTCCTCAAGAATTTTCAATTTTGTCACCAACATTATTGATGTTGAATTTTTTAGCCATTCCTATGATAAATAAAAGTATGAGTTTGGAAAATTTATCCTTCATTTTTCATCATATTACTAAATTAATTTTTAAAAATAATTTTAATTTAATTTAGAAATATTAGATAAAGAAGTTGTGCTAATTTTAAAATAAAATTATTACTTGAATAGAACTATAAGCATAAAATATAAGAGAATTTTGATAATTATAATTTAATTTATAATTATTAGTTAAAATTTTTATGTAAAAAAGTTGTGTTAATTTTTATCTTTAAAAAATTCTTTAATTTTATTAATATAAAATAATGTTATTACTTGAATTACTTGAATAGAAATTCAAACATCTTAATTATCACTAAATTAATATTAGAGTTATATACCAATTAAAATTTAGATTTAGTTTTATAAATAACATTTAGTAGTTAGGCATATTCTATCAAGTAACATCTAAAAAATTTACCATTAAAATAGAGATGTATCGAAAATTATTTTAATTGATAATGAGATAATATAGAATTATGATACTACTTTTAAATTTTTTTTTTTTTACATAAGTTGTTTATGTGTGAAGTAAGTACCCTCAAAATCTTTTCTTTTATCTATTTGTTCTTTGTTGTGTATGTAAAAAATTGTTTTGTGGATTTGTTTAGAAAAGAAAGTCAAATTTCAATAATTATTTTTCTATTATTATTAAATGTGTTTATTAATTAGCTATAAATATCTTTTGTATTTATCATGAACTATTATTATAATTGTTGTAAGTTGTTTTACCTTTTTTTTTTTCAAATTAATGTTATAGTTTACTTTCTTATATAGTTCCAAATTTATATATTATTTAAAAAGTAAGAGAAATTATTACTATCAATGATATGTAATAATAATTAAAAATATGCTATTTAAAATTAATAAAAAATTAAAAGCGTAAAATCACATGCAACACAAGTGACTTGGAAACTATATAATAAAAAATAGGCATAAAGATAAATTTAGCTCCTAATGTTTACTCATTTTGGACCTTATTTTTTTTGAGGGGGTCATTTTGGCCTCCAACATTTAAAATTTAGTCAAATTGTTTGTTTTTTAAAGGAAAAATTGATTGAACTGTTAAAATTTTAACAACATTAATGTGGCCACTAGCGTGACAATCTATGTATAATTCATAAAAATTTAAAAATAATCATAAATATTTAATAAACAAATTGCAAAAAATTCGTAAAAGCTTTTAGAAGATTTATCCATATTAGCAATGAAGTATACATAAGATGTTACGTCAGTTGCCACATCAATACCATTATAGTTTTAACAGTTCAACCAGCTTTTCCGTAAAAAAATAAGCAACTTGAATAAAATTTAAAAGTTGAGGGCCAAAATGACAAAAATAAATAAATTTTAGGAGCTAAATTTATCTTTATGCCTAAAAAATACTAATGTGACCTTTTTTATTGGTCTAATAACCAATTTAATTGCCAATGTTCATACATTCTATCAATTTGTCTGTTTCTAAGCCATATTTTTTAAGGTTCCCAGGCTTGTGTCTTGAGATAGCCAATATCGAAGCTAAAAAATGCTTCAAAGGAACCTTGTCTCAATACAAAAGGCATATTGACTCGAGACTAGTGGTACGATAAAAATGTGCAAGTTTACACAATTGTTAACAAGTAATAAAGTGATAAGTATAGATTATCGTCTCCATATGGACCGTATAAGCAATTCTTTGTGAAAAATTAAAACTTAAACAAATTGGTGGTGAAAAATATTTTGCTTAAAATGGGATGTAAACAAACAAACAAATTTAATTAACTACAAATTACCTAAGTATGTAAAATAAAAAATACACTAAAAAAAATGCAAGTTTTGAAGAGTTATCACAATGGCATGCTTGTGTCAGAATAATTTTCTTTCCCAGCTTAGATTTATTTTAACTCTATTAAAAGATGTTACGAAGATTCTGCGGCAAGTCAATCATTTACTAGCCTTCATTTAATGGGGTAAAGATGTTAAATTTATTTATTTACTAAATCTACCTAGCATATTTCTATGGTTGATAAACTTATAATTTCATAAACAAACATTTTATGAGGTCATGTAAGGTAATAATAATTTTGGTATTATTACAAATTTAATCCCTAATTGATTAAACATACACAATATAAATATTTTGTTAATTAATTAAAACTTTGTTTAGGTTAATTAATTAATTCAATAATTTCTTTACATCCACAATGCATAAGAAACATATTCGTGATTTTACTTGCATGAATAAATCGATCGAAAGCACAGAGCACTTTTAATAGAATTAAATAACTTAAACCATAGAAATCAAATCATTCTAACACCAACAGGTTTAAGCAATCATGATCTTATTGAAAACAAAACACATAGTTGCAATCATGTTCATGAAATTGAGCAAAAATAAAAGATTAAGGAAAAAAGAAACTCTAAGCCAATTTTGGTAGGTATACGAAGCACAGCTTGCTTGCTTCTTCCTTTCTTGCTGAAACAACCATTCTAAAAAGCTCTCAATGTGGCTAAATTGGGGCTACTCTCAAACCTTGCAAACACTCATTCTAAAGGAAGTAATTTAGGGAATGGAAAAAAAGAAAAGAAAAGAGAGGATGAATAGGAGAGGAAATGAATAGAGAAAGATGAAAGTGTTGAGTGATGAATGAATGGCAAAGTAAGGGCCTATTTATACTAGTGGGGGGCAACTAAAAGTAGAATTTGGGAGCCTTGATTTTCTCTCCCCATGTGGCCAACCCTTGAATGAAGGAAGAAGGAGTTATGACTTACTATTTTTAGCTTGAGGCATAAGAGAAAGAGCTAGAAAAAGATGAAGGGTTTGAACGGTTATATAAAAGAGTTTTGGGGGCTAGTAGAATATGTTCTAACGGATCGTCTAGAGAGTTAAGTTCCAATTCTATAGTAGCCAACCATTCTATCTCGAAAATAGCATAGCATTCTTTGACTATATTTGGGGATTTAGTAGTATTGATGTCACTAAAAGTCGCATTGTCATCCAATTTTTTTTTAATTTGAGTATCCTACTAATGTTTCTAAAATCATTAAGGATAAGGCGATGGTGGAATCTTAGCTTTAACCAGGCAACTCTTTTGTGGCAATTTCTCTGCATGTGACAAATGCATTAGATTATCAGAACTAACTGGTTTAGAGTTTACCTCATCAAGGATCACCAAATCCAAATTTTGTGAATCAGGAGTTTCAACACTCGGTTGAATTTGCTTCTTATCAGAAGATCCATTCTTAACTTCAACCACCTTGGGCTCCAATGTCTTTCCACTTCGAAAGTGACCGTTTTGCAATGTTTTTTTTCCCCAAAATTCTTGGATTTTCATTATTGCTGGGCAAATCTCCTTGGGGTCTATTTCGAAGTTTATTGGTTAGCTGACCTCCTTGATTCTCCATATTTCTTAAAGTGGCATAATTCTTTGTAATGTATGCCTTCAGCAGATTCTCAAGATCGCTTGAAGATTTAGTTGGTGAGGGTTGTTGCACTTGTTGAGAATATTCCAACGGATAATTTGGTCGAGATGGCATAGAAGAGTTGTTAGGGTCCACCCATTGATTATTCCATGGAAAATTTGGATGATTTTTCCATGAAGAGTTGTAAGAATTCGATTGTGGACCATTCCAATTCTGATTTCCCATGTAATATTTTGACTCTAGATTCGATGAACAATTTTAAAAGAAATGGTCATCTCCACAGTATTCACAAGAAATATTATCAAATTGGTTCGATGTTGACCTGTCAGATTACCATTGAAACATTAATAGTTATGTTCTTAAGCATAGAAGACATAGAGGATACATCAACTGCCAAAGAAGTATGTGCATTAACTTCATGTACTCCTACTACTCGTCTTCATGACTATGGCATGGTACTTTATTTTGGAGATTATTATTTTGATTTACATAACATTAAGTTTTAAAAACTGCTTAAATTGGTATTTGATAATATTACACATGAAATTTGGTTTTTAATAAAATCTAACAAAATCACTCGTTTTTGCTAAAACAATGAAAGATACAGCCATACAGTGATGTTGAATGCACTCGTGATGTTCGAAGCTTCGGGCCTTGTAGAGAGGACACTTCGATGTTCGAGCATAAGTTTAGGAATGACGATATAGAGGAATTGGCAGAGGAATAAAGAAATTGGAATTCCATTAATATTTTGCCATTTGGGATTGTTGGGAGCAAACTGTGATGTTCGAAGCTTCGGGCCTTGTAGATGGGACATTGAGGTTTTCTAATATCAAGGTAGATACAAATGAATCGATGTCAATGGTATATGGTTCCATAGAGAAACACAGTGGTGGTGTTCAGTAGGCTCTGTAGGGTGACATTGCGACGAAGATAAAGTCTTTTGGGGCGACACTCCAAGAGGTTGAAGTTGTAAGATCATAGCCAAGCTATGGTGACCAATAAAGCCCATCAGGACAATAAACACGAGGTAGTCCACCGGGACAATAAACATGGGGTAGTACGTCGGGACAGTAAACACAGGGTAGTCTGCCAAGACATTAAATATGTAAAAACCCATTTTTGATAAAATCGGAATAGTGGTTTCGGGACCATAGATCCGAGTCCAGAAAGAAAAATTATTTTAATACTATTTTATGATCTATAGTATGATAACAATATTGTGTGAAAATTTCGTAAAGAAATTTTATCGATTACATGTTTAATTTGATAAAAGACCAAATTGTACAAAGTGAAAAAGTTGAGTTCTAATAGCTAAAAGGATTAAATAGCTATAGAAATTTAAATTTGAGGTCTTTATATGATAATTAGACCATTAAAAATGCTTAATTGTTAAGGATGATTTTTCATCCATGGAAAATAAAATAAAGAAAAGGATGAAATTGGAAAGATGAAAAATAAAAGGTGATAAATTAATTAAATAACAAAATATCATCATTTTATGTCATCTTCATCCCCAAAATACATGAAAACCCTAAGAAAGAGAAAGAAAGCTTTCTTGGCCAAATTAGGTAAGTATTCAATTCCCATTTTTAGTAATTTTTATATTTTTGAGATCGGGACAACTTAATCTAGCTATTTTGGGGATTAATTTGTAAAGTTATCAAAGTATGAAAATGTTTCCATGGATGAATATGCTGAAATTTTAAAATTTATGGTAGAATATGAAAGGTTGTTGATAGATAAATAATTTTTATAAAGTGAATTTTGATGAAAACATTATTTACGGACTAAATTGAAAATTTGTAAAATTCATGGAAAATTCTAAATTTTATGAAATACATGTGCTGTAAATGTTACATGTAAAAATCGGATAGGCTTGGAACAATGATTAAATTGCATGAATTTCATTTTCCAAGCCTAGGGACGAAATCGTCATTAATTAAAAGTTTATTTGCCTAAGATGTGAATTGCACTAAATTGAGTTTAAATTGTATTAAATTGATGTTAAATTTACTTGTATAGATCCGGATAGACTAAATTTGGAGTTAGAACGAGGAAAAGAGAAAAATATCAGATTAGTAGACTTTACGTACACGAACATTTGTCGAGGTAAGTTCGTGTAACTTATAAAGGCCTAATTTCAGTGAAGTTAGAATAGTGGTTGCATAACCACAAATTCGAGTCGAAAAAATAAAATATTTCAATATTATGAAATGATTAGTAATATGATAGAAAAGTTGCATGAGAATTTTGATAAGAAAATTTATTCAATTAGGTGCTTAATTGTAGAAAGGACTAAATTGCATAAAATGTCAAATTTGAATTCTAGTAGCTATAAGGATTAAATAGCTATAGAATTTAAAATGTAAGGTCCTTAAATGGTAATTAGACCATTGATGAAAAATATGTAGATATTTTTGATGAATCATCTATGAAAAAATCAGAAAGGTTGAGGACTAAATTGGAAATATAAAAGTTAATAAGATGATAATTAAATTAAAATGAAATATCATCATTTTTATATCATCTTCTTCAACCTAAAATCCATGGAAATCTTAGGAGAGAGAAAACAAGCTTTCCAAGCATAAATTGGTAAGTTCCTATGTCCTGTTGTTAGTAATTTTTATATTTTTGAGATTGAAAAAGCTTAATTTCTCTATTTGAGGGGTTAATTTGAATAGATATCAAAGTATAGAAAATTTTCCATGGATGACTAAAATTTTATGGTAGAAAATGAAGAGTTGTTGATAGATAAACAACTTTTACAAAGAGAAATTTGATGGAAACTTGATTTAGAGACTAAATTGAAAAATGGTAAAACCCATGAAATTTTTTTGAAAATTTGAGGAAATATGTGCTGTAAAAGTTATATTATAATTTTGGTTAGGTATGGAATAGGGATTAAATTGCATGAATTTCAATTTTCGAGCCTAGGGATGAAATTGGAATTAATGAAAAGTATGGGGGTAAAATAGTAATTTTTCCTAGGGTGCAAATTGAGTTCAATAGAATATGAAATGTGTTAAATTAATGATTAAATTCAAATATATAGATCCGAAAAGATCGAACAAAGAGTTAGATCGTGGAAAGGAAAAGATTTCGGATTAGTAGATTTCAGTTACAAACAAATATCGAGGTAAATTCGTATAACTTAAATGAGCATAGAAATGTGTTGTTTTGTATGCTATATATATATATTCATTGAATATGTTATATGAGATTGAATATATATAAATTGTATGGAAATTACAATGGAAGAAATGGTATATGTTGGAAATATATTTAAAAGGGTTAAATTCTGTGAATATTGAATTCCAATGGATAAATGTGATTTCCCTGATAAAATTGCATGTGTTGCAGAATGGATTTAGCCCGGACGGGTAATCCGAAACAAGCTCTTGAGTATATGTTTCAATTAGGATTTAGCCTGGACTGGTAATCCATATTGAACTCTATAGGGAATTCTTTGTCACATAAAGGATTTAGCCTAGACAGGTAAGCCAAAAAAGCCCTTAGAGTATATGTAACCGCTAGAATTTAGCCTAGACGGGTAATTCTGTTGTTTGATATGTGACTCGAGAGTGTACCTACAAGGTACTATTGGATATAAATTGACAGATAATGAAAATTTACACCTCGAGTGTACTAATTGGAATATCCATCTGACATTCAATGATTCAATGGACAAAATATATATAACATGAGAATTATGAGATGGAATAAGAATATGGCATGATGAGCTCATTTATGCATATTGGTATATTATGACTAACAAGTTGGTTGAGTATGTGTGAATAGGTAAATTACCAAATAGATGGAAAGCATGTTTTGTATGGTTAATATATTGAATGTAATGGGTAAACTTAATTTATGTTATACGAGCTTACTAAGCATATAAATGCTTACTAGATTTTAATTTCTTTGTTTTATAGTGCTTAAAGCTCGTGAAGGTTGAAAATCAGTTGGAGTATCATCACACTATCAACTGTTTAGCTTTGGTATAAAAATGAACACCTATTTTGATATAATGGCATGTATAGACTTATATGTTTAAATGATGTAACATAATGTTGGATTGCAAACTAGTCATTGAAATGACTAGAAATGTTACGTTTTGGTATGTTGGTATAAATATGAGTTGTAGGTAAGCGATATTACAATATGATGAGTGATAAAATGGTCTTGGTTGAATGCTTGAAAATGGTTGGATTGCATTGGTATGTTTTGATGCAGGAAAATGGTAAAATTTGGGTGAGAAATGATGCTAGGAAATAGCCTTATTTCGTCTACACGGGCAGACACATGGGCGTGTGTCTAAACCGTGTGTGACACATGGTCTGGTACATGGGTATATGGTCTGGTCGTGTGTCCACTATATTTCAAATTTGCAAAACAGAATGCTCAGAATTGAGCACACAAGCAGAGACACGGGTGTGTGTCTCATCCGTGTGGATGACACGGCCTTTAACACTAGCGTACGACACAGCCGTGTGAAAATTGCACCTAATTTTGAATTGAATTAATTAACCACACGGCCTAGCATAGGAGTGTGTGACATGGCCGTGTGTACAAGTCAAAGAGTTACACAGGGTAAGACACGGCCTGCAGTACGGGTGTGGCTTAGGGCCACGCGGGTGTGTCCCTTGGACCACACGGGCGTGTGAGCTCTACATATTAGAAAAATTTTGTAATTTGGCGAAAATTTTTTAGAGGTCCCGATTAAGTCTTGACTTGTTTCTAAAGCTTGTATTGGGCCTTGAAGGTCTATTACGTTTTGAATAATCTCGATGAATGAATAGTAACTTGCATGGTTTGTCTGTAAATGTTCCCTTATATTTCAGTAATGCTCCGTAGCCTTGTTCCGGCAATGGATACAGGTTAGGGTGTTACATAACTAAATTGTGTATACTTATATGCTCGAATTAAATGTTGTGTGTATGTGAATTGTATAAATATATATCACATTTAAGACATATTTGACAAAGCCCAATAAATGATAATGCTTGAAATAAATGATAATGCCCGATAAATGATAAATGATAAAGATGTTACTTTTATGCTTGAAATGTATGTAGAATGTGTTTATTTGAAATATATGAATATTATAAATGTATGAAATAATCACATGTCTGATAATGCTTGAAAAATGTTAAATCTCGTTTGAATTAATGAAAGTTGATGGATACGTGATTTCCCATAATGAATATAATTCTGCATATGTTGCAGATGGGATTTAGCTCGGACAAGTAATCCTAATATAGCCCTCTCGAGCATCCTGTTATATAGTTCCTGCGAGCATCCTAATCGGTAGTGATTTAGCATGTCTTGCGCACTACTGCAGCTCTTTGTGAGCTCCTGTTATGTAATCGATTGTGATCCTACATACGTTGCAGACACAAACGCAACTCTTTGTGAGCGTCCTGATGTGGCTCACTTGAACTCTCTGTTACCTTATCAGGTGCTTCCTGATAGTATCTCTTCAGAGATATTTGATAAGCTCTATGAGCTTCCTGAGTAAAACTCTTATGAGTTTCCTGATTAGCCCGGATAAGTGTCCTGTTATACAGTTACATGGCTCATCTGAGCATCCTGATATGTGGCTCGAGAGTGTGTTCCCTAGTTATGTGCCCTAACGGGAACCCCTGAATATGAATTGACGGATCCTGAGTTTTACACCTCGAGTGTACTACCTGTGTATCCATCGATATTTCGAATAAATTCAACGGGTAAAAATCCTGACGTGAGAAGATATGAATAAGAAATGAGTTATTACACGTATTTACCTGAAATATATGAAAATGATGATACACGATAATTGATATATGGAAATATGAGATGATGATATTTGTACATGAAATTTATTAGATGAATATGTTCATCCTTGATTATAGATTTGTATACGTTGAGTGTACTACTCGTGTGACATTGATATTTTGAATTATATGAGTAAAGTTCTAATATGAAATAATCTAAACTCGAGATGAATTATTATGAAAATATACGTGTAATATAAAGATATGATTTATACATGTAAAATGAATATGTGATGTGGAAAGCATATGTGCCTGGAAATTTGATTGTTGTGGAGCCCATATATGTTTCTTGATAATATTATGGAATGTATGACTAACAAGGGCAATGAGGATATGTGTAGGGCTTGAGATCAAATTAATTGAATGTGCCTTACATGTTTATCTTGAAATAGAATGAATGGTAAGTTAAGCACCATGTTATATGAACTTACTAAGCATTATATGCTTAGTTTTATTTCCCTATTTTATAGTAAATCGGAAGCTCGTTGGATTGGAAGCTTGTCGAAGATCACTCACACTATTCATCGTCCCATTGGTACATATAGTAAATCAATTATGGTTATAATGGCATGTATAGGTTAATTGGCCATATTGGCATGTAAATGTAAATGGTTAATTATAATCTAGCCATTGGAATGGCTAGTAAAGATTTGTTTTGGTAAAATTATAAGGTTATACCATGATGAATATCCATGTGTTTAGTGTGGTTGATTAAATTATGTTAACATGTATGTTCACAAAAGGGTAAGATTATAAACATGAATACATGTAACGATGTACCATGTTAGATGTTAGAATTAACTTGGTTATAATGCTTGAATTGGTTGGTATATGAATAAAAGTTTTGGTGTAGGTTATTGACAAAGTTTGGGTGAGAATTAAAGCTAGAAAATGACTTTATTTTGTCCACACGGCCTATCACATGGGCGTGTGGTTTGGCTGTGTGTCCCTTGCATCCTAAAATTTAGAAACAGAATGCTTAGAATTTAGCACACGAGCAGAGACATGGGCATGTTTCTCAGCTGTGTGTGCTACATTGCCTAGAACAGGGGCGTGTGTCTTGGCCGTGTGAAACCTGTACCTTAATGTTTTACAAGTCAGAGAGTTACACGGGCTGGGGGCACTATTGTGTGACCTATTTCATACACCACACGGCCTAAAACATAGGCATGTCACTTGGCTGTATGAGCCACACGGCCTATTCATACGGGTGTGTGATCTCTATATATGAGAGAAATTGTGAAATTTTGCGAAAAAATTTCTTGAGTTCCCGATTTAGTCCCGACTTGATTCCAACGTTTATAATGGGCCTGGAGGGTCTATTCAAGGGAAAATATGACTAGTTTCAGAAATAAACAGTATTTAACATGAATTACTTATAATTATTCTGTAAACTTTGGTAATACTCTGTAACCTTGTCCCAGCGATGGATACGGGTTAGGGGTGTTACAAAACACGGGGATTTCGCCAGGAAAATAAACATGGGAATATCATGTTGTATCTGTTGCTTTAGGTGTAGTATTTTTGTCTAAGTACACTTGTAATTTTTTTGAAAAAATTGGTTAATAAAATTATTCATAAATCATATCAATACTTCGTATATTACCCTCACATAGTTTTTACATGCAAAGCAAAATAGAAACAAATATTGTTCATTGATTGTTTAAATGTATAACTTGTATATTACCCTCACATAGTTTTTACATGCAAAGCAAAATAGAAACAAGTATTTTTGTCTAAGTACACTTGTAATTTTTTCGAAAAAATTGGTTAATAAAATTATTCATAAATCATATCAATACTTCGTATATTACCCTCACATAGTTTTTACATGCAAAGCAAAATAATATGGTATTATGTGATCGGATCATAGTACAGAAACATAGTTTGTACTAGTAGACGAACCTAAATATGTCCTTAGTCTAATAAAAAAAGAGGAAACTAATTGAAAGACTGATATGTCGTCTATCAAGTCTAATTGGGGAGATACTTTGTCTGGGACATCGGAGTGGATGACTCCTAGAAGATAGTGACATAGATGTGATTGATTGGACTGACAGTACATCAGATAGAACCCAAGCATAATAGATCCTGAATCCGTTTATGGATTTATTCACTTGTGACATTTATAGTGTGACATACCTAAATCCTAAGTGGATGGCGGATTATGTATGCGTGACTCGTACATTTTGTTGTAAGTGTGACTCATACATTTTCAAAAATTTCATGACAAAGTTTATATTATTACAATTTTATCCTTATACACAAAACTAACAAAATTTACTTAACAAATTAGTCTTTAAACATATCTAAGCTTATAATCAAACTATTAAACATCAAAAACTACAATTTTCATCAATGAGAACTTTAATTTTCATCAATGACAACTTTACAAATCTTTAACAGTTTTGAAAATGAAGATACAGATTAGCTGGACCTACTTGCAACGATCTTAAAAATATAAAATTTACGAGAAACGAACCTCAAATACACATACATTCAAGGGGAGAAGCTCAACCAAATTCTTCCAGCTTTAAAAATTGTGATTTTGAGTGAAAGATAGAGAAATGAGGAAGATGAATAATGTTTTATGTTTTTAACTTATTATTATATTTTTTTAACATTAAAAGAACATATAAATTATAACAAAAATCATCACAAACCGTCCCATTATCTCTAAAGTGGTTAAATTACCACTTGAATCCTTTAATAAATCTTAATTAACCCTTTTATTAACTACAATTCAATAGTGATCAAGTTTTTACAATTTTTAAAATTTAGTCCTTTTTCTTTAATTAACTATCAAATCATAAAATTATCAGATCAAACTTCAATAATAACTCCATAAATATTTAAAAAAAATATTCACGAACTCAATTTATGAAAGCGAGGCCTTGATACCTCATTTTCCAAAACCACTGACTTTTGGTACGAACCACTTGTACCTTGATTGTCTGGTCAATTAATAAATATATTAAATCATGATTCACTATTTTACAATATTTAATCATAAATATTAATTAAATATAACTACAGACTCGCTCGTCGAAATTGTAATCTCGAAATTACTATTTCTATCGTTATTGAAAAATGAGCTATTACAGTAGTTGAAGCACATTTAAGTCCTATGTGTGTGAGTTATCATTCTGTATTATTTCCTATGGCAAAGGTGGGCCTCTCATTTGGTGCCATGTGCTTGGAGGACCTTGCAACATTCCTTTGTTGATATTTCTAGTTTTGGAGAATATGCTCTAGTTGCTTTTGTGTTTTGTCTAAGATATTTCGGTATGCGTCGAAAGCATTATAAGAGAAATGGAAAAGTTAAATGGATGGTATAGCATCTGCGACTATTGACTGTAGGAAGATATGTGGAAAGTTGTTCATGTCTAGTGGTCTAGATGTAACTAGTAAAGTGTTGGTTCCTGAGATTGTGGAGCTACTGAAAGTGGAGTTCTTATGCTAATTTAGGTAGTTACACCTTTGGTAAGTGAACTTGTGAAGGGGAAATGGAAGTCAAGATATTTTAGCCATGGTCCGATTGTACCCAACTAGTGAAAAAAAGCTTAAGGAATCTCAGAAAAAGCAAATTCCACAGAGGGATTAGCTGTTAAAGTCACTTTAATGGTTTAGGTAATGACTATCTTAAGTGGAGGACCCATGCTCAAAGTTATTATCGATGAGTTAATGGAATTTGATGGCATTGATGATCGTTGTTCAAAGTTTTCAGTTTCTATGATGGTTAGGCTAGGTTGTTTAGTGAAAAAGACCATGATTTTTTGTTCATAATTCTCACAAATAGTGCCAATTATTGATATCTATCTGTGTTGAGCTGCTAAAATAGGTTGGATGTATGCTTTAGATGAGCTTCAAGATAAGAAAAAAGTTAAAGGGCACAAGAGTTGTTACTTTAACTACTCTTCAATGCTTCAGTTAACAAATGTCATAAAGAAAATGGAAAAAGGAAAACAATGCTTAAGTTAACGAATGTCTTATAGAAAATGGAAAGTGGAAAATGTGCTAAGTAACGAGATCAATCCTACCTCAATCAACTCTATAGATTTGTGATTTATATAAGACCATGTTTGCTTCAATGGAATTGCTATGCAGTAACGTCCAAATTCTGAGGGGACCACCATTCCATTGTTTGGTTCAAATAATCTCACAGAATGGTTAAAAAAGTTGAATGGTTTTTCCTGCTCCATTCGTTAAAAACGCTGAATGGGTATTCAACACTCAACCCTTGTAATAGCTATTCAGCAAATATAAGGAATCACTTTAAAAAATTTTGTTCCCAACGTACCCCTAAAAAAATAACAAATTTACAAGCTTATAATTGACAAAAACTTGGGAGGTTATTCTTTCACCATTTTCTTCCCAACGTTCACTTTTCATCTTTCTTTCAAATTGAGAGAAAGAAAGCTCAAAACATCGAATTTGTCTCTAGGTAAGCATCAATATTCATGGGTGAGATTCAAGCTGTTTGAAAACTAAACAATATGAGTTTTTTATCCTCGAGTTTGCTTTGAATGTTTGAGTTATTTTTTTTCTTAAAACTATTCAAAAACTTGAAAATTGAAAATTATCAGTCTTTGATGTTTGCATTTGATCTGGATTTCTAAAATTTCTTTCTCAATTGAAATTTTAACTTTCTTTTACTATTTTTCGTTTTTGTTTCTCAATTGAAAATTTAATTTTACCCACAAAAGGTCTTTCTTTGCTTTTATAACAACAAAGAAGATAAAAAAAAGGAGGAAAAAATAATTTGTATATTTAAATTTCTCATTTTTTCCTTTTTTTTTCTTTTACATTTTATGCAATTTCCGTACAAAATAATCTGTATGTTTAAATTTCTTATGCAAAGTTTTCCCTTTTCTTTAGTTAGAAAGGTTTACTAATTGGCTAGTAATAGTATCCTATTTTCTTTTTCTTTTTCTGATGAATTACTTGTTTATTTGGTTGCTTGTGTGGGATTTTCTAGGCATTCATGAAAGGTTTTTCTTGTTTTCCTTTTTTTCTTTTTTGGTTCTTCAAGTGTGGGGATGATTTGTTGGGTTTCATTTCAAGTGGTTAATTATCTTTTTCTCTTTTGATGGAGAATAGATTAAGGCCAGCCAAATTTTCCTTCTTGATGGTTGTTTACAGCTTTGATTGGTTTCTTGATTTCAATGAAACCAAAATTTTAAGCTAATTTTATATTGTTTAGCATAATATTATTTTAGATTTTTTAAGGAGGAATATAAAGGGGGTAAGGTCCTTACATGGATCTTGATATGTAAGGAATGTTGATTTAGGAGCATTTTGAGCTTCAAGCTCTTGGGTGCTTTCTTCTTTTTAATCTTTTTAATGGTGCAAGATTTTAGTTAAAACTCACATAGCTAAACAGGCTGCTACAGATATAGAGTTTGAATGGAGATGCATAGAAGAACAAGTATCTACTTCAACAAGTAGCTGCCCGCTCGATAATTGTTAGTATATTTAAAGTTGATGTAAGCTTTCATAATTACTTTCCCTTCTGATTAGAATTCATTACTAATTCCCCTGAAGTTAAAAAGCAACAAGACAAAAAGTTTCCGCAAAAGGTTGTTTTGGTCTAAGCTAATATAGGAGGACTCAATATTGTCAGCTTGGTTCTTGAATTTACTTCTTCAACACAGACCAAAAAAATCGAGTTGTGTAGGATTCAAACAACTTAAAGTGCCTCACTGGTCTATTTCTTCCCGGCTATCATCTATGTCAAAGTGGGTTTTGCAACAAACAAAGTAGCTTCTCTTTGATTGTGTTAGGGAGTTAGTGGAAAATAACCATGAGAAGGAACATAAAGGACAAAGATTTAAAGGATCTGGTGAAGAGATGTTAAATGTGAAAATATGAAAGGATGGGGAAAACGATGTGGAGATGAATCCAACATTAAGCAATTGTTGGAGCTAGATATAATTAATTCAACCCAGGAATGGAAGAATAGTTTTGAATCCCAGAAGAGGGATATGGGGATAGTAATTAGAAATGCCATTATAGAGGAGATTACAAGCGAAGTTTGGGATTTGACAATGTTTGTTTAAATGTCACAATGAATATGGCATTTCATTTCTAATTCTGTTACTAATTCACTTTGAGAAGTTTTAGTATGATCATGAAATCATTACAAACATGTATATAGGGTTAGACATTGCTCAATTCTAGTTGGATATTTGGTGTATAGATGTTTAAATGTCATTGTTGGGTTTGTTTGATGTTTAGATGTTTGATGTTTTTCATATATAAAAAAATGAGAATAATTATTGTTTTTGGATTAGTACTTGTAATTTTGGTAACTATGATTCCATGAGATTATGTTGTCCTTCATATTAGACATGTAGTGAGATGATGTAGTAGATTTGGTAAAAAAAATTGTATCAAATTTAATGGTTGGAATCACCCATAGGACAAAAGGTAAGTGTGTGTGGATGAGAGGGTAGCATTTGTCGGGGACTGGTCTACAAAGATTCCTCTTGCAAAATGTCAAAACTACATCTTTCCCCTATAGATGAACCAAATTATATTAAGAATATTATTAAATTATTTCTATTAAATTGTATTTAATAGTAATTCTATTAAAATTTAAAAACCATAATCATCTATCTATAAAAATTCTGTTAAGGGTATTCTAGTCATTTAAGCCTTTTTCCTTATGCTATTACAACATCTATTCCATTCAACTAAACACAAAAATACTATTACAGCTTTATTTCATTCCATTCAATCAAATAACTGAATTACTGATTATAACTTTATTATATTATAACTCTATTCAATTCCCCCAACCAAGTGTTTGTGGCTAGCCGAGACTGCTTAGGCTTGTACCCAAATCTAATTGTCGATTCGTTGAGTTGGTGATGGTTTGTAAAAGCTTCAAGAGGGAAGCTAAAAGTATGCCATGTCTTTAGGCTTTGTGCAAGCATTTGAGCTTGCGAGGCTAAGAGCGTAATAGTTTTTGTTTGCTTTTTTTATGAATACATCTCACTCAACTGCCACACATGCACACACCACACACTAGTGATTCCTACGATCCCTGTGAATTGAACCCATATCTTGGGCTCAGAAGTGAACACCCAAAGCCAATGGGCGAAATGCTAATCTGGTTTTCGTTGTAAAGTTTGAATTTTTGTTACCAAAGGAGCTTCCTTTCGTTGGAAATTGAATTATAGCGTGCTAATTTGCTTAAACAACTTTCATGCTTTCTTTTTTCGTTTTTCTTTTTTTATAATTCAAGGTGGGGATGAGGTTGTTAGCATTTTCATGGTTTTTTTTTTTTTTCTTCATCTTCTTCTTGATTTGCCTACAGGATTAATTTTCTGGGACAATATGTTGCAGATTTTAATGGGGATGTTAGGAACAATGTCTTAACTAGGCAACCCCTACACTTTGGTGTTGAAGAGATGAAAATCTTGTTTTCTTCAAAGCTCGGTAATGATGGGGAAGAGAATACTTTTTTGTTAATACAAACTACTTTTATATTTTATATATATTTTTTATTTTTTAAATTATATTATTTTAAACTTTCGGGTAATGTTAGGTGTCACATTCTTTTTGACTTTCTTATAAAAAACAACTAAATTAGATATCAAATTTAGACAAGAGTAGACTAGTATTTAAGGCTAGTTAAACTCTAATGACTAATTTAATTTAATTTAGGTGTAAGGATTTATTTAGTTTTCTAATTTTTAAAAAAAAATTATTTTAAATTTTCATTTAATTTTTTATTTATCAAATTATATATAGATTTTCACGTCAACAATGAATTAATTTTAAAAATAAAAATTATTATAAAAGCATAAAAATATATATTTTAATAATTTATTTTTTTAAAAAGGTATTTAATTGCTAATGTAGTAATTTGTCGCAATAGTAAAGTTAATAAATATTAATTTTTTTATTTATTTTAAAATAATTTGACAAATAATATAAGTTTAAGAGTTTAAAAAGAAAAGAATAAATAGCATTTCCTTTTGTTAACACTATTGATTGATGAGTGTTTAGGTAGGTAAAATAAGAGGAGTAGGCAGTTATATTTGTTTTGATCTTCCATTCTTTTAGTACGAAAATTCATCACATCCATACTCTACTTTTTAAACTTCAACAACGAGACACATATTTTCTAAATATATATACATATAGTAAAAATAGGAAAACATTTGACTTTGACCTTCTTTTAACAACTAACAAGAAAAATAAAACAAAATCCAATTCTTCCCATATTTCTCATGCATATCACGCAATTCTCTTTCCTTTCTTCCACTCCAGTCTCCCCGATATATATAAGGAATGATGTTTGGAAGTTAAAAAGGAAAAAGGAAAATGGCGTCACCGTCGCCCCAAATAGACAGTCACCGAGAGCAGGCTGAAATTTACAATGGGGAGGCTCTTTGCAATCAAAAGGCGCGGCAGCTGTTCGATAAGTTTCGTCTGCCAAAAGGATTGCTGCCTATGAACGACCTGAATGAGATGGGGTTCAACTCCATCACCGGTTTCCTCTGGTTGAGACAGCAGAAGAAATCGGAATTCAAATTCAAGTCGATCGGGAAAACTGTAGCGTATGAAACAGAGGTGACGGCATTCGTTGAGGATCGTCGGATGCGGAGGCTGACGGGTATCAAAACTAAGGAGATGATGATTTGGATTACAATTTCTGATATTTCTATCGATGATAATGACCCCACTAAGATCACATTTTCTAGTTCATCGGGCCTCTCCAAAACTTTTCCGGTCGAAGCTTTTGAAGATGAGGACCAGAGCAAATGAAGCTTTTACTATTTTATTTTTCACTTATCGCTCTCCCACTTAATATTTTTACCAATCACTCAATTCAACGAATATTTGTGGTTGGTTTTACTTTTTGGAAATTTCCCATTACTAGGTTAGTTTCCCTTTGTCCAAACAACATTTAACCTTGGAGCTTTTCCTTAATTAAGATTACGTTACAATTTACGGGCATGTTTGTACACTAATAATTGGATACTGATATAATTACGTGTAATTACCTATTTGTTGTATATTTAATTAATGGTTTAAATATGCAAAAAGGTTGCTGTATATTTTTAAATTTTTAAATTTCATCTTTATACTTTAATTTCGATACATTAAATTTTAATTTTTTTATATTTAAAATTTTTTATTTTTCCATGTAATTTTACTGTATGATATCAAAGGTAAAGGAGTTTTTTTAGATTTCAACATTTATAATTTTTTATTAATTTTGTCTTTACCTTTTAAAAGTAAAAAATAAAAATTAATTTCTCTCATAGGAAACATAAAATTTTAAAAATATATATTTTAAAACATAAAAATTTATGAAAAAATAAAAAATATTTAAAATTTTAAAAATAAAAAATAAAAAAGATTCTAAATATATAAAAGCTCAAAATTCAATGTTATTTAAATTGGACCGACCAATTAGATTAAGAATTGATTGACCCGCGAACTGTCACAAACTAGTTGGACCGATCTAAAAAAAACTAGTTAAACCAACAGTTGAATTGATTTTAAACTAGTTTGACCAATTGATTCCTAGAATAGTCTGTTCGACGGCTCAAAGGAAATAAATTATTAAAATAAAAATATTAAAAAACAAATTATAAAAATCAGTCTAACTACCTATTCAACCAATACTCGTACCAGTTCATTCAATTACTATTTTACCTCTCATCAAACTGATACCCTAATTGATTCTAGGTCCGATCTGATTTAGAGAACATTAATTTTTGAAAATTTTATTTTTTGAATTTTAAAGAATTTTTATTTTTAAAATTAAAATTTTTAATATTTTATACTTTTTGTTTAAAATATGAAAAAATTAAAATTTTTAAAAAAGTTTATGTATTCCTAAAGAGTAAAGATCAAATTGACAAAAAGATTTAAATGTTGAGGACTGAAAAAGTTAGTTAATCTTTAACTTAATGGTAAAAATAGTAAGGAGACCAAGTTTTTTAAATTAAAAAAATTACATTAACTCAATGTGTTAAAATTAAAATGTAAAATTAAATTTTATATTTTAAAAGAGTACAGTGGCCTTTAATATATTTAAATGATTAATCGCAATAATTAAGGGTTTTCACATAATTAATTTGATACTTTAATTAATTGTTCGAATTTTAACGAGGTTTAAAATTGAGGTAACCACTCAAGCTAATTAGCCATGAAGATATTTAATTTTTAATTTTTAAAGATGTAATTACACTTTAGAGGTGTGTATGGGCTGGGTTGGGTTAGGTTCAACTAAAAATTTAGGTTCGTTTATTAGGCCTGGGCCCGGCCTATCCCGAAAAATGGATCTAAAATTTTGCTCAAGCCTGATCTGGATAAAAATGTTAAAATCTGAGCCAGACTCGGCCCGCCCATATTAATTTTTATATAATTTTAAAAAATATATAATATATTAAAAATACTAAAAATATCAAAATAAATATTTCCCAACAAATTGAAAATAAATTTTAAAAAATATGTATACTTAAATAATACTAAAATAGATGCAACTTAACAAGCAAATGCCTCTAAAATAATAACAAAATTAACAAATTTCTTTAAAATAATAATAAAATTAACAATAAAATAAGTTTTATACAATATCCAAATAATAACAATAAAATAATAGCAACATAATAGTAAAATTGTAGCAAAATATGAAGAAAATAAAAAAATAATATTAAAAAATAAAAAAATAATTTTTTTGTCCTTTAGTGAATTCGGGCAGGGCCAGAGCTCGGGCCAAAAATGCCTTACCCAATGTCGGCTCTTTTTTTAAATGAGCCTTTTTTTATCCAAACCCATTTTTTCGGACCTATATTTTTGCTCAAACCCTCCCACATTTCGGGAGGGCCTTCGGGCCGGGCCAGATGACCTGACCCATGAACAGGTCTATTACAGTTTAACCCTTTAAAAATTTATAATTTTATTATTATTTTTTTTAAAAAAAAAGTTAAAGTTCATCACTAATAACAAACAGTAACTGATTTCTATTATGGTAATTAGACTTACTTTATAATATCGGACGACGGTTATAACATTTATGAGAATTATAAGTTGATTAGTCTATCAACAAATCACTAAGCTTGGACATTAAGGGAACGGATTATTTTTTTTTTTGGTAGAGATTAGGAATGAATAGAAATAGTGGTTACTTCATGTAAGGAATTATGAACATTTTCTTTAACATATTGTGATGGAATTAAGAAAATAACTATTTGATTTAGCTTTCTTATTTTAAATTCATAGAAATTAAAATCTATTTATTAAAACGTGATTAATCAGGTTATATATCCTGACTTAATTTTTTTTATATAATTCGTAAAAAAAAAAATTACCAACCATCACATGTTTGAAGATATCACTTCATTAATCTTGAAGAAAATAACTTCTACAAAAAAACACAATCTTGCAAAAATAAATTACTCCATAAAGTACTTTATTAATCAAATAATAAAAGATGTCTGGCTACCTAATTGCATTAAAATAAAACTCTTCTTAAGTGTAATGAATTTCTAATTAATCTAAACAAGAAGTTGTCCTAGTGAAATTAAACATTTTTGTTGAGTAAGAAACATAAAAGTTCTAAACAATTGAAAATACTAAAAAAATATCCTAAAATATAAAACCAAATAAATACAATATTGAACTCATATATAATCAAAATTAAGCCTTAAAATCGAACCCAATATAATTTAAACTTGAGTTAAAGCCCAAAATTCATAATTTTTCGTAACAATCTTGTCTAGAAATTCTACTTGCGCAGCCTTCACTAAAATAGTCATACATTGAGCTCCCGAACTCAAAATCGAGTGATTCAAAATGCATTTCGAAGCTAAGAGATAGCTTATTGATTGATATGAAACTTCTTAACCTAGAAATATTTGGATCCTATCTAAAAACTCGTTGTAATTCAATTGATCTTTTGATCTTAAAATTTAGTAACCTAGATGAATTTAAGTTAAGCCCAATATATTCTTAGGCTGAAATTTGGGCTCATACTTGTATCATTTCTCGTGATTGTTTAAGCTTATCAAATGGGCCTCATAAAATGTTAAGTTCTTGGGCTGGAATTTGTCCCATGCTCGTATCACAATTTGTACTGATCCTTAGTATTAAAAAAGTAGTCCAACTAAGTTCAAACAACTCTAATATATATACTAAAATAAAGTATTCCAGCAATTTAGGAAACCTGCTTAATTAGCATACTTATTTGATTGACATGTAGCATTCCTAAATAATTGACTTATTAGTGCTAAATAGAGCTGAACATAGGCTGGGCCACCCGGCCCTACCGAAGGCCCGCCTGAAAAATGGGAGGGTTTGGGTAAAAATATAGGCCCGAAAAATAGGACAAAAAATGAGGCTCGTTTAAAAAAACAAGCAGGGCCTCGAGTAAAATTTTTTTGGCTCGGGCCCGGCCCGGCCCAAATTATTTATTAAATGTTTTATTTTATTTTATCATTTTAACTTTACCTTTACCTTTTATTTTGCTCAACTGTCCTTACCCTTTATTTTGCTCAGCTTTCCTGCCTTCCTCTTCCTCTAATAAGCCATTTCCAAAAAATCCCTAACTCACACCACCACCTCCATCGATCCCTACTCCCTAGTCAGCTCAGCTCAGCCCAAAATGGAAGAAATTTGCCATTTGTTAAGTCGCTTCTGAGCATGATGTCGAAGCTTAGCTCAGCTCAGGCCAAAATTGAAGCTCTTTCTCATTTCTCTCGTTGAAGCTCTCTCTCATTTCTCTCGTCTCTAGCTTCTTCATTTGCGGTCTCGAAGCTCCCCACATGTTGTAATAGTAAGCTTCTTCTTCATTTACCACAAGTTGAATATTACTTGTAGGCTGTAGTTTGACTTTTTTTTCTTATTCTTCTTCATTTGCGGTCTGTAGCTTTTTTTTCCTTATTCTGCTTTTGGTTTTTCTGCTATTGTGTTTATAGTTTTTGTGGTTTTTCTTATTCTGGTTTTTCTACTATTGTGTTTATAGTTTTTTTTATTTTTCTTGTTCTAGTTTTTCTTTTATTGGGTTTTTTTGCTATTGTGTTTATAGTTTTTGTGGGTTTTCTTATTCTGGTTTTTCTGCTATTGCGGTCTCTAGCTCTCGTAATTCATCCAATAAATAATTTAAAAAAGTTTAAATCGGCAAAAAATTTTGACACTTTTTTTAATCAAAGTTGAATAAATGGATATTTAAGTTAAATTTGGACCCGAGAAATAATGGCTTATGTTTGAATGCTTCATGTTCTATAATTTCTAAAGTCAACTTTTTCATTAATCTTAATTAATAAAGTTGGATTCCATATTTAATTAGGGCCTAAAAATTAAATTTAAACTTAATTCCAAAAAGTAGGCACCAATTTAAATTTATTTAATTTAATTGTCATTATAAGGTTATTTTTTTTTACGAAATTCGAAGACAAAAATCAGACATGATTTGAGCATATTTTTATTATTTTCTTTTTTTATGATAAATCTTAAAATTGCATATAAATTTATCATTAAACAAAGCAATTGAATTTGGCAGGTGGGATTTATCTCGTCTCAACTCTCAAGTTAATATGGATAAATTAATTCAGCTTTTAAAAATTTCAAGAAATTTTAGTTTGAGTTACTATTCTGTTCTACAAACCTCAGTGATCGAAGTGATGAAAACACGTGTATTTTCAAAAGATTTATGTTTTCTACTTATGATGATGCATCTCTCAGTTTCACAGCATGGTTTATATGTTCTTTGTTTGTCTTTTCAGCAAACTTTAAGGCATACATGTGCTTGTGGCAGACTCACAGTTATGATGCAATAATGTTTGTTACTGTTCTGTGAATCCATGGCATAGTTTTCACTTATGATGAGATGTGCGTAGGTGTGCAAATATTTTGTTGTTAGGGCAGAGAGATGTCCTTTTTGTGTAAAGGAAAGTGTTGTTAGCTTACCAATGTTTTTGACCCGTACTTTGAGCACTATGGGCATCATATTTCTTTACTGGGGCTTGCTTGATGGAAGTTTAGTTGCTTTTGTACTATTTGTTAGGACATTTGGAGTATGCATGTGATTGAATAGAGCAAGTGCTCACAATGAACATAAATCGCCACTCATCAAATTTTGTAGTAGTCTATTAGAGGCTTGGTTATTATTATTTTTTAGAGGTCATAAGGGAGAACATGCATGAACCAACAGAAAATGAGAATATTATTACAAAGTGAATAAGCAATTATTTCAACATATATTATGCTGTGCATTCTTCAGCAGTGATCTCATGGCCTACTTTTATGACTAAAGGGAAATAATTCAAACAAAAATAATATTGCGTACATATACATATATTATATATAATTGTTGAACAATTATATTAACTTTTGGTTTATTTGGATTCCAGGACTTGAGTTTTTATGACTATGACTAGTTCGAACACTCCTATACTTGTGGACAATGGGTTTAATGAGTATGAAAGTGCTATCAAATGTCAAAAGTCTACCACTTCAAAGGTGTGAGATGAAATGACAAAGCTTGAATGCGAGGACAAAAATTAAATTGAAGGCAGAATGTAATCACTGTAAGAATATCTTTTCTACTAAATCTTCTAGTAAAACCTCTTATTTAAGATGTCATCTAAATCAATGTTTGAGAAAAGTTAATAAGGACATCACTCAATACTCCATAGCCACTCAACCATCATTAGGAGGTGGTCCATCTATAAAAAACTACAAGTTTTATGTTGATGAGTGTTGTCGAGCTGTTTCTACTTTTCTTGTGTGTGGCAAGCATTCATTTAGGACAATTGAAGAACTGGGATTTAGATACATGATGAGAATTTCTAGTCCTAATTTTAAGAATATAAGTAGATTTACAGCTGCTAGGGATGTCCTAATGTATTATGCAAAAGAGAGAGGTCATGTTAAAGAAGAGTTGGCTAAAACATCTGGTTTAATTTGTCTAACTTCTGATAATTGGAACTCAGAGCATACTAATCATGAATATATTTGCATTACTGCTCATTAGATTGACAAAGATTGGAAGCTACAAAAGAGAATCATAAGGTTTAGAGCTTTATTTCCTTCGTATGATGATATGAACATAGCGGATGAACTTGTTTTATGTTTATCTCAATGGGGTATAGACAAGAAAATTTTTAGCATCACTTTGGATAATGCTTCTTATAATGATGTGTTGGTTTCTTGTCTTAAAAATCGTTTTCGTGCTAACCGAGCTATTTTGTATTATGGTGCTTTTTTTCAAGCTAGCTGTTGTGCACATATATTGAATCTTATAGTTAAAGCTGGTTTGGAGCTTGTTGATCATGTTGTTGGTAAGATTCAAAATGGAATTAAGTACATAAAAAAATTGGGAATTCGTAGGAAAAGATTTTATGATGTGGCTGACAAAAGTTTTCATTTGAATGTGACCAAAATGTTGCGTCAAGATGTGTGTGTGAGATGGAATTCTACTTATTTGATGCTTGAATCTTTTCTTTACTATAAAGATGTGCTAGATTATTGGGGCCAACGGGATAAAGACTATCAAATATTTGCACTTTCTAAAGAGGGGTAGAAAAATGTTACTATTCTTTGCAAATTTTTGAAAGTCATTTATGATGTGACTTGTGTTTTTTCTGGTTCTAATTATTCAACGACTAATTTTTATTTTAGAGGGGTTTGGAAGGTTCACAAGGTCTTGCTTGATACAGTTAAAGGTCCTTATTCTTTTTTAACTCCAATGGTTAAGCAAATGCAAGAGAAATTTAATAAATATTAGGCTGAGTATTCGTTGATATTTTCATGTGCTGCAATTTTAGATCCTCATTACAAGTTGAATTATGTGCAGTATTGCTTTACTACAATCTATGATATTCATGCTTCAGATTTTGTTGAAACCATTCTTAGCAATCTTAGACTCTTGCTTGATGACTATGCCAAGAAATCCAAATCCACGTCTTCCTCTTTTGCTAAGAATTCTAATGTTTCAGATAAAGATCCCGTTGATTCTAGTTTGCATCAACACAATGTTAATAGTGTTGATTTTGGAGGAGATTTTGATGAGAGTGATGATTATAAATGATATTTAAATGAATCTAGCACTAAGAGTGAAAAGTCACAGTTAGACATTTATTTGGAAGAACCAGAGCTTGAGTTGAATAGTCAAATAGATGTTTTGGATTATTGGAGCAAAAGTTCAGTCCGATATAGTGAGCTTTCATTATTGGCTCGTGATCTTTTGGAAATTCCAATATTGACTGTAGCTTTCGAATCAACTTTTAGCATGGGTAAGAAAGTTATCACACCTTTGAGGAGTTCGCTTAAGCCAAAAATGGTTCAAGCCGTTGTTTGCCTTGATGATTGGATGCGAGCTAAGGGATTTTCAGTGGGTAATTATTATTCTCGTTTTATTGTTGTAATTTTATATTATTTTTATCAATTTGATAATCTAATTATTTATTTTTATTTCATGTTAGAAATTGGTGATAAAAATGACGATGACGATGAGGACGATGTTTCTTTGATTGCTTTTTAGGTTACCTTCCTTTCTAATTGTTGACAATTTAATTTAGCTTATAATTTATAGTTTGTTATAAAATTATATATGTTAAATGGTTAATGTATAGATATTCTGGTTGGTTGATTATATTTTGCAGGTTTTTGGTGCTGTTTTGATGTTGTTGGTGATGTTGTTTTTTCTGCTGTTTTGATGCTGTTTGATGTTGTTTTGGTGCTGTTTTATGCTGTTTTATTATTCTTTTGTGGTGTTTTATTGTTCTGTTGTCGTTTTTAATATTATTTCAATATTGTAGAATTTTTGTTTTACTATTAATTTGGTTATTATTTTAGTTCTAACTTGTTTAAATTTTAATATAACTACTTTTTATTATATTTTCAATTTGTGTAGTGTTTTAAGAATTGTTTTAGTATCATTTTTTATCTGTTTCTTGTTTTAATATTTATTTTTATGTTTTTAAATGTATTTGATTTATTATATTTTAAAATTTTTTATTTATTAAAAAAAGCTAAAAAAATTAATATGGGCCGGGCTCAGGCTTACTAAATTTATTTCGGGCTGCTCTTGGACAATTTTCCAAGCCCATATTTCAGGCCGGGCTGAGCCCGGGCCTAGCAAATGGGTCTAGAATTTTGTTTTAGCCCAGCCCGAACCCAGCCCAGCCCAGCCTATGCTCAACTCTAGTGCTAAAATATTAAGGAAACATAATAATAATGAGTTAGTTATATAAGGAAAAAAATGTTATTTTTATGTATAATTTGATAATTTATGAAATTGTCAAATTTCATAAATTATATAGATTTGAAAAATAACATTTCCACATATAATTATGAAAAACAAAACATTCTCACATATACAATCATCATATCTATCACCAGATTAACATTTAAATTGAAATTGAATTCTATATGTAGTTCCTTTTGCTAATAAATTTTTCTGTCTGCTTTGCCAAATTAGATATCCCATCTTTTGCAAGTTCAACATTTGTAATGTTAACTCGTAATTTCATTGAGTTCTACATTCTTAGTACAGACAATTTTCTAAGGACTTTGCTAATGTATTTGGCAAATATGCCTTATTCCTTTGCCAATTATTTCCCTACCATCCTTTTTAACTCTAAGTTTAAGAGCACTGTTATAAACCATAACCTCCAGTATGTAGCCTTCAATATGTCCTTTTCGAAGAATAAGCTTTATGTTTAATATGTCTATTGGTTGTTGTTTCTGTTTACTATTGCTGATAACTTTGGTGGGGGAAATAATTTTGGATTTTCTGTGAACTAAGTAATAACTTTTGGTAGGGGCAATAATTTTAGTTTTCTCACTGCATAAGGAATGAAAGTGGTCCCTCCATGTTCTATTGTTGTGCTGTTATGACATATATATAATTATTAAGTCATTTAACTTTATATGAATTGTTTATGATTTATATTATTAAATAATTCGTTTGTATATACCTTTTTTACATGCACATTGTTTGTTATTATACTTATGTTTTTTTATTCTTTAAACTATAGATGTCTGTAGAGGAGGAATACTACATCAACTTGCATGTTGAGGGTAAATTTGTACGCGATCCCTATGTTAGGTATTTAGGTAGTGAGATGGTGATGCTTAAAAATGATTAAGATACAATATCATATTTTGAGTTAAGTAAAATAGTTAAAGATGGGTTAGGGTTTAATATAGCGCAACTAATTTATTTCTATGTACCTGGCAGTAGGACTTTGCAGGATAAACTTAAGGTTGTGTGGAATGATAGTAGCATTATTGACATAATAAACTACTAGGTTAAGCATAAGGAGATAGACTTATATGTAGAGTATGAGATTGACACTGCTGTTTTTGTCGATGATCGATGTTAGCTGTAGCATGTTTGCGATTTGGTGGTGATGGTAATGAAGGTGGTGAGGGTGGTGAGGGTGTTGGCAGTAAAGGTGGTAAGGGTGAGGGAGGTGGTGAGGGTTAGGGTGATAGAGAGGACGGTGAGGTTGTTGGCAATAAAGCTGGTGAGGGTGTTAAAGGTTAGGGTGTTGGAAAGGGTGGTGAGGGTGCTGAAGGTTTATGTAGTGAGGGTGATAAGGAGAGGGTTAGGGAAGTGGAGGGGAAAACCAATGGGAAAAGGTAAGGAAGTAGTACCTGAAGAGATTGAAAGTGAAAATTTTAGAGAGTAGTTTGAGGCTGAGGTCCCTGAAGAAGTCAACGGTGAAGGACTAAATAATAGTGCTGGTAGGGAAGAAGATGGAAATGAGACTGAATATTTTGATAGTGATGATCATGGGAGCATACTTGGATCAGAAGATGATGACAATACTGATGTTTGTAGAAGAAGAAGTAGGTTCCCCACATACAATCCAAACTCAGCAAGTCCACACTTTTGTATTAGGATGCTGTTTAAAGATGGTGAGCAATTCAAATCCGCAATTTGTAAGTACTCAATATGTTGTAGAAGGGAACTTAAGATAATCAGGAATAAACCAAATAGGGTTAGAGTTAAATGCATTGCATCAAAAAAGTGTAAATGGGAAATATTTGCAAGTTATAGTAACATGGCCAGATGCATACAAGTGAAAAGTTTCCATGCTGAGCACAACTGTTATGCTAGTTTTAAAAATAAAATGGTCAATCTAAAAGTTATTGCAGAACATTTTGAAGCTACTATTGGGGGCCACCCAAAAATGAAGCTAAGGGAGATACAAAGAAGGGTATCTTCAGAAATGCATGTCAATGTTAATATGATAAGTGTAGAAGAGCCAAAAAAATGGTGAAGGATAAGTTGGTAGGGAACTTCATACAGGAATTTGCTATACTGTGGGGTTATGTTGATAAGTTGAGACTAAAGAATCCTAGAAGTACTATAAAGATGGCAATGAATAGAGTCACACCTGAATCAAAACCACATTTCAAGAGGTTTTAGGTCTATTTTAAAGTACTGAAAAGAGGTTGGAAAGAAGGGTGCAGGCTTATACTAGGTTTGGGTGATTGCTTTTTAAAAAGTCCATTTAAGGGTGAGTTGTTGGCTGTTCATGGGAGAGATGGAAACAATCAGATGTACCCACTTGCATGGGCTATTGTTGAGAGGGAATGCATTGATTCTTGGGCATAGTTTCTTAATCTATTGACAACAAACTTAGGAATGGAAGATGGTTTTAGGTATACCATTATCAGTGACCAACAAAAGGTAAACTATATATTTTGCATTTATTTATTACTAATACTATTAATTATTGCTGATGATTTACTTATGCTTTGTAAATTAATTTACAGGGTCTCAAGATAGCCATTAATGAAGTTTTGCCTAGAGTAGAACATAGAAATTGTGCTAGGCATGTCTTATCAAACTGGTCTGGTAGGAAGAAAGAAAAGACTTTCGAATTTGCTTTTTGGAAAGTTGTGAAGTCTATAACAAAGAGGGAGTGAGAACAAATCAAAGAACACTTGTATAAGCTTAATGAAGGTGTTGTAAAGGAGTTGTTCTCTAAAAATTCAAAAACTTGGACCAAGGCCTTCTAGGGGTTACACTCGGTGTCAGATATTATAGATAATAACCTATTTGAAGCATTTAACTCCAGCATCATGGAGTCTAGATTTAAGAGCATAATAACCATGTTGGAGGAAATTAGAGTTGATATGATGACCAGAATAGTGGCTGAGATGAAGCAATGCAGTTCATGGGAATATAATTATGGTCCAGTAATAAAGAAGAAATTTTATGATGACAACAAGAAGGAATGTGTTGATTGGAAGATGATTTGGAATGGGCAAAATGGATGTGTGAAGTTAAGAAAGGCAGAAAACAAAACGTAGTAAATCTAGAGCATAAAACCTGTAGTTGCCGAAGTTAGCAATTATTTGGGATCCTTTTTCCTCATGCTTGTTGTACTATATAGGATCTTGAACAAGATCCTAATAACTATTTACATAGGTACTACCACAATGACATGTATTTGAAAGCATATGAATATGCTTTGCAACCCATAAATGGGTCATCTGAATGGACTAAATCTGGTATTGAGCCCGTGCTTCCACCAGTTGAGAAAAAAATTCTTGGTAGGCCAAAACAAAATAGAAGGAAGGCAAAAAATGAACCGAAAAAAGTGAATCTTGGACAACTCAGTAGGGCTGGTCTAATTATGAGATGTAGGAAATGTGGTGGTGAGAGTCACAACAAAAGATCATGCATTTAATATAACACAATGAGAACACAAGTATATCGCAAACACTTTTTCATTATCAATTCCAAAATATTAAAATCTAATTTGGGTTCTGATCTTTTTGTCTTAGTCTGGTACGAGTATCAGAACTAGAAGCCCAAAAAATAACAACATAACACCATCCATTCAGCCTAATACAATTGGATCACAAGTATATCGTATACACTATTTTAATGTCAATTCAAAAATATTTTAATCTAATTTGGGGTTTTGATTTTTTTTTGTCTTAGTTTGGTACGAGTACACGAACTAGAAGCCAAAAAGAGAACAACAGAACACCATGCATTCAGCCTAACACAACTGGATCACAGGTATATCGTAAACACTTTTTTAATGTCAATTCCAAATTATTTAAATCTAATATAGGGTTCTGATTTTTGTTCTCAGTCTGGTACGAGTATGAGAACTAGAAGCCAAAAAAGGATGGCATATCAAGAACCTATCAGCAAACAAGAATCCACTATAGCAAAGAAGATGAAGAAATGAATTGAGATGGTTAACATATTTTGTTTGTTTTTTTGAAATGATTTGTTGAAATGGTTGGTTAACATTTTACTGCTATAGGATCATTTTGTTAGCATAACATATTTTGTTTGTGTTTTGAAATGATTTGTTGAAATGGTTGGTTAACATCTTACTGTTGTAGGATCATTTTGTTAGTATAACATATTTTGTTTGTTTTTTAAAATGATTTGTTGAAAGATGTATACTATTATTGCTATAATAGCTTTTTTTAACATGAAATTGGTGAAGTCCCATATATGAAAAGAGTGAACATGAAATTGGCAAGTGTAGTAGATTTTTGTTTTGTGGGGGAGTATTACTAATATCAGCCTTGCTTGCTAGTTTTAGTTAAGTTGTTCAAATACGCGAAACTGAAATAAAAACAAAGCATAATGGAATGACCAAATCCAATAAAATTTAAATTATAGAGAGCATTTTTAATCTAATGGTTTTAATCCAATAAAAATCAAAATGGAACTACCCAAATCTTAGAAGACTTTGTTTCTGGAACTTTTAATCTAATGGTTTTCTTTATGTAACACTATCATCCATATTATGGATACACTATTCATTAGACAACTAATTATCCAACAATAATCCACAACAATAAAAAGGTTTCCTTAAGGCTATCGAAGCCTAAAAAAAATTAAAAATGTTTCTAATCCTCAAACCTTTAGTATATATAAATGGGTCAAATTATAACATTCTTAAATAATGTGACAAATAAGATAAGCAATACACTACAAATAAACATTTTCTTATAAAACTCTTTATTTTTCTTGAGTGATTTACATTTTTCCTTCAAGCTCTTAATCTTTATGCTTAATTCAATGTTTTCCACAACATCATGGTTCACTACTTTTGTTTGGTTGTCCTTACCCACATTTTTGCACACTAACACTCTTAGACATCTGAACATTACTGCTTCTACTGCCACTCTCAAACATCTCACCACTTCCACACTTTATTATTTGCTTCCTAAGTCTCGTTTTCTCTTTTGCAAGTTTTCTTTTGCTATCACGTAATTCACATATTACTCGATTCACCTTGTTATACAACTTATCATTATACCTCTTAAAAAATCCGCATTCACCAACCTACATTTCACATAAAAAATTGACTTTTTATTATATAAACTCTACGATTCCTCAATTTAGTCCAGCCGACAAAATAATCGAAAAATAAAATTTACCCATATACAATTTTATATATGTAAAAAAGCTCAATTACTCTTTTACACATATCATAATTCCATGAGAAATTCATCCGTCTTTCTACATACAAAATTGTAAGATGACACAATTTTTACATCCCTAATTCAAATAAAAAAAATGAAATATCCACAACTGAGTTCATATACAATGACTACAACTGAGTTCATATACAATGACTACTCTAATATTCACGCATGGGAAAGAAATGTTTCATCAATATCCAATTAAAAAAATAAAAAAAATCCTCAATTTCTTATGAACCCTAAAGCAAATCGGCTAAATATGCTTACCCGAATGTGTTTCACACATGGAAAAGAAATGTCTCATCAATATCCAATTTAAAAAAAAATAAAAAAATAAAAAAATCACACAATTTCTTATGAATCCTAAAACATATCAGCTAAATATACAGTGACTACCCCAATCCTAGTTCTAATTCTAATGCTATGATGAATTGTAGCACTAATTTAGTCCAACCAACACAATAAAAAAAAAAGAAAAAATCCCTAATTTCTTATGAATCCTAAAACAAATTAGCTAAATATATGCTTACCCGAAAATCTGAGCAACAATAATACCTTCTTCTTGGGTTTAAATCGCTCCATGATGTCTTTTTCGAAGATAACTTGTTACAAAAACATCTTCTTTTCTCTTCATCATAAACAAACTCCCTTCGTAATGACGAAACCAACTTCGAATAAGACAACTTCTCTATTAATTGCTTCCAATCACTTTTTTCAAACAATATTTTTTATTCTTTTACAAACCCACTAAATTTCAAGCTTCAATTTCTAAAGAATTTCAATGGAGAGAGAGGATTTGAGATTTATGGTTCTTCATTTAGGAATTGCTAATTTCTTTTAATTCTACCCGTGTATGTTAGTTAGGGGTTTTAAATGTTTTTTAATTTTAATTACTTTTTAAGTTTAAATTCATTTGCTGATGTGGTGTGCCCCATAAGGTCCAGCCACACTAGCTACTCAATCTTACACAGCCGTGAGTCACACACAGCCAAATCACACGGTCTGTAAAAAAAAAACACATATGGTCGTGTGCCTCACATGACCCACCATACGTCCTGACACACGACTGTGTGGAAACTGGACAGTTTCAAAATAGCCCCTGTTTTGCGACTTCAGTCAAAATTCTATGGAGTTTTTGGGTCATTTTTACACACCTGGTCAAGAGTACAATTAACCACACTCCTGAAATTCACGAAACCTACAAACATTCATGAACTCACCCTAATTAATTGCAAGATATACCCAACCAAAAACACATTTTTAACCTGAAACTTTGAACACCACACTAATGTCGAATACTTACCCTTTAGAACTCAACAACAAATGTGAAAACTACGCCTTTTGAGGATCCTGATTTCCAACCCTCTCACCCAGAAATAAAGAAGCCAAACAACATTCAATAAAAATATAGAGTGAAACTAATCATTAGCGCTTCTGTAAACAAAACAAAAACATAAACGAATGATAGCAACAGAATAACAACCACTTTCCCCCACAATTGTCGTAACACAACCTCTACGAATTCAACAGCAACGTAACAAGGTAGCAAAAATACCCCACAACAAAGAACTTAAAGAAAAATCAGAGGGAGTACCAAAGAAAGAGTTGAGACCAATGAGAGAACAAACAAAAAAGAATAGTAGCCGGAAACCCAAAAGAAGAGAAAGGAGATTTGATAAACTTGGGGAAAAAATGGAAAAATAAAAGAACCAAAAAAGTGTAGGAGAGTTAAATGATTGAAAAGATTGGAGCAAATTTAGGGATTTTGCTCTTATTTTGATAACTTAAAGAATTAAAATAAAATAAAACAAAACATCCCATATTAATCTAACCACCCAACTTACAATTTAACAAAAACTCAATTTCTCACATATAGCAAGCAATAAAAATAAACCATGTGCTCACGCCAGGACTCGATCCCAGGACCCTCAAAGTATGCTAAAGCTTAATCATTAAACCACTAAGCTTTTCATCATCACAATCCATCATAGAAATTAATATAAACCAAAAGACTCAAGTCCAACTTAAAACCAAAAATTAATATGAGAAAATTCAAAACTTAGGAATCAAACTTGTGTCGTAAATCATACTCCTAAGGCGTACCATACTGAATCAAATATTTTAGTAAACAATCACATTCCCAAAAATCAAAATTTTGGGGCATTACAAAAGGTATGATTATTAAACCATCTTTCTTCTAGTGGATTTGGATACTTGGGCTACAAATCATATGATATATGATGGCCAATGTCTAGAGTCTATTGCTTCATGTGCTTAAAATTCATCTTTTGTGCAATTACCTACTGGAAAATCGATTCCAATTACTCATACTGGTTCATACACCCTATTTCCTTCTACTAAACTTACAAATATTTTTGATGTACCAGATTTTAATTTCAATTTGCTTTCTCTTTCTAAATCAACACGTGATTTACATTGCTTTGTTTCTTTTTACCCTCAATTTTGTTTACTTCAGAACATCTGCAATGGAAAGACGAAGGCGATTGGTAAGGAGCAACATGGTCTTTACATCCTTGTGCCACCATCCTCTTCTCATCAGTCAACTTGTTTTGCTCCACCATTGATTTCTTCTTTAGCTACACAAGATTTGTCATTCCTTTTGCATGCTCATCTTGGGCATGTTTCTTTTTCTAAAGTCAATAAACTATATTGTTTACCATGTAAAAATTTTAATACCGCTTGTATTTCTCATTGTCATGTATGTCTTTTGGTTAAACAAACAAGACTTCTATTTTCTACTAATCATTCAAGAGCTAAAGCACCCTTTGATTTAGTACATCTTGATTTATGGGGTCCACTATAAAATTCCAACACATTCGGGACATCGTTTTTTCTCACCATTGTAGATGATTTTTCAAGAATAATGTAACACCCCATACCTGTTTCCTATGCCGGGATGGAATACGAGGTGTGACTTAACTTAAACTTGTGCTTACGACCGTTTTCGAGTCTCCAAGACTTGGACAAATTTAAAACTTCCTTAAGCTTATCAACACATCCTTAGTATAGGCCTACAAGGCCCAAAACACACATCATAAATCATTTGGGACCAACTCGAGTTTTTTAGCCAAATTTAGAAAAATAATGACACAAGGGCACACGCCCGTGTGGGAGAGGCAACACGCCCGTGTGACTAATTCGACATGGTCGTGATGTTGGCCCGTGTGGTACACACGGTCTAAACAATATAGGGACACACCCATGTCTTTCACCCATGTGGAATTAATTCTAAGTTCACACCTATAGGGGTTTTCACACGGCCTAGCACACGCCCGTGTCCTTCACACGGCCTAGCACACGCCCGTGTCCTTCACACGGCCATGACACGCCCGTGTCCTAGCCCGTATGTAAAAATCTAGATATTCTGTTTCTGACATCAACAATTCTTAAGGTTCACACGGCCGAAGCACACGCTCGTGTACTAGGCTGTGTCCTTCTCACGGCTGAGACATACGGCCATGTCACTGCCCGTGTGTTTACTACCATGGATACTAACTTAAAAATTTATGTGTAGGGGACACACGGCCTAGACTTACCCCCATGTGTCTACCCATGTGGACAATATAAGGCTATTTACCAAGCCTCTTTGCCACCCTTACACAACCTTCACAATAGCAACCAAAACCAATACAAAACTATTCTATGCAACCAAAACAGCCATAATATACAACATTTCATTTGTGTATTTTACTAATCCATGAAAATAACATCATTTGTATATAACAAAATGAATATTAGCCATCATTTGAGGCTTAATACAAAATGAAGGGGAATCACCCATGCCAACACATTTGGCTAATTTTTTTTAAAGACTCAGAACATCAAAGTTTGGCCCTATACATGCCATTCTAAAAAAACAAATAGTCTAACTATACTGAGTGCTTCGGCTGATAGTGTGATAGTTGCCTCCGACATCCGATGATCCTCGAGCCAGTTAGGCAGCACTATAAGAAAAGGAAAGGAGAGGGAGTAAGCATAAAGCTTAGTAAGTTGCACATAAATAAATATACCACAATAATTTTACCATTCATCAACATGCTTGTAACACAAAAGTGGGCATAAGTATAACTTACTTATCACTATCCATATAAATCTCATAGCATATATTGTGCTCATGTCTCATACATTTCAAATAGGTACATGTACCACTCATAACACGGTTATACCGTACTCAATATCTTAAAATGTATCTCTCACTGTTGAACCGTTTGAAACTTCACCGGGTATTCGATAAGCCTCAAACAAGGGGTAGGGCGCTAATGCCATGTCCCAGACATGGTCTTACACTAGCTCATACCACAAGTTGATGCCATGTCCCAGACATGGTCTTACACTGACTATCGCTTCGTAGTCGATACATGTCCTAGACATGTCTTACACTAGCTTATGCCTCGAGGCTGATACATGTCCCAGACATGTCTTACACTAGTACTCGTCTCGATACCGATACCATGTCCCAGACATGGTCTTACATTGGCTCTCATGATGTGGTCGATGCATGTCCTAGACATGTCTTACACTAGCCCATAATAACTCATATGTCATGGCATGAATATCCGATTTGTTTCCTAGGTTCAAACAAGAACTCTACCATCTCTATTGTCATCATACTTTCTCAATTCCACAATCAAGCAATTCCTGCTACATTAATTTAAATACAATTCAACATATACATTAGCAATGTAGTTGTATTATTTACATACAACTTACCTCGGATTACAAAATGTGGTGACTAGTCGATTTAGTCGATTTGCTTGGCTTTCCCTTGGTCTAGGTTCGGATTTGGTAATTCTTGATCTATAATAGCAAAATATACTTATTTAGTCACTAAATAGAATCAAGCAATCGAAAATTCACATCTTTGGTAAAATGACCATTTTGCCCTTAGACTTTGACAAAATGACCATTTTACCCCTAGACCCGAAAATCGATTTTTATCAAATTTCTTCATATATTAAGCCTAGCCGAACCCCTTTTACTCTTATAGTAACCCTAAATTCCCACTATTTCACACATTTATCATCTATTTTACAACTTATGCAAAATAATCCTTTTAGGTGTTTTCATGCTAACACCTTTCACAAAAGTTGTTCATAATACACCCAAGACTCATTTTCTTCCATAAAAACTAAAAAAAAAAATTACAAATTCTTTCATGGAAAAACCCTAAAATCTTAATCATTTTTCAAAATAGTACCCTCATTTGAAAGCTCATGCTTCAAGGGGTCCAAAAATGTATAAATCATTAAGAAAAGTCATGAAAATCACTTACTTGCAAGAGGAACGAGTTGCTGAAATTTTTGAAGCTCAAAACCCCTAAAAATGGCTGAAAAAATCGGTGGTAATGAAGTAAGAATGAAAGAAAAAGATGATAGCTAGGCTTAGGGCATTGTTATGTTATACATTATGTCATCAAATTACCTAATGTTGACTTTTCAACATTTTTATCTCCCATGGCTGGCCAGCTAAGATTTAAGGGTCATTTTTCCCTTTAAAGATCCCCAAATTAAGATTCATAACAACTTAACACCCTTAGCTATCAATTAAAGACTTTTGCACCTTATGCGATTTAGTCCTTTTTCGTAATTGGTCTCATAAACATCAAAATTAACTCACCAAACTTTTCATACACTACTATGAACATGCTATGACTCTAAAATAATAATAAAATAATTTTATTGACTTTAGATTTGTGGTCTCAAAACCACTACTCTGACTAGCCCTAAAATCGGGCTGTTACAAATGACATGGGTTTTTCTACTCAAATTAAAAAGTGATACTGTTGTTGTTTTAAAACAATTTATTGCACTTGTTCAAACTCAATTTTATTTGTGTATTAAAAATTTTCGCAGTGATAATGGCACCGAATTTTTTAATTCTGAGTGTATTTCTTTGTTAAATTCATTGGGATTCATTCATCAAAGCTTTTGTGTTCGAACACCACAACTAGATGGTGTTGTCGAATGCAAGCATAGACATTTGTTGGAAATAGCTCAAGCCATTAAATTTCAATCCAATATTACGACCTAATTTTGGGGAGAATGTATTTTGACGGCATGCAATTTCTACCTAGTAAATCGGCTGCCTACTTCTGTGTTAAATTAAAAAACTCTGTTCGAAATGATATATCATAAATCTCCTTCTTTGTTTCATTTAAGGGTTTTTGGTTTTATTGCCTATGCTAAAAATCTCACATCTTCAGATAAGTTTTCTCTACGTTCTTTACCTTCAGTTCTAATGGATATTCAACTATCCAAAATGGGTATCTTTTATAAAATATTGCCATTAAAGTCTTGTTTGTTAGTCGAGATGTATTCTTTTATGAAACTACTTTTTCTTTTAAGTTCAATCTCCTAAATCTTTTTCCCCTCTAAACACTACTTGTCCAATTTTTTATTCATGTTTTCTTACTTTGGATTCTTTTGAAAATAAAAAATTTTCACATGTACCATCACCTAAATCACCTAATGGTCAGCATACTTTTAGCTTTAATCAGCCCCTTGTCCTATTTATATCTACCTCTAGTTCACATATAGATGTTTTAACAAAATGGCTTGCTATTCAACAACATGAGCATTTGGTAGACAAGTTAGGGATGAGAAAATTCTTTCATCCACCAACTTGCACTACAGCAAAACAGGTTTTTAGTGGCGTTTTTTTGGGCCTATTATAAGCGCCGCTAAAACTATTTGCAGCATTTTGATAAGCGTCGCAAAAAATACTGCTATAAATAATGTCGCTAAATTTTGTAGTGTTTATGTCGAAAAACACCACTGTAGAACATGACTTTTAGTGGCGTTTCTAACAAAAACGTCACTATAGAACATAACTTTTACGGCGCTTTTCCACAAACGCCACTACAGAACATGACCTTTAGCTGTGCTTTTCCCACTAACGCCGCTAAACTAAAGAACATAACTTTTAACAGCTTTTTTCCCAAAAATGCCACTAACTTTAGAAGATTAACAACCCATTTTCATTCATATAGAGCCCAAATTGTCAACATAATTTCCTGTAACATCAAATCTAACCAAAACAGCAAATCTAAATGATACTTCAAATCCAAGGAAAGAAATATGTATATGATCTAAATTAATAAATGAAATAACAAAATTTATTATATTCAAAACTTATAATGGTAAAATATTCTTACAATAAAAAAAACAAACATCTAATATGGCAGGTTCTGCGGCTGCTGAAACATCTTCATCATATTCTGAAGCTGTAGTTGGAGTTCGTCATATTTTCTACTTGCCTCTACTTCCCTCGTTGCCGCCTCCGCTTTAAGTTGTAGTTGTAGTTCTTCATATTTTCTTTGAGCCTCTGCTTCTTTCGATGTTGCCTTCACTTTAAGTTGAGTAATTTGCTCAACTGTGCTCGCTTGCATCCTAGCCATCGGGTCTCTTAACCTCTGAACTTCAGCTTGAGCCTGACTCCCCGAAAGAAGGTATTACTGCAAGCTAGATCCAAAATATTGGGTTGTGTTAACAAAAGATCCTTGAAATCGAACCCGACCATACCTTTTAGGACCCAATACTTTAGTAATAATTCGATTATCAATGTTGTCAAGATTAACAGAACTATCACTTGAAGCGATCGCTTCATACTCCGCCCTTTTATCCTTTAGTTTCTCCTAATAAATCAATCAAAGAGTTAGAAACGAAATATATAATCAAAACAAATACAACATAACTTAACATTATTTGCATTACAAACAATGAATTAAACCATTATAATTAAACATGATAAACATTTAAAATAATTCAAATTTTATTAAGTAAATATACCATAATTTCTGCAAATTTAGTAGTCTTAGGAGGTCCATCTTTCTTTCTATGTGTAATGTCAAAAAGCTGAAGGCGTCCAACTTTTTAACCAGACGACAGTTCCTACAATATAGTAGGAAAAATATTATTTAGTAGAAAGTAATTAATATTTGACACAATTAATAAATTCAAAATACCTCGTCATCAGCTACATAAGCAAAACTTTTCGACCCAGCTGTGTGCGTGAATTTTTGTTTTCGCCTACTTCTAGTTCCAACTCTCTCACGATCCTACATTATGAAGTAATTATTACGTATATAGTAAATACTATAAAGCAAAATAATTATAAGAGTTTGGAAGTTCGTAATACCTCTAATTTCTTTGAATTCTAAAATCTAACTGCATCTTCCCATTGGTACCTCAGCATTCCCGGCTGGACATTTTTGCAGTTTCTCTTCGAGGCTTATATTTTTTTTTAAAATATTCTTTTTTTAAAGAAATTTTATGGTCTCTCCATTTTTTTCCTAATGCCTTCTTCACATAATTATCTAAGACCTCTAAAGCAAATCTCTCCTGCAAATAACACAAGTTTAGAAAGTTAATATAAATGAAATTTAAACCAAAGTATTATAAATTATGCTCACGTTATTACCTTAATATTATTGAGAGCTTGATTTTTGTTACTATCAGGCATAGGATGCCATGACTCGTGGTTGATAGGCAACAGATTGGCATTTCGTGCTATAATGCCCAAGTATCCTGCTAAAAGTCAAGCTTCTGATCCAATAGGATGACCATGACTATTTCTAGCTACTTTGACACGCTAGACAGAATTTAACTCATATAAATATTTTAATAGCATACGTCTTCGAGTTTTACGCGTCCCACCACTTTCAGCTTAAAAAATGGTATATTATAATATAAGAATTTGAAACAAAAAGTCAATAATAAAAGTCAACATTCATGTAAATTAAAGTTAACATTACTTTGAATTTCTGCAGGTTCATTAGCTGTATTCGAAACATTCAAAGATCCAATAGCAGTCTGTTGTTCACTATTTGTTTCTTCCGAATTTGGAGGGTTTTGAACAATACTTAGATCTCGCAATCTTCTTCTAGGCATTTTATATGCAATACACATAAAATAGTTGAAATATTTAACAAGATCAAGATTTAAATTATAATATTACATATAATTAAAAAAATCGTAAAATCTTACTACATCATGATTCGTAAATATCTTCATCCACATCTTGGCGAACCGATTGAAATTGTGTACTAGTACTAGGGATAGTTTCATTTAAGTTTTGTTCTGAAAAAGGCAAAGTTTCTAATCTTTCATCGATGTCATATCTACTTCCTATGCCCATGTCAAACAAGTCTCTAGGGGTGTTATGGAGTACAACGTACCAACCCTCATCAGTTGGATCTTTCGAGTAAAAATCTTGTTTGACTTGAGAAGAAAATACATATGGCTTGTCTATTAATTGTTGTCTAGTGTGAATTAATCGATAGAAGTTTACCATTTTTAAAACCAAATTGATCTTTTTTAATTCCGCGAGCAATATTAAGATCAGCCCAATCACATTGAAATAAGACAACCTTCAGTTTGCCATAGTAATCCAACTCAATAATGTCAGTAAGAGTCCGTAATACTCCACATTTCCCTCAACAAGATTACTGTCCCTAGCACTAGCACAACTTGTAATTGAAGAATTAACAACTATTCCACAATTTTGAGTCTTCCTCAATCTTTCGCGAGATTTTGTATGAAACCTGAATCCATTAATTAGGAAGGCACTATATCTTTTTACTACTCTATTCGGACCTTGGGAAAGCCATTTAACTTCATCATTGACGTCCTTTCCACTCCAAACCTATTGAATCAAAAGTAAATTGATTAATTATAAATGTTATACGAAAACATTATTATTTTTCAATGAAAGCTTCAGTTGCATAACATTTTCCCTAACCATTCATGAAAAGATTATGTGAATAACTTATGAATTTCTCGATGCTGTAATCTTTGGGAGCGTGAATGAGATCTCAAGACTTGTTTGTACTCACTAATTTAAAAAGTTGATTACTTAGTTAGAAGATAAACAAATTAAAAAGATGAATATTTATCAAATTCTAAAACTTACTTGCGTAATGGTTCAATTGAATCGTGGTGAAAAAGAACATATCGATGTGCTTGTACCCAAGATCTATCATCTAAGTGTGTAATTTTAACTTTACCAATTGGTTTTTCATAACTTCGAAATAGATAAGTTTCAGCTAAGTTATGATCCCTAAACCCAATATTTCTACTTGGTCTATTCAGTCCTGTTTCAACATCTTCTAAATATCTAGAGCAAAAAGTCATACACTCCTCTGCCAAGTAACCTTCAACAATTGATCCTTCTGGATAACGCTTATTACGACAATAAGACTTCAATTTGCATAGAAACCTAAACATGATATACAACATTATCAAAAGTTGTAACTAAAGGTATATTCATGAATGAATGAAAACTTTACAAATAAATTAGCACCTCTCTATAGGATACATCCACCAATAGAAAATCGGTCCACCAAGTTTTGCTTCATGAGGAAGATGGATTAACAAGTGCACCATAATAGTGAAGAACGAAGGTGGAAAGATCTTCTCCAAATTGCATAAAGTCAAGGTGGCTCGATCTCGTACTTCTTCAAGTTCTTCAATGATAAAAAATTTGCTACAAATAGCTTTCATTATATTAGATAGATCAATTATACTTGTGACACCCCCAACCTATATCCCTCGTAGGAATCGGGTTACGAAGCATTACCAGAGTTTACAGATAAAACAGACATAAATTTCAAACATTTTGGCTACAGTTCACAACAGCATCATGTAGAGTCAATCAATCCATACCTAGAATCACATCGAACTTATCAAATGGTAAAAGCATCAAGTCAGCCAGAAAACAGAAACCTCGAGTCATTAAAGGACAGCTCTTGCATACTTTGTCAACTAGCACATACTTGGCTAAAGGGTTCGATAATTTAATCATAAACTCAGTATATTCAACAGGTAATTTCTTACTAGACACTGAACTCTCACAAACATATGAATGTGTCGATCCAAGATCAGTTAAAGCTATCACATTAGTGTCGTAAAGAGAGAATGTACTCGTAATAACATCTGGGGATGACGTCTCTTTGTGAGCACGAATACCGCAGGCTCTAGCAGGTGCTCTGGCCTCGAATCTCACAGTTGTGTCCCTAGTCACACCTCTGCCACTAGACACATTTCCCGTATTTTGCGGTGGTCTCCATCTCATGGCTATGTTACTTGGTCTTGTATTTTGAACATTATCTTTCTCAGCTAACTCTGGGCAATCCCGAATAAAATGATCTCGTGCACCACATTTGTAACAAACTCTATTATTATATTTCGCCCAACATTCCCCAATATGTCATCTTCCACACTGTTGACACTCGAGTTTGTTGTTTCTCACGCTGCCAACACTCGAGACTAAATTAGCTTGAGCTTTAGGACTCACATATTGATTTCCACGATCCCTATTCTGATATCCCACTGAAGCATGTGATCGACTCGGACTTTGTAAGTCAAGCCAGGTGATAGTCAATTACTAACTCATAATCTTTTAGTAACTCAAGCCATCTCCGTTGCTGCAAATTCAAATCTTTTTGAGTCATAATATATTTTAAGCTTTTATGATCAGTAAAGATGTGAAATTTTTCTCCGTACAAATGATGACGCCAAATTTTCAATGCAAAAACTATAGCAGCCAGCTCTAAATCATGTGTCAGATAGTTCTTTTCATGCGGCTTCAACTATCTGGAAGCATATGCTATCACTATTCCCTTTTGCATCAATACACAACCCAAACCATTCAATGGCGCGTCGCTGTGAATCACAAATTCTTTACTCGACTCAGGTTGAACCAACACTGGTGCCTCAATTAACAATGCTTTCAATTGATCGAAGCTTTGTTGACATTTCTCGGACCATTCAAACTTTACATCTTTCTGTATCAATCTAGTCATCAGTGTAGCAATCATCAAGAACCCCTTAACAAAACGCCGATAATAACTAGCCAATCCTAGAAAACTTTTGACCTCAGATACATTTCTAGGTGATTTCCAATCAATAACTGCAGAAATCTTGCTTGGATCAACTCGAATGCCATCTGCCGAGAAAATATGTCCCTAAAATCTGACTTCCCGGAGCAAAAAATCACACTTACTGAATTTAGCATACAATTGCTTATCTCTCAAGGTTTGCAACACAATCCTCAAATGCTCGGCATGCTAAGACTCATCTCGTGAATAGATCAGAATGTCGTCAATGAACATAACAAATCTGTCTAAATACGGTCTAAATATCTGATTTATCAAATCCATAAAAATGGCAGAAGCATTAGTTAGTCCAAAAGGCATAATAAGGAATTCATAATGTCCGTACCTCGTTTTGAACGTAGTTTTCGACAGATCTGAATCTTTAACTCGCAACTGATAATAACCAGACCTCAAATTAATCTTTAAAAACATTGTTGCACCTTTCAACTGGTCAAACAAATTGTCTATTTTCGACAACGGATACTTATTCTTTATCGTAACCTTGTTGAGCTGACGATAGTCAATACACATTCTCATTGTTCCATCTTTCTTCTTTATGAACAATACAGGTGCACCCCAGGGCGAAAAACTCAGTCGTGCAAAACCTCTATCCGTTAACTCTTGCAACTGAGCTTTCAACTCTTTCAACTCTGTCAGAGCCATTTTGTACGGAGCTATAGATATTGGCGAAGTTCCCGGTACTAACTCAATGGCAAACTCAACCTCTTTGACTAGTGGCAACCCAGACAATTCTTCTAGAAATACATCCAGATATTTACAAACTACAGGCACCGATTCAATCTTCTTTTTAGACATCTTGGTATCTAAAACATATGCTAGGTACACATTACAACCTTTTCTAATATATCTCTGAGATGACATCGATAAAATCATTATTGGCAATCCACCTGACTCATTAGATTCAATCAGAAGAATTTCATTATTCTGAAACTTCAATTCTATAATATTTTGTCTACAGTTCACAACGGCATCATGTAGAGTCAACCAATCCATACCCAGAATTACATCGAACTCATCAAATGGTAAAAGCATCAAGTCAGCCGAAAAACAGTAACCTCAGTCATTAAAGGACACTTCTTGCATACTTTGTCAACTAGTACATACTTGCCTAAAGGGTTCAATAATTTAACCATAAACTCAGTATATTTAACAGGTAATTTCTTACTAGACATTAAACTCTCACAAACATACAGATGTGTCGATCCAGAATCAATTAAAGCTATCACATTAGTGTCATAAAGAGAAAATGTACCGGTAATAACATTTGGGGACGATGCCTCTTCGTAAGCGTGAATAGCGTAGGCTCTAGCAGGTACACTGGCCTCGGATCTCACAGCTGTGTCCCTAGTCACACCTTTTCCACTAGACAAATTTCCCGTATTCCGCAATGGTTTCCCTCTCGTGCCTGTGTTACTTGGTCTTGTATTTTGAACATTATCTTTCTCAGCTAACTCTGGCCAATCCCAAATAAAATGATCTCGTGCACCACATTTGTAACAAACTTTATTATTATATTTCACCCAACATTCCCCAAAATGTTGTCTTCCACACTGTTGACACTCAGGTTTGTTGTTTCTCACACTGCTAACACTCGAGATCGAAGTAGCTTGAGCTTTAGGACTCACATATTGATTTCCACGATCCTTATTCTGATATCCCATTGAAGAATGTGATCGACTAAACGAATCTTAGGATTTCTTTGATGAAAACTGATATAACTTATTCATCGGTGTTTTTCTCAAGTCTCTAGCCTCTGAATTTGCTTTTCTCTTCTCTTTACTAAGCTCCTCGGCTTAGCAAGCTCTATCAACCAGGACAACAAATTCTTTCAATTCCAAAATCCAAACTAGAAGTTTGATATCCTCATTCAACCCGTCAATGAACCGTTTACACGTGATTTCTCTAATAGAAACATATTCTCGAGCATACTTGCTCAACCGTACGAATTCTCTTTCATATTCAGTCACAGTCATTCGGCTTATAAATTTCTTCCTGAACTCAGATTGAAAGAAATCCCAAGTAGCTCTTTCTCTCGGCACCACAGATGTCAAAGTATTAAACCATTGGTATGTAGTGTTTCTTAGAAGTGATATGACACATTTTAAACACTCGGCTGATGTACACGACAATTCATCAAATACCCGTATAGTTTTTTCAAGTCAAAATTCAGCTCATTCGGGATCATCATTAACGATAGCTCTGAACTCTTCAGCCCCTGTTTTCAGATTTTATCTATTGGCGGCTTATTCAGTTGTTGAAATTCCACAACTTGAGGAATTGAGGGAACTGATTGGGGATTAGGAGGGGGTGGAGGTTGTTGAGCAGCCAAGTTTGTATGAATGTATTGAGTGAACCACTCGTTCATCATTTGGAAGAAGGCTTCTTTAGCTTTTCCTCCCTAGCTGCCCGTTATGGGTCTAGACTTAGAAGGCGCGGTCCCTTGAGCGGGAGCAGGCACATTATTTTCGACCTCATCAGCTATAGCTCGATTGGGATCCATTTACTATATAAAAACACATTTTAAAATGTCAAGAGTCATCACACTGTCACAGTTTATATATGGTATGTATAGCTAGACTTTCACACATGCTATGTTAGTCCTAGAATCGACTAATCTGTAATTCTGATACCAATAAATGTAGCACCCCTCACCCGTACTCAACACCACAATAGGGTTACGGATCATTACCGAACTTACAAAACAATTAAACAACCATTTAGCATACATTTTCTCAATTCAACCATTCATCATTCAATCTCAATCAATTTGTCCCTATTAAGAGCCTACGAGGCCCTAAACATGCTTTAAGAGTGGTTCGGGATTAAACCGATAACTTATTAAAATTTCTCGAAACTTTGAAAATTTTCTCAAAACAAGGGACATACGCCCGTGTGGCCAGGCCGTGTGTCTCACACTGCCACCAGACACGCCCATGTCACAGGCCATGTCTGGCCCTGTGTAACTCTCTGACTTAGGTCACACGGCCAACACACATGCCCATGTGGCTAGCCCGTGTGCCTTAAAAATGGCCATACACATCCGTGTGCCAGGCTGTGTACTAGGTCATGCCAAACTTATAGGGTATACTGGCTTATGCCAAACGGCGAAGTCACACGCCTGTGTGTGAGGTCGTGTGAAGCGTATTGACTTGATTTTAAATTCAACGCCAGGGGACATGCGACCGTGTAACATAACCGTGTGTCACACACGGCTGAGACACATGCCCGTGTCTCTGCCCATGTAAACAAAAATAGGCTATTTACCAAGCCAATTTGCCACCCCATTTGGTACACATCTTCACCTACACATATGGCACCAAAACCAAGCATAATAGGCAATCTAAATAAACCAAATCAAGCTTAAATATGATCATTTCAATACTAACTAAATCAACAAATTGACCATTTACAAATATGCATTATTTTGCACTAATTCACAAGTATAATTCACATCTAATATCAACCATTTGACATATACTATATCAATATTCACAAGCTTCATAATATAAGCCATTTACATATCCATCAAAACTAACATTTATAAGATAATTTCCAAATTCAAACAAATGCCATTTGCACACTTATATACATTATCAAAATCACCATCATAAGCCAACTCACATAGCTATATAAACAAACCAAACCGTAGACATTTACAAGCCAATTCAAATGGCTAAATTCACAAACAAAACATATATCATATTGACCAAAGTCCCTATACATGCCATATGACCCAAATTTAATTTCAAAGGTACCAATGGATAGTTGAATAGTGTGAAGCGATCTTTGAAATCATTATAAAACATAAAGAAATACACAAAGTAAGCTCTAAAGCTTAGTAAGTTCGTATAGCATTTTAAAATTTACAAACCGATTGTATACAATTTAAACAAGTAATACATAATGTATAAATCACATGTGGAAACATCATTCTATCTCAATTTCATTCATAAGAGTTATCCTCACTTTCAATATCACCTTATTTCAATTATTTTACGGTTCCTGTACATACCTGTACCATTCCGTATTAAAATCATACTCACTCACATCTATGACGTACCCGTTGAATCATTTGGAAAACTTGCACAATCAGTGCCAACTAAACAATCGAAGCTATATCGATCTTACACACTAAGTGCTGATATATATATATATATAGATGGAGTTATCTCAATTACGCACACTCAGTGCCAATTTCTATGTAATCGAAGCTATCTCGCCTCGCACACTAAGTGCAAATATATATATCCGAAACCGTCTCGATTCTATTTCGTACACTAAGTGCCCATAATTAGGCAAATTGCCGTCAATTACGACTATAACATCGTACACACAGTTTATACAATATCAAATTATTTAAAGCATAATTATAACAATGCTTAATACATACGGCGAAATAAGTCGTTTAGTCGATAACTTTCGTTTCCAAAACACACTTTAAAACATGATTACACTTTTGCCCCTAAACTTTCACATTTTTCACAATTTAGTCGTTATTTCATAAAATAAAAAATTAATGAAATTCCAAATATACCCATGCTAGCCAAATTACCATAGTGCCCCTAGCAGCCCATAATTTTCATTTATTTCACATTTCAATTACTAAGTTTACACATTTCACAATTTAATCCCTATTTTGCATTTTCATCAAAAATCACTTAACAAAACTTGTTTAACTATCAACAACTATTAAAAATCTATCATCAAACATCTAAAATCATACATATTCATCAATGGCATCATTCAAAATCTTTAACAGTTTTGCAAAATAGTCCCTAGGCTAGCTAGTACTGGATGCAACGATCATAAAAACATAGAAATCATTAAAAACCGAGCAAAAACGAACTTACAATTAGATCCTGAAATGGCCGAAAATCACAAACCCTAAAATGGTTTTATTCCTCTCCCAAATTTGGAAATTGAAAGAAAGATGGACAACATTTTGATTATTGTTTTGTTTTAATTAACCTTAATTAACTAATTTATTTATTTAACCTTTAATACATTTAATAATTACACCAAATTCCATGCCACTATCATTCACTAACTCTCAATTGGGTTAATTACCACTTAAGGACCTTTAATTTAAGGTTCTATGGCTATTTGATACATTTAGCTAATAGAACACTACTTTTGCACTTTATGCGATTTAGTCCTTTTTCTCAAATTGACCAAGTAAATGATAAAATTTCTTGACGAAATTTTCACACAGTCATTCAATCATGCTATAAACATTGAAATAATAATAAAATAAATATTTTAACCTCGAATTTATGGTTCTAAAAATACTGTTTCGATTTGACTAAAAATGGACTATTACATAAGCATTAATTTAACATACCATATTAAGGCTTCAAACACAAGCACATGCTTATAGATATATGCCAACAAACATTAAACTTATAATCTCATTTACATTCAATCCACAAAATGATTATTATTTAGACACCCTAGATACATGCTGACACAAAAGGAAAAACATCACTACATTTGAGTTTGGAATCATTGTTGGATACTAAATCGACAATCAAAATTAAGTACCTAATCTGCACACGGAAAATAAAAACATACACTGAGTAAAAACTCAGTGGTATTTCTATAATCCGAATATTAAAAAAAATAACATAACATACTTATTTAATTATACAATAACAACAGCCCTTTAATTAACCAATTCATAAATGAATCATTCATAACATATTCAATTCTCATCATTTCCTATCTCATAGATTTTTACAATATGATGCACAATCCATGTGTCTCATTTTCATTTCACATTTAATGTTACCCAATACCAATTGTAGTATCATTTCTTTTAATTGCCCATATTAACACGACTCAGACTCGGACAGATACACAGATCCAACCAAAACACACCAGTTTGGCACCCAGTGCCTCATAGGATAATTCGAAGTAATAATTTGACACCGAGTGTCTCATCGGTTAAACTAAGAAAATTGGCACCCAGTGCCTCATTGAATTAATCCGAAGTAATAGATTGACACCCAGTGTCTCATCGACTCGAAGTCGAAGAAATCCCTAAACTCTTCCAATCCTATAGCATGCCATCTATATCTGACTCAGCCCGATACAGTTAATAGGGTTCCAATTCACTTTTCAAATACAACCAATATTCATTTCGATTCAAATAATCAATATATTCAATATATATATACTAATGCAATTAATATAAATTCAATAAATTCATCACATACTAAATCAATCGATTTCAATTGCAAAACACAATAATTCTCACCTCAACACTTACCATATACATTAAATTGAATTATAACAATTAACAACTAAATTAGGATTATAGAAATACAAACTAGAAATTTTGAGTTATTCCTCGTCGACTTTATTTTTTCCCATTTTAGTTGAGGGTTCCGGTACAAAGTTAGCTATGGAATTAAAACAATTAAAATTCATCAATACAACAAAACACAACACAATTCAATCTCATATTTAATATTTCAATTTTTACTCAATATTTACCTAAATTCTAATTTAGTCCCTATACCGAGACTAATTTTATTTCTTCACAATCAATCTTATATTTTCATACAAATTCCACTTTAGACTAGATTTAACTCCATAGTTTCACTTAAATCCCTAAATTTTGAATTTTTCACAATTTAGTCCTTATTACTCAAAATTTACAATGTATTCAACAATTTAATCCTTTTTCATTTCTAACTTAAAAATCTATCAATTTAATCTCTAATACTAAAATTATTCAACATAAACAACACTTAAAAACTCAATAATTTCTAAAATTTTGACATGGGTCGGGTAGTATTTAATACTGGGATTCCAAAAATATGAAAATTATAAGAAAATGGACTAAATTGACTCACCAATTGAACTTGGAACTTTGAAACCCCTAAGTCCCTTTGTATTTCTCATTTCTCCCTATTTCTTTTTCTTTCCTTTTTCTATTCTGTTTTGTTTGGCTCTCTATTTCTTTCTTTCTATTTATATTTCTTTTTGTTTTATTATTATATTATAATATAATATATATACTTAACATTTAAGTTTTAATATTATAATATTATAATATATATTTTTAACTTTAGATATTTATAATATATATACACTTATGTCGCCTCAATTATGACCATTAGTATAATTGCTCATTTGGTCCCTTTAATTTTTCTTTAATCTATAATTCAACTGTCACCCTTTATACAATTTAGTCCTTTTACCTAATTACTCTTAATTCAAGCAAATTCACCTAACCAAAGCCTAATTAACTACACAACTAACTTCGTAAATATTTTTAATAAATATTTAAGAGTCCGATTTACGAAAATAAAATCCCAAAAATGCACTTTCCGACACCCGTGACTATTGGGTCGTTACAATTCTCCCCCTTAATAAATTTCGTCCTCGAAATTTTCCTGAAAAGAGGTGGGGGTATTGAGATTTCATTGTTTCTTCCAATTCCCAAGTCGCTTCCTCAACATTATGACTACGCCAAAATATTTTCACTAACAGAACTCGCTTGTTACGCAATTCTTTCAGTTCTCATGCTAAAATCTCAACTGGTTCTTTTTCATATGATAAATCAGGTTGAATATCAATATCTTCCGTCGAAATAACATGAGATGGATCTGATTGATATCTTCTGAGCATTGAAATGTGAAAAACATCATGAATTTTCTGTAATTCTGCAGGCAGAGCTAAGCAATATGTAATTGGTCCCACTCTTTCTGTAATCTCATATGGTCCAATAAAACGAGGACTCAATTTCCCTTTTCAGTAAAATCTCAAAATTTTCTTCCAAGGTGAAACTTTAAGAAATACCTTATCACCAACAGAGTATTCAATATCTCGACGTTTCAAATCTGCATATGATTTCTGTCTATTAAAAGCCGTCTTCAATCTGTCTCGAATTTTGTTAACAATGTCTTCTGTTTCTTGAATTAATTCTGGCCCAATCATTTTTCTTTCATTCAATTCCATCCAACAAATGGGTGATCGACATTTGCGATCATATAAAGCTTCAGATGGAGCCATTTGAATACTCAATTGTAAACTATTATTGTATACAAATTAAGTCAAAGGCAAGTAACGTTCCCAACCTAATTCAAAATCAATAACACAAGCATGAAGCATATTTTCGAAAATCTGAATAACACGTTCAGATTACCCATCATTCTGCGGATGAAAAGTTGTGCTAAAATTAAGTCGCGTACCAAGAGATTCATGCAACTGTTTCCAAAATATCAAAGTAAACCGCGGATCTCGATAAGAAATTATCGACATAAGAACACCATGCAATCTTACAATTTCTTGAATATAAACTTCAACAAGCTTTTGAAGTGACCAATCAGTCCTGGCTGCAATAAAATGAGCCGATTTCGTAAGTCGATCAACAATCACCCAAATAACATTTTTCTTACTTGTCGATAAAGGTAACCCTATTACAAAATCCATCGTGATACAATCCCATTACCATTCAGGAATAGAAATAGGCTGAAGTAATCCAGTAGGAACCTGATGTTCTGCCTTCACTCACTGACAAGTTAAACATTTACGCACATATTCAACCACGTCTCTTTTCATTCCTGGCCACCAATAAGATTCTTGCAGATCGCGATACATTTTCATTCATCCAAGATGCAAAGTAAAAGGACTATCATGAGCTTCACGAAGTATCAACTCTTTCAATTTAGAAACATCTGGAACACAAATTCAATTATGAAATCTTAAGCAACCACAATCATCAATGCTGAAATTTTCTAATGTACCATTCTAAACCATTTCTCTTTTCTTTGCCGACTTATCATCTTCTAACTGCGCTAACTTGATCCGATCAAACATCACCAGTTTAATTTTTAATTCAACCAATAAGCTTCCATCATCATTGATATTGAGCTGAGAAAACATTGCTCGCAATTCAATCGCTGCTTTTCTACTCAACGCATCAACTACAACATTAACTTTACCAAGGTGATAATCAATAACACAATCAAAATCTTTCAAAAGTTCTATCCAACAACGTTGTCTCAAATTTAACTCTTTTTGAGATTGAAGGTCTTTGAGACTCTTGCGATCAGTACAATTATAACACTTTTTGCCATATAAATAGTGTTTCCATATTTTTAGAGCAAAAACCACAATCGTTAACTCTAAATCATGCGTCGGATAATTGCGATCACGCATTTTTAGCTGACAAGAAGCATAAGCAATCACTTTCCCACCTTGCATCAAAACACAACCAAGACCACTCAAGGAAGCATCACTATACACAACAAAGTCTTTTCCCAATTCTGGTAAAGTCAAAACTGACGCTACAGTCAACATTTACTTTAATTTCTCAAAACTTTTTTTGCCATTGATCATCCCAAAAGAACTGAATATTCTTATGCAACAACTTTGTCATTGGCAAAGCTATCTTCAAAAATCCATTTACAAATCTTCGGTAATAACTAGCTAATCCAAGAAAACTGCGAACCTCTGACACATTTCTCGGTGTTTTCCACTGAACAATTGCTTCAATCTTTTTTGGATCAACCCTTATTCCATCTGTCGAGACAACATGACCCAAAAATACACCCTCTGATAGCCAGAATTTACATTTACTAAGCTTCTCATATAACTGTTTCTCCTGTAATACTTGCAAAACAATTCTGAGGTATTACTCATGCTTAGATTCAGATTTTGAATAGACCAAAATATCATCAATGAAAACTACCACAAATTGATCCAAATATGGTGGAAAAATATGATTCATGAGATACATAAATGCTACCAGAGCATTCGTCAATCCAAAAGGCATCAATAAAATAAATTCATAATAACCATACCGTGTATGGAATGTAGTCTTCGATACATCACTTTCTTTCACTTTCAACTGATAATAACCCGATCTCAAATCAATCTTTGAAAAGACAGAAGCTCCTTTTAGTTGATCAAATTAGTCATTAATGTGGGGTTGTAACACCTCTCGCCCGTATCCGGCACCGGGATAGGGTTCGAGGCATTACCGGTAATTCACCTTTACAAACTAATACAATCGGGTTACTAAATTTCGCTCTTAATTTAAAACTTTTCAAACGTGTGCACTTTATCTCTTATACAGGCCTCCAAGGCCTAAAAACACTCCTAGGGGCAATATGGAACAAAACCAAAATTGTCCGATAGACTTGGCGCACTTTAGGAAATTTTTCCTTAGTTGAAGTGTAACACGCCCGTGGGGCTTAGAACACGCCCGTGTCTTTTTTCCAGTATGCAACACGGCCAAGGCACACGCCTGTGGGCTTAGCCCGTGTGCTACACTGACTTCAACCTCACCATTCTGTTAAATAAACACGACCAAGGCACACGCCTGTGTGCTTAGCCCGTGCTCTACACTGACTTAAAATTTCAGGTGTAGGGGACACACGATCATAGCACACACCTATGGGAGTAGCGCGTGTGTCACACACGGCCTAGACACACGCCCGTGTGTCTACTCATGTGGACCTTGTTAGGCTATTTTCCAAGCCTTAAGTCACCCTTTACTAGCCAATTACACTTATAGATTACTATAGTGCATATTTGGGCCAAATAGTCCATTTGTAAATATGAAACTTTGATTAACCTCATTGCATGTGAACCTCATGTCATTGGTTTCATACATGCTAAGTTAATTCTTATCTTGCATTTAATGATTTAAATGTCTAGTTGACATATTAAGATTGGCTCGTTATTATAACTCATTGCCAATTATAACTAAGCCATCGTATATGAATATAAACATGCATAGATTTGTAGGGAATAACCTACTTCAAAATGAGCCAATTTCCATGGCCATATACAAAGAAAGATAAACATATTTTTACATGCCTTCACTAGGCAAATCAAATGACATATGTAACAAAATACTAAAAAATCCTATACATGCCATTGGACAAAATAGAAATGTCTTTATACCAAAGCTTGTCTAGTTGATAGTATGTTGACTCTCCAATTGTCTTCCAATCCTTATGAGTCATTGAGCTCTAAAAAGTAGGGAAAAGAGAGGGGTAAGCATTTACATGCAAGTATTTTTCCCAGCTACCCTGAAATTCAAGGATGCAACATTGCAACATATCTTCAAGAATCTGAATCGTCAGCTCAGACTGACCATCAGTCTGAGGTTGAAAAGTTGTACTAAAACTCAACTTCATCCCTAAGGCTTCCTGTAGCTTTTTCTAGAATCTCAAAGTGAACCTTGGGTCTCTGTCTGAAATAATCGATAATGGTACTCCGTGCAATCTTACTATCTCAGAAACGTATAAGTCGGCCAGTCTATCAAGGGAATAATCTGTCCTTACCGGAATAAAATAAGTTGACTTGGTCAACTTATCCACTACGACCCATATGGCATTTTTCTTTTTCGGAGTTAAAGGCAACCCTGTCACGAAGTCCATGGTAACTCTGTCCCACTTCCATTCGAGAACCATCACAGGTTGTAACAATCTTGAAGGCACTTGATGTTCAGCTTTAACTTGCTGACATACTAGGCATCTTAACACAAACTTAGAAATATCTCTTTTCATACTGTTCCACCAATACATTTTCTTCAAATCGTTGTATATCTTGGTACTTCCCAGATGAATAGACATACGGCTACTATGTGCTTCTTGCAATATTTTCTGGATAAGTTCATCATCTTTAGGTATGCATGCTCTCTCTCTGAACATCAAACATCTATTAGGACTAGTCTAGAAATCTGATTCAGTCCCTGACTCACATTGAGCCCTTTTTGCTTGCAAGTCACCATCATTAAACTGAGCATCATGAATTTCCTGCAGAAATGTTGGCTTAGCCTCTAGCTCTGCCTAGACCGAATCATCATCATGCAATATCAACCGAGTATCCATGGCTTTCAAAGAAAATAAGGATTTTCTGCTCAGAGCATCGGCGACCACATTTGCCTTTCCCAGATGGTAGTCAATGATCAGATCATAATCCTTAATTAATTCTAACCATCTCATTTGTCTCAAATTTAATTCTTTTTGAGTCATCAAGTACTTCAGACTCTTATGGTCTGTAAAGATATGACACGTTTCACCATATAAATAATGCCTCCAAACCTTCAAGGCAAAAATAATCGCAGCAAGCTCTAGGTCATGGGTCGGATAATTCTTCTCGTGAGGCTTCAATTGTCGTGAAGCATAGGTTATCACCTTGTCATCTTGCATAAGCACACAACCCAATCCATTTAAGGATGCATCACTGTAGACCACGAATTCTTTTCCTGATTCAGGTAGCACTAGAACAGGAGCTTCGGTTAGCAATGTCTTTAATTTCTCAAAATTTTGCTGACACTTTTTCGTTCATTCAAACTTAACATCCTTCTGTAGCAACCTCATCACCGGAGTCGCTATCGTAGAAAATCCTTTTTCAAACCTTCGATAGTTACCGGCTAAGCCCAAAAATCTTTTAACCTCAGTTGTATTTTTAGGTGATCTCCAATCAAAAATAGCAGAGATTTGACTTGGATCAACTCGGATGCCTTCACCCGAAACAATATGACCCAAAAATCTAACTTCTTGGAGTCAAAATTTACTCTTGCTAAACTTAACATACAATTGTTTTTCTCGCAAAGTCTGCAATACAATTCTCAGGTGCTTCACATGTTCTGTCTCATCTTTGGAATAAATCAAGATGTCGTCAATGAACACAACAACAAACTTATCCAAATATGGCCGAAAGATCCTATTCATTAGATCCTATTCATTAGATCCATAAATACGGCTGGTGTATTCGTCAGCCCAAACGGCATAACAAGGACTTCGTGATGACTATACCTCGTCCTGAAAGCTGTCTTTGGCACATCTAATTCCTTGACACGCAACTGATAGTAGCCAGGCCTTAAGTCTATCTTAGAGAACATAGTGGCTCCTCTCAACTGATCGAATAGATCATCAATCCTTGGTAAAGGATACTTATTTTTTATGGTTACCTTATTCAGTTGCCGATAATAAATACATAATCTCATTGAACCATCTTTCTTCTTTACAAACAACACGGGGGCACCCCAAGGTGAAAAACTTGGCCTTGCAAATCCTTTATCCATCAACTCTTGCAACTGTACTTTTAACTCTTTTAGCTCGGTTGGTGCCATTCTATACGGAGCGATAGAAATAGGAGTTGTTCCTGGCATCAATTCAATACCAAACTCAATTTCTCTCTCAGGAGGTAATCCTGGTAATTCCTCTGGGAATATATCTGAATACTCACATACTATTGGCACAGACTTGATCTTCAACTCTGTTTCCTTAGTGTTCAGTACAAATGCAAGATAAGCTTCATACCCTTTCCTCATGTACCTTTGGGCAACCATTGTCGTGATTACATTCGACAGTGAACCCAATTCTCTTGATTCGACTCGTAAAGTCTCACCATCCAGACATTTTAACTTAATATTCTTACTACCATAATTTACAGTTACATCATGAAGGGCTAACCAATCCATACCAAGTATTACATCAAATTCATCAAATGGTAGCAGCATAAGGTTAGCCGAAAAACAATGACCTTGAATCATCAAAGGACAATTCTTACAGACTTTATCAACTAGAACCGATTTGCCTAATGGGTTCGACACTTTAGTAACAAATTCCGTAGGTTCAACGAGTATATTCATACTAGACACCAATCTCATGCAAATGTAAGAATGCGTCGACCCTAGGTCAATTAAAGTAATAATACTCGTATTAAAAAGGAAAAAAGTACCCGTGATAACATCAGGAGTAGAGGCTTCCTCTCACGCGCGTATTGTATACGTTCTTGCCGGGGCTCTAGCCTCTGGTCTTGTATTATCTTTAGCAACGACTCGGCTGTCACTAGCACTTCCAGGGTATCTTGGAGGTCTACCTCGTGCCATAGGAGCACTCGTCTTCGGAGTGACTGCCACTTCTTTTTTCGTTCGATCTGGGCAGTCTCTGAAAAAGTGGTCAAGAGAGCTACATCTGAATCATGCACCGCTTTTTACTCGACACTCACCGAAGTGAAATTTGTTACAGCTCTTACACTTCGGCTTTTGATCATCTACACTCCCTACACTAGTCATCATCGGGGAGGAAGACTTTTGACTTCGTCGTCTAGGACCCTTCGCTCTACCCGAATATCCTACTGATGAAGTGGAGAGTTCATGCTGGCTCCTAGCTTTGTTCGTGGAGAAAGAGAATGTTTTACTACTGGTCCTCTTGCTTGCAACTCGAGCCTCTCACTTTGCTTGCTTCCTTTCATTATTAAGCTCTTCGACTTTCTTGGCCCGATCAGCCAATGCGGTAAACTCTCGTATTTCAAGAATTTCGATCAACAATTTGATGTCCTCATTCAGACACTCTTCGAAGCGTTTACACATTTCTGATTCAGTTTGGACCCATTTAGTTGCGTACTGACTTAGCCGTATGAACTCTCTCTCATATTCCGCTACAATCTTATTCCCTTGTTTGAGTTCCAAGAACTCCTTTCGTTTCAAGTCTAAAAACCGTTGGCTAATAAATTTCTTCTTAAACTCTGTTTGGAAGAAATTCCAAGTAATATTTTCCTTCGGCACTATCGAGAATACGGTCGTCCACAAGTGGTATGCAGTATCCTTCAAGAGGGACATGGCACACTTCAAACACTCATCGGGTGTGCATGACAGTTCATCTAACACCCGGGTAGTATTTTCGAGCCAGAACTCGGCTCTTTCAGCGTCATCATCGACTTTCGCTCTGAATTCCTCAGCCCCATACTTTCTAAGCTTATTTATAGGGGCATTATCGATTCTTACCGGTGCCATACCTCGTGACACACCCCCATTAGGTTGGTTAGGGGGTGGGGGCGGTCGTGGTATGTTGGGACGACTCCTTAGATAATCCCCGAACCATTCGTCCATCATATCAAAGAAGGTGGCTCGGGCCTCTTCCCGGCCTTCAAACATAAGTCTCCTACTACTACTAGATACAACTCATTGTACAGAAGCTGGAGCATGGCTTTTGGCTCCCTCGGACTCATCTTGTGCTCGATTGGAAGACATTTACTATATTCAAAACAATTTAAACAATTAGGAGATGTCACACTATCAACATTCGAATAATGGCATGTATTGCAAACTTTAACATCCTCTACGGTAGTCCTAGAACTGACTAAACTGTAGCTCTGATACCACTAAATATAACACCCTCGCTCATATCCGACGTCGGGATAGGGTTCGAGGCATTACCGGTAATTCACCTTTACAAACTTATACAATCGGGTTATTAAATTTCACTCGTAATTTAAAACTTTTCAAACGTGTACATTTTGTCTCTTATACAAGCCTCCGAGGCCTAAAAACACTCTTAGGGGCAGTACGGAACAAAACCGAAATTGTCCGATAGACTTGGGGCACTTTAGGAAATTTTCCCTAAGTTGAAGTGTAACACGCCCATGGGGCTTAGAACACGCCCGTGTCTTTTTTCCTGTATGCAACACGGCCAAGGCACACGCCCGTGGACTTAGCCCGTGTGCTACACTGGCTTCAACCTCACCATTCTGTTAAATAAACATGACCAAGGCACACGTCCGTATGCTTAGCCCGTGCTCTTTGCTGACTTAAAATTTCAGGTACAGGAGACACACGGTCATAGCACACACCCATGGGAGTAGCCCGTGTGTCACACACGGCCTAGACACACGCCCGTGTGTCTACCCATGTGGACCCTGTTAGGCTATTTCCCAAGCCTTAAGTCACCCTGTACTAGCCAATTACACTTATAGATTACTATAGTGCATATTTGGTCCAAATAGTCCATTTGTAAATATGAAACTTTGATTAACTTCATTGCATGTGAACCTCATGTCATTGGTTTCATACATGCTAAGTTAATTCTTATCTTGCATTTAATGACTTAAATGTCTATTTGACATATTAAGAGTGGCTCGTTATTATAACTCATTGTCAATTAGAACTAAGCTATCTTATATGAATATAAACATGCATAGATTTGTAGGGAATAACCTACTTCAAAATGAGCCAATTTCCATGGCCATATACAAAGAAAGATAAACATATTTTTACATGCCTTCACTAGGCAAATCAAATGACATATGTAACAAAATACTCAAAAATCCTATACATGCCATTGGACAAAATAGAAATGCCTTTATACCAAAGCTTGTCTAGTTGATTAACCTTATTGCATGTGAACCTCATGTCATTGGCTTCATACATGCTAAGTTAATTCTTATCTTGCATTTAATGATTTAAATGTCCATTTGACATATTAAGATTGGCTCGTTATTATAACTCATTGTCAATTATAACTAAGCCATCGTATATGAATATAAACATGCATAGATTTGTAGGGAATAACCTACTTCAAAATGAGCCAATTTCCATGGCCATATACAAAGAAAGATAAACATATTTTTACATGCCTTCACTAGGCAAATCAAATGACATATGTAACAAAATACTCAAAAATCCTATACATGCCATTAGACAAAATAGAAATTTCTTTATACCAAAGCTTGTCTAGTTGATAGTGTGTTGACTCTCCAATTTTCTTCCAATCCTTATGAGTCCTTGAGCTCTGAAAAGTAGGGAAAAGAGAGGGGTAAGCATTTACATGCTTAGTAAGCCCGAATAACTGGAAAATAAAATTACCGATTGTTTAGCATATATCCATAATAGATAATGAAACCAATGGACATGAAAATAGTTTCCCCATCACATGCACTCAATCAATGAGTTAGTCACATAACAAATACCATGAACATTTTTATCTTAGATGAGCTCATCATTTTACATGTCATTTGTACATATACCTTGTGATAGTCCCGTCGAGTTTCTAGGAAATCTCGATGGATTATCTATTTACCATCAATTCGTATGAATGATCGTTTTAGTATGCACTCCCCGAACCTTACATCTTATGGCGAGATTACCAGTCCAGGCTAAATCCCCCGTAATATAAACTCATAAGGTGATGTCGGGATTACCAGTCCAGGCTAAATCCCTTATAACGACAAACACCCTTAATGAGCTCAGATCTGAATTACCAGTCGAGGCTAAATTCAGACCCTAATCGGATTACCCGTCCGGGCTAAATCCACAATACACACATATTCTTCGAGAGGCTCGATCACTCAAGGAACACCAGTCCAGGCTAGATCCTTTTTATACTTGAGATCTTCAAATTACCAGTCCAGGCTAAATCCTTTTCTGCAACACATGTAGGATCTCAAGTCTCATGTAAATCATGGTTTATCCATTGAATTCCCTTTTCAACCTCATCTGAGACATTATCCAATAATTCATTATTAACGATACAATTCATGCCATCAACAATGCAATTATCATACATTCACAAAACATACAAATATGCATGTTATAGGTTTACTTCGAGTTATCCGAGCTTACTTGGTATTCGTTTCGGAGCTGTGTTTCGGTTATTTCGAAACCTTGCGTTTACCTCGATCGACCTCCAAAATTTGTTCCTCGGGGTCTATAACAATAAAATTATATCATTAATTCCCTACATTACACTTTTCCAGTTTAACTTCTACCCCGGTCCAAATGACTGTTTTGCCCCTAACCTTAGACATTTTTATGATTTAGTCTCTAGGCTCGTATAATGAAACACATGCAATTTCTATCTTACCCAAGCCTATCTAAACATTTCCCCTCATATGGAAGCCCAAACTGTCCATTATTTTCACATTTCTACCACATATTTAACAATTTTTGCAAAAAGGTCCCTTTAGGGGTTTTTCATGGAAATCACCTAAGAAAAGATGTTTAACACACCTTCAACTTTCATACCCCTCCATAATCCACCAAAATACAAACAACTCATGCATGGGTAAATTTTTAAACATGAACCCTAGCATGAAATATGGGTAGAAATAGAAAGATCAAGCTTCCGGGATTTCAAAAATACAAAGAATATTAAAAACGGGGCTTGGGAGCACTTACTATTGAGCTTGGAAAGCTTGAAAACCCTAGCTATGGAGAGCATGAAATTTTCGGCTGGACAAGGAAGAAGAATGGCTGATTTTTGCCTTCTTTTTCCCATTTTATTTCATTAAAAAGCCAAATGACCAAAATGCCCTTAAGTCATTTCTTTAAAATTTCATCCATGCAAGCCCATTTTTGTCCAAAAGCTTAGAAATTAGGCAAATTGCTCTTTAAGACCTTCTAGTTTATAATCTAAAGCAATTTCATACAAATTGCTTCTAGAATCCAAGTTTTGCAATTTATTCAATTTAGTCCCTAATTTCCAATTGGACACCTTACTCAAGGAATTTCTTCATGAAACTTTAACACATGCATAATCTCATATTCTAGGTCTCATAATAATCATAAAATAAATATTTTGATGTCAGATTTGTGGTCTCGAAACCACTATTCCAACTAGGCCCTATTTTGAGATGTTACAGGGGTAAAGGGTGTCGATTCTTAATTGTCAACTTATTCAATTTTCGATAATCAATACAAAGTCGCGTCGAACCATCTTTATTTTTGACAAACATTTTAGAAACAAGTCAGGACTAATTTGAAAACTCAGAGAATTTTTCGAAAAATAATAAAAATTTTCAAAACTGCAAGGTTCACACGTCCGTGTGGACTCAAAATATACCTTTAACAACAAGTTTACCATTCCCTGCAAGCTTGCATACTAAGCAACTCAAAAACCATTTGTTTAACCAACTGAAAACACAATCGAACACATCCAAAACATGTTAAAACAATCATCCTAGGTGCCTAACCAATGTGCCCTTAATGGTACGACAATTATATCAGCAAAACATATCATCAAAGTACCATTCAAATCCAAATTTCAAACATATCAAATTCAATAAAATTTTACCTAAATCATGAACACTTAAGCATTAATTTGACATACCATATTAAGGCGTCAAACACAAGCATATGCTTATAGATATATGCCAACAAACATTAAACTTATAATCTCATTTACATTCAATCCCACCCTAGATACATGCCGACACAAAAGGAAAAACATCACTACATTTGAGTTCGAGATCATTTTTTGATGTTGAATCGACGATCAAAATTAAGTACCTAACCTATGCACAAAAAACAAAAATGTACGCTGAGTAAAAACTTAGTGGTATTTCTATAATCCGAATATTTAAAAAAAATTAACATAACATACTTATTTAATCATACAATAACAATAGCCCTTCAATTAATCAATTCATAAATGAATCATTCATAACATATTCAATTCTCATCATTTGCTATCTCAATAGTTTTTCACAATATGATGCACAATCCATGTATCTTATTTTCATTTCACATTCAATGTTTCCCATTACAAATCGTAGTATCATTTCATTTAATTACACCTATTAACACGACTCGGACTTGGACGGATACACGGATCCAACCAAAACACACCAGTTTGGCACCTAGGTCCTCATCGGATAATTCAAAGTAATAATTTGACACCCAGTGCCTCATTAAATTAATCTGAAGTAATAGATTAACACCCAGTGTCTTATCGACTCGAAGTCGAAGAAATCCCTAAACTCTTCCAATCCTATGGCATGCCATCTATATCCGACTCAGCCCGATACAATTAATAGGGTTCCAATTCACTTTTCAAATACGATCAATATTCATTTCAATTCAAATAATCAATATATTCAATATATATACCAATGCAATTAATATAAATTCAATAAATTCATCACATACTGAATCAATCGATTTCAATTGCAAAACACAATAATTCTCACCTCAACACTTACCATATACATTAAATTGAATTATAACAATTAGCAACTAAATTCGGATTATAGAAATACAAACCGGAAATTTCGAGCTATTCCTCGTCGACTTTATCTTTTCCCATTTTAGTTGAGGGTTCCGGTACAAAGTTAACTACGAAATTAAAACAATTAAAATTCATCAATACAACAAAACGCAACACAATTCAATCTCATATTTAATATTTCAATTTTTACTCAATATTTACCTAAATTCTAATTTAGTCCTTATACCGAGACTAATTTTATTTCTTCACAATCAATCTTATATTTTCATACAAATTCCACTTCAGACTAGATTTAACTCCCTAATTTCACTTAAATCCCTAAATTTTAAAATTTTCACTATTTAATCCCTATTACTCAAAATTTACAATGTATTCAACAATTCAATCCTTTTTCATTTCTAACTTAAAAAATCTATCAACTTAATCCCTAATACTAAAATTATTCAACATAAACAACACTTAAAAACTCAATAATTTCTAAAATTTTGACATGGGTCGGGTAATATTTAATACTGGGATTCCAAAAACATAAAAATTACAAGAAAATGGACTAAATTGACTCACCAATTGAACTTGAAACTTTGAAACCCCTAAGGCCCTTCGTCTTTCTCCTTTCTCCCTTTTTATTTTTCTTTCCTTTTTCTATTTTGTTCTGTTTGGCTCTCTATTTCTTTCTTTCTATTTATATTTCTTTTTGTTTTATTATTATAATATAATATAATATATATACTTAACATTTAAGTTTTAATATTATAATATTATAATATATATTTTTTAACTTTAAATATTTATAATATATATACACTTATGCTGCCTCAATTATGGCCATTAGCATAATTGCTCCTTTGGTCCCCTTAATTTTTCTTTAATTTATAATTAAGCTTTCACCCTTTATACAATTTAGTCCTTTTATATAATTACTCTTATTTCAAGCAAATTCACCTAACCAAAGCCTAATTAACTGCACAACTAACTTCGTAAATATTTATTATAAATATTTACAAGTTTGATTTACGAAAAAAATCCCAAAAATGTACTTTTAGACAACTGTGACTATTGAGTCGTTACAATACAAGACATCAACTTTTTTGACATACAACACCGTAAAGCAACTAGTAGTAAATCTTGCTTCAAGATGTGATTATCATGTGATTTTAGGGCATATAGTCTTTGATCTTTAATACTCACATATTGAGATATATTTGATGCATATGCATCTGGGACCTTTATATCCTTTAACATCATGCAAAACACTTCTTTTTCTTGTTCGACATTGCAAAAATAGAAGGCGGCAACCGAGATTTTCCATTCAGAAGAATAAGAGATGAAGATCACGTTGAATTCCCATGTCAACTAGATCAAGTCGACTCTGAAGATTGTCTTTTTATTTTCTATCGACATTTAGAATTGTTCCGATGTTCTCGCAGACATTATTTTCAATATCTATGATATCATGATTGTGTCGCAAAATGTGATGCTCCCAATAAGGCAACTAAAAAAAATACTTCTTTCTTTCCACAAGTCCGCCTCATTAGGATCATCCTCTTCATTAGATTCATCATCAGTCTGCCGGTCAACATCGCCAACATACACCTCCCTCGATCTTCTCTTTGTTTGCGTGTTGGGTGGTTGATTCATCTTCCCATAACTGAAATTGATATCTTTTAACATGAACAATATTTCAGATCCAATGGTCTGCTCAGGAGCTTCTCTGAACTCTTCAGTACCATCAAATAAATTCCTCTGAAATCTAAATCTATGATTTCCATCTAACCACTGATGATTCCCCATATAAGAGAACTTATTCCCATTATATAACCACTTCGAGCATGATTGCGCCGCACAACAAGGACAAGCATAACGTCCTTTGGTAATCCAACCAGATAAATTGGCATAAGCCGGGAAATCATTAATAGTCCATAACAAAGCTGCATGTAAATAAAAATTCTCCTTTCTCAAGACATCATATGTTTCAACACCCGCCCAAAACTATTTCAACTCTTTGATAAGTGTAACACCCCTAACCCGTATCCGTCGCTGGACTAGGGTTAAATGCATTACCAGACTAATTGAAACATTTTAGGAACAATTCATAAACTTCATTCAAAATCGTAGTCATACATTACAATAGAGTCCCTTATATAGGTTATCGAGACCTAAAACATGCATTAAAAAGGGGTCGAGACTAAATCGAGCTCATACAAAATTTTTCGATAACTTAAACATTTTTCAAAGTTGTACAGGTCACACGCCCATGTGAACATGCCATGTGCCTCACACGGCTTTAGACACGCCCGTGTGTCTAGGCTATGTCAAAACAGGGCATACATACTGACTTGTCCACACGGCCACAAAACATCCCCGTGTGCCAGGCCGTGTGAAAATTAGGGAGGCTACTGACTTGGGTCACACGGCCAGTCACACGTCCGTGGTCGAAACTGACTTGGCCACACAGCCTAGCACACGTACATGTGTGTGACCGTGTGGTCTACCCAGGCTCATTTCGGAATGGCCCTCGAGCAACACGACTGAGACACACACCCGTGTCTCTACCCGTGTAGGCAAAAATAGGTCATTTACAAGGCCAATTTGCCACCCATTAAGGGTCCTCCCTACAAGCATCAAAACCACAACATTTTATATCAAATTCTTAACCATTTCACAACCAAATCATACACCACTCATGCCATTAGATTATCAACAAATTCCATTCTCAATTCACCAACAAAACATACCAAATCTATACCAAAATCATACCAATGCATATGTTTCAATACTTCAAATTTACATCATTCAATCTCATGACCAAAACTTACCACTTTCTCAAATAAACATATACTAATACTTACCAAAATGATCAATTTCTATATCTATTCAAAACACATCATACTAATTATATTGCATCACATATTTCATACCAAGAACTCATTCATATACACAACCATAATCAAGCCAAATCACATGGCTAGATATATACATCACAAAACATATTCACATACTTCTAGCCTATACATGCCATACTTCAATATTTACACTTTCAAAAGGTACCAAAAATAAATTCGATAGTGTGATGAAAATCCTCGATGATCCTCGAGCTCCCAGTAGCTTCGATATCTATAAAACAATGCAAACATACACAAAGTAAGCTTTCAAAAGCGTAGTAAGTCATATACAAATAAACTTAACATTCAAAGCATGAAAGAGTCATCAAATTACATATATTCCATGGCCAAATACTATCTCAAACCTCAATGTTCATATACATTTCACATATTCCAAATTCTTTATCACATATAACATATTTTCTCATGATTTTATAACATATCAACATTTGTTCACTAAAGTACATATACTTACCTTTCATCATCAAATATGTTACACATTTCAAACGTACCTGAATCAGATACATGTTCACATAATAATTCATTTTCTTGGAATGCCCATTGAACCGTTCGGAATCATAAGGATACGCAGATAGCTTAGAAAGCTTGTACAATGCCAACATCCTAGACGTGGTCTTACAAGTAATTAAATATCGATGCCACTGTCCCAGACAGGGTTTTACACGAAATCAAATATGATGCCAACGTCCCAGACGTGGTCTTACACGATAACACATATCGGATCATATGTCATGACATATGTATCCTAACTATTCCTAAGGTTCGTACGGGGCTTTTCGGACGTCGAAACTTTGTCGATACTTTCTCAGATATCTCATATTCAAGGCATAAAGTCATTTATCATTGTTCAATAGCATATAAGCATAAATAAACCATTTCAAATACATTTATTTGTATATAGACTTACCTCGTACGGATTCGGATAGACGGAATCGGCTACTCGACGACTTTCGAATTTCCCCGATCTAATTTCGTTTTCTTTAATTCTTGATCTATATAAATTCAAATTTAACTCTTTTATTCACCAAATCATTTAAATCAATCCAAAAACACACATTTAGGGCATTTTACAAATTAGCCCTTATATTTTCATATTTTGACAATTTAGTCCCTAATCACAAAATCACAAAATACACAAAATTTCTTTGTACACATGCCTAACTGAATTCTCATAGTGTTCATACAAGTCCATATGTTTCATTATTTCATATTTTAGTCCCTCAATTTACAAATTTCTCAATTTAGTCCAAAATTACTCAAATCCATAAAAAAATCAAAGACAAAATATACTAACCCAACACATATCTTTCATTTTCTATCATCTAACTTCATAAAGCTCACAATTTCATTAATGGCATATTTCAAAATCATCATCAAAATAAAAAATTTAGGCATGGGCTTGATAGATTACTAAGCAACGATTACAAAAATGTAGAAATTATCAAAAACCGAACAAAATCCATACCTTAATCACCAAATCAAAGTGCTGAACCCTAGCTTGTGTTTCAGTAAAATGATTTTCCTTAATGACATATTTATGTTTTTCGGTAAAATGATGAATAAATGAAGCAAAATTTATGTTTTGTTTAATTAATAAACATTAATTCATCATTTACCATTTTACCCTTGTTTTAATAACTTATAAAACATTAATATTAAGGTAATTTATGACCAATCCCACTATCCATGGTCCAATTACATAATAAGGTCCCCTCATTTAATAAGACAAATCAACTAAGCACTTTAACAAATAACAGACAACTTTTACATTTTATGCGATTAGTTCCTTTTAACAAATTGAGCACACAAATGATCAAATTTTCGTACAAATTTTCACACATACTAATTCACATATAATAAGCATAGAAAATAATATTTAAATATTTTTCTGACTCAAATTTGTGGTCCCAAAACCACTATTTCGACTAGGGTCTAAACTGGACTGTTACAATAAGTGGCTGCATATAAATGTCAATATCATTCCTGGGACCTTTCTCTCCAGGGATAATCATAGATAAGATAAAAGAAAATTGCTTCATGCAAATCCACAAAGGCAAATTGTAAGGAACAAGCACTACAGGCCAAGTGTTGTACGAAGTACTCATGATTTTAAAAGGATTAAATCCATCAGATGCTAGCCCAAGCCTTACATTCCAAGGATCACTTACAGAGCTTAGAAAATTAATTTTAAATGATTTCCAATCTAAAAAATCAAAAGGATGCCTTAATAATCCATCACCGGTTCGTTGATCATGATGCCACCTCATAGACTCGGCTGTCTTTGACGACATGAAAAACCTTTGAAGTCTTGGTATTAGTGGAAAATATCACAAAATCTTTATTAGCTTCTTTCTTTATTATTCCTCACCTTCATCCTCATTCACATATCCTGTATTCCTACTCATTCAATGAGATTTACTGCAAATATGACAAAACTGTTGGTTTTTCCGATCACCCCAATACAACATGCAGTCATTTGGGCAACTATAAATTTTGTCATACCCAAGGCCTAAATCTTTTAGCAGTTTCTTCATATCTTTGCATGAATGAGGGATTTTTGCAAACGGAAACATATCTATCAAAAACTCTAACAACAGTATCAAAGAGTTTCCAGTCCACCTTCCTAAACATTTTAAGTGAAAAAGACAAATGCAAAAAGACAATTTTGAAAATTTCTATCCCTCATAAAGTTTTTCATTCATTTCATTAAGTAACTTGTAGAACTTTGCCGCTTCTCCATTTTGCTCTTCATCAGGTACACTTTTTCCCTTTTCAGTAAAAGCATTTCCACCAATATCACAACCATCGGATGCAATAATTTTAGGTGGAAACGATTGTAAACCATGACTGCGCATATTAAATGCATCCCGCAACATACCTTCCATGTCATCTTCTCTAACAGACTGATGGTAAGCATTATGAGGATAAGCCGGATTAATCATTGAAAAGGTTCTACGAGGTGTATACTCTCCATAGAAAATATATTTTTATACCCCCGAATAAAGCCATTAACAATTTGATGTTCGTAGACAACTTCACGAATATATCAATTGATGTTGTCACATTTCTTAAACGGGAAAAGAATCATATTCTCTTGGCTTGCATTTTGAAATGCAAAAATTAGAAAATTTTGTACTCCATTTTGATAATCGTTGCTTACCCTTGACAAATTCATTCAACTCTTATCCATTTCCTAGTTCTTGAAGTCTAAAGTTGACAATAAATTATGATTACTTAAGTGTACTAAATTGATTTAAATCATGTCATTGTACTTAAGTATCTAATGGGTGTAAACTAATTTAGGTAAGTTGTTTATTTATAAGTATAATTAAGAGTAGGAGAAACAATAGTGTTGCCCAAATTTCTGTGACTTTTATATATTTTGATCCAAAGTTTTATGTAAGTTATGATATGATATATATTTATGTAAGTTATGTTATTTATGTTTACTATACTTAAAAAGACAAAAATTAAAAAATTAATTTTAATTAAATAATATTTATTTCTATGATAAATATTATATTATGTTTTATTTTTGAAATTTGAACTTTAAACTATATACTTTTAAGGATAAATAAAAAATATTATTTAAATTAAATTTTATACGAAAATTTTAACTTTAAAACTAAATATAAAAATTAATGAATTTAAATTTAGAATTTAAAATAATAAGTTAATAACACAATTAATATTTGAATATAAGATTTGAATATCCATTCCCATGTGAAATATCAACATTGATTATTTAAATTGATTATTCTTTTTTTATTAAAGATATTAAAGATTTGTTATTTCTTTTGTTTACTTCTTTTCATTTTGTTTATTTTGTCAATACTGAAATTAACCATATAAATAATATTACCGAATAAACGATTTTACTTAATATCAAAACTCAATAAATCAAATTAATTTAATCTTCTGAAAACATTTAACTTGAATAAACGGCTTTACTTAAAATAGTCTTTTAAAAAACACATAATTGAATAAATGGTTCTACTTAAAATCAAAATTCAATAAATTGAACTAAATTAACTCTTTTAAAAATGTATAATTGAACAAGCAATTTTACTTTGTATAAAATTTCAATAAATCAAACTAAATTAAACTTCTAAAAATGTATAACTAAATAAACAATTTTACTTAATATCAAAATTTAATAAATTAAACTAAATTACCGTTTTAAAAATACATAATTAAATAAACTATTTTACTTGATAATTAATCGAACTAAACTAACCAAATTTATTCAATTACAATCAAGTTTTAGTGCAACTAATGCTAAACCCTAATTATTGAGTTAAATTAATTATTAAAATATAAGAATTAATTTAAATGTCACAAAATATATATAGTAATAAACTTGAACATTTATAGACTGAAATGGAAAAAAAAAAAAACCTCTGAAATGGAAACTTCAACACCAAGGAACATTATGAGCACTAGTCATTTTCGAATTTGAAACAAAATTAACATATTAAATAACATGTATAAGTAGATTAACATAATAGAACTTAAACTCTAATACCATATAAGCATCTAATATAAAACTAATTGCTTTGGTATAAAGGCTATATTCTAACTTAAAAATGAACACCAATTTTGAATTAAATAATTCTCAAATTGGTTTCCCTTGCCTTCTTAACTATGCTTCCTCCTAAGGGGGTTTTGTGCTTCCTCCTAAGAGGGTTTTTAACTTAATCAGCTCTAGCAGTTGACCATATCTTCTCTAATTATTTAGAAGACCATGCCTGCAACATTTTTTCACTTGTCTAATTATTTCAACCAGGCATTGAAAGCTAAATAGTGGATGACTTCAACTAGTCTTCTTTTAGCTTATTTGATTTGAAAAATAGGCATCGAAAGCAAATCGAATGTTCAGTTATCAACTAGAGTTTCATTTTAAACAAACAAAGAATAGATCATGAAAATTACCAGAAGTGCAATGTAGGACCAACTAACACCAAACCCAATAGTGTAAACAAAAATGTCCTTTTCACGTCTAGGGATGGCGCATGATCAATTGCAAGCTGAAACCAAAATTTTCAATGTAAGGTCATGCCTAATATTGCATTAAAAAGATACAATAATCTATATGATTTAACTGAGAGATTTATATCTCAAACATAGCAAACTACAATTGCCTTAATAATAAAGGATACAATAAAACAAGGAAAACCCAAAGTTTTGCTATTTTGCTCTTGACAGAAAACATTCTCATGCTATTTATATCCTCCACTTTCGGATTAATTTTCAACTTTAATTCTTATCAAATGGTTAAAACTATTATTTCATTACATCGTAACCAAAAGCACATGAACACAACCATCGTATTCCTTAGGGAAGACACATTAAAGTACTGTTTCCATTGCTTTCAACTAGCAAGATGATAGCACAAGTTCTTTTTTTACTAATCCCCAATTTTGCCTATTTTATTCAACAACGGCTCTGACATGGATAAAACTATACTCTTAACATTGCTTGTCAATAATACACTTTTTTAACAAAAAAATGACACTTTGAATTGAAAAAAAGAAGAAGGAAAAGTAATCGTTTTGTTGTGTTTACTCAACAAAGAAAATAAAATCAAGTGAAACTAGAAAACCAAATGGAAAACCAGGAAAAAGGAGGAAATTACTCATAGTGCATTGTCATTCTAAATAGAACTTAGAAATTTACTTGGCAAATCGAATCTCCAACACAAGTCTAAAGTGCAGATGTCACTGCTTTTGTTAATACGGGATGTTTTGATAGAAGAGCCAAATACCTGTCATAAATACTTTGGAACCAAGTATTTCAAAGGATACTATTGCTCATCTTTTTGCGGCGTTTGGACTAAAAACGTTATTATTACTCACTTTTTGCAGCGTTAAACGTCGTTATTGCTTTATTTATTGCGGCATTTTTCTACTAGCACCACTAATGTATAATTTCTGCAGTATTTTTAGTCTAAACGCCACTAAAAAAATTGCTAAAGTTGAGGAGAGTGTATTATTAGTTTTGTTGTTGTAAATATGGTTAGTTGGTTAGAAATTTCGTTTAGTTTAATAAACTTTATATATGAACAAAGCTGTGCATGAGAAATGAATCATTTCAGTTATCATTTCTTGATTGTTTTCATATAAGTTTCCTTTGTGCATCTTCCTACTGTCGTCGATATACTTCCAGTCACCATCAACATATTTGTTTAGCATGACATTATTGTAATTTTTTTTTTGCTTTAATTTTATGTATTAGTTTAATAAACTTTTTAAATATTTTAATAAATTTATGTTTATATACTTAAATTTTTAGCATTTTATGTTTTAAATTATTTAGTTATCAAATTTAAATGTCTAACATAATAACATAATTTTTTATTGTATTATTAGGGTTAATTTAATAAATTATGGCTATTATTACAAATATAGTAAGCATGTATTAAAGAATTTGTTGAAAACGATTTCTAAAAAAATATAAATATAAAAACTTTAATTATAAAATTATATTAAATAAAAAATAAATCATATTATTAACTACATGTTTGAATATAAAAATATTTATACAATAATCATATTATTTGTTACGCTAAAATATGGTCTAAGTCCCTCTACTATTTTTATATTTGGAAATTAGTTCATCTATTTTTATTTCCAAAAGTTTAGTCTATTTATTTTTTAGATTTCAAAATTCAAGTCTAAAATTTAATACCGTTAAACTTTTTTGTTGTATTCATTAGTTTTATCTTTGGAGATAAACAAAATATTTACACGGTGGTCATATAACATAAAATAACGTTGTAATGAACCTTTCTTTAACATAAAATTTTTCATGAGATTAACAATTGAACTTGCGTTTTTTAATTTAAAGAGATTAAATAACTTCAAATAAAAGTACGATGATGAACTTTCAAATGTGTGAATAATATATGTACTTTTAGCATATATTAACCTTTTTTTTAAGGTACAGTTTAACCTACTTTTAAATCTTACAAATTTTATAACAAAATATAAAGAAAAAATATACTATATTTTAATTAATATATACAATCAAACCCGTCGGAATAAAAGGGTAGTATATATACTATAGCAAGGTTTGAGAGCAAATTAGGCAACTTTTAATTCAAGGATAGGTCACATGCCGCCATGCATCACCATTAAGGATTTGACACTTGCAAAATGCATAAATTAAGAATAGGTGTTGTGTATTGTTGGCAAGATATATTTTATTACACAATTTATGGCAATGTACTTTGCAAATTCTATGCTGTTTAATATTATTAGAGGTAAGATAGTGTTTTTTTTTTTTTTAATTAGACAACTCCAATTGAATAGTTCTATATGAGGTTATACAAATTAAAAATTTAGAGGTAGACAATTATGGTAGTTTTCTTAAGTGGTGTAATTAGTAGTTTATTTCTAATGTAGGTCATTCTCAGCGTTTTAGAGATGGAAACTTATTTATGCTTAATTGTATAATTTCACACAATAATTGTGAAAAGGATTTTCAACATTGCAATTTTGATTGTGATTCGTAACTTATCAAAGTAATTAAAACCAATTCATTTCATTTACTGCAATTAATATTAGTGAATTTAAAAAAATAATTATACTAAATTACCTAAAAAAGACTAAGGAATACGAATACTCCTTTCCTTATCTGCTTTAAGAAACTCAAGTACTTCTCTTAGAGAGGTGCCAATCAATTGTAAATCCTCCTTTTTTGCAAAGGCCAGTTTAGTTATATAATTCGAGCTTCGATTGTGCTCCCTAGGAATGTAACGTAATATCCATTGTCTTTCTTGAGATAGTATATGGTGTATTCTTCTAACCAGAGCAGAATTTGAAATCATCGATGCACTTCCATGTATGGCTTTAGTAACCTCCAAATTGTCTGATTGGATTATCACCTTGTCATGACCTCTTCATTGGATGAGTTATAGGACATTTAAGATGCCCATAGTTCGGCATAAAAAATCGACTATTTTCCTATGAATTGGTCGTATCCAAAGACCTAGTCTCCATTTTCATTGCATATAACTCCCCCAACAGCTGCATTCCTTGATTTCTTTTGAATAGCACCATTAGTATTGAGGAATGTCCAACCTCCTATCAGTTGTTCCCCAACAGAGAATTCATAACCTTCCATCGACTCATTTCTAAAGACTGAAGAAAATTGTTTGGCCCAACTAATCAATACTTTGATTATCTCACTTGAACTTCAAGGTTTGCCTTGAAAGATGAAGACATTATGGTTCTTCTATAAGCACCAAGCTAGTAGACCAAAGACGCACGCCCAACTAGATGCCCCCATGAAGCTTCAAAGTGTCTTACAAGTTAAGAGATATCCATTCGTGCAAATTATTAGAAAAAAATTTAACTATTGATGACCTAGTACGACCTGTTTCTAGACTTCCTTAGTTGTTGTGCAATCTCTAATAATATGCAATATATCCACCTCTAAACCGCGCCTGACTCTTTACGCATTTGTGAGTAATCTCTGCTTAAGAACAGTCTAGAAAAAGAACTGAACTCTTTGTGGTCCCATGAGCTTCCACGTTTTCTTCCATATCTCGTCTCTAGAATTCCATGAGTCCTTCTTCATCATCTTATAAGCATTTTTAATAGAGAATGCTCCTATCGAAGTGTGATGCCAAGAAATTCTATCAAGTCCCTCCGAAGGGTGTGGAGGGGGAATGCGTACAATGTGTCGAATAAGATCCTCTAGTAGCCAAACCTACAAAAGGTCAAGGTTCCATGTACCCTCATTTGTAATCAACTCACTAAGCAAATAGTCAGAATGAATATTAACATTACCAGGGATATAATTAATCAAAGGACCTATATTTGTATCCAAGAGTCCTTCCAACAACAAATTTTATTCTCATTACTAACTAACCAAATAAGGTTTTCTTGTAAAAGAGTCCAAACTTTTGAGAGTGGCTTCCAAAGGAAAGAGCTCCTATCCTTCGTAATGCTATCTAGAATAGATCCATTCAACCCATATTTTGATTTGAGAATGCGAACCCATAAGGCTTCATCATCAGCCACCACTTTATATTCAAGCTTCAATAGAAAAGAAATATTCTGATCACGTAATTATCTTAAGCCAAGACCTCCACACCACTTGGGTTGGCATATAGAATCCCAACCTAGTAAGGACATCTTTTTGTTATCAAAAGCTCCCCAAATAAACTTCCTCACCAGGCTTTCAATTTCGTCGCAGATTTTCTTAGGGATCATCATGGATTGCATGAAATAGCAAGGAGTTGAAAATAGCAATGACTGTGCTAAAGTAGCTCGACCCACAATAGATAACTGCCTAGTGTCCCAATTTTATAGCTTCATGTGTATTTTTTCAACCAAAAAATACATAGTACTATTTATAACCCTTTGATGGAAAATAGGAACTCCAAGATAATGTTTAAGATTTTGTACCTTTTGGAAGCTAAGCAAGTTACTGAGCATATTGGTCATAGACTCCTCAACTGTTTTAGAAAAGAACATATTGGTTTTCCTAGCATTGACCTTATGTCTAGAGACTTCGCAAAAATTATCCAAAATTTCCTTTAACTATCTACCATGCTTGACACCCTCTTTGTTAAAAATAACTAGGTCATTAGTGAAAAACAGATGAGAAAGGGTCAGTCCTGAATGGGACAAGTGTATGAGGCTCCACTCTCCATTTAACAAAGCCGAATTAATAGAGTGACCTAGCCATTCTATGCAGAGCATAAACAAATAGTAAGAAAGTGGACATCCTTGTTGAATTCCCCTAAAAGGCTTGAATTTAGACGTCAAAAATCCATTTTACAAAATCTGCATAGTAGAATTAGAAATAGCAGATACAACAACATTTTTGAGATAATATGGGATACCTACTGCCTGAAGTGAAACATCGATGAAGTCCCATCTCACTCAACCATAGGTTTTTTCCAAATCAATTTTGATCGCCATCCACTTCGTTTTATTATTACATTACATGGAATGAATAATTTCTTGTGCAATGACAATATTATTGATAATATTTTTGCCTGCAATAAATCCTGTCTGCTCTTATGCAATAATTTTCAAAAAGATGAGCTTAAAACGATTAGTTATTAACTTCATCACCAATTTGTAAAGAACTAAATAGAGGCTTATGGGCCAAAACTGAGTAAACTCCCCCGGAGAACCTTAGGAATGAGAATTGTCGAGACCATTTTTAAATCGGGTTTTGGAAAATAGGAATCGACTTTTAAAAAAACAAAAACGGGAGTCGCCACCAATCTTTTTAGGTGTGATTGGATCACCTTATAAAATGTTTTGTTTTAAAACATTAATTTTGGGTCTACGAAAGTCGAGAAAACGGATTTGGGAGTCGGTTACGTACGAGGAAGGGTTATCACCCTTGTAACGCCCAAAAATTGGTACCTAATTGATTATCATGTGTCTTTAATGTCGGAAATTTGAAAATTTTAAGATGCAATCCTCTTTTAATATTTTTGATTTTTGAAAATTAGGGTTTACTTGTATCAAATAAATCAAAATATTACGTCCAATAAGTTAGGACACAATATTTTTAAGATTTTTGACACTAAATTAGCCCTTTTTTGAAATCCCTATCTCGAAACGACAAAACGCCACATCCAGTAAGTTAGGACACAATGCTTTGAAATTCTAAGACAGTTGCTCGTATTTCGAAAAATTTTTAAAAACTTAGAAGGGTACTTGACTATTCGAACTCAACGAGAAAAATTGCAACCCAATAAGTTAGGGCACTACTTTTCTCGAAGCTTCCAAACACCAAGCATTACCTTTTTATTTTTTGAAAACTTTGGAATCTTGTTCTTTAATTAATGCATGAGGAATCATATTATCATTATGGAATAGAATATTGCAATAATAAGTGAATAAAACATGCATTTAAAAGATGCAATGGCAATAATACAAAGATCATATACTTGATACATACATGCTAAAATTACATAACATCATATATATACAAGGATATTCATAGCATATATTGAAGATGAATAAGCAAAACATACAAACATACAAAGTAATAGTTAAGCAATGATGCATGATATATAAAAAATGGTAATATAATATCAATGTATATGTTCATAAAATATAACATCTAATAATGATTATAAAATAACATTTAATACATAAATGATATATATACAATATAAAAGTATAAAAGAATTAGTATATAAAAAAACGAGTAATTGTTAACAAAATATACATATAATACAAATAGAAATATGATATTTAATAATTTTAAAATAGTATTTAATATACAATATATAATATATTATAACAAAAATTTATAAAAGAATATTAATTATATATATAAAATAAAGATATATTGGTTTTAAAAAAATTATAAAATAAGACGTATGCAAAAGAATTTATAAAATAATTATATAATATATAAAAATATCAGTTTAAAATGAAATAACACATAATGCATAAATAAATAATTAATAATGAAATATGTATGTAATATGAGTTGAAAATATAATTTGATAATAATAATTTACAAATTTTAAAATTATATATAATGAATAATATAAAACATAAATAATATAATAGATAATATACGATATACATATAAAAGGTAGGTAATATATAATAAAATATAATAAATGTTATAAAATATAATATAAATATATAGGAAAATAATATATAATAAATAAAAATTTGTATATAGTATTTTTAATAATAATATGTGTATAGTTTTTTTTTAAAAAAATAAATTAAATATATATAAAAAAATAACAAAATCTGGAATAATAAAGAAAGGGGTTAAAATTGAATTTAAATAAAATTATAAGGCTAATTTGCAAAATAACAAAACATTCTGGGCCTGATTTGCAAGAATTAAAAACGACCAAGGACTCACTGGGCAATTTGCCCTAATCCTAAACGACGTTGTTTCTTCAAAATTAATTTTAAAATCGTTAAGGGGATTAAATTGAAACAAAGCTAGAACATTGGAGCTAAATTAAAAAAATAAATAACATGAAATTATAAAGGTTTAAAAAACAAGAGGACCAGTTAAGTAATTAACCCAATCCTCAAAAACACGCGGATCCTTTCCAGGTAATCGGGTCAACACGCAGATCTTGGGACCTTAAAACGACGTCATTTTTAGGCTTGTTGACTTAAGCCAAAATGATACCGTTCCTTTTAGGCTATATAAGCCAAGTTTTAACCCTAAAAATCATTTTACACTGGGGTTTTTTAAAAAAACACTTGAGAGTTCTCTGAAAAAAAGGGGTAGTCTGACTTTCGGCCTCCGACTACAGTGCAGTGCTTGCACACGCGCCTCACACCGTCGCACATGGTGGTCTGAAGGTTAAAAACCTTCGTCCTTCCACAGGTAACTTCTTTTCTTTTAAATGTTACTAGCTTTTTAAGAAATAATTCATATATTCGCCTGAGAAGAAAAAAAAGAAATGAAACATAAGATAAAAAAATCACCTTCTAAAATAAATTGTTTCTTGTTTCTTCTGTGGGTAATATCTGTATATATTTTTATTTCTGTCAAAAAAAAGTCCCCCTTTTACATCATTTGATTTGGGCTTTTATAGCCACTGTTTTACTACATAAACTGGGAAAGAAATCTTGGATTTCTTTCCATTTCTTGTCTACTGTATCCACCGTATCTTTGACCGTGATCTGCTGAGAATTCTTTGATTTAGTTTCCTTTTTCTTGCTCTGTTTTTCGTATCTGCGGTGTTTCTTTTTTTCATTTTGTAGGTACTCGAAGATCTCGGTGATGGTCGTACTGTTCGTGACGTGATTCAGGGCCGGATAGAGGGACGACCGGTGACCGGGGCACTGGTGGGCATTGAAGGCCCTCAGTACAATGCATTAATGGCGGCCTCAATTTCGGGGACTGAACAGACGCTCCCCGAATCCTCTAGAACCTATTGCGGCACCACATTGTTTAGGAAACCCTAGGGTTTCCTGCTTCCCTTAAGTCATTTGGGACTTTTGGGCTGTTTTAAGTTTGGACAAGCCTGGTAGATGAGTTAAAACTGCTGTGTAATGTTAACTGTAATTGGGTAAAGGGTATAAGTGGGTCTTCTGGGTAGTTTTAGGCCTGCTGGGTAGTAACCGGGTACACAGGTGATGCTTCTGTATTTGAACCAAAACACTTGGGCTTTGTAATTGGACTTTTAAAATGGACATAAATACATCCCTATTTATTTTATTCTACTTTCAGCCCGGTCAAATTTGGGCTACTACAGCTGCCTCTCTTTGCTCATTGCTGTGTGACGAGAATCGAGCAAAGATTTAGAAAGACCAAATTTGACCGGTCTTATCATGGTCTTCAATCTGCTTCTTGCAAACTTATAACTGTCATATTGATATCTTCGATCTGCTCTCCGCTGAACACAGAGACGCCAAATCTATTTCTTTGATTTGTTCTCTGACAATACAGAGATGTCAAACCATCTTAGACTTGCTTCATCGTAAGCACGTGAAAGCCAAATCAGCTATGTCTTCGATTTGTTCCTTGTAAGCACAAGAATGCCAAATCATCTTGGATCTTGCTTCAGTGAAATTATCTGAAGGTGAGATCTGCTATGTATCTGCTCCCCGTTGAAGTGGAGATGCCAGACTTCGATTTGCTCTCTGACAATATAGAGATGCCAAATCATCTTAGATTTGCTTCAACGTAAAGACGTGAAAGCCAAATCAGCTATGTCTTCGATTTGTTCCTTGTAAGCACAAGAATGCCAAATCATCTTGGATCTTGCTTCAGTGAAATTATCTGAAGGTGAGATCTGCTATGTATTTGCTCCCCGTTGAAGTGGAGATGCCAGACCTCGATTTGCTCTCTGACAATACAGAGATGCCAAATCATCTTAGATTTGCTTCAACGTAAAGACGTGAAAGCCAAATCAGCTATGTCTTCGATTTGTTCCTTGTAAGTACAAGGATGCCAAACCATCTTGGATATTGCTTTAGTGAAATCATCTGAAGGTAAGATCTGCTATGTATCTGCTCCCCGTCGAAATGGAGATACCAGATTTTGATTTGCTCTCTGATAATACAGAGATGCCAAATCATCTTAGATTTGCTTCAACGTAAAGACGTGAAAGCCAAATCAGCTATGTCTTCGATTTGTTCCTTGTAAGCACAAGGATGCCAAACCATCTTGGATCTTGCTTCAGTGAAATCATCTGAAGGTAAGATCTACTATGTTGTGGCCTATTACCCTACTGCTTAGGGGATTAAGGCACGTCGTCTTTGATAACCTGTAGAATGATTATGCCTGATGATTAGGATGCTATGATCGAAGTGAATCAAATGCTCCTAATTAAACCTGTTATAATGCAAAATGTTTATGAACATGACCCCTATCCTAGACATCACCACTCATTTCTTCATTTGCCCTTTCAAAGCATTATACTTTGCTCAGCCTGTAGGCTTGTACCCTTCCTCCAATGCTATGATCCACTGAGGATGTTTGTAAAACAATCTTTTCTTAAAATTGAATCGTTGGTTTTTACCATTTTCCTTTTGGACTGGAAGAAAGAAATTCCTCGAGTTCCTTCATCCTTTACTTACGTGAATTTCTCGAACAATTGTCCTATTTTAGTTTCTTGTATTATCTAGAAATTTCCAGAGTAATGCGCAAAACTTCATTTGTGAACATATTTAGTTCATCTATCATTATTTCAATGCAACATACTCAAAGAATAATGGAAGATGAATTTAATCTTGAGAATAATTAGATTTGAATGAATTATCGAAAATATACAAAGGAAATTAATTTGAAAGCCTATCTTTAAGAAGAAATAGAATCTAAAGATAGCAAACAGGATAAAAGTTATGTGCCCAAGATATCGACGCTTGAGTGTCTATACACTAGCTCCATGAAGTCTTTCTTGAGTTCAACATGTGTTTAAAATATTTAAAGTACTTTGTTGATGCCCCAATGTGCAACGTGCTTCGCTCTTTATTGGATCAAATATAGCAAGATCACTGTGTACTCTTCAAAAATTGAGCTGCCCTTTCGGGTTTTCAACTCAAAACCCCTTTGGTCACGAGGTGCCCTTTGCGGGTTTTCACCTTGGCCTCTCCGTTTTTTTTTAAATCTCAAGGCGCCATTTGCGGGTTTTCACCTTGGATTCTCTTCTCCTTTAGACAAATTATTTTTTAACTGAGTCTGAGTTCACTGGGTTGGGTAAACTTTTCCCATCCATTTCCGTTAAGATCAATGCACCGCCAGAGAAAGCTTTCTTCACGACATACGGCCCCTCCCAATTCGGCATCCATTTCCCTCTAAAGTCCTTTTAAATAGGAAGGATCTTTTTCAGTACAAGGTCTCCCTCGTGGAACTCTCTTAGTCGAACTTTCTTGTCATAAGCTCGCATCGTTCGCTTCTGATACATCTGACCATGTCGAATGGCTCTTAGCCTCTTTTCCTCAATCAAGTTCAACTGGTCATATCGGGATTGAACCCATTCAGCTTCATCTAACCTTATCTCCGTCAAAATTTGAAGAGAAGGTATTTCTACTTCAATAGGTAACACTGCTTCCATCCCATAAACTAACGAGAATGGGGTTGCCCCAGTAGAGGTTCTGACAGATGTTCGATAGGCCAGGAGTGCAAACGGTAACTTCTCATGCCAATCTCTATAAGTCTCAGTCATCTTCCCCACTATTTTCTTAATGTTCTTGTTGGCGGCTTCCACTGCCCCATTCATTTTTGGACGATAGGGAGAAGAATTGTGATGCTTGATCTTGAACTGGTCGCAAACCTCTGCTATCATTTTGTTGTTCAAGTTCAATGCATTGTCGGATATGATCTTCTTAGGCATTCCATACCGACAAATGATCTCCTTCTTCAAGAATCGACTCACAGCTGACTTAGTAACATTCGCATAAGAAGCGGCCTCTACCCATTTTGTAAAGTAGTCAATCACCACGAAGATAAACCGATTTCCATTTGAAGCTTTCGGTGATATTGGTCCAATGACATCCATGCCCCACATGGAGAAGGGCTATGGAGAAGTCATAACATGGAAAGGTGAAGGTGGTACATGGATTTTGTCCCCATAAATCCGACACTTATGACATTTCTTGGTATAGTTGATATAGTCCCCTTCCATAGTGGCCCAATAATAGCCAAACCTCATGATTTGCCTTGCCATCGTGAACCCATTTGCATGCGTCCCACATACACCTTCATGAACTTCTTCTAAAATTAGCTTAGCTTCCACAGCATCGACACATCTCAAAAGCACTTGGTCTTTTCTTCTTTTGTACAGGATATCCTCGTCCAAGAAATAGTCGCAAGCTAACCTTCTCAAAGTTTGTTTGTCATTTTCATTGGCCTATTCAGGGACTTACGATCTCTCACATATCGTAATATATCCTGATACCAATGGTTATCATCCTTTTCTTCCTTCTCAATGTTACAACAATAAGTTGGAGCCTCGTAGACACTCATTTGAATCAATCTCATCTCTTCCTCTTTATTCGCCTTAATCATTGAAGCCAAGGTTGCTAAAGCATCTGCCATCTGATTTTTGTCTCGTGGGAGATAATTGAAGGTGATGTCATCGAACTCCTCAAGTAACCCTAAAACTACATTTCGATAATTGATCAATTTAGGGTCTCTTGCCTCCCATTCACCTCTAAGCTGATAAAATACCAACGCAGAATCTCCATATACTTCTAGGGTTTTTATACCTCGCTCTATAGCTGCTTGAAGTCCCATAATGCATGCTTCATACTCAGCCATATTATTCGTGCAATCAAAGTCCAACTTGCACGTGAACGGGTAATGATCGCCATTCAGGGATACCAAGACTGCCCCAATTCCATTTCCGACTGCATTAGAAGCCCCATCAAAATTTAGCTTCCAAAGAGAATCCTCAGTTGTTGCTATACACATTAATTCCTCCTTTGGAAAATCAAAGTTTAATGGCTCATAATCTTCTAGAGCCCTACTGGCCAAGAAGTCTGCTACCGCACTTCCTTTTATAGCCTTCTGACTTATGTAGACTATATCAAACTCTAAAAGCAAAATTTGCCATCTCGCCATTCTCCCATTTAGAGTCATTGACTCCATCATGTATTTCAATGGATCAAGCTTTGAGATAAGCCAAGTGGTATGGTATAGCATGTACTGTCTTAATCTCCTAGTCGTCCAAATCAGCGCACAGCACAACTTTTCAATCGGTGAATATCTCATCTCACAGTCAGTGAATTTCTTACTGAGATAATAAATTGCCTTCTCCTTTTTCCCTGACTCGTCATGCTGACCAAGCACACATCCCATAGAATTACTGAACAGTAACAAGTACAGTATTAACGATTTATCTGGGCTAGATGGAGATAATACCGGAGCATTCAACAAATACTGCTTGACCTTTTCAAAAGCATTCTGGCATTCCTCATCCCAAGTACCTTGATTATGCTTTCTGAGGAGGTGAAAGATAGGATCACATTTCTCGGTTAGTTGTGAAATGAACCGAGCAATGTAATTTAACCTTCCTAGGAATCCTCGAACTTCTTTCTGAGTACGCGGTGGAGGTAACTCTCGTATGGCTCTAACCTTGTCTAAGTCGACTTCAATTCCCTTTTCACTGACTACTAAGCCTAATAACTTTCCCGATCTGGTTTCGAAGGTACACTTCGCTGGATTGAGCCTCAACTGAAACTTCCTCAACCTCAAGAATAGTCTTCTCAAGACTTTAATATGCTCTTTCTCCATTCGGGACTTAGCAATCATGTCATCAACGTATACTTCAATGTCCCTATGCATCATGTTGTGGAACAAGTTTACCATGGCCCGCTAGTAGGTTGCCCTTGCGTTCTTCAGTCCAAACGGCATTACTTTGTAGCAGAAGATGCCCCACAAGGTTATGAAGGTAGTTTTATCCATGTCCTCTGGATGCATCTTTATCTGATTGTACCTCGAGAAACCATCCATAATGGAAAACAACAAATATCCCACCGTGTTGTCTACCAAAGTGTCGATGTGCGGCAAAGGAAAGTTGTCTTTTGGGCTAGCTTTATTCAGCTCTCTGTAATCAACACACATTCGTACCTTTTCGTCCTTCTTAGGGACCGGCACAATATTAGCTACCCATTCGGAGTACTTGACCTCTTGTAAGAATCTTGCATCGAACTGCTTCTTAACCTCATCTTTTATTTTTAGAACAATGTCTAGCCGCATTCTCCACAACTTCTGTTGGACTGGTTTGCAATCCTGTCTTATTGGAAGATGATGTACTACAATGTCAGTTCTCAATCCGGGCATATCCTGATATGACCATGCGAAGATATCCTTGAACTCTCGAAGCAACTCAACCAGACCATGCCTTGTGTCCTCGTGTCGTGTTTCCAATTTTCACCTCATTCCCTTCCTCTAGGGCTACATTTTCTATTGCCTCTTTCTCATGCGGCATAATTCGTTTTTCCTCCTGTTTTACCATTCTCAACAGATCAGGAGACACATCACAATCTTGAACATCTTCAAAATCCTGAGATTCCTCTAAACACATGTCTTGCTCGCAAGAGAAATCAGGAGTTGCAGTAATAGTGCTCATATCATTGATATCTAGGGACCTGTGGGGGTATGAAAGAATATACAAAGAATGAATAAATCTAAGAATGGTTATTTATGTGCTATGAATGAATGAATGAGAATTGCAAAAGTTTAACGAAATATTGATTGATAAAAAGAAACCATATTCGTTCAAATTGATAATAAAATTATGTTTTATTAAAATAATAATAGATGATCATAAGCCTTTTTCTCAAACGTAATCTTACTACTCCTAGGCCCTAGAGTAACAGACATGTTTCGAGAATTACTCTGAAAAATTCCTAAAGACTACGGGAAGGTCCTCCGCAGTCCAATTGTTCAGAGAGCTTCTCGGTTCGTAAGGGCGAATGCCCTCAAGGCTTCCCTACTCTAATCCCTCATTGTGTACAGCATTAATCTGATGACTTTTTTCTACCAGTAACCCTCCTGACTTAAAGGATTTGGATATAGGTGGAAATGTCATCGGTTCCCACTCCACTTCTCCTCCGTTCAAACGCGCATTTCTTCTCGCTTGGCGCTTCTCAATCTCTTGCCTCTTGTGCTTATGGTCTGGCCTGAAGCCCAAACCAAAATGATCTTTCTTCTCAATCAGTTTTGGGATTTGAATCCCTCCTTGCAATTGTCTTCCTAGTCCTTTTCCTGGCAATGCCCCTTTCCCCATCATCATTTGCAGAGCCATCCTTGTGGCTTTAGACATTTTGGGTATTGTCACCTCACTTTCTTCCAAAATGAAGGTTGCATTAATGATTTCTAAAGAGCGAAAAGAACACTCAATAGCCTTTTCATTCGCCTCGACATAAGGGACCTTGCTAGAGACTGTTGCTATAATGTCCTCCTCCGCGTTGATGGTTATTAACCGTCCATCTGTCACTAACTTCAATTTTTGGTGCAACGAGGAAGGCACCGCTCCTGCCGAGTGTATCCATGGCCACCCCAATAAATAATTATAGGAGGGCTTGATATCCATCACTAAGAAATCAACTTCATATGTATTTGGCCCAATTTCCAAAGGTATGGCGATTCGTCCCATCACTTTCCTTTCAGTTCCATCAAAGGCTCTTACCACGTTGTGACATGTTTTCATATGCGAACTGTATATGGGTAATCTGTTCAATGTGGATAATGGAAGGACGTTTAAAGTAGATTTGTTATCAACGAGTACACTTGGCAGCGTGTATCCTTTGCACCGAGTAGTGATGTGCAAGGCTTTGGTTGACCCTATGCCCCCAGGCGGAATTTCATCATCATTGAAGTAGATGAAATTGTCAGCACTGATGTTATTTACCAACCGGTCCATCTTGTTAACGGATATGTCATGGGTGACATCTATTTCATTAAGTACCTTCAACAATGCGTCCCGATGCACCTCAGAACTCAGAAGTAAGGTTAATACTGATATACGCGCCGGCTGCCTACGCAACTGATCAACCACACTGTACTCGCTATGCTTAAGGAATTTTAGAAACTCCTTAGCCTCCTCTTCCTTTACCGGTTCTTTGGCAGGCCCTTCAATCTCTTTCTTCTTCTCAATGTCAACATCCTTTGATTTTGTGGGCTCCACTCTGATGCCCCCATCATAATGCTTCCTGCTTTACGTATGGGAACCTTCATTTTGCTCACTCCTAGACGCATTGGCTATGCTCTCCCCCTCAGGTACTGTTACACTACAGTCATATCTCCATGGCACCCTCTTGTCATCCTTGTAAGGGAAAGGAGTGGGTTTATTGATGATGACCTTAGGCCCGGTTTGTGCCCTCACTTGATTATTCCTTGGCAAGAAAATAATAATTCTTGGTCGGCTGATTCCTTGTCGTTCATTTTCCAGTACACATATTTGTCTTTTACAAGAACTACCCTAAAAAATCTGTAGCTCTTTGTTAATCATAAGGCCTTGCACCATGGCCTTGAACTTCTCACAAATTTGGATCATATGACCCACCTCTCTATGGAATTCACAATAGTTCCCCATTCTTTCTCTACCTTCTCCAGAGGTCAACATACCTCTGTTCACCATCTCTTCACATATTACTTTCATGGGTGTCTTCACCTTAGCAATATCTTCCTTGATTTTTCCTTCCCTTGTTTCATCGATGGCATTCACTCCTTGATTACCATGATCTGGTAACGGATTTTCAGTATTAGGGGTACTATCGAATTTCACAACCCCCATCTTGATAAGTCTCTCCACGACCTTCTTGAATCCGGTGCAGGTTTCAATCGAATGCCCCAGTATTCCCGCGTGATATTCGCATTTAGCATTTGCATCATACCATTTGGGATACGGTGGCTGTAGTGGTTTCAAGTGAAATAGAGCAATGGTATGTGCATCGTATAAGCTTTGATAAAGCTTACGATACGTCACAGGGATAGGCGTGAATTGCATCCTCTCCGAATTCTGTCTTGTATCTGATTCCTGTCTTTGAATACTTTGTTGCTCTGTTTTGGGTTGACCAACCATGATTGTCCTCGAGTTGAGGTTATTCATATTATTCACCTCATTGTCCTTTCTCCTTGAGGCCGATCTTTTAGCCACTTCCCCCTCAATTTTACCGCCCCTTACGACGTTCTCAATCATCTCTCCTGCCATAACTATATCTGCGAAACTTTTCGTGGTGCTTCCTATCATATGAGTAATGAATGACGCCTTCAGAGTGTTGATAAATAACATGGTGGTTTCCTTTTCCAACAGTGGTGGCTGTACTTGCATTGCCACCTCCCTCCATCGTTGTGCATATTGCCTAAAACTTTCATTAGGCTTTTTCTCCATGTTTTGAAGTGTGATCCTGTCTGGCGTCATATCAGTCACATGATTGTACTGTTGCATGAAGGCTTGCGCCAGATCTCTCCATGAACCAATTTTTGCACGGCTCAACTGATTGTACCATCTAGCCGCTGCTCCTACTAAGCTATCCTGAAAACAATGGATCAATAATTGATAATTGTTCACATATCAAGTCATTCTCCTACAAAATATTGTTATGTGTGCCTCTGGGCAAGTAGTCCCGTTGTACTTTTCAAACTCCGACATTTTAAATTTGTGAGGAAGCACCAAATCTGGGACCAAACTTAAGTCTTTGGCATCAATCCCATGATGACTGCCAGCGCCCTCCAAAGCTCTAAATTTCTCCTCCAACCACTTGCAACGATCCTCCAACTGTTTCGCGGATTCGATTGCCATTCTTTCTTTCTCCATCAGATCCAGATCATGAGTGATAGGGTTGATCAAGCTATTGCCCAAATTATTTCCCAAGCCAGCTGGGAAATTCATGGGGATTCCAGCATCAACCGACCCATGTTGAGGCCTTACAGTGACAGACGGCCTTCTAGGAGGTGCCTCGATTTGCAGTGTCACATGAGGCGGAGTAAAACCCGGAGGAGGACCCTCATTCTCCTCTTCAGTGATTGCCATGGGAGCTTTTCCTTTATCAGTGGCCCTCAACAGCTGGGCCATTTCAGCCATCATACTCCTCTGAGCCTCTAGCATTTGTTCCCTCATGTCATTCTGCATTTTGGCCAACTGCTCTTGCAATTGGTCCTGCATATCCTCTTGCAATTGGTCCTGCATATCCTTTTGCAATTGCTCAAACCTTTGATCCATACTCTTAGTTTTAGTATGAGTGTCGTAAGGATGTGTGACTTCCAGATTTTCTTTTCTACCTTTGGAAGTAAACTTTAACTAATTAGGGTCTTTCTATAACTTTGAATGTAAACGATGCAATGAAATGCTATGAGATGCAAATGCATAAATGCAAAAAGGATATCGATTCTGGTTCAACTTCATTTAGAAAACTTTATTTAGAAAAAGAATATCTTTACATATAAGAGGATTACAAATACGCTTTCGCCTTAAGGCCTAAAGTTTTAACTCTATCTAATAAAAGGGCTAACTCTCGTCCTATATCTGACGATGATGAATACATCAGACTCAATACATCAGCTCGAATTGCCAAGTCTTGCACATATTCAGCAACCTCTCGAATCTGGGCTATGGCTTCACCAATGACGTGATCCCTTTCTCTGACCTGTCCTCTAGACTGATGAAGCTCTCCTTTCAAATAATCTTCTTGTGCCTCTAGCTGTTCAACCCGAAGTTCACTGTCATGCAATGCCACTTCCAAATCCTCAACCTTACTTTTTAGCTCCTTTAACTCGACCGTAGAATTATGGTTTTGGTGCCAATGTAGGGATCTTCCAAGCTCAGTTACCTTAGTCTTCAACCCTTTATTCTCTTCCTCTAATGCCAAATTCTGCACCTGCATCTCTTGGAACTTCCTCTCCCAATACTCGGCTTTAGCCTTTTCCTCTTGGACCTCTTTTTGCAACTGATCTGAAGATCCTCCTACTCTCGCTCTCCTCAAGGATACTTGTGCCTTTTTGTAATGCTCATTTAGATCATCTCGATCTTCCTCAATCTTCCTCTTTTCTTTCCTCTCTTTCTCAACCTCCATCTTTTGAATGTCGACGTCCAAGCTCAAGTACATCTTTTCTTCTTCGAGTTTTGCTACTCTCTTCTCGAACTCCAGGTTCTTTCTCTCGAACTCTTGCTTCATAATTTCTAACTCTGAGGGCATTACTTGCAAATATTCCTCTATCGGTCGAGCTCCTTCTATGCTTGGCTTAGGGATGTTATCATTAACCCTTCTGCCTCTCCATTCGACTTATTCTGGTGCCGTAGCAGGGCTAATAGCTACCCCTTTCAATCGACAGGTCTTTTTCCAAGCACTAGAAATTTCGCTAACCTTCCTCTTGTAATCGGCTCCTCTGTATACAAATTCACTTTGAGCCAACCTATGAGTCGCTGGCACGAACTGTCTCAATCCATGCTGTCTTATCACGAGCAAAGGGGCATAACCTGTGGCACCCCAAATTCCCAACAGAGGGACCCAATCTAAACTGCCGCATCGGTAAAGAATCTCACCAGGAGTCATCCACGGAGCCCTCCACTCGACATCCTTAGACTGAATGTTCTGAAGTAGTGCTATCCAATTCTCTTCTGGAACATCAACTCTCCTAATTGAAGCTACTATGTCCTTCAACGTTGAATAATCCTCGAAGAAGACCCGATAAACCACCCTATCTATCAATCGGAAATGACTGTAGAACCAAGCCAAAAGTAACTGAGCACACCCTATAAACTCCGCCAAAGACCAAATTTCTCCTACATGTACCCAAAGACCTGAATGTCTCCACCAAAATCGCAGGGACGGAGGTGACCTTTTTACTAAGTCGATGAAAAAGATCTGTGGTTGCCTCATCTATATATCCCAAAGCCCTAAGGAAAACCATCAGTCCATACAAACTTAAGGCAAAAACATCAACCTTCTTTGTCTCATCGGGTTGTGTCAAAATCAGATCTTTCAAAGTGTCCCATGAAATGCACTTGTACTCACCCTTCTCTTTGATTTTGGCCGTGATCCACTGCTCGCTCATCCCCGTAATAGTCATTAATTTCTTCTAAAAGAAAGGGACACAAGCAGCTCAAGAATAGATCCTATCACTCTGAAACCTGGGACAACGAAGTAAGGCAGTGTACTCCTCCACAGTAGGTACCAAGTCCACTTCCCCAAAAGTGAAACAACTGTACGCCGGGTTCCAAAACTGAGCAAGGGCTTAGAATAAGTGCTCGTTCACCTGAACATCAAGCAAGTAAGGTAAGTCTCCGTAATTACCGTAGAATGACTGTTTAGCCTCATTGCCCCACTGATCCCAAATCTCCTTAAGCTCCTGCAGATTATTCTGTGTAACACAGATACGAGTGTAGTCTGATAGCTCCAACATATATCCCACAGTTATACTATCTTCCTTTTCTAGTTGAGTTTGCTCAGACCATCTATGGACGTTGGCGTTGCCCTCCACTCTATCAAGAAGTCTGTTCTCCATGATAAAACTTCTTAACTTAGAAACTGACCGTGAATCGATACCTTTTTAGATGCAAAATGACATGCAAACAAAAGAAAAGAAATAGTCAGTATCACATGATATCAATAAATCTCAACGATATTTTATAAAGGTAATATCTAAAGTTCAACTCTAACCAAGTTGAGCTCTTACGGTTTTTCTATATGAGGTTTTAGTTCTAAAGTTGAGGTACCTGAACCAGCAGACTCCTCGATTCTCACCCATTATAGGCTCATTTGAATCGAGTTCAGTTCAGGGGAATACATTTCCCTATGGCTACACGGAGATGAAGATCTCACGAAATCATAGGTACGGATGTATCCCGAAAGTGATCCACTATCCTGCACGGAGGCGAAAACCTCACGAAGGTGTAGTTTCTCACTCCCACTTAAGGGTGTGACCACAACGGTCATGCAAATGCAATGCGTATTAGAATATATAACATATGCAATAATACAAACACATGTAATGCAAAGAGGATTGAATTTTAAAATTTTTCAAATTTTCGACATTAAGACAAAAGGTAATCAATTATACGGCTTGACTCTCTTATTAGTCCCCAGTGGATTTGCCAAGCTGTCGAGACCATTTTTAAATCGGATTTTGGAAAATGGGAATCGACTTTTAAAAAAACGAAAACGGGAGTCGCCACCAATCTTTTTAGGTGTGATTGGATCACCTTATAAAATGTTTTGTTTTAAAACATTAATTTTGGGTCTATGAAAGTCGAGAAAATGGATTTGGGATTCGGTTACGTACGAGGAAGGGTTAGCACCCTCGTAACGCCTAAAAATTGGTACCTAATTGATTATCATGTGTCTTTAATGTCGGAAATTTGAAAATTTTAAGATGCAATCCTCTTTTAATATTTTTGATTTTTGAAAATTAGGGTTTACTTGTATCAAATAAATCAAAATATTACGTCCAATAAGTTAGGACACAATATTTTTAAGATTTTTGACACTAAATTAGCCCTTTTTTGAAATCCCTATCTCGAAACGACAAAACGCCACATCCAGTAAGTTAGGACACAATGCTTTGAAATTCCAAGACAGTTGCTCGTATTTCGAAAAATTTTTAAAAACTTAGAAGGGTACTTGACTATTCGAACTCAACGAGAAAAATTGCAACCCAATAAGTTAGGGCACTACTTTTCTCGAAGCTTCCAAACACCAAGCATTACCTTTTTATTTTTTGAAAACTTTGGAATCTTGTTCTTTAATTAATGCATGAGGAATCATATTATCATTATGGAATAGAATATTGCAATAATAAGTGAATAAAACATGCATTTAAAAGATGCAATGGCAATAATACAAAGATCATATACTTGATACATACATGCTAAAATTACATAACATCATATATATACAAGGATATTCATAGCATATATTGAAGATGAATAAGCAAAACATACAAACATACAAAGTAATAGTTAAGCAATGATGCATGATATATAAAAAAATGGTAATATAATATCAATGTATATGTTCATAAAATATAACATCTAATAATGATTATAAAATAACATTTAATACATAAATGATATATATACAATATAAAAGTATAAAAGAATTAGTATATAAAAAAACGAGTAATTGTTAACAAAATATACATATAATACAAATAGAAATATGATATTTAATAATTTTAAAATAGTATTTAATATACAATATATAATACATGATAACAAAAATTTATAAAAGAATATTAATTATATATATAAAATAAAGATATATTGGTTTTAAAAAAATTATAAAATAAGACGTATGCAAAAGAATTTATAAAATAATTATATAATATATAAAAATATCAGTTTAAAATGAAATAACACATAATGCATAAATAAATAATTAATAATGAAATATGTATGTAATATGAGTTGAAAATATAATTTGATAATAATAATTTACAAATTTTAAAATTATATATAATGAATAATATAAAACATAAATAATATAATAGATAATATACGATATACATATAAAAGGTAGGTAATATATAATAAAATATAATAAATGTTATAAAATATAATATAAATATATAGGAAAATAATATATGATAAATAAAAATTTGTATATAGTATTTTTAATAATAATATGTGTATAGTTTTTTTTAAAAAAATAAATTAAATATATATAAAAAATAACAAAATCTGGAATAATAAAGAAAGGGGCTAAAATTGAATTTAAATAAAATTATAAGGCTAATTTGCAAAATAACAAAACATTCTGGGCCTGATTTGCAAGAATTAAAAATGACCAAGGACTCACTGGGCAATTTGCCCTAATCCTAAACGACGTCGTTTCTTCAAAATTAATTTTAAAATCGTTAAGGGGATTAAATTGAAACAAAGCTAGAACATTGGAGCTAAATTAAAAAAATAAATAACATGAAATTATAAAGGTTTAAAAAACAAGAGGACGAGTTGAGTAATTAACCCAATCCTCAAAAACACGCGGATCCTTCCCAGGTAATCGGGTCAACACGCGGATCCTGGGACCTTAAAACGACGTCGTTTTTAGGCTTGTTGACTTAAGCCAAAACGGTACCGTTCCTTTTAGGCTATATAAGCCAAGTTTTAACCCTAAAAATCATTTTACACTGGGGTTTTTAAAAAAAAACTTGAGAGTTCTCTGAAAAAAAGGGGTAGTCTGACTTTCAGCCTCCGACTACAGTGCAGTGCTTGCACACGCGCCTCACGACGTCGCACACGGTGGTCTGAAGGTTAAAACCTTTGTCCTTCCACAGGTAACTTCTTTTCTTTTAAATGTTACTAGCTTTTTAAGAAATAATTCATATATTCGCCTGAGAAGAAAAAAAAGAAATGAAACATAAGATAAAAAAATCACCTTCTAAAATAAATTGTTTCTTGTTTCTTCTGTGGGTAATATTTGTATATATTTTTATTTCTGTCAAAAAAAAGTCCCCCTTTTACATCGTTTGATTTGGGCTTTTATAGCCACTGTTTTACTACATAAACTGGGAAAGAAATCTTCGATTTCTTTCCATTTCTTGTCTACTGTATCCACCGTATCTTTGACCGTGATCTGTTGAGATTCCTTTGATTTAGTTTCCTTTTTCTTGCTCTGCTTTTCATATCTGCGGTGTTTCTTTTTTTTCATTTTGTAGGTACTCGAAGATCTCGGTGATGGTCGTGCTGTTCGTGACGCGATTCAGGGCCGGATAGAGGGACGACTGGTGACCGGGGCACTGGTGGGCATTGAAGGCCCTCAGTACAGCGCATTAACGGCGGCCTCGATTTCGGGGACTAAACAGACGCTCCCCGAATCCTCTAGAACCTATTGTGGCGCCACATTGTTTAGGAAACCCTAGGGTTTCTTGCTTCCCTTAAGTCATTTGGGCCTTTTGGGCTGTTTTAAGTTTGGACTAGCCTAGTAGATGAGTTAAAACTACCGTGTAATGTTAACTGTAATTGGGTCACGGGTATAAGTGGGTCTGCTAGGTAGTTTTAGGCCTGCTGGGTAGTAACCGGGTACACGGGTGATGCTTCTGTATTTGAACCAAAACACTTGGGCTTTGTAATTGGACTTTTAAAATGGAGATAAATACATCCCTATTTATTTTATTCTGCTTTCAGCCCGGTCAAATTTGGGCTACTATAAGAATGATTAGTGTATTATTCAACTTAGCATCAATAACACCTCTATTATAGACCCTTTTAACCCATTCACAAATAGCTGACCCAACAATACCCCACTACTTCTGAAAGAAAAGAGCGTGGAAGCCATCACTGCCTGGAGCTTTGAATGGTGCCATGTCAAATAGTGCAATCTTAATTTCATCATCCGTGACCATTTTTCCCAAAAAATCTATATCACAAGGATCAAGATGAGGAAATCTACTTGGAGGCAAGTTCCCCATGGGCCTAGGATTCTCCCCATATAATTTTTGATAGAAATTCATTGCCTCTGACTTAATGGCCTCTGGGTTGAAAATCCATTCACTAGAGGAATTACAAATAGTGGTAATGTGATTTTTATTCCTCCGTTGTAAGGTGCGGGCATGAAAAAATTTAGTGTTGTGATCTTTCAAGGTTAACTAGTCACATTTTGCCTTTTGTTTCCAAAGGATTTCTTCATAATGCGGCACATCTCCAATTTTTATCTGACCTCCATTTCTGATTGAGCTAAGCAATTTGAGCTAGAAAAGTCCATACGTCATTGAATATCCGTTAATTGGTGTAACAACTTCCTCTTATGAGTGGTGATATGTCCATAAACTTATTTATTCCACTCCTTTAAGCACTAGGTAAATTTTGCTAAAGCTTCTGACATAGTCCCGCTAAAACGCCATTCATCATTCATAAAATCCCCAAACTCAGGGTGTTCGACCCAACCCGCCAAAAACCTAAATGGCCTTCCTCGAGGTAAAGAAATTTCCAGATTAAGGCTAAGAATAAGAGGTCTATGGTCAGGTTTAATCTTGGGAAGATAGGTAATCAAACAATTTGAAAAATATTTGATCCATGCCTTATTCCCCAGTACATAATCCAATCTCTCGAAGAGCCTACCTTTGTGCTATGTAAAAGGGGGACCCTTAAATCCCAAATCATATAATTGGCCATATCCACAAAATCAGCAAACTGGGAACATATCCTACCAGGTGAAAGACCACTCATTTTCTCATTAGTTGACAAGATTGCATTGAAATCACCGATAGCCATCCATGGAATTTTCCCCATAGGAATTGCTAAGCTAAGATCCTTCCATAGGTCCTTACGCTTCTAATGATTTGGGCTGCCATATACGAAAGAAACAAAAACTGGCACAAAAAGGAAATAGACCAAACCTGGGCAAGAATAAATTGAGGGTGATTGTGAACCACCTTAACCTGAATTGAATTCTTCCAACCAATCCAAATACCTCTAGAGTAGCTTATTGCCTTCACGCAATAAAAGTAATAGAAACCCAATTGTGGAATAATTTTATCTGATTTGGTCCCACTTACTCTGGGTTCAAGCAAACTAATGATGCATGGCTTGTATTCCATATTATATTCTCAAAAAACATGAGGAAATCTGGCACTAACACAACCTTAACAGTTCTAAGAAAAAATTGAGAAATTCATGAAAAATAAAAAGAAAATTAGGGTCATACCATTACTGTTGAGAATCAACAACACCGTCTAATTTGGAAGTTGCCTCTTCTTGCACTCTATTTCCTGTTTCATTCACCACTTGGAACGAAATAAGATTCATCACTACCTCCATAGATTCAACTAGAGGTATACAAGAATTCTTAATAAATTTGAAGTGGCTTCTGAGTCCCCTTAAAGAATTATTTAATTTTCGACCTCCTCAACTAGAACCAACCTTGCTACTATTTTTTCTGCCTATACTCCTTGAGCTACCCACTCCCAAAGCCTAAGGGTACGTTTGGTTCACTGTAATTGAATAAAGCTGTAATCAGTAATTCAATTGTTTGGTTGAATGGAATGGAATAGAATTGTAATAGTATTCTTGTGTTTGGTTGAATGGAATGATGATAGCATAAAGAGAAAAACTAAAATGACCAGAATACCCTTAGTAGAAGTTTTTTAGGTAGATGATTATTGTTATTGTTATTAAATTTTAATAAGATTATTATTAAAATAATTTAATAAAAATAATAAATAATTTAACCATAATTTAACTTAATTATTATTAAATATAATTTAATAAAATAATATACAATATAATAAAATTCTTAATATAATTATTATATGAATTAAAAAAATAATATATAATACTATAAAAAGAATATATAATATACTTTATTATTTTTAAACTACAATACATATTTAATGTGCTAAAATATCATTAGTATAACAAATAATTTAATTATTCTACAATAAAAAAACAAAAATTTAGAAGTAATAAATAACTTGAAAATTATATTTCACATCCAAATATAATATTTATATACTAACAAAAAGTTACATGATTTCATTAGTTTATATGCCATAATCCACAACATAAAAAATTTACAACATTGTAATGACATTCTATCACATCATTATACCATCCAAATATTACAAACACAAAAAATTACCAAAATGAAAGTTCATATGCATTGACTTGTCCACTTTGAGGTTCCTGAACCAGATATTGGGAGTGAGTTTTGTGACCTATGAGTTTTATGACCATCAAGCATTTCAAGCCTATTCCCAATAGCCTTATCATTTGCAACTAATTTGAAATGGCAAGGAGAAAGTGAAAGTACAGGAATTTCCTTCTTCAAAGCAGTATTATACTCCTTTAAATAAACCCCTGCATACATGGGAACATTCTTTCAAAAACCTTTTCCATAAATGAAAGTGACAATAGTAATGTCAGTTTTTTCTCCTCTCCTTATAAAACTAACACCAATAGACATTGAATAAAGTAAAGTAATGAGAAGAAACACATTGAACAGAAGGTGAACCCTTAATTTGGAGAAAGAAGCACCCATCAAAGTATTTAGCAACAACAAATTTGCATCTACAGTTTGCATCTACTAAAAGAAACCTAAATGATATATTCATTCAATCAAAAGAAACATATATCGTAAAATCAATAAATTTAAAAAAGTTTGTTTCCCCATAATACTGGAATGGAGCAAAGAGAGAAGTTTGAGTCTAAACAATATAGTAGGCAGGACATAATTGGTGCATGCATAGAAACAACTCGGCAGACTATTCAAATAAAAATAAGCAGAGAAAAAACAACAATGAGAAAGCAAACAAGGTAAATTATAACCTACAGAATTGCATGAGAATCTGCCATCAAGGCAAATTATTAACAAACAATGAGATATTTCATGACATGGATGACCCTGGAATAAGGAAAAAAGGATTTTACCAGTTTTGTCAAGGATTTCTTACAGCTTAGATACATCACGAATTGAAATACAAGCATGACGGTCTCAGCCTCTATGTTCCAGTCTTCCGATTAAGGGCTCTGGATTTGGAAGTTCCATCAAATGTATCATCTCAGAACCCACCCACAACCAAGCACCTCTGTATGGAAGCTTATCATGTGGCCTAGCCTCATTTATTTCAAGACCTAATTTAACATTTAGAAGCAAGTGCTCAGTTTCTCTCTTTCTTTCTTGCAAAAATAAATCAAAATATATAATATGAGTATGGAAAAGAGATTACATACCTAAAATATTCTGATAAAATTCAAGTGATCTTTCAAGGTTTTCACATAGAATTCCAACATGGTGAATACCAACAACTCCATCATCTACATCAATGACAATACTTAAATGTAATTCCATCCAAAATTGAAGAAGCATCAAATGTAGGAGAAATCAACAAATATAATATACCATTTTCAAGGAACCAGCTTAACTAATCTCAAAGGTTCTAACAAACCCAATTTACAGAAGCTGCAAATAACAAGTATAGCTTAAATTAAGTTGTCTTATTATTTTCCAATTTGATAACTGTAAAAACATAATTTCTGCTAAGAGTAAGCAATAGAAAGTATAGAAAATAAAGAAAAGAGTCGGTTGCAAAGTAATCCTTTATGTTGAAAGATCAAAAACAGGTAATCCAAAAATGGAAAAGAATGAAGGGACGTGCCTGGGCTTGGAAAAGCCAGTTTTTTTACCGGTTTTAGTAAGAACGTTGAGATACTGTACTTCTTCAAAGCTCTGGCATTGTTTCTTTCAATGAATCAGACTTAGATGTAAGGAACACACCTATTTAACCATAAAACAGAAATGAAAAGGAAAAAGACAAAGTTCAAGTTAAGATGATAAGGAAGATGATGGTGAAGGAAGCAGTAACAAAAACAAGCAGAAAAAAATTTTGTAGGTAACAAAAAAAGGCAAATAGAAAAATGAAAGGAACAGTAGAAGGAAAAATGTTTACCTGACCTTGGATGAATGGGAGGAATGCCAGATTCGAAGGGTATGTGAAATGGCTATCGATTGAATGTTTTAAGGTGAGAATTTGGTAAGGGTAAGATAGGGTTCTTCAAGCAATGAATGGCTAAACAGTGAAGAGGAAAGGGAATAGAAATCCCTAAAAATCTCTGCTTAAGCCCGAAATGGAATACACCCGTAATAGGGTATTCTATTGAACCAAACATCGACTTATGTGGGCCTACAGAATAGGCTTGTAATAGGCATGTAATGGCATAGCCATTACCTTCAACCAAACATGTTGCCAGTGTTTCGTCCTACAATGTGTTCATGGGATTTTGGGTGTGAATTTTCCTTAAATATAACAACTGAGTGTCTATCAGGATCTAAAATTCCATCGGTTATTTGAACTCTGACTCCCATAGGACCTTTGAAGGCTGGATTAAGGTACACTTTAATTCCATCAAATTCCTTGGCCTGCATGGTTTGTTTTAGTCCTGACATATTCATACCTGCAAAAGAAATAGCAGAAAAAATTTCAGAATTGATAGAATTAAAATCAATAATGGATTAAACCTAGGTGTGGTTGTCTTGGGTTGGTGCAGGAAATTGTCCAATATTTTCAGACCCTGAATTCGTATCTTGAAAGGCCCGCTTCCCCAAAGACAATTTTGGATTAGACTGCTTCCTGGTTCAGCATGTTGAAGTAGCTCTTTCATGGTTCTATTGGCCCAACTAGCGTTATTAGCAATCCCCCGTCATCCATGCCCTTAAGCACTAAAACACTTTTAATAACCTGAATTTGGGAAGTATTAAAACCTTGTAAATTGGGATCTGCCACCACATTTTTATTCCTTTGAAGAAAAATTCTTTTTTTATCTGATTTTGGAGTTGGCCCAATTTTTGGCCTAGTATTTAAACTAGTGACCAGCCCATTATCAGCTTCCAATGACCCATGTTTCTCTCTAAAATTTCCAACTGTGGCCTGACCCACTAATCCTGGAGGTGTAAGCCTGATGCTATCAACCCATGAATATGAGAATTATCCCTACTGTTAACCTATTCTTTATTCTTTAAAAATTCCCCATTTTGAAAATTAACCCCCGAAAAATTTGCTAGCATATCTCCATTTTCAGTATTCTCTACTTATACCAAAGATAGGACATTAAATTGAGAGCCTCCTCCATTTTTGCCCTAAAATTTTACAGTCAAATTACCATTGGAGCTTTGATTTCGCCATAATTTTCTTTCGACGAGCATCCATGGTCCGAGGGGATCTGTAATACCCCTAACTCGTACTCGTCGCCAAAACATGGTTATAGAGTATTAACAGAATTTACAAAACATATAATAGACATTTCATATAATTTACCAATCATATCAGAATTCAATCACATCATCCCTTATATGAACCATCGAGGCCCAAAATATACATTAAAATCAAATCGGGACTAAACTGGGTACTTAGAGAATTTTTTAGAAAATTTCAAAATTTTTCTTAGTTATAGGGTACACATGCCCAAGTGGTCAAGCCGTGTAGGCATTCGAAATGGGGTACATGGTTGTGTCCCAGCCCGTTTCTGTACCCGTGTAACTCTCTGACTTGGGTTACACAGCCAAGTCACATGCCCGTGTGCTAGGCCATGTGTAGGTGCAAGGGTAACACGGCCAAGCCACATGCCCATGTGCCAGGCCGTGTGAAAAATCCTAAGCATTCTGTTTTGAATTTTAATGATGCAGGGGACACACGACCAAGTCACACGCCCATGTGCTACGACTGAAGCACACACCCGTGTTAACAAAATAAGGTCATTTCCAAGCCTTATTTCTCACCCAATTTGTTTTCCACCTACAATAACATTTTAACACATTTCCAAGCCAACACAAAACATTCAAATCAAGCCAAAAATCAAGTTTTATACATGACATATCATCACATGTATTCATGTTTTCAAACTTACCTAATTGACCCAATTCACATATATACATGTTTTTACCAATTATGTTAGTTTAATCCAAACATCCATATGATTTCCATTATTTTAACCGCATGTCAAACATGCCTAAACCATGTATATACATAACAAAATATACTAAATACAAGCCATACAAATGGCTAGTTTCAATCAAAATTTTACATGCCATCATTGGCTAATTTAACCTATTCATGCCATTATAACCAAAATTAACTTGCTATATATATATACTGAGAAGTCCGAGAGATAGTGTGATGTGGCTCCGACCAAGTTCCAACCTTTACGAGCTTCAAAGTACTATGAAACAGAAGAAATAAAATAGAGTAAGCTTTTAAGCTTAGTAAGTTCGTATAACAGGAAATTAACTTACCAATTAATTCACATTTAAGGTAAGCAAATAAACATGTTCAAGCCAAATTAGCCTTTTTCCTAGACACATATCCTCATCAAGCATGTTAGTCATGTAATTCACATGAATAACAATAAACAAGTATGAACTTATCATTAATCAAATTTCCTTATTCATGTACTTTCCATATCATGTATTCAAACTTCATATACAAGTCATGTTCATGTGATCAAATATATGTACATAAGCTTTTATAATAAATTCACATTGTCATTTGTCATAACTTTATCCATTAAACCACTTATAATATCGATGGACACATGGTTAATACACACAAAGTGTACATACTATATTCTGTCAATTCATATTCAGGAATGCTCATTAAGCATTTAAATAGGAAGATCTTCCAAGCCAAATAACAGAAAGCTCATGTGAGCTTATAACGGGAAGTTTATCCGCGCTTAATAACAGGAAGCTCGTAAGAGCTTAAATCAGAAAGATCATGCGAGCTTAACAGGTAACTCCAAAGATTTATGATCAGGAAGCTCATGAAAAAGCTTTTAATCAAGAAGCTCCAGATAGCCTTATATCGAGACGTTTATAAGAGCTGCGGTGTGTCCGTACAAATGCAGGATCACTATCGATCAGAATGCTCATAGGAGCATATACACAGAAAGCTTGAAAGAACCATATATTAGAAAGCTCAAGAGAACTTATATCGGGATTCTCATGTGAGCCATAAAGGGATACTCTTGTGAGCTATGGAGTGTTCGCAACATATGCAGAACCACAACCATTTTGGGAACTTTGTATCCATCTAATTTCATTTGTTCAAACGTGATACATTTCTTGCTAGGCATTGTCGGATATGTGATTTATTTTCATACTTAAAAATTATACAATTCACATACATATAAATCAAGCATATCACATAAATATTTAAATACACAATTAGTTACATGAACTTACCTCGACAAATGTTTGTGTATGCAAAAGTTTACTAATCCGACATTTTTTCTTTTCCACGATCTGACTTTGTATTTGATCTATCTGGATCTATACAAGTAAATCTAACTCAATTTAATACAATTCATATTCAATTCAATACAATTCACATCTTATGCAAAATTACCATTTTGCCCCTATACTTTTGATTAATTTCAATTTCGTCCCTAGGCTTGGAAAATGAATTTCATGCAACTTAACCCTTATTCCAAGCCTAGCAAAATTTTTCATATAACAATAGCAGCTCATATATTTCACAAAAATCAGAATTTTTCTATGAATTTTACATTTTTTTCAATTTAGTCCCTAAGTCACAATTTCATGAAAATTTCCTTTACAAAAGTTGTTTATCTATCAATAAGCTTTCCATTTCTACCAAAAAATTTCATAATTCATGCATATTCATCGATGAAAAAACTTTAATACTTTGATAAGCTTGCAAATTAATCCCCAAAATAGCTAGATTAGGTTCTTACAATATCAGAAATATAAAAATTACTAAAAACGAGACAAGAAAACATACCTAATTAAGCCAAATAAGATTGCTTGAGTTATTTTCTCTTAGCTATGGTTTCCATGCATTTTAATTTGGGGAAGATGATGAAATAAGATGATATTAGTTTATTATCATCTTTACTTATTTCAATTTCCATTTTAGTCCTTTTCTTTATTTAATTTTCCATGGATGATTCATCAAACTTATCTACTAAATCCTCTTAATGTTCTAATTGCCATATAAGGACCTCTAATTTTGAATTCCATAGCTATTTGATCCTTTTAGCTACTAGAATTCAACTTTTGCATTTTATGCAATTTGGTCCTTTTATCAATTAAACATGTAATTGATAAAATTTTCTTAACAAAATTTTTATACGATATTCCTATCATATTGTAGACCATAAAATAATATTAAAATAAATTTTCTTTCGGACTCTAATTTGTGGTCCCGAAACCACTCTTCTTATTTCACTGAAAACGGGCTGTTACAGGATCCAATGTCGCCATCGACTTTTCCTTCTCTAGTATAACCACCTTAGGGCCCTCTTTATCCTCACCACGACCCTTCTCAGAATTTTCAGAAGGGTAGAGAGATAACTACATGTCTATACTTACCACATGAGAAACGTACTACAGGTAAAAATTCATATTTAATTCTCTGTAACTTACAGTTCACCAAGATTTGAAAGATTAGGGGTCTGTCCAAGGGATGAAGACCGTCATTTAGTCGAACTGTCCCCTCGATCCACTATCCGTTTTGAAGTCGAGCTTCACAACTATGCCCACTAAGCCTTTTATTTCCTCTAGTATTTTATAAAGGACTCCTGGTAGACCGGGCAACCGGATCCAAGCCAAAACATTACTAGGAAACAATTGATCAGGGTTAAATTTTGATGTCCATGGTTGAACTGTGAGGTATTGACCAAAAATCACCTATGGTCCCTGAGTAAGAACCTTCTCGTAGTCCTCCCTGCCTTGAAATTTAACCAGGAAGTAGCCGTTTTCAACATCCATAAGATGAAACGAAATTGATGGTTTTCATAGGTTAAATATTCTGTTCTGAAGGGTAGTGTATGTCAGATTCCTTCCCAATAATTTCACAACTACTATAGTTGTCATATCCTTAACCAAAAGTTGCTTTATCCTCTTAGAAAAATTTATCGTTGGTATACCGTTCACCGTAGTCTTCATGATGTCTCACTTCTGGAAATCTAATTCTACTTCGTCTGTAGAAACAAATGAATTTTTCCCTAACACTTTATCCTTCCAAGATGTTACTGGTGTAGGGTTTAGATCCACTACCATCTCACAGCTTGAATTCGTATCCACTTCCTTGAATCACACCTTTTTGGTGTTTCGATCCTCGTTTGAGATAAAATCACCACCATTGTCGACTATGTTTTCCGACATAGTTTCAAATTTTTTTCCTTTTTTTCAGTTGGAACTCTTCCCGTTAGTTTTGATGTTAAATACACCAAAAGTTTCTTTTATTGCCATGATAAATGAATAAAACTTGCATTACAAGTTAGATACAGTTAGGATATTAAGCTATATATTTGCATATAAAACTAAAGCAAAATATTCTATTATTGTAATTATTACATATTCACCCCATAAAGAAATTAATAAATACAATTAAAAATTAGGCAAGTTACAATAAATACGGAAAAAATAAGAATCAATGAGAAATTAGAAATCAATGTTATCGTAAATTGGGGAAGTAAACTATATTTTATTTACTATGTATTTAATTGATTAGATATCCTTTCATATTTTAATTAAATTTTGATTTTACACATCCAACCTTTAACACTTCCTACTAAACAATATAGATTTTTTTTTTAATTTCTTAAAATGATACAAAATTTTTAAATTATACAAAACAGTATAGGTAATCTTTAACCCTAATTGCATACAATAATTATCTATTAACGGTTTTCTTTGGCAAATATCTATTAACATTTTTTAAATATTATTTACTTACTAATTTACTTGATTTTAGGTTTATTTATTTATTTTGGTTGTCCAAAATATTCACTGGCACAAGCTTAATGATTAAGAGGATAAATGCTAGCCACGAGTTTTAAAGCTACTTCATACTCAAGGTAAGAATCGAATCCTCTACCACTGATTAATATAAGAAAGACCCTTATCATCTCACCTAATACTTGCATATCAGCATATTGAATCTTAACACTAACATATTGATTCTTAATAATTTATTTTGTTTTGATAATTTTGAAATTATATAAGCATATCTAATTTCGAAGTTATTTTTTCATATTTAATTTTTTAAAATAAAAACAATTCATTCATTAACACCAACAAATTTTAATATTTTGAATAATATTTATATAATTAAAAAATATCTATAGAATACAATATACATTATTTCATATAATATTTAGAATACATTTTTATATTATTTGTGAGAATGTACATATTTTTTAAAATATTTTTTATAAATAAATTTAATATTTTTTAAATTAATTCATCAATTAACCTGGGATAAAGAAAAGCTAATTTTTCAATTTATGATGAAAAGAAAATTTATTTGAGTATATGTGTTGTGTTTTTTTTTTTTTTTTTTTGAAATTTATCAATCTATGTTGTTTTTGAAGAGAGAAAGGAAAATGCATCCTATAGAGCAGCTATAAGCCATGTCAGCTGAAAACGCATCTTATAGGACGTGTTTTTACTGAAAATAGACAATTCATTTCTTTTAGTCAGATGATTAAATGTTAGTGCTTTTGAACTTGAGTCTCGAGTTCAATTCCTCTCCTACTTATATTTGTATATTTTATTTCATGTTGTTTTAAGGTTTTTTTAATTAATATTTTTGACACATTAGTTTTTTGGTTAGATAGTTAGATAATTATGATTTCATCCCTGAGTCCTAAGTTTAATTTCTCTTATAAACATTTTAAAATGTATTTTTTTATTTCATGGCGTTTCAAGCTTTTATTATTATTTTTAATTAATGTTTATAAAAATAAATATATTGTTTTCAAGTTTTTTATTTTTAATTTATCTTTTTAATTAATAATTCTTTTATTTATAAAATCAAATCATTATTGCAAATATAATTATTTTTAATAAATATAATTTTTATATGTGTAATATTTATCTTTCAGTCCATATCATAAGTGTAGTATGTTGAAACCTCCTTTTAAAAAAACAAGATTTTTAAAGACGGAGAGGGTATTTTAAAGACGAGAGTCGCCACCAACCTTTTAAAGTGTGATTGGATCACTTTATAAAACGTTTTGGTCTAGAAATTACGAGAAAATAGGTTCGGGAGTCGGTTACGCACGAGGAAGGATTAGCACCCTCGTAACGCCCAAAATTGGTATCAAATTGAATAATTTTGTCTTAATGTCAAAAGTTTGAAAGAATTTAGAAATAAGATCTCTTTAAAACCGTAATAATTTGAGTTAAAAAGAATCAAGATTCTTTGGCTTCGAAAGAATATAAACATAATATCCAGCATGATTGGACACGATATTTTTAAACTTTCGTAACTGAAATCATCTTGTGATTTGTGAAACTCGTTTAAAAGGATATTTTTAGACATTCATACAAACGGGAAATCGCAACCCAGCATGTTAGGGCACTACTTCCCGAGTTCCTGAATACCAAAAACATTGCCTCACTTTTTAAAATTCCTTTTGAATCAAATGAGACATTATTTTTTTTGAAAATAATGATGTATTTCACATATTACAAGAAATTAATATTAAATAAACCTTGCTACATAATACATGCTTTATCATTTTATGCAAATATAGTATAAAAAAAATAAATAATGGCATAAATTACACAATATACATTATCATTTTATGCATATATTATCATAAATAACATAAATGTTCATGCATTATTGTTACATGCAAAATACAATGTAGCGCATAATGAATACAATAAATATAAATTGCAATATACATATATGATAATATTTTATGCAAATGTAACTTAAATTAACATAAACAATTAATTTCATGCGAATATGTAAAAACAAAAACAAATAATATATAAAATTTAACCTACTAAACAACATCAAAATAAAAGAAAACCAAAAATAAATAAACAAATTATAATATATAAAATATAAATCAAATGAAATAAAAATAAAGATATTTAGAAATATTTAGAATAATATAAAATAATAAAGGAGAACCCCTTTCTTTAAAAAAAAAATTGGTACATGTACAAATCATATTATAAGGTTTAATAACTTAATATACTAAGAAATAATGTACTAAATAATGATATTACACATATTTATATAGTAATAAAAATTCAAAACATATAATTGATAAGTAATAAAATAATATATATTTTATAATAAAATAGAAGTAACGTAAGGAGTAATTTATAGTAAAATATATGATATATAATAAATTTATAAACAAAATACATATATATATATATAATGATATAAACTATATAATAGATAAAATATAAAATAATAAGAATGATATATTAAGTAAATTTACATATAAAAATATAGTAAAGTAATTAATATATATAGTAAAAATATATAATAAAATATAAATGGAATAAATAACATATAATAAAAATATAACATATAATAAAATTTATAATAATGTATAATATTATAAATAATATAAATAAAATAATATATTATTATATATATAACTAATGTTTATAAAAAAATATATAGTATTTAAAATAAATTGAATTTATAAAACAAAATTTAAATTTAATTTAATTTTAAAATTTTAGGGTTAATTATAAAATAAATGAAAATTTTGGGCTGAATTGAAATACACGCTAAATTCGGAGGGACTCATTGGGCAATTAGCCCTAATCCCAAAAACGACGTCGTTTTAGAATAGGTATTATAATAGTCATAGGGGCTAAATTGAAATAAATGTAAAAAAATTAGGGCTAAATTAAAATATAAGTAAAATGCAATTATAAATTTTTAAAAAATATGGAAGGATTGATTGGGCAATTTGCCCCTTAAACGAAAACACGCGGATCCTATTCGAGTCCCGGGTCGACACGCGGATCCTGAGCTTTGAAACGACGTCATTTGAAGCCAATTGGTTTTAAGCAAAACGGCACCGTTTCGTTAGGGCTATATAAGCCAAATTTCAGTTTCGAAATCATTTTAAAATCTGATTTTAAAAAAAAAAAACAAAGAAAACCCTCTGAATGAGGGCTGAGGAAGGGTTCCCGGAGTTCTCTCGAACCTTCGGCCAGAGGTTTGCACGCGCCCACGTGCCACCGTCAACGGCTCTATGTACGGCGGCCGGAAGCTGGAAAGCTTCTTGTCTCACCGTAAATCGAAACGGTACGTCCCTTTGTTCTATTTTTGTGCTTTTAATATGTATTTAGAGAGAAAAAAGAAATATAGTAATCACCTATGTATTCTTCGGTCGACTGTTGATTTCTTTTAGTGTAAAATGCGTTCTCTTTTTATTGAATCTCTGTAAAAAAAAAACTGTCCCCTTACAGATTAAAAAGAAAGGCTTTTATAGCCCTTTGTAAATCATTACAATTTGGGAAAGAAATCTCTGATTTCTTTCCATATTTTGCTTCTATTTTCTGCTGTCGTTTTTTCCATTTTGCAGATACCAGCGAGAATATCACGGCGGTAATTGCACTATCGCTGATTCAGGCACCGAATGCGGCGTGGTACAAGGCTGGAGTCACGTCGTCGATGGAGGATGACGAAAAGTCACTGGAACGGCGCCTAAACGAAAGGTCGTGACTTTTGGTGTTCCTGCGACGCCTAGGGTTTTAGAAACCCTAGGCCTTTCCGTGTTTTGTTAATAATTTGGGCCATTTGGGCCCTGTATGTTTTGGGTTATGGGTGTATTGGGTTAATAGATTTTGGGCCAAGGGTTTAGACTAATCAGGCCTTGGGTGTAACCGGGCATAGGGCTTTTGGATTTGGACTAACCGAGTTTTGGACTGTAAATGGACTTTACTAATAAATTTTGTTATTTATTTATTTATTTATTTATTTATCTCACGGGCCCGGGTAAATTTGGGCTATTACATAGTAAATTGACATTTTATATATTTTTGTATGTATATTTGAAATAATTATTTGATTTTATAATATTAGAAATCACTATACCCCACAATATAGGTGGAGAAAATAAATATTTGACATATAAATATTATATATAAAAAAATATATCTAGAAAGTTAGTTAATGTTTTTAAAAAATAATTACATATTTATTATTTGATTTTATAAATAAAAGAGAGATGAATTAAAAAAAAACTTGAAACAACATGAAATAAAAAATACATATTAAAATGCTTATAAGAGGAATTTAACTTAGGACTCAAGAATGTGTTAAAAAATTAATTAAAAATAAAAAAAATCTTAACACAACATGAAATAAAAAAATAAAAATGTGAGTAGGAGAGAAATCGAACCCGGGATTTAAGGAAAAAAAATACTAATATTTAACCATTTGATAAAAAAAACAAGTTGTTTATTTTTAATGAAATCACATTTTAAAAAACACGTTTTTAGTTGACATGACTAAAAACGTGCCTTATAAGATGTGTTTTCTTCTTCCTTTAAGAACAATATAAATCGATAAATTTAAAAAAAAAAACAGCACTAAAATTTATTTTTTCAGCATATATTGAAAAATTAGCAGATAAAAAAACTAGTTTAATAATTAATATCATTCAAAAAAATGTAATTAATAATTAGGACTGTATGAGTTAGCTCTGTGTAGTTGTGATAGAGTGGGAAATGTCTGGCCACCAAACCTACAAGAATAACTAATAAGGGTAAACGTTAGTTACGTTGAACCGATACAACAAATAAACTGATTAATTTAGGCTTAAGGCTCCAAAAAGTTTTCAAAATTTTTCTTTTACAAAAAGTAATTAAGTGGTTGAATTTTTTTTTACACTCAGTTAAGCACTTAAACTTTTTAAATATATAAAAAATATCCTCAAATTTATTAAAAAAAGTAATTAAGCCTTTGTTTTCTTTCACTTAATTTGATACTCGAACTTTCAAAATTCATCGAAAAGACCTTCAAAATTTTTTTAAAAAATAATTAAGCCCCTGACCTTATTAAAAATTAGAAAAAAATTATAAAAAATAAAATTTTAATTTTAAAAAAATTATTAAATTTTAATAAATATATAATTTTTTAAAAAAAATTATTAAAAATTAGAAATTATTTTATAAAAATCGTAAAAAATTTTAAAAAATTATAAAATTTTATAAAAATCATAAAAAAATTAACAACCCCTAATTTTTCAATCAAAGTCATCATGTGTCACAACACAATGTGACATATGGCGAAAATGATAAAAAATAAAAAATAATAAAAGTTATATAAAAATTATAAAATTTGCCCATTTCTTCAATGAAAATACTAAAATTCAATCCAAAATATAGTAAAAGAAGTTTTGTGGTGGTTTTATCGAAATTGAATTATTTAATTATTTGATATGTTACTATAAGAAAAATAGTAATTTCATTAATATGAAACCAAATTACAATTTAAAACTTAGCTAATAATCTCTTAATCCCAAACAATCCCATTTCCTTCCCCTAAAAGAAAATAAAACAAAACTTATAATCACAACCCAACCAATTAATCAACTGCAAACAGAAAAGATAACAAACCAAATATAACCAAATTAAAAATAGCATTTGGACATATGTTCATTGTTTTCTTTTTACTTAATAATGGCTAATTTTAATTTTTACATAACATCTTACCTTTTATTATGCCATTAATTAACATAAATATTTTATTATGATTAAAAAGCTTATGGGAATTTTTAAAAATTATTAATACAGCTCGTAAGCATTGAATGTGTTCATACTAAAAAACTTTGACATGTGGCAAGAAAAAAACATACGCATTTGTGGAGAGAAAATTTACAACATTAACCCTTCCAACTTTTTTATATAATTTTTGTAAGTTATGTTTTTGTATTAAATCCTTCCAATTTATTTATGTTTAATAGTTTAACTTACAATTTTACATAATAAGCCACTAAAAATTTTAAAATCGTTTAAAAAAAAACTGTTTTTTTTAAGTTTATTGCTATTTTTACAAATTAAATATATTATTAAAATTTAAATAGATATTTAAAATTATAAAGAATGTTACAATAAATTATTTAGTTGTCATAATATTATATTTTAAAAATAATTTTATATTTAAATTCACTCTAATATCAATTATCACATTTTAAAATATTATTAATGAAACGTTAGAAAATTTATGAAAAATTTTAAGAAATAATTTAATTTAATTAATACATATAATTACGCGTAAAGACTAGTTATACGGAAGCCATAAGGCCTTGATTACATGACACATGTTCGTTACTTTTTCTCTTTTTGTTTACTTGATAAGCTAATAGTTATTTCGACTTTAATCCCTCGGATTTTTAGGTTAAATTTTAATGTTGATTTCTATATTTCGCTTAAATTTGAGATTTAATTTCTATATTTTAATTTAGACATATTTCAACACTCAACTTTTATTATGTCATTAGTTATTTTAAATATTTTATTCTAATTAAAATGCTTATATGAATTTTTAAAAATTATTAATACATTTAAAACTATCCTATTATTTATACGTATGGTCTTCTTTGCATGACACATGTTCATTACTTTTTATTTTCTTTTTACTTGATAAGATAATGACTAATTTCAATTCTATTCCCTCTACTTTTTTAAATTTTATAATAATGGTTAAATTTTAAATTTCATCTTTATATTTTCCTTGAATATGAAATTAGTCATTATCCTCAACTTTTATAATGTCATTAATTCTAATTAAAATATTTTTACTTGATAAGATAATGGTTAATTTCAATTCTAATCTCTACCTTTTTAGATTATATAAAAATAGTTAAATTTTAGTTTTAATCCCAATACTTCACTCAAATTTGAAATCTAATTCCTGTACTTTAAGACATAATTCGACACATTAACTTTTATAATGTGATTAGTTGGCATAAACATTTTATTCTAATTAAAATATTGATGTGATTTGTAAAACAATTATTAATACCGTTAAAATTCTCTATTAAATTTAAGTCTATTATCATTAAAAATAAAAAGACTAAATTCATAAAAATAAATGTTTAAAAACTAAAATTTCAAATCTACAAAGAGCACAAAAACTTTAAACATATTATAACCTTCAATATTTAGATTTAGTCTATAAATAGTCAAAAATAAATAATTTATCCAACGCGGTGTGTAGGTAAGAACCATACTAATAATCATTAATAATTAATGTTTTTTTAGTATAATTTAAAAAATATATATTTATCCAATTGTTTTTATTTTTTATAAATCAATTTGATACATTCATTTCAATCAGTTATATAAACAAATGTATTTCAAAATCCAATTGATAGAATCGAAGGATCACAAGACATGCATCTTATCTTCCAACTTAATTAGTGGAGATTTAATAAAGGATTTTTTAGAAATAAGAGGTTTAGAATATTAAAATTGATGCTTAAGGCGCGAATATTACTACCCTTAAGGATATTTCACGAATTTGGGTATTTTCAAGATTCAACAAGCATTTCTATTAACTAGTAGGAAAACTAAGAGCAAAGAAGAACGAAACAATTAATATTCAACTAAAAATATAGAAGAGGGCTTTTAAGAGAATAGAGGATGTTTGGAAGAGAATGTAAAGCAAATTGATTTCAGTTTCTAAACGCTATTGATGCAGTCGTGAACCAACTAAAAATTTGACTAAGGTAAGTGCACCTATCAATTAATAGTATAGCTACGGTGAGCAAATATATCGTTCTTACGAAGTCTAGAAGTGTTAGTAATTATTGTCTTTCTATTATTTAATCGATAAATTCGAGTGATTGATTAAAACTAAAATTAACTAAATTAATTAACTACGAACGCGACAAAGAACAAATTATGAAAATAACAGATTAACAACCAAGAAGCAAAGTAATACCCAGGAAAGAATTCACCTAGATTTCATCTGTCATTATCAATCTAAATTACGCAATTTCTTTACTTAGTATCTTGATCCGTAGAAATCCCTAAATCATGTTAATATCTCTTTCAAGAGTAAGAGTAACTGACTCTAGGTTGATTAATTAAAATTCATTTTTAATTAAAACTCCTATTATCACATTAAGTCGAATTATGGGCTCCCCTATTAGATTTGACTCTAATCCGGTAGATTTATGTTGTCCTATTTCTAGGATTCATGCAACTTCACTCAATTACGCAAGATCTACTATTAAACAGGATCTATTCCTCCTCTAATTTAAGCAAATCAAACATGCATAAGATCTACTATTAAACAGCATCTATTCCTCCTCTGATTTAAGCAAATCAAACATGCATCAATAATCTAGAAATCTCAAACCAATGATTAAACACACATAATTGAGAACAATATCTAAGTATTTATTGTAACAGTCCGATTTAGACCCTAATCTGAACTGTGGTTTTGAGACAACGAATCAGAGTCAGAAAAATTTTTAAATATTATTTTTCGTGTTTATTATATGTGAATTTGCATGTGTGAAAATTTCGTATGAAAATTTGATTGTTTGTGTGCTTAATTAAATAAAAGGGATTAATCGCGTAAAATGAAAATTTGATAGTTTAATGTATAAGGGTTGAATTATTGTTGTCTTTTTAAATGGAAGTACTTATGTTGTAAATAGGCCATTGGTTATATGAGTGGACTGTTGTAGATATGTTTTATAAGGTTTTCTAATTTAATTTTAAAGGTTAAAATAGTAATTAACATATTATAATGAAATTAAATAAAACAATCATAATATAGCCATGCATTTTAGTTCATTTTGACCGAAAATTAAAGAAAAATAAAGCTTTAAAAAGTTTCAAGCATTAGAAACTTTGGAAGCTTGATTAAAGGTTAGTTTTCGTTCGGTTTTTGATAATTTTTACGTTTTTGAGATCGTTGCTTCGAGTACTATCCGACCCATGCTTAAATTTTTTATTTTGATGCATATTTGGAGTTATTCCATTGATGAGTATTTGTGTTTTGTGATGTTTGATGATAAATTATGAAAGATATGTTTTGGATTAATATGTTTTGTATTGGAGTTTTTGATGATTTTGAGTAATTAGGACTAAATTGAAAAAATAATAAATTAAGGGACTAAAATGAAAAATAAATGAAATGTGTGTATTTATATATGCTAGATGAACATTTGAATTAAGCATAATAAGTGGAGATTTTGTGTATTTTGTATTTTATGCAATTAGGACTAATTTGTAAAAGTATGAAATATCAGGGGTAAAATGGTAATTTTACTATTTATGTGTTGTTGGATTAAATTGAATGAAATTGTGTTTAAATGAGGTTAACTTGAAATTATATAGATGAAGAACAAAATAAATCAGACTTGGATCGAGGAAAAGCAAAAATAGTCGAATAGCCAATTTATAATGTTCGTCAATATGTGAGGTAAGTTTTTAAGCAATTAAACATCATTTATCTTGAACATAATTTAGTTTAATATGCTGTTTTGGAAACTATAGATTGATAAAAGAGCTAGCCGAATGTGTTTAAAAAATAGAAATATTGTATTTGAGTTTAATTCGACCAAGTTATATCATTTGAAAGTCCAAATGATTGATATAGAATATTTGGAGATTTTGTTATATGAATTGAATACAAAATAGCTTTATAATAGAGATATTTGGGCTTTAAGCCTAGCAAGCTTTATGCTGGTGAATGTAATCGAGCTCTATGCCTAGCAAGCTTATTGCCGGTGAATAAAAATCAAACCTTGAGTGTAGCAGGCCTTGTGCCGGTGTGTGATTCAGGTTTATGCCTAGCAAGTTTTATGCCAGTGATTTATTTGCAAGTCTATATCTAAAAGATTTCATGTTGATGTGGTAACTGAGCAAGTAAACCGAGTTAAATGAACCTTGTATATTCGGCTATATAGGTAAGTATTTATGTGATGATATATTGAAATTGTATAGTTGGCCATATGTGATGATATATTGAACCTTGTCTATTCGCCCATATGTGATGATATAAATGAACCTTGTATATTCGGCCATATAGGTAAGTATTTATGTGATGATATATTGAACTTGTATATTCGGCCATATGTGATGATATATTGAACCTTGTCTATTCGACCATAAGTGATGATATATTGAACCTTGTATATTCAGCCTTATAGGCATGTACTTATGTGATGATATAATGAAGCTTGTATATTCGGTTATATAAGTAAGTATTTATGAGATGTTATATTTGATCTTGCATATTCGGTTAAAAGAGTGATGAAGGTATATAAAGTTAAATTTGGTTTTGTAAGCTTGTATAAAGGTGTGAAAGTATATTTGAATTTATAATGATATTTGGCTTTGAAAGTTGAATGAAAACTTGCAAAATATTAATCTTATAAGTATTCGGCCAACGTAGTAATTATGTTAATCATGTGTGGTTTTGGATTTTTAAGAAGTTGATATATATTATTGAGTTGATAATTGCTTATGACTTACTAAGCTATAAAAGCTTACTTTGTGTGTATGTGTGTGTCTGTTTTATAGATTTTGGATTCGAGTTACGAGCTCGAGGATCGTCAGTCAAGTCTATCACACTATCAACTATCTTTGATATTTTAATATGCAAACTTTCGAAACTATGGCATGTATAAGCTAGATTATGTTTTGGACTATTGTATTTTGGTTTGTGTTAAATGAGGCCATGTGAAAATGGCTTAACTTACATGCTTAAATTCGGTTTTTTGGGACTATGATTAAGTTCCTTTTTGGTTATTTTGCAATGTGATATGGTGGAGTGATATTTTTTATATTTATTATGAGCCTCGAAGTTACTTGATGATTTTGAATGTGTGCATTGGGTTAATTCGGTTATGGTTTGCATAGTTAAAGGATTATTTGAATTTCGATTGTTATATTAGTCAATGTAATGTATGTGATATGACATTATAGGTTGTTTAGTTATATTTGAACATGTTATAAGTTTGTCTTAATATGTTCATTTAATGGTATGAGAGATTCATGTTTTGAATATACATATATATCTATTTGTAGTTAATGATATACTCTTATGAAGTATAAATCGTAATGTTAATTGATTTGAAAATTATATATGATAATGTACTATAAATTTGGATGTAAGATAAATGTATATGAGGTAAATATGACTAATTTATGATTCGGCATTTGCTTATATCCTTATTTAAGTATATGATGAAATGACTTGATATGTATCTTATCTTAAGGATTATAAATTATGGTGTATGATCATGTGCTTCGGTTATATATTAAATAAGGACGTGTTTTGTGATATAAAATGTTATGTATTGATTAATAAAAATGCATGTTATTTATATGAGGTATTTTTGGTGTGTGCTTATTATGCATAATAAAAATAGGTATTGACTTATAAAGTGATTGTATAAAGTTGAAGAAGAACAATTGTTAAAGCATGTTTGTTAAACACATTTGCAATCGGCTAAATGCATTAAAAGAAAAATGATCAAATACTTAGTGACTTGTACAATAGTAATGAAAGCCAAGTAGAGAGTAAGTTAGTGCAAGTGTATGCATATGATTATTTAAATTTGTGTCTTGATCAGTAATACCTTATAACCCTAATCTGGCGACGGATACAGGTTAAGGGTGTTACATTTTATTAGTATCGGAGCTACAGTTTAGTCGATTTTAGGACTAACGTAGCATGTGTGAGTCTAGCTATACATGCCATAATATTATTACGATAGTGTGATGACTTCTAATATTTGAAAATATGTTTTTGTATAGAAAATGAATCCCGATAGAGCTATAACCGATGATGTCGAGAGTGTAGCGCCTTCTCCCACGCAAGGGACAGCGCTAGTTGAATCTCGACCTATCTCGAGTAGCCATGAGGGGAAGGCTAAGCAAGCCTTCTACCAAATGATGAACGATTGGTTTACTCAATATATCCGAACTAATCCGGTTGTACAACAACCTCTACCCCTAAATAATCCATCTCTGATACCTGTGATACCTCCAATGATTGATCCAATGAGACTTAACAGGCCTCCTATAGATAAAATCAGAAAACATGGGGCCGAAGAGTTTAAAGCTAATGATGATGATGATGCTGAGCGGGCTGAGTTGTGGCTTGATAATACTATCTGTGTGTTCAACAAGCTATCTTGTACTCCGAATGAATGTTTAAAGTGTGCCATATCTTTATTACGAGACACCGTATATCATTGGTGGAATACACTAGTATCGGTGGTCTCGAAAGAGATAGTGACCTGGGAATTCTTTCAAACTGAGTTCTGTAAAAAATACATTAGCCAGAGATTTATCAACCAGAAACGCAAAGAATTCCTGGAATTAAAACAAGGTAGTATGACTGTAACAGAATATGACCAAAAATTCGTGAGACTAAGTCGATATGCTCGTGAATGTGTTTCAACCGAAGCTATCATGTGTAAAAGATTCGAAGATGGTTTAAACGAAGACATTAAATTGCTGGTTGGTATACTTCAAATCAAAGAGTTCGTGGCACTTGTTGAGCGAGCTTGCAAAGCCGAAGAGCTCAGGAAAGAGAAAAGAAAAGCTAATTTTGAAGCTAGAGATTCCCATAAAAGATCATCGAGTAAGACTTTTCACTCAGTATCGAAAAAGTTCAAAGATGATTTTAGTCGATCTAGAGATACTGCGGGCTTTTCTAGATGAGATCGAGATCGACCCCTGTGAGTTCACGAGCCACTTCGATAGCAAGTGTTGGCAATGTTCGACAGAATAGAGTCGAGTGCAAGTATTGTGGTAAATGGCATTCTGGAAATTGTAGATTGCATGATCGGTCTTGTTTTAAATATGGATCGATGGATCATTTTATCCGAGATAGCCCGATGATAGCTGAGCAAGACACTGTTTAGAACTCGAGACCGAGTAACATGTTAGTACGAGGCAGACCACCTAAGCATTCGGGTAATATGAGTGGCAGCTAGAGAGGGATGAAATATTCAGCAGTTCGATCTGAGGCTCATGCACTTGCCAGAGCATATGCTATTTGCGCTCGCAAAGATACTTCTTCCCCAGATATTATTACCGGTACTTTCACTCTTTATGATACTAGTGTTATTGCATTGATTGATCCTGATTCGACTCATTCATATGTGTGTGAAACATTAGTATCCAGGAATACTTTTCCTATTGAGTATACTAAGTTTGTAATTCGAGTATCGAACCCCTTGGGTCAGTGTGTTTTGGTTGACAAAGTGTGTAAAAATTACCCGTTGATGATTTGAGATTCATGCTTTTCAGCCGATTTGATGTTATTACCTTTCGACGAATTCGATTTAATTTTGGGTATGGATTGGTTGACTATGCACGATGCCGTTGTTAATTGCAAAAGAAAGACCATCGATTTGAGATGTCAGAACAATGAGATTATTCGGATTGAATCTAATGATCTGAATGGCTTACCAGCAGTAATATCTTTGATGTTAGCTCAGAAGTATGTGAGAAAAGGTTGTGAAGTTTACTTTGCTTATGTGCTTGATAGTAGAGTAACTGAAAAGAAGATTGAATCTGTACTAGTTGTGTGCGAGTATCCGGATGTGTTTCCTGAAGAATTACCGAGTTTGCCACCTATTCGAGAGGTAGAGTTTGGTATTGAGTTAGTACCGGGGACGACTCTGATTTCAATAGCTCTGTGTTGAATGACACCTACTAAATTAAAAGAGTTGAAAGCACAGTTGCAAGAGTTAACAGATAGAGGTTTTACACGACCGAGTTTCTCTCCCTAGGGTGCGCCAGTTCTATTTGTGAAAAAGAAAGATAGAACTATGAGAATGTGTATTGATTACCATCAGTTAAATAAGGTGACTATAAAGAATAAATATCCATTGCTACGGATTGATGACCTATTTGACCAGTTGAAAGGGACTTCAGTGTTTTCGAAGATAGATTTGAGATTGGGTTATTATCAGTTGCGAGTCAGAGACTCCGATGTCCCAAAAACTGCTTTTCGAATGAGGTTTGGACACTATGAGTTTTTAGTTATGCCGTTCGGACTTACTAATGCACTTGTTGTTTTCATGGATTTGATGAATCGGATCTTCAGACAGTATTTAGATCGGTTTGTGGTCATGTTCGTTGATGATATACTGATCTACTCTCGTAACAAAACCGAACATGCCGAGCATTTAAGACTTGTGTTACAGACTTTGCAAGAAAAATAGTTGTATGTGAAGTTTAGTAAATGTGAGTTTTGGTTACACAAAGTTAGCTTTCTGGGACATGTTGTTTCAGCATCAGGTATTCGGGTTGATCCGAGTAAAATATCAGCAATACTTGACTGGAAACCTCCAAGAAACATTTCTGAAGTCAGAAGTTTTTTGGGACTTACTGGTTACTATAGACAATTTGTGAAATGTTTCTTTATGATTGCAACCCCTATGACGAAGCTGCTGCAGAAAGATGTTAAGTTTGAGTGCTCAGAAAAGTGCCAGAAAAGCTTTAATCAGTTGAAAGCCCTTTTGACCAAAGCTCCAGTGTTAGTGTAGCCAGAATCGGGTAAAGAATTTGTTATCTATTGTGATGCATCTTTAAATGGTTTGGGCTGTGTTTTGATGCAGAAAGGCAAAGTCATAGCTTATGCCTCGAAACAGTTAAAGCCAAATGAAAAGAACTATCCGACACATGACCTAGAATTGGCAGCTATTGTGTTTGCATTAAAGATATGGCGCCATTATCTGTTCGGGGAGAAATGTCATGTTTATTCTGATCACAAAAGTCAGAAGTACTTAATGACTCAGAAAGATCTGAATTTGAGACAATGTCGATGGTTAAAATTGCTAAAAGACTACGAACTTGTGATTGACTATCACCCGGGAAAGGCTAATGTTGTTGCTGATGCTCTAAGCCAAAAATCATTGTTTGCTTTGCGTGCAATGAATGTGCATATGGCTATTTCTGATGATGGTGCGATAATAGCTGAGTTAAAAGCAAGACTATTATTTGTTCAACAAATTTGTGATGCCTAGAAGGTTGATAACGAGTTGATAGCAAAATGAGCTCAGTGTGATTCAAATGCTGATTCAGAGTTTCGAGTTGATGCAGATGACTGTTTGAGATTTAAAAACCGAATATGTGTCCTGAGGAATTCAGAGTTGATACAGATGATTTTGAATAAAGCTCACGAAATTCGGTTATCTCTGTTCATCTAGGTAGTACAAAAATGTATAATGATCTAAAACAACACTATTGGTGGCAAGGTATGAAACGAGACATTTCTGACTTTGTATCAAAATGTTTAGTCTATCAGCAAGTAAAAGCCGAGCATCAGTTACCTTCTGGATTGCTTCAGTCGATCATGATACCTGAATGGAAATGGGACAGAGTCACGATGGATTTTGTATCTGGTTTACTGTTGACACCGAGCAAGAAAGATGTAATCTGGGTTATTGTAGATAGATTGACTAAATCTGCTCATTTTATTCCGGTTCATACAGATTGCTCACTTGATAAGCTGGCTGAATTGTATGTTTCTCAGATTGTGAGGTTGCATGGTGAGCCTATATCTATTGTTTTGGATAAAGATCTGAGGTTTACATCGCGGTTTTAGAAGAAACTGCAAGATGCATTAGGTACTAAACTCCATTTTAGCACTGCTTTCCATCCGCAAACAGATGGTCAATCCAAGCGAATCATCCAGATACTTGAGGATATGTTGAGATGTTGCATTCTCGAGTTTGAAGGTACGTGGGAACAACACTTACCTCTGGTTGAATTTGTGTACAATAATAGCTTTCAATCAAGTATCAAAATGGCACCTTACAAGGTTTTGTATGGTCGTAAATGTCGTATACCATTGTACTGGATTGAGCTCAGTGAAAATAAGATACACAGGGTCGATTTGATCAGAGAAACTGAACAGAAAGTGAAAGTGATCCGTGAAAGTTTGAAAGCAGCATTAGATCGTCAGAAATCATATGCAGACTTGAAACGAAAATATATAGAGTTTCAGATCGGGGATAAAGTATTTCTGAAGGTATCACCGTGGAAGAAAATACTCAGATTTGATCGTAAAGGCAAATTGAGTCTGAGATTTATTGGGTCGTATGAGATTATCGAGCGAATTAGGCCGGTTGCATACAGATTATTGCTGCCACCTGAGTTAGAAAAGATTCATAATGTATTTCATGTTTCGATGCTTTGGCAATATAGATCAAACCCCTCGCATGTGATTAGTCCATCAGAGATTGAGATTCAATCAGATTTGACTTACGAGGAAGAACCGATCCGTATTCTGACTCACGAGATTAAAGAGTTACGAAATAAGAAAATTTTGTTAGTTAAGGTATTGTGGCATAAACACGGAGTTGAGGAAGCAATGTGGGATCCAGAAGATGTAATGAGAGAACGTTATTCGAACTTATTCATTGGTAAGATTTTCGGGAATGAAAATCCCTAAGGGGGAGAGTTGTAATAGTCCGATTTAGACCCTAATCGGAACGGTGGTTTCAGGACCACGAATCCGAGTCAAAAAAATTTTTAAATATTATTTTTTGTGTTTATTATATGTGAATTTACATGTGTGAAAATTTCGTATGAAAATTTGATTGTTTGTATGCTTAATTAAATAAAAGGGCTTAATCGCGTAAAATAAAAACTTGATAGTTTAATGTATAAGGGCTGAAATGTTGTTGTCTTTTTAAATGGAAGTACTTATGTTGTAAATAGGCCATTGGTTATATGAGTGGACTGTTGTAGACATGTTTTATAAGGTTTTCTAATTTAATTTTAAAGGTTAAAATAGTAATTAGCATATTATAATGAAATTAAATAAAACAATCATAATATAGCCATGCATTTTAGTTCATTTTGATCAAAACTTAAAGAAAAATAAAGCTTTAGAAAGTTTCAAGCATTCGGCACTTTGGAAGCTTGATTAAAGGTTAGTTTTTGTTCGGTTTTTGATAATTTTTACGTTTTTGAAATCGTTGCTTCGAGTACTATCTAACCCATGCTTAAATTTTTTATTTTGATGCATATTTTGAGTTATGCCATTGATGAGTATTTGTGTTTTGTGATGTTTGATGATAAATTATGAAAGATATGTTTTGGATTAATATGTTTTGTATTGGAGTTTTTGATGATTTTGAGTAATTAGGATTAAATTGAAAAAATAATAAATTGAGGGACTAAAATGCAAAATAAATGAAATATGTGTATTTATATATGCTAGATGAACATTCGGCTTAAGCATGATAAGTGGAGATTTTGTGTATTTTGTGTTTTATGCAATTAGGACTAATTTGTAAAAGTATGAAATATCAGGGGTAAAATGGTAATTTTCCCATTTATGTGTTGTTGGATTAAATTGAATGAAATTGTGTTTAAATGAGGTTAATTTGAAATTATATAGATGAAGAACAAAAGAAATTATCTTGGATCGAGGAAAAGCAAAAATAGTCGAATAGCCGATTTATAACATTCGTCGATATCCGAGGTAAGTTTTTAAGCAATTAAACATCATTTATCTTGAATATAATTTAGTTTAATATGCTGTTTTGGAAACTATAGATTGATAAAAGAGCTAGTCGAATGTGTTTAAAAAATAGAAATATTGTATTTGAGTTTAATTCGACCAAGTTATATCATTTGAAAGTCCGAATGATTGATATGGAATATTTGGAGATTTTTTTATATGAATTGTGTACGAAACAGCTTTATAATAGTGATATTCGGGCTTTAAGCCTAGCAAGCTTTATGCTGGTGAATGTAATCGAGCTTTATGCCTAGCAAGCTTATTGCCGGTGAATAAAAATCAGACCTTGAGTCTAGCAAACCTTGTGCCGATGTGTGATTCAGGTTAATGCCTAGTAGGTTTTATGCCGGTGATTTATTTACAAGTCTATCTAAAAGATTTCATGTTGATGTGTTAATTGAGCAAGTAAACCGAGTTAAATGAACCTTGTATATTCGGCTATATAGGCAAGTATTTATGTGATGATATATTGAAATTGTATATTCGACCATATGTGATGATATAGTAAACCTTGTCTATTCGCCCATATGTGATGATATAAATGAGCCTTGTATATTCGGCCATATAGGTAAGTATTTATGTGATGATATATTGAACTTGTATATTCAACCATATGTGATGATATATTGAACCTTGTCTATTCGGCCATATGTGATGATATATTGAACCTTATATATTCGGCCTTATAGGTATGTACTTATGTGATGATATAATGAATCTTGTATTTTCAGTTATATAAGTAAGTATTTATGAGATGTTATATTTGATCTTGCATATTCAGTTAAAAGAGTGATGAAGGTATATGAAGTTAAATTTGGTTTTGTAAGCTTGTATAAAGGTGTGAAAGTATATTTGAATTTATAATGATATTTGGCTTTGAAAGTGAATGAAAACTTGCAAAATATTAATCTTATAAGTATTTGGCCAAAGTATTAATTATGTTAATCATGTGTGGTTTTGGATTTTTAAGAAGTTGATATATATTATTGATTGATAATTGCTTATGACTTACTAAGCTATAAAAGCTTACTTTGTGTGTATGTGTGTGTCTGTTTTATAGATTTTGGATTCGAGTTACGAGCTCAGGGATCGTCAGTTAAGTCTATCACACTATCAATTGTCTTCGGTATTTTAATATGCAAACTTTCGAAACTATGACATGTATAAGCTAGATTATGTTTTGGACTATTGTATTTTGGTTTGTGTTAAATGAGGCCATGCGAAAATGGCTTAACTTACATGCTTAAATTTAGTTTTGTGGGACTATGATTAAGTTCCTTTTTGGTTATTTTGCAATGTGATATAGTGGAGTGATATTTTTTATATTTATTATGAGCGTCAAGGTTACTTGATGATTTTGAATGTGTGCATTGGGTTAATTCGGTTATGGTTTACATAGTTAAAGGATTATTTGAATTTCGATTGTTATATTAGTCAATGTAATGTGTGTGATATGGCATTATAGGTTGTTTAGTTATATTTGAACATGTTATAAGTTTGTCTTAATATGTTCATTTCATGGTATGAGAGATTCATTTTTTGAATATACATATATATCTATTTGTAGTTAATGATATACTCTTATGAAGTATGAATCGTACTGTTAATTGATTTGAAAATTATATATGATAATGTACTGTAAATTTGGATGTAAGATAAATGTATATGAGATAAATATAACTAATTTATGATTCAGCATTTGATTATATCCTTATTTAAGTATATGATGAAATGACTTGATATGTATCTTATCTTAAGGATTATAAATTATGGTGTATGATCATGTGCTTCGGTTATATATTAAATAAGGACGTGTTTTGTGATATAAAATGTTATGTATTGTTTAATAAAAATGCATGTTATTTATATGTAGTATTTTCGGTGTGTGCTTATTATGCATAATAAAAGTAGGTATTGACTTATAAAGTATTTGTATAAATTTGAAGAAGAACAATTGTTAAAGCATGTTTGTTAAACACATTTGTAATCGACTAAATGTATTAAAAGAAAAATGATCAAATACTTAGTGACTTGTACAATAGTAATGAAAGCCGAGTAGTGAGTAAGTTAGTGCAAGTGTATTCATATGATTGTTTAAATTTGTGTCTTGATCAGTAATATCTTGTAACCCTAATCTGGTGACGGATACGGGTTAGGGGTGTTACATTTATTGCGTAAAATAAAAAGCAAACGATAGAATTCATCATAGAGTTTATCTCCCTTAGGTATTTAGAAAATTAGTTCATACTTGCAAATAAAAACATCCAAGATACAGTATAACCACAAGAAACAAAGAAGCTCATGATGGCTTCTTAAGAAATCAACTGGGAGTCTTCAATCTTGATATAAATTTGCTTCAAATCGTCTTTAACAGTTTTTTCGAGTTGTTTTCTTGAGTATTCTCTGACGACTCACTCCTATCTTCTTATTTTAATCATATATATATCTTAGAATGCCCCCAAAATTTAAAAATCGCATTTTTTATTGTTTAGAGTGTAATTTCGTGAAATCGACACAGCCTGCCTTATGGTTGTATGGCAGCCTATGTGGCTAGGCCTCATGGAAGGGGTCAGCCCGTGCAGCTCCTATACCTTGCTTCAATTATCTGGTTTTCACTCTTTTTTTGCTCATTTTGCTTCTAAATGCTCTCCTAAGTATAAAAACATGAATTTAAATAATTAGGAGCATAAAATTCACCATTAACATAAAATAATCACCCAAAAACACATTAAGAATGAGACTAAAACATGCTGCTTTTAGCACCTATCAAATATCCTCACACTTAAGCATTTTTTTGTCCTCAAGCAAAATCGTTAACCTACATTCAAGTTAAATTCCCTTAATTTATTATTCTCACCGATAATGTCTTAAGATGATTTTCAGATTATCATGTAATGGAAATTTACATTAAAATGACATTAAACAACACAAGCAATCCAATTAGAGAATTTTAAGCTTTAAAAACATTAGCCATCTCCCATATCTCAATAATTACCTGAAATTCAAACTCAACAAGAAATAACATCCTCACTAAAGATTCACTCAAAGCACTCAAAGTGTTTAAGGTTTAAGTAATATGCACCCAATAGTTGAACAAGAAATGTCATTATCAGAGGCTTGCTTGAAAATCAAATTTCCACCACTATAGAATGAGATGACACACCAATCAAGAGGCCTTTACAATTTTGTAATTGGGTGTAGGTTAAGGATATGGAAAATGTTAGAAAAGTTGGTTATAATCGAGAACCGAGTTGATAAGTTGCCAAACTATAAAAAATTAAATGTTGAATTAAAATAATTTACATCAACAAGAAATAAAGAATAAAAATGAGCTTTTCAACACAATATGAAACTAACGATTCAAGTTCAATCACATTTTATTATTACTATTATTATTATTATTATTTTAAGAACAAAGTAAAATTCAGAAATGCAAATGATGAAACATAGATAGACAATTAACCAAATCAAATATCGACAAAAGGGGAGTCAATAAAAGGAATAATTTATGACATAGATATGGGTTGACATAAATGGGTGATAAAAGAAATGTGTTAGGAACAACGGGGTTTACTAAGGGTTAATACAACAGGTAAGCTGTTTAAAAGTTAAGTGAGTTAAATCCTAAGTTCCTCTATCATCTTAGTATACCAAATCAATAATATGATCTTGACATGCATAACCAAAGCAAGTTCTAGAATAACAAATCAAGTCGACATACCCACAACCAAAAATAAAATGAGCACGAATAAATATATGCTCTATAGGCTCAAAAGTTCAAAAAAATTATGGTTTTTGTAACACCCTTACCCGTGTTCGACGCCGGAACAGGGTACGAGGCATTACCAGACTTAATCACTAATCATCGTATAAAAACTGATTCATAATTTCACTCTAATTTAAAACTTTTTCAAACACATTCAAGCTTTCCCTTAAAAAGAGCTTACAAGGCCCATATCATGCTTTAATTCAACCACGCACATAGGCAAGCATGCACATTCATAAATTGCATCATTTAATTAATAACATAATCAAGACTATCTACATTAAATGACTTTATACAATAGAGACCTTCAAATAACATAGGTCAGTATTTCAGGCCAATTCCTAGCAACTTAGTAACAATTAAACGAGTCTCCATACATGCCAAAGACTTAAAAATACTTTAAAACCTTTATATATCGATCAATAGTTTGATAGTGTGATTTAACCTCCGGCAACCTCCAACTCGAGCTAACATCTGAGACACTATAGGAAAAAGGAAAGGAAGGGAGTAAGCATTATAGCTTAGTAAGTAAGTATGTAAATATTAATAAACAATACATTATCATACTTTAAATGAAGTCACAATATGTTCCCGGAATATTACCATCACAAACACACACATACTTTCACTATTACAATCATAAACAGGTTTAAAATAAGCTGTCTAGCAGAGTACCAGCAGCTAAATTATTTATTTCTGGAGCTACTGAACTCCAAATTACAAACCGTTAATTTTTATTGAAACTAGATTCTCGTATATTATTACCATAAAATTTTTAGAATTTTTGGTCTATCCAATTAGTACAGTTTATTCATTGAAGTTACCCCTGTTTCACTGCTCAACTTTTCTGACCACTCTTCACTATGAATCAATTTTCTCCTCTTACAGAATTAAAATAATGTTCTCGTTCATTTTATTTGAAACTATACTATTTAAGGATTTCAAGCATATAAATTCTATTCACCAATTATTTTTTTACAATTTTTAATGATTTTTACAAGTCATAACAGCGGATCACGTAGTTATTCTGAACCAGTCTCTCAAAAACTTAAATATCTCATAATATAGAATTCCTTTGCTTTCTCTGTTTCTGTTATATAAAAATAGACTCATTAATCTTTAATTTGATATCTCATTCAGTCTCTGATTCAATTTCTACTATTTTTGGTAAATTTTTAGATTCACGTCACTGCAACTATCTATAACAGTTTTATTGTCAATTTTGATCTTTCACACTTCAATTGTATTCATCACTTACCCATAACAATCTTTCCAATTTCCAATCACATATCAAGCATATTGCTCATAAGTTACACATGTATATACTTACACTTATCATCACAAAGTCATACACAATTTCATTTAATCAATTTCCCAGTTGAACGCTTCGGAATAATAACAGATACGCGATGGTGTCGCACACAGCCCACCTTTAAAATCAAAGCTCTCTTGTACACATAGTGGCCTTCACTTAGCACCACTCATGTGACCTAGCTCGATTGTACACATAATTTTGGCTCTCTTGTACACATGGTGAACACTTAGTACCACCCATGTGACCTAGCCAGTTTATCTCGTAGCTCTCTTGTCTACATGGTGTCCTTCACCTAGAACCACGCATGCGACCTAGCTACATATATCCCGTAGCTCTCTTGTCTACATGGTATACACATAGTATCACCCATGCGACCTAGCTACATCATAATGTCAAGTAACTCTCTTGTACACATGATGTGCACTCAGCATCATACATGGGACCTAGCTACATACCATCTGTATCATCCAATCTTTCCGAAGGTTCAACCGGGATTTCTCTCTCTTCTAATACTTGGTTCTATACTTCCAATAGTCAATTATGATTCAAAAATCAGCTACAATACATAAAATATGCTGAAATATAAAAACATAATAAAGATAATGTATTATTTACATACAAACTTACATACTTTCTCATTTCCATGTCGAATTAATATTGAACATTTAAATCATCATAATTATACTTACTTTCAACACCTCGGAAATCATAGTAAATATATCAATTTTACATTGAAACATGCATAAATTAATGCTTAGTATACATATGAACTTACCTCGATACTAAAGCTATTTTATTTTACCAACTTTCTCGATTTTCGATTTTTCTCCCATTCTAGGTTCAAATCTCATTTTTCGGGATCTAAAACATCATATTTTACTTATTTAATTAATGTACTATTCAAAACAGTCCTTAACTCAAAATTTGACAAAATTATAATTTTCCCCCTAAACTTTTCCATATTTACACTTTTTCCCCCTAGGCTCGGGAATTAAACTTCATCCCTTGTTCTTATGTTTCATGACATTCTGATAATTTTTCCCTTCTATTGAAACATCAAATTCTCACTCTAACACATAGTTATGAACAATAACAACTTTTACCGATTAAGCCGTTTTACTCATTTTTGCTTAAAACCGCTTAGCAAAAGTTGTTTAACATAATTTCAGCCTTCATATTCTACCATAAAACATCAAAATAAACACATTTCACCTATGGGTATTTTTCCAAATATGAACCCTAGCTTAAATTATTGCTAGAATAAGCTTAATCAAGTTATCGGGATTCCAAAAACGTAAAGAACTTGAAAAACGGGGCTAGAACGAACTTACTATTGAGCTTGGAAAGATTGAAAACCCTAGCCATGGCTTCCCCCATGCTAATTTCGGCCTCCATGAAAAAGATGAGTCAATTTTGGCTTTATTTTCCCTTTTTATTTCTTTTAATTACCAAATGACTAAAATGCCCTTAAGGCCTTTCTTTAAAATTTTGTCCTATTCACGCCCATTTTTGTCCAAATGAAATATAATGGTCTAATTACCATTTAAGGACCTCCTCTTGAAACCCCTATTTCAATCAAGTACTTATGAATTAGAACACATATTTTGCAACTTTTGCAATTTAGTCCTAAAAGTCCAATTAAGCACTTTATCAGTAAAATTACTTAACGATATTTTTACACAATATTTTCATCAATAAATAAACCTTAAAACTTAATCGGGATAAATTTTTTGACTTCGAATTCGTGGTTCTAAAACCATCGTTCCGTTTAGGCCCTAAATCGGGCTGTTACAACAACTTCTGCAAATAAGCCATAATAGGCAAATTAAACATGCAATCTATAAAATTTCTTATCAATACTCTAACACATGCATCTAATCACTCGGTAAATCATAAAAATTAATCGAAATAAACTTTTCTATCTCAGATTTTTGGTTTCGCAACCACTATTCCATTTAGGTTCTATTTCGAGATGTTACATTTCTCCCCCCTTTAGGGATTTTCGTCCCCGAAAATCTTACCGGTAAAAAGATTCAATATCTTTTCTCAAAATTTCTTAAACATCTCTAAACAAATTTTCTTCAAAGTAGTACTTTCAAAATCACCCCACGATCAAATTGAAATCCAATATAACTAAGTTTCAACTCGGTATGACCTCTATATTAATCGAAAACTATTTCCAATTCTCATATTTGCTTTCACTTTTTTTTAACCAAAAACTCTGCATTCAGCTATTAATACAACTCAATCATTATTCTTCTGTCTAATTTTATCATTACTGAATCCACATTATCTCATTCACAATCAAAATTTATTTTTTTTTTAAAAATCCAGCAATCATATGCTTTAAGCATCATACCTGGATGAGTTAATTAACTAAGTCTAATTTTTCTTTAACTGTAACATTTCAGAATTTAGAAAATCTTCATATTAACCTGACATCTTTTCTGCAACTGAGTTCATTTATTAAACCATTCTCAAATGCTATCACATTGTCAATTAATCTTATTGGAAGGGGGTGAGGCTGTAACACTTCTAACTTGCCTCTTATATATTCATGCATATAACTTAATACTCATCAATATATATATATAATTTGCTGCAAATAACTCAACATGCATATTCATTTTACACAACCCTCCTATCATCTTATACAAACAAATACACTTATACATGCGTTCATAATTCTCAAATAGAATTACTCATAACATTCATTTAATTTCACAAGTTACACTCATAGCATCACACAATTGCCAATCAACATGAACACTTATCATAATATAAACTTTTCCTTCATCTCATCTTTCATATTCCAAGAGAAATTCTTATTCACGACTCATTCATTATCACATAAACATCATGAACTAGTACTCTTACCTTTTACGAGTCTCATTTCATCTTAATATTATCACGGTTATATAATTCACTTTAGACAGACTTACACACATATTCATATTTAAAAAAAAATGCACTCAAACATACATTCCACAAATTTGAGTAAACTTATTTATCACATTCACTTAGTCAAATAAGTTAGACACATAATATCATGTCAATGTCAAACGAACATAGATGAGTTTATAACGAGGTAAACTTTCGTTTCTTTTCACTTTTCTATATTTCTCCACTTATGTCTACTTCATTTTACACTTGATCTCACACATATCATTACAAGTCACCAAGATCAATTTAAGTACACCAATATATCCACCAAATTATACGAACTTACTTAACACCTTTTTACACTGTCGATGGTAGCTCGGTTGGAAAACACTTCTGTCTCAACAGAACTATTTCATCCGGATCGGGAGGCATCACACTAGCACAGGTAGTAATATGGCATGTATAGTTAACTCTTACACATACTAGGTAAGTCCGAGAACCGACTAAACCATAGCTCTGATAGCACTAAATGTAACACCCCTTACCTGTGTTCGACGTTGGAACATGGTACGAGGCATTACCAGACTTAATCACTAATCATCGTATAAAAACTGATTCATAATTTCACTCTAATTTAAAACTTTTTCAAACACATTCAAGCTTTCCCTTAAAAAGAGCTCACAAGGCCCATATCATGCTTTAACTCAACCACACACATAGGCAAGCATGCACATTCATAAATTGCATCATTTAATTAATAACATAATCAAGACTATCTACATTAAATGACTTTATACAATAGAAACCTTCAAATAACATAGGTCAGTATTTTAGGCCAATTCCTAGCAACTTAGTAACAATTAAATGAGTCTCCATACATGCCAAAGACTTAAAATACTTTAAAACCTTTATATATCGATCAATAGTTTGATAGTGTGATTTAACCTCCGGCGACCTCCAACTCGAGCTAACATCTGAGACACTATAGGAAAAAGGAAAGGAAGGGAGTAAGCATTATAGCTTAGTAAGTAAGTATGTAAATATTAATAAAAAATACATTATCATACTTTAAATGAAGTCACAATATGTTCCCGGAATATTACCATCACAAACACACACATACTTTCACTATTACAATCATAAACAGGTTCAAAATAAGCTGTCTAGCAGAGTACTAGCAGCTAAATTATTTATTTCTGGAGCTACTGAACTCCAAATTACAAACCGTTAATTTTTATTGAAACTAGATTCTCGTATATTATTACCATAAAATTTTTAGAATTTTTGGTCTATCCAATTAGTACAGTTTATTCATTGAAGTTACCCCTGTTTCACTGCTCAACTTTTCTGACCACTCTTCACTACGAATCAATTTTCTCCTCTTACAGAATTCAAATGATGTTCTCGTTCATTTTATTTGAAACTAGACTCTTTAAGGATTTCAATCATATAAATTCTATTCACCATTTATTTTTTTACAATTTTTAATGATTTTTACAAGTCATAACAGCGGATCACGTAGTTATTCTGAACCAGTCTCTCAAAAACTTAAATATCTCATAATATAGAATTCCTTTGCTTTCTCTGTTTCTGTTATATAAAAATAGACTCGTTAATCTTTAATTTGATATCTCATTCAGTCTCTGATTCAATTTCTACTATTTTTGGTAAATTTTTAGATTCACGTCACTGCAACTATCCATAACAGTTTTATTGTCAATTTTGATCTTTCACACTTCAATTGTATTCATCACTTACCCATAACAATCTTTCCAATTTCCAATCACATATCAAGCATATTGCTCATAAGTTACACACGTATATACTTACACTTATCATCACAAAGTCATACACAATTTCATTTAATCAATTTTCCAGTTGAACGCTTCGGAATAATAACAGATACGCAATGGTATCGCACACAGCCCACCTTTAAAATCAAAGCTCTCTTGTACACATAGTGGCCTTCACTTAGCACCACTCATGTGACCTAGCTCGATTGTACACATAATTTTGGCTCTCTTGTACACATGGTGAACACTTAGTACCACCCATGTGACCTAGCCAGTTTATCTCGTAGCTCTCTTGTCTACATGGTGTCCTTCACCTGGAACCACGCATGCGACCTAGCTACATATATCCCGTAGCTCTCTTGTCTACATGGTGTACACATAGTATCACCCATGCGACCTAGCTACATCATAATGTCTCGTAACTCTCTTGTACACATGATGTGCACTCAGCACCATACATGTGACCTAGCTATATACCATCTGTATCATCCAATCTTTCCGAAGGTTCAACCGGGATTTCTCTCTTTTCTAATACTTGATTCCATACTTCCAATAGTCAATTATGATTCAAAAATCAGCTACAATACATAAAATATGCTGAAATATAAAAACATAATAAAGATAATGTATTATTTACATACAAACTTACATACTTTCTCATTTCCATGTCGAATTAATATTGAACATTTAAATCATCATAATTATACTTACTTTCAACACCTCGGCAATCATAGTAAATATATCAATTTTACATTGAAACATGCATAAATTAATGCTTAGTATACATATGAACTTACCTCGATACTAAAACGGTCATTTTACCAACTTTCCCGATTTTTTTTTTCTCCCATTCTAGGTTCAAATCTCATTTTCCGGGATCTAAAACATCATATTTTACTTATTTAATTAATGTACTATTCAAAACAGTCCTTAACTCAAAATTTGGCAAAATTACAATTTTCCCCCTAAACTTTTGCATATTTACACTTTTTCCCCCTAGGCTCGGGAATTAAGCTTCATCCCTTGTTCTTATGTTTCATGACATTCTGATAATTTTTCCCTTCTATTGAAACATCAAATTCTCACTCTTAACACATAGTTATGAACAATAACAACTTTTACCGATTAAGCCGTTTTACTCATTTTTGCTTAAAACCGCTTAGCAAAAGTTGTTTAACATAATTTCAGCCTTCATATTCTACCATAAAACATCAAAATAAACACATTTCACCTATGGGTATTTTTCCAAATATGAACCCTAGCTTAAATTATTGCTAGAATAAGCTTAATCAAGTTATCGGGATTCCAAAAACGTAAAGAACTTGAAAAACGGGACTAGAACGAACTTACTATTGAGCTTGGAAAGATTGAAAACCCTAGCCATGGCTTCCCCCATGCTAATTTCGGCCTCCATGAAAAAGATGAGTCAATTTTGGCTTTATTTTCCCTTTTTATTTCTTTTAATTACCAAATGACTAAAATGCCCTTAAGGCCTTTCTTTAAAATTTTGTCCTATTCATGCCCATTTCTGTCCAAACGAAATATAATAGTATAATTACCATTTAAGTACCTCCTCTTTAAACCCCCCATTTCAATCAAGTGCTTATGAATTAGAACACATATTTTGCAACTTTTGCAATTTAGTCCTAAAAGTCCAATTAAGCACTTTATCAGTAAAATTACTTAACGATAGTTTTACACAATATTTTAATCAATAAATAAACCTTAAAACTTAATCGGAATAAATTTTTTGACTTCGAATTCGTGGTTCTAAAATCATTGTTCCGTTTAGGCCCTAAATCGGGCTGTTACAGCAACTTCTGCAAATAAGCCCTAATAGGCAAATTAAACATGCAATCTATAAAATTTCTTATCAATACTCTAACACATGCATCTAATCACTCGGTAAATCATAAAAATTAATCGAAATAAACTTTTCTATCTCAGATTTGTGGTTTCTCAACCACTATTCCATTTAGGCCCTATTTCGAGATGTTACAATTTTGATGTCAAACTTGCAAATTTAAAATTTCAAAATAATTCTTCAGTTCAAGGAGACAAGCTAAAATAATAATTTTTGAAAAATAGCTTATCATGCATGACTCTCTCGTGTCTTAAAGTATAAATCGAACAATGCACAAAAATCCACAAATTATTCCAAAACAAAATCAATACAAACTCCAAATTAAAAAAAAAAAACTTCCATGATAGGTGTGAGAAAATTAAGCACAAACAACAATTTAGGGATTTTATCGCATAAAAATATAAACAATGTCCTCACACTTAAGATGTACATTGTCCTCAATGCACAAACAGATATAAACAAAATAAGTATAATATCATAAGAGAGGGAGAGAACTGAAATTGCCCTGAATTTAGATGATTTCGTCAGAATAATAAAAATCATAGTCGTAAGCGAATCTAAATAAAGTACATGTTTTCGAGCAAACTAATAAGAAAATAGACAAATATGAATAAGATAAAGAGATGACAAAATAGAAAAGTAGACGACAAAACAATAAAAGTACAGTGCATAATAAAATAAAATAAAAACAAAAATAAATAAAACATAAAACTAAATGATATCACTTTAGTTGGAGTGGAGTAGGAAGGAAACAAAAGAAGAAAAAAAACAAAACAAAACTTATAACTGTAAAAAATTGTTTTCTTAATCCATTTTTCAACACATGCATCTTCCAACCTAATTAGTGGATATTTAATAAAGGATTTGTTAGAAATTGGAGTTTTAGAAATTTAAAATTGTTGCTTGAGGCGTGAATATCACTGTCATTAAAGATATTTTATGGATAAGCATATCCTCCAAGATTCAACAAACACTTTTGTTAACTGGTAGGAAAACAGGAAACAAGAAGAATGAAGAAAGTAAATACTCAACTAAAAACATAGAATGGAACTTTTTGACAGAACAGAGGATGTTTGAAAGAGAACGCAAAGTATATTTACAGGAAAATATTTGATATATTGGGAAAAATAAAATATCTGCAGATTCTGTATAATATCTATTGAGAAAAATAAATACGTATTGGGCTAAAATATCTGCAGGCCAATCGGTACAAACATTCGCCCATGTCACGCGAGGCAAGGTTTCAAGATTAATCATTCAATAATCTCTTAAGTGGGTTCTCAAATATATACATATCACACACTTAGTATTTAACCAATGTGGGATCTAAGCTTTTCTTTTTCTCAACAAATATTCACAAGTAGCTTACTTTGAGCATCAATTTGTCATTCATTACTCAATCATTTTAAGCATATAATATACCGTTGTAAAAGTATCATGGAGTAGAATATAAAACCATAATTTTATGATTCAACTCTTTAACTTTACCAATCGAGCATATGTCTCAAAGTTTCTAAAAAATTAGATATTTTTCAACAGCTTGTGCCTATCCTCTTATATTGGTTGTTATAAGGTTAAAGTAAAACAATATTATATAAAAATCATTTTGATAGATGTACTTGAATAATGTGGAATTTGTGTAGTTCTTCCAAGAGTATTTTGGTGTCAATATTGAAATAATCTCAAAGACGGCTTAAACTTCTTCTCGATCCCTATTGAAAATTACTTAAAACAAACCTCTAGTAGCTCTCAAGGGTTGGGCTTCTGCTAAAATAATCCCTTTGTAGTACTGATTACGTAGGCTAATTAATCCTATAAACCAAATGCCTTGGCCATTCTCCTCCCACCTAACAACCTAAATTATGTTCTTCCAGACACTTCAACGGCAATTAATCCTACAAATCAGTACATTAATGTATGTTAATTAAATAAACACTAAATTCTTTGATTAATTTTAATAAGACACAACCTTCTTTCTAGGAGTTTAAAATAAGACCCAGAAATTCCCATTTTAACAAACAAACTTGGAGCTTAAAATGCCATCATCAGTTACCGAGACACACAGAGAAAATGCTGAGATTTACTGTGGAGAAGATCTTTGCAAGCAAAAATTTTTGGAGCTGCTTGAGGAAATTTCTTTGCCCAAGGGCATCGTACCTGTTGAAATAATAGAGTTTGGTCGAAATCGATCAACTGGGCTTGTGTGGATGAAGCTGAAGAGCAAGAAAGAGCACAAATTTAAGCGGATTAATAAGGTAGTATCGTACGATAGAGAGATCACCTTTTTTATAGACAATGGCGGTATTAAGAAACTCACAGGAATTAAGTGCAAGGAGTTGTTTATTTGGATCACCATTTCCGGGATGTTTATCGAAGATCCTTCCTCTGGAAAGATTTCCTTTACTATTCCCAGTGGCTTGAAAGCCCATTTCCCTATTTCGGCATTTGAGTTGGAAGAAGACGACAACAAAAAATAGGAAGAATCGATCAAAACATGTAAACTTAAGATTCTTATGATGTTGTGGGTTTGGTTTACTTGTAGTTGCTAAAAGTTCCTAAGAAGATTCTAGGATTGCTGGAGTACATTTGTGCTCCATGTCAAACCATAGATGATGAAGTATTTATATTTTGTTTTTATTAATTCTAATGCTTACAGATAATGAAACCTGGTTTTGCAGATCCACAAGCTTCTTTGATCTCTGTTTGGTTTCTAGGAAAATAATGGAAATAAGTGCGAAAGATATCTTAATTCGTAAACCCATATTTCAAATTTTTTTTCTTTTTTTAAGAATTAGCAAGTCTCTAATATTTTGAGATTAATGCAGACTGCAAGCGTCCAAAATGCCTACTTCAGTAATTAAAGCTAATAAATATTTTTGTGCATATAATATATTAAATAATTTATATACATAGTAAAGCACAGATAAACAAAACTAATATATTATATATAATAATGCATAATTTTGGAAAACAAATAGTTATAGCACAGTTCATTGAGTGACATGTGTCACCAATCACTGGCTGACACTTCAGCAATAACAAAAGTGTGATATTTCCGTTCATCCTAACTTTTATGTTATTTATGTTCAATACCATTAAAAGTTATTAATGAATTTTAAAATAGTTTTTTAAATAATTCTAATAAGTCATATTTATTTTTTTAAACTGACTTTTAAAATAAATTTTTAAATTATAATTAGTGTTAAAAAGGTTAACGTGTTTTATAACAATATTTTAGAAACATATTTAAATTCACAATTTAAAATAATATACTTTTTTTAAATTTCATAATTTCTAATCTATTCAAAAAGGTTTAAAATAACATATTATTGTTTTAATATAAAATCTTAACAATTATAACATTAAAGGAAATTAATTTAACAATATATAAATAACCTATACAAATTATTATTATTAATATTTCATTTATGATAAATTAATATTTAATCATGATAAATTTTGTATTGTTTTAATATTAAATATTAAATATTTTTAAGATTAAATAATATTAATGTAACCAATTCAAAATTAGTTAAATATTTTTGTAATTCCATTTATATATATTCATTAATGATTTTAAACAAAAATAATAACATAAAAATATTATAAAGTTAATATGTACAGTGGATCGTCATTGCATATGAATAAAAACTAGTGTATATACATGTGATGCACAGGTTGGTCGTATGTATTTATTTTAATATTTTATATTAATTTATTTAATTTTTATAGAAAAAAATTTTGTTTGAAAATTAGAAGTATTTTCAAAATTAAAAACAATTAATAAAGTTTTTTTTTAGTAAAATGTGCAATTTTAATGTGAAATTGTTATTTAAAACTAAATGAAATTTTGCATTATGTACCAAATAATAATATTTATATAAAACTCAAATTTGATAAAAATATTTAAGAAATTGATATTAATACAATAACTACAAAAAGTAAAGGGACAAATATGGTAACTTTAATAATAGGAAATATACATTAAAATTAAATAGGCTTAATATCAGTATATGTTCTATAACAAAATTATCACTTTGGTATTTGTACTATTTTTATCAATTGGTCCTTGTATTTTATTTTTATTATCAGCTTGGTCCCTCTACTTTAATTCTGTAATCCCATTAATGGTCAAAATTTCTGTTAAAAATATACCAACCAATAACATGATGCCATTTGTCAAGAAAAAGTAAACAAATCACTTAAAATATAACAAAACTAAAATTATATTGGATCCACTTTAAATATAGTTTAAAAAAAATATTTTGAAACTCAAAATTTACATATATATATATATATTTATATCTTCTTTTATATTATATAAAAATAGAAAGATAATACGCTTTAATGCACTCGAATTTATGTCTTCCTATATTGGTAACAATTTCTATATCAATTGAGTTAAGACTCAACCAACTCCTTTAAAAGAAACTTAAATATTAAGAAATAATTATAGGAATATTGGTCAAACATAATATTTTTATATTTAATACAATTAAAGACTTAAAAATATAATTAAACTATTTTGAAAAAATATATAAATATTAGTGACCAAATTTTTCATTAAACCCATTAACAATACAAAGTTTGCTCAATTTTAATAATATAGAGCGTAAATCACTCCAATTATATTTCCTTCTAAAAATGCATTTTTATGTGATGTGCACGCAATTATTATGTGATGAAGATGCACCTTTCAATTATGTAAGATATACTAATGGTAAATTACACAATTGTCATTTAATTTTTATAAATTTTCAATTTGGTCACTTGTTAATTTGGGGTTAAGTAATGTTATTGTATACTAATTTTAATCACCCAATTTTAGTACGTTTTTTAAAAGAAAAAAAGAAAAAAAAGATTTTCATATGAAATTGTGTTATTCAACTATGAAGATGAAACTTAAGTTTTTAGTTGAATTCCCGGTAAAATTTTAAATTTTTCCTATAAAAATCTTGGTTTTTTACCTTTTTACCGAAAAAACTAAAAGTTAATTGTAGAAACAAAATTTAAAGATAAAATGGTTTTATATAGTTTTTCATAATTATTTAATTTAAAGAAATTATAATTTTTTTTTGTTTGTATTATATATCAGTTCATATCATATTTTACATAATTTGTCATTTGAATTCAATTTGTAAAAAAAAGTTATATTTTTTATATTGCATTAGCATTACTTTTTTTTCCCAAGTTTTATAAATTTAAATAAATTTTTACATATTAATGATTTATTTTCTACAGATTTTAACATGTGATATTTGTGTAATGTGCATATAAATTTTTTTGACACTATCAACATGTGTTTTGATTATTTTATTATGTTTTAACACTTATTTATATATAGTTGATGCAATATCTAAATAAAGCATAATTCCTCAATCCTTAAAGTGAACATAATATATATTTTAATGTATTTATAGTCACATCTTTCAAATTATCACAATAATAATAATAAAGTTAAAATTCAATTGACTATTCTTATCATATATTGATATAAATATTATATTTAAAATTTTAATTTATTTTCCCGAAGTAAAACGGGGGTGTATTCTAATTTTAGTTTGAAGTTATATATATATATTTAAAATAATCTAATTAATTAAATCTGTGACAATTCAATTACAAAATACCATCACTATTTATAAATTTAATATTTGTGATGAAAATTTCCCTTGTTGAATAATTAATTTCAAAACTTTGTGACGATTATTTTGACGAAATATGATTTCTGTCATATTTCTATTACAAGTTTCTTACTAAATGTCATCACAGTAAATAGTTGAGTTTTAAATGTTACTTCTATTATTAGTTCGTCACTGCTTTGTTACTAACAAGCTATACTAGTGACAGAAAATTGTGACGGAAATTGTCACGACAATGTCCAATAGTGGAAATTTGCATGACATCACTATAAGCATGCTCTATAGAATTGATGTGTTATGAAACTAACTAAAAATTTAACTAAGATAAGTATATTTATCAATTAATAATATAGCTATGATAAGTAAAAATATCGTTCCTAGAAAGACTAAAAGTACTAATAATTACTGTCTTTCTATTATTTAACCGAATAATTCGAGTGATCAATTAAAAATTAAAATTGATAAAATTAATTAACTAACGAACACGATAAAGAACAAATCACGAAAATAATTAATTAACAACCAATAAGTGAAACAATATCTAGGAAAGAATCTGCTAAGATTTCATTTGTCACTATTAATTTAAATTACGTAATTTTTTTACTTAGAATCTTGATCCGTAGAAATCCCTAAATTATACTAATATCTCTTTCGAGCATAAGAGCAACTAACTCTAGGTTGATTAATTGAAATTTCTTCGTAATTAAAACCCTTATTATCACTGTAATACCCCTAACCCGTCTTCATCGTCGGATTAAGGTTACGGAGTATTACAATACAAAAGTAAACAATTACTTAGAAAGAAAACAATTATGCAATTTAAATAACAACAATCAATACATCAATAAAATTGATGAATAAATACAATTATAGCCTTAATTCGAACCTACGGGGCCTTAAAAATAGTTTGTAATATTTGGGGTTCATTTTGAAACAAAACAGAAAATTTTGAAAAAAAATTGAAAATTCTGAAAATAGTGGTCACAGGCTGTGTGACATAGCTCAGACCGTATGAACATTCAAAGTCTAGACACACGATCGTATCTCAGCCCGTGTGTTCGCCCATGTGCATATTCGAATTAGGGTCACACGACTGTGTCGCAAGCTGTGTGCCAAATCGTGTGCGTATTCGATGTTGGGTGACACAGTCGTGTTGCAGACTGTGTGACAAACTATTTTGGACCACAAAGCCGTGTTGCAGACCATGTGCTAGACTGTGTGAAACCTACACCTAAAAACAATAAGACACACGACCATATGGTGTGACCGTGTGAGGCACACAGCCATGTGACACGCCGGTGTCTTAGGCTGTGTGTACTTAAAATTTGCTTTTAAAACAAGGCATTTCAACATCAATTCTTTAGGTGTCAAATCAAAAAATAATCAGCCAAAATCATGCTTTCAAACACCAATAATTGAGTCTAAAACATACCTATTTCCAATAATTTACGTGTCTAATCAATGTGCCATCATTGTCACCACAAAATATATACATATACATTAAACATTTCATCTAAAACATCATTATCATATCTAAATTGTTCCATCCACAATAAAGCTTCCAAATTGCTAATACCAAACCACAAAAACAAGCAACCAAAAACTCAACATTTTATAACCTAGGTAATAAGGCTTTCAAAGCTAATAAGAAATAACATAATTATAATTTGACTTATACCAATTCATACTAACATAACTAAGCATATCACGTGATAACTAATTCCAAGGATTCATTAAGCATAATTCACCTAAATATCAAAACCATCCATACCAACCTTAAAGAATTAACACAAAGTAAAACACTTTTTGAATATCCACAAGTTGACCATTTCCATCACACACACATATTTACATACCACAAAAGGCCATCAGATACAAAATGACCAAAACCAACATTTTAAAATCTAGGTACATGCCAAAACCAACAAAAAGACTATTCACCAACAATTGAGTTCGAGATTGTCCCTGGATACCAAGTCGATGATAATTCTACTAAGTACCTAACCCGCGCATGAGAAAACATGCGTTGAGTATAACTCAGTGGTGCTTTCAAAATTTGAAAAATTAAATATAATACAAACTATTCAATTACATAACTGAAACTACAATTCAAATAATGAAAGGAAACATATATATTACTTCATTCATGTTTTGTAATTCATTTTCAATTTAAACATAAGAATTTTCAAGAATCATCACATTTTTACTTTGTACATTTATTATAATTTATCCAAAATTCACATCCATCCATATTTCATTTGCCATTTTCAATTTCAGCACTTTCTTTTTGTTTTTCCCCTATTAACATGACTCAAACTCGGATATGGGGATCCAACCAACACACTAAAGTTTGGCTCCTAGAGCCTGACGGAATAATCCGTAGAAACAAATTGTGCCCTGCGCTGGTCGGTAAAAATCGAAAAATAGGGTGTCCAACACTCCTCGACACGTAGTTGTAAAACCCTGAACTCTTCCTATCCTATGGCATGCCAATTATACCCAACCCTACCTGAATAGTTAACAGGGTAACAATATTCTCAATTCAATTTGTAATCTCATTTCATATCATGAATTCATGTACATAATCAGCCATCTCATTTTCATATCAATCCGATCTCTCATACAATATACAACATTTTTACTATTATGCAATTTAATACCTTGCCACTAATAATCATTCAATCATCTCATTTCAATTCAAATCATACAAAATCAATTTTGTCACTTACCTTGTAACTCACCATAAAATGCAATGTTCAATGCAACAATTAAATTGATTCGAAATATAGAAACACACACCATAATTTTCGAGTTATTTGTCGACAATCTTGTCTTCTTCTTTCTTACTCGAGGATTTGGGTTCGACGTTAGCTACGAATTAAACAGATACAATAAATTAACATTTCATAGACCGATTCATATTTAATTACAAAATTTATACTACTTTTGCATAAATATTCAATTTAATCCTCGAAATTGATACTAACAAAATTTCTTACATATAACCCCCAACTTTAAACTAAATTTCCTTAGAGCTCCTATAGAGCTTCCTACTTCTCAATTGAACCCCTAAATCTGAATTTTGTACAACTTAATCCTGTTTTCTTTTGCATGAAATCATCACTTGACTCTTCAAAATAGTCTCATTTCATTTCTATCCCCAAAATCTATTAAACTAACATAAAAAACTTAATTTTCTCTACAATGGCAATTTCCATGAACTTCAACAATTCCAAAATTTTTAACATGGGCAAGCTAACTTATGAACTTAAGACTCCAAAAAAGATAAAATTTATATAAAAAGAACTAAGATTTACAAACCAAATTGAGCTTCAAAATCTAAATACTATGGCCGAATGCTCCTTCTTCTTCTTTTCCTTTGTTTCGGCTTTTGCATGAAAGAAATAAGAGAAAATTCTTTGATTTTATTCCGCTTTCTATATTTTATTATTTACTTATGCTTTATTTTATTTTATAACTATTTACTCATAAATTTTTCTTAAGTTTTAACATATATGTAATATATAATACCTATAATTCACAAAGCCATAACCGGCCACTATGAAAACATAAATATAATGGCCTAATTATTATATAAGTCCCTAAAACAATTTTTATATGATAGTTTAATATCTTTTCGCACTTCTATCACTTAAGAAATTTAGTCCTTGTACCTTAATTAACAAAAAAATCATTAAAATTACTAAATCAAAATTCACTTCGTTACTAAAAATAATATTTACGAACCCGATTTACAGAAACGGAATCCTAAAAATACACTTCCCGACACTACTGACTTTCGGTTGTCGTTACAATCACTTAACTCATGCTATGGACTCCCCTATTAGATTTGACTTTAATCTGGTATATTTATGTCATCCTATTTTTAGGATTGCATGTAACTCCACTCAACTATGCAAGATCTATTCTTAAACACAGTCTATTCAACCATCGATTTAAGCACATCAAACATGAATTAATAATCTAGAAATATCAAACCAAGAATTAAGCACATATAATTGAGAACAAGAAACTAAGTATTTATTACGTAAAATAAAAATCAAATGATAGAATTCATCATAGGGTTCATCTTGCTAAGTATTTAGAAAATTAGTTCATGTTTGAAAATAAAAACATCCAAAATACAGTATAACCGAAAAAAATAAAGAAACTCATGATAACTTCTTAAGAAATCAATTGGGAATCTTCAATCTTGACATAAATTCGCTTCAAAGTCAGCTTCAATGATGCTTTTCGAGTTGTTTTCTTCAATATTCTCTAACGAGTCTCAAATATCTTCTTATTTTCGTCATATATACGTCATAGAATGCCTAAAACCTAAAAATTGTGATTTTTCATTGTTTGGTGCGCAGTTTCGTTAAATGGACACAACCTACTGCACGCCTTTGTGGGTCACACGACTGTGTGGAATGGTTCAGCCTGTGTAGTTTTTGTAACTTGCTTCGAAATTTCGATTTTCGCTTGTTTTTTCTCTCCTTTTTGCTCTCAAGTGCTCTATTAAGCATTAAAACATGAACTTAAAGGATTATGAGTATAAAATTCACAATTAACATAAAATAATTACCTTAAAACGCATTAAGAATGATGTCAAAATATGTTACTTTTAGCACTTATCAAGAAGAATAACGGAACTACAAATTGTAATGTATATTATTACATTACATGCCCTAGAGGATTTTGACTTTCCAAGGAAAGTACTGTCAGCATTGTAAGGATATATGAAATTCAATTTTGTTAATTTCTAAACATTATCTCATATTTATATTTAATGGTTTTAAAATTATATGAATAAGAATTTTAAAAATTATTATATATTAAAAAGAAAGTTTAACATAGAAGAAAAAGGCTAAGTTTCTAAGGGAATAAGTCTCGTTTATCTGTTCATCATCACCAATAGAAGAATTTGGTGGTAAAAATAAACTAAAAGTTTGGGAAAGTTTGAGGATTAAATTGATAGAGTTTGTAAATATAAAAGGGTTGAATTTATTGAATTATTTAAGATTAGGACCAAATTGATAAAACATATAAGTATTAAGGACTAAATATGTTATTATATCGATTGAAATAGGGCCACAATGTAACACCCCTAACCCGTTTCTGTCATTAAATTAAGGTTACAAAGTATTAGATAGTTAACAAATTCAATAATAGACTAATATTATTTGAAAATAAATTTAAATATCAAGTATTCATAATCAATTAACATTCATAGCATATATATATATATATATATGAAAATGACATTAAATCGAGCTTATGGAACCTTTAAAGTTGATGGTCGCTAAACTAACTAAAAATTCGACTAAGACAAGTGCACCTATCGAATAGTAGTATAGTTATGGTGAGACCGAAAATATCGTATCTACAAGGACTAAAAGAACTAGTAATTACTATCTTTTTTATTATCTAACCTAAGAATTAAAGGGGGTTTTTAAACTAAGATTAACTATCTAATTAACTAAGAATATGACAGAGGTAAAAGCTGGAAAATACTTTTGGAAAATCGATAGAGAAGACAATACCCAAGGAAGAATCCAACTAGACTTCACTTATTACTTCTAAATTAGGCGATTTATTCACTTGATTTATTCCGTAGAAATCCCTAATGTATGTTATTATCTCTTTCGAGACTAAAAACAACTGACTCTAGGTTGATTAACCGAAATCTCTTTCTAATCAAAACCCCTATTGTCACATTAACTCAATCTATGGATTCCCTTATTAGATTTAACTCTAATCCGACAGATTTATGTCGTCCTATCTCTAGGATTGCATGCAACTCCGCTTAATTATGGAAGATTTACTCTTAAACAGGGACTTTTGCTCCACTGAATAAGCACATCAAAACCCAAATTAATATCCTGGAATATTAAAGCAAGAATTAAAACTCACAATTAAGAATAAGAACAAGTATTTATCATATAATGCAAATAGTAATAAGATCCGTCTTAGGTTTCATCTCCCTTAGGTATTTAAGGAGTTTAGTTCATAATAAGGGAAAACATCTCAAAATTGGGAAAACAAAAACACACAAAGAAACCCAAGAACTTCTAAGGAAATTGAATGGAGATCTTCAGTCTTGAAGTAGATCCTGCTTTCGAGCTGCTTCCAATGGCTATCCTTGAGTATTTTCTGCCTTCTACTCTGCGTCTCCCATTTAATCCTCTTCTATGGCATTTTTATAGACTTTGGAATGCTTCCAAACCTTCAAAATTATCCTTTTTTGAGTAGAATTAGACTTGGGCTCGTTAGGGACACGGCCGTGTGCCACGCTCGTGTAAAGGTGCTCAAGCCGTGTGTAATTCTGAGTTGGTTTTTAGTTGACACGGCCATAACACACGGGCGTGTGGCCTACTCGTATGTCTCACACGAGCATGTTATTTACCCGTGTGAAAGTGCCTAGGCCGTGCGCAATACTGAATTAGGCCCATTTTGTCCTTTTTGGTCCGTTTCTTGCTCTTTTTGCTATCCTAAGCTCTCTTGAGTATAAAACATGAAATTAACGGATTAGGAGCATCGAATTCAGTAAAACCAAAGATAAATTATCCATAAATATGCCAAGCATGAGATAAAAATATGTATATAATATAGTTTGTCAAAAGCAAACCGAGGTAAATTCTGGATTAAATTGAAATTTCTATGAAATTTGGAGTAAAAAATTAAACAGGGGTCACACGGTCGTGTGAAGAAGACCAACTCGTGTGGCCCTAAGCATGGCTGTGTGGCTACTTCATACGCCTGTGTTCTCAGACCATGTACAAGTCAGAAATAGGGTCACAAGGTCGTGTCGTCAAACTGTGTAACTCTCTAAACTGTGCGGACAAATTGTACAGGAAATTTAAATAGGTCACATAACCATATGGAGTGACCGTGTGTGACACACAATCGTGTGACAGCCCGTTTCCTAGGACGTGTGCATCTAAAATTACTTCTAAAACAAGCCAAACCATCAACCATTTCTTAGGTACCAAGCCAAATCAATTCCAACCATTTTTACACATTCAAACATGCATACATTCAATCTAAGTGCCTAACCAATATGCCCTCATTGGCACCACAATTCAAACATCAATGTAAATTCATATTCAATGTTCACACGCTCTAACTTTATAAACATGTCAAACATATCAATCATCCATTTCATTCACATACATATTACCATACCTTAAACCACTTCCAAGAAGAATAAACCAAATAACCAAAAGCACTTATAAAGACATGCAAAAACCAAAATACCAAATATATACACAACCACAAATCTTTCTTAACCAAGGTTATAGGAAACATCATCATCAGCAAAAGAACTTAAAGGCTCTTAGTACATGCCATTTATAACCAACTTCAAAATGATCAAAACTTCTATCGATTTGAAGAACGGATAGTGTGTGTCCTCCAACTTGAATTTCCAACCAACCTTGACTTCCGATGATCTACAAAGAATGAAATGCAACAGATGTAATTAATCAATGCTTAATAAGCTCGTATAACTTAAACTTAAACTTAAACTTACCAAATAAGTATTTATTCAAACCATTCACGCATACATTCATTAATTAGCTCATAAGCACATTTCTTTCCTATACACCACAAGTCTCACAAGGTTAGTGAGTTCAACAATAAAACATATAATCCCAACATGTTATGGAACATTTATAAGTAAACATATTAAGTACACTTTTCACTCATCACATTTCCAATAAGCATAACTTTTTCATTTCATGTATTCATACCAACATTTTCCATTTCACATGTTAAGATCATATAACATTTCATATATATACATTCTTTTAAGCCTTTATCACTCGTTGGACCAAGTGAAATAATATCAAATACTCGGGAAAAATGCTCACACAAGTTGTCATTGTAACTGTATATGCTTACATGAGCTTTGAAATGGGTTTGTTCACATGAGCTATGGTCAAGATGTTAGGCTACACAATGCTACTCACATGAGCTGTGAAGAATTTGCAACAAATGCAGGACCTCGACCATCGATAGGACATCCAAGACCAGCACCCTAAACTGTAATATTCTCCTAATGACATGTCATGTAACACCCCGATTTTTAGGCCTAAAAGTATTGGGCCTTGAGTCTGGGTTCGGGTAGAAGACGGCCCGAATAATTTAGATGTTTTAATTATTATTATTATTATTATTATTTAGTATGTTTAGTTTAGTAATTAAATAAATTACGAAGGGTTTATGGTGTGGGAAAAAGTCCGGGGCTCGGCCCATAGCTTTAGCAAAATTCTTAAATTTTGCCTCTTAAGAAAATCTGGGCATAAGGCCTTAAAAATAAGTTGGGCAGAAACTGGGCATAAAGGAATGCCTGGCCCAGTGGTTAGGCACACTGGACAGCAGGAAGGAAGGCTGGGGTTCAATTCCCAGCATGCGCAAACATGTTTTTAAGTTAAGGGTTGTCGCAGGTAGGCCTTATAAGTGGTTTGGGCTGGGATTAGACACAAACAAGCACCTGGCCCAGTGGCTAAGCACGCTAGGAGGGCGTGGGAGGTGCCTGGGTTTAAGGCACGGCGTGCGCAAATGGTTATTTTTTTTAGTAAATGGGTTGCATTAAAATAGGCTTTAAAAGAAGTTGCGAATGAAGTATGCCACAAGGAGCGCTTGTGGTGCAGTGGCAGCAGTGTGCTAGGCATGCCGAGAGGATGTGGGTTCGATCCTAGGGGAAGGCCAAATTTTGATTTATTTTTAAGTAGCCGTGACTGCAGCAGTTAAGCCTTAAAATTAATTGTGAGAAGATTATGTCATGAAAAGAACTTCGGTGCAGTGGAAAACTGCGTATGTGTGTGTTTAGAAGGTCACAGGATCGAGATGTATAGCAGGCGAAATTTCCTTTTTATTTCACAAGTAACCGAGGCTTCAGCAGGAATAGATTAAGATTAATTGTGACCCTATATTAGTAAAGAAAGAAGCTTGGTGCAGTGGCCAGCAGTAGGATGTGGAGCGTAGGGACAGGATGAGGTCTGGAGTTTGAGTTGCTGTGCGTACGAAGGACCAATTTTGCTGCTCACGTGGGGAAGAATTAGAGTTTGACCGAAACTTTCCTAGCAGTGGCTTGAGTCGGTCAAGCGGTGGACTGCTGCTGATGGTGCAAGGAATTTGGATGAGATTTAAATTGGTGGTGGCTAAAATTAAGGAGCAAAACAAGGAATTTGAATATGATAAGGACGGTGGTGCCGAAATAGAACTCATTCGGCTTTGGGCAATTAGATGCTGAAATAGCTCTCAAATTTTGGCTAGGATGAATTGTTTGTTTATTTTTTTCAGCTCAAATTCTCTTATCATATTTTTTTGTGTTATTTTATCAACTTTCATTCCTTTTGATCCATCTTTCTTTTCTTCATCGAAGCCTAAATCTTCTATTGCTATTCTTAAAATTCTTTTCCTTTTCTTTTTCTTCCACCGATCTCTCTCAAACCATTACTAACTAATTATCCTTCGAAAAGCCGAATCACACTACGTGATAGCTGACTTTACTCCTTAGCCGAATCCTCTATTCTTTTTCTTCGTTATTCTTCTATTTTCTTCTTAAACCGAAATAAGCATACCTGAGAATAAGTTCTACAACAAATCTAGAATAGGAAGGTACTTCGGAACGTTCCTGGCAAGTAGATCCTCGTATGGATTTAAGGACAAGCAATCAAGGAGCATAGAGGGTTCACACTATTGGAGCATCTAGATCTGGTAGTTGACAATCGATAAAGGCTGCTCGTGTGTGGAACTCGTCAGCGTTTCATCGTAAAACAGGTGTGTAAACGACACCCACTTATAGTCTAGATTGGCAAAAGTCGAAAAGCCGAGATGCCGAAGAGCTGACATTTTGTGAACTTGCGAGCGTGCGAGCACTCGTGAGATTGTTTGTTTGTTAATCCTGGTAATCTCAAGCGGTAAGATTCTAGAGTGCACAATTTCGTGCACTTCGGTATATTTGGGCTTAATAGGCCGAAATCGATTTAATGGGCCAACTGGCCCAAATCGGTAAAAACGCTCGGTAAATGTTTCTGTTAATATGTTAATGGCTATAATATGCATGAAAACCCTAGAATAGTAAATTTACCATTATACCCCTAGGTGCAAAATGACCATTATACCCCTTGGGTTAATTCTGTTTGAAATGCATGATATTCTGTTTTTGTATGCTATATGCCATGACATGTATATCTGTTGCATGGGTTTTGGGTTTTGTTATGGAGGAAGAACTCGTTCTGGTGGCTATGCCACAAATATCTATTCTGGTGGCTGTGCCACATATTCTGATATAAGCAGCTTTGCTGCGGATTATAGTTAGTGCCACAACCGGTGCTAACACTGTAAGTGTAGGGATGGCGTGGGTGATTTATTTCCCCACAGGAAGTGTAGGGATGGAAGGAGGCAAGTGCAGGGTTAAATGGGGGTTATCATGCATTAATCATATGAGACTGTTTTATTATGGGCCAACTGTATTGAAATGGGCCCAACTGTATTAATATGGGCAAGGCCCAATATATCTCGAATTGTAATAGGGCTACGGCCAAGATTGATACTGATATGGGCTAGGCCCAGTATACTCTGATACTGTAAGGGGTTATGGCCCAAATTAATATTGATATGGGCTAAGGCCCAGTTAACTCTGATTTCTGAATAGGGCTTAGGCCCAGTAAAGCTTGAACTGCTTTGGGCTCTGGTTGGTTTACTTTACACACTGAGTTTTCTAAACTCACCCTTTAATTTCATCCATGCAAGAAATCCCCAACCATAGTGGACTTGGAGCCGAGAGGGATTCGGAGTGGCCACATGTTCTACAAATTCGCTTTTCTTCATGTGTTTTGATTCACACTTATTTTAATTATTTTGGGTTTTTAATTTGTAACAAGGCCGCTTTAATTATTTTTAATTGTTTTTAGTATGTTTTGTTAGCTTAGATAAGATGTTGTTTTGATTGTTTGAAATTGAATAGCTCTAGGGCGCGTTTTAAAAAGGTTACTTGATTTCAAAATATCGCGATAACAAAGCAAAGCTTCCGCAACGAAAACGTTTTTCAAAATTTATAACCTTTTCAAATGATTTTAAATGAATTGGTTTTCCATGAACAATTACTCAATTAAAGTGTGGCAATGGTTGTGTGGCATGTCTAGGATTGGATCTGTGGAGAGCTGGGTACTTAAGCAGTCTAATTGACACACCCCCTCTTTTCTGGCGTCCTACCTGGTGCGCAGCTTCCATTCACTTTAATCTATAACGAAGATATTCTTTAAACACTAAGAAAGACTTTAGATAAAATATGACTTTCTAGTAACGCTTCAATGTGACACGCCGGATTCGGTCGTCAAGTCTGGGCCGAGATTGGAGTGTTACATGTCATTTGTATCCTAAGTATTTGTAACACCCTAAACCCAACCTGGACGTTATGGTCAAATTTGGCGGTATCACATGATAGTGTTTTTGAAAATGCATCGATACATTAAAATCGTTCCAGTTATCACTAATTTGCTTTAAAACATATCTCTTTTACGCGGAAGCTTTAGAAAACCTTCTATTTTAGGAAAATCGTTCGCTTTAGTGAAAACTAGATCTTAATCGTGCTTATCAGTAATTAAAATCGTCAACAGTTTAAAAGCTGAAGTTTAAAAGCCAAGGAAAATGTCCAAAAGTTAAAAAAATACAGTAAAACCTCAAATAAATAAGTAATCCAAAACCAAAAATAAAAACCAAAGGAAATAGTCTAAAATTTATTACGTGTGGCGACCGTTGAGTCCTCCACTACACCAATCTGCTAATGCTGGGGATTATCTACATAGATTAAACAAAAAAAAAAGTGAGTTTTTGCAACTCAGTGTGTAATCCCCTTAGAGAAAACATGCATACAGACATACATCAGATCATAATTAGAATCAGTCTAGGCCGTAGCGCTTTACAGAAATAAGTGTAGGCCTTGGCCCACTTAGATGCAGAATCAAACATATATATTAGGGCCTTGGCCCATCTCAGATACAGTATGTAGAATAGAACAGATTAAATAGAATCCTACCCACCAACCTCTACACACCAACTCCATCCAACCCTACACACCATGTGGGGATAAAATCAACCCACCCATCCCTACACACCATGTTGTACCGAATGTGGCACATAATCAGATAATTGCAGCTATGCTACCAGATATCAGGCTTAGGAGCCTTTCAAAATACTTCCTCCATATATATTAACCCAACTCTGATGCAATGCAGCATACAATACATGACATGCAAATATGCAATTAACGGATCATACATACAAATCGGTGTACATGCTAAGGCACATATATAACATAATCAAATCACGAAATCAAAGGTCAAGTAACTCTCATCGACCCTACAGTAGGTCCCAGTCGACTTGGGCGACCCGAGCAACCATTCAGAGTATTTTATAAAATTGGGCTCACACGCCCATGTGGCCTACCTGTGTGGGCCCACATGTCCCAAATTGACCTTGGACGTATGGATTACCGACCTGGCCCAGAATTCCACAGGCCCGTGTAGTTCACCCGTATGGCCCACACGGCCTAATTGGCTGATCCCGTGTCTCGCACACAGCCTCACCAGCCATCACATGGTGGTGTCTATCGTGCCCGTGTCACGCGTGCATGGCCTGGTTCATCGATCACACGATTGTGTATCGCCACACAGCCTCCATAAATCTAACAATAGAACCATAGGGGAAAAGTCACTTACCGAACAAGGGAACACCACCGTAGCAAAACAAAGATAGCTTGACAAAAACTACAAAGAGAAGAGAAGATAAAACGAATAAAAACGATAAATTGCAATAGGAATAGGGATAATTTCGGTACAGAACAGAGAGGGAAAAAGAATGTTTAAAAAAAACAAGTGAAAATATGATGAACAGTATTTTTCTGCAGAGAGAGTTTTGCCACTTCCCAACAACTGAATATCCTGATAACTCCAAAATTCCTTCTTTTTCTCCCTACATTCCCACTCCATACCACTATTCAGAATATCCATTTGTCCGAAATTCTTGCTCAGCCCAACGAACAAAAATAAACTCCTTTGCTTGCGCAGGGATTCAAACTCCAGACCTCCAACATACCAATACACATCATAACCACCAGACCAGCATGCCCATTCTGATAAGCTTTTACAAATTAATACTTATAAGCCTATTATCCAAAGATAAAGCTTTATTCAAATAAAAACCAAAATTTTACCCAGTCTAAGGCTTAAACTTGGGACCTCACACACACACCCAAAACATAAAATCACTAAAGTAGATAGATATTTATGTCAAACAATTATGAAAACATATTTATAAAATTTGGGGTGTTACAACTCTACCCCTCTTAAACAAAATTTCGTCCTCAAAATTTTTCCTGATCAGAAAAGGTGAGGATACTGCTGTCGCATCGAATCCTCTAGCTCCTAAGTGACCTCCTTAGTATTATGATTCCATCACAGTACCTTTACTAAAGGGATAGACTTCCTTCGTAGAGCCTTAACATCGCGATCTAGGATCTGAATTGGCTCATTTTCAAAAGTTAGATCTGACCTAACCTCAATCTTCTCCACAGGCACAATGCGCGTAGGATCAGAGCGATAGCGTCTCAACATCGAAATGTGGAACACATCATATATGTGATCTAACTCTGCAGGTAGCTCCAACTGATATGCGATTGGCCCTATTCACTTCAAAATCCGGTGGGCTCAGCTTGCCCTTGCGACCGAACCTCAGAACCTTCTTCCATGGCGAGACCTTAAGGAAAACCATACAGAATACTCTATCTCTCGATGTTTTAGATCTGCATAAGATTTTTGCCTATCAGAAGCCGCTTTCAGTCGATCTCGAATCAAACAAACCTTGTCATCAGTCTTAGCAACCATCTCTAGACCCAGAATGTGTCGCTCACCCAACTCAGTCCAGTATAAGGGAGTGCGGCACTTACTACCATACAGTGCCTCGTAAGATGCCATCTGTATACTAGCCTGATAGCTGTTGTTGTAAGCGAACTTTGCTAATGGCAAGTACTCCTCCCAATTGCCTCGAAAGTCAATCACACAACTCCTCAACATGTCTTATAGTATCTGAATCACCCTCTTTGACTTACCATCTGTATGAGGATGGAAAGTAGTACTGAAGTCTAAACTTGATCCCAGAGCCTCATGAAGCTTCTTTCAGATCTGAGACGTGAAACGAGGGTCCCTATCAAAGATGATCGAGACAGGTACGCCATGTAGCTTCACTATTTCAAAGATGTAGAGTTTAGCCAATTTCTGAAGAGAGAAGTCTACCCTAACTGGAATGAAGTGAGTAGATTTGGTCAATCGATCCACGATGACCCAGATAGAGTCCTTCTTAGTGGGTGTTAGAGGCAACCCACTAACGAAGTCCATTGTTACTTGCTCTCATTTTCATAACGGTATCTTCACCGACTGCAGCAAACCCGAAGGTAACTGATGCTCAGCCTTTACCTGCTGGCAAGTCAAGTAGCGAACAACGAAGTCAGTAACCTCACGCTTCAACCTTGGCCACCAGTATAATTCTCGCAGATCTCAGTACATCTTGTTCTCACCGGGGTGTATAGCATAAGGGCTACTATGCGCTTCCCTCAGAATCGACTGCATCAAGTCCCCATATTCGGTACACAAATTCAACCACGAAAACATAATACTCCATCCTTATTAATCCCAAAATCTATAGTAACACCACTCTCAGCCTGACGGAAACGTAACTCTAGAGACTTATCCCCCTTCTGTTTATCTCTAATCTGATCAATCCATGTCGGTCTAGCTTGAAGTTCTGCCAATAGACTCCCATAGTCGAAAAGAATCAGTCGAGCGAACATCACTCTCAGATCGGTCATATCCCTACGGCTTAATACATCGGCCACCATATTGGCCTTACCAGGATGATACTCAATAGCGAAGTCGTAATCCTTAAGCAGTTCAACCCATCGATGCTGCCTAAGGTTTAACTCCTTCTGAGTGATGAGGTATTTGAGGCTCTTGCGATCAGTGTAGATAGTACACTTTTCACCATACAGATAGTGCCTCCAGATTTTTAAAGTGAAGACAACCGCTGCCAACTTAAAATCGTGCGTCGGATAGTTAGCCTCATGAGTTTTGAGCTGTCGAAATGTATAAGCAACTACCTTTTCATCTTGCATCAGAACACAACCTAGATCCACATGTGACGCATCATTGTATACCACGAAGTCTTTACCAAGCTCAGGCTATATCAGAATAGGAGCTTAAGTTAAAACTGTCTTGTGCTTATCAAAACTCTCCTGCTGTACATTAGTCCATACGAAAGGAACTCCCTTACGCAGTAGCTTAGTCATCGGAGCTGCGATAAAAAAGAACCCTTCTATGAAACATCGATAATATCTTGTCAGCCCTAGAAAGCTGCGGATCTTAGACACATTCTTCGGCTATTTCAAACCAAACATAGCCTCAATCTTACGAGGATCAACTCGTATCCTCTCAGCAGAAACTACATGTCCCAGAAATGTCACTTTTCGAAGCCAGAACTCATACTTGCTGAACTTCGCATACAACTGTTTCTCACGAAGAATCTGTAGAACCATCTGAGATGCTTATTGTACTGATCCTCTATCTTAGAATACACCAATATGTCGTTGATGAACATCATTACAAACTGATCCAAATAGGGCTGAAATACTCGATTCATCAAATCCATGAATGTCGCTGGTGCATTAGTCAACCTAAAAGGCATAACCAGAAACTCGTAATGCCCATACCGTGTCCTAAATGCCGTCTCAACTAATGGTATCCTAAATACAGATCAATCTTAGAGAACACTGAAGCCCCTCTAAACTGATTGAATAGATCATCTATCCTCGGAAGTGGGTACTTGTTCTTAATTGTTAGCTTGTTCACCTATCGGTAGTCAATACACATCCTCATTGTCCCATATTTCTTCTTCACAAATAGAACAGGTGCTCCCCACGAAGACACACTGGAACGAATGAACCCACGGTCTAGTAGTTCTTGAATCTGAGCTTGAACTCAGTAAGTTCCTTCGATGCCATTCCGTACGGGGCGATAGACACCGGAGCTGTACCAGGAATCAGCTCAATCCCAAACTCAACCTCTCGGCTCGGAGGCAACCCCGGTAGCTCCTCAAGAAATAGATCTGAAAAGTCCCTCACGGTTCTGATGCCCTTAACAGAAGAGTCCTTGGAACTAAAAATACTGACGTAGGCTAAAATGCCTCACACCCTTTTCGAACCAACTTTTCTGCTACCAAAGCTGAAATCACATTAGCCAAGTAGTCTCGACGTTCCCCAATCACCACTACCTCACTGTCCTCTTCAGTCTTCAAGATAACCCTTTTCGCCGCACAATCCAAACTCACCCAGTGTTTAACCAGCCAGTCCATTCCCAAATCAGATCGAACTCCACAAATGGAAGCTTCATTAGATCAGCCAGAAATACTGTCCCTTGGACCTCTAATGGAACATCTCTAAACAATTTACTTACTCAGATAGACTTCCCTAATGGACTCACAATAGTTACCTCGCTAGAAGTACTCTCAACCAGAATGCTCAAAGTTTCAAACACAGTGCTAGCTATGTATGATTGTGTAGAACCTATAGTGTGTAGAACCTATGTCTATCAATGCAATATAAGGTACATTATATATTAAAAACGTACCTGTAACGACGTAGAACATCTCGGTCCTCACGACGATGAGCAGCATAAACCAAAGCAGGCTACCTCACCTCAATCGGTCCAACACCTCTGCCCGGTGCTCTCTGTCCTTGGCCCATGCCGTTACCACCCCTAACTTGACCACGGCCCCTAGGTGGCTGCTAAACTACCCTCGGCGGCTTTACAGTCTCTGTAATCGGAGCTTACATCTGATTAGTTCTTAACGGACAATCCTGAACACGGTGCTCAATCGACCTGCATCTCAAGCATGCCCTAGTAGTCCTCCAGTACTCGTTCGGATGACGTCTGCCACAGTGCCCACACAGCGCCACCCCAGTAGGTGGAATAGGGGCCCCAACTTTGGCGGGCCCATCTGGTCTGGCCTTTTTTTTAGGCCTCGTCGCAGAACTCGATGGCTCCAATTTTATCTTATTCTTTCCTTTCTCTCGGTTTTGGCGCTCAACGCGTTTAACCTCATCGGCGATCTTCTCCTTCTCAACTAGAACAGAGTAATCACGCTTTCTCTGCGGAGCTATCAGAACTCGCAAACTGTCCCTAAGACCATCCTCAAACCAGACATAGCGCTCATACTCAGTCGCCACCATGCCTCGCGCATAACATCTCAACCTCAAGAACTCGGCCTCATACTCAGCCACTAAACGGTCTCCTTAGGTGAGATTAAGGAACTCACGCCTTCTGGCATTAATGTAACTAGCCCCCACATACTTACCTTGGAACGAAGACTTAAAATAATCCTAGGTCAATCGGCCGGGTTGAGTGCCCTATTTAACCATGAGCTACCATTGGTATGCCTCATCACGTAACAGAGAAACAACCTCCTTAAGCTTCTGTACAACAGTAAAATCTAGGTCATCCATAATTCTTTTCATGGCCTCCATCCAATACTCGGCCACGTTAGGGGCGACTCTAGTGACACCCCTGAATAGCTTAGCCCCATTGGACCGGAGTCGTTCCGTAATCGACCCACGACCCTCAGATCCAATGTTAGGCCCAACGACCCTCTCCAAAATTTGTAGCATGGCTTAGGACAGTGCATTGTCCCCAGTCGCACGATTCTGAAATCCAGTCCCAGACCCAGTCTCTGTAAGAGGGGATACCGGCGTCTCGCTAGTGTCCAGATTAAGAATCGTATCAGATGCGAAAGACTCAGCTCGAGCCCCTCTACGACCTCTACATTGGCCTCTAGTACCCCGTCCAAGAGTAAAACGTGTGCTCATCGTAATTTCAGATTAATCTGTATTAACAGTTTTATGCAAATCAGTTTACAGTTTCGATATTTATTAACAAATATTTTATGTAGCAAAGTTATCAGAGTATTCAGAATCTGTTATCGCAAGTCGCAGTTTACTACGATTTTCAGTTTACACTACCTAGAATGTTTCAATAGAGTTTACTACCTACAGTAGTTTCATAGCATGCTAACAGTATTTTCAGACAGATCAAACTGAATTTCATATGTTCTAAGCATGCTTTCAAACAATTCTAAATTGAGTTTCAGAAACTCACAGGATAGATGCTGGAGACTCGGTGTACCACTTATTTATAAAAAATATTTCAAATCGTCAGTAAGAGGGGACACCGGCATCTCGCTAGTGTCCAGATTAACAATCGTATCAGATGCGAAAGACTCAGCTGGAGCCCCTCTACGGCCTCTACATCGGCCTCTAGTACCCCGTCCAAGAGTACCATGTGTGCTCATTGTAATTTTAGATTTATCTGTATTAATAGTTTTATGCAAATCAGTTTACAGATTCGATCTTTATTAGCAAATATTTTATGCAGTAAAGTTATCAGAGTATTCAGAATCTATTATCGCAAGTCGCAGTTTACTACGGTTTTCAGTTTACACTACCTAGAGTGTTTCAATAGAGTTTACTACCTACAGTAGTTTCATAGCATACTAACAATATTTTCAGACAGATCAAACAGAATTTCAGTATGTTCTAAAAATGCTTTCAAACAATTCTAAATAGAGTTTCAGAAACTCACAAGATTGATGCAGGAGAATCGGTGTACCACTTATTTATAAAAAATATTTCAAATTGTTTTACAAATCATTTCTCAATAACCATTCTTTTTACAACCCAAATCCACAGCCGAGTTTTACAACCTGGCTCTGATACCACTAAATGTAACACTCTAAACCTGACCTAGATGTTATGGCCGAATCTGGCGGTATCACATGAAAGTGTTTTTGAAATATGCATCGATACATTAAAATCATTCCAGTTATCACTAATTTGCTTTAAAACATATCTCTTTTACGCGAAAGCTTTAGAAAACCTTCTATCTTAGGAAAACCATTTGCTTTAGTGAAAACCAAATCTTAATCGTACTTATCAGTAATTAAAATCGTCAACAGTTTAAAAGCCAAAGAAAATGTCCCAAAGTTCAAAAATTACATCAAAAACCCAAATAAATAAGTAATCTAAAACCAAAAATAAAAACCAAAGGAAATAGTCTAAAATTTATTATGTGTGGCCACCGTTGAGTCCTCCGCTACACCGATCCGCTAATGCTGAGGATTACCTACACAGATTAAACAGAAAAAGGGTGAGTTTTCGCAACTCAGCATGTAATCCCCTTAGAGAAAATATGCACACAGACATACATCAGATCATAATCAGAATCTGTCTGGGCTGAAGCCCTTTAGAGAAATCAGTGTAGGCCTTGGCCCACTCAGATGCAGAATCAAACATACATATTAGGGCCTTGGCCCATCTCAGATACAATATGCAGAACAGAATAGATTAAACAGAGTCTTACACACCAACTTCGTCCAACCCAACACACCATGTGGGGATAAAATCAACCCACCCATCCCTACACACCATGCTGTACCGAATGTGACACATAATCAGATAATTGCAGCTATGCTGCCAGATATCAAGCTTAGGAGCCTTTCAGAATACTTCCTCCATATACATTAACCCAACCCTAATGCAATGCAGCATACAATACATGACATGCAAATACGCAATTAACGAATCATACATACAAATTGGTGTGCATGCTAAGGCACGTATATAACATAATCAAATCACGAAATCAGGGGTCAAGTAACTCTCACTAACCCTACAGTAGGTCCCAGTTGACTTGGGTGACCCGAGCAACCATTCAGAGTATTTCATAAAATTGGGCTCACACGCCCATATGGCCTACCCGTGTGGGCCTACACGGCCCAAATTGGCCTTGGCCGTATGGATTACACGACCTGGCCCAGAATTCCACATGCTTGTGTGGGCCCACATGGCCCAATTGACTAAGCCCGTGTCTCACACACGGCCTCGCCAGCCATCACACGGCCTTGTCCGTCACATCCGTGTCGTACGCACACAGCTTGGTTCGTTGATCACACGGCCTGGTTCATCGATGACACGATCGTGTATCGCCACATGGCCTCCACACAGGCAATCCACACGCCCGTGTGGCGTCGATAGTTTACTTTTCAACTTTCGCTAAATCTCATTTTCTATGCAATCAGAATACACACCTACTATTGAATCGAAGCTAGAACCACCCCTAACACTCCAGAACCAAAAATCGACAATCCCAAGTCCAAATTAGTCACTTAAAACAAGTTAATTTGACCAAAATCCTTAACGCATAAATTGAAATAGTACGTCTATCGACGTATCGAAATCTTACCGAGTCGAACACGGCGACTAACAGTCACCAACCACAGATAACTTTATTAAAGTCTTTGCGCAGCCCCTAATCAAGAGTAAAACGAGCCTTGATTAACAACCTACTCATCTAATGATAGAACCATAGGGGAAGAGTCACTTACAGAACAAGGGAACACCACCGTAGCAAAACAAAGATAGCTTGACGAAAACCATAAAAAGAAGCGAGGATAAAACGAAGAGAAACGATAAATCGCAATAGGAATGGGGAGAATTTCGACAGAGAATAGAGAGGGAAAAAGAATGTTTGAAAACCTTGCTTGCGCAGAGATTCGAACTCCAGACCTCCAATATACCAACACACATCTTAACCCCCAAACCAGCAAGCCCATTCTAATTAGCTTTTACAAATTAATACTTATAAGCCTATTATCCACAGATAAAGATTTATTCAAATAAAAACCAAAATTTTACCCAGTCTAAGGCTTAAGCTTAGGACCTCTCACACACACCCAGAACACATAACCACTAAAGCAGACAGATATTTGTGTCAAACAATTACGGAAACATATTTATAAACTGTAGGGCGTTACAGTATTCACGAGGTTCATACGGGCCACATTATATATCCAAATCATTTAACTTCATTTTCATTATACCATTTCAAACACACATCCATGTATTTCTCATTTTTCAACATAATCATCAATTTAATCAACATTGCAATTTAGTCCAAAATCACTAATCGTCATTTATCATTTAATTTAAACTATACCTAACATGAATAATAGTTAACATGTTACCGAAAGCAATAATTAACAAGTTTAAACAATACACAAACTTACCTAAACAAAAATAGTTACGAACATGATGCCGACAATTATTTTGCTAACTTCGCTTTCCCACAATTTATTTTTGGTTCATTTGTTTCTTGATCTATATAATAATTTTAACTCAATTAACCATTTAAAAATAGCTTGAATAGTTCAATTTATGTATATAAATCTTCTTGTTAACCTTTTACAATCTTACCTTGAAAATTCACATTTTATACAATTTTTTCCCTATCTCAAAAATTGTAAAAATTCCACAATTAACCTAAGAATCCCTAGGCGAAATTCATTATAGTCCCTATACATCCCCCCAAAAGCCGCATAATTATAAATAAACCATGCAAATTTCAATATTAAAACTATTTAGTCCCTATACATCCCCCCAAAAGCCGCATAATTATAAATAAACCATACAAATTTCAATATTAAAGCTATTTAGTCCCTAACTTCAAAACTAATGAAAATCACTTAACAAATCATTTCTATTTTACTATTAAGCTTATGAATCTATCAACTAAGTTCAAAAACACATATAAATCATTCATATTAAGTCCCTAAAATTTTAACAATTTTATAAATTAACCCTTGGGTTAGCTAGATTAAGCTAAAACGATCTCAAAAACAAAAAAAAAATAACTAAAAACAGAAATCAAATACATACCATGCATGAGAAACCAAGCTTGGTCGAAAGCTCCCTAAACTATCAATGGTGATTTCGGTTTTGACAAAAAACAACTGAAGAAGATGGTGCCAAACTAGTCTTTAGTTTTCTTTTAATTTTATTTAATTACTAAATTACAAATTTACCCTTTTAAAATTCATCTAATTTCATGTTATAAAATATCACTACTAGCTACTATAATAGAAATAGGTGGATTTACCACATAAGGCCTCTATTTCATGTTTTTATAACAATTTAATGCAAATAAACTATAGTGATTAACTTTTACATATTTTACGATTTAATCCTTTTTACTTAATTAACTATCTAAACATTAAAATTTCCTAACCAAATTTTAATATGACACTATAATAAATCTATAAACATTAAATAAATAATAAAATACTAACTCACTAGTCAAAATTATGGTCCCGAAACCACTATTTCCTACACCACTAAAAATGGACCATTACACACGCCATCATTTCGATTAACAATTCCAAACCTCTTAAAAGAGACTATTATAAGAATATATCAGTTCAATTTCATTTTTCAAATTCTTTTAAAGTTTTACGTTTTATTCGATTTAGTCCCTAAAACTGAAATTGGCATAACTTTTAAATTTTAGCTTTAATTTTGAAACTGATCTCAATTTCATCCTTCTACAACCCTTTATCATCTATAATTATAAAAATTTCACACCAAATTCAAAATTATTACATTTTTGTCCTTAAGTTCAAAACTAACAATTTTCACTTTACAAACTAGCCCCTTTTCAAATATAAGCTTAAAATATAACAATTTAGTACCAAAACGCTTCAAGATTCAACACTGGCAATTTTGTAAACTTTAACAATTTTACAAATTGATACTCAGGTTAGCTAAATCAAACACCTAGGACCTTGAAAACATAAAAATTACAAGATGAAAAACTTTAATATACTTTAATGAAAAGATGAAAAAGATGATGGATGTTAACATATTTTATTTTATTTTTCGCTTATATACTTTAATTAAAATTAATTAATCATAATTTATTAACTAAAGCTTAATTAATTAATCACTAATCCTAGTTAACAAAGCTAGTGAAGTACATTGGTCATCCACCACTATTTGGCCATTTCACAATGGTCTAATTGCTCATTTGGTCCTCCAATTAATTAAAAATCCCTAGTGATTAACTTTTCCACATTTTACAATTTAGTTCTTATATCTTAATTAGTCATTAATTCGAAAAAATTACTTATCAAAAATTCAATTCACATATATAGTACGATAACAAGGTCCCGATACCTCATTTTCTAATACCACTGACTTTAGGGTTATTACACTTGTACCATAATTAACTATTCAATTAATAAATTCATAAACTAAAATTCGATATAATACCATAATTAACTCGTAAATATTAATTAATAATATTTATAAACTCGATCATCGGAGAACGAGGTTTTGAAACCATATTTTTTTGTACCATTGAAAATTGAGCTATTATAGATCTGCCCTAGATGAAGCTTTTAGAATGAAATCATATAAAGAGGAGTCAAATAATTGCTTGTGAGTTCCCCATTAAGCATTCAACATGAACACTACTAGAATTTAAGGCAACAGTGACAGACAAAATCTGTCACTGTTTGCACTTTGTGACAGGTTTAGTTACATAATTTTTCTATCATCGATTCCCTCACTAATAAGGTTTATCACAAATAAAACAAATCCCATCACTAAATTTGTGATGGAATTTCTGTTACAGTTTGTTTATATTTTCCGCCATTGAATTTTTTTAAATCTGGCAGTTGCCCATCACCATATTTCGTCACTACTGCTTTTTTCTCTCATTAATTTCATCAATAAATACTATTAGAATTTTAAATTTTATTACAAAATATCTATAACAATTTTTGGTCTCCTATAATTTGTTACTTTTTCATCACAAAATTCTGTCACATTTTAAAATTTGTCATTGTTATTCAGTCTTGATTTTTATCTCATCTACTTTAAAGTACTACAACATTTCTCAATGAATAATCAAAGTTTAAAAAAAAACTAAAATACACACTAATAGAAATTTTTAAATAAGATATAGTACATTATAACATGTTCAAATAAGTTTGCATAGTTCCAACTTCATAGTTTCCATCTCTTGCGATTCAAATAAAAAGTATTATTATAGATATATGTTAATCAAGAAAAGAATATATTAACATGTTCTAAACTCACATAACCCCCAACAAAGTTCTTATAATTTACTGAGAATAACATAGCTTACACACACGTATAACATCTCTTGGAAGCATTGGATTTAGTTATTTAAACTCAAGATATGATATTTGTAGAAGCTCAATTTTGTCCAGCCCAACTGAAATAAACAAAACAACAAAAACAAAAATAATAACAAAGTCTATTAACAGTCCAAATTATAAGACCAGGACCGAAATTGCTAACCTAAACCTTAAAGCCCAAATGCACTTGCCCAATAGCCCAAAACCTAAACAATAAAAGAAAAACTTAGAACCCTAAAAGCTTCGGCGTCGCTCCTTACCACATCAACAGGTACGTCGCCCGAGGTTTGTCCCATTGCCATCGTTTCACCAAAATGGAAAAGGCACGACTCCCCATCGTCCTTGACCACCACCGCCACCTGCAAAAATGAAAAAAAAATAGAAACAAAAGTAGAAAAGCAAGGAAAAAAAAATAAAATATTGTAATCGATTCGACTATAAAAGCCTAAAAAACACATTGTTATTTTTTACTCTAGAAATCGAAAAGAAATAAAACAAAAAAACAACAAGTCCAAAAAAGGATAGCGCATCTCTTATTTGTTTTAAAATTTTAAAAAAAGAAAACATAAAAAAGAGAAAGAACAATAAAGGTTTTTACCTATTTTTGCAGTCACCATAGTCGTGGTGGCCCTCGCCAATCTAAAAGGTCTTCAAATCCAGTGGGATTTGATGAGGGCCTCGTTGGAAAATGTTAAAACCGAAGAGTTTCATTGTCTTTTTTTTCAAAACAGAAGGTTTCATCATTTTTTCTTTTGAAGGTCTGCTTTTTTTAGGGGTTTTGATCTCAGATTCGGGTTCTACATGTTAAAAGGGGATTTTTTTGGGTACTCCGGCCACCGGAGGTGGCAGTCTTTATCTCTGATGACCAATGGCTATAGCGAAGACACACCGTCCCATGGCCGGACATAAGGATGGCTTGAGAGCAAAAAGAATGAAAGAAAGGTTTTCTTTTCAAACAGGTTGCAAATGAGTTTTGTTTAAAATACTTTTTTACTTATATAGCCCACTTGAAACGATGTCATTTTGTGCTTAGTTTCATATGTCCAAAACGACATCGTTTTAAGGATTGACCCAATGACTCGATCTTAATCCATCTAGAATTCACATGTTTTCAAGGGGAGGGTCTAATTGTCATTTTGGTCCTTTTGCTTTTCTGCCCCTTTTTAATTTTGTCCGATTTCCTTTTTATTTTATTTTATTTTAAACTCTTTTATTTTATTCTTGTGCAATTTATTCCGTTGACCCACTGTTGACCCATTGAGGGAAGGACACGTGTAATATGGGTGGGATAATACCGCTTTCAGTCCCTGTTCATTTTCGCATATTATAATTTAGTCCTTTATTTTTTTTTGTTTTTCTACAATTTGGATTTTAATTTTTTAATTTTAATTTAATCCTTCACCTTTCTTAAATTCAGACCTTTTATTTACCATTATTTAATTTTTAGCATGTTAATTTCGTTATTTATATTTTTGCCCTTTAAGTTATATATAATTTACATTTTTGTTCTCAAATTTTTTGATTATTTTATTTTGGTCCTTTATTTTTAATTATTGATACTATTAAGTGATTATTGTTGTTAATTATTGTTTTTTTGTTAAAATTTGCTCAAATATCAACATTTTATGAATGTTATTAGACTAGTATCATACTTTTTTATATTATTTCATTATTATTACTATCATTATTATCATATAGTGTTATTAATTGAATATGTTATTATTTATTATTATTGTATTCATTATAGTATTGTCATTTCATTTCATTATTTATGTGGGTATTTTGTTAATATCATATTTTCGCCATCATTGTGCATTGTAAATATTGCTACATACATTCATCTGTTTTTAGACAAAAACACATAAGAAATAATTAAAACTGAGGAAATGTTCATTATTTTTGGGATTCGAGGAGTCGTGCTCCTAACTTACGGAGTATGGTCTCTTCCTAGAACCGAAATAACCAAATATCCTATTTTAAAATGAAAGCACATAGGATTTAGGTAATAATCAAATGACGATTATTCTTGTTTTCGGGGATTCGAGACATCATGCTCTAACTTACGGGGCATGATCTTTCCTTCTCGATTAACTCGAAATAAGACCTTCTCTATAAAATCTAATTTAGTTAGCGATATTTTAATCAAGTCATCAAGGAGGGGATTGTATTTTAAAGTTCCCTTGAATTCTCAACTCTCAACACTAAGACATCAAGTAATCAACTAAGTACCAGTTTTGGGCGTTATGAGGGTGCTAACACGACCTCGTACGTAACAGACTCCTGAACCCATTTCTTGGATTTTCTAGACCGAAAATAATCATTTTAGTAAATCTAACATTTTATTAAAATGACCAAGTTGAGGTGATCCGATCACACTTAATTATAAAGATTGGTGACGACTCCATTTTCATTTTTTAAAATAAAATGTCAATTTTCAAAAATGTTTTGACAGCTTGGCAACTCCACTAGGGACGAATAAGAGAGTCGAGCCACGAGTTGATTACTTTTTATTCTTTTTATCGAAAATTGATAATTCAATTTAAATTGATGATCCTTTCTTAGCATTTCATCCTTCATGTTTTATTTTGGTGATAAATAATATCTTTGTTATCTCAGGTTACATAGCGATCTAATACATCTGATTTATTAGTTCAAGAGTTTTTCTTTGTATGTTTTCACATATATTGTATGGCATAATCGTTCCATTTTACCCTTCTTAAGTGGGAGTGAAAAACTATTCCTTTGTGAGGTCTTCACCTCTGTATAAGATAGTGGATCGCTTTCGGGATACATCCGTACCTATGGTTTCGTGAGCTCTTCACCTTCGTATAGACATAGGAAAATGTATTCCCCTGAAATGAACTCAATCTGTATGAGCCTATAATGGGTGAGGATTGAGGAATCTGCTAGTTTAGATACCCTTACTTTAGAACCAAACCGCATGTAATGAGCCTTAGGAGCCTACCCTAGGTAGAACTATATCAAACCTTTAACAGACACTCGAATAGATTACAAAGAAAAAATGTTCTATTTATTATTTTTTGCTTTGTATTCTAGATTTATATAAAATGTACTGACTTGTTTCGCTTTGTTTTGTTTTGGTTGTGGTTGCATTGCATTTTCATCTTAAAAAGGTGTTGATTCATGTTTAGTTGCTAAATAGAGAATTTGTCATGGAAAAAGGGGTTTTCTTGATAAAGTGGAGGACAATGCGGCTGTGCAAACATGGCTCAGGAAAACACAACAAAAGAAAGGTAATAGCTTATCGAAGGGAGATATGTCAGAATTATAAGATTTCACCCGAATTAGTGTGACCCAGAATAATCTACAAGAGCTGAAAGAAATATGTGATCAATGGGATGATGAAATCAAGCAACTATTCCGCCATGAATATGGTGATCTGCCTTACCTACTCAATTTCAAAATGGATAAATACCTATTCTAAGCTCTCACATAGTATTGGAATCTCGCTTACAACTGCTTCACTTTCGGGAAAGTAGACCTAGCACCCACTGTAGAAGAATACACCATTTTACTCCGTTGCTTGAAGATCTAGATCGACAAAGCCTATTCTAGAGTTGTCAACATCTTAGCTTTCTTAAAGAGACTAATGAATATAACTTGGATGAGCGAGCAATGCGTCGCATCCCAAATTAAACAAAAAAAGGGGATAGTAAATGCATCACTTGGAAAAGTCTGCGAGATATAATCTTGGTACACCCAGACATAATGAAAAGGTCGACGGCTTCGCCTTGAGTATTTATGGGTTAATCATCTTCCCCAAAGCATTAGGACATATAGAGGATATAGTTTCGGATCTGTTTGACTGACTCGACAAAAGGGTCACCCCATCCCAGCAATCTTGGTTGAAACTTCCAGATCTTTGAGTGCATGTCGAAGAGCGGGTGAAGGAAGATTTATTGGATGTGTACAGCTTTTGCTAGTCTAGTTTCATAGCCACTTTTAGAAGGTAGAAAAAGTCTATTATCGAGTGTTCTCTAAAGACTACTCTCTGTTGAAAGAATTTATGGCTATCCAAAGACAAGATAATATTTCTAAAGAAAAATGGATGGCAATTCTCCAGAGTCTCCAAAACGAAGATGTTGAATGGCAGACCACTTGGATGATTCCCGATGAAATTCTATATCGAATTGGAGACTTTGACTGGGTTCCTCTACTCGGGATATGAAGAACTATTAGATATGCCCCTCTACTTGTATTAAGACAGTATAGGTCAAGGCAGTTTATTTCAGCAACGAAAGGGTTGGTCAATGTGTGTTTGCATACAAAGGTAACAATAAAAAAAGAAGGTTCGTGAAATCTCAAACCCATGGAACCAAATTCACAAAATGAAGAGATTTTCCACAAATACTATGATGACCCTAGAATACGATTGGTGGTGGGGTAAAAGAACCAATGACAATATCCTTTTGTCAAGTCAAGAAAGCACCCGGCCGATAGAGGAACACTTGCAAGTGATATTGTTTGAATTAGAAATAGTAAAACAAGACTTCAAAAAGAAGAGTTCAGAGCTAGGGAAAAGGATAGAAAAGTTGGAAGAGGAAAAGGTTCATCTGGGACTAGACGTCAACATCCAAAAGTTAGAAGCTGAAAAAATGATAAAAGGAAAAACTAATGCTAAAGAAGATTTGGACAGTCTAAAAATAGATTATAAGAAGCTTCACTTGTCGATAAGGACTACCAGATTGGGAAAAACGTCAGGAAAATGGTGACAAGAAATCTAAGAAGAAGAGATTAGAGCTGATCAGTGGGAAAGGAAATTCCAATATGCTCGAGTTCAAGAGGATGTCTAAAAAGGGAATTGATAGAAAACAAAGATAAAAAGGTTGGATTGAGAGCCAAGGTAGAGGAGTTGGAAAAGTCTCTACATCAACATCGTAGTCTTAACTCTGTGACTGAGTTAAAAGCAAGCCTAACTAAGATTGAGGAGTTGAAGAGAAAGATTGAAGAGCTTGATGTTACACTGTAAAATTGTGAACTTCGAGTTGAGCTTCTTGAAACGAACAATGAACATTGGAAAGAGCAACTCTAATGCTCTTAGAGCCAAATCAGGTATAGAGATCACATCATGAGCGAAGCTTTGACTCAAGTACCGGAAGTAGTCGACCATTTGCAAATTTTAGCGGTTCAAGCTGACATGCTAAGTTTGAGATACGAATCAGGATCAGATCGGGGCCAAGAATTAGCTTGGCTTCTTAGGAAAGTTAAGGCTTTGAGTATTAGGGCAAGACCATATATGTGAAATGTATCCATTTTATGTAAAGAAACTTGTTTTCTAGTAAAGTTGTTCTAATAGAGTTGAACCAAAATCAAAGCCTTTTTTTTGCATCAATTTTTCGTTCATTAGCATTACATTTCATTACATGCATTAAATTTCATAAAAAGACCCTAATTAATCAAAATTATGATAGTTACCCTAGAAACTACCAAGAATCTATCAATTGAATATCGCTACGGTACCCGTGGTAAAACCAAAGCCATATATCAAGGGTTAGAGAGACTGGAACATGTAAGACCAGCTGCAAGATAGTTGTAGGAGCAATAAGCTAAGGTGCAACAAGACATGAATGACCAAATAGAGGAGTCCCAAAGAAGCATAATAAACTAGTTGAGAGCAAGAGTAGAACTTCTAAAATAGTAAAACTATCAAAATAGTTGGAAGATCATTGCAAGTGGTTAGAGGAAAATTTCAAAGCTGTGGAGAGCACTGACTACCTTTGTGGAGTTGATGCTAAGGAATTGAGTTTAGTCTCGGATCTAATGCTCCACTAAAATTTAAAAGTCCAGAATTTGAGAAATACAATGGGAGTAGTTGCCCTGAAGCCCATATCACAATGTTTGACCGAAGAATGACAGGGCATGTCAATAATAACCAATTGTTAATCCATTTTTTCCAGGATAGTTTCATTAGGTCGACTGCAAAATGGTACAATCAATTGAGCCGTGCCAAGATAAATTCATGGAAAGACTTGAAACAGACTTTCATGAAGCAATACAACCATGTGACTGATAATGAGACTTGATAGAATTACTCTGTAAAACATGCAGAAGAAGCAAAATGAAAGCTTTAGACAATATGCTCAAAGGTAGAGGGATGTGGTAACACAAGTTCAGCCACCTCTTATAGAAAAGGAAACGACAATGCTTTTTGTCAACACCTTGAAAGCCCCGTTCATCAACCATATGGTAGATAATGCTACCAGGAGCTTTTCAAATATAGTTATGTCCAGATAAATGATTGAGAATGCAATAAGAAGTGGAAAATAGATACGGGGGAAACTACTAAAAGGTCTGCCCTGAGAAAGAAAGAGAACGAAGTAAATACTGCGAGTGTGTACAATAAGGGTTATTCAAAACCAGTTACAGTGCTGCAACCTAGGAGCATGACGACCAACCATCAATGCCCTTCGAGGTAACAACTCAATTCAAGACCAAACACAAAAAACTCCAATTCACGCCTATCCCGATGACATATGGAGAATTATATCAAAATCTATTTAACGCGTATTAGTATCATTGTTTTACTTAAAACCCATGCAACCTCCATTCCTAAAGTGGTATGATGCGAATGCTCAGTGCGAATACCACGCAAGGATAACGGGACACTCGATCGAGAACTACACCGCATTTAAGAAGTTGATCAAGAGGTTTATCAGGATGGGAATTGTAAGGTTCGATAATCCTTTAGGGCTTAATGTGGCTGGAAATTCATTACCCAGTCATCTTAAACAATGGGTAAACGTGATAATCGAGAGTGGGAGTAAGAGACCAAAACCGATGTTGTGGAGGTGAAATCCATTCTAAAATGGGATTGGAAAAAAATGATAGACGTGGGATTGATCATTCAAGATTTAGAGGAGGTATCCAAAGGAATAAGGAGCTACTGTGAGTTCCACACTACAGAAGATCATGAGATCTAAGAGTGTACCATATCCAGGGCTCTAGTGCAAAGTCTAATGGATAACAAAGAATTGAAATTCTTTGAAGATATCAATGGGTAGAATGAAGAAGATGTTTATGCCTCTAAAGAGGGATCATCGGAGAAAATTTACATGGTCAACCATCCGGTGGTGATTATTTCCCGGTTGAGAGGCAATGAAGTGGGAGCACAAGCTACACCAAGAACAATAATTCAAAAACTATGGCTTTTTCTTATAAGGATAACAAAAGGGTTCTATAGAGTTATAATTGCCACGTGATGATCCCAAGACGAGAGAACTCAATTGACACTTTAGAAGGGGTCTAGGATATCAATTTCTTCACATGCAGTGGAAAATACTATGATCCTGCAAATGTAGGAACCGAGCCCCTTAAGGAAAAAACTATGGTAATTGAGCATAAGAAAGTGAAAGCCGCTAGACCTGAGGCGCCAATCAATGAACGAGTGACCGAGAATGAGGCTAAAGAGTTCTTAAAAATTTTAAAACATAGCGAGTACAATGTAGTAGAGCACCTTCACAAACAACCGGCTTGCATTTCAATGTTAGCATTGCTTCTGAGCTCAAAGACACACCGCAACGCATTAATGAATGTGTTAAATGAGACTTATGTCGTTGATAACATCTCTGTGAACAAGATAGATCGTTTGGTCAAAAATTTGAGTGCCGAAAATTTTATCTTCTTCAATGATGATGAAATACCTCTAGGGGGCATGGGATCCACAAAGGCTCTGCACATCACTACTTGTTGTAAATGATATACACTGCCAGGAGCATTAATTGGGAACGGGTTTGCACTGAATGTATTACCTCTGTACACACTGAATAGGCTACCGGTCGATAGCTCTCATATGAAGGTTTGCCATAACATAGTGAGGATATTTGATGGTATGAAAAGAAAAGTGATGTGGAAGACTGAAATACCACTTTTAATCTGTTTGAACACATATGAGGTGGACTTTCTGATGATGGACATCAAGCCCATCTATAACTACTTATTTGGAAGGCCTTGGATTCATTCAGCTGGGGCAGTGCCATCATCACTGCATCAAAAGTTGAATTTGGTAACAGAGGGTCGACTGGTCATGATAAATGTCGAAGAGGACATCATTACATCTGTAACTAGTGACGCACTATACATAGGAGTAGATGAAGATGCAATAGAATGTTCCTTTCGATCACTGGAATTCATCAGTCCAACTTTCATTACTGAAGGAAGCAAGATTCCAGTGCCAAAAGTATCCAAAACCCCGAGGATGGGCCTGCAATTGATGGTCGGGAAATGAGCCTTACCCTGAAGAGGCTCAGTAAATATCTCTAAGGAAGGGTTAATGTGCCAATACTGATGGAAAAACTAGATCATTTTAGCTTAGGGTACAAGTCTGATGCAAGACAAAAGAAGAAGGAACTGGAAAAAAAGCAAGAGAGAAGAAGAGCACGACAAAGTAGGGGTGTAACAACCCGATTTTGGGCCTAGTCGGAACAGTTTTTTTGAGACCACGAATCTGATGTAGAAAAACTTATTTTTATTACATTTTCATGGTATATAATTTTATGGAATGATTTTTTGAAAATTTCGTTCGAAAATTTTGACGTTTGAGCACTCAATTTAGCAAAAAGGACTAAATTGTAAAAAGTGCAAAAGTTGAGTTCAACATGCTAGAGGTGTCTAATTGTTATGAAATTTTAAATTGAAAGTCCTTAGATGGTAATTAGACCATTTTTTAAGTTAGTGGACAAAAATGGACATGAGATAAGAGAAGTTTCATGATTTATAAAAAGGGCATTTTGGTAATTTGTCAATTAAAGACAAAATAAGTAAAATAAAAGCAAAATTTTGTCCATCTTCTTCTTGCTTGGCTGAAACTTGAAGGGAGAAGACATATATAGGGTTTTTTCACTTTTCAAGCTCGATTGTAAGTCCGTTTTTGTCCCATTTTTAATGCTCTTTACATTTTTGAAGTCGTTATCACTCGATCTACCTATTTCTACCACTATTTTGACAAATGATTAAGGTCTAGGGTTTTAAACATGTTATAAATGTGTGTATTTTGATGTTTAATGATAGATTATGCAAGTTTTACGTTTGATAAATGACTTTTGCTAAGTGATTTTCGATGAAAATGCCTAAAAGGACCTATTTGTAAAAGTTATAAAATAAGTAGTAAAAGTGTGATTGAATGAGAAATGCAGGCTGGTATGAGTACAATAAATATTTGGCTAGGCTTGGGTAATGAATAAATTTGATAAAAATCATTTTACAAGCCTAGGGACTAAATTGTAAAAATGTTAAAGTTTAGGGGCAAAAATGTAATTTTTTCCATAGTGTAATTTTTGGACTGAATTGAACAATGTGAATATTAAATGAGTTAAATTTGTTATTATAGATCAAGAGAAACAAGGTTCGGACCTAGACCAGGGGAAAAATAAAGTGTTTGACCATTAGGTCCCATTTCTACTATTTTTGTACCGAGGAAGTTCGTAAGTAAATAATGCATTGTTTTAATTATGTTTTAAATGCTTTATTATTGTATGAATTGTGATTGACCTTTAGACATATTCGACAAAGTTTTGACAAGCGGGAAATCCCGGTTGAATCTTAGGAATAGATAGGATAAAAATGTCACGACATTAAGGTTACTAAGACTACGTGTAAGACCATATTTGGGATATGACATCAATATGAGACTTCATGTAAGACCATATCTAGGATATGTCATCAATATGAGACTTCGTCTAAGACCATAGTTGGGTTATTGGCATCGATACAGGATTACATGTAAGACCATATCTAAGATATGGCATTAGTATGGTACCGTGTGTACGGGATTCCCGAGTACCCTTTAGTATTCCAAGGGGTTCAATGGGTAATTTAACGAGTATGTCAAAGATGAATTATGTGTAAACCCAATTCGAGATGACGCAGGTATGTACGTAAAACTCATACGTAATGAGTTTGTTATATGATAAACCCTCGATAAGGTTACGATTGAGTAAGTTATGAAAATAAGATCTTAATAATATTTATGCCAATTATCATCAAGTTAATTGTATGTTAAATGTTTGGACATGATGCTTATTATTTGCATAGGAACTTACTAAGCTATATAGCTTACTCCCTTTTCTTTTCCCTTGTCTTATAGTGTCACCAAGCTAGCTCGGGGATCAAAAACTACCGGAGATCCACTCACACTATCAACTTATTATTTTGGGTACCAAGGAATTCAACATTTTGAGTTATGGCATGTATAGGGACTTGGTCATTTTGTTATGTGTCATAATTGAATTGGCCTAATGTGTTGGCCTATATTAGTTGGTAATTCATCTTGTAAATGGCCATTTGAAATTGTCTAATATTGGTATAAGTATATATATTTACGATGATGCTTTTCATGAATATGGGAATTTGCATAATTTGAATTGATAAATGTTAGTATGTGAATGAGGTGTTCATGTCTTGGTTATGGCTGATTTGGTTGTATGTATATGCTTGGATTGGTGTTATATGTTGTTGTGTAGGTGTGTGTAACAAAGAGTGACAAAATGGCTTGGTAACTAGCCTTATTTTTGTCCACACGGGTAGACACACAGGCATGTGTTTAGGCCATGTGTGATACACCGCTTGTTCCATGGGTGTGTATTCTCGCCGTGTGTCCCCTTCACCTTAATTGTTGAAAAACAAAATTATCAGAATTGAGCACACAGGCAGAGACAAGGGCGTGTGTCTCAGCCATATGGATGACACGGCCTCAGGCACAGGCATGTGTCTTGGGCGTGTGAAGTTTGCACCTATTTTATGAAAAATCAAAATTATTAAATCAACCACATGGCCTAGCACACGAACGTGTAACTTGGTCGTGTGTTTTCAATTTGTTCTTGGGTGAAAAATAGAGAGTTACATGGGTTAGGGAAGCGGGTGTGAGTGACCACACGGCCTGCCCACACGGGCGTGTTCCAGGCCACACGGGCATGTGACCCCCTGTTTGGTGGAAAAATTTTCTAAGAGTTGTAAAATTTTCTAAAGTTCTCGGTTTAATCCCGAACCACTTTCAATACATATTTTGGGCATCGTTGGTTCATTTTAGGGACGATATGAATGAATGTGAAAAGTTTTAATTTTGGATGGAAATTTTACGTCTCGATTTTGTATGATTTCTTGTGTATAAGTCCAATAACGCCTCGTACCTTGTTCCAACATCGAATACAGGTAAGGGGTGTTACAGGGGGAGAGATCAAGTGGGAACCTATGATCTTTCCCCATATATCTAAAACATTCATGTTAGGAGAAATCATTTATCCTGAACAAAAAATGATAGAAAAAGAGAACTTGTTAATCAAGACCACGAAAGGAATATTGGGAAACTTGAGCATCAATGTCATATCCAAAGAAGGAACTGGGGAAGAAAACCTATTGGGAATTTGTCCTTATATCCTCGAAAGTGTTTTAAACAATTGGACTGTGGAAGAGATCCCTGTAATTTTTGGGACTATTTCAGAGTACTTTTTAAAACACACCTATTGCTCTAAGCCTGAGAGCAATAAGAATCCTTCTGTAAAAAAGGCACATGTCCACTTTTTCTATTTCAATGAAAACAATGTATCTTTGTGTCCCACTTAGCAAATATTCTTTTATTTTTTTTCATTTCATTCATACTCATACCACATAGATAATTATTCTTAAATTTATTTCTTCTTTAGGTCTTCTTTTATTCCTATAACAGGTCCCCGGATATCAATGATACGAACAACGTTGCTGTTGACTCAGAGTCTCCTTTTGAGTAGGATATGTGTCTAGAGAAACCTCAAGACTTTGAAGATGATTGAGATTGTAACTTATGTCCTAATTTGTTAAGGATGGTAAAGCAAGATGAGAAACATATTTTACCTTACAAAGAGTTAGTGGAAATTGTGAGCTTAGGGGGTGAACAAGAAAAGAAAGAGGTGAAAGTTGGAACTTGCATCACTGCAAAGATAAGGCAAAACCTCGTTCAATTACTCCAAGAATTCAAAGACGTCTTTGCATGGTCATATCAAGACATGCCTAGTCTAAGTACTGATATCGTGGTAGACCAGTTTCCCATAAAGAAAGAATGCAAGCTGGTTCAACAAAAACTTCGAAGGATGAGGCTTGACATGCTGCTGAAAATAAAATAAGAGGCTAAGAAACAATTTGATGCTGGTTTCCTACAAATGGTTAAATATTTGGAGTGGGTAGCTAATATAGTCTCCGTCCCTAAGAAAGATGGGAAAGTACGAATGTGTGTAGACTACAAGGATTTAAACAAAGCTAGCCCAAAGGATAATTTCCCATTACCTCACACCAATACCCTAGTAGACAACACAACAGGTCATTCACTGTTCTTCTTTATGGATGGTTTCTCCGGATACAACCAGATAAAGATGCATCCTAAATATATGTAGAAAACCATATTCATAACAATGTGGGGAACATTTTGTTATGAAGTGATGCCATTCAGACTGAAAAATGCAGCAGCGATATATCAAAGAGCCATGGTGACTTTGTTCCATGATATGATGGACAAAGAAATTGAAGTTTATGTTGATGATATGATCACAAAATTCCAAATAGAGAAAGATTATGTGAAAGTCTTGAGGAAACTATTTTTGAGGTTAAAAAAATTCCAGCTAAAGTTGAATCTAGCGAAATGCACTTTCGGGGCCACGTCAAGCAAATTTTTAGGATTTGTGGTCAGTGAGAAAGGAATTAAGATTGACCCAAATGAAGTCAAGGCTATACATGAGTTACCACCGCCGAGTACCTAAAAAGAAGTTTTGGGTTTCTTAGGGAGATTAAATTACATTGCGCAGTTTATTTCACAACTAAGTGAGAAATGTGACCCCATATTCCATCTCCTTATGAAACATTATTCAGGTGTATAGGATGAGGAATTCCAAAAGACCTTCAACAAAATTAAACATTATTTGTCCAATGCCCCAGTGCTAATGCCACCTAGCCTAGATAAACCACTGATACTATAATTTATAGTATTTGGAAATTCTATGGGATGTGTACTAGGCCAACATGATGAGTCAAGGAGGAAAGAAAGAGCAATCTATTACCTTAGCAAGAAGTTCATTGAATGTGAGACAATATATTCATCAATCGAGAAGCTATGTTGAGCCTTAGTTTGGACTACTCGGAAGCTGAGACAGTACATGTTGTACCATACGACTTGACTCATTTTGAAAATGGACCCTCTAAAATACATGATGGACTCGACCGCATTGAATGGAAGAATGACTCAATGGCAAATATTACTCTTTAAATTTGATATGATCTATGTAAACTAGAAGGCAGTAAAGGAGAGTGTAATAGCGGATTTCCTAGTTAGCAAAGCTCTAGAAGATTACAAGCCTTTGAACTTCGATTTCTCAAATGAAAATCTGATGTATGTTACGACCACTGAAGAAGGTGTTCGAAGAGAATATCCCTAGAAATTGAATTTTGATGGCGCCTCAAACGCTATGGGTAACAAAATTAGGGCAGTTTGGTATCCCCAGATGGAGATCACTATTCTTTCACCAATAAACTTGATTTTGATTGCAAAAATAACATGGCAGAATATGAAGTGTGTAACATGGGCATCTGTGTAGCTATATAACACAAGATTAAAGTGCTGGAGGTATATAGAGATTCTGCACTAGTAATTTATCAACTCAAAGGTGAATAAGAGACGAGAGATCCCAAGCTAATTGATTATTGAAAGCTAATCTCAAGTTAATTAAGGAGTTTTATGACATCACCTTCTGCTACCTCCCGCAAGATGAAAATCAGATGGTTGATGCCTTGGCTACCTTAGCCTCCATGGTCAAAGTGAACAAAACAAGAGGATGTAAAACCTATCCAGATGACCATTTATGAGGCCCTAGTCCATTGTTACAATATCGAGGAAGAAGAAAAGGATGATCACCCTTGGTACCATGACATATTGTAATATGTTAAGAACCGTGAATACCCTAAGTAGGCAATTGAGAATGATAAAAGGACGCTGAGAAGGCTGGCCAACGAGTACGTCCTTGATTGGGAGATTTTATATAAAAGAAGAAAGGACCAAGTGTTACTAAGGTGTGTAGATGCTGTTGAGGCCAAGAAAATCTTGGAAGAAGTCCATGAGGGTATTTGCAGAACACATGCTAATGGTTTTACAATGGCCAGGCAAATCATGAGATTCGAATATTATTGATCAACCATAGAAGGGGATTGTATCAATTATGCTAAGAGATGTCATAAATGTCAAATTTATGGAGACAAAATTCATTTGCCTCATTCACCTCTTCATGTTATGATTTCTACATGGCCTTTCTCTATTTGGGGTATGGATGTCATTGGGTCGATCACACCAAAAGCTTTCAGTGGGCATCGATTCATCTTTGTGGTTATTGATTACTTCACCAAATGGGTAGAAGCCGCTTTTTATGCACATGTCACAAATTCGGCAGTTAACAAATTCTTGAAAAAAGAGATCATATATCGGTATAGAATGCCAAAAAGGATTATATCTGAAAATGCTTTAAATTTGAACAATAGCACGATAGAGGAGGTCTATAATCAATTGAAGATCAAACATCACAACTCGTCACCATATCGTCCAAAAATGAATGGTGCAGTGGAGGCAGCCAATAAGAACATTGGAAGATTGTGGGGAAAATGACATAGATTTATAAATATTGGCATGAGAAGTTACCATTTGCCCTCTATGCTTATCGAATGTCTGTTAGAACCTCCACTAGGGTAACACATTTCTTATTGGTTTATGGAATGGAGGCAATCTTGCCCATTGAAGTTGAGATTCATTCTCTTCGAGTTTTATCAGAGTTGAAGTTAGATGAAGCAGAATGGATCCAATCTCAATATGATCAGTTGAACTTGATCAAACATAAAAAAGTTTAAAGTTATCTATCATGGTCAGATGTACCAAAAATGAATGATACAAGCTTATGACAAACATGTTTGCCCTAGAAAGTTCGATGAGGGGGACCTGGTGTTGAAAAAGATCCTTCTGATAAAAAGAAGACTTTAGAGGAAAATGGATGCCGAATTGGGAAGAACCTTATGTGGTAAAGAAAGCCTTTTCTGGAGGAGCATTGATTTTGTCCGAGATGGATGGTAAAAACCTGACCAATCCCATGAATTCAGATTCAATCAAAAAATACTTCACCTAAAAAATTAAAAAGAGGGAGAGACCAAGACAAAAACCCATAAAGGGCACCTTGAGACCGAAGGAGTTTTGAGTTGAAAACACGAAAAGGGCGACTCAAATTTTGATTGAAGAATGAGTGTGTAATAGTCGTTTCCCCTCAAAGGTAACGAGGAAAAACTTTACATCTTGGGGCATCAACAAAGTACTCTAGATCTCCTAAACACATATCAAGCTCATAATGGTCTTTAATAAGTTTGCTTGGAGAAGCTCATATTGCAATATCTGGGGCACCTAATTTCATCTTACTCACTTTGTGTTCTGGCTATAGCACCCCTAACCCGTATCCGTCGTTGGATTAGGGTTTTGAGGTATTATTGGTCATATCACAGTTCATATAGATATTTATTACATTTCACAATTCAAAATTTAATCTAACATATATCAAAACAAATTATATATATACAGAACATATAACAAATCATCTATTTCATTATTTGAAATAGTAACCAATCATTATATGGCTTTAGCATAGGTATAATTTATACATCAAATAAAACAAATTTCAAAATTAAACTTATCAATCATTTATGCGGCATTGATATAATAGTCAATATGAATTTACCTGTTTTGTACATTAATGCAAATTAAAAACATCCATTCGAATGTATGTATATATATATATAAGCATATCCAAATAAAACATTATGGCAAGTATCATTTACGGATTAATATACAACCTAACATATAATAAGCACAACCATATTTCACCAAGTTCAAACACAAATCACCATATCATCATTAACCATCTTTGGACACAAATAACAATTTATTTCATATTATAATTCACAAACTAAGAATTATATCTAAACATTATACTAAATTACATATACATGACCAATTCACTTCACATCTATTCAGCTATCAATTTAATCACATAAGATTATACCACACGTAATGATACCTTAAATAAATATACCATTTCATAATTATTTAACCTTAAATATTATACGTTATGCTAGCTCAATTGACCAACCATTCATTCATAAAACATATTTCCATCTTGCCATAACAAATCATATCAAACTAGCCATTACACAATCAACCATGTGTTCATCAATTTACCTCATTATCAAGTTATGCTCAATTCACGAGAAAAATTATACTCACACATTTTCATTACAAACTGGATATAAAGATTATTGCACATTCGAATATGCATATATATATATATATATATATATATTTATAAATTTTTAAACCAATCATAAATATAAAACATATCATATAATATACATACCAAATTAATCTCCAACCATGTTTAGATTTAACTGAGTATTCTTTATCACCAAATCACATAATAACATCTTAACAAAACATATCAACAAAATTCACATATACGTTTATCCATGCATAAACCATAGCCAAATCAACCTCATATACACATCCAAAATCACCAACCATTTTCAAAGCATATAACACATATAAACATGACTAAAGTTTCATATAATCACTTAACATATTAGCCATTTTCACATGGCTTAATATATATACACAACTTAAAACTTATTAAACATAACCTAGCTTACACATGCCATAAAGTCAAGTTCTAACTTATAATGTACCAAAAACGGTCGATAGTGTGATAGACTTTGCTGACGATCCCCGAGCTCGTAACTTGAATCCAAAATCTATAAAATAGAGGTAAATAAGAATACACACAGTAAGTTATTTAAGCTTAGTAAGTCATAAGAAAATAAACATCTCAATAACATAATCAATTGAAACTATACTATCATATTCACATTAAATCACAAACTTACAGTTTCATGTATATCATATACTTTCACATATAGAATTAGTTAGAACCGAATGTACATACATATATTAATAAAGTACATTTACTCTCGTACACAAATACTCATGAATCAAAATATAATTTAACATACATATTCATAGTATATGGCTGAATATACTACTCAAATACACATATGTTCACATTAATAACTTGTAAATTTTAGCATAACATATCAAATGGCTTCAAATAAGTGATCAACTAACTTATACCTAATCGTTTAGTTTGTTTTACACCTTCGAACACAACTTATCATTTCCCGTTGAACCATTCAGAATTGAATAGGATACTCGAATAATCACATATATCGAACAATGCCAACGTCCCAGACGTGGTCTTACATGCTATCTCATATCGATGCCACTGTCCCAGACAAGGTCTTACACGAATCAAATATGATGCCGATGTCCCAGACATGGTCTTACTCGTAACCACATATTGATTCCAACGTCCAAGATATGGCCTTACTCGAGAACACGTATAGGAAATCCTATGTCATGACATATGTATCCTAGTTATTCCTAAGGTTCGTATAGGACTTTCAGATGTCGTAACTCAATCGAAATGAATTCATAAACATAGCTGCCAAGCTTGTACACATTCGACTAACTCATATATATATTCAAATATTTCATTTCAGCATATATAACTCACATTTAATTAAAATTAACAACGTCTATTTACTTATAAACTTACCTTGGACGATGAAAAACGGAACAGGACGACTAGTCGACAACTTTAGCTTTCCCCCAATCCAAGTCTGATTTCTTTGGTTCTTGATCTAAACATATTCAAATTAAACTCATTCAAACATATTTTCACTCAATTTAGTCCAAAAACACATAAATTGGAAAATTACCATTTTACCCCTAACATTTCATATTTTTTACAATTTAGTCCAAATTGCATAAAACACAAAACATGTAAATTTTGCACACATCATGCTCAGGCAAAATGTTCCTACTATTCATACAAGTCCATACATTTCATTTATTTCACATTTTAGTCCCTCAATTTATTATTTTTTCAATTTAGCTAATTACTCAAAATCATCAAAAATTCTAATACAAAACATATCAATCCAAATCATATCTTTCATATTTCACCAACTAACATCACAAAACTCAAATATTCATCCATGGAATAACTCAAAATATTCACCAAAATTAGAAATTCGAGCACAGGCTTTGTAGATAACATAGCAACGATCTCAAAAACGTAAAAATTATCAAAAACCGAGCTAGAACTTACCTTGAATCAAGCTTGGACAATGGCTAAACCTAAGCTTTATTTATTTCTTTTTCTTTTCTTTAGTTTCAATCATGAGAAAATATGAAGAACATGGCTTTTAATTATGGTATATTATATCATATATATGTTATTTATTATTTTACATATTTAACCTTTAAAAATTAATAACTAAAACACATATTCTAAGGTCACAACCGTCCATCAATATTCCATATGGTCAAATTGCAACATAAACACCTCATATAATAAAGACATCATCAATTTGGCCCTTTTAAAAATAACCATCAAATTTTCACTTTATGCGATTAAGCCCTTTTATTAAATCGGGCACTCAAACGACAAAATTAAATAACGAAAATTTCACACATATAAATTCACATATAATAAAAACAGAAAATAAATTTTAAATATTTTTATGACTTGGATTCGTGGTCTCAAAACCACCATTTTTATTAGGGTCTAAATCGGGCTGTTACACAGGCAGCTTTTGCCACTTTGATTAATCTTTTCATTAAGAGCTTTGCCCTCAATAAATTTCATTCTTATCCATTTTTACGAACTTTATCAAGAATTTTTTGCATTTAAATAATGATTAACAGACTAACAATATTAAAGTAAAAGGGTTTCTGCATATTGCTCTAAAAGATTTCCAAATAGTACAGGGACTTGAAACAGGACCACTAGTTAGAACTAACCAAGTTTGAAGGTTGGAAAGATCTTGGAACGAAAGATTGTGATTACCTCATCAAGTTTCCTGTTAAAGATACCAGACCTAAACAAGAGGACACGGTAACACACTTGTGATAGAACCTTGACAAACAACAAGCAATGTCAACCTAAGCACTAAAAAGGGGATCATTCTCGAAACTGACATTTTGCATTCATACAAATATCATTCGTATACATCTAGTTAGGAGCATTTGATTTATTTCAATCATAACATCCTAATCGTTTGGCATAAAATATAGGCCTATGAAATGGATTATATAGGTCTTGTTCCCCCGAGAGCAGTGTAATAGATTAGTGAAACCTCAAATCCTATACCCCTAAAGTTACAGTGGGTTGGGTTGAAGCTGCAATAGTGAATCTTATCTTCTTGAAGTTACAGTGGAGCAAGATGAAGCTACAAATCATATACCTCTAAAGTTGCAGTGTAGCAAGATAAAGCTACAGGGATCTCTTCCGCAGCCCAATTTTGTCCAGCTCAACAGATATAAACAAAATAACAAAATAAAAAATAATGACAAAGTCCATTAACAGTCCAAATTACAAGCCCAAGACCCAATTTGCTAACCTAAACCATAAAGCCCAAATGCACCAGCCTAATAGCCCAAAACCTAAACAAAAAAAGAAAACCCTAAAATCCTAAAAGCTTCGACGTCACTTCTTTCCACATAAGTAGGTACGTCACCCGAGGTCCGTCCCTTGCCATCGTTTCATTGAAACGGAAAAAGCGTGGATCCCCATCGTCGTTGACCACCACTGCCACCTGCAAGAGGAAAAAAATAGAAACAAAAGTAGAAAAGCAAGGAAAAAAACAATAAAATATTGTAATCGATTTGGCTATAAAAGCCTAGCAAACACATTATAATCTTTTACACCAAAAATCAAAAAGAAATACAACAAAAAAACAACAAGTTAAAAAAAGGTAGCACATCTCTTATTTGTTTTAAAATTTTAAAAAACCCCATACAGTAAAGGTTTTTACGTATTTTTGCGGTCACTACCGTCACGGTGACCCTTCCTGATCTGAAAGGTTTTCGAATCCAGTGGGATTCGACGAGGGCCTCATTGGAAAAGGTTAAAACCAAAGAGTTTCATTGTATTTTTTTTCGAAACTGAAGGTTTCATCCTTTTTTCTTTTAAAGGTCGGCTTTTTTTGGGGGGGTTTGATATTAGATTCGGGTTCTACGCATTGAGGGCTAAAAAAGGAATTTTTTGGGTACTTTGGCCACTAGAGGCGGTAATCTCTGTCGCCGATGACTGGTGGTCGTGGCGAAGACCCATCGGCCCATGGCTGAACCTAAGGATGGCTTGAGAGAGAAAAGAAAGAAAGAAAGGTTTTTTTTTCTTTTTTAAATAAGTTGCAAATGAATTTTGTTTTAAATATTTTTTTACTTATATAGCCCACTTGAAATGGCATCGTTTTGGGCTTAGTTTCAGATGTCCAAAACAATGTCGTTTTAAGGACCGACTCGATGACCCGATCCAAACCCATCCAGGATCCGCGTGTTTTCAAGGAGAAGGTCTAATTACCATTTTGGTCATTCTACTTTTTTGCCCCTTTTAAATTTAATGCAATTTCCTTTTTATTTTATTTTATTTTTACCTCTTTTATTTTATTCTTGTGCAATTTAGTCCCTTGATTCACTGTTGACCCACTGAGGGAAGGACACGTGTAATATGGGTGGGATAATACCCCTTTCAGTCCCTTTTCATTTTCACATATTATAATTTAATCTTTTATTTTTTTATTTTTTGCAATTCAAATTTTAATTTTTTTAATTTTAATTTAGTCCTTCACCTTTCTTAAATTCAAACCCTTTGTTTACCATTATTTAATTCCCAGCACGTTAATTTTGTTATTTATATTTTTGCCCTTTAAGTTATATATAATATACATTTTTGCTCTCGAATTTCCCGATTATATTGTTTTGGTCCTTTATTTTTAATTAATGATACTATTAATACTATTAAGTGATTATTGTTGTTAATTAATATTTTTTGTTAAAATTTGCTCAAATATCAATATTTTATGAATGTAATTAGACTATTATTATACTTTTTTTTATATTATTTCATTATTGTTATTATCATTATTATCATATAGTGTTATTAATTGAATATGTTGTTATTATTACTATTGTTATTATTTCTTATTATTGTATTCATTATAGTATTGTCATTTCATTTCATTATTTATGTAGGTATTTTGTTAATATCATATTTTCGCCATCATCATACATGATAAATATTGCTACATACATTCATCCATTTTTTAGCATATGTTCGCCATCATTGTTCATTGTAAATATTACCACATACATTCATTCATTTTTTGATGAAAACACATAAGAAATAATTAAAATTGAGGCAATGTTCGTTATTTTTTGGATTCGAGTACTTACGAAGTATGGTCTCTTCCTAGAACCGAAATAACGAAATATCTTTATTTAAAATGAATTTAGGTAATAATCAAATGGCAATTATTCTTGTTTTTAGGGATTTGAGAAATCGTGCCCTAACTTACGGGCATGATCTTTCCTTCTCGATTAACTTGAAATAAGGCTTTCTCCATAAAATTTAATTTAATTAGCGATATTTTAATCAAGTCATGCAAGAAGGTGATCGTATTTTAAATTTTCCTTGAATTCTCAACTCTTGACACTAAGACATCAAGTAATTAACACTGCAGGAAATTAGGGCTTTAGCGGTGTTTTTAGTGGCGTTTGGACAAAAACGCCGCAAAAAGTTGAGCAATAGTGGCATTTTTAGACCAAATGCCACTAAAAGCTGAGCAATAGTGGCGTTTTTTGTCCAAACGCCGCAAAAAAGTTGAGCAATAGTGGCGTTTTTGGTTCAAATGCCGCTAAAAGCTGAGCAATAGTGGCGTTTTTTGTCCAAATGCCACAAAAGGTTGAGCAATAGTGGCATTTTTTATCCAAACGCCGGGAATTTGTATTATTTTTTGCGAATTGATTCCATTTTGTTATCCCCGAAATGCCTTGGTCTTTTTCCCAAAATTGGCAAAATTTAACTTAACCAACTACTTTTGAATGCCTCGGATTTTATTTTGAATCTTATAAAATTGAATCCAACTTAAATAAAACTTTACGTCTCAAATTACAAATCCAGCTTGAATTCGAGTTTTTACAATCTCAAGTGAATCATATTCAATTAAATCCTAAACCCTATATTTAGGTGCATAACTACCCCTTTAAAATGAAAAGTTTTCCATTTAAGCCTTTTGAATTTTTTTAAAATTTAAAGGTAAAATTGCACTTTATCCCTCTCAAAATGGAAAAAATTTGATTTAATCGTTTAAAAATTATAAAAAATATATGCTATCAAAATGATGAGATTGCATTTTTACTTACAATTTAATTCTAGCCCCTAAACCCTAAACCTTAAATCCTAACCCATAAACTCTAAACACTAAAACCCTAAACTCTAGACACTAAATCTTTAAACCCTTAAAACCCCAATCCTACTAAATCTTTAAACCCTTAAAACCCCAATCCTAAATCCTAAAACTCTAAACCCTAAAAATAAATTTCATATGGATATATATTGATGTGTATATATATAGATATTAATATAAAAGCTCATGTTTATAATAATTTGTGGAAGCACTTAATATTGATTAAAAAGTCAAAAAGCAAAACACAAACAATAAAAAGAGGAAAAAAAAGTGAAATGGCAAAATGATGCATTTCACAAATGGAATACTAATATATCAATATATTAATTTTCCTTTTCAATTCAACATATATTTCATGTTTATTTTTAGGTTTATGAAAAATATTTTTTCAAAATTCATAATTATCTCTCTTAAATTATGGTTAGCATTCTAATTTAGTTGTTTTCAAACGTTTTATTTAAATCATCAAATAATTAGTGTCTTATTAATCATATTCTTCTGTCATTTTACTTGTTAGCTTAGGCATTAAAATTTGGCTCATATCTAGATTAGGGTATAACGTGAATCAAATTTTAATTAAGTTGAACAATAGTGGCATTTTCAGTCAAAACGCCGCAAAAAGGTGAGCAATAGTGGCATTTTTTGTCCAAACGCCACTAATATGTATTGAAAGATTTTAGAACGGTACCGTTTTATGCTGCGTATTTAGTGGCTTTTTGTCTAAAATGCCACAAAAGGTTATGCATTACCTGCGTTTTCTACAAAAACGTCGCAAATATGTTTTAAGAGTTCACAAAATGTCGCTGTTTTTGGCCTTGTTATTAGTGGCGTTTCGCCTAAAATGCTGCAATAGGTTATGCATTACTGGCGTTTTAACCAAAAATGCCGCAAATATGTGTTAAATGTTTGCAAAACGGCGCCGTTTTAGGCTTTGTTTTTAGTGGTGTTTTGTTTAAAACACCGCAAAAGGTTGACGTTACTGGCATTTTTGAAAAGCATCGTAAATTTTTATTAAGCTCAACTTAAACGTTGTTTTTTAGCCCCGAATTTCCTTTATTTTCAACCAATTCAAATTTCCCCGATTTTTTCCCCAACATCCCTCCTTCTTTTCTCCCAATTTCCCCCAAGTTATTCTTCCCTAAATTTTTTTCCCTAATTTCCCAACTTTCAAAATCCTCAATTTCTTCCCCAATTTCCCAAATCCCTATATTTCTTCCCCAATCCCTACAAATTATCAAAGTCATATAAGTTTTTGTTTTATAATACTTTGTGGCTGGAAACTCTTCGGCTCATCTCTCCGTGGATTCAAAAGGAAATTCTTTACCTCTTCTCTTTGTCGTCGCCGCTAGAGGTATTTTTAAACCATTTGCATGTCAAAATCATCTTCGTTGTCACTGTCAGCTATTGTGTTTTTGTTTGCTCGCTGATTTTCTTCACCATTTCACCTATGGGTAGAACACCTTTTAGTTTTGCAGAATAGTTACTTAATGTTCATGTCTAATTTTAGCAGAATAGTCATCGTAATTGTTACTATTGAGAGCTTAATTTTCTTTACCATTTCACCTATGGGCAGAACACCTATGTCAAAATTTTTTTGAATTGATTAATTAAATTGAAAATTAGTTACAGTCATAGTTTGGAGGAGTCACTATCTCATTCACCAATATATTGTGAATGACTGTTTATCCAATGTTTTTTTTTTTTAAACAAAACTGTTAAATATATATCCTCAATACAAATTCTATGTGTATCTAGCCAATATATTATTTTTTGCAATTATGAAGCCAAAAGTTTTCCTTAGGATCATAATATCCATTTTACAAGAAAAGGTATAGCTAAGCTTTTTTTTTTTTTTTTTTTTGACCAATGTATATGTGTATTCTTATTATAATAATATTTACGTTGGATAATTTAAATGTTAGGACATCTGAATGAAGTAGTGCACCATCAGTGTGATCAGTTAATTACTAGTTGTGGCTCTCCTTAAAAGATACAAAATGGTTTTTATTACCTTTATTAAGTAATTTCTTAAAGAAACTCATTTTCTTTTGTAAAAAAAAAAAAAAAAGGAATTGGTTGTTTTCAAGTATTATAAATATGTATAGAAATCTATTTGACTTTTTGATTTAAATTTATATATAATATATATTTATTATATTATAAATATATATTAAAAGTCAATTAAGTTCATCAATTTGGTTATGAAAATTTATAATCTGATAACCGATTGACTTAACTTTTTTAATACAATACTTATTTCTATCTTAAAACTCTTCCCTACCTTTAAATTAGAGAAAAAATAAATTTAAACACGTTCAAATTAACTACCTATAAAATTAAATTAATCATCGTAACTAACTTTATTAAATCAATTAAAATAAAGACTATAAAAATAAGGTATAAAAAAAAAAAGATAGAGTTAATAGATGCTAGAATTGTAATACTAGACTGATTACATGTCAAATATGACTAACTATAAAAATGGATCATTTAAGACTAAATCTAAGTGAAGGTTTTGTGAGTGGATAAGGAATGGTCTACGTAATACGTTGAATTTTATTACAAAGATAAGTGTGCTTATCTTAAGTCATGGTTTCTTTTTCAATCCTTTTTCTTAAAGTAAATAGAAAACAAAGACCTTTGGTTGAAAAAATAAAGAAAAAACTGGTTAGATTTTTCCAAGGGGCAAGCTAAAACACAACACAGAAAAGAAACAGGTCTTGTTTCATTTTCATTTTACATACAGACAGGTAGGCAAATTGTGTTTAATAGAAGATGTAAGGGAGACTTTCTAGTTTCTATGACTACACGTGGCCAAATTAGTGTCTATATATGTATATATGTGCATGTATATTAGCTTTTATTAAGATTGGAAATGGTATTATGCATGGGATATGAAATGAAAATTGTTACATATTATTTAATTAAAATAAATTGTTTGAAGGGAAATAATATTTATCTTAGTGTCAAATATATATCATATCATAACTTACATAACTTACATAATACATAAGTATATATCATATAATAACTTACATAACTTACATAACTTACGTAATACATAAATATATACTTGAAAATAAACAACTTATTTGAATTAGTTTACACCCATTAGATGCTTGATACTTGATATGTATTATCTATTTTTGTACAATGACATGATTTAAATCAATTGAGAACATTTAAGTTACTGTAATTTATTATCAACTTTAGACTTCAAGAACAACGAAATGGATAAGAGTTGGATGAATTTGTCAAGGGTAAGCAATGACTATCGAAATGGAGTACAAACTTTTCTAAATTTTGCATTTCAAAATGCAAGCCAAGAGAATATGATTCTTTTCCCGTGTAAGAGGTGTGGCTACATCAATTGGTATTTTTGTGAAGTTGTCTACGAACATCTAATTGTTGATGGCTTTCTTCGAGATATAAAAAATGGATTTTCTATGGAAAGTGTACACTTCGTAGAACCTCTTCAACGATTAATCTGACTTATCCTCATAATGCTTACCATTAGTCTGTTAAAGAAGATGACATAGAAGGTATGTTGTAGGATGCATTTAATATGCGCAGTCATGGTTTGCAATCGTTTCTACTTGACTTTATTGCATTAGGTGATTGTAATGTTGGTGGAAATGCTTTTACTGAAACAGGAAGAAGTGTACCTAGTGAAGAGCCAAATGGAGAAGCGGCGAAGTTCTACAAGTTACTTAATGAAATGAATGAAGAACTTTACAAGGGATCAAAATATTCAAAAATGTCCTTCTGCATTAGTCTTTTTCACTTAAAATGTTTGGAAGGGTGGACCAAAAACTCTTTTACAATGCTATTAGAGTTTTTGAGAGATATGTTTCCGTTTGCAAAAATCCCTCATTCATGCAAAGATATGAAGAAACTGATAAAAGATTTAGACCTTGGGTACGACAAAATTCATAATTGTCCAAATGACTACATGTTGTATTGGGGTGATCGAAAAAACCAACAGTCTTCTCATGTTTACGGTAAATCTCGTTGGATGAATAGGAATACATAAGATGTGAATGAGGATGAAGGTGAAGCACGGTCAAGAAAGAAGCCAGTTAAGATTTTGCGATATTTTCCACTGATACCAAGACTTCAAAGGCTTTTCATGTCATTAAAGACAGCAGAGTCTATGAGGTGGCATCATGATCAACAAACCGAGGATGGATTATTAAGGTATCCTGTGGATTCTTTAGCTTGGAAATCATTTGACAGTAAATTTCCAAGCTTTGCAAGTGATCCTCGGAATGTGAGGCTTGGGCTAGCATCTGATGGATTTAATCCTTTTAAAATCATGAGTACTTCGTATAGTACTTGGCCTGTAGTGCTTGTTCCTTACAATTTGCCTTTGTGGATTTGTATGAAGCAATATTCTTTTATCTTATCTATGATTATCTCTGGAGAGAAAGGTTCCAGAAATGATATTGACATTTATATGCAGCCACTTATTGAAGAGTTGAAACAGTTATAGGCGGGTGTTGAAACATATGATGTCTTGAGAAAGGAGAACTTTTATTTACATGCAGCTTTGTTGTGGACTATTAATGATTTCCTAGCTTATGTCAATTTATCTAGTTAGAGTACCAAATGATGTTATGCTTGTCCTTGTTGTGTGGCGCAAACATGTTCGAATTGGTTATATAATGGGAATAAGTTCTCTTATATGGGGCATCGTCGGTGGTTAGATAAAAATCATAAATTTAGATTTTAGAGGACTCTATTTGATGGTACTGAAGAGTTTAGAAAAGCTCCTAAGCAGATCATTGGATCTGAAATCTTGTTCATGTTAAAAGATATCAATTTCAATTATGGGAAGATGAATTAACCACCCAACATGCAAACAAAGAGAAGACTGAGGGAGGCGTATGTTGGCAATGTTGACGAGCAGATTGATGATGAATCTGATGAGGAAGATGATCCTAATGAGGCAGACATGTGGAAAAAAGAAGTATTTTTTTTAGTTGCCTTATTGGGAACATCACATTTTGCGACACAATCTTGATGTCATGCATATTGAAAAGAATGTTTGCGAGAACATCATTGGGACAATTCTAAATGTCGATAGAAAATCGAAAGACAATCTTCAGAGTCAACTTGATCTAGTTGACATGAGAATTCGGTGTGATCTTCATCCCCAAGTACTTCCGAATGGGAAATATAGGTTGCCACCTTCTATTTTTGCAATGTCGAAGAAAGAAAAAGAAGTGTTCTGTAAGGTGTTGAAGGATATAAAGGTCCCAGATACGTATGCATCAAATATATCTCGATGTGTGAGTCTTAAAGATCAAAGACTATATTCCCTAAAATCACATGATTATCACATCTTAATGCAAGATTTACCGCCAGTTGCTTTACGGTGTTGTATGTCAAAAAATGTGACGTCTTGTATAATTGAACTATCCAATATAATGAAAGCTATTTGTGGTAAAGTTTTGAATGTTGAAGAACTTGAGAAAGTACAAGATCAAGCCGCCTTGACTTTATGCAATTTGGAGAAGATCTTTCCATCTTCCTTCTTCACTATTATGGTGCACTTGCTAATCCATCTCCCTCATGAAGCAAAACTTGGTGGACCGATTTTCTTTCGGTGGATGTATCCTATAGAGAGGTGCTAATTTATTTGTAAAGTTTTTCATTCATTCATGAATATACCTTTAGTTACAACTTTTGATAATGTTGTATATTGTGTTTAGGTTCCTATCGAAATTGAAGTCTTATTGTCGTAATAAGCATTATCCAAAAGGATCAATAGCTTAAGGTTACTTGGCAGAGGAGTGTATGACTTTCTGTTCTAGATATTTAGAAGATGTTGAAACAAGACTGAATAGACCAAGTAGAAATGCGAGGCTCACTGGTCATAACTTAATCAAAACTTATTTATTTTAAAGTTATGAAGAACCATTTGTAAAGTGAAGTTGCACACTAAGATGATAGATCTTGGGTACAGGTATATCGATATGTTTTTTTTCACCACGATTCAATTGAACCATTACGCAAGTAAGTTTTAGAATTTGATAAATATTCATCTTTTTAATTTGTTTATCTTCTAACCAAGTAATCCACTTTTTAACATAGCAAGTACAAACAAGTCTTCAGATCTCGTTCACGCTCCCGAAGATTACATCATTGAGAGATTCATAAGTTATTCACAGAATCTTTTCATGAATGGTTAGGGCAAACAGTATGCAACTGAAGCTTTCGTTGACAAATAATAATGTTTTCTCATAACATTTATAATTAATCAATTTACTTTCGGTTCAATAGATTTGGAGTGGAAAGGACGTCAATGACAAAGTTAAATGGCTTTCCCAAGGTCCGAATAGAGTAGTAAAAAGATATAGTGCCTTTATCATCAATGGATTTAGGTTTCATACAAAATCTTGCGAAAGATTGAGGAGGATTCAAAATTGTGGAATAGTTGTTAATTCTTCAATTATAAGTTATGCTAGTGCTAGGGACAGTAATCTTGTTGAGGGAAATCTCGAGTATTACAAACTTCTTATTGACATTATTGAGTTGGATTACTATGGCCAATGGAAGGTTGTCTTATTTTGATGTGATTGGGCTAATGTTAATAATGCTCGCAGAATTAAAAATGATAAATTTTGTTTTACAGTGGTGAACTTCTCTCGATTAATTCACACTGGACAACAATTGATAGACGAGTCATATGTATTTTCTTCTCAAGTGAAACAAGTTTTTTACTCGAAAGATCCAACTGATGAGGGTTGGTACGTTGTACTCCGTAACACCCCGAGAGACTTGTTTGACATGGGCAATGGAAGTAGAGATGACATCGATGAAAGATCAGAAACTTTTCCTTTTCCAGAATAAAACTTAAATGAAAATATCCCTAGTACTAGTACACAATTTCAATGGGTTCACCAGGATGTGGATGAAGATATTTACGAATTATAATGTAGTAAGATTTTATAATTTTTTTAGTTATATGTAATATTATAATTTAAATCTTGATCTTGTTAAATATTTCAACTATTTTATATGTACTATTATTTATGTAATTAGTTACTAAAACTTTAACTATTTTATGTGCATTGTAGATAAAATGCCTAGAAAAAGATTGTGAGATCTAAGTATTGTTCAAAATCCTCCAAATTCGGAAGAAACAAATAGTGAACAATAGACTGCTATTGGATCTTTGAATGTTCCAAATACAGCTGATGAACCTGTAGAAATTCAAAATAATGTAAACTTTAATTTACACGCATGTTGACTTTTATTATTGATTTCTATTTCAAATTCTTATATTATAGTATGCCATTTTTCAGCTGAAAGTGGTGGGACGCGTAAAACTCAAGGACATACGCTACTAAAAGATTTATAAGAGTTAAATTATGTCGAGTGTGTCAAAGTAGCTAGAAACAGTCTTGGTTAGCCTGTTGGATCAGAAGCTCGACTTTTAGCTGGATACTTGGGCATTATAGCACGAAATGCCAATCTGTTGCCTATCAACTATAAGTCATGGCATCATATGCCTGATAGTAACAAAAATCAAGCTCTTGATAATATTAAGGTAATAACATGAATGTAATTTATAATCCTTTGGTTTAAGTTTCATTTATATTTACTTTCTAAACTTGTGTTTTTTGTAGGATAGATTTGCTTTAGAGATCTCGAATAATTATGTCAAGAAGGCATTAGGAAAATAAATGGAGAGACCATAAAAGTGCTTTAAAGAAGGAATATTTTTTAAAAAAATATAAGCCTCGAAGAGAAATTGCGAAATGTGCCGCCGGGAATGTTAAGGTACCAATGGGAAGATGCAATTAGATTTTGGAATTCAAAGAAAGGAGAGGTATTACATACTTCCAAAATCTTATAATTATTTCGATTTATAGTATTTACTATATACGTAATAATAATTTCATAATGTAGGAGCGTGAGCAAGTTGGAACTACAGGTAGGCAAAAACAAAAATTCACGCACACAGTTGGGTCGACAAGTTTTGCTTGTGTAGCTGAGGCCGAGGTATTTTGAATTTATTAATTGTGTCAAATATTAATTACTTTCTATTAAATAATATTTTTACTACTATATTGTAGGCACTGTCCTCTAGTCAAAAAGTTGGACGCCTTCAGCTTTTTGACATTACATATAGAAAGAAAGATGGATCTCCTATGACTACTGAAGCTGCAGAAATTATGGTATATTTACTTAATAAAATTTGAATTATTTTAAATATTTATAATGTTTAATTATAATGGTTTAATTCGTCGTTTGTAATGCAAATAATGTTAAGTTATGTTGCAATTGTTTTTATTATATTTTTCGTTTCTAATTCTTTGATTGATTTATTAGGAGAAACTAAAGGATAAAAAGGCAGAGTATGAAGGATTGCTTCGAGTGATAGTTCTGTTAATCTTGACAACATTGATAACCGAATTATTACTGAAGTTTTGGGTCCTGAAAGGTATGGTCGGGTTCGATTTCAAGGATCTTTTATTAACCTAACCCAATATTTTGGATCCAGCTCACAGCAATACATGCCTTCGGGGAGTCAGGCTCAAGCTAAAGTTCAGAGGTTAAGAGACCAGATGGCTTAGATGCAAGCGAGCACAGTTGAGCAAATTGCTCAACTTAAAGCGGAGGCATCATCGAGAGAAGCAGAGGTTCAAAAAAATATGAAGAACTCCAGCTACAACTTAAAGTGGAGACAGCAGCGAGGGAAGCAGAGCAAAGCAGAAAATACAACGCACTCCAGTTGCAACTTTAGAATATGATGAAGATGTTTCAGCAGTCGTAGAATCTTCCATCTTAGACCTTTTTTTTCTTATTGTAAGAATATTTTAACATTATAACTTTTAACATTATTGTAAGAATATTTTGTTATTTCATTTATTAATTTAGATCATATATATTTCGTTGGATTTTTGAAGTATCATTTAGATTTGCTGTTTTTGGTTGGATTTGATGTTACAGGAAGGGTTGTATATGAATGAAAATAGGATATTAGAAATCTGCTTAATTTAATGGCCTTTTTTTCATAAACGCCGCTAAAGAACAATACTTTTAGCAGCGCTTTTATAAAAAATGTCATTAAAGAAAATTACCTTTAGCGGCATTTTCAATAAAAGCGTCGCTAAAACTCACTTTCTATAGCAACATTTTTAGCAGAAGCGCCACCAAAGGTCATGTTCTATAGTGGCGTTTGTAGGGAAAACGCCACTAAAGGTCATATTCTATAGCGGCGTTTGTGAGAAAAGCGTCGCTAAATGTCATGTTCTATAGCGTTATTTGTGGAAAAAGTGATGCTAAATTTCATGTTCTATAGCGGCGCTTATTGGAAAAGCGTCGCTAAAGGTCATGTTCTATATTGGCCTTTTTTCACCTAAATGCCGCAATATTTAGCAGTGTTGTCTATAGCGGAGTTTTTTGCAGCGCTTATAAGCATCGCTATAAGCCCAAAAAAAGTCGCTAAAAACCTGTTTTGCTGTAGTGCAACTATGTACCAATTTTGGGCGTTATGAGGGTGCTAGTCCTTCTTCATACGTAACTGACTCCCGAACCCATTTCTTGGATTTTGTAGACCGAAAATCATCATTTTAGTGAATCTAACATTTTATTAAAATGATTAAGTTGAGGTGATCCAATCACACCTAATTAAAAAAGATTGGTGGCAATTCCATTTTCATTTTTTAAAATAAAAAATCGATTTTCAAAATTTTTTTGACAATATTAATAGTTTCTAATGTTATTTTGTTTATAAGAGACCAGCAAACAAGCTCGCTAATATGATAACAATAATCTTGGTTGCAAGCAAAGTGAATTTAACTAGATAAATCCTTGCTATTAATTATATATGTTGGATTTTTTTAAACCAAATATATAACATGACATTAACTAATTGTCTAAAATATAACATGAGCTCTCAAAAGAGGCAAGGTGATGAAATTTCCCTTCTTGTAGTAAGTAAAAGGATGAATTGTTTTTAACCCCATGTGATGGTATGAAATATTCACCGTCCTAGGTGTGGTTTAGATTCGAGTAGCGTTGGTTGTTTGGACTTTAATTTATTATTGTAATTTACCAAAAAATAAAACAAAAGCGTCTATTTTTAAACTGAAACTAACAAATCTAGACACATAAATGAGGGAAAATGAAAGACCAAATGCTAGTTTTACAAAACGAGGAATCATTCATAAAGGCCCCTTAATAGCCAAACATTTATCCTAAAATTTATTAAGGCAAACTATCAACAAAAGCCTCCGAGAGAAACAATTAGTGATTGGTTTATCCAAAAACTAAATAATGGAAGCTCCGACAGAAACAATTAGTGATTGGTTTATCCAAAAACTAAATAATGGAAGCTCATTGGGTCAGTCAAAGCTTACCTGTTCCAAGCAAAGAAAAGCGGCGGGAAGTCCATCAGCTGAGACAGGAGGCAAATCCACCTCAGCCAAAAGGTTTAACACGGTTTCTCCATCGCTATATTTCTTCATCACTGGATGAAGAAAACATATAGGCTGCCACCGAATCATCAAAAGAAGAAATTCCCATTAAGTCCTGTAAAATATGACAAAAACTCTCCAATTACGAAACCCATTTTAGAAAGCATACTTGCATCAATATTAGTGGCGCTAACTTTAACGACGATGTGTCCAAATCGTCGACTTCGCTTTTGTGGATTCTGGGATCGTTTTAACTGTAACTTGAGAGGAGAGTAGAAATTTGAAGCGGCATTTTTGACATTTTCTAATAGTGGAAATTTGCTTGACATCTCCATAAGCATGCTCACAGTATATTATTACGTTACAAATTGTACTGTATATTATTACATTACATGCCAGAGACTAGAGGATTCTGCCTTTCCGAGGAACAAACTGTCAGCATTGTAAGAATATTTGTTAATTTCTAAACATTTTCTAATGGTTTTAAAATTATATGAATAAGAATTTTGAAATTATTATATATATTAAAACGAAATAACTTATATTTGCAAATTATTTATTATTTTTTGAGTTTATTTAAATTATTAAAATAATACTATGACATATTTATAGTATACATCCAATTAAATATAATTGAACTTCAGTAGCCTTTAATTTCCATTTATGTAAATGTACGCTAACTCTAATATGGAAATGTATCTCCGTGGTTATATTGAATACATCATCAATAGAGGCGGCGCTAGCTGTGGTAAGAAGGCCTGCCCTCGCCAAACTCTACCACTATTTTTTTAGCTTTTCCCCATAATCATTTATTTCATCCTTTCAATTTTACATATAAAAAAAATATTTTAGCTTTCTGTTATAGAAAAATTAATAAAACAATAAATAAAAGTGGATGAAAATACAAGATAATTTTTTATTGTCGTATTTTCACTTAGAAGGTGCTGTTTATAAGTTCCTTTATATTCAATTACATTTAATGAACTAAATTTTCTTAATTACTCCATTTAATAATCTCTTGATTATAAATGAAGTAAAGAGTTTTATTACTTTAATATGCTTAGGGGGTTATAGACATCCATTTAATTTACAACACTCCCCCTTGGATGTCTTTTAAATAAGAATGTGCCTCATTAAAACTTTTATTAAGAAAAACCCTGTGGGATAAAAACCTAATGAAGGAAAAAGAGTACACAATGTCCTATTACAAGTTGCCTCGTTAAAAACCTTTACCAGGAAAACCCAGTGGGATAAAACCTTGGTTAAAGTCGACGCATTCTAATCTTGTTTCGTAGTCTTTTAAATGTTGAAGTTGGCAATGCCTTGGTAAAAAGATCTGCTAAATTATCACTAGAACGAATTTGTTGAACTTCTATGTCACCTTTCTTCTCAAGATCATGAGTGAAGAATAATTTTGGTGAAATATGTTTCGAAAGGTCACCTTTGATATAACCACCCTTTAATTGAGCTATACATGCTGCATTATCTTCGTATAAGATAGTTGACATATTTTCCTGTAAAGACAAATTACATATCTTCTGGATATGTTGGGTTAATAACCTTAGCCAAACACACTCTCGGCTTGCCTCATGCATTGCAATTATTTCAGCATGATTTAAAGAGGCAGCAACTAATGTTTGCTTTCTCGAATGTCATGATATGGCAGTACCTCCACATGTAAATAAATATCTCTTTGAGATCGACCTTTATGTGGATCCGATAAATATCCAGCATCAGCATAACCAACTAATAGGGATTTTTAATCATTTGAATAACGACTGTACCGTATAGGAAGACAATCAGTACCGTAAAAGGATTTGATCTATTTGCATCAAGCTCCGAAGTGGCCATTCGAGGATCCGTTTTCTGAAGTGGCCATTCGAGGATCCGTTTTCCGAAGTGGCCATTCGAGGATCCGTTTTATCTACCAGTACCTTGTCCCCAACCTTAAATTGGTTCGTTCCATCCATATGCTCATCATGGCGTCGCTTTGGTTCTGCATCATGTATTATCAATTTCTCCTTGACATGTGTCCACCATTCTTCTAGTTCATCAATCTGTAACATTCATTCTTCATGAGTCGTTCTATTTTTGTCACATGGACCAGCACATGGCTCCATTGTGTTTTTCCAAAGGGTTTTTTGCAAAGAAGTTTGAGCCACAATGTTACTCATATTAACAAAAACTCGTATAATCATCTCGATCACTAGATGTCTTAACAGAATCATGAACTTGGAGTGTAATCATGTCATCACCTACACGAAGTATTAATTCATCTGTACCAACATCAATAATAGTTCTAGCAGTTGCTAAAAAGGGCTGACCTAAAATCAAAGGTACGTCACTATCATCATCTATGTTTAAAACAACGAAATCAACAAGAATATGAATTTATCAATTTTGACAAAAATATCTTCAATAATACCCATAGGAAATCTAATGGTTATATTTGCTAATTGAATACTCATCCTAGTTTGTTTGGGTTTTCCAAAACCTAATTCTTTAAACATTTTATAGGGCATGACATTAATAATAGCCCCTAAATCAACCAAAGTATTATTAGCATTTAAACTACCAATTAAACAAGGAATATTAAAACTCCCTGGATCTTTCAATTTGTTGGGTAGTTTATTTTGCAAAATGGCTGAGCATACTCATTTAGCTTCACATGCGATAAATCATCTAACTTTCGTTTGTTTGCCAAAAGCTCTTTTAAAAAATTTAATAGAATTGGGCATTTGCAAAAGAGCTTCAATAAATAGTAAGTTAAAATGTAATTTTTTTTTAGAAGTTTAAGAAATTTACCAAATTTTTCGTTCGTGTAGTCTTTCTTCGTCGCGTTAGGATATGGCACACAGGGTTTATATTCCTTACTGACCGGTTCTTGTTTATTCTGGCTTATCTCGACCTCACCATTACTTACCACAGTTTCTTGCCTCTGTTCTGATTCAGATTCAATTGACCCTTCTTCATCTCAAACAATAATTTCATGAAGCTACTCTCTTGGGTTAGTTTCGGTGTTGTTAGGTAAGCTACCTTGTGGTCATCCGAAATCAGTTTAGCAAGTTAACCGATTTGATTCTCGAGTCCTTGAATTAACGTTTGCTAATTTTTAAGTACTGCTTTAGTATTTTGAAAACAGGTTTCTAACACTGAGATAAACTTCGTCAACATCTCCTCAAGATTCGATTTTTTCTCTTGCTGGTAAGGTTGTTGTTGGAAGCCTAGAAGGGGTTGTGGTCTTTGGTTTCCTTGACCACCCTAGGAGAAATTGGGATGGTTCCTCCAGCCTGTATTATAGGTGTTACTGTAAGGATTATTTTGAGGCCTACAATTATTACCCTATATTTGATTTGTTCGTTCTCTGTGCTAGGATCGTAAGGTAAACATTCTGGATTTTTCATTCCTCCTCTATTCGTATCACACTGCATCGCCAGATGTACCTGTATAGAACCATATAAACCATTAATTTTCTTATTTAAAAGTTATACCTGATTTGATAACATGGTGACCGCATCTAAGTTAAAAACACCGGCTACTTTCATCAACTTTGTCCCCATTACCTATCACTTATAATTATTCAGTGCTATCTCCTCTATAAATTCATAAGCTACTTCGGGTGTTTTATTGTTCAAAATACCACCAGCTGTTGCATTATTCAATTGCCTAGTTGAGGGATTCAAACTGTTTTAGAAGGTTTGAACCTGTAGCCATAGCGGTAACCCATGGTAAGGGCACTGTATTAATAAATCCTTATACCTCTCCTATGCATCATATAGGGTCTCTAAGTCGATCTGAACGAAGGAAGAGATATCATTCCTTAAATTGGCTGTCTTAGCTGGTTAGAAGTACTTCCGTAAGAATTTCCCAGTCATTTGATCTCATATAGTGATAGAACCTCGTGGTAACGAATTCAACCACTGTTTAGCTTTGTTCCTCAACGAGAAAGGGAACAACTGTAAGCAAATGCTGTCGTCAGAAATGCCATTAATCTTGAAAGTGTCACAGACTTCTAGAAAATTAGCCAAATAAGTATTTGGATCTTCGTCTTGCAAACCATCGAACTGAACAAATTGTTTTACCATCTGAATAGTGTTTAGCTTCAGTTCAAAATTATTCGCAACAATAGTGGGTCTCACAATACTCAATTCAGCCCCAGTTAGAGTGGACTTGGCATAATCGTACATAGTAAGAGGAGTAGGAAACCAACAGAGAATGAAATGGGAAAATAATTGAAGATAACCAAAGAGAATTACAATACCCAGGAAAGAATCCACCTAGACTTCACCTATTATTCTGAATTTGAATTAAACAATTTATTCACTTGTGTCTTGATTCGTAAAAATCCCTAAATTATGTTAATATCTCTTTCGAGAGTAAGAACAACTAACTCTAGGTTGATTAATTGAAATCTCTTTCTAATTAAAACCCTTATTGTCACATTAACTCGATTTATGGATTCCCCTATTAGATTTGACTCTAATCCTGTAGATTTATGTTGTCCTATTTCTAGGATTGCATGCAACTCCACTCAATTATGCTAGATCTACTCTTAAACAGGGGATTTTCCTCCACTGAAATAAGCAAATTAAACATGAATTAATATCCTGAAAATATTAAAATATGAAATAAGCATATATAATTAATGACAAGAATTAAGTACTTATCATGTAAATCAGAAATCAAATAATAAGATTCATCATAAGTTTCATCTTTCCTAGGTATTTAAGGAATTTAGTTCATAATCTGGAATGAAAACATCTCAAAATTAAAATAACAACAAGACATAAAGAAACTCAATAAAACTTCGAAGGAAATTAAATGGAGGTCTTCAATTTTGAAGGAGATCTGCTTCCGAATTGATTCTGATGGCGTTCTTCGAGTCTTTTCTTCAATCTTCTCTGAGTGCCTCCTTATGTCTTCTTTTAATTCGTATTTATAGACTTTAGAATGCTCAGAAAGCCTAAAAATTGAGTTTTTTTTTGCGTATATTGGAAGTAAGGTGGGATATCGACACGAGCTGGTACATGGGAGTGTGGCCAGCCTGTGTGGAAATGCCCATGCTGTGTGGATCCTGGAAACAACTCTATTTGTCTGATTTTGACTCATTTTTCACTCCTTTCACTCCTCTATGCTCACCTATGTATAGAAACATGAATTTAGAGGATTATGAGCATCAAATTCACTAATTTACATAAAAAATCATCGAAAAACGCATCAAGAATAGGGTTAAAAACATGTTACTTTTATGGCTTATCAACTAGTAACTGACGGACTTACGGGTTGGGTTATGGCATAAACCAACAAATATCTTCCTCTCATCGAGTATTGTAAATAGAAGATAGAGGAAATAAATGTTTGTTCTTAATAAAGGTAACATTAGTAGAAGCAATATACTGTTTAAAATTAGTTGAGTTACATCTAGAACCCTTTCAAAGACAAGAATATCCAAGACACAAACATTTAAGAGACTTTGAATTCAATTTGTCACTCATGGATGAAAATCATGAATAAAACAAGTGCTGCCTAATATCTTAAATTCAATAGGAAATAAAGAATTTGAAGGAAATAATATATTATAAGGTATATCACCATTTAAAACATAAGTTAGCATACAATTGATTAAAAAAAAGTTCTTACAACATCATCCCAAAAACATTTCGTCACATTCATTTGAAAATAAAAAGTTCTAATTACCTCAAGTAAGTGTCCATTTTTCTTGCAATCACTTCATTTTGAGGTGTATGCACATATGAAGATTGGAGTATACCATTTTGAGTTATGTAAGATTTAAAAATATCATAAAAATATTATTTTGCATTATCCCTTTATAGCACGTGAATGAAAACATTATACTATTCTTTAATTTCAGCACAAATGCACAAAATATACATTATATTTTAGAATGATTTTCATTAAATATAACCAAGTAATGTGTGAGTAATCATCCACAAATAAAAAAAAATCGAAATCCAAACTTAGACATAATAGGACATGGACCCCAAACATTAGAATGAATCAACTCAAAGGGAGACTTTACTAGTTTATTGACTCTAAGTACTCAATGGAGATGATGATGCTTAGAAAACCTATATGACTCACAATCTAGTGAAAATAAATTCTAAAATTGCGAACACAACTTCTTGAAGGATATCAAGGAAGGATGGCCCAAGTGACAATGTACCTCAAAAGGGGAAAACACATTAGAACAAGCAAACAATCTTGGCACCTTTGTATCAAGAACAAGAAGACCACAAACTCATATCCTCTATCAATAATCTACTTTGTAATATCATGAAAAAGACAATGGTCAAGAAAGAAAAGAGGCACAACAATTTAAAGCACAAGTATGTGTACTATCAAATAATAGGTTAAAAGAGAAATATGATAAGTTTAACATAACATTTAGGGAAATAGATGGTGTTGGGTTAATGGTGTTGAATCTAAGAACACAAAATGTTGACCCATCAGTTAAAACAACTTTGAGAATATTTGTATGATAAATGAAGGTGGAAGAAGTTTTGAATTACCTGTTATATGATTTGTATCACAAAAAAAATAGCCTATTTGGAGGATGAGGAAAATAGGCTATAACACCCCTCGCTCGATCCAACCGTTGAATCCAAAATACAAGATGCCACATTCGTTGTCGGAGCAACTACAGTAAAATTACAATAAAATATTCATAAGCACATGAAATTTCATGTCAAACATATTCATTTATAGTTAAACAAACTAAATGGAATCTTAATCAAGTTTACGAAAGCTCTTTTGTTTACTCGAGCACGAAATAGGACAAAATTGTAAAGGATTAAAATTTCAGGGTCGATGTCGTGATGTCACCTTCTCAATGTCCTGACATTGCAAAACAGTTTGTCATTTCATGACCTCAAGCCACACGACTTCACAATGTGACTCATTGTCAACCAACGTTGCAATGAGAACTTTCTTATCTGGAAGAAGACCCTATTTTTGGTAAAAATGAACCATTTAGTACCTAATTCAATGCTTCCAACTATCAAACTCAATTGATCCATAACATGCATAAAACTATGTCAATAAAGTTAAAACACTCAATTCAACTTCTTAACCAGATGTTCACAATATTTATACCAATTAAACTTAAAATTTTTAATACTATTTGAGCATACTAACCTAATTCATTCAAATACCTAACCTTACATATGCCAAATCTATCAAAACTTATCAGTTCTCTTTTAAAATAAACATAATTCATTCACCAATACTTTTATGTCATCAACGATAAACTCCAAATGACCATTTATCAACATATACATCAAGAATAATCATTATACATACCATTTCAATACTTACATCAAGTTAACCATTCATTTACCTCATACTACAATCTTATACATGCCTAGTTCAAATAGATACATATATATTACCTCTCTAGAAACATAAAATTTCCATTTCATGCATTAACCAAATCATTTAACATGAGCAACATTCAAAAACATCATATGCATCATAATCATCACATGTTACCAACACTTATCAAGACTTCCATACATTAAAGGATGTACCAAAATACTTATATACATGTCGCAATTCATTGACTCAAGGTAATCAAAATAGCTACCGAAATAAAGATAGTGTGAGCTACGAGTCAATCTGACTTGATGTGTTCTGCAAGGTAAAGATCTACAAGGGAAAGGGGAAACAAACCGGGTAAGCATATATGATACTTAGGAAGTTATAGGTATTAAACAAAAACTTACCTTATCTTTCAAAAAACAATAAGTTACTAAGCTTGACATAATTGGCTAGACATGGAAAAGCACAACATCAAGAAGGTGAGTTTAACATATAATCAAACCATGTAATATCACAAGTGTTTATTATACCAATTCATATCGTAACAAGTAATATACTCAAATCTCATTCAATCCAAAAGTAGTGTAATCACATGTATATATATCAAAGCTTCGTACTCATATCATTCAATAATCTTTTTTTTGAACATCGAGTTTACTTCATCTCTTTTCAAATTCTTATTTTATATAGAATGTTTTGCCCGATGAAACGTTAGTAAGATAGACTAGGATACACAGGTAAACTACAACACACCAGATAGCTCATAAGAGCTTAAACTATAATATAACAGGACACCGAAGTGCAAAGCCTGTAACTATCAAATGCATTCTCATAAGCATATATACCACTCCACCACATCAAGGTCTCTGTAGGGACATATATTATTTAATGGTCCATAATAAATGATAGATCCCGATATAATTTATAATGATCTCCGTAAAATCATATATCTCATACAAGCATGCAAAAAACCCTATTGACATGTCAATCGTATCCTAACATTTACTAAGTTCAGACAAACATCTATTGCACATGTAAACATTTCTTTACAATTTAGTCAAGCTTTCACCTTTATACTAATTTACCATAATTAATTCACAATAAAGCATAAATTCAAATAAACAAATACATAACAATTTAAACACTCTTGTACCATATGAACTTACTTGGAAAAATAACAAATAAGTTGAACCACTTGGGATTAACCGGTAATTATTATTTTTCCTCGATTATCTCTGATTTGATTCAATTCTTAATCTAAACAATTATTTTAAGTAATTTATCAATATCACACATTTTTGCATCTTTACATGATATGCATGAATCTATTTAATTCTATTTTCTGAATGCCTCTTAAATTAAACATTACAATCTAGTCCTTTTTCACGTATAAGCTTAAAGTTTATCAATTTAACACCAATTTCTTTAATAAATCAACAATGACAACCATCAAAAGTTTAGCAGTTTTTCAAATTGATACATGAACTAGCTAAATCAAACTTCAATAACCTCAAAAACATATAAATCACAAGAAAATGACTTGAATGCTTACCAATTTTGTTGACCGAAAGTTTTTGAAGCTAAAAACCCTTTTCTTTTCTATGTTTCTATGGTTTGGACAATAAAGAATAGGTAAAAGATGACAAAAATCCACTAATGTATCCTTATATACTTTTTTTTAATTTTTATTAACATTAATTACTTAATTTAATCTTTAATTAACTAACCTTAATCATGTTTAGCTAAAATTAGTGGATGACAATATAATTTTCCACTATTCGATATAAAAAAAATGGTATTATTACCATTTGTGACCTTTAGCTATTTGAAAATCTATAGTAATAAGACTTTTATAATTTAGTTCCTATACCTTAATTGAGCAATTAATAGACAAAATTCAAACACTAAACTTTTATAAAATATTATACCAACTCCGTATATATATTCAAATTTAATATTTATGAAAATGGGATTCCGAAACTGCATTTTCCAATAGTATTGAAAATCAGGTTGTTACATAGGCACTCAATGGAGTTACCTGACTCAATGATAGTGGTGATAGAAGAAGTGAAAGTTTTAGACAATGAAACTGATGAGTCACTAAACTAACTAAACTCAAGACAAAGGCAAGCGCACCTATCGAATAGTAGTATAGCTATAGTTTGTTTGAAATATCGTATCCATGAGGACTAAAAGTACTAGTAATTACTATCTTTTTATTATCTAGCCTATAAATTAAAGGGGATGTTTTTAATATAAATTTAACTAAACTAATTATTAAGAACACGACAGTGAATAGAATGAGAAAATACCTGAATACAACTAAAGAAAAAGACAATACCTAGGAAAGAATCCATCTAGACTTCACTTATTATTCTGAATCTAAATTAAACAATTTATTCACTTGCCTTGATCCGTAGAAATCCCTAAATTATGTTAATATCTCTTTCGAGAATAAGAACAACTGACTCTTAATTGATTAATGGAAATCTCTTTCTAATTAAAACCCCTATTGTCGTATTAACTCGATTTATGGATTCCCCTATTAGATTTGACTCTAATACGGTAAATTTATGTCGTCCTATTTCTAAGATTGCATGCAACTCCATTCAATTATGTCAGATTCATTCTTAAACAGAGACTTTTGCTCTACTGAAATAAGCATATCACACTTGAATTAATATCCTGAAAATATTAAAGCAAGAACTAAGCATATATAATTGAAAACAATAACAAATATTTATCATATAATCCAGAAAATTAAATAATAAGGTCCATCATAGGTTTCATCTTCCCTAGGTATCTAGGGTATTTAGTTCATACTTTGGGAAGAAAACATTTCAAAATTATGAAAACAATAAAACATAAAGAAACCCAAAAACTTCTAGAGAAATTGAATGGAGATCTTTAATCTTGAAGGAGATTCTGCTTTTGAGTTGGATCAATTGGTGTTCTTCGAGTAAATTCTTCGTTCTACTCTCTGTGTTCTCCTTAGTTCTCTTTTAATAGGTATTTATAGACTTTAGAATGCTCAGAAACTCTAAAAATTGGCTTTTTTCGCGTATTTGGGAAACAGGGAGCGATATTGACATAGGCTGGCATATGGGCGTGTGGCCAGCCCGTGTGGCTCACACTGGCGTGTGCTCAGCCCGTGTGGTAATGGTTTGGCTATGTGGTTCTTGAAAATAGCTCTTTTTTCTGATTTTGGCCTGTTTTTCACTCCTCTTGATCCTCTATGCTCACCTAAGTATAGAAACATGAAATTAAAGGATTAGGAGCATCAAATTCACTAATTGACATAAAAAATCATCCAAAAATGCATCAAGAATGGAATTAAATTATGTTACTTTTATGGCTTATCAGAAATTGTCTCGTTACTTGATGTTGCAATACTTGTTGACTGCGATCTCTGAACCTTATTTTAAAGCTTCACACAGTTGTGCTCTATATGGCGTGACTCATGACAAAAATAGTAGTTGAGTACCTTACTCGACGATAGTAGTGATAGAAGAAGTGAAATTTTTAAACAGTGAAATTGTCTCGTTACTTGATGTTGGGTTTTTAATGACAAAACAAGAACAAAAGAGCTAAAATTTGTGTTGAAAGATGAAAAACAGAAGCAAAAAAAGATGTTGAAGTAGAGAAAAAGTTGACTATCTCATTATATTCTTTTAGCAATAAAAATTTGTACATATAGTTCTATTATATTGGAAAACAATAAATTTTTGCTTGGGCAAGTGAACAAGCTGTAACATCAGCTTAATGATAACCTAGGACCTGTCTAAAACTGCTAAGTACTTAACTGCTAAGTACTTGACTAACTTTATCCAGTCAAAAAGTTTCTGTCAAATCAAATACAAGTCGCTTATTAAAAAAAATTAATTCATCCGGATAATATAATAGAGATTTGCATGCTGTTGTATTTCATCCAGATTTCTTGCATACTGTTGTTTGTGGCCACCTTTTAACACTTCTCCTTGGCTACAAGATAGCAGACTCCAACTTCCTTCTTCAAATACTCAAACCTTGTGGCAGCTAATGGCTTGGTCAAAATGTCTGCCAATTGAACCTTTTAGCAGCAATGGACCAAATTGATTTCCTTTGACAACTCTGCCTCCCTCATAAAATGGTATTTGATCTTGAAGTGTTTAGTCTTGCCATGAAACATAAGATTCTTGGCAATTGCAATAGTTGACTGATTAGCAACTTTGATCTTTGTTGCTTCCACTTGATCAACATTCAAATCACTTAAAAGTTTCCTTGCCTTTACAATGAATTGAGCTACTATCTGTTGCTTCTTAGAACTCCAGCTAAAAACTCCTGAACCTAGAGCGAAGAAATAGCCCGATGTGCTCTTCATGTCATCAACTGAACCAGCCCAATCAATGTCTAAATAGCTAACCAGCTTCAGCTCTCTCAAAATTCACACCATTGCTTAGAATGCATTTGACATAACTTAAAACTCTTTTAGCAGCCTTAAAATAAGCTACATTGCAGCAATGCATGAATCTCGATAGAAGGCTAACAGCATACATGATATCTGGCCTTGTTACTGTCAAGTAGAGTAGGCAACCAATCAAACTTCTGTTGCTCTTTTCATCCACACGATCATGATCACTATTGCTTGAGAGTTTTTCTCTTAATGCCACAGGAGTGCAAGAAGATTTGCAGTTTGCCATGCAAAATTTTCTTAGAACCTTCAATGCAAAAGCTTGCTAGCTTATGAAAATACCATGCTCATTCTAATTCACTTCCATACCAAGGAAGTAGGTCATCAAACCTAAATCAGTCATCTCGAAAACATCTTGCATCTGCTTCTTGAATTTTTCAATCAGCTCACTCTTGCAACTAGTAACCAATAAGTCATCCACATAAAGTGAGACAATCAACATGGTTTTTTTCTCAGCCTTCTTCACATAGAGTGTAGGCTCACTAATACTCTTCTCAAATCCCAGCCTTGATAGGTATGCATCAATCCTGTCATACCAGGCCCTTGGAGCCTGTTTTAGGCCATACAAAGCCTTCTTGAGCTTGTAGACTTTGTGTTCCTCTCCAGCAACCTTAAATCCATCAGGTTGTTCAACAAAGATTTCTTCCTTGAGAAATCCATTCAAAAAAGCTTATTTAACGTCCAGTTGATGAACTTTCCATTGCTTCTAAGCAGCTAAGGTAAACAATAGCCTTATAGTGTCCAACCTTGCAACTGGTGCAAAAGTTTCAAAGAAATCGATGCCATGTTGCTGATTGTACCCCTTCACAACCAGCCTAGCCTTGTGTTTGTTCAGTAACCCATCTGCATTGTTTTTGGTCCTGAATACCTATTTTACACCAATGATCTTCCTGTTTGCTGGTCTATCAACTAGCTTCCATGCGTTATTCTTGTAGATCATTCTCAATTTAGCCTCCATTGCTTCTTTCCAACAGTTCTCCCTTCCAGATTCATCAAAATATGAAGGCTCAACAATGGTTATATCACATCTTTCATAGATTTTTATTAAGGCTATAGTGCCTCTAACAGGTACATCATCAAAAATATCTTCAGCTTTAACTTCAATTTCAACCTGCTACAGATCAAGATCATGTTGGTCTTACTCAGACAAGCTTGCATCTGTTCCATCCTTCCAATAGCTTCCTTTATTGAACTTCACATCCCTGCTCACAACAATCTTCTTACTAGATGGATCAAAGACTCTATACTCTTTTTTTTCATTGCTGTAGCCAACAAAGACTCCTAGCATGGACCTCTTTTCTAGCTTGGTCCTCTTTTCAGCTGGCACCAATGTATAGCACAAACAACCAAACACTTTCATGTGTGAAATAGTTGGTTTTAGTCCAAACCAGGCTTCAAAAGGTGTTTTACCTTTGACTGCATTAGTTGGCAGCCTGTTTAGCAAATACATAGAGGTATTTACTACCTCAGCCTAAAAGTTGTTAGGCATCTTGGCTTCAAACAGTAGGCACTTGGCCATATCAAGAACAGTCATGTTCTTCCTCTCACAAACACCATTCTGTTGTGGTGTGTAGATGGTGGTCAATTGATGCTGAATTCCAGCTTCATCACTAATTTTCTGAAACCTTTGAGACACATACTCAGTCCCATTGTCAAACCTCAACATCTTCAGCTTGCAACTTGCTTGATTCTCAACCAATACCTTAAACTTGTAGAAGAAATCAGCCACATCTGACTTTTGTTTCAGGAAATTCACCTAGCAAAATCTGGTGCAATCATCAATAAACAACACAAAGTACCTGCTGCCATTTAAAGATGAGGTCTTCATAGGTCCACAAATGTTTGTATGGATCAGTTGGAGCCTCTCTTGAGCTCTCCAAGCTTTGTTGACAGGAAAAGGCAATCTGGTATGCTTACCAAACTGACAAACCTCACACACATCATTCTTAGGCTCGATCTTGGACATGTTTTCAACTTTATTCATCTTGTGCAGAAAACCAAGTGACTTATAATTCACATGCTCGAGCTTTTTATGCCACAAACATGATTCATCAGTCAGAGCTGTATGTGCCTTTGCTTCTAACTAATTCACATCCAAAATGAAGGATCTATCATGCATGGTTACTTTCACCAACACTTGATCAAAAACATCCTTGATCACACAAGTCTTTCCTTCAAAAATAAGGGAATAATCCTTCTCCAACAACTGACCAACACTAAGTAGATTATGGTCAATATCAGGTACAAAAGAACTTCTGAGATAGTTTTGTTACCTGACTAAGTGCAAATCACAGCCTTGCCCTTGCCTTTGGCCTCAATGAACTCACCATTTCCAATTCTGACTTTGGACACAAAGCTGGTGTCTAGCTCCTTGAACATGCCTTTGTCTGAAGCCATGTGATGAGTGCAGCCACTATCAACCAGCCAATTTTTCTTGACTTTGCTCGGGCTTGCAAAGCAGGAGGCAGTAAAGACTTGCTCCTCCTAAGCTTGGACATCCTCAGCAACTTGAGTTTGATTCTGCAACTGTGATTGTGCTTTAGCCTTGTTCTTGCAAACTTTCTCAACGTGGCCAAATTGTTTGCAACTTCTACATTGAATGTCAGGCCTATACCAATAATACTTTTCCATGTGAGTGGACTTCTTCCAGTGAGTGCATGGTGGAAACTTCTTTTTGGTAGCATCCTTCTTCCATTTCTCTTTCTTTTCTAGCCAGGGCTTCTTGCCCTTGTAACTTGAACTTGAGCTTGAGCTCTCTCTACTCTTGGCCTAAAAAGGTCTCTCAGGATGCTCCTCCATTTTGTTTGCTCTGCTCTGCTCTTATGCATAGAGAGCATTTATCAGCTCTGTCAAGGGTATAGCTAATAGGTCCTTCGAGACTTCTAAAAAAGAGATTTTTGACTCATACTTCTCTGGCAGAGTAGTAATGACTTTTTCAACTATCTTCTTGTCACTAAACTTATCTTCAAGCATCCTTATGTTGTTGATTATGACCATAATCCTGTCAGCATACTGTTTGATACTTTCAGACTCCTTCATCCTTAGATTCTCGAAGTCTCTTCTCAAGTTTATCAACTACTGCTGCCTAGTCTTGTCTGACCCTTGAAACTCTTCCTTGAGTCTGTCCCAGGCCTGCTTTGGAGAGTCACAAGCCATTATACTTATGAAAATAACATCTGAAACTCCATTTTGAAGACATGACATAGCCTTATACTTCTTGGTAGTATCCTCATTATGCTGCCTGATTTGAGCTATGGTCGGATTAGCTCTCAAAGGTGGTGGCTCTGTGTTAGCAAGAATAACATTCCACAGATCATGGGCCCGCAGATATGTCTTCATTTTCACAACCCAAATGTTGTAGTTCTCACCAACAAAGACAGGTGGTGGTGGTGGTGAAAAACTCATCCTTCTGTAGCAACTAAATAAGCAAACAAAGATAGCTTCTATTTCTTTTCTTTCAAGCATGATTCACTTAAAGTATCAACACAAACAACTAACACACAGTAAAGGCCCTCAAAGATGACAGGCTCTTGATACCATTTGTTGGGTTTTTAATCACAAAACAAGAACAAAAGAACTAAAATTTGTGTTGAAAGATGAAAAACAGAAGCAAAAAACAGATGTTGAAGGAGAGAAAAAGTTGACTATCTCATTACATTTTTTTAGTAATAAAAATTTGAACATATAGTTCTATTACATTGGAAGAATAATAAATTTTTGCTTGTGCAAGTGAACAAGCTGTAACATCAGCTTAATGATAAGCTAGGACCTGTCTAAAACTGCTAAATACTTGACTAATTTTATCCAGTCAAAAAGTTTCTGTCAAATCAAATACAGGTCGCTTGTTACAAAAAAGTATTTCATCCGGATAACATAATAGACATTTGCATTCTGTTGTATTTCATTAGGATCCGGATCCTTTGCATATTGCTATTTGTGGTCAACTTTTAACACTTGATGTTGCAATATTTGCTGACTGAGATCTCCGAACCTTATCTTAAAGCTTCACACAGTTGTGCTTTGTATGACTTGATTCATGACAATAATAGCATAAAATTCTCCCGGTCTCTGAATTAGGGTTATTGTTAACCCTATCATGACTGCTTAATCCTCGGGTTTTATTTCCATGACTCACTAAGGCATTACTATTAACTTGAACAAAATGAGAACTTTCAATATGCAACCCTTTCTTGGAAACATCTTGCAGTGATGAAATCTCAGAACTTGAGAGGATCTGAGATTTGACAGCTTCAAACTTTAAAGGAAGGCTAAAGAGAAAACTAATAATTATCATTTTCTCCCGTTGAGTCTGTTAAACTTTCACATCCGAGTTGAATGGTAGCAAAACATTAAGCTTCTCATATACTCTTGAAATTCATGAAGTATGTCGTGAGTGACCTGTCTTTCTTATCTGGTTGATAGAAGGTTTGACATACTTCATACATCCATGAGATATTTCCTCTCTGAGAATACAGAAAATCCAAATAATCCAGTTTTTTAACAAACTCACAGTGAATAATCAAAGTGATTACCTCATTGTCAATAGAGTTGCGAATCTACAAGAACAGTTGTGAGCCATCTCTCAATCAAGCCTGTCTAGTCTCATCAGTAGGTGGATCATTAATCAAGTGCTTTTCTTTGTCGATACTCCTTGTACAGCCCAATTTTGGGCCCAAACTTAAATAACCCAAAGCCCAAAACCCTAGCCCAACTAACCTAACTACCCAGGACCCAAATGAAGCCCAAACCCCAAGCCCATCAGTCAACCTAGGGTTTCAGACTCTGAAACCCTAAAGCCACCTGCCCTCTGACGCCCCTGACAACGCCCCTAGCCTGCTGCCACCGCCATTGTCACCTCACCACTTGCCACCGCCCGTTTTCCTACAAAGAGAAGATAAAGAAATGTAAATGGCTATTTAAGAGCCAAATCGAAAAAAATAAAAGGACTTTTTTTTTCGGCAGTAGAGAGAAATAAAAAAGGGGGGCATTTTATGCTTTGAAACACAAACAAAAATCAAAAAAGACTAATCAGAAAACAACACCAAGAATCGGACACCAAGAAAAAAGGTGATTTCATTTTAGTATTTTCGATCTCTTCCATTCTTTTTTTATTTTTCGAATCCTCTATTTGCGCATACATATTATAAATATACAAAATATATAAGATAATGGATATGTAAAAAAAAAAAAGGGAAGAAAATTACCTTTGGGCGATTTCCGGCCACCGCGTGCGGTGGCCGGCGCGACGGTGGCCGGTCGACTCCTTGCCGGAGTCTGGCTCGGGCTAGAGAGTGAGAGACCCCCCTTTCCTTTTTTTTCTCTGAAGCAAGGGAAATGAAAATTTTTAAAAAAATTTTGCCTTAAATAGGCCGATCGAAACGGCGTCGTTTTGGTCGGGCTCCTTAATGCCAAAACGACGCCGTTTCACGTGACCCGCACGCGACCCGACCCGACGCCTGAGGATCTGCGTGTTTTGCTGCTACTGGGCAAATTACGCGCGCGGTCCCTCCGCTTTCTGGGAGTGTTTCAATGGGGTCACCTTCATTTTTGCAATTTGGGCCGCGGTTTGATTACCTATTTCATTTTAGTCCTCGAACCTTTTAATCCTCGAACCAGTGAACGGCGTCGTTTAGGAGAGTTAGGATATTTACTCTTTTGATCCCTCCTATTTGCCTGCGCATTCAAATCAGCCCCCCTCTTTTATATTTATTTCAAATTCACCCCAAAAACTTTATTCTCAGTTTAATTTTATCCCCCTTCTTTTTACTTTCCCTCATTATTTATTTTTATTTTTATTTTTATTTTATTTTAATAATATACACCACTACATTTTATTTCTATTATTATATCTATTACTATTATACTTATAAGTATATACGTTTATATTAATGGTCGTTTTAATCACCCTAATATTAATATGTATTTATTCTTAACATATATATATATATATATATATATATATGAAGTATTAATAATTCTTTTATAACATTTTATTATTATTCCTAATGTGTATGCTTCACATAATATCACATTGTGTATATATTATACTTATATATATTGTATGTTTATATGTTTGTTATTATGCCTTTCATGTATATACATATATATTTAAATATAGTCTTGTTTATTATTTTAAATTTAATATTCTTATCGTATTTGCTTTTTATCATCATGTTATTGTTATTATTATTATTATTATTATTATTATTATTATTATTATTATCATTATAACTATTGTTGTTTTACTATTATTATGTATTTTTATTATCAACAATTATTATTATCATTACTATTATTTTTTTTTACCATATTATTATTTCCTTATATATTATTATAGTTATTATCATATATTATTATTAACGTACTATTATTTTCTATTATTATTATTACTAATATCACCTTCTTATATATATCTATTATTGTTATTATTATTATCAATATTATTATTACATAATAAGCGTATATTTCTATTACATGCGTATATATATATTTTCATATATGTAGTATTATTCATTTTACCTTAATATTATTGTTATTGTCATTACACTTACACTTATAATTATTTTATTTTCATTGCCATATCTATCATAACTATTATTATTATTATATATATATATATATATATATATCCCTTCACTATTGTTTTTATATATATTTTTTAAGTATTATTACCATTAGTATTATGACTTAACACATTGTTACTACCGATATTATTATCTTTTATCATTACTATACTATTATTATTTAATTTTACATAATGTTTGCTTATTTATCACTAGCACTTTTTAATTTCGAATATTTTCTAGCATACTCGTCACTTTCTTCTTATTCGTTTTAATTATTTATTATTGCTCTTGCCATTATCAATTGCTTACGTGTGTGTTACGTTTATTCTGCTATGCTCGTCAATACCGAAACTTTTATTTGTTTAGGTATTCTCTATTAGCTCGTATTATTACGAATTTATGTTTCGTCCAAACCCAAAATTAAGTCTTTCATGAAAGCAATATCCGAGTATTAGGTAACTCGAGATAATCGTGCCTAACTTCTTTGGTTTCGATTTTTCTCATTTAACCTAAATAACGGGATGTTCTTTCAAAATAAAATACGAGTCTTAAAAAGGCTTGTTTTTTGGAGATCTGGAGGTGTGGTGCCCTAACTTACGGGTATGACATTTTGTTACCTCGAAATAAGATTTTCCGCAAACAAAGGCAATATTCGGTGTTCGAAATTGAGGAAACGTACCTAACTTCTCTGGATTTGATTTTCCTCGTTCACTCGACTAACCGAATATCCTTTTAAAGAGGTTGAAATACGTTAATTTTTAATAAAAGGCAAGCTCAGTCTCATAATTCGAGATGTCGTGTCCTAACTTACTGGGCATGATATTTTATTATTTCGAGATGAGAGAGTCCTTAACATCCGCTCAATTTATTCAATCCTTTTAAATTAGCATTAATACAAAGATGGATCGCATTTCAGATTCTTTCAAATTCTCAAATTTTCGACACTAAGACACTAATTAATCAACTAGGTACCAATCCTGGGCGTATCGAGGGTGCTAATCCTTCCTCGTACGTAACTGACTCCCGGACTCATTTCTTGATTTTCGTAGACCAAAAATTTGTCGTTTTAATAAACTTTAACTTTTATTAAAATGATTGATTTAAGGTGACCCGATCACACCTCGTCAAAAAAGATCGGTGGCGACTCCTCTATTCGTTTTCATTGTCAAAATCCAAGTCGACACCCGTTTCACCAAAAAATGGTTACGACACTCCTTAAATAAATCCTGATGGTTTTGCTCCAATTCAAATAGTTTTATGTATTGCTTTTTAATGACATTTCTAGTCTCATTTACCTGTAATGTGATTTATGATGCTAATTAAACAGGTATCTGACAAACAACTCAATCAGTGGTCCCATTCCTTATTGGATCAAGAACTTAAATAACGAGCAGGTAATTCATGTTTAATTCCATCTTTACGATGCCTCGATATTTATACCTTTCTGATGAAAATATATTCAGGTGTGCTCATAGGAATAGACTTTATGTATTAGTCTTCATTTTCAAGTAGTTTCAGTTCGATTCGATCGCAGCTTGGTAGCATGAAAAAGTCATGTTAACCATGTGACCTGAACAGAGATCCTATTTGGAATGCTTAGCATTCAGAAGTTGTACAATGATTACTGATATATTTGTTGTTATTTAGGCCAATAAAACCTCATTAGATATTCAATTCCAATGTCTTTAACTATCTAAAAGAATAAATAAACAAACTGCATAGGCTTAATCTAACTCCAAAAGTTCGTAATGTTTTGAAAGTGTTTTTGAATACTTAAACTATCATCCAGTGAAATGTTTGGTCATCTATACAGGAATATAACATGCATTCACAATGTAGTTGAAGAAATATAAATTTATTTTGCAGTGAAGTAGATCTTTCTTACAATAATTTTTCTTGGGACTCTGTACCACTCGATTGTCGTGAATCACTGTAAGAACGATTTTCCCCCCAAGTTCTTCCTTGAACATTCAAGTACGGGTGTCCTTTCGTTTTAGCTTTCAAAGTTTACGAAGTAACTATTTTGATGTTCTATCAGAAACTTGTTCAAAAGCTCCACTGGAGGAAAGAATTTGTAAGCTCAAATTTAACAAACTTCTTAAGAGAAATCTAGACCCTTTAATTGTCAACTTACCAAACTTCTAAATGAAATCCAATTCTATTTCACATAAATTGATTTCTTTCATGATTCTACCATGATACAGACCACTGAGAGAGTGTTTGCAAAGCTTTTCATGTTCAGAAGGTAATTTGCATTGCTTTGACTAAAAGATGATAGTATGTGCTTCAATTGTATTTTCATTCATGTTTTGATCTTCTTTTGTGTTGTTTTTTGGGGTGCTCAATACGTATACTCAATTGATCAAATAACTGTAAATTTCTTCTGCATTTCTTTGTTTAGCTTGTGTACATTTGATAAACACTTTACCCTATTTTTTTCTGTAGATCAGTATTCTGTCCATATAAATTGTGGTGGGGAAAAAACTACTATAGGAAACATTGATTATGAAGCTGATCACGACCAAGGGGGTGAAACGAAATATGATCCAACAGGATCAAAATGGGAAGTTAGTAGCACAGGACATTTCTGGGATAAAAATATTACCTCAACTGACTATATAGCACATAATGTATCTGTACTCAAGATGAAAGACTCTGACTTATACACCACAGCACGCCTCTCTCCCCTCTCGCTCACTTATTATCTTAACTGCTTAGGAAATGGAAACTATACTGTGAAACTTCACTTTGCAGAAATAGTAATAAGAGACAATAGTTCTTTCTACAGTCTTGGAAGGCGGCTATTTGATGTTTATATACAGGTATTAAATCACGTTGCACATGCTCTCCTTGTCCCGTTCTGCTCCAATCATTTGATTCAATTAGTTTGTTGCAGGGGACACGCGTATTGAAGGATTTTAACATTAGAAAGACAATCAAAGGGGTTGATAAGGAATGCATTCGTGAATTTAAGGCTGTTACTGTAACCAATAAGACCTTGGAGATTCGCTTTCATTGGGCTGGGAAGGGAACAGCAGCTGCACCAAAGAGGGGAACATATGGCCCTTTGATATCAGCCATCTCTGTGAAATCTGGTAAGTTACACACTCTTAACAGAAGCCTATGTTTTCTTCTCATGCTAATATATTTATCTGAGCTTGATATTTTCACTTTGTGATGGGCGTAAAGAAGATGCATGCCCTTGGTGCGGTGCTTAAAAAAATCACTTTTCACTCTAAAAATATTTTTGAAAAAAAAGTTATGTTAAACATGTTACTTTTAGCCAAAAAAAATTAAAATTTTTAGCTTTTTCTCCTTCAAAAGTACTATTAATATTTAATTACTTTTTTATCCCTCTAATAATATAATATTTTTCTTTTTTTTGTACTTAATTACAAATGTGTTAAAATTATTAATTAAAAATAAAAAATATTTTTAAAATACTAATTACAAATATTTAATGGTTATATTTAAATATTTAAAATATAGTTTATATATTCTAATTAAATTTTATAAATAATTAATATTTATTGCTTAAAAATATTTAAAATTTATATTTCATATATTAAAATATTAACAACAAGTTATAATAATTTTTTATATTTTTACTAAAATATAATAACATTAACTAATTTAAATATTATTTAAATGCATATTTGTTACTTGATAATAATATGTCTAAAATAGACATTTTATTTTTTAAAAATACTTTTTGACAACAATGCTAAACACTCAAATTTTAAATCAAACTTTTCAAAAGCACTTCTCAAAAGTATTTTTCCACAACACTTTTCAAAAGTACTTTTCAAAAATATTGCCAAACTAGCCCTAAGAATAAGTAGTTATTCATTTCATAAAATTGAATCTTTTCTTTTTGAAAGAAAAGGACCCAAGGTCAATCTCAATTTATTGCTTCGTGAATAATAATGTATTAATTATCTTCTTAATAATGTTATGAATCTTTTCATATATTGCTTCTAGACCAGAATATAGTGTTTGTTGTTGGGACGTTTTTAAATATTTATAGTGTTTCAATAAATGAGTGTAATTAATTAAAATTTATATTATTTGATTTTTAAAAAAGAATTATAACTATTAAAATAATAATATTTTAATAGTTATAATATTAAATTAATAATTATATGTTTATTTTAAAAACATTATTATTCAGAATTACATATTGAATGTCTCTATGAAGAGACATGAAAATTCCTATAAATAGAGATGAGAATTCATTTGGAAATCACACCAACAAATTTTAATATTCTTTCCTTCATTCTTTCATTTTTTAATATTATTAGATTATTCTATAAAGTATTACTGCAGAAATCTTTTGTAGAAATTGAGTCTCTTGTTATATATTGCTTAGTGCGTAGTGGACTATTCTCGTCAGTGCAAAACGCAAATAGTCATTGACTTCATTATATCCTCGAGGTTAATTTACTTGGAACTCATTTGCACACCGAAGATAGGTGGGGGCGAATATAACCTTAAAGATAGTGGCTTGATATACGCCTTGGAGCCTTTTCTTCTTTTCTATTCGAGTTTCATTCGTGTGTTTTAGATTTTCCTCACCGGAGATTTGTACTAACAAATTTAAGGTTATAATTCATGATAACTACCACAATACATGAAAGTGGAACACTAAGGGAGTTGGCTTCCAACTTTGTCAAACTTGATCGGTTTGATGTGGCAATTTTCGACGATGGCAGAAAAAGATGCACTTCTTATTATCAACTTTGAAGATTGCTTATGTTTTGGATACTCCAAAACCTAAAGAGAATGAAAACGAATCTGTTGCTACAACCCGAGAAATGCAAAAATGGGACAATGCTGATTACATGTGCATGGGCCACCTATTGAATGGTTTATTTGATGGTTTGTTCAACACCTACCAAAACGAGGTCATCGCTAAAGAATTTTGGGACAAATTGGAGATAAGATACATGACCGAAAATGTTACAAGTAAGAAATTTATTGTTAGTCATTTCAATAATTATCAAATGGTTGATGGTCGTTCTGTTATGGAACAATTTTGTGATATTGAAAAGATGTTGAATCAATTCAAGCAATATGATATGAAAATGGATGAAATAATTGTTGTATCATCCATAATAGACAAACTTACTCCATTTTGGAAAGACTTTAAAAGAAATCTAAAACATAAGAAAAAGGAAATCTCTCTGGAGGCTTTGGCAAATCATCTTCATATTGAAGAAGAATATTGAAAGTAAGATCAGAACCTAAATTTTGAAAATGTCAAAGTGCATGTTACGGGGGAAGTACAGACTACTAAACTATTCAAGAGAAAGTTTAAACAGATTGATAGAGCACCTAAGTTTAAAAAGAAACAAAAGGGCTCATGCTATCATTGTGGTAAACTGGGACATTTCAAGAATGAATGTCGATTTTCAAAGAAGAAATCATCTTTTAAGGCTGATAATAACAATAAGTTCGTTACAATGATATCTGAATTTACTATGGCACAAGATGATAATACGTGGTGAATTGATACTGGAGCAACCAAACATGTGTACAAAGACAAAAGCATGTTCACAAAGTTCTCACAATGTAAAAATGACAATGTCTTGTACATAAGAAATTCTTCCACCATAGTAATCAAAGGCAAAGGGTCTGCTGAACTACAATTCACTTCTGGAAAGGTTTTAACCTTAAATGATATATATTATGTACCAGAAGATAGGAAGAATTTAATGTCTGGAAGTCTGTTGAATAAGTTTTGTTTCAAACTTGTTTTTGAGGCAGATAAGTTTATTTTGTCTAAGGAAGGAATTTTTGTAGGGAAAGGGTATAAGTATTAGAGTATGTTCAAACTCAATATTATTAATAAGAACAAAAATATTATTTATGCTTATATGGTTGAATATTCTTGTTTATGGCATTATAGATTAGGTCATTTGAATTAGAGAAAATTGAATGACATGCGTAAGTTAGATTTAATTCCTATTTTTAATAATAATATTGAAAAATGCAATACATGTATGTTGACTAAAATTGCAAGAAAACCCTTTCACTAAGGTTAAAGTGAAAACAAAATTGCTTGATTTGATACATAGTGATTTATGTGACATGCATAATACTCCTACATTAGGTGGAAAGAAATATTTTGTTACTTTTATTGATGATTTTTCTAGATATTTTTATGTACATTTATTGCATTCAAAAGATGAAGCACTTGATGAATTTAAAATTTATAAATCTAAAGTTAAACTTTAGTGTGAATCATTTATCAAGTGCTTAAGATCGGATAGAGGTGGAGAATACTATAATCCAAGTTATTTTGAATCCACTAGAACTGTCCATCAAGTTTCAGCCCCTTACACACCATAACAAAACAGTGTAGCTGAAAGGAAAAATAGAGTCCTGATTGAAATGGTAAATTCAATGTTATCATATTCAGGTCTTGGACAAGGTTTTTGGGGAGAAGTTGTTCTAACATCTTGTCTTATATTAAATAGAGTTCTTAATAAGGAAACTAAAATAACCTCTATGAACAACGGAAGAAAAGGAAACCAAACCTTAATTATTTGAAGGTTTGGGATTGTAGAGTTCTTGTCAAAGTTCCAACACCTAAACGTAAAAATTTAGGTGAAAAAGGAATTGAATGCATATTTATAGGATATGCACATAATAGCAAGGTATATAGGTTCAAGGTAATTGAACCAAATGATTCAATTTCAATTAATATTGTTATTATATCAAAAGATGCTATTTTTGATGAAAATAGATTTAATTCTATTTCAAGACAATTACAACCACTACAATTGATTCATTCTTCAAGTGAGAATGAGATTCCATTGGAACAAATTGATAATAATGATGAATCTTATTAAGAATTAAGAAGAAGTAAGAGGATTAAAAAGGTCAAAGATTTTGGACCAGATTTCATTATGTTTCTTGTAGAAGGAAAAGGTGAAAGTATATGCACCAAGATACCTTATTATTATAATACAGAATTTGATCTTATTACATTTGAAGAGGCAATAAAATCTCAAGACTACTATTTGGGAAAAAGTAATAAATAATGAGATGGACTCAATAATGGGAAATCAAACTTAGATCTTAGTTGATCTTTCACCGGGTTCCAAACCAATAGGTTGTAAATGGATCTTCAAAAAGAAAATGAAGGTCAATGGAACCATTGATAAATTTAATCCAGGGTTGGTAGCCAAAGGTTTTACACAAAAACAAGGTATTGATTACTTTGATGCCTATGCTCTATTAGCAAGAATTGCTACAATTAGATTCTTAATATCACTTACCTCTATATATAATTTGGTTGTTCATCAAATAGATGTTAAAAATGAATTTTTAAATAGTGACTTGAAAGAGGAAGTGTATATAGAACAACCAGAATGATTTATTGTTCCAAGACAGGAGCGTAAGGTATGTAAGCTTGTTAAATCTTTATATGGACTTAAACAAGCACAAAAAAAATGGCACCAAAAGTTTGATAAGGTTGTTTTAGCTAATGGCTATAAAATAAATGAATCCAATAAGTGCATAAATAGCAAATTTGAAAATGAAAAAGTGTCATAATTTGCTTATATGTAGATGACATACTTATTTTTGGCACGGATTTGAAACAAATAGAGAACACAAAGAAATTATTGTCAAACAACTTTGCTATGAAGGATATGGGTATATCAAATGTTATTCTTGGGATTAAAATAACCCGAGATAAAAGTATTATAGCTTTATCACAATCACCATTATATTGAAAAGATGTTTAAAAAATTTGATCTTTTCAACTCTATACCACCATCTAAGCCCATGGATTCTCAAATAAAATTAGTATCTAATACTGGTAGGAACATTGATAAATTGAAATATGCAAGTCTAATTGGTCGTCTTATGTACATAATGACTTGTACAAGACCAGATATTGCATATGTTGTTGGAAAATTGAGTAGGAACACAAGTAATCCAAGTAGTTTGCATTGGCAAGCTTTGAATAGAGTACTTAAATACTTAAAGAAAACTATTAACCATGCATTATGTTATAATGGATATCCTTCAGTTTTAAAAGGGTATTCGAATGCTAGTTGGATTATAAGTTTGGAAGATCATGCATTTACAAGTGGATGAATCTTAATTCTTGGGGTTCCAAAAAATAAACATATATTACTAATTTCACCATGGCAGCAAAATTTATTACCCTAGTCCCTGCATCTAAAGAAGCAGAATGGTTAAGAAATTTGCTTTATGATGTACCTTTATGGCCTAAGCCAATTTCACCTATTTCTATCTGTTGTGATAGTGAGGCTAGTCTAGCAAAGACATATAACCAAGTATATAATGGAAAGTCTAGACACATTGGATTAAGACATAGCTATGTCCGACAATTAATCTCTAATGGAGTGATCATTATTAATTATGTGAGGTCAAGTGAAAATTTGGTGGATCCTTTGACAAAAAGTCTTGCTAGAGATGCAGTAAAAATGACCTCAAAAGGGATGGGATTCAAGCCCATTAATTAAAGTCACTCATGATGGAAACTCGACTCAACGCTTGGTATAACGTCAAGTTTTGAGTTCAATAAGACAAAGTACATTATGAGTATGTGACTGTTAGCACTATAAATAAATCTATCCTAACATTAAAGTGCTAGGTACCCGTAATGATAAGGGAAGGATGAGTAATGTACTTTTAATAGACCCATAACATAAATATGTTAGAGTGCTATAATTATGGGAACACTCTTGATGGGATCTACCTATGTGAGTGGAAGTGTCGTCGCTTATAGGAGCTCAAGGGCTTGGCTCTGATAGCACTCATGAAAAGAGGACAAAGACACATGGCCATAATAGTGTCCCTAGATACTATGCATTGACCGATGTTGAAATCATTGTGTGAGATGTGTTCGGTTAATCAAATTGAATAGTTGGTTCAAAGCTTAGTCTATTATGCAATTTCGATTAACTTTAACATGTTTTCACTAAGTGAAGATTCAATCGTAAGATACATTCATTTATACAAATTTATTTCCAAGAATATCAAAATCTAAAATATTTTGAAAATGGGGGAAGATTGTTAGAACATTTTCAAATATTTATAGAGTTTTAGTAACTATAAATGAATGGGTGTGATTAATTAAAAGTTATATTATTTAATTTTTGTGTTTATTTTAAAGACATTATTATTCAGAAAACTCCTATAAATAAGAATAGGGTTTCATTTGGAAATCACACCAACAAATTCTAATATTCTTTCTTTCATTACTTCATTTTCTAATATTATTAGATTATTCTACAAAGTATTACTGTAGAAATCCTTTGTAGAAATTAAGTTTCTTGTTATACATTACTCAGTGCGTAGTGGACTATTCTCATCAGTACAAAATGCAAATAGTCATTGACTTCATTGTATCCTTAAGGTTAATTTGCTTGGAACTCATTTGTACACTGAAGATAGGTGGGGGCGGATATAACCTTAAAGATAGTGACTTGATATACTCCTTGGAGCCTTATCCTATTTCTTCTTTTTCTGTTCGAGTTTCGTTCGTGTGTTCGAGATTTTCCTCACTGGAGATTTGTACTAACATTTGTCTCGCAATGTGATTACTTATTGTTTGAATCTGAAGTGTTGAGTTGTTTTAATTCTGTGAACTGTTATATATATAAAAAAAAAACAACTTGAGTGTGACTGGTTTGTTGATTTTGTGTAGAGTTTAAACCTCCGAATGACAGACTAAAGAAGAATGACAGACTAAAGAAGATATTAATTGTGGTTGGAGCTGTAGTTTTGCTTTTGATCCTAGTTCTTATGATTTTGGGTGCTCTTTGGTGGAAAGGTTGGTTGTGGGAGAGAATATCAAGGGAAGAAGGTAATGTATATCGACTTCATCAAGTTTAAGTTTGGAAAAAAAAATTATAGCAGCATTATTACACTCTTTTAGTTTTTTATGAAAATATACAAATGAAAATGAAGCATAGAGCTGTAGCTGAGAAGTTACAGAAGAGATGAACCTTTGAGCTCTTTTAATTTTTTCCATGTACTATGGAACTGTACAAGGATTTAATGTTACTTTTCATAGTTATGACAAAAAAATATGCTCAGCTATCATAGAAATTGAGATAATCACTCATGTCAAATAACGTTGTTAAATTAAAAATGAAACTTGAAGAGAAGATTGATCCTTCACTAATACCACACTAAAAAACTAAGTCAAAAAATCAATGTCATGTCTCTATTAGATATAGTTCAGCTTAGCGTATTGACCTTGTACCTTGAACAGAACTTAGAGGATTAGATCTGAAAACCGGCGTATTTACCTTAAGACAAATCAAAGCGGCCACAAACAACTTTGATGCAGCAAATAAAATTGGGGAAGGTGGTTTTGGATCAGTCTACAAGGTGACATACAACTCTACTATCATCATTATTTTTCAACACATCTCCCCCTCCTTTACTGGTTATCCTGGAAAAATACATATAAAACTTACATGAGAGATACAATTTACAAATGTGAAAATTTCACTTTTGCTTCAATGCAGGGCATACTACTGGATGGTACGATAATTGCAGTTAAGCAGCTTTCTTCAAGATCAAAGCAAGGAAACCGTGAATTTGTGAATGAAATAGGCATGATTTCAAGCCTACAACACTCAAATGTTGTTAGACTATATGGATGTTGTGCTGAAGGAGATCAGTTATTACTCGTATATGAATACATGGAAAACAATAATCTTGCACTTGCTTTGTTTGGTAAGCTTAAAAATGACTTTTACCGTTCGACTCATCCATATTAAAAGAAAAGAAATGAATCAATTACTTGTTTTGTAACTTATGTCGATGACAGGTAGAGAGGAAGTCCAACTGAGGCTGGATTGGCCAACGAGGCTGAGAATTTGTATTGGTATCGCAAAAGGTCTGGCCTTCCTGCATGAGGATTGTCCTCTGAGAATTGTTCATAGGGACATCAAAGCCACTAATGTATTACTTGATAAGGACCTTAATCCTAAGATCTCTGACTTTGGTCTAGCCAGGCTTGATGAAGAGGAAAACACCCACATCAGCACCAGAGTTGCTGGAACTATGTGAGCTTCCTTCTTTTTCCATTCAATAATTGCAAGATAATTTCCATCCTTTGACAATATGAGCATCTAACTGAACTTTCAATTCAATCAGATATCAAGATGTTTATTTTGTCTTTTTCTTTTCTTCCTTTTTTAATGTATTTTTTAATGATACATGGCATGAGCATAGTGAATCAATATTGGTTTTAATGTCATCCCTGAAAGTAGAATTGCCACACGCACAAGAATATTGCAGTACTTAGATTCTGCATGTAGAAAAGTAGTACATCAAAAATTGAGTTGAAAGAACTCTAGTATTTAGTAGCAGTAACTAGTGCCTCGAATACATGCACTGTTCCACCAATTTTTATCCACATAAATAATGATCTCTTTGAAAGGAATACCTTTTCAATGTTTCCAGCTTTGTGCCTATGCGCTTGTTTGTTATGAAAAGGTATCACGAATCACGGTAGTTTTAGTCGTAGCATAATCATGTAAAAAGCCACTAGTAAAATTCACTTGTGCAACCGTGCCATCTGAACAATATTATAGTTCACAGAATGACCATCTGTCTGCAGAGGATACATGGCACCAGAATATGCATTATGGGGCTACTTGACCTATAAGGCAGATGTTTACAGTTTTGGAGTAGTAGCATTGGAGATTGTTGCTGGGAAGAACAACATGAAATACCGACCAAATGAAAATTTCGTATGCCTTCTGGACTGGGTAAGAACAATATCCACTAATTTCTTCGTTGCGTCTCACGTTGAGCATAATATATTATTTAAAATATTCAAATTGCTTGCATTCTAATTTCGAAGAGGACATCATTTTTCATCATTGAAATAAAATGGTGATGTCCTTTGTATAGACAGAAAAACTCGCATGGCATTGGAGGGAAAGTTTGTATTTGATCATTCAGACTTAGGGTGGGGGTTAATTGCATTCTCCATCATTTTCTTATCTTTTCCCCTTTTGTACGTTTTATCTCAGGCTCTTGTGCTACAACAAAAAGGAAATCCTTTGGATCTAGTGGATCCAAAGTTGGGTACAAAGTTCGACAAAGAAGAAGCAATGAGGATCATAAAGGTAGCTCTGTTATGCACTAATCCATCACCAGCACTCAGGCCTACAATGTCTGAAGTGGTCAGCATGCTCGAAGGTCGTATTGACGTTCATGAAATCATCAGCGAACCAAGCTCTTATGGTGATGGCATGAGGTTTAAATCCTTACCAGAGTTCGATCAAGTTATCCTCCAGAGAAGTGAAAATACATCCATTATTCAGTCATCAGATTCTGCATGCATAGGATCATCTTCAACATCTGTCCACAATCTATACGAAATAAGTTCGAACTTCAATCAAGTAACATGTTCTCATAAGCAACTTTTCTGACAGATGCCAATATAAGAAACTGTTAAATATGACTCCTATTTTGAGTCAAATTTGAAAAATAATCTCTTAGTTAAACTCTATTTATTTGTTTCAATCAAATACTGATTAGTTTAGATTATTTTATTATTATTTGACCTATGAATTTAGTCTATAAATAGACTTTTTTACAATCTTAGAAAAATACACCCATTAGAGATTATAATTCATAACATATTTAGAGAGTTTTGTATTTACGTTTTGTGGGTTTTTTGTTTTCGGGTTTTCGGGGTTTAGTTTTTATCTCCATCTTTTATACTCCTTGTTTTTTTGTCATTATAGTAAAATTATCTTTGCCTGTGGTTTTATATCCTCTTTGGAGGGGTTTTTTCACGTTAAATTTGTGTGTTCAATTTCTCAATTTATTCCGCTATTTTTTCTTGTTCGTTGCTTAATTAGGTCGATCCTAACAAGTGGTATTAGAGCTAGTTCAATTTTCATAAATCAGCTCATTCAGAGATGGCAACAATAAGGTTTGAAATTGAGAAGTTTGATGGTGAAACAAATTTCAATCTGTGGCAAGTTCGGATGATGGCAATTCTAGTTCAATCCGGTTTGAAAAAGGTTGTTACCGAGAAAAAGCCTGAGAATCTAAATAAAACAGAATGGGAAGAGCTTGATGAAAAGGCTTTGTTTGCAATCCAACTATGCCTCGCGAATACGGTATTGCAGGAGGTATTGATGGAGAAGACCTCATCCGCCTTATGGAAAAGGTTAAAAACTCTTTATGCGACTAAGTCTCTGGCTAACCGTTTAGTGTTAAAACAACTTCTATTTACGTTTCGCATGAATGAAAGTGAGGTTCTTAGAGATCACATCAATCAATTCATTACTCTTTTAAATGATTTAAAGAATGTTGAGGTTCATATTGACGATAAAGATCAGGCTATGCTATTATTGTGCTCTTTACCCCTTTCATACAAGTCTTTCAGGGAGACCCTGATTTATGGCAGAGACAAACTCTCGTTTGAATATGTGAAGGGTCATTTGTTGAGTAGAGACAAACTCGACAATGAGCTTCATTTGGATAGCAAGATAGATAGACAAGCTTCTGTTTTGGTCGCATCAAAGAAACGAGACAAAATGTGTCGCTATTGTAAAAAGTTAGGTCACGTCAAAGCAGATTGTTATAAACTGCGAAATGAAAGAACTGCTGAGAGTAACGAGGAAGATGTAGCTGTTGCTAATTTGGCCGATAAAAATGGTGATGATTTCTTGTTAGTGTCAACGAGCGATAACTCCAAGCTCACGTTCGAGCGGATCCTAGATTCGGGATGTTCTTTCCACATGTGTCCCAATAGAGAATGGTTCTCTACATACAGGTCAGTTGAAGGTGGAGTTGTGCATATGGGAAACGATTCATCTAGTAAGATAATTGGTATTGGTACTGTTAAAATTAGGATACATGATGGGACGATTATGACACTCTCAGATGTCAAGTATGTACCTGATTTACGAAAGAATCTCATCTCATTGACAGTGTGTTTGGTTGAAGGTAATGGCTAAGCCATTACATACCTATTACCACCCTATTCTTCAGGCCCACTTAAACTGGCGTTTGGTTCAATGGAATACCTTATTACGGGTGTATTCCATTCCAGGATTAAGCAGAGAATTTTGGGGATTTCTATTCTGTTCCCTCTTCACCGTTTAGCTATTCGTTGCTTGAAGAACCCTTTTCTACCCTTACCAAAATTTCACCTCAAAAAAATTCTCAATCGGTAGCCATTTCACATACCCTTCGACTCCGGCATTCCTCCCCTTCATCCAAGGTCAGGTAAACATTTTTGCTTCTTCTTCCTTCACATCATCTTCCTTCATCATCTTCCTTCTTCTTCCTTCCGCCATTCCTACCTTTTCATTTTTTTTGGTATAAAAAAAATTCTCAAGCTTTTTGTATTTTTTGTATTTTTTTTTGGTATTCCTTCCGCCATTCCTGCCTTCATCATCTTCTTTCATGTTTTCCCTATTTATCTTTTCTACAGCTTTTTGAAAGAATTTTAGAAATTCCAGCCACATGGCTTAAAGGAGGAGCCACTGGTGAGGTGCTTTTCTGACTTCATTTTGTTATTGCATCAATTTGAAATTACTTTTCTGGCCTGGGTGGTGTCATGAGGATATCATTTTCTTAAACGTCTGTTGTTTCTCTTTTCCTGTTGTCATTAGGTTATGTTTTCTCTGCAGCGATTGAGATCTAAACATTTGAAAAAGATGGTTTTAGCAAAAAAATAAACTTAAACTTTGCACCTAAAAATTGATCCAGCTGAAGGAAGAACATTGACTGGATGAAAATTAAGTAAACCTTGGCTTGATGTTTGTTAATAAAAACAGCAAAAGTGAGAGATGATTGCTTAGAAAGGAAAATTTTATGACTCTGCATGAAACTTAATAGTATTCATATACTTGATTTTTTTATATTAAGGTTTTCTTTTGCAAGTTGTATATATTGATGTTGTCTGTGAACATCACACTTATCTTGCATGTCCATTTTTAGTTTTGGTAATATTCTCTCATCTTTCTTGACATTTGAGACTGGAAAAAGTAGTCTAAGGTTTACTCCTCTGCCTTTTCATTTGATTATTTTATGTTCATGAATGCTTTGCACTTGCATTAATACATTTAAATCAGTTAAACTTCAGCGTTAGGTTAAGGACCTAATCTCGTATGCGTTCTAAAGTTATTGATCTATCCATTTTTTTTTGCAGGATATTTCAGCAATCAGGTATTTACTTGAGCATATTCTGGCCAGGCTTTACTTGATGACATAGTTTCTGAATCAAACTGTGTTATTATACGAAGAAGAACTCTTTTTTAGAATTCGAATAAAAGTGATGCTGCTATAGGTGCTAAAGTAAATCTGGATTTTAAAGTTATTCAATAGAACTATTGGAGGTTTTCCATGCAATTGAAACAGGGATAATCCCTATTGATAGTTCAATGGTTGATTAAGTTCTTTTCTTTGTAGCTTGAGCAGTTGAATACATGATTTCTTAGGTAGTATTTTTCGCATTGGTCTAGTTTGAGGTTTGTTAAGGCCTTTTATTTAGGTTAGGCTTCCCACTTCCTCAATTTGCTTCATTTTGGATGCCTAAATTAGTATGAGAGCCCAAGATGTTTATTGTCAATTTATTATTTGTGACTTACAACATTTTTACTCCTTCTTGTCAAGAAGTAGGCTTGTTCTATTTATTTTAGTTGTTAATATTGTGCCTACATACTGTTAGGAGTTTTGAGCAGTGCCATCACATATCAGTTACGTTTTGGGATTGCTGTAGTGTTAAATTTGAAGTTTAATCTTTTTTACTTTAATTTCAAATCATTTGGACTATAATTTTATAATATTATTAGTAAGTTCAAATTGATAATATCTTTAATTACTATCGTTAAACTGATAAAATTATTAATAAGTTCAAATTAATATTTAAAAAAATAGGTCAATTTTAGAGTCTGACAATTAATATGGCAAAAAATACGTCTTATAAAATGCATTTTTCGGAAAGTGCTTTATACGAAATGTGCTTTTCGTTTATTGTTTGATGGTTAAATGCTTATGTTTTCTACTCTTATATCCTAGAATCCTCTTTCATGTTTATTTGATTTTTTTTCCAAAGCATATTGTTTCATGTTTTTTTTCTTTTAAATTTAGTTAATGTTTTTAATTAATAATTATGTTATTTTTCAAGTTTTTAATTAAAAACATGTTTTTAAATTTTTTTTAATTTATGTTTTAAATTAATAATTTTTTATTTATATAAACAAAATAATAAATATGTAAATATATAATGAAAATATATTATACATTATTATGTTAAATATATTTTATTTTTTAAAAACATTTTTTTGTTATATATTTTTATATATCAAATATTTATTTTTTTCATGTACATTATGCATACAGTAAGTTTTAAAATAAAAAAATTGATTAATTATTTCAAATATCATATATGATATTTAACATAATTAAAAAATAAATCTTTAGCATATAAAAATTATATATAAAGAAAAGTATATAAAAAATACACCCTATACCATGCAATATATTCTCAGTATTTTCTTTAATTTTTACGCAGCAAACTATTTTATTTGGCTTGGAGTTTAGTTTTTAATTATATCCTATTGTTCATTTTTTCTTTGACAATTTGGTGAAGTAGTTATTTGGCTTGTTTGATTGGTTCCTCACCCAGAGTTGAGCATCTTGTATTCACCAGCTCATTGTAAGTTCTTTGACAATTAAATTCTTTGATTTTGTTTTACTATTATTGAAATTAGTATTGGAGAAATTTGACCATTTTACTACGATTTGAAGATATGTAACACTTTAATATCTTGCAGTAATGGCTCGTCTGCCTTTAATAGTACAAAATGAGAGGCGTAAAAGAATTGGTCTTGCTATTACAATATGGTTGCAAATGTGTACAGTTGCGAGTTGGTTCTTAGTTGCACTGGGTGCCATTCATAGCCTACATACTTATAGACCAAGGATTAGATCCTATATTTTAGATTTTTATGCAAAATGAGATTATGTGAAAAGACCTGTATATGTTAGTGACGAGACGTGTATTGAACAAGTTAGGATGAATAGAACTACCTTTTTTAAATTATGTGAGTTGTTACAAACTTTAGGGGAATTGAAGTCGTTAAGGAACATGCTTGTTGATGAGCAAGTGGCAATGTTTTTACATATCATTTCTCATCACCTTAAAAATCGAGTTATCAAGCATCACTTTAATAGGTCCGGGGAAACCGTTAGCAGATTATTTCACAATGTTTTAAATGTTGTCATACGCTTACAAGATGTGTTATTTAAAAAGGCAGAGCCAATTACAGCTAATTCTACAGACCCAAGGTGGAAATGGTTTAAGGTATTTGAGTGAGTTCTATATATAGCTCGTATATAATTTAGTACATTTGGAATTAATATAGTATTCTAACTCGAGATTTTATACATGTGATGTAGAATTGCTTAGGTGCTTTAGATGGAACCCACATCAAGATTAGGGTTCCAACAGTTGATAAACCTAGATATCGAACACGAAAAGGTGACATAGTAACAAATATGTTAGGTGTTTGTACACCTGATATGCAATTTGTTTATGTTCTTCCTGGTTGGGAAGGTTCTACTGCTGATGGACGAGTTCTTTGAGATGCCATTAGTAGGAAACATGGACTAAAAGTTCCTCATGGTAAAATGCAAAAATTAGAGGAATTTGAATTAATTTTTAAGATCATACTTTTTTGGGAAATTAACCATGACAAATAGTTTCTTTTTATAGGTTGTTATTATCTAGTTGATGCTGGATACACAAATTGTGAGGAATTTCTTGCGCCTTTTAGAGGACAAAGATATCATTTGAATGAGTGGCGTCAGGGTTACCAGCCAAGTACTTCGGAAGAATTTTTCAATATGAAACATGCTTCAGCGCGTAATGTTATTGAAAGATGTTTTGGGTTATTAAAACTTAGATAGGGAATACTTAGGAGTCCATCATTCTATCCTGTAAGGGTGCACAATAGATTTATTATTGCATGTTGTTTGCTCCATAATTTTATTCGAACCTATATGAGTCTTGATCCTATTGAAGAAGAGTTGGGAGAAGGATTACCTAGTAATGTGATAGATGACGATGAACTGAATATCATAAATATTCATCCGTCGGATGCATGGGCTACTTGGAGGATGGAACTAGCCAACCAAATGTTCGATGAATGGAAAGCATCTAAAAATTAGTTAGGTTTAGGGTAAAAATAGTATACGTTTAAGTTGTTTATGTTATTTCATATATCTAGTTTATGAAACTTTGGTGGTGTTTGAATTTTTTTTTTTTGTATTGTACTACACTTGTTGAATGATAATTTATTTTCTTTTGATTCATCATGTGTTATAATTTTATAAAGTGTTGACCTTTTGATGCATAATATTGAACTTAATTTTCATTTGCATTTTTTCTTAAGATAGTTATGTCAGGTTTTTCCCAATCAAGTGTTTCTTCCTAGAGTTCTCGAGGAACCAAAAGGAAATGGGTTCCACAAGAAGATGCTACGTTGGTTACTTGTATGGTCGACTTGCACAATGCTGGAACCTTTAATGCAGATACGGGATTCAAAGCTGGCTATTTAAATGAGCTAGAAAAAATGTTAGAAAAAGTTTTACCGAATGCCATGTTGAAGGCTAAACCTAATCTTGAATCAAGGATTAGGACATTGAAAAGGGATTGGTCAATCGTTTATGACATGCTTAGTGGAAAAAACAATAGCGGCTTTGGTTGGGATAAGCATAGGCAGCTTGTTGTTGCTGAAGATGCGATGTGGAACTCATATATAAATGTAAGAATTATTTCAAGTCTTTATTATCTTATTTTGACAAAACTTATATCTAATATGAATTTCTCATTTTTATAGTCATAAAGAAGCAGCTAAATTCAGACATCGGAGTTTCCCTTATTATGACCAACTTACTGCCATCTACGCAAAAGATCGAGCCACTGGAAAAGATGTTTAAATAGCTGTTGATATTATTGAAGAAATAAATGCTGAAGATGTAGCTGCTACAAATACTCATGAAGAAAGAAATGATTTTCATAGATCCGAAGCTGATGTTTCTTTGGATGACATGGATCTTTCAGCTACACAGCCGCAACCAGAATCGCAACCAGCTAGAAACCAAGGTGATTCTGCATTTTCAAAGAAGAAAAAAAAGATTTCTGATGCAAGTGATTTTTCTACTTAATTTAATGATGTTGCCGCTTTATTGGCAGAAAATATACGAACCATTGGCATTGAAATCAGTAAGAGTATTGCCTCCGAAGTGGTAATTCAACAAAATTCAGAAATGGCAATTCAAGAAAGTGCTCTGAAATTATATCCAACATTATGTGAAGTGGAAGGTTTAACTGAGGATGAACGATATCGAGCATTGAGCAAAATTCCAGATCACCCAATGCAAATGCTCATTTTCTTTAGTTTACCTTCTGCTATGCGATTGGAATGGGTTAGAAGATTTCTTGCTGACCATTAAAAACCATGGTTGTGTTGATATTTTGGTAACTTTTTGTGTTTGTAATATTTGAATGGTATAATGACATGATAGAATGTCATTATAATGTTGTAACTTTTTGATGTAAAATTTTAAAACATATGGATTATGACATATAAACTAATGAAATCATGTAACTTTTTGTTAATATATGAATATTATGCTTGGATGTGAAATATAATTCTCAAGTTATTTATTACTTTTTTAGCAATGAGTTATTTATTACTTCTAATATTTAATTATTTTTATTGTAAAATAATTAAATTATTTGTTTCATTAATGATATTTTAGCACATTAAATATGTATTGCAATTTAAAAATAATAAAGTAGATTATATATTTTTTTATAGTATTATATATTTTGATTTCTTAATTCATATAATTATAATTATATAAAGAATGTTATTAAATTATATTTTTTTATTAAATTATATTTAATAATAATTATGTTAAAATATGGTTAAACTATTTATTATTTTTATTAAATTATTTTCAATAATAATATAATTAAATTTTAATAACAATAACAATAATCATCTACCTTAAAAAAATTCTACTAAGGGTATTCTGGTCATTTTAGTTTTTTTTCCTTATGCTATTACAACATCATTCCATTCAACCAAACACAAGAATACTATTACAGTTCTATTCCATTCCATTCAACCAAACAGTTGAATTACTTATTACAGCTCTATTCAATTACAGCTCTATTCAATTACAACCTTATTCCATTACAGTGAACCAAACGTACCCTGAGTATTTTAGACTTGAAAGGATGCAGAATCAACATCGAGTCGAGCGACATTAAAGTATCTCGTGGAGCTCAAGTTTTGTTAAAAGGTAAAAGAACTAGCAGTCTTTATATTCTGGAAGGTTCTACAGTGACCGGTGAAATCAGACGTCCCTCGTCCGTTACAGAGTCGAAGTCAACTCATTTGGAGCGGACGCAACTTGGTCATAGGAGGGAAAAGTGTATGACCGTTTCATTGAAGAGAGGTTCTCTTTTGGATGCAGGTTTTGAAAAGTTAGGGCACTGTGTTCGTGAAAATCAGACCTCGGTTAGTTTTGATTTGACAGTGTACAAGTCAAAGGCTAGAAGTCTTCTAGTTTCTAAGCACAAATTCGACTTAGTTAATTCCCTGCATAGTTCAAGATAGGCTCGTGGTGGGCTTTGGCAAAGATGGCGTTGTGGAAATATGAGTCAAGGTGGAGATTTGTTAAATATGACTCCTATTTTGAGTCAAATTTGAAAAATAATCTCTTAGTTAAACTCTATTTACTTATTTCAATCAAACACTGATTAGTTTAGATTATTTTATTATTATTTGACCTATGAATTTAGCCTATAAATAGGCTCTTTTACAACCTTAGAAAAATACACCCCTTAGAGATTAGAACTCATAACACATTTAGAGACTTTTGTGTTTACATTTTGTGGGTTCTTTGTTTTTGGGTTTTCGGGGTTTAGTTTTTATCTCCATCTTTTGTACTCCTTGTTCTTTTGCCATTATAGTAAAATTATCTTTGGCCGTGGTTTTTTTATCCTTTTTGGAGGGGTTTTTCCACGTTAAATTTGTATGTTCAATTTCTCAATTTATTCCGCTATTTTTTCTTGTTCGTTGCTTAATCGGGTCGATCCTAACAGAAAAGAACTGTATGAGGAAATGATATGTAAATGGTAAAAATGCATTGACCATAAATGGAAAGTGTTATTTTCTGGAAACCCAAAAACCTACCATTACAGTATGGTGGTCATAATTTTTTTGTTAGCTATTATTTTTGTTACATCTCCTAGCTTGTAACAGATTATTCTGCTTCTTTTGATAATGAAATAAAAAACTATTTAGTTATCCAAAATAAAAAGAAACATATCAGTTTGATAGATGAAGGAAATTCATCAACTTGGGAATGATTACGATACACATTAGGCTACCGAACCATCAAGTTATTATCATTCCTAAGAGATTGTGTTTATTTTAAAGACATTATTATTTAGAAAAACACCTATGAAAAGATGTCTCTATGAAGAGACATGAAAATTCCTATAAATTGGAATGAAATTTAATTTGAAAATGACACCAACAAGTTCTAAAAGTTTTTTCTATCTATTAGATTGTTCTATAAAGAGTTACTGCAGAAATTCTTGTTGAAGTTTTAGTAGCAATTTATCGGATAAAGAATGAAAGAAGTTTGAGATTCAAGGACTTGAGAGTCGCAAGAGAAAAACAACCAAAAAAAAGAAGCAGAAAGAATGTTGAAAAAGAAAACTAAAGTTTACTTCTCTCATTCATTTATTTTTTTCAGCTAAATAATGTACATATATTAAACTATTACATTGAAAGAACAATAAATTTGATTAAAAAGAATATGCTAAAAAACAGCTGAATGATAGCCTAGGACCTGTCTAAATTTGCTAAGTACTGATTAACTTTATCCTTCAAAAAGTAGCTGTCAAATCAAATACAGGTCGGTTGTTACACAAAAGTACTTCATCCGGATAACATACGATACGTTTGTATGCTACTGTATTTCATCCGGGTAACATACATACTGCTATTTGTCACCACCTTTTAACACTCCTTCTTGGCTACAGGACAGCAGACTCCAATTTCCTTCCTTAAACACTCAAACCTTGTAGCAGCCAATAGCTTGGTTAAAATATCAGCAAACTATTTTTCTAAGCTGGAATGAACAAGACTGACTTCTTTTGATTGCTCAGCCTCTAAAAAAAAATGAAATTTGATCTTGAAATGTTTTGTTTTGCCATGAAAATTGGATTTTTAGCTATGGCAACTACTGACTGATTATCAAGCCTGATTTTAGTTGCTTTAACCTGTTCTTCATTCAAATCACATAGCAGCTTTCTAAGCCAAATGGCTTGATTAACAGCTGCAGCAGCTGTAATGTATTCTGTTTCAGCTATTGAGTGAGCAACAGTTTGTTGCCTTTTTGAGCTCCAATAGAAAACTCTTGATCCAAGAGTAAAGAAGTGCCCTGATGTGTTCTTCATGTCATCAATGGACTCTGCCTAATCACTATCAGAATACCCTATCAATTTGAGCTCTTTTGCCTTCTCAAACTTCACTCCATGATCTAAAGTTCCCTTCACATATCTGAGAACTCTCTTTGCTGCTTTGAAATGAACAACATTGCAGCAATGCATAAATCTAGATAGGAGACTAACAACATACATTATATCAGGCCTAGTTGCTGTTAAGTAAAGCAAACAACCTACCAGGCTTCTGTATTCCTTCTCATCAACCCTCTCTTGATTGCTATTGCTTGTTAATTTCTCACATTGAGCCACAGGTGTGCTGACAGTTTTGCAATTTGCCATGCAGAATCTGTTGAGAATCTTCGAGGCAAAAGCATATTGACTAATGAAGATGCCTTGATCAGATTGCTTCACTTCCATCCCAAGGAAGTATGTCATAACTCCTAAATCTGTCATTTCAAAAACTTCTTGCATTTGCACTTTGAACTCATCAATCATGTAACACTCCCTACCTGTATTCCGAGCCTAGAATAGGGTACGAGGCATTACCGAACTTAATATGAACAATCATGTAAAAATCAGCCATAAAATTTCTTCTAAATTAAAAACTTTCATACATATGTTTAACGTCCCTTATATGGGCCTACGGGGCCCAAAACATACATTCAGGGTGGTTTGGGACCAAACCGTAAACATATGAAACTTTTGCAACACTTAGAAAATTTTCACACTTTGGAGAGTCACACGCCTGTGTTTTCAACCCGTTTAACTCTCTATTTATAACTTCATCACCCTTGACAGTCGTACACTTCATATAAATAACAAGAAACGTGCATGGGCTCAATTCTCAATAAATTTCTCATATATATACACAATTTCACGTTATGTAATCATACAACATATATCAGCCATATCTCTGTAATCTAAATATGTTTTCATAACAACTTATCTTAATTTCATACTATTTCATATTTAAGCTTAAATAAGCAAAGTATTTGAAATATCATCTTTATGCAAATAGTACACATGAGCTATATAATTCCATAATTATGAATAAACACATTTATCAAACATTTTTCATATTCATATATCAATCTCTCATGTCTTCATATATCAATAACTGTCATTTTCATGAATTCCGAGTTCAATTTCATAACTATTTGTCTCGTGTTCAATTTATTTCATGTCGGAACTTTATTCATTAAAACATTTGAATGATCAATACATATGGATAGTACGTTCAAGATGAATAATTATATAATCACAAATGAATTCATTTATTAACCAAGTTCTATACTCATATCTTATCAACTCGTACTTCCTTGTATCACATAATTCCATGTAACACTTACCAAACTTTGTCAAATTAGTGAACGTCTTACGGAATTGAGTACTTCGTTTTCTCGATGTCATAGTTCAACTATGGCCTTACACATTTTTACGTAATGATGCCATAGCCCAGCTATGGTCTTACACATATTCATATATTGATGCCATAGCCCAGATATGATCTTATACGGAAATCACTTGTCACTTGTAGCCGAAGCTACCACAATTCACTGATCAGGTAGCCGAAGCTACCATTTTTCACTGATTAGGTAGCTGGAGCTACCACTTTTCACTAATCAGGTAGCCGAAGCTACCACTTTTCACTGATTAGGTAGTCGGAGCTACCACTTTTCACTGATCAGGTAGCAGAAGCTACCACTTTTCACTGATCAGGTAACCGAAGCTATCACTTATCACTTTCATTTGTCCTTGATCAGATAAGTGTAGCCGAAGCTATCACTTATCACTTGTTGGCATGGTCCAACCATGGTCTTTTCCTTCAATTCATCTTGTCACTGAACTGAAATGCTCAATTTGACCATTTATTCAATTTTCATGCTCATACATTATTCACGATTTTATCATCAATACACATGAAGTAACACATCATGAAATTCATAAAATTAACAAATAATCACTAAAAATTTAGCCATACAAAATCACAAGTTCAATTTTTGTATTATAACTATAATCATAATTTCATAATAAATATTCCAAATAAAACATTATATCATTTCTAATCCAACACTTATCGATTATAATCGGGCATGTGATCAATTTATACATGAGTCATTCATATATTTTTCCTCCTCCTCCTCTCCATCCACATCCTTGGTATAAATAACACACTTGTAAGTAACCTTATCCATAATTTTCACTAATTACTTATGTGAATATTCAAGCTATCCACCCATGTCATAGTCACTAAATTATTTATATCTGAAGCTACGGAACTCCAAATTAAGATCCGCTAATTTTTCCTAAAACTAGACTTACATATCTTATTACCATAAAAATTTCATAATTTTTGGCTGGGCCAATTAATACAGTTTATTCATTGAAGTCTCCCCTGTTCTGCTATCTGACAGTTCCGACCCTTCTTCACTAAAAATTAATTATCTCCTCGTACAGAATTTGAATGATGTTCCTGTTTGATTCTCTTGAAAATAAACTCATTCAGGATTCTAAAAATATAAGTATAAGCCCATAATTATTTTTATCCAATTTTTTATGATTTTACAAAGTCAGAACAGGGGAACCCGAAATCATTCTAACCTTATCTCACAAAATTTATCATATCTCATGATTTACAATTCCATTGCTTACATCTTTTCTTTTATAAGAAACTAGACTCAATAAGCTTTAATTTCATATTTTATTCATCCTATAATTCCATTTCTAAAATTTTTGGTGATTTTTCAAAGTTAGACCACTGCTGCTGTCCCAAACAGTTTTAGTGCAAAATGTTGATTTCCATTTTGCCCCAAATTTCACAATTTATACAATTCAGTCCTTGCTCAATTAACCCCTAAATTAAGATAATTTTCTCAATTAATACTTTTACTAGACATTATAAGTTATTTCATAACTATTTAAATTCAGAATTTTTACATAAAACTCTAACTTCAAACTCTTTTACAATTAGGTCCCAAACATTCAATTTCTATTCAATTCTTTCAATAAAATCAACATATAAACAATTTAAAGCTCTAATTCCATGCCAAATCATCATATACTTCCATCACATATTCATATAAACTTTCAATTTCTTTCATAGAATCAAAAACTAATGAATTCAACAAGTGGACCTAGTTGTAAAAGTCACAAAAACACAAAAATTTCAAGAAATAATCAAGAATTGAACTTACTTGCAGTAAAAATATGAAAAACCAGCTTGAGGGAACTCTTTCATGGTGTTTTTGTTGATGAGAATGCAGAAAATAAAGAGAAATCTAGATAATTCCACTTTAGTCCTAGCTTTATTAAGTAAATTTTGTAATTTTCCAATTTTTCCCTTAATTCTCCTTATTTTCTTGCTGATTTCATGCCCTTGCCGTCCAGCCCAAAGAGATATTGGGTCTATTTGTCTTTTAAACCCTCTTTCTTTTATCATTTAAGCTATTTAATCATTTCTCACAATTTTGCATTTGATACAATTTAGTCCTTTTTGTTCAATTAACTATCAGAACTTTAAAATTTCTTGACGAAACTTTAATACTAACTTATTAACACTCTATAAATATTTATAAAAATATTTATGGCTTGATTTAAAATTCCCGAGGTCTCGATACCTCGTTTTCGATTCTAATTATTTTAATATTTATTTTTAGTACACTATTAACTATTTCAAAATTTTTCCTAGCTTCACATTTAACTTATACTCACTAAATTAATAATATTTCCTACTCATTTGTCGGATTTAGTGATCTCGAATCACTGTTCCGACACCACTGAAAATTAGGCTGTTACAAATCAGCTCTCCTTGCTTCCAGTTACAAGTAAGCCATCCATATAAAGTGAGACAATCAGAAGAGTTTCATTTTCTGACTTCTTCACATAAAGTGTATGTTCACTAACACTTTTCTCGAACTCGAGTTTAGACAAGTATGCATCAACCCTGTCATATCAGGCCTTTGGTGCCTGCTTCAGGCCATATAGGCTCTTTTTCAACCTATAGACTTTGTCCTCTTCTCCTAGGACTTTAAATCCATCCGGTTGCACAATATAAATCTCCTCCTTGAGGAAGCCATTTAAGAATGTTGACTTGACATTGAGTTGATGAATTTTCCATTCCTTTTGTGCAACCAAGGCAAATAGAAGCTTAATTGTGTCTAGCCTTGCTACTGGAGTAAATGTCTCCATAAAACTAATGCTATATTCTTGACTGTAGCCTTTCACCTTAAGTCTTGCCTTGTGCTTATTCAATGAGCCATCAGCATTGTACTTGGCTCTAAACGCCCACTTTGCACTTATAACTTTCTTATGGTCTGGTCTGTCAACCAATTCCCAAGTGTCATTCTTGTGGATCATTTCTAATTCAGCTTCCATGGCCTTCTTCCAGCATTTGTCCCTGACAGCCTCTTCAAAATCTGAAGGTTCAACTATTGCAACATCACATCTTTAGTAGATGTCTGCAATGGTTCTGGTGCCTCTCACAAGAGCATCATCAAAATCTTCATTGTTAGGCTCATTTTCAACTAGTTCCAAACTGTTGTCAATCCGATCTTCTTCTTCAATCAACCTTGCATCTTCATCATTCCAGCTCCAAACCTTCTCTTCATCAAATCTAAGATCCCTACTCACCAAAATCTTCTTTGTCGAGGGATCATACACCCTCTAGCCTTTCTTGGTGCTGCTGTAGCCAACAAATATTCTAAGCACAGATCCTTTGTCAAGTTTGGTTCTCTTCTCAGCTGGAATAAGAGTATAGCAGACACAACCAAACACTTTTAGGTGTGACACTGTTGGTTTGAGATCATGCCAAGCTTCAAAAAGAGTCTTTTCCTTCACAACAGTAGTAGGAAGACTATTGAGCAGATACACTGAGGTATTGACAGCCTTAACCTAAAATTTTCTTGGCAGCTTGCTTTCAAACAATAAGCATCTAGCCATATCAAGCACTGTTCGATTCTTCCTCTCACATACTCCATTTTGTTGAGGAGTATAAACTATTGTTAGCTGATGATGAATTCCAGCTCGCTCACACAACTTCTAAAACTTCTCAGACAAATACTCAGCACCATTATCTAATCTCAAAGCCTTGATCTTGCAGCCTGATTGTTTTTCAACTAAGGCTTTAAATTTGCTGAATGCCTCAAATACTTCTGACTTTTTCTTCAAAAAAAAACCCAGTAAAATCTACTGAAATCATCAATGAACAGCATAAAATACTTGCTGTCATTCAAGCAGGAAGACCTTATTGGTCCACAAATGTCAATGTGAACTAATTCGGGCTTACCTTGAGCTCTCCATGACTTATTAACTGGAAAAGGCAATCTTGCCTGCTTACCAAGCTGGCAAACTTCACAAACATTGTCACTGACCTCAACTTTGGACATGTCTTCAACCAAATTTGATTTCTGCAACAAACCAAGTGATCTATAACTAACATAGCCTAGTTTCTTGTGCCATAAGCTAGCTGTGTCAGTAGCACTAGTATAGGCCTCCATTTCCAACTGATTCATGTTCAACACAAAACATCTTTCAGTCATGGCCATTGTAACTAGTTCTTAACCAAGTGGATCTTCAATAATGCAAGAGTTATTCTTAAAAACAAGTGAATAACCCTTCTCAATAAGCTGGCCAACACTGAGCAGGTTTTGGTTTATGTCAGGCACATAAAGTACATCATAAATAACTTTGTTACCTGAACAAGTGCTGATCACTGCATCTCCTTTGCCTCTAGCCTCAATGAGATTTTCATTTCCAACTCTGACTTTAGAAGTAAACCTTCTATCAAGATTCTTGAACAGCCTTTCATCTACAGCCATATGGTGAGAACAACCACTATCAACTAGCCAGTTCTTACTGATTTTGCTTGAGGTTGCATAACAGGATGCAGAGAAAACATGCTCCTTCTGAGCTTGAACATCCTCAGTAGCTTGAGCTTAGTTTTTCTGCTGATTTTGTGCCTTGCCTTTGTTCTTGCACATTTTTTTAACATGACCAAGCCATTTACAGCTTCTGCACTGAATGTCTGGCCTATACCAACATACTTCACCCGGATGACTTACCCTTCTGCAATGTGGGCAAGGTGATAGCTTCTTTTTGCTAGCATCTCTCCTTGTTTTCTCCTTTTTTTCGAGCCAAAGTTTCTTCCCTTTTTGACTTGAACCTGAGCCTTCTTTGACCTTTGCTTGGAAAGCTCCTTCTGGATGCTCTTCTTGCCTATTGGCCCTCCTTTGCTCAAGTGCATATAGGGAATTTACCAACTCAGACAATAAGATGGATGATAAATCCCTCGAGTCCTCTAATGAACATATTTTTTACTCAAATTTTTCAGGGAGAGTTGTAATGATCTTTTCAACAACTCTGCTCTCACTAAAATCATCACCAAGGAGCAGAATGTTGTTGACTATGGCCATTATCCTATCAGAGTACTGCTTGATGGTCTCTGACTCTTTTATCTTCAAGTTCTCAAAGTCTCTCCTGAGGTTGATCAATTGCTATAGTCTTATCTTGTCTAACCCCATAAACTCATTCTTTAGCTTTTTCCATGCTTGTTTTGGTGAGTCACAAGCCATTATCCGAATAAAAATCTTATCGGATACTCTATTTTGCAAGCAAGCCATTGCTTTATGCTTCTTGGCACACTCTTCACTGTGTTGCCTCATCTGTGTAATAGTGGGATTGACCCTCAATGGAGTTGGTTTTGTGTCATTTTTGACCACATTCCATAAATCATGCGCTTGCAAGTAAGTCTTCATCTTCACTACCCAGATGTGGTAGTTTTCTCGAGCAAACACAAGTGGTGGTGGTGGTGGTGGTAGTGCAAAACTCATCTTGTAGCAGCAAAACAACAACTTCAACTTCTTTCTCTTTAAGTTTTCTCCACAAAGAAAAATACCAACAACAAAGGCCCTCAAAGATGACAGGCTCTTGATACCATGTTAAAGTTTTAGTAGCAATTTATCCGGATAAAGAATGAAAGAAGTTTTAGATTCAAGGACTTGAGAGTGGCAAGAGAAAAACAACAAAAAAACAGAAGCAGAAAGGATGTTGAAGAAGAAAACTAAAGTTTACTTCTCACATTCATTAATTTTTTTAACTAAACAATGTACATATATTAAACTATTACATTGAAAGAGCAATAAATTTGATTAAAAAGAACATGCTAAAAAAATGGCTGAATGATAACCTAGGACCTGTCTAAATCTGCTAAGTACTGATTAACTTTGTCCTTTAAAAAGTATCTGTCAAATCAAATACAGGTCGATTGTTACACAAAAGTACTTTATTCGGATAACATACGATACGTTTGTATGCTACTGTATTTCATCCGAGTAACATACATATTGCTGTTTGTCGCCACCTTTTAACAATTCTTTGTAGAAATTGAGTTTCTTATTATACATTGATTAGTTCTTAGTGGACTATTTTCGTCAATGCAAAACACAAATAACCATTGGCTTCATTGTATCCTCGAGGTTAATTTGTTTGAAACTTTTTTACACACTGAAGATAGGTAGGGGCAAATATAACCTTAAAGATAGTGGCTTGATACACGCTTTGGAGCCTTATCCTATTTCTTCTTTTTTTTTGTTTGAGTTTTGTTCGTGTGTTCGAGATTTTCCTTATTGGAGATTGTACTAACATTCATCAACTTGGGAATGATTATGATACACATTAGGCTACTAAACCATCAAGTTATTATCACTCCCAAGAGACTATTCTTTTCATGTTTATTTAGGCAATGCTACAATGAAAACAGTAGTGACTAAGATATTACATCAGAAGAAAGAAGGAAAACCTATATATAACAATTTCAAGTGTACCAAACTTGAAATGGCATAGGAAAGTTACTTGTGTAGAAATTTAGACATTATTAAGAGGTGATCTTCCAGTCTCATCAGTGATCTCTGGGGTGTAATCAACAGAGATATGCACTTCTTCTTCCTTAATGCTGAACTCGTAACTCGCAGGGTTAGATGGTTCTTCCCTAGACATGCTCCGTGAATAGTTGGAAAATGAACGGCTAGCTATTGCCTTGGCCCGTGCAAAACCATCAGCTGAATAGGGGGCAAGAGATGGAGTATAATTAAGCCGACTTTTTCCTTTCAAAATCTTTACCACCTCAGACATTCTAGGCCTAAGTGTAGGGGATGGGTTAGTGCAAAGCATTGCTAATTCTAGAATCATTTTGGCTTCTTTTGCTGCATACTCAGATCCTAGAATAGGATCAACTAGTGATAAAAGATCCTCCTTCTCTTGCAAAACATAAGCCTGCAGGGTCGTTTCATTCAGTTTCAAGACAAACATGATCGTCATTCTCCAAGGTGCCAAGGTGAGAGAAGATAGAAACATACATATATATAATCTATATACAACACTTACCAAATCTAGAAGGTAAACACTCTCATCATTTGGCCTATAACTGGCACTGTTTTGCCCACTGACAATTTCAAGCAAGACTACTCCAAAGCTGTATACATCTGCTTTACTGGTCAGATGACCTCTCATGGCATACTCAGGAGCCATGTATCCACTGTAAGAGCATTAAAATTTTTTATCAATCGATTTATAAAATTTAAGTCGTGGAAGAGCATGAAAGTTAAGATAAAAACGGATTTCGAACATTACGTAGTTCCAGCTATCTTGGTAATGACATGGGTCTGATGGCCTTCATGAAGCTTGGCAAATCCAAAATCAGAAATTTTTGCAGTAAAATCCTTATCAAGAAGAATGTTTGTTGTCTTGATATCCCTGTGAATAATCTTTAGTTTTGATTCTTCATGGAGAAATGCCAATCCTTTAGCTATTCCACGACAAATTTTAGATCGGATCGTCCAGTTAAGTTGCACCCTCAGTTCTTCAGGACCTGAATGGTGATGTTCATGTTATCAGTCTGTTAAAAACTACACATCAAAAGTGTAGAATGTTTGAATAATTGTTAAACATAGGATCATACGGGCTTACCAAATAATGCATGTGCAAGGGAATTGTTTTCCATATACTCATAGACTAGAAGCAGTTGGTTTTCATCTATACAGCATCCTAGTAGTTTTACTAAATTTGGGTGTTGCAGAGCTGATATAACACCAACTTCATTGACAAATTCACGACTCCCTTGCTTTGATTTTGCAGAAAGCTGTTTTACTGCTATGGTTGTCCCATTGGGAAGCACTCCCTATATTTGTGCCAAAATAAGAGCTTTCTCATCGAAATCATGCCGACAGCAGTGACAGGTAAGAGCTTGAAAGTTTGTCATTACCATCAAGCAGTAAGTAATAAAGAGACCATACCTTGAAGACAGCCCCGAACCCTCCTTCACCGATCTTCTTTTCGTTGTTGAAATTTTGTGTGGCAACTTTTAGTTGCTTATAAGTAAAAAGTCCTCCACCAGGCAGTGAAATAAGTTCTTTTTGTGCTGTTAACAGTATACAAAGAAACAAATAAGAGCCGTGCCAGTAACACGATCTAGTAGCTAAACCCTTAGTTAAATCTTATTGATTTAGTCTTTACCTTCAATTTTTGGTTCCTTGCCACGAAGGTAACCCATTTTCCAGAGGCAAATAAAAACCAGAACCAGGAATAGAACAATGGATCCTGAAATCCAAGCAATGGTTAAAGGAGAGAGCTTTTTGGGAGGCTTTACAGGTTTGAGAACTGCATTCAAACATGAAGTTGTTAGTTGTTAAAAATTAATGGCAAGAAAAAACAAAAGAAAAAAAGAAAGGCTGACAAGCTAGCACGAAGAGGTGTGCTACCAGGCTTTACTGAAATAGCTGAAACAAGAGGACCGTAGAGTTCATAAGGACCACGTTTTGAGCCTTTCCCAGCCCAATATAAGTGAATTTCAAGGTTGTTCCCCTTGATTTCAGCTTGAAATGTCCGAGAAAGATTCTTGTTTAGACCTCCAGCAACATCCTTGATGTTAAAATCAGCTAAAACCTTCGTACCCTGCAGTCCCAGTCAGTTATGATAAGTACAAGTTCATTGAGTTCTTATAGATGATTTAATGGAGAAAAGAAAAAGTTTAAGTTGACCTGAATAAGGACATCGAAAAGGCGATTCCCCCTACTCTTATGATCCGCTTCCTCTTTAAATGTGATTTCAGCAAAATCAAGTTTTACTTTGTACAAGCCATTTTTCATGCAGAACCCGAAATACTTCAAAGATATGGGAGAAACACGAGCTGACTTGTATAGTGATATCTCCTTATTTTGAATACTTTCAAATCCACAATCCTCATGGGATTCAATTGATTTGGCGTAACTCATGGAAAAGATTTGCTCTGGGTCATATATCCCCATGCTACTGTACCCCCATTTCTTGTCATCACTGATATAGAATGTTGATGCTCCTTCTGGATTTACATCACTTTCGAATGTACCTTGGGCTGTTGTTACCTTGTCACCTCCACAATTAATATACAACCGATCATCTGCAGGCCAAACATCAGTTATCGATCATTAGCAAAGCCTTGCTTTTCAAGTAGTAAGAAGCTGATCATGTCAAAACATAAAACATGCTTGCTAACCCATTGACAGTAGCCTGCTGATGTTTGGAACTTTTCCAATTTCATTCTGAAGTTCAAGGTAACGATGCAAAGAAAATGGCAAAAAACCTAAAGGCTACTTACTTTCCAATTGATCCTCACCACAGGAGAAATTGTTATTTTGCCATGCACTATCCCTTTAAAATAGGAAAAAGAAGGGGTTAGAACTAGAACTTGCATTTATGTATATATATACCATTGCTTGCTCAAAATAAAAATGGAGAAAGAAGCAATGAAGCTAGAGCTTACAAGTCTGCTGATGAAGAGCAGCATGCAAATGAATTCCTGAAAATTTATGCATGGAAGGAAAAAAAAAGTATTAATTAATATAGAAGCTATAAACAAAATGGTAAACTTTCTTTTCCTCATTTGCCTTACGTATTCCTGTTGGATCTGTAATCTGCAATAGATGAATAGGTGAAATTGTTCTCTGAGAAATCCCTGCACAACAATTAAAAGCACAATGATTTCTAACTCGAGAACAAATTATGTTCTATTTGAATACTGCTAGTAATTATTTTCCAAAAGAAAGAATTCGTGTAATTTACAAATACTGATCATTGTAATATATCAAGAGATGATAATTTCTCAAATTGCTTTCAGTTACTTAAGCCAACAATTCATGCACCTGGAAGAATTACACTTGGTTTTCTTTATACTATATCTACCTAAACTACCTGCATTGGTGAAAGTAAAAATGAAAAAAGAACTTACAGATTTGCTTCTGTCTTATTTGTAGACAGTGTAGGAATTGGCCCTATTAATTTATTTGCTCGAAGATATCTGAAAAAAAGGTAAAACAACAGTTATCACAAACAATATGATTGTCTCTAGGAGAGAACATGGACATAATTAAAACTAATTTTCAGATCAAAGAAACAACGTTTTAATTTAAATCGGTGCTAACACTCATCTAATGCAGTTTCTCTTACAAATTTGTTAGGTTTGCGAAATCTGGGACTTCACCAGTCAGTTTGTTGTAGCTCAAGTCCCTATATCAGAGAAAGAAGAAGACCAGAAAATGGAATACTTGATTATTGCTGAAACAGCAAAGAATGATACTAATTCAGATGCTGCAAAGTGAAAATAATTAAGGGTTCAATCTCATTTCTGTATCGCACTTGTTTCTAAACATTTCCATTATACTTGAGAAAATGACTTACAGATGGCTCAGTGCAAGGAATTCACCAAGATATGGTGGGATTAAGTCATTGATTGAACAGTTTCTCAGGACCCTACAGAAAGAAAGGCTAAGCGTGAGTTTGAAGATTGAATTACCTGGACAAAGAAAGATTAATCAATTCACAAGCTCACAAAGTTTCAAGTTGTGTCATTCTTGAAATATTTGGAAATAGGAAAAGTTCTCCTTTTCTTCCATACAAGTCAGCAATGCGCCTAACAGGAGGATATCAAACATATGAAAAAAAAAAAACCAATGATATTATTTCAATTCAAAGTTGAGGAATAAGAACATTACATCTCAGTGACCTTGTCCAGGGAGGAGATTGTACTAGGAAGAGGGCCTTCAAAACGGTTACCTTGAAGTACACTGTTAATACCAAAACGTTGTAAGCAAATATCCTGATCAAAGTTCAGAACTTTAAAACCTGTAATAAGTGGAAAAAGGGTGCTTACAGTAACTGCAGCTGGTTCCAATTTCCAATGTATGCTGGGACTGGACCAATGAATTCATTGCCCCTAACATTGCTGCAGATGGACAAAGCTATAATCAGAAGATATAGTTTAAACAGAGATAAACAACATGGAAAAGCAAAAAGTTTTCCTTACAACTGCCTTAAGCTTGTAAGATTTTCAAAGCTTTGAGGCAGCTTTCCTTGAAGTTTATTGTTTGCCATCACCCTGCAAGTCGACCAAGATAAGTCAGTTTGGGTTCAACCTTAGAGTATAAAGAAAAAAAGAAAGCCTTACATTCCATAGAGATTCTGTAAGTTTCCAAGAGATTTAGGAAGTGTCCCAGTTAACTGGTTATCAGATAAACGCCTGTGAAAAACTGAATGGTGAGTGTGGGAAAAACCAAGAAGCAAAAAATTGGGAGGTCATTGATGGCAAGGGTATTACAGGTGCTTAAGGCTCGAAATGTTTCCTAAACTCTCAGGAATTTCTTCAGATAGTTGGTTCTCTGCCAAGTCCCTACAGTCAAATAACAAAATGATGATTCAATAAAAAGTGTATATATATTTATATATAAATTTTCATGGTGTAACAACATATCCCATGCTAATGGTTAAGTACACAACATAAAATCAGGAATTTTCTGCTCACAGAGTTTCAATAGATGAGTTGCCCAGATTTTCTGGTATTGAACCTTTTAGCCAGTTTTCAGATAGAATACTTCAACAACACAAAAAACAGAAAGGAGAAGATTAGTAAAGAAAATGAGGAAAGAGTTTCAAATAGATCGAATTTGAATAATGCAAAACAAATGGTCAAATTCTAAACAAGAAAAATTATATAAAATGCTATTGTGGAAGAATTCTGGAGAATACTGACAGAACATTTAATGACATCATTCGGCCAAAGAAGTCAGGTATAGGCCCATCAAGATCATTTGAAGAAAGATCACTGTCATAAATTAAGGGTTCTTGTGAATTGAGGAGTTCATATGTATATATGAAAAGCATCAAAAGACATTATGAACCAAAATAAGCAATAGACATCAAGGAAGTTACAGGTATTGAAGTTTCATCAGATTTCTTAACGAGTCCGGAATTTTTCCATGGATCCTGTTTGACCTCAAGTCTCTGAGAATGCAGAAATGAAACAAAAATTAAGATTGAGATTAAAACGAAAGCTCACACTCTATGCCTCTGCACTCACAACATGTTTCAGGTCTCTTCTCTCCTTATTTATCCCAATGAATATGTTCATGATTTTCCCGGCATGAGCATGCATGCATACATTTGTGAGTTTGAGTTGCGGGGATCATCTGCGTGTGTTGTGTGCACGTGTGCCAGAGGTGTGTGAGTTATATATATATATATATATATATATATAAGATTTCTAAAAAAAATTACTTTAAATATATTAGAAGGTATTAATTAAAATCTCACAAAATTATATTATCACTTTTGGTTTACAAAATATTTTATAAAAAATGACATTATTTGTAATTATAATTTATAAATTTATTCTTTTTAAATAGAATATAATATTTATGTATTTAATTTTTATAATATGCTTTATTCTTAACAAATATTTAGATTAAATGTTTTAATAATAAAATTTATGTATAATTTTTAAAAAATTTAATTTATAATTTTAATTGAAAGCATTTTTTTAAATTTATCTTGCCTATATTTTTAAATATAATAATGCATAAATAATATCATGAATATATAAAGAATAAATTTAAAAAATAATACTTGAAATCTTTGTTTTAGCTAAAGGCTAATTCATAGGAATGTAAAAAAAAAAAAAGTTGATTCCTAGTATTGTTCTAAGTAAAACTACAAACAATTAAATTATAGTAATGTAAAATCATAGATAATCTAACTCACAAGTCCCGTACAACTTAAATAGAACAATCCTACTCATATTCCTAGGGGCAAACCAACAAATATTTTTAGTTGGGGACAAAATTTAATTATAAAATTTTCATGGATAAAAATTAATATATAGTTTCTCTATTTATAAGAGAACTAAATTGAAAATCTTTCATTTGGGGATTGGCCCCTCAAATTTGCCTTTGCATATTCTACAAAAAAAATTAAAGCTTAAGGGTGTAAAAAGCCCTCAAACTTAAAAAAAATAAAAATTAAGCCTCTCTTTTTTTTTTCACTCAATTGAGCACTTGAATTTTTAAAATGCATCAAAAAGGCCCTTAAACTTCTTTAAAAAATAAAAGCAATTAAGCCCCTACTTTTTTTCTCACTCAATTGGGTACTTGAACTTTCAAAATGCATCAAAAAGACCATTAAATTTTTTCAAAAAAGCAATTAAGCCCTTGCTCTTATTAAAAATTAGAAAGAAAACTATAAAAAAATAAAAAATAAATTTTAGAAAAATTATTAAATTTTAATAAAATATAAAAAATTAGAAATTTTTTTATAAAAATCATAAAAAATAAAAATTGTAAAATTTTATAAAAATCATAAAAGAAATTAACCACCCCTAGTTTCTTTTCAATTAAAGTCATCCCATGTCGCAACACAGCGTGACATGTGGCGAAAAATGATAAAAAATAAAAATCAATAAAAGTTATAGAAAAATTATAAAATGCTTATTTTGGTACAATAATTTTTATAAAAAAAAATTTACGAACTTTATATTTCTTTACTTTTTGTATAATTTTCTTACAACTTTATAAAATTTTATAATTTTTTATATTTCTATATATATTATGATTTTTCTGATTTTTATAAAATTTTTATAATTTTTTATATTTTTTGTGATTTTTAATATTGGAATTTTTTATTAAAATTTAATAATATTTATAGCTTTTATTGATTTTAATTTTTTATATTTTTTCTAATTTTTAATAAAAATAAGGGCTTAATTGCTTTTTTTTGAAAAAGTTTGAGAGTCTTTTTCATGCATTTTGAAATTTTAAGTACCCAATTGAGTGAAAAAAAAAGTAGGGGCTTAATTGCTTTTTTAAAAAGGTTTGAGGGTCTTTTTGATGCATTTTGAAAGTTCAAGTACCTAAATAAGTGCAAAAAAAAGGGGGCTTAATTACCTTTTTTAAAAAAAGTTTGACGACTTTTTGCACTCTTAAGCCAAAAATTAATAATATTTCATACAAATACAAGTGTTAAATCAAATTTGTAATTGAAAAAATATAAAATAAGAAGAAAAAGAACTTGCTTGTTAAGATGGGTTAAAGTAATAGAGAAAATCAAGTACTAGGAAGGAGGCAATGATTTCCTGTTTTATCTAAATTAATATAAAATAGAGTTAATTTTGTCTTATTAGAAACGCATAAAGAACTTTATTTCATCCATTCATAGATGACGAACACAGTACTGGTAACACAATATATAGCAGTATTCTTTATTAGAAACACATAAAGAACTTCATTTCATTCATTCATAGATGACGAACACAGTGTTAGTAATACAATATATAGCAGTATTCTTCACAACTGATCTGTAGCTTACTATAACAAAATATTAACTAACTCTAACAGAGTACTAACTAATATAGTTACTCTAACATGTCTTAATATTTTTTAATTTCTCAATCTACATAGGAAATGAGTCTCATCTTTTATCATAGAAATCATATTGACATATGCATGGGAAATAACTCCCATGAAAAGTTAAATTCCAAAAATAGTAAATAAAATTTAATATACCAAATATTGGAATAACTTTTCAACTGATTAAATTTTTAAAAAAAATAATTAATTTTCATCATGCTACCTTACTATTATAATTCTCCATTATTGTTTATTATATGCTTGAAAAGAAAAGAGACTGAAATAGAGAATATGGGAATTAAGTTGGACAATGTAAGTAAAATCAATTGTTTTTTGCTAGTGTCATTGAGGAATTTAGGATTAATGATATTATATAGTAATTTTGTAAATTAAAAAAAAGAAGAAGAAGAAGAAGACTTACAGCCAGGTCAAGAAGGTCAAATTTCCTATAGCGAGTGGAATTTCACCCCTTAGATGCTCTCCAGAAAAATCACTGCTGATGAGAAAACAAACAAGCAAGGAAGGTTAAATATTTGCTTTAAAATAAGGGTTGAAATATTACAAAGGTCCGCAAACTATTTTCGTTTTTCTTTAATTATTCTTTATTTTTTATCATGCCTAATCAAACATTCATTTCAAATAAAAATGTTAATTTATATTAGAGTTTATTTAAGAATAAATAATAGGTTAAAGGCAATTATTTGTGTACAAATTAAAATGTTAAAGTATAACCAAAATATAAGAGTGAAGTTTACCCTAAAATTTGTATTAATCATAAAATCTTTATTTAAGTTGGATGACATGAGTCAAGCGTACAAAAATAGAATATATATATATTTTTTAAAATTAATTTTAAAATTTTACAAAACATATCAACTTTAGTTAAAACCCTATTTAAAAATTATAAATTTCTCTTAAAAAATCTATTTTGTTAGGTTTAATGCATCATTTAGTACTTAAAATATATCACTTTTTTCACTTTGATCCTTAATTTTTTTTCTCGATAAGTCCCTAACCTTTTCTACCATTCACCAGTTTAATCTTTTTAACATTAAAAAAAAAAAAAAATCGAATTGGACTTTTAGCTGGTCATTGTCCACCACGTGTGATGAAAAATATTAAAAATTTATAAAAATCATAAAAATAAAAATTATAAATATATAATACAAAAAATATAAAATTTTCGAATCATCATTTGACACATGGCAGGGAATGAGTGGTTAAAAGTCTCATCAATTTTGTTAACACCAACAGGACTAAACCGTGAATGGTAAAAAAGGTTAGGTCTTTATTTGGGAAAAAAGAACTTTTAAGGACTGAAATAGAAAAAGTGGTATACTTTAATGCCTAAATGATGCATTAAGCCATTTTGTTAAGACAAAACTATAGCTAAATTATCTAATTAGTCTTAAAAACAATAACTCTTTTTCTTTTCTTTTGGTTTGTAGATTTAAAATAAAAAAAAAAAAAAGAAACAAGCATAGCCAAAAAAGTGAACAAGTGAGGAAGAAAGATATTTCTCACACTTTAGTGACTCGACAAAGAGTATGATTGTTGAAGCTACAATCACAAAGCACTTTGTTGGAGGTATTACAGCTCTTACTCGAGAATTCTCTCTCGTCGCCCTCCCAATTCAACCTCAACTCTTCAGCAACCTTAGTTATAGCATTCACTACCAATCCCAATATTTCATGTTAATATTCATAACTCAATATTTCATCCAATCATACTATATAAATTATCCTCAACGAAACACGTCCTAATTTAAAAAAAAAAAAAATTACGATTAATATTCATGTATCAAGTGTTAATCCTTAACAACAATAAACTTTCAAATATATTAATTTGATGAATTGATAGAAAAATCTGGACTAAATTTAAAATATTTAATTTGATTACTTTATACTAAATTTAAATTGATAATCCTAGACCATGATTTGAAAATGGTCTAATCATTTAATTTAAGGTCGTATTACTCCACTAATAACTTTATCTAAATAAAGTAAATAATAATATTATTATAATACAAGTAGTTAGAAAAGCAAACCCAGTAAAAAAATTGCTAACAAAAAGAACATGCACTTTTCCTACTTTATCAGATTAAAACATAGTAGAGGTTACACCGAAAAATAAAATAAAATACAAAAATTTAATGAATGAATATTTTAAAATTTACATAATATGAGCCATCTACATATATTTAAATTTATAGAAAAAAAAATTTCTCAAAAATTATAGATAAATGAACACCACTAAATATGATTTTAACATAATAAAATAGGTGAAAAAAAATACTGTGAGGCATGATAAATTAAAATCGGTAAGCTCTTTATATATGAAACATTCACAGGCAAAAGAGTAATGTGTTGTAAAGTATACTGTGATAATAAAAAGTACCATCAATGGGGTCAAGATCAGGTGTAAATTGAGAGAGGTTAGTTTGGGGTTGGATCCCTAGAGTAGCATGACATAGTTTGAGAAGCAGAACTAAAACAGAAGACACAATTAACGCCTTTCCTCTGGACATGTTTTTCCTTCAAATACTTGAATTACTAATCTCTCTTTTCTCAGCTTGGGTTTCCATGGCATTGCCTGCATATTTATACTAATTCCAAGTGGCCCTTTTCCACAGGGAAAAGTTGTAGCTTCTTCCAACTTCACCCTATTTCAAGAATAAAAAAATAACAAGCACCACTGACATCAATCATCATCGTGAAATCCTTGAAATGGAAAACACATTGCCCATTTCAACCCAACGAGTCAACTAGTTTTATCACTAAAACCCTGTTAATCTTTTTCACAGGCTATCACGTTATTTTTTCAAGTATAATGCAAATCTGCGCAATCTGAATTTTACCTCACATTTTATTTGAATCTTCCTTCAAAACGACTACCTTTTTCTTTGGAAAAAAAAATGAAGATTGAGAAAAAAAGTTACAATAAATTCAAGTATTACAAGCTGCGTAATAATATGTCCATTTATTCGTCATATCTTTTATATTGTAGTCAGATTATATTATATATGCTTTGTTGAGTCCCTTGTTAAGATTTTTGGGTTTATTTTTTTTCCTTGTTTCTTGTAGGGAGATGTTATGTATGCGTCTAGCCAGGTGGATTGGTTGTGGTGGTTTTTTTTTTTTCAAAAAACAAGAAATTAAGGTTGAGTGAAATTAATGAACGTTTTAGCACACACAACTCATTATCTAGTCTTCTTTTTGAGTCATGGATAGTTTGTGACCTCTTGGTAGAGGAGTATAGAGTGGAAGAGGAAAACAATGTCATCAAAAGAGGAAAAAAAAAAAAATCTCTCATCCCATAATGGTACAACCAAAGATGATGTTATCCCATTTTGGATTCGTTTTAAGAAATTTGGAAGAAGAGGTAATATGATATTTGAGAATCATAAGAATAGATTATAGTACTAAGATTCTGGCCTATAGTTTGCTCATTGATCTGTTGCTTTTAACAAAGAGCAACTGCGTGCCATTTGGTCCATGTACGATCACAGCTCCATTTATCATGCAATTTTAAGATCCCAAGATGATTTGAAGGCAAAGAGTCCATTAGGGGCTCTGGACCCCCAAACAATTTATTGATCTAGGGAGTCTATTTTGAGTGGAAAGAGGAGTATCAAATTAAAAGGATTAAAGAACTGAAAGGTGCAGATCATTGATCCTTTTAATTGCACCGAAAGGATTGGGGTTGGTTTTCTTAAAGATAAGTTCATTTTTAGTCTACTAGATGGTCTAGAGGGTGCACCTGACAAAACAATAAAAGAATCTAGAGTAGTGGGCTCTGATGTCACTGGATTGAAGCCATTAAAGAAGTGAAGTTGACACTGAGGTGGTTTGAAGGGCTTCAGGGTGAAGAGTGAGAGGGATCCAAACCAGATTGCTCATACGAAGAGGCATTCAAGAAGAATATGTTCTGGTGTTGAAAGGAAGTCTTTAGTTGGAAGGCAGTTATTACAAATCTTCTAAATGTAAACTAAGATTTTGAAAAGGAGTTTAAGGAATCATAGGTTAATCTATGCTTTATAGGAACTTGTTCCTGATAGAGTGTGAGGATCCAAATTTTATAGCAGCGAGTAAGCATTTATCATAGAGAACATACCCTTGTGATCATATTTCCAAACAATTTTGTCTCTACCACCTTATATTAAGGGAGGTCTATTAAAAAGATTGGAGGCACAACTTGGTCAAAGTAATTCCAAATCCTTTATATAGTCTCAATCATTCAAATAGAGGTTGAGACACTCTTGGGCTTAAAAGGTTGAACCATTAGTTCTGATTGAGTAAAAAAGATGACCATTTGGATTAGTAGAAATCCAATAGATTTTCCCACTACAAAGTTGAATGTCTTTACCTTGGTTGCAGATTCCTCTTCCATGGAGGATGTCTTTCCATGCCCAAAAGTCAGAAGGCTTTGGTTTAACAATTTCAAAAGGACGCTTCTTGCAATATTTTGCTTGTAATACCCTTATGAGGAGGCATTTTGGTTTAGTTGTTATCGACATACAAGTTGAGAAAGTAGAGTTTCATTAAAAAAATTAGTTTTGCAGAATGCTAGCCTACCTTCTAAAATAGGGGAACATAGCTTGTTCCAATTACAAAGATGAAGCTTCTTTTCATTAGTGCCATGGCCTGAGTAGAAGTTATGCATAATTTTATCAATGTTGCCACAGACATTCTTTGGGGCCTTAAATATTGAGAGGGAGTATAAAGGGAGAAAGGTTAGAGTGGATTTAATAAAAGTAAGCTTCCTACTAGCCAAAAAATATTCAACATTCCAAGATGTAAGTTTACAGTTCACCTTATCAAGGATGTTGTTAAAGAAGTCCTTTTTTTTATGCAACTTTCCCAATTCTAAACCAAGGTCTTTTCCAGGTTTATCCATTCATTTTTCGTTTAGAATACCAATGAACCATCTTTTTTGCTTGAGGTTTCATAGAAAGGCTAAGGAAGAGTTCAAATTTGTTAAAACTATTTTGAAGATATAAGAGATTGCAACATGTAGTAAGAAGAGCTTTTAGAGATCTATAAGAATGGATAGAAGCATTGAAGAAGATAAAGTAATCATCAGCAAAAAGAATATAGTTAATAGGTGGTGTGCCTCTAGAAATTTTCACACCTTTGATAGATCCATCCAAATCAACTTTGGAGAGTAAGAGCGAGAAAAACTTCATACAGATGACAAAGTGATATGAACAGAGGGGATTCCCTTGGCAAAGATCCCTAGCCAGTTGAAGTGGATTAGTAAGGGAGTGACTGCCTCCCTACGTCCCAATGTCGGAAGTGAGAATACTACAACTAAAGATATTAGTTAAGGTAGTGTTCGCAAGTACACGGGTCAGATTGTGATATAGTTTTTACAACGAAGTATTGGAGTATTTCGAGGATCATTCCCAAGGGAGGCAAGACTAAACTAAGATTAACTTCTATGCTAATAGGTCTAGTTAGTACTTTAACTAAAAACAAACCCCCATAATTCCCCATTTCACGCCATTATTCTTCTTTCTGTTGTTGCAATTTGTTCTTTTGTTTTATTTGGTTATTTTCTTTCAATTTTTTTGTTTGTTCTTGCACATTGTTATGATTTATTTTCCCAAATATTTTTCTTTTCAATTTTTATTTTTCATTTATCAATTGCAAAGCTGAAATCGTCATAACCTCTGTGCTTCAGTTTCTTCTTTGCTATTACACTTCTACATGGTTTCGTGGTGTTGGGTAAGGCTTAGTTTATGTTGTTGGATTTATATTTTGGGGAGTGTTTGTTTCTTTTTGATGCTATTGTGAAAGATTTAGTTGGAGTTTAATTCTTATATGTATTACAAAAATGAGATGATCATGTGACAGTAGGTATTCTGACGAATTGAGTTCATTTCAAGTTGTTATTTCGATAGAAGGTGAGTATTCTGCTATTGTGGGGTTCGTTCGTTTTGGTTATTGGGTTTGTTGTGTAGGAATTGTTAAACCAACCATTAGGTTGGTAACTTTCTAGCTATTAATTTTTATTATTCGTCAATCTAGGTACTAGAATATTTGGTTTTAAACGTGCACTGAATTTTTTACCGTGTGACAGGTCGTGTGATGGACCGTGTGTGACACACGATCTGGGCCAAATGATTCGTGTTGGCCACATGGGCGTGTGTTCAACCCTCTGCCAGACTGTATGGGCCACACGACCTGGCCATTTAGGCCATGTGGGCCCAAAATTTTGAATTTTTTCCTAGAACCGTAAACATCATTTGGATCGAACGTAGGCCTTCTGTAGGGTCGGTATACTATTAAATAAGCTATAAAACACGAATTCTGATTATCTGTTAACGTTAAATTGGATATAAAATGTATGTTTGGAGTGATATGAGATAGGTAAAACCTGTAATATGCCAAGTTTAGTTTGAAAAATGTTAAATATATGTTCTGTATTTGTTATTGTAAGTGTAACACCCCATACCCGTATTTAACGTCGAAACAGGGTACGAGGCATTACCAGACTTACATCATAAGCGAACATACAAATCAGGTCATAAATTTGTATCCAAATTAAAACCATTTATATTCAATCATAAAGTCCCTAATACGAGCCTATGAGGCTCAAAACATGATTTGGAAGTGGTTCGAGACTAAACCACTAACTCAGAGAATTTTTACAAAACTTAAAATTTTTTTGCTATGTACAGGGGTCACACGCCCGTGTGGTTTAGGACACGCCCGTGTGGTCACACACGCCCGTGTCCCTAACTCGTGTAACTCTCTATTTTGCAAGGCATGAACAAATTAAAGTCACACAACTAAGTCACACGCCCGTGTGGTTAATTTAATTTTCATAAAATAGGTGCAGACTTCACACAGTTAGGACACATGCCCGTGCTTGAGGCCGTGCCCCTCACACGGCTAAAACAACACCCGTGTGCTTAATTCTGAGCATTCTGTTTCTCAAAATTAAGGTGCAGGGGACACACGGCCAAAACACATGCCTATAGGGCAAGCCGTGTGTCACACACAGCCTAGACACACGCCCGTATGGACAAAATAAAGGCTATTTACCAAATCATTTTTCACCCTCATTTGCACATACATATCCACAACCTTAATGGCATGAATCATGGCGTATTTAGGAAACCAAAACCTTTACAAAATAAGGCCAATTCATGTTATTTCATTATCCATACTCAACATATTTACAACATCATATTTTACCAAACCAAATCATACCAAACTCACATTCTACAAGTTTCAACATGGCTACCAATAACATGTATAATTTTACTTACTTTTCCTAGCATACTAATGAGCCAATCTTAACCATTCAACAACAAACCCATTAAGCCACATTCAACCATTTACCAAGCATTTATAAACCACATCACACAAAAGATAGTTGCACATGCATGCATATACATATATATATATATATATAAGCTTACAACCAATTCAACCAAAATGAGCCAAGTTACATGGCCAAATGCCACATCAAGCCTTTGACAATTATAAGCCAATACATTTGGCCAAATTCGTGACGACACATATAACAAAATGACCAAGTCCCTATACATGCCCTATTCTCAAAATGTTTAAAATCATTGGTACCCAAAATAATAGTTTGATAGATGTGAACTCTGGCGATCTCCAACTCAAGCTAGCTTGGTGACACTATAAAACATGGAAAATAAAACGGAGTAAGTTATATAGCTTAGTAAGCTCGTATGAAGAAATAAGCTAATCTTACTATACATTAACATGTAAGTAATATAACATAAGATAATGTAATTTACCATATTCTCGTGACCATAATTCATTCCATCACAACTTACCTTGAGTTCATCATTTCGCGGATTTAATAATCATAAGTTTTGTGCACATACCTGGACCACTTATAATGGTTTCATACTCATTCTCGTCTTTTTCATACCCAATGAACCACTCAAAATAATAATATCAGACACTCGGGAAAACCTTGCACACAAGGTGCCACATATATAGCCATTGCTACCTCTATCTCATAACACATATATGTTCGCTCTCGAGCCATTAACGAGCTTGCTCTCACAAGCTGTCAGTCGAGACGTAGCTACATGGTGCTGCTTACACAAGCTGTCAAGTAACCGCAACATATGCCAGTATACTCAGCCACTGGTAGGACGTACAGGACCAGCACCCGGATCACATAACATAAAACCAAACCTTAGTGACATGTCACTTGTATCCTAATCTATTCCTAAGGTTCGATTGAGATTTCTCACTTGCCAAAACGTCGTCGAACGTGTCCATAGAGTCATTTACACAATTCATGAAGTATTAAAGCATTTAAAATACTATTACAATAAAGCTTATTTAACATATGAACTTACCTCGGTTCCAAAAATGGCCAAAGTGATCTATTTGTCAGTTACTTTATTTTTCCCCCGATCTAGACCCGAACTTCATTTTTCTTGATCTATAATACCATATTTAACTTATTTAATCATCACATTATTCAATTCAGCCCAAAAACACATTATGGAAAATTTTACATTTTTGCCCCTAACTTTTCAACATTTTATGATTTAGTCCCTAGGCTCGTAAAATGAATTTCATTCAATTTCGTTACAACCCAAGCCTAGCCCAGTGTTGTTTGTACTCATAATAGCCCACATTTTTCATTTATTCACACTTTTTTACACATTTTATAGACTTTTACAAATAAGTCCCTATTTAACATTTTTATTAAAAATCACTTTACAAACGTTATTTAGCTAACACCGAACATGCATTTTCTGCCATCAAACATAAAAATACAAACATTTTCAACATGGGTAAAATTTTAGATTTTAACTTTCTTTCAAATTAGTCCTTGAAATAGCTAAATCAAGTTACAACGATCTCAAAAATATAAAAATCATTAAAAACGGGACAAGAATGGACTTACAATCGAGATTGAAAGTTGACCAAACCCTAGCTATGTCTTCCCTTGCAATTTTCAGCTATGGGGGACTAAATTGAAGAAGACAGACACTTTTATTTGTTAATTTTGTCTTTATTTACCAAATTACTAAAATACCCTTAATGCATAACTTTAAAATTTTACCTAAGCATGTCCATTTTTGTCTACCCTAAGGTATAATGGTCTAATTTATATTTAAGGACATCTAACTAAAATTTCATAACAATTAGACACGTTTAACTTATAGAATTCAAGTTTTGCACCTATTGCAATTTAGTCCTTCTAATCAAATTGGGCATTCAATTGACAAAATTTCTTAAAGAAATTTTCACACAATTATTCTATCATGCTATAGACCTTAAAACAGAAATAAAATAAAATTTCTACTTCGTATTTGTGGTCCTAAAACTACTATTCCGATTGACCCAAAAACGGGTTGTTATAGTAAGCATGTACATTGTAAGTATATTTGATATCTATTAGTACTGCATTTGCATTTAGGATGGGATTTTATATAAGGAGTAAGTGTGGGTAGTGTAATAATCTGCCATATTTGGTGGCTCAGCCATATATATTTTGTAACAACTCATTTTAGGGTCAAATCGGGACAATGGTTTCGGGACCAAAAATATGAAGTAGAAATATTCATTTTTATTATTTCTTTAAGGTCTACAGCATGATTGAATGATGGTGTGAAAATTTTGTAAAGAAATTTTATCGATAGAGTGTCCAATTTGACTAATAGGACTAAATTACAAGAGGTGCAAAATGTGTGTTCTAGAAGCTAGAGGTTTCTAATTGCTATGAAATTGTAAATTGGAGTCCCTTAAATGGTAATTAGACCATTATACTTTAATTTGAGCAAAAATGGACATGGTTAGATAAAATTTCAAAGTTTTAAATGAAGGGCATTTTGGTCATTTGGTAAATAAAGACAAAAATAACTAATAAAAAGATGTCATCTTCCCCAATTTAGTCCCCCATGGCCGAAAATCACTAAAGGAGACATAGCTAGGGTAGCTAGGGTTTGGCCAACTTCCAAACTCGATTGTAAGTCTGTCTTTGTCCCATTTTTAATGATTTTTACGTTTTTGTGAATGTTGTAACTTGATTTAGCTATTCTAATGACTAATTTGAAAGAAAGTCAAAGTCTAAAATTTTAATCATGTTAAATAATTGTGTATTTTGATGTTTAATGGTAGAAAATACATGTTTGGTGTTAGATAAACAACATTTACCAAGTGATTTTTGATGAAAATGTCAAATAGGGACCTATTTGTAAAAGTTGTAAAATGTTTGTAAAAAATGTGAATAAATAAAAAATGTGGGCTGATATGGGTTCTAATAATATTTGGCTAGGCTTGGGTAATAATGAAATCAAATGAAAATCATTTTACGAGCCTAGGGACTAAAACATAAAAAGTTGAAAAGTTAGGGGCAAAAATGAAATTTTTGCCATAAGGTGTTTTTGAGATTAAATTGAATAATGTGATGATTGAATGAGTTAAATGTGGTATTATAGATCAAGAAAGACGAGTTTCTGACCTAGACTGGGGAACAAAGTTGTGGACTAAATCGAACTATTAGCCATTTTGTATCGAGGTAAGTTCGTTTGTTAAAAATAAGCTTTAGAATAATTGTATTTAAATGCTTTAATATTGCATGAACTGTATGTTTGATTATGTGAATGTGTATAATTCTATGAACGAGATTGACGATGATTCGACAAGTGAGAAAATCTGTTGAACCTTAGGAATAGATTAGGGTACAAGTGACATGTCACTAGGGTCATTATGTGTTATGTGATTATGTGATCCGGGTGCTGGTCTTGTACGTCCTATCAGTGGCTGAGTATATCAGCATATGTTGCGGATACTTGACAGCTTGTGTGAGTAGCACAGCGTAGCTATGTCTTGTGTAGGCATGCCCGACGATAGCTCGAGAGCGAGCAATTATGTGATATGAGATTTAGGTAGCATTGGCTATGTATGTGGCACTTAGTGTGCAAAAATCCCGAGTATCCGACATTATTATTTTGAGTGGTTCACAGGTATCTCAAAGATGAGATTACGTGTAAATTCTTTTCGAGATGGTATAGGTATGTACATGAAGCTTATATTTATTAAATGCTTGAAATGATAAATATGAGGTAAGTATTGTGATGGAATAAGTTATGATCATAAGACTATGGAAAAGTTACATTTAATCATGTTATATTATTTGAATGTTATATGTATGGTAAGGTTAGCTTATTTCTTGCATACAAGCTTACCCTATATAGATTACTTCGTTTATTTTTCATGTTTTTATAGTGTCGCCAAGCTAGTTCGAATCGAAAATCGTCGAAGATTTGAATCACACTATCAAACTTTCATTTTAGGTTTTGATGATCTTAGTATTTTGAAAGTATGACATGTATAGAGACTTGGTCATTTTGTTATATGTGTCATTATGATTGGCCAAATGTATTGGCTTGTAATAACTATTGGTTGATTTGGTACTTTGCCATGCTAATTGGCTTATTTTAGCTAACATGGTTGTAAGCCTAAGTATATTCATATATGTGCCAATGTCTTTGGTGATATGGTCCTGGTATGCTTGGTGAATGATGGAATGTGATTCATAGCATGAATGTGTTATGTTGGAAATGTGATTTATTGGTGAGATGATTATCTTATGCACAAATAGGTGTCATGAAAGTAGCTAATTGAGGCTTAATGAATGTGAAATTTGCATGATTGATTTCGGGACATAATGAATGTTGTGAGCATGATAGTGGATGGTATTGCATTGATATGTATTAGTCTTGATTGTGGATGTTTGGTTGTCCCAATATGCTATATAATATGACATCAAAGTTGTGGCAAGGTTTGTGTGAATAAGGGTGGCAAATGGCTTGGTAAATAGCCTTTGTTTTGTCCATCCATGTAGACACACGGGCGTGTGTTTAAGCAGTGTGTGACACAGGGTTTGCCCCATGGGCATGTATTCTGGCCATGTGTCCCCTGCACCTACATTTTTGAGAAACAGAATGCTCAGAATTGAGCACACGGGCAGAGACACGGGCGTGTGTCTCAGCCGTGTGGATGACATGGCCTTAGGCACGGGCGTGTGAAGTCTACACTTATTTTGTGAAAATTTAATTATCCACACAACCTAGCACACAGGCGTGTGACTTGGCCATCTGACATCAATTTGTTCATGAATTGCAAAACAGAGAGATACACGGGTTAGGGACACGGACGTGTGTGACCGCACAGCCTGCCCACACGGACGTGTCCCAAACCACACTGGTGTGTGACCCCTACTTAGGGAAAATTTTTTCTAAGTTTTGTAAAAATTTCTAAAGTTCTCGGTTTAGTCCCGAACCACTTCCAATACATGTTTGGGCCTCTTAAGCTCGTGCTAAGGACTTTATGATTGAATGTGAATGATTTTAATTTGGACGCAAATTTATGGCTTAGAATTATATAATTGTTTGTGTGGTAAGTCCGGTAATGCCTAGTACCCTATTCCAACGTCGAATACGGGTAAGAGGTGTTACATATTTGATTCTATAAATGGTGATAAATTGCCTAATACACTGCCAGCTCTGTTGCAAATATTCTAAAAAGTGTCATAGCGACACTATGTGGTGTTTAAGGTTGGATGTGTATTATATTACCCTCTATGGTGTGTTGGGATGGTTAGAGATGTTGTGTAGCAGATAGGAGTAGGATTATTATCTGCATATGTTATGTTCTACTTCTGATATATTTATCGATCTGGTTAATTGTTGTTAATGATTTGATATGTTACACACTGAGTTATGAGAACACATTTTTTGTTTGTCTATCACTTTTAGGTAACCCTCAGACTTAGGGGGGTTGGTGCGATAGGAGTACGATTATTTCATAAATTTAATTTATTTAAACTTGGGTTTAAGAGTTTTGTAAATTTTGGACTGTTTTGAGTTTTGGACTTTATTTACGCTTTTCATATAATATCGTTTAAACGTTTTATTGACAACACTCATTTTTCTGCAAAAACAATGGATTCCAAAGAAAAAACTGTGTTTTCCAAAATTTAACTTACTAAAAATTCCGCTGCAAAGTCATATGTTTTTAGAAAACATAAACAAACAACATTTTTAATTAAAATAGCTAAGTAAGATATGTTTTCAAACAAATCAGGTTTTCGTGTGATAGGAGTATGACTTTTTTTTTCAAAATTACGAAATCAATATTTTCAACTAGTTTTATGGTAACACCTCTAGATCTAACTATAACGTTGAGGTCAGATTTAGGGTGTTACATTTAGTGGTATCAAAGCTAGGTTGTAAAACTTGGGCTGTGAAATTTTGGGGTTCAAAATTTTTGTAAAAACTGTTTTCTGAACAAAATCCATTTCTGTTTGAAATTTGAAAAATAATTCTATGAAATACCGAGTCTTCAGTGCTGATCCTGTAAGTATTTATACTTAGTTAATCTGCTTAGTTAGAAACGAAACTATAATATTAGAAATACTAATGTTATTGTCCAAAACTATAACACTTCTAAAAAAAATAGTCTGATAAGACTTTTAGACATAAAACATTGGATAAGAAAATTTGAACTGATACATAAAATTCTATAATGTAGATAGCATAATGAGTGCATGTAGAACTCTGGGATGCCATACCCATGGGCACGGCGGGGGTCGAAAAGGGGTTCGGGCTGAGCCTTCCTCGATGGGCAGCATGACCAATTTGGATACAAGTGAGACACCGGGTACACCTACTGCTGGTACTGGGTCGCTAGGCCCTGTTCATGGTCTGGCAGTCAAGGATTGGTAACTAAATGAATCTAGTCCAATGGTGTTGAATTGTTTATGGGCGTTACTGGATTCGCCCCGACTATGGACGAATATTGGTTGGAGGCTACAGAAAGAATCATGAACGATATTTATTGCACCTTGGAGAATAAATTGAAAGGTGTAGTATCTTTGCTTCGCGACGAGGCATATCAATGGTGGTTGACAGTTGAAGAGGGTACCCAGCCTGATCAGATTAAGTGAGATCATTTTAAAATCTCCTCCTAGAGGAAATATGTGGGGGCGAGTTATGTGGATGCTCGTAGACGCGATTTTATGAAAGTTATTCAGGGAAATAGGACTGTGGCCAAGTATGAGGCTGGATTTCTTCCACTAAGCAGATATGCTTATGGGCTAATGTCGAATGATTATGATAAATGTTTAAGGAAGGGTTGAGGTACGACCTCAAGGTTTTGATAGCTCCACAGGGGGAGCGGGTTATTGCCGTATTAGTGAAGAAGGCGAGAAATACTAAATAGGTTAAACACACTGAGCGTGAAAATAGGGATCATGAGAGGGGTAAAAATAATAGGGATTAGACCCCTTTAGTTTTATTCAGTGGCCTAAGAAATAGGTCAGATTTAATGGGCCTCTAAGGGTTGAGGTTATGTTGCTTCCACTGTGGTTCAAACATGTTGAGATTATGGTAGACGCCATTCGTGTGAGTGTTGGAGGAGGTTGGAAGCTTGCTTACGATGTGGGTTGATGGAATATTGCATCAGGGATTGTCCATAGCGATCTGTAACGCGTAGGTTTTTGCAAGAGTACACAGTCGTTATCAAGTAATAAGTAAGTATTGAGTTATCGTCTCCACAGGGATTGTATTTGTGCTAAGTCACTTAATTTGTAAAATTATATTAACAATTTGGTAAATAAAAACACAATTTAGTTGAGAAGTGATGATTAAAATATATTAAACTAAATGCAATGATCCCTAATGCAAACTAACCTAAGTATGCAAACTATATGAATGAAATATATTTTAGAAAAATTAAACACAATTTGAAAAAATTATAACATAAATAAACTAGGACAATTACTTTAATTAAATTCAACTTATTATCAACATGCTTAATAATATTCGGAAAAACATTCCATGGCAACTCGATCTTTCATGAGTTTGGGAACCATGTTAGGTGCTTTTGGAATCCTTTACTTAGTAAATACACATTTTACTAATCCATATTTACTAAGGGTTTCTTAGTATTCGTTCGAGGTAACAGGGATGTGTTAGGTTTGAAATAGTTTGATCACACAAATCTAAAAACTATGCAGATAATAGAGCCTGGTTAGGGTTGTTATGCAACCTGAAATTTAATCGGGTTAGGATCTAAATTGAGCATGCACATTTCAATTATGTGTCCACTAGTTGTCGTCTAGTTAGGATCGCTCAGCTAATTCAGGTGCATTTCAATCACGTATGAACGAAATACAGACTTGATTTTAATTGAAAACATGATCGATTAAGGCACAAACATTATAAGCATGAATCTAATAAATATTATTTAATCAAAGCAATCATCCTAGCTTAAATAAAATTAAGCTAACATTGTTGTAAACAAGAAAAAAGAAAACATATAAAACATCTTTAAATTAAATTAAAGAAAAGAAAGATGAAACCCAATTCAGAATGGCTGTCACCCAAGACTTTGATCGACGAGGCTCCTTCGTTCCTTTGCTTCGCTCCTCCGCTGATAGCTCTTCAAGTGGCCGACCAAGGGTTCTTTAAGAGGCTTAAATGCTAAAATCTTTATGAAAAGATGATGATAGACGTCGGGAGAAAAGAAGAATGCTAAGAGAATTTAGAGAGGAGAGAATGATGAATGATAAGGGATGAGGGATGAGGGATGAGGGATGAGGGATGATTAGAAATGTCAGAATGAGGTCTTATTTATAGGAGAGGAGAGGGGGATAGTTTACTAAAAATAGAAGTTTTCATCTTTTGAACCATCTTCCATGGGTGGCCAGCCATAAATTGAGGAAATTAAACTGATTTTTGCTTGATTTTTGGTCAATTTGAGTGCCACAACAACTAGGATTGAGACCCGGTCAAGTGAAAATATTTAGGTAAATCTCTAATTTCTTCAAATCTTCAAGGACCTTGTGCAATTAAACTAAAAAGTGGTTTTATGGATAGCCATGTGCGGCCGAATTTTGGGTTGACTTGGTCCCCAATTTGGACGGTTTTGTAATCCAGCAAAGCTATTAGACTTGTCCAGAATAAATCAACAAGTTAGAGGACCAAAGAATAAAATTTATTCAATTTAATTAATTAAATTAAAACCCAAATTATTAATGAAATATTTTAAAATGAATTATTAAATATAATTTTATATTTATTATTTAATTTAATCATGCATGACCCACTTTATGTCTTAAAATATATAATATATTTAAATTAATATAAAATAAGCCATTTATTACATGAAAACTATATAATAAAGCATAAAATCACATTTTAATAATTTCTATATCCTAATTTCATATTTTCACATATTTCATTAATTTATTAAACAATTACTTAGTTTTAACAACAATTTTAAGTAAAAAGGTGATAAATGACATAGGAAAAATCCTATATATTTTTCTGTTTACACATTCTGATCATGTGCATGCTCCAGCTCTGAATATGGTTCAGCCTCTGCGGGCAAGTCAACAGCCATGGTCTGGCCAAGGATGGTAATGGATTTGGTAAAGGTCAGAGAGCACCATACAGAGGTGCTAATCAGACTGAGGCTAGGTAGCCTGCACTGGTATATAAGGCTAGGCGTTACGAGGACAGATACACCGCAGAAATTACCACTGGTACGTTTTTCATTAATATTGCTCCGTATTTTGCATTGATAGACATATGATCAACACACTCCTATATAGCTAGTTTTGCTTCAGTGAACCTGGGTATTTCTGTTAAGAGTCCTTTTGGTGAGGTTACTTTGATCAGTCTATTTGGTCAGTCTGTTTAGGTTGATAGGATTTATAGGAGAGTACCACTGGAGATAGAAGGGTTGTATTTTTGGCTAATTTGATAGAATTTCCATTCGGGGAATTTGAATTAATTTTGGGAATGGACTAGCTTGTGGAACATCAAGTCAGCTTAGATTGTGCTACGAAAAGGATGGTTTTGATATCTGAGGATGGTGTAGAGGTTGTAATGATCGGCAAGCGTCAAGATTACTTATCCAATGTGATCCTCTCTCTTATGGCTAAAAAGTTGGTTCGCAAAGGTTGTGAAGCATTTCTGGCTCTCGTGCATAATTCAGGTTCTGTGGATTCATCTGTTGGGGACATTCACACAGTTAAGAAGTTTTTGGATGTTTTTTTTCTGAGGAGCTGCCGAGGTTGCCTCTGGATAGTGAGGTCCAATTTGGTATTGAGATTCTACTAGGTACAGCTTCAGTGTCCATTGTTCCCTACCGCATGGCACCAAAGGAGCTTATGGAATTAAAGGCAGGAACTTCTTGATCAAAGGTTCATTCTGTAACACCCATAACCCGTAACCGACATCGAATTAGGGTTACGAGACATTACCAGACAGACAGAACATCTCAGACCAATTTAGAATCACAGATATTATTTAATATCATTTCATAAGCAATTATTTCATAAGAAGGTCTACGATACCTAAAACATACGTTTAAGAACTGTTAAAGCTAAACCGAACACATTCATAAAATTTAGATCATAGAAAATTTTCCAATTTTGTTGAGGTCACACGTCTGTGCGTCCAGGCCGTGTGCCTCACACGAGCATCAGACACACCCATATGAACCAACAATGCCAAAACAGAGCATGCATACTGACTTTTTCATACGGCCAATAGGCACGCCTGTGTACCATGGCCGTGTGATACTTAGCTAGCTACTGACTTTAGCCCATGGCCATATGACACCCCCGTGTGTCAAGATCGTGTGATTCTTGGGAGAATACTGCTTTTCTTACACGGCCCCAAGGCACGCCCGTGACCCCTGACCGTGTGGCACCAAGCAGACTTGGTTTAAGCCAAAATTTGCCACCCCTTTTTGGGTCAACCTACAAGCAAGGAATCAAGCATATATGTACAACCCAATCAACCATTCTTTATGCTAAAACATAAATCTTTCATGCCATAATATTATCAACCATTTACAACCATGAATACAAACACAAAATTTGCTCAATCACATAGCAAAATATATATACATCACAAAATATACTTTCCAAATACTAGCCTATACATGTCATACTTCAAATATATACATTTTCAAAAGTACCAAAATGAGGTCCGATAGTGTGATGACGATCCTTGATGATCTCCGAGCTTTCAATAGCTTTGATATCTATAAAACAATGCAAACACACACAAAGTAAGCTTTCAAAAGCTTAGTAAGCTCGTACTCAAATCATTCATAATATATGAAACATAAAATAACAACATCTAAGTATTTGCACAATTGCAATCCATAAATCTATATCAACTCAATGAAATTCATATACATAACATCATCTACCACTTAGGTATTATACATACCTGAATCTTTCTGTACTTATACACTTTCATACTCACCTCTTGTGAATGTTATAAGACTTTCCATAACTTATTCATATTTTAGACATCTGCCCACTTAGTGCTATATGGTTAGCCCAAAATAAATATTTTCGCACACTTAGTGCCATATCAAATAACCGAGACTAAGTCGGTATTGCACAATTAGTGCCTCAAATAGCCGAAGCTAATTTAAATCGTACACTTAGTGCCAAAACTTCCGATTCATCATCATATCGTCCAATTCAATTATATACAAACCATGTATAATAAAGGCATCAAAGCTTATTTAACATCATATTTTAAGTACGAACTTACCTCATACTCGGAATTGTCGATTTGAATTGTTTACTCGATAGTCTTAGACTTTCCTCGATCTAAGTTCGAATTCCTCCTTTCTTGATCTATATGTTTTCAAAATTAACCCTTTTATTCACCAATTAATTCAATTTAATCCATAAAAACATATTTAGGGCAATTTGCAAACTAGCCCTTACATTTTCACATTTCGACACTTTAGCCCCTATTTCGCAAAATCACAAAGTACACATAAATTGCATACACATAAGTTTAGTCAAATTCTTTTAGCTCTCAAACAAGCCCATGCATTTTATTTATTTCACATTTTAGTCCTTCAAAATAACATTTTTACAATTTAGCACATGATACTCAATTTCATCAAAAATCCAAAGACAAAACATTTAAACTCAACATCAAGCTTCCATAATTCATCAACTAACATCACAAAACTCATAGTTTCATCAATGGCACATTTCAAAATCATCACCAAAATTAGAAATTAAGGCATGGGCTTTATAAAACAGGAAGCAACGATCTCAAAAACATAGAAATTATCAAAAACCAAACAAAATGGACTAACCTATTCACACATGCAATGGCTGAATGCTTTGAAGCTTCAATGGCTTATTCTTTCTCTTATTTTCGGCTGAAACAAGGTGCTTTTGCAAGCCTTTTTCTTCATTTTCTTTAATTTTTTCTATTTATTTCATGATTTACCAATTTGCCCATGACATATATCATTGAATTTTTACCAACTATTGTCCATCATTGTCCACCATTAAAATTAATGGTATAATTACCATGCAAGGACCTTTATTTTAAAAGCCAAGGCGAATTAACCCCATTAACATATAGCATGCAACTTTTGCATTTTACGCAATTTAGTCCTTTATCATAATTAAGCACAGAAACAAACAAATTAAATCACAGAAACTTCACAGTTATAAATTCACATATCACAGACGCAGAAAATAATATTAAAATATTTTTTAGACTCGAATTTGTGGTCTTGAAACCACCATTCTGACTAGGGTCAAAATCGAACTATTACACATTCAGCCTAGTATGTCTCCGTGGGGAGCATTAGTTCTGTTTGTGTAACACCCCTAACCCGTATCCGTCGCCAAACTAGGGTTACGAGGTATTACCAGTCAAATACACAAAATAAAACGATCACATACACACACTTGAATTTGAATAGTCGATTTAATCTTTACTATCACATAGTTGAATATACTTATAACTCAAACTCATAATACGTGAAGATAAACATATTTCATTATACTTTAGTCACATACTATAACCTAACACAAATGAATTATACAAAATGTACTTCTTAAAATAGTTTGATAGAAATCATATCATAATCGTATTCATTTAATATTGAACTAAACATTTATACATCACATAAAACACTTATAATTTTCATAATTATTATTGCACATGTAACACTATAGACATCCTCAATCATACATAACCAAAACACATCATTATACTTCAAGTAAATATCATGTGTCATAATGTTCATTTCAATCATCAATATTACCAAATCTTAATAACATATAATACATAATAGTAAATATATGGTACATTACTTATAACATAAACATACAAATGAACATATAATGACCTAATCTAATCACATTTGCCTAACCACATGTAAAACATATTAGTAAGATTAAATAACATATTCTATTTGGATCTACTTAACCAATTCATTATATTAATGTTCTTGACTTGCACACATGTAATTATATGCACTCATTCGAATATATATATATCAAGATGCTCATTTTACAAAATTACATAGAAAAGGTATTAAAATAGTTCCAACCATTTCCGGTTAATACAAGATGTCCTTTAACATCAATTCATTTATAAAAACTTAACTATGTGAATTACCACATTCACTTATATACTTTATATTTATATAAATCACTACCAAATCAATCAAAAAAATACCTATGCAAATATTGTGGCTAATTCATTCATACCACATCCAAAATTCTTTAACCAACTTCAATGCACAAAAACATATTATAAATACTAGTCATCCAAAACACATAGCATTTTAACCGTAATTGAACTTGAATTATAATCAAGCAAAGCCAAATTCAAGCATAAAAGTCAAGTCATATTCGCATGGCTTAAAATATACATATCCAAATTCAACAAAATACATATAAGCCTATACATGCCAAAAGTTTGAAAATAGACTTTTAAAAGTACCGAAAGTTGAGGATAGTATGGATGACTTCGATAATGATCCCGAGCTCGTAACTTAAAACCAAAATCTATAAAACAGAGTAACAAAAACACATAGAGTAAGCTAACTTAGCTTAGTAAGCCTTAAGCAAATTTAAACAACTCAATGAAATAATCAAAACAATCAAACCGACTGAATTATATCAATAATGTTATACTTTAAACAATAAGATACTTTGGCCGAATGTTCATAATCAATTATATCATCACATAAACACTAACATGTAGGATCGAATACACGAAATTCATTATGACATCACATGTAACCTATAGTTCAAATTCAATAGAATATCACATATGGCCAAATATGCACATTCAAGATATCTTCACATATAACTGAATATACAAGTTCAATTTAAGCTCACATATAATTGAACACTCAAATTCAATATAACTTCACATGCAGCCGAATACAAAAATTCAATATGAGCTTACATGTACTTACCAATGTGACCGAACATATACAATGTAATTTAGCTCACTTTCACTTGCTCAATATCCATAATAACTTAAAATCTTATAGTCATAGACTTGAAAACAAATCACCGGTATAAAACCTGGTAGGCATAAGCCTGAATCACACATTGGCACAAGGCCTGCTAGACCCAAGGTTTGATATTTATTCACCGGCACTAAGCCTGCTAGGCACAAAGCCTGATCAAAGTCACCAGCACAAGGCTTGCTAGGCTCAAAGCCCGAATATCTCACTTATAGAATCATTCCACAACATTTCATATATCAAATAGTGCCATATACCAAGTAACGCATACACACTTTCAGGGGATTTAAATCAATCAATAAAACTTAACCATATTATTTCATTGATATATCACATTCGGCTAACATCCTAATAGATTATAAATTTGAATCATCATATTAAAGCATTCTATGTCCAAAATAAACCATGTTTAATTGCTTAAAAACTTACCTTGGATATCGACGGACGTTACAAATTGACAATTCGACTATTTTTGTTTTTCCCCGATCCAAGTTTGATTTCCTTTTTTCTTGATCTATATAATTTCAAATTAACCTTATTTAAACACAATTTAATTCAATTTAATCCAACAACACATAAATGGGAAAATTGCACTTTTTCCCCATACATTTTACACTTTTAGCAATTCAGTCCAAAATTCACAAAACACAAAACAAATATAATTTGCCTATCCCATGCTTGAGCCGAATACTCCTCATACACATACAAGTCCTTACATTTCATTTATTTCACATTTTAGTCCTTTAAATTATCATTTTTGCAATTGAATCCTAATTACTCAAAATCATCAAAAACTCCAATACAAAACATATTAATCCAAAACATATCTTTCATAATTTATCATCAAACATCACAAAACACAAATATTAATCAATGGTATAACTCAAAATATTCATCAAAATAAAAAATTCAAGCATGGGTCGGGTAGTATTCGAAGCAACGATCTCAAAAATATAAAAATTATCAAAAACCGAAGTAAAAACATACCTTGATTTAGCTTGAGAAGTAGCCAAATGCCTAATTCTTTTATTTTTTTATTTTACTAGTTTCGGTCATGCAAAGATAAAAGAACCGTGGCTTTTAATTTTTTTTATGTTTTGTAATATATTAACCTTTTGATTCAATTACAAATTTAACCTTTATTAACTAATATAAAACCATTATATTACATGGTCACTACCGTCCATCTAATTTAACATGGTCAAATTAACACTTAAATACTTCAACTTACAAATCCATCAACAATTTGGCCCTTATACTTTTAACTATCAAATTTTCATTTTACTCGATTAAATCCTTTTATTAAATTAAGCACACATACTATCAATTTTTCGCACGAAACTTTCACACATGAAAATTCACATATAATAATCACAAAAAATAATATTTAAATATTTTTTTGACTCAAATTTGTGGTCCCAAAATCACTGTTCCGATTAGGATCTAAATTGGACTATTACAACCCTCCCCCTTAGGGATTTTCGTCCTCGAAAATCTTACCGGTGAATAGGTTCGGATAATGCTCTTTCATTGTATCCTCTGGCTCCCACGTTGCTTCCTCAAATCCGTGTTTATGCCACAATACTTTAACCAATGGAATTTCCTTATTTCACAATTCTTTAATCTCGCGAGCCAGAATACGAATCAGTTCTTCCTCGTACGTCATATCGGGCTTAATCTCAACTTCGGTTAGACTAATCACGTGTGAAGGATCGGATCGATATCTACGAAGCATCGAGACATGAAAAACATTATGGATCTTTTCTAGCTCAGGTGGCAATAGCAGTCTATATGCAACCAGCCCAATTCTCTCGATAATCTCATAGGGTCCAATAAATCTCGGACTCAACTTGCCTTTACGATCAAATCTGAGTATTTTCTTCCACGATGAGATTTTCAAAAATACTTTATCCCCTATCTGAAACTCTATATCTTTTCGTTTCAAATTCGTGTATGATTTTTGACGATTTGATGCTGCTTTCAAACTTTTACGGATTGCTTTCACTTTCTGTTTAGTTTCTCTGATCAAATCGACCCCGTGTATTTTATTTTCACTGAGCTCAGTCCAGTACAAAGGTGTATGACATTTACGACCGTACAAAGCTTCATAAGGTGCCATTTTGATACTTGATTGATTGAAAGCTATTATTGTACGCAAATTCAATCAGAGGTAGATATCATTCCCACGTACCTTCGAATTCGAGAATGCAACATCTCAACATATCCTCAAGTATCTGAATAATTCACCCGGATTGACCGTCTGTCTGGGGATGAAAAGTAGTGCTAAAATGCAATTTCATACTTAAAGCATCTTGCAATTTCTTCCAAAACTGCGATATAAACATCGGATCTCTATCTGACACAATAGACGTAGGCACACCATGCAACCTTACAATCTGAGAAACATATAATTTAGCTAGCTTATCAAGCGAGTAATCTGTACGAACCGGAACAAAGTGATCAGATTTGGTCAATCTATCAACAATAACCCAGATTGCATCTTCTTGCTCGGTGTCATCGATAAACCAGATACAAAATGCATCGTAACTCTGTCTCATTTCCATTCAGGTATCATAATTGGCTGTAGCAATCCGAAAGGTACCTGATGCTTAGCTTTTACTTGCTGACAGACTAAACATTTCGATTCAAAGTTAGAAATGTCTCGTTTCATACCTTGCCACCAATAGTACTATTTTAGATCATTATACATCTTTGTACTATTTGGATGAATAGATAGCTGACTGTTGTGAGCTTCATTCAAGATCATCTGAATCAACTCTGTATTTCTCGAAACACATATTCGGTTTCTAAATCTTAAACAATCATTTGCATCAACTCGAAACTCTATATCAACCTTTGAATTAGACTGAACTCGTTTTACTATCAACTCGTTATCAACCTTCTGGGCATCAAAAATTTGCTGAATAAATAATGGCTTTGCTTTTAACTCAGCTATTATCATACCATCATCTGACATAGCCATATGTGCATTCATTGCGGTCAAAGCAAAGAGTGATTTTTGGCTTAAAGCATCTATAACAACATTGGCCTTTCCCGGGTGATAGTCAATGACAAGTTCGTAGTCTTTCAGCAATTCTAACTATCGACGTTGTCTCAAATTCAGATCTTTCTGAGTTATCAAGTACTTCAAACTTTTATGATTGGAATAAACATGACATTTCTCCTCGAACAAATAATGACGCCATATCTTCAATGCAAACACAATAGCTGCCAATTCTAGATTGTACGTCGGATATTTCTTTTAATGCGGCTTTAACTGTCTCGAGGCATAAGCTATAACTTTGCCTTCCTGCATCAAAACATAGCCCAAACCATTTAAAGATGCATCGGTAAAGATAAAAAATTCTTTACCCGATTCTGGCTGAACTAACGCTAGAGCTTTGGTCAAAAGGGCTTTCAACTGATCAAAATTTTTTGGCACTTTTCTGACCATTCGAACTTTACATCTTTTTGCAGTAGCTTGGTCATCGGGGCTGCAATCATAGAGAAACCTTTCACAAACTGTCTATAGTAACCAGCAAGTCCTAGAAAACTTCTGACTTCAGAAACGTTTCTCGGAGGGTTCCAATCAAGTATTGCTGAAATTTTACTCGGATCAACCCGAATACCTGATGCTGAAACAACATGTCCCAGAAAGCTAACTTTATGTAACCAAAACTCAAATTTACTAAACTTCGCATACAACTATTTTTCTCGCAAAGTCTGTAACACAAGTCTCAAATGCTCGGCATGTTCAGTTTCGTTACGGGAGTAGATCAATATATCATCAATAAACATGACCACAAACCGATCTAAATACTGCCTAAAGATCTGATTCATCAAATCCATGAAAACTGCAGGTGCATTAGTAAGTCCAAACGACATAACTAGAAACTCATAATGTCCGTACCTCGTTCGAAAAGTAGTTTTTGGCACATCGGAGTCTCTGACTCGCAACTGATAATAACCCGATCTCAAATCTATCTTCAAAAACACTGAAGCCCCTTTCAATTGATCAAAAAAATCATCAATCCATGGCAACATGTATTTATTCTTTATAGGCACCTTATTCAACTGGCAATAATAAATACACATTCTCATAGTTCCGTCTTTCTTTTTCACGAATAAAACTGGTGCACCCCAGGGAGAGAAACTCAATCGTGCAAAACCTCTATCTGTTAACTCTTGCAACTGTGCTTTCAACTCTTTTAATTCAGTAGGTACCATCCGATACGGAGCTTTCGAAATCGGAGTCGTCCTTGATACTAACTCAATGCCAAACTATACTTCTCAAATCGGTGGCAAACCCGACAATTTTTTTGGAAACACATCCGGATACTCACATACAACTGGTACAGATTCAATCTTCTTTTCAGTTACTTTACTATCCAGCACATAAGCAAGGTAAGCTTCACAACCTTTTCTCACATACTTCCGAGCTAACATCGAAGATATTACTGCTGGTAAAGCATTCAGATCATTAGATTCAATCTAAATAATCTCGTTGTTCTAACATCTCAAATCAATGGTCTTTCTTTTGCAATTAACAACAACATCGTGCAAAGTCAACCAATCCATACCCAGAATTATATCGAACTCATCGAAAGGTAACAACAGCAAATCGACTGGAAAACATGAATCTCAAATCATCAACGGGCAATTCTTACACACTTTGTCAACCAGAACACACCGGCCCAGAGGGTTTGATACTTGAATTACAAACTCAGTAGACTCAACAGGCAAAGTCTTACTGGATACTAATGTTTCACACACATATGAATGAGTCGAACCAGGATCAATCAATGCAATAACACTAGTATCATAAAGAGTGAAAGTACCGGTAATAACATCTAGGGAAGAAGCCTCCTCGCGAGGTTGTATAGCATATGCTTTGGCAGGTGCACGAGCCTCAGATTGAACTGCTGTATCTTTCGTCCCTCTCTGACTACCACTCACATTACTTGAATGTCTAGGTGGTATGCCTCATGCTGACATGTTATTCGGTCTCGCGTTCTGAACAGTGTTTTGCTCGGCTAACATCGGACAATCTCGGATACAATAATCCATCGATCCATATTTAAAACATGACTGATCATGCAGTCTACAACTTTCAAAATTCTATTTACCACAATGCTTACACTTGAGTCTATTCTGTCGATCATTGCCAACACTAGCAATCAAAGTAGCTCGTGAACTCATAGGAGGTTGGTCTCGGTCTCACCTAGAAAAGTCTAAAGTAGTTTTAAATCGACTAGAATCATCTCTAAACTTTTTCGATGCTGAATGGAAAGTCTTGCTCGATGATCTTTTACGGGAATCTTTGGCTTCAAAATCAGCTTTTCTTTTTTCTTTCCCGAGCTCTTCGACTTTGCAAGCTCGATCAACAAGTGTCACGAACTCTTTGATTTCAAGTATACCAACCAGCAATTTAATGTCTTTGTTCAAACAGTCTTCAAATCTTTTACACATGATAGCTTCGGTTGAAACAAATTCACAAGCATATCGACTAAGTCTCACAAATTTCTGCTCGTACTCAGTTATAGTCATATGACCTTATTTTAATTCTAAGAATTCCTTACATTTCTGATCGATAAATCTCTGGCTGATGTATTTCTTACGAAACTTAGCTTGAAAGAATTCCCAGGTCACTATCTCTTTCGGGACCACCGATACTAGTGTATTCCACCAGTTATATGTAATGTCTCGTAGTAAAGATATGGTACACTTTAGACATTCATCTGGAGTACATGATAACTCGTCGAACACACGAATAGTATTATCGAGCCACAACTCAGCCCTTTCAGCATCATCATTATCATTAACTTTAAACTCTTCGGTGCTGTGTTTTCTGATTTTATTAACAGGAGGCCTATTAAATCTCATAGGATCAATCATCGGGGGTACCACAGGTATTGGAGATGGATTATTTGGGGGTGTAGGTTGTTGTACAGCCGGATTAGTCTGGATATACTGAGTAAACCAATCGTTCATCACTTGATAGAAGGCTTGCTTAGCCTTCTTTCATGGCTACTCAAGACAGGTCGAGATTCAACTGGTGCTTCCCCTTGCGCGGGAGCAGGTGCTACACTCTCGACATCATCGGCTACGGCTCTGTCGGGATCCATTTACTATATGAAAGCACATTTTCAAATGTCAGAAGTCACCATACTATCGCAGTATAAATTTTGCATGTATAGCTAAACTCACATACGCTACGTTAGTCCTAGAATTGACTAAACCTTAGCTCTGATACCAATAAAATGTAATACCCCTAACCCGTATCCATCGTCGAACTAGGGTTACGAGGTATTACCAGTCAAATACACAAAATAAAACTATCACATACACACACTTGAATTTGAATAGTTGATTTAATATTTACTATCACATAGTTGAATATACTTATAACTCAAACGCATAATACGTTAAGATAAACATATTTCATTATACTTTAGTCACATACTGTAACCTAACACAAATGAATTATACAAAATGTACTTCTTAAAATCGTTTGATAAAAATCATATCATAATCGTATTCATTTAATATTGAACTAAACATTTATACATCACATAAAACACTTATAATTTTCATAATTATTATTGCACATATAACACCATATACATCCTCAATCATACATAACCGAAACACATCATTATACTTCATGTAAATATCATGTGTCATAATGTTTATTTCAATTATCAATATTACCAAATCTTAATAACATATAATACATAATAGTAAATATATGATACCTTACTTATAACATAAACATACAAGTGAACATATAATGACCTAATCTAATCAGATTTGCCGAACCACATATAAAACATATTAGTAAAATTAAATAACATATTCTATTTGGATCTACTTAACCAATTCATTATATTAATGTTCTTGACTTGCACACATGTAATTATATGCACTCATTTGAATATAAATATATCAAGACACTCATTTTACAAAATTACATAAAAAAGGTATTAAAATAGTTCCAACCATTTTCAGTTAATACAAGATGTCCTTTAACATCAATTCATTTATAAAAACTTAACTATGCGAATTACCACATTCACTTATATACTTTATATTTATACAAATCACTACCAAGTCAATCAAAAAAATACCTATGCAAATATTGTGGCTAATTCATTCATACCACATCCAAAATTCTTTAACCAACTTCAATGCACAAACACATATTATAAATACTAGTAATCCAAAACACATAGCATTTTAACCGTAAATGAACTTGAATTATAATTAAGCAAAGCCAAATTCAAGCATAAGAGTCAAGCCATATTCGCATGGCTTAAAATATACATATCCAAATTCAACAAAATACATATAAGCCTATACATGCCAAAAGTTTGAAAATAGACTTTTAAAAGTACCGAAAGTTGAGGATAGTGTGGATGACTTCGATAATGATCCCCGAGCTCGTAACTTAAAACCAAAATCTATAAAACAGAGTAACAAAAACACATAGAGTAAGCTAACTTAGCTTAGTAAGCCTTAAGAAAATTTAAACAACTCAATGAAATAATCAAAACAATCAAACCAACTAAATTATATCAATAATGTTATACTTTAAACAATAAGATACTTTGGCCGAATGTTCATAATCAATTATATCATCACATAAACACTTACATGTAGGACCGAATACACGAAATTCATTATATCATCACATGTAACCTATAGTTCAAATTCAATAGAATATCACATATGGCCAAATATGCACATTCAAGATATCTTCACATATAACCGAATATACAAGTTCAATTTAAGCTCACATATAATCGAATACTCAAATTCAATATAATTTCACATGCAGCCAAATACAAAAATTCAATATGAGCTTACATGTACTTACCAATGTGACCGAACATATACAATGTAATTTAGCTCACTTTCACTTGCTCAATATCCACAATAACTTAAACTCTTATAGTCATAGACTTGAAAACAAATCACCGGTATAAAACCTGCTAGGCATAAGCCTGAATCACACACCGGCACAAGGCTTGCTTGACCCAAGGTCTGATATTTATTCACCGGCACTAAGCTTGCTAGGCACAAAGCCCGATCAAAGTCACCAGCACAAGGCTTGCTAGGCTCAAAGCCCGAATATCTCACTTATAGAATCATTCCACAACATTTCATATATCAAATAATCCAATGTACCAAGTAACGCATACACACTTTCAAGGGATTTAAATCAATCAATAAAACTTAACCATATTATTTCATTGATATATCACATTCGGCTAGCATACTAATAGATTATAAAATTTGAATCATCATATTAAAACATTCTATGTTCAAATAAACCATGTTTAATTGCTTAAAAGCTTACCTCGGATATCGACGGATGTTACAAATTGACTATTCGACTATTTTTGTTTTTCCCCTATCCAAGTCCAATTTCCTTTGTTCTTGATCTATATAAATTCAAATTAACCTTATTTAAACACAATTTAATTCAATTTAATCCAACAACACATAAATAGGCAAATTACACTTTTGCCCCATACATTTTACACTTTTAGCAATTTAATCCAAAATTCACAAAACACAAAACAAATATAATTTGCCTATCCCATGCTTGAGCCGAATACTCCTCATACACATACAAGTCCTTACATTTCATTTATTTCACATTTTAGTCCTTGAAATTATTATTTTTGCTATTTAGTCCTAATTACTCAAAATAATCAAAAACTCCAATACAAAACATATTAATCCAAAACATATCTTTCATAATTTATCATCGAACATCACAAAACACAAATATTCATCAATGAAATAACTCAAAATATTCATCAAAATGAAAAATTCAAGCATGGGTCGGGTAGTATTCGAAGCAAAGATCTCAAAAACGTAAAAATTATCTAAAACCAAAGTAAAAACACACCTTGATTTAGCTTGAGAAGTAGCCGAATGCCTAACTCTTTTCTTTTCTTTTTATTTTACTAGTTTCAGTCATGCAAAGATAAAAGAACCATGGCTTTTAATTTTTTTATGTTTTGTAATATATTAACCTTTTAATTCAATTACAAATGTAACCTTTATTAACTAATATAAAACCATCATATTAAATGGTCACTACCATCCATCTAATTAAACATGGTCAAATTACCACTTAAATACTTCAACTTACAAAGCCATCAACAATTTGGCCCTTATACTTTTAACTATCAAATTTTCATATTATGCCATTAAATCCTTTTATTAAATTAAGCACACATACGATCAATTTTTTGTACGAAACCTTCACACATGCAAATTCACATATAATAATCATAAAAAATAATATTTAAATATTTTTCTGACTCAGATTCGTGGTCCCAAAACTACTATTCCGATTAAGGTCTAAATTAGACTGTTACAATTCGTAAAGAAGAAAGATGGAACTATGAGAATGTGTGTAGATTACCGCCACTTGAATAAGTTGACAGTAAAGAGTAATTATTCACTTCTGAGGACCGATGACTTGTTCGATCAGTTTCATGGGGCCTTTGTGTTCTCCAAGATAGATATCCGTTTCGGGTACCTTTAGCTTAAGGTTAAGGAGGATGATGTTCATAAGGCCTCTTTTCGAACTCGTTATGGTCATTACAAGTTCCTAGTTGCCTTTCGGTTTGACGAATGCTCTGGTTGCATTAATAGACCTTATGAATTACGTCGTCCAACCATATCTAGATGGTTTTCATCGACGATATTCTGGTATACTCTAAAACTGAGAATGATCATGATGAGCGTCTTAGAGTGGTTCTGCAGATACTTCGTAAAAAGAAGCTCTATGCTAAGTTGTGCAAATGCGAGTTCTGGTTAAGATATGTAACTTTTCTGGGACACTTGGTGTTTGCTGTAGGGATCCAAGTTGATCCTAAAAAGATCGAGGCTGTTTTTGAGTGGATATAGTTAAGAAATGTTTCTGAGATCCGAAGCTTCCTTGATTTAGCGGGTTATTATCAAAGATTTGTTGAAGGGTTTTCTCTTATCATAGCTACTCTAAATAAGTTTTTTCACATCTTTTATGGACTGATAAGCAGCAATCTAGCTTTGAGAAGCTCAAATCTGTTTTGACTTAAGCTCCTGTTTTGATACAGTCTGAATTTGGTAAGGAATTTATGGTTTTTAGTGATGCATCACATGTTGGATTGGTTTGTGTTATGATGTAAGACGGTAAGATAGTGGCTTATACATCCTGACAACTTAAGTCACACAAAGGTAATTATCCCATGCACGATCTTGAGTTAGCTGCGGTTGTCTTTACCTTAAAGATTTGAAGGCATTATTTGTATGGTGAAAGGTGTATCATTTACACTGATCACAAGAGCATCAAGTATCTCCTTACTTAGAATGAGTTAAACCTTATGCGACGTAGATGGATTGAGTTGCTTAAAGATTATGACTGTACGATTGAGTACCATCTCGGTAAGGACAATATGGTGCCCGATGGTCCTAGTCATAGAGCAACATTTGATTTGAGGGAAATGCTTGCTCGCCTAAGTTTATCCAATGATAGGAGTCTATTAGCCTAGTTGCAAGTTAAGTCGACTTGGATTGATTAGATTTGGGTTAAATAATTAGGGGATAACTATTTGGTTCTACAACTCCGTCAAGTTGAGGATGGTAATACTTCTAATTTTGGGATAAACATTATGGGGTTTTATGCTTCTGAGGACAATTTTATGTACCTAATGAGTTTGAGTTAAGGCAGTCCATTTGCGGGAAACGCATAGTAATCCTGATGCTATGCATCCTGGTGGCAATAAGATATATCAGGATCTCCGAGAGCTTTACTAGTGGCCTGGTTTGAAATGGGAGGTAACAAATTTCGTCTCTCGATGTTTGGCATGCTAGCAAGGTTGTGCTCCGCGAAGTCCAATGTGTTGCAAAAACTTAAAGTTCACATGCTATTAGTTCCTTTATCTACATTATTTTTTGCTTCTAGGAAATAGTCGTCAAGTTAATTCCTGTAAAGTAGGTTCACATGATTCTGGTGCTGCGGACCCTAAAGCTTACGAAATGAATTCGTGAGTTTGGGTTGTCATAAGCCTACGGACCTTGAGGACGAGACGATGCCATAGAAGGCATTACTGGAGGAGAAGGGGGCATTTGTTGCTGAGGACCTAAAGGGATAGCTTTCATATATTGTGTGAACCACTAGTTCATCATTTGTAAAATGGCATCTCTTGCCTCATTCGCTAGACCTTTTGAAATGGGCAAGCTTTGGGCAACTCCCTAATCGAAAGAGGGAATATTACTTTATACCTTATCAGATATGGCTTGATTGGATTCGGCCATCATGGTTTATCTATATAGAAAAATAGAGTAAATTTGGATCAGAAGGCATCACACTAGTATAAGCTATTGTCGCATGTATTTCTAGACTCAACACGCACTATGTTTTTGTAACATCTCGAATTAGAGTCTAGTTGGAACAATGGTTTCGAGACCATAAATCTGAAGTAGAAATACTTTTTTTATGATTATTATGAGGTCTATGATATAATTGCATGCTTGTGTGAAAATTTCATAAAGAAAATTTATTGATAAAGTGTTCAATTTAACTTTAGGACTAAATTGCAAAAGTTACAAAATATGAGATTCTAGAAGCTTTAAGTATGAAATAACTTTGGATTATTAATTAGGGGCCTTTAAATAGAAATTTTCCCAATTTCTATTTTTATGGACAAAAATGGGCATGAGTAGGTAAAATTTGAAAGTTTTGTAATAAAAACATTTTTGTCATTTGGTTAATAAAAGAATTAAAAGGGAAAATAAGTCAAAAATATTTTCCATCTTCATCTAACTTGGTCGAAATTTCCATGCTCACTATAGCTAGGGTTTCTTCAACTTTCAAGCTCAATAATCAAGAAAAACGGAGTCCGGACCTAGACCGGGGAAATACAAGATTTTGGACTAAATCGAATTAATTGTCCATATTTTGTATCGAGGTAATTTCATGTGTAAATAATGCAATGTTGTTTCATGTTTTAATGTTTTATTAATGTATGAGTCTCTATGTTTAATTATTATGACGAGTGTATGAATAAAATTGTGAACGAGTTCAACGAATATGTGACATCGAGAAAATCCCGTTTGAACCTTAGAAATAGTTTAGGATACAAGTGACATGTCAATATGAACTATATGTGTTGAGCTCATGAGATATGTGATGTGTCTATGTAAATCCGGGTGCTGGTCTTGTACGTTCTACTAGTGGTTGGGTAGCCCCACATGTATTGCGGGTACCTATCAGCTTGTGTGAGCAGCCCGAGTAGTTACATCCTGACTGTCAGCTTGTGTGAGTAGGCTCGTGATTAGCTCGAGAGTGAGCAGTGTGTAATATGTGATAAGAGGTAGCATGTGGCTAAGTATGAAGCACTTTGCATAAACTTTTCGTGTGTCCGATAGTATTCCAAGTGTTAAAAGGGTAAACCTGTGAGTTATTCGACAAATAAGTCAATGATGAGGAAATATGACAGTGCGTTACGAGTTGGTACAGGTATGTACGAAAAACTCATATGAATAAGCTCGGTATGTGATGAACTTTTGGTAAGATTGAAAATGATTAAGTTATGCCTATGTAACTATGATGACATATCTATAAATCATGTTATGTTAATTGTATAGTATTCATGTTTATGTTGCTATTTATTTGCATGTAAACTTACTAAGCTTTATGCTTACTCCTTTCTCTTTTCCATTTTCTTATAGTATCGCCAAGCTAGCTCGAGGATCAAAGGACGTCAGAGACTCGATCATACTATCAATTGGACTTTTGGGTATAGTTAATCTCAACATTTTGAGTATGACATGTATAGGGACTTGGTCTTTTTGTTATATGTCATATTGGCTTAGCCAAATGTGTTGGCTTATAATGATTTGATGGTTCATTTTGTATATGACCATGAGATATGGCTCATATTAATTATGGGGATGTAATCCTATTCATATATGCATACATGTACTAAGGTCACTTATGATGTGGTTAAATTCATTTGGCATGGATGAATTGTTGAGATGGTCATAGATGTTTAATGATGGAATTGTGAGTAAATGGCATAATAACAACTAGGGATGAATGTGTAAAATGGAAGTAAATTGATGTTACATATTGCATATGATTTGGTAAGCTTAGTCTAAATAAAACATGGAGCCTTAAGCAAGTATAAATCGATAAGAAGTTGATATGCATGAGCCATGTTTATGAATGTGTAAGTGCTCATTTATGCCATGTAGGATGTCATCGAGATGTGTAAATGTGCATGTGTCATTGAGGGTGACAAAAGGCTTGGAAAATAGCCTCAATGTTGTCCACACGAGTAGACACATGGCCGTGTGTCTAGGCCGTGTGTGACACATGGTCTGCTCCATGGGCGTGTGATCCGGCCGTGTGTCCCCTACACCCTAATTAATGCAAAATAGAATGCCCAGTAGTAAACACACGGGCAGAAACACGGCCATGTGTCTCGACCGTGTGAAGGACACGGCCTTAGGACATGGGCGTGTGCCCAGGCCGTGTGAAGTTTGCACTTGATTTTTTGGAATATAATTTGCCACACGGCCTAAGCACATGGGCATGTGACTTGGCTGTGTAAACCTAACTGTGTTGATGATGTCATAAATAGAGAGTTACATGGGCTGAGGACACGAGCGTGTCTCAAGCCATACGGGCGTGTGTGACCACATGGCCTACGCACACGGGTGTGTAACCCTCCAAAACAAGAAGTTTTACTAGGTGCCACAAAAGTTCAGAAAGTTCTCAGTTTAGTCCTGATCCACACCTAATGCATATTTTGGGCTCCATGGGCCCATATAAGGGACGATAAGTATGTTAATTAATGGTTTTAATTTGGGCAAAATTTTATGGCTTGATTTTGTATGTTTGTTTACATTTGAGTCCGGTAAAGCCTTGGACCCTGTTCCGATGTCGGATACGGGTAAGGGGGTGTTACAGTTTCAGTCCTCGAATTGACTAAATCGTATCTCTAATAATAAATTCCTAGTGATGCCATTTGGTTTGACTAACGCTCCTACAACATTCATGGATTTGATGAATCAGGTGTTTCAACCACATTTGAATTGCTTTTTTATGGTGTTTATTGATGATATCTTGATATATTCGTTAAAAGAGTCATATCATGCCGAGCATTTGATAATTCTGTTACAAACTTAATGTGAAAAACAACTCTATGGGAAATTCAGTAAATGTGAATTTTGGTTGCGAGAAGTTGGACTTCTGGGTCATTAAATTATTGCTGATGGAATCTGTGTGGACCCGAATAAAATATATGCAATTATTGATTGAAAATTTCCAAAAAATGTTTCGGAAGTTTGTAGCTTTTTGGGCTTAGCTGGATATTATCGGTGATTTTTTAAAAACTTTTTCATTATAGCATCTCCGATGACTAAGTTGTTACAAAAATATTTTAATTTTGTTTGGATCAATAAATGTTAGAAAAGTTTTGAATAGCTAAAAAATATGTTAATTGAAGCTCCAGTATTGACTCAACTTAAAACCGGGAAAGAATTTATCATTTATAATGATGCGTCTCTTTGTGGTTTAGGTTGGGTCCTGATGTAGAGCGCAAAGTAATTGCATATTCCTTGAGACAATTGAAGCCCCACGAGCGGAAATACCCAACACATGATTTAGATTTGGTTGCAGTAGTTTTTTGCTTTAAAGATCTGGCGTTATTATTTATACAGTGAGAAATGTCATATTTTTTACCGATCATAAAAGTTTCAAATACTTATTGACTCAGAAAGAGTTGAATTTGTGGCAGTGTAGGTGGCTTGAATTACTAAAAGATTATGATTTTGTAATTGATTATCATCCCGAGAAAGCTAGTTTTGTTGTAGATGTGTTGAGTCAGAAATCTATGATTGCTCTAAGAGTTATGAATGCAAAGTTGAATTTAAAACGTGACAGTTCTATTTTAGCCGATTTGATGGTAAAGCTGATATTTTTATCACAAATTCAAGAACTTCAGAAAAAATATTCAGATATGTTTTTTCAAAGCTCAATCTAGTGAAAAGTGGTCAGAAATCTGATTTTTGTGTCAAGGATGATGACTGTTTATATTTTCGAGATCAAATATGTGTACTAAATGGTTCTGAGTTAAAACAAGAATTATTGAATGAAGCGCATAATAGTGTTTACTCGATTCACCCTGGGAGTACTAAAATGTATAATGATCTAAAAAATCGTTATTGGTGGCTTGGAATGAAACATGAAATAACAAAATTTGTGTCCAGATGTTTAATTTGTCAACAGGTGAAAGCTGAACATCAGGTTTCGTCAGGTTTGTTACAACCTGTGATGATTCCAGAATGGAAGTGGGAATGAGTTACTATAGATTTTTTTTGGGGTTTCCTTTAACTCTGAAAATAAAATATTCGATTTGGGTTATTGTTGATAGATTAACAAAATCAGCTCATTTTATACTTGTTCGAACTACTATTCACTCGAGAAATTCATTGAATTGTGTGTTTCTAAAATTTTGAAATTGCACAGTGTGCCATTATCGATTATATCATATCGTGATTCGAGGTTTACCTCTAGATTTTGGGGTAAGTTGTACGAGGCTTTAGGCTCTAGGTTAAATTTTACTACTACTTTTCATCCACAAATGGATGGCCAGTTAGAGCGAGTAATTCAAATTTTAGAGGATATGTTGCGGTGTTGTATTATTAAGTTCGAAGGCAGCGAGGGAAAAATATTTGGCATTGGTTGGATTTGTGTAAAATAATAGCTATCAGTCGAGCATAAAGATGGCTCCGTACGAGGCTTTATATAGGTGTAAATGTAGAAGTCTGTTATATTGGTAAGAATTGAATGAAAGAAATTTAGTTAGGGTTGATTTAGTACAGGAAAATGAAGAAAAGTGTGAACCATCTGAGATTCGATAGAAATCTTACATTGATCTAAAACGTAAATATATAAAGTTTACAGTTGGTGAGAAAGTGTTCCTAAAAGTCTCGCCCTGGAAGAAAGTATTACGTTTTGGTAGAAAAGGAAAGCTCAATCCCAGATTTATTGGGTCGTAAGAAGTTTTAGAAAGAATCAGACTTGTAGCATATCGTTTGGCGTTACCTCCGGAACTTGACGAAATTCATAATATTTTTCATGTTTCGGTGCTCTAACTTTACCATTCTGATCCGTTGCATGTTTGAACTACGGATGAATTTGAGTTACAGTGTGATTTGACGTACAATGAGGAGCTGGTAAAAGTTGTATCTCGGGAAATGAAAGGGTTGATAAATAAATCTGTACCGTTAGTTAAAGCCTTGCGACATTGGCATGGGGCAGATGAAACGACGTGGGAAACGGAAGAAAACATGAAATTTTAGTATCTGAACCTTTTCTCTTGTAAGATTTTCGAGGATGAAAATTTCTTTAGGGGAGAGAGTTGTAATATCCTGTTTTCAGTGGTGTTGGGAATAGTGGTTTCGAAACCACAATTCCAATGCGTGAGATCGTGTTTTATTTTTTAGTTAATGTTTATGGAGTTACATTAGAGTCGTATTAAATTTTGATGATAAAATTTTAATGTTTACCTAATTAATTTAAGAAAAAAGACCAAATTGTAAAAGATGTAAAATTAGCCACAATTGAGTTATAATGATTAAATTGCTTAATTATCAAGTGAGGGAAGATTTATATGGAAATTATGCCATGTAATAAGTTAATGGATGGTAATGGGTAACGAATAAGCTTAAATGAATGTTTATTAAAGGATAAAAAGGTAAATTAATAATTAAACTTAAGTAAATTAGGTAAAATAATAATCATCTTCTAAAATTATCTTGCTCTCCATCGAAAATTAAAAGAAACACCATCGTTAAACCCCTTTGGTGTGGTCAAGCTTGTTGTTGAGTGCATGGTATGTATTTGTTAACCATTTTCAGTAATTTTATGTTTTTAATATCATTGTAACTAGGTCCAACTAACCCGACCCTTAGTTTTTGAAATTGTTAAGAATTTTGGATTTCACCATTGATGAGTCCTTGATATTCGTAATGTTAAATAATTGATTTGAAGTGTTGACGGTTGATTAAGACTAGCTTGTAGGGTAATTTTATTAGTTTTTAGTCAAGGATTGAAGTTTTTGAATATTAAAATATGTGGGGAGTTTTTTATTTTTATTTTTTGTGAATTTAGAATAACTATGGTTTTGAAATGGATAGATAAAAATTCTATTAGCTTGGGATATTTGGGAATTTTATTAAAATTGAAATTTTGAGCTTAGGGACTAAATTGTGATAAATGTAAAAGTTCAGGGAAGATGTGTAATTAAGGAAAAATTAAGGTCTCATGCATTCAATTAAGTGTGAAATGTATATGAAATTAATAAATTGTATTTAATTATTATTTATATTAAGACTTGAATCAATAAAACAATAATCAAGGAAAAGGGAAAATTGCGGACTTTGATATAAAAAATGAGCGTAGGTAAGTTCATAATGATTAGTTATGTAAATGTAAATAAATTGTGATTATATTATTATTTTCTAGTTAATTGTTGTATGAATGTGAAATTTACATTTGTTATTTATATATTATGGAGAATTGCAAATAAGTATATATGAAATTTAAAAGAATTTATGGTAGTTTTTCTTGGAGCTGCACAATATATATGTGTGAACTTATTGAGTTTATAGTATGTGTACGAAAATAATGAAGTGCCTTTGTATGATGAAAATGTATTACATTAATGAATTTACGTATAATGGCAAGTTGAACATAGTAATCTCGTAGCATACAATTGGCATGCCAATAAGGTTAGTGTGCGCACTTGTACGAGATTTGCACTTCAGTGCCTCTATTTGCACTTTGGTGCCTTTTATTGCAAAATCGTGCCTATGTTTGCAGTTCGATGTCTTTGTTATGTATCTGTGATGCCTCTAGTGTGTTGTAGTTACCCGAGTATCTGAGTCAAGTACTTAGTTTATTGGGCTAAATGTTAATGGAGTTTATAATTTACTTATGTGCTTAAATACTGGTGCATTTCAAGATATTAGTAAGTGTTAAATGTCCATTGAACTATTTGTTTATATGTGAGTACATTTATTTTGATGAAATGTTGTTTATGGAATTGATAAGTTAATTGAAAAGAGGATGACCATGGTATATTTTAATATGTGAACAAGAACTAATGTGGTTTGTGAATATTTATTTGGCTATCATGAATTGTAAATTATCTCTTTATATTTTGATGTCAATTAAGGTAAGTTAATTAATGTTTTAAATTATGAACTTATTAAGCTTATTTAGCTTACTTGTTTCATTTTTGGTTCTTTTGTAGTTACCAAACTTGCGGACTGACCGGACAGATCAATTTGGAGCTCACACTATCCAATCTTCTTGGTAGCTTTTGTATTTCATTTTGAGGTGTGGTGTGTATATAGGTGTTTTATTGTGAATATATAAATGTTATGTTATAAGGGCATTTTTAATGTGTACGGTTGATATGATTTGGTTTGATAATTTGTAATGTTAATAATAAGGTCATAAAGCTTGGAATAATATTTCGTTGTGAGTGTTAATATTTGGTCAATTTGGTTGATGATTAAGTATGAATTGATGAACAATTTTATGTGCCCTTTATAGTTAAATTGTTAGTTTGAATGAATATTTATTGCGGTGCCTTTGAATAACATATTGGTTTTGTATAGGATGAATGAATTTTTGGCTTATAATTGATGATGTGAATGTGTTTTTGAACCATAGGAATGAACTAGGTATGACATGTCTTGTTGGGCAAGGAATAGTGCTTGAAATTGCTTATTTTAGGGGCTAAAATGATGCACACGGCCTTGAACATAGGTTTTCACACGGTCGTGTGCCACACACAGTCACTTCACATGTCATGTTCCACACACGATCACCTCACATGGCCGTGTGAATTTATTATTTTTAGGTGTAATATCCACACGGCCTACGACACGACCATGTAACCCAACTTTGGATACACACACAGTCTGGCACACAGCTTGCGACATGGCCGTGTAGCCTTATTTCGGATACTCACACGGGCGGACGCACAAGCTGGGACATGACCGTGTGTCCTGGCTTCAAATGTTCGCACAATCTGGGATATGTCACACGGCTGTGTGACCCCTATTTTGCAAATCTACAAGTTTTTCTAAAATTTTTTGATTTGTTTCAATTTGGTCCTAGATTGTTCTCAAACAGTTTTTAGGGCCCTTTAAGCCTAAATTAAGGTCAATATGTGTCTTTATATCATGAATTGGTTTATTTGTTATATATTTGTAATTTAATTTGGTTAATTGTTTTGAATAAAAGTTAAATGTTCTGTTTGGCTAGGTAACACTCCATAATCTTAATTCGACAATGGAGACGAGATAGGGGTGTTACATAGACTGTATATTAGTCTTTCAATTGATTTGTTCATTTTTATTTTGCTTTGCGTGCAAAAACATTAAAGACAATATTCAAAGACTACAAATATAATAAATGGATATTTTGTTAAACCAATTTTTTGAAAAATACAAGTATACATAATGAATATACTATACTTATGGCACTAAAGCCAAGCTAACCAACTTTTCACAGCAAAGGAAGTGAAAGGCACTGTCTTCCAAATTGGTGCCTTCAAAGCACCGAGTATTGATGGAAAATCAAGCCTCTTCTTCCAACAATTTTGGGACATTGCAGGTTCAAATATTACTTTTTCTACACTTTCATTTCTTCGTTCGAGGGTCTTATTAAGAGAACTCAACAAAACCATCATCGCCTTCATCCTAAGAGGTATGTTGCAAGTTTAACTTGTTGATTTCAAACCAATTAGTCTTTGCAATATCTCCTACAGGGGTATTGTAAAGGTTCAATTTAATCACCTAAAAAAGGTTCTCTCTAACCTTATTTCCTACTACAAAAATGCTTTTGTCCCTAGTCACCTCATCTCTAATAATATCCTCCTTGGTACTAAAATCTTGCACACGGATAAGAAGAAGATGAAAAGGAAGGGCTCCCTTGAAGCATTCAACATTAACATGAGCAAAGCTTTTGATTGAATCGGTTAGGATTTTATTAAGATTGCATTGAAGTCATGGGTTTTGGTAAAAAATTGATCTACTCTTTCAACTATTTCTTACCAAGTTTTGGTCAATGGCTCCCTGATCTGTGGCAATTTGTTGTAGCAAATTAAACTACTTTTTGTACTTAATAAGTTCGTAGAAAAGTAATTTAATTATGTTTTTGTTAGTTTTCACTTTCAGTATGTAGGTAATAAAATTAGAAATTTAAACAGTTTATCTTAGGGGCCAAAGTAGGACCTAAAGGTAAATTAATCAGTTTTGTGAGTGTGTAGAACATTATCCAGAGACAAAAAGACAGTAGACTGCCACTAATGTTGCAACACAGAGCTTGGATGTCGCAGCATAGTGAATAGAGGATGAAAAGGAGCAATCTGCCATCGGTGTCATGACACAGTCATAGGGTGTTGCAACATAGCCTTGAAGACACGCCCTAGCTAGAAAACTTCCATCAGTGTCGCCACACTGAAATGACGAGGTCACTCAATGGGCCAACGGAGTTTCCGTCTGCAAAATGAAATTTAACACAAAATAGTCAGTTGAATTAGGTCAAGGATCAACGGCCAACCCTAAGATTATAAATAGAATTGCTTTGAACAGTTTATGGACAACTTTTACTTAGTTTTAATTTCACTTTCAGTTGTAAACTAGATTTCTTTTTAATAGTAGTTTTTATTTTTATTTTTTTCTATTTTTCTTCTTCACGGGGATCGGATTATAGATCGATCAACTCGTTAAGGATTACCGTTCATGTAACACCCAAAACTCGTATTCGTCGCTAGAATAAGGTTACGGAGCATTACCGTAGAACTGTAACATCACAACATTCATTTTTAAACATTTCATGAAGCATAGCAAAGTCCTAATATACACATGCATATCATCCCTTAATCGAGCTTTTGAGACCCTAGAAACACTTTAGAAACAATCCGGGACTAAATCGGGAACATTTGAAACATTGAGGAAAAAGTTAGAAAAATTTAAACTGTAGGGGTCACATGGCCATGTGGCTAGGCCGTATGACTCATACGGCTGAGACACACTCCCGTGCCTCAGGCAATGTAACAATCAAAATAGGGACACTTGGACGCATCCTAGCTCATGTCCATGCCCGTGTAACTCTTTGAGTTGGCTTACACGACAAAGCCACACACCCATGTGGTAGGCTGTGTAACACTCAAAATAGACTCACAAGCTTGTATGCCAGGTCGTGTGCTAGGCCATATAATTACCTGTCTTGAATGCCTTTAAAATCGACAGGGTACACATGGTCGTGTCACATGACACATGACTGAGACACACGCCCATGTCTTAGGCTACGTGAAAATAAAATTGGCCAAAATCAAGCCATTTCCATCACCCTTTTCAAGCTTTTACCTAAACACATTTTGCACATATGACCAAGGCATCATAAACATACCAAAACTTACATAAAATGTCCAATTCACTATACCATTAATCCATTCAACCAATATGCCAATAAGGCATCTCAATCACAATCAAACTAACATACCTAACCTTATGCATGATTAGTCATATTTCATACAAACACATTTAGCTCATATCTATCTTAAATCAATAGCTAACTTGGCCATAATGTAAACATACCTTCACTTACCAAGTTGGCTATTCAAACATGCATTAACACAGTGCCAAAATATTATGTACTAGTATGGCATCTATAAGTACCAAAATGACACAAGCCAACCAACCAACATCAAATGGTACCAAAACAAGTTATACATGCCAATATCAATACTTAGCCTTCAACCCAAACTTTACACATAAGTTCACCTATACATGCCATTATAACCTTGACCAACACATCAATACTACTGATATAATCCTGGATAGTGTGATAGATCTTCGACGAGCTTCCAAACCGATCGAGCTTCCGTTAATCTATAAAGTAAAAGAAAAATAATTGCGTAAGTAATGAATGCTTAGTAAGCTCGTATAAATTTTAAACATAATATTGCATTTTAATATTGAACTTTATAGAATAAATATAAACCAATACCAATTCCATAAGATTCACAAAACTACATAACCATCAACTCACAAATGAGTAAGTCTCTCAACATCACATATACTTTTCATTCATAACATAATAGGATTTTATAAGTTGTATTACATAATCATCAACCTTTTCATAAAACTATGAAGCATTACATTTACTTACTTACCATTCTAATCTAAGTTCTTAGCATAAGTCTAAACAACATTATCAATTCACGAGTTATTGTACTTATCCACGATATATGTAAATTTATCCATAACATAAGTAGATTTCTCACATATAAGTACATCATTTAATTTATCAATCTCTTTTTATATATAACATCATGTTACATATAAGATCATCCATAATATATGAAATTTACCATCTGTGAACATAACCTTTTATTCACTAACATTACCATATCATCATATTGTATCCCAATTATGAACTTACCAGTTCATTTCCTTTTCTTACTCATTTCATTTGTATAGTACAAAGCATAAGCATAAACATTAACCATAACCAAAAGCTTGGCACAAGCTTAAACATCATCATTATTACACAAGTTAGTGCATTTATACATAACTCTTTTGGGTTTAACCACATAATAAGCCAATTCATGTAAAAATAAATCATTTGATTCATACAACCTTTTCATGAACATAAGCATATTTCCATTGGAGTTTACCATTTCAATCATTTTCATTAATACATGATATATTTCATTTCAACACTTACTGTTCCTTTCCTTTTCATTAATGCATGATATAATTCAAAGGATATTTAATTTAGAGTTATCGGAGTATAAACAGGGGCACAGAAGTGCAACTAGGGGTACCAGAGTACAAATAAGGGCACATAAGTGCAATCAAGAGTACCGAAGTACAAACAGGGGCGCATAAGTGCAATCAAGGGTACCGAAGTACAAATAGGGGAACGTAAGTGTGATCAAGGGTACCGAAGTACAAACAAGGGCACATCATTCAATAATTAACTATGAACATTTAATTAAAGAAACTATATTATAAAAATGTAAGTAGGAATTTATTTATGTATTGAAACACTATGAACTTACCTGGCTAAATTATAGAAATTTCAAAATACAAAGGCTATTTGGTAATTTTCCCTTCTCCTCGATTTTCCACTCATTCTTAATCTAAATTAATAATTTTACTAAATTCATTAATTCAGATAGCAAAACCAATTCATTTTATGCAATTTAGTCCTTTCTGATATTTTTACAAAATTACCCCCAACATTTTACTTTTATTCAATTTAGTCCTTGAGCCTAAAACATGCAAATTAACCATTTTTATTGAAAACCAATGTCAACTAAATGTTCATAGGTTCCATAACAGCCCATATTTGTAAAAAATTCACATCAAGTCCTTGTATTTTTACTATTTCAAAAATTTAATCCTTAATCGTTAAATTCATCAAAAATCACTTAACAAATTACTTATAAAGAACAACTAATACTTGAAATTCATCATTTAAGATTTAAAATAAAAAAAGGTTCATCAATGGTAACATTTAAAATCTTTAACAGTTTCAAAAACGAAGGTAAGGGCTAGCTGGACCTAATTGCAACGATCTCAAAAACATAAATGTTATCAGAAACGGATGAAAAATGGCTTACCATGCATAAAATTGAAGCATGGTCGAAGCTTCAAAGCATTTAAAAATGGCTTTCTTCTCCTCAAATTCAGTGAAAGAAAGAATTAGAAAAGATGATTGAAAACTTAATTTAATTTAATTTCTCAAATTACCATTTTAACATTGGTTAATAAGTAAGTAAAACATCAAATCCATTTCCACATTAGTCCATTATCTCCTTAAATAGTTTATTTACCATTTAAGTCCATCCACTTTTATTTCTATAGTCATTTAACCCTTTTTACTAATAGAACACAACTTTTACATTTTTTACGATTTAGTCTTTTTTATTTAATTAACAATCTAAACATTAAAATTTCTTAACAAAACTCTAATACAACCTTAATAACATTCCATAAATATTTATAAAAATATTTACGGTTCGATATATGAAAAATGAGGTCCTGATACCTCATTTTTTAAAATAACTTGATTTTAGGTTCATACCACTTAAACCTAATTAATCATTCATATAGCATAACTTGTCAATTAAAAATTTATTTAAATACCATATTTTACTCGTAAATATTAAATAATAATATTTACGAAATTACTCGTTAGACTTGTGGCCCCGAAACCACTGTTTTTGACACCACTGAAAAACTAGCTGTTTCAATTCGCATTATTATAATTATATTAGGATTTTTCTTATCTTTATTCTTGATATGTTCTTTATGTCTATATTTTCAATCAAGTATATTTTATGTGTTAAATCCATGGAGACTAATCCGGTAAGGGAGATTAACAAGTGGAAGTGGGACTAATTAGCAACTATGCAGGGCTACTTAGCGGATCAGCTAGTTGGGATAGGAAGAACTTAAAACCTTAGGCTTGACGACCCTAGGAAGTCATATAGGTGGTAATGAACTCGGAATCAGTCTTTTCTATCCATAAAAACCTTTCCCCAATCTAGTCTGAACTAACACATCAAGAGATAAGTAGTTCTTACCGACTCATTAGGTTAGTGGAAGGCCGAGAGGCCTTACTAGGTTAATGACTAGTTGATTGAATAGAACATGAAGTAGGAGTTTGTTAAACTAAGCTTTATTTCAAAATATATTTTGATATAACAAATTAAAGGGTTTTTGAATAAAAGTTAAAATTTAAAATAAATTAACTAAATTATTTTTGAAAAGAAGTCTAAGAGATAAAATCTTCAATTATTACTTAGAAAATTTGTAAATCATTCTCAAAATCAAGTTAAAATGATTTTAGCTAAGTATAGATTTGTTAAACTAGACAAACTATTTTTAAAACAAGTCAGAATTGCTCCAGGCCAATAAGTATCGACTTTTTGGCCAACTATCAATATTTTCAAAATATCGATACTCCTTAAAATAAACGATACCAAATTGACATTCTAACTTTCAAAAATTCAGCTATGTATCAATCCAGTATCGATACCTATTGTTTGGTATTGATAAAATTTTCTTGGTATCAATATTTTAGCTCCAACGATCATTGAATTTAACATTTATCACAAAAAAATATTGATACATTTTTATTTGTTACCGATATTCGTTGTTGTAGGTGTATTAAATACTCTAGTTTTCACATCCCCAATGGCTCTATTAACTACTACAACAACCTCAACTGTTGAAAACCAATTAGGCGGTATAATTAAAAGCTTCTAAAGATCCCACAACAACAAGAAAGTATATTCAAGAAAAAATCATCAATAAAACAAACTTGGTGCCCAATACTTCCATAATTCTATTGTTATTCTTTAGCTGAAGTTTATTCTTGTCTATTTGTGCTTAATTGCAAACATTTTGATCTTCTTAGGATTATTTCTTTGTAATTCTTTGAGAGGGTTTGTGTCTTAAGATTGGGGTAGAAATTTTAAGAGAGTTGTAAGGTTTAACCTTATCCTTAAAAGTTGTACAAATTAGTGAATTTGGGAAAATCCTTAGTTGTGAAAAGCTAAAGTAGTGGAATGGGAAATTGGGGCTGAACTACTCTAAATTGTTGTGTTCATTGTTCTATCTTTTCTTTCTAGCTTTCCCAAATTTTTTAAAAGTCAATTCACCCCCTATTGGTGATTTCAGTTTGATAAATATAGCGAACAATTTGTATCAAATCTAGTCTTTAAAAGACGGTCTAACAACCAATAGAAGATCCTCGAGGTAGCTCAACTGCCATCTATTAAAACCTTACAAGATGCCGTCTACTTTAGCTCTATTATTGTTGGTGATTCTCAATTCATTAATAAACCTCATTATTTCAATGTGCTAATTATTCTTATTGGAACACTAGAATGATGTTGTTCATACCAGTCAATGATCTTGTCATATGGGACATCATCATGGATGGTCAATCTATAACCTCCCTAACTCGGCCTAAACGTTATGGCTAGATTGAGAAGGCTACATTAGCTACAAAATGGCTATGTAACTTAGATTACTTTTGAAGACCTTAAATAAATTCATTTTAGAGAAAAATTGTAGTTGTACTTTAAGTTAGTTTAAAAACATTCATTTATTAGTTCATCTGTATTTAAGATTCATTTTATTGTTGACAATGTTGTTTTAGAAAAATTGTTTATTCATTGCTTTACTTTGTAAAAACTTGATGTTAACCAATGCAACGGAAAAAAAAACCATTATTCATGTCATTTCGGAAGTCTAGTTGTCTTATTGATTTTTTTTTTAAAAAATGATTTCTTTGCAATGCAATGTAAATTAGGGAACAATGCCAAATTTTACTTAAGCCAGATATCATGCATTTTCCAGTTATTATGCTTGAGTAATCAATACATGCAAAAAAATCCCAAAATGAAGAGTTACCAAGCCACAAACCAGAAATAATTAAAAATTACAAACCAAAACCAATAAAGACTTATTAATAATACTTATGAAAAATAGTCTGAGGTCCAAGGTGATTCTGTTTATGCTGGGTCTAGTCCTAATTTAAAGGTTTACTTGAAAATTTAAACACTGTGGGGGATTGAGCTTATGAAAGCTTAGAATGATTCAAACAATTATTTAAATAGACATAAATGTCAAATACAATGAAGTATATTAGCATTAACAAAAGAACATAGAACCATCATTGGAATTTCATATCATTACATAGCTATTAACAAATTTATGTCAAATGATGATGAGCATGGGGTGATGCAAATGATGCAATGCAAAAGTTCCTTCCCAACCATCCACTACACACCATGTGTTCCCTAGAACCCATCTGTCAAACTCCAATGAATGCGAGCAAAGCTCGATGTGGAAAAACCACCAAATGAACATAATTGTAGAAAATTTTCCATTTAATGAATAAATGTGATAAAATCACCAAATCTCCTAAAATCTTCGGTGCAATGCACTGACTATTAATAAATGTGGACATAATATGTCACCGAATCTTCATGGAACTCCTCTATCAACCACAATTTCAATCCCACCCCAATGCATATGCAAGATGTCATACAATCTCATACATAGTATTGAATTCAATACTTTCACATTTCTTTGGCATGATCAACATTTCCTCATATTATCAAATACTTTTAGTAAATTTGATCATTTATCCAACTTTCAATTTACCATTAAGATGGTGTTGTTTAACATATCACAATCTCATATAACTTACAATTCTTTTCCGAGTGCATGTATAGCAGTTTTTCAAATATTTCATAGCAAATCATTCATAAAAATATATCATGCATACCTCATTCTCATTTAGAATCATGCTATACACACAACCAAAATACAGCATATCAACTAATCATCCGCAACTGTATCAAGCACACAGTTATTCAGTAATTCTCACATTTTTCCTAACATGCCAAACAATTAAGGCTTAAAATGTACCTGGTTCGGCCACTTACAATTTAATCACTTAGCCATTTAGCCAAGCCCAACCAGCAAGCTTAGTCATCAATTATATGATTTAAAAATAACATCAAAACATTGAAGTTAACGAGTAAGGACCAACACCTTAATTTTTTCACTACTACAGCACATTGACAAAACCCACAGTTTCTTCTTAAGATCTTAAATCGAACCGAAATTAAAAATAAATATTTTATTGAATTAATACACCTTTTAATCATCCCTAAAACACCCTCTTATGGGTTCAAGTCAAACAACATATTTATGATGATATTTCGGATCCAGATTAACTAGGTTCCTTACAATGGTTTGATGCGAAACGTACGCGCAAACGTCTAACAACTTCACTGTTGGTTTGGGACATTTAAATTGGCACCTAAAACAATTAAATAATGAAAAACCAGTAGCTATTCCATCATTAAAATCTTTATTCCGATCAATTATCAACTTCCCCAACAATTAAACCGAAACTACAGACTAGCCCATAATCAACCACACTTATGCTTCTCGAATTGTTAGATCTGAGTCATCAAATGCTCAAGATTGAATTTTTCATAAATTACACATGATTAAAAGGTGATTAGGAAGAGTTCAAGAACCCAATATATTTTTGGAAATAGATGGAAAAAATTAAAGAAACGAAATCCCTTTTTGTGTCTCTAGGCACGGCGCACCACCATCAATAACGGCAAAATTGGGGACGATTTAAAACAACAATTGAAATCACTTTAAAGGATGGAAAAATAGCGATTAAATCTTTAAAATCACCCAATAATAGATCTATAAAATTGGGTATTTTATTGAAATATCCATCAAGAGAAACGAAATAAAATGGCACTTACTCAAGTAAGAAGATAGGGGCGGCAATGGAGTTCTTTTGGGGCATCAATGAAGGCCGATCTTGAGTGCTAAAATTTTAGACTTAAGTCTGGAAATTTTATCATAAAATTATTATAAGAATAGGAAAAGAATGGTTTAAGAACCCATTGCAAAAAGAAGAGAAATTGATGGTGAATCTTGGCAGGGCGGTGACACACAAGGAAGAAAGAAAGAAAATTGAAGAAAAAATGAGAGGAAGAGGGTGAATGGCTAGGGTATGTAAAATTGACTTAAATGGTGAAAAATACAATAAAAATTTGTATTTATATCTAGGGTTCAAGGCTTGGGTGACACAAAATAAGGAGAAGGATAAATTTTAGCAAAAATTAGGCTATTTTCCAATTGATGGGATTCGAACTTGGGTTCATGGCTTTCTCATATTTATTTTAACCACTAGGTTATTTCCTCATACTTGAAATAATTTTGAAATATTTATTTTCAAAACAAGGCATGTCACATATAGGATTCAATGCAAATTTTGCAAAGTAATAAAAATGGTGCGAGAGAAGGGATTTGAATTTAAGTTTCAAAGCATGTTTCACTAACACTTAACCAATAAACCAATACCTCATTTATTTCTTAAAAGTGCACAAATAATCTAAAAAATTAGGGCATGACTACACTCTCTCGGTTTGCAAACACAATTCTACTAACATCCAATTTTTGAGATACGACACCATCCATACCTCAAAAATAAGAATGAGAGATTTTAGTTCGAAAAAGCAAGAAAGAATGGAACAAGGAAGATAGGAGAAGAATAAAACAAAATGGCAAGGCTAGGCACACTTTCTTTTGTGCACTTGGTGTGGAGGAGTATAGTACGATATGATCATGTGCCAATGGTAAGGAAATTTCGAAAAAATTAAAGGTTACTAATAAGGGTACCAATCAAGTCAAGAAATCAAAATAGGGAATTCTCACCCTCAATTATGAGATGTTCATGATGAAGCCCGAGGAGGACATCAAATTTATGTTTGGTAGATTCACTATCATCAGCAATGAGCTCAAGTCCTATAGGAAGACCTATCCCAATGAAGAAGTAATGCGAAAAATGCTTAGAAGCTTGCTTATTTCATGGGATGCCAAAGTTAGAGCCATAAATAAAGCAAAAAAAAAATGGAGAATCTTTCATTAGATGAGCTAATTGATTATTTTCTCACTCATGAAATGAGTGTAACACCCCTCGGTTGTATCTGACGCCGGGACAGGGTTCGAGGTGCTACCGGACTTAACTCAAGCATACGCATATAAAATCGGGCCATAAAATTTTTTTTAACTTAAAACTTCTCGTTCATATGCATTTTGTCCCTTAAACAGGCTCACGAGGCCCAAAACATACATTAGAGATGGTTCAGGACTAAATCGAGAACTTAAGAAAGACTTGGAAAATTCATGCTTTAAGGCTTTACACGCCCGTGTGGGTATAGACCATGTGGTCACACATGCCCGCGTAGCTTGGGACATGCCCTGCCCTTAGCTCGTGTGCAACACTGAATTGAAAACACGGCCATGACACACGCCTGTGTACAACACTGACTTTAAGACACGGCCATGACACACGCTTGTGTGTCCTACTCGTGTACTAAACTGACTTAAAATTTTAAGTGCAGGGGACACACGGCCATAACACACACCTATGGGAGTGAGCCGTGTGTCACACACGGCCTAGACATAAGCCCTTGTGCCTTGCTCGTAGGGACAAAAGGAGGTTATTTTGTCACCCATTTTACATAACCTACACAAGATCTTTTGAATATACTAATTTCACCACAATAGACATCAATTCATCCATAGAAAGAACATTATATGCATATACCAAAATGAATAATAGCCATTATTCTAGGCTTGATACAAAATGAAGGGCTTTTGGCTTAAGCCAAAATACATAACCAATTTCTCATCAAATCAAACATCCTAGTCTAGCCCTATACATGCCATACTCAAAAGAAGATTTATACTATACCAAGTGCTTCGATTGATGGTGTGATCGATATCTCTAACTTCAAGGGATCCTTGAGCTAACTAAGCGGCACTGAAAGAAAAGGGAAAGGAAAGAGAGTAAGCATAAAGCTTAATAAGTTTCATATAAACAAATATACAACAATTTCACCATTAGTCATCATTCTCATAGCTCAAAGGTAAGCATAAACTTGACTTACTCATTACCGTCTACTCAAGTCACATTTTCTAATTTGAGCCCATTACTCATGCATACCAAATAGGTACCTGTACCACTCACAACATTATTATACTTTCTTTATTAAATCACTTTTGTAACCTTTAAAGTTAAACCTTTCAGAATACTACCGGATATTCTATAAGCCTCCAACATGTGATAAGTCACCGATGCCATGTCCCAGACATGGTTTTACACTAGCTATCATCTTCGAGGCCGATGTCATGTCCCAGACATGGTCTTACACTAGCTCTCGTATATACGTGCTGATGCATGTCCCAGGCATGTCTTACACTGGCACAACTCTTAGCCGATGTATGTCCTAGACATATCTTCCACTAGCACAACTCTTAGCCGATGCTATGTCCTAGACATGGTCTTACACTGGCTCTCACAATGTGGTCGATGCATGCCTTACACTGGCACACAAATAATCTGAATGTTAAGGCACGAATATCTGGTGGGTTTCTAGGGTTCCAATGGGATCTTTCTACTATCTCAATTATTAAATGCATTCTCAATTCACAATCTAGCAATTCATGCTTTATTTGAATACATGTATTAGCAATGTAGTTATATTATTTACATACAACTTACCTCAGATTACAAAATGTACTCGACTAGTCGGTTTAGTCGATTTACTTGGCTTTCCCCCGGTCTAGGTTCGAATTCGGTAAATCTTGATCTAAAATAGAAAAATGCACTCATTTAGTCATTAAGCACAATTAGGCAATCTAAAATTCACTTCATAGGTAAAATGACCATTTTGCCCTTAGACCTTGGCAAAATGACCATTTTGCCCCTATGCTCGAAATTCGATTTTTATCTAATTTCTTCATATCTCAAGCCTAGTCAAACCCTTTTTACTCTTATAACAACTTCAAATTCTCACTATTTCACATATTCATCAACTATTTTACAACTTATGCATAATAGCCCCTTTAGGTGTTTTCATGCATAATAGCCCCTTTATGTGTTTTCATGCTAACACCTTTCACAAAAGATGTTTAGAACTCTTATAGGACTCATATTCTTCCATAAAAACTCAAAAAACCACACAAATCCTTTCATGGTAAAATCCTAAATTCTTGATCATTTTGCAAGATAGCACCCTCATTTGAAAGCTCATGTTTCAAGGGTCTCAAAAGTACAAAAATATTTTAGAAAAGCCATTAGGATTACTTACTTGTGAGTGTTTCAAGTTGCTGGAAATTTTGAAGCTCAAAACCTCAAAAATGGCTAATATTTTTGGCTTAGAAGAAATGGGAAATAGGGTGATATCATTTTTCCTTTTTTTTTTTTTATTTCTATACTAGCCAAAATTAGTCACCTAATCCCACCAAAAATTAAAATTTTGACCACACAAGACTCCTATGGCTGGCCACCCTATTTTTAGGGGTATAATTGCCATTTAAAGGCCCCAATTTTAATTCTCTAGCTATTTGACACATTTGGGTACTAAAATGTAACTTTTGCCTTTTATGCGATTTAGTCCTTTTTCGCAATCGGGCTCACAAACATCAAAATTAACTCACCAAATTTTCCGTACACTATTATAATCATGTTATAACATCGTAATTATTATAAAATAAATTTTTATAACTTTGGATTTGTGGTCCCAAGACCACTGTTTCGACTAGGCCATAAATAGGGATGCTACAATGAGGCTCAGGCTCAAAGGAGAAGAAAAAGTTGAAAAGTAAAAGGTTGGTATTACCCTTAAGTCCACAATAGAAGAAGTTAATTCAAGTTATTATGTGGATGAGGATCAAGAGATGGTTATGTTTTCAAGAAGATTCAAGAGGTTTATGAGGTCCAATAAAGAAAGAAAATATCAAAAGAAGGAAGGAGTCAAGATTGAATCTACCAAGGAGAAGGACCCCATCATATGCTATGAACGTAAGAATTCGAGACACATCAAGTTTGATTGTGCTCAATGGAAGAAAAGAGGGTCAAGCAAACAAAATCTTAAGGCTCTTGTTGCTACTTGGAGTGATGAGGACTCATTCGACAATGAATATCAAGAAGTAGGCAATCTTTGCCTTATGGTCATCGATGCCTCTAAGGTAACTTCTGACTCATCCAATTCCACTTAATCTTTTGATGAGTTACAATATGCCTATAATGAGTTCCGTTTGATGTTTGAATTAATGGTTTCAAAATATAGAGATACTATTTCAAAAATTAAAAAGGAAAATAATTCACTCTCCAAAATCAAGCATGAACTTGAAAGTAAAATAAATTATATACAAGCTAGTATAAATGATTTTGAGAAAAATAATTTTGACTTACATAATGCACTTTCAAAAGTTCATGATGATCATTAAAAGCAACTTAAGTTAATTAGGAGTGAAAAAGCTCATTCTAACAAAGTTTTACCAAAAAAATCTTTTAGAGGAGAAAGCTCAAAAGAAAACTTTGTCAAGACTAGTTTTAATTTCTATAAACATAGAGGTCTCCAAAACTTTTATAAAAGAAAACTTATTAAAAGTATATGGGTCCCCAAAGGACTCATAAGTTCTCAAGACAAAGACATCCTTTCAAAATGGATACCTTAAGGGACTAAAATTATAGGAACTAATGCCTATGGACCCAAAAGAATTTTGGTACCAAAAATCAAAGCTTAATTCTATGTTTGTAGGAAGAGGAGCATTACTTCAAGGTGAAGGATCATTCAAAAACTCATGTTACCTTGATAGTGGATTCTTAAAGCACATGATCAGTGACAAGAGTCACTTCATCAATTTGAAGCCTAAAAACAAAGGAGTAGTTACATTTGGTGACAACACTAAAGGATAAGTAGAAGGAATTGGCTCTATTGGTACAAGCTCTTTAATACTTATTAAAAATGTTCTCTATGGTAACAGTCTTAAGCATAATCTACTTAGTATTAACCAATTGTGTGATAGTGGTCTCAATGTCATTTTTTATTTTAATGGGTGTAAAATAATTGACATTGTGTCTAATAAGATTATGTTTGTGGGACATAGGGTAAGAAATATATTTATGATGCATTTAGCTGATTTGCATGATTCACTTATATGCCTTGTTGCTAAAAATGAAAATAATTCTTTATTATGGCATAGAAAACTAAGACATGTTGGCATGAGCATATTGTATAAACTAGCCAAAACTGACTTAGTAAGAGGATTGCCTAAAATTGATTTTGAATTAGAAAAAGTTTGTAATGCATGTGCTAAGTGTAACATTCCGAAACAGGGCCTAGTCGGAACAGTGGTTTTGGGACCACAAATCCGATGTTAAAATATTTATTTTAGGATTATTATGTGCTCTAAATATGAAAATATGCATGTGTTAAAGTTTCATGAAGAAATTCTATGAGTAAGGTGTCCAATTGGAAAATAAGAACCAAATTGAATAAATTACAAAACTTGGGTTCTAGAAGCAATTTGTATGAATTGTTTTAGATTATTAATTAGGTCTTAAAGAGCACTTTTCCCAATTTCTAAGTTTTTGGACAAAAATGGACATGTATGAAAAAATTGAAAGTTTAGTAAGGAAGGGCATTTTGGTCATTTGGTAATAAATGAAATAAAAAGGGAAAATAAAGGCAAAATTCACTCATCTTCTTCCTATAGCTGCCAAAATTTCAATGGTTCCATAAGCTAGGGTTTCCAACATTTTCATGCTCATAGTAAGTGCTCCCTCGCCTCGTTTTTAATGTTCTTCGTATTTTTGAAGTCCCCGTAGCTTACTCTCTTCATTTCTACCCATATTTAATGCTAGGGTTCATGTTTAGAAAACTACCCATGAATGAGATGCTTGTATTTTGATGTTTTATAGAGGAATATAAGAGTTTTAAGGATGGTAAACAATTTTTACTAAGTGGTTTTTCATGGAAATGCTTAAAGGACTAGATTGTAAAAGTTGCAAAAAGTAGGTAGAAAAATGTGAAATAATGGAAAATGTGGGCTGCCATAAGAGGGAAAAACATTCGACAAGGCTTGGATAATATAGAAATTTCACACATTTCATCATACAAGCTTAGGGACTAAATCATAAATAATGTGAAAGGTTAGGGGCAAAACGATCATTTTGTCAGGGGTGAAATTTAGACTCGAAAAGAATAATGTGAGGTATTGGTAATTCATTTTTATTGTTATAGACCCTGAGGAACAAATTTCGGAGGTCGATCGAGGGAAACGAAAGGTTTCGAAATAACTGAAACGCGAAATCGAAACGAGTACCAGGTAAGTTCGAATAACCTAAAGTAAACTCTTAATATGCTTAATTGCATGTATTATGAATGTATGATAATTAGTTGTAATGATGGTATGAAAATCCATGATATGTTTAATAATAATGACATGATAATAAATGTCCCGATTGAAGTCAAAAAGGGAAATTCGATGGATAAACCATGGCTTACATGACTTGGGATCCTACATGTGTTGTAGAAAAGGATTTAGCTTGGACGAGTAATATGTTAATCTCAATATAGAAAGGATCTAGCCCAAACGGGTGTTTCTTGAGTGATCAAGCCTCCCGAAGAATATGTGTGCATTATGGATTTAGCTCGGATGGGTAATCCGACTAGGGTCTGAATTTAGCCTGGACTGGTAATTCAGATCCGAGCTCATTAATGATGTTTATTACTACAAGGGATTTAGCCTGGAATGGTAATCCCGACATCACTCAATGAGTTTATATTACGGGGGATTTAGCCTGGACTGGTAATCCCACCGTAAGATGTGAGGTTCACCGGAGTGCGTACACAAGATGATCGCTCTTATAACTTGACGGTAAATGGATAATCCATCAAGATTTCTGAAATGCTCAACGGGATTAACATGAGATATAAAAATGAAAATGTTGGATGATGAGCTCATCTAAGACAAATTTCATAATATATATTGTTATGAGACTAACCTGTTGATTGAGTGTATGTGATAGGGAAACCATTTCATGCTTGTTGGTTATATTGCCTAATATGGTTGTATGCTAATTAATCGATAAGTTTACTTTCTAGTTATTCGGGCTTACTAAGCATTGTAAATGCTTACCCCTCTCTTTTCCCTGTCTTACAGAGCTCGAGGACTCGTAGATATTGGAAGACAATTGGAGAGTCAACACACTATCATCTCATCCAGCTTTGGTATAAAGATACTTTCATTTTGTTCAATGGCATGTATAAGGCTTTTGTTATTTTTTTATATGTGTAATTTGATTTGCCAATATGAAGGCTTGTAAAGGTATACATATTCACTTGTAGATGCCCATGGGAATTGACTCATTTTGATGTAGGTTATGACCTACAAATTTGTGCATGTTTATGTTCAATTGTTCTAGTGAGGATGAACTATGGTATATCACATTTGGATACATGTAATGTGACCAAATCACATGGGATGGCTAGGCCATAATTGGCAATGAGTTATAATAATAAGCCAATCTTAAAAGTGTTATAAGATATAGAAATCCTTAATACAAAGGGGACAACCAAGCATGTATAAAACTGATGAGACGAGGTTTACATGCAATGAGGTTTATTAAGGTCGTTTAAAAGTATAATTAGGCCATGTTAATTATAATTAAAACCTATAAGTGTGTTTGGATGTTAGAGGGTGACCAAAGGCTTGAAAAATAGCCTAAGAAGGTCCATACGGGTAGACACACGGGTATATGTCTAGGCCGTGTGTGACACACGGATAGCCCTATAGGCGTGTGGTATGGCCGTGTGTCCCCTGCACATAAAATTTTTAAGTCAGAATACATAGTAGTAAACTCACGGGCAGAGACACGGCCATGTGTCTATACTGTGTGGTGGACATGGCCTAGCACACGGGCGTGTGTCTTGGCTGTGTGCCCCTAAATGCATGCTGACGTCATAAACAGAATGCTCGAGTTTTTAGACACGGGCGACCACACGGGCCAGGGACACGGGCATGTGCTCGACCTTGTGAAAACCCTTGTAGGTTATAAGTAGAAAATAAATTTAATTAGTTCCACACGGGTAAGGGACACGGGCGTGTGAGACATTAACCTAGAAATTTTCTTAAATTTTCCTTAGGTCCCTGGTTTTGTCCCGAACCATTCTTAATATATGTTTAGAGCCTCGTAGCCCATAATAGGGACATTAAGATGTGGTTTGATTGGTTTTAATTTGAAACGAAACTTCATAGTCCGTATTTTCTGAAAATGTGTGAATACATGTATGGTAACACCTCGTACCCTATTCCAGCATCGGATATGGGTAAGGGGTGCTACATTTAATGGCATCAGAGCTACAATTTAGTCAATTCTAGGACTACCATAGAGAGTATTGAGTTTCGCTATACATGTCATTATACGAACATTGATAGTGTGACACCTCCTAACTGCTTCATTGTCTTTGAATATAGTAAATGTCTTCCATCAAGCAGAAGATGAGTCCGAGGGAGCCGAGAGCCATGCTCCAGCTTCTGTACAATGAGCTGTTTCTAGTAGTAGTAGAAGGCTTATGTCTAAAGGCCGGGAAGAGGCCAGAGCTACCTTTTTTGACATGATGGACGAGTGGTTTGAGGATTATTTGAGAAATCGCCCCAATATACCACGACCTCCCTCGCCCCCTAACCAAGCTGATGAGGAAGTGCCACAAGGTATGGTACCTGTAAGAATTGGTAAATCCCTTGTAGACAAGCTTAGAAAGTATGAGGCTGAGGAATTTAGAGCTAGGATCAATGATGATACTGAGTGAGCTGAGTTTTGGCTCGAGAACACTACACGAGTATTAGACGAGTTATCTTGTACATCTGAGGAGTGTTTAAAGTGTGCTGTATCTCTTTTAAAGGATACTGCATACCACTGGTGGAGGACTGTATCTTCAGTGGTGCCAAAGGAAAACATCACTTGGGAATTTTTCCAAGTAGAGTTTAAGAAGAAATACATCAGTCAAAGGTTTCTAAACTCAAAGAAAAAGGAGTTCCTAGAAATCAAACAAGGAATTAAGACTGTATCAGAATACAAAAGGGAATTTGTGAGGCTAAGTCAGTATGCAACTGAATGGGTTCAAATAGAGTCAGAAGTGTATAAATACTTCGAGGAAGGTTTGAATGAGGAAATTAAGCTGTTAATTGGGATCCTTGAGATAAGAGGGTTTGTTGTATTAGCAGATCAGGCGAAGAAGGCTGAGGAGCTCAATAACGAAAGTAAGTAAGCTAAGAGAGAAGCTCGAGTTTCGAGCAAGAGATCCAACAGTAGAATGCTCCCATTTTCCACAAAGAAGTCAAAGGGCCAACATGAACGCTCCACTTCATTGGTAGGATATTCGGGTAGAGCGAGAAGCTCCAAATGACGTAACTAAAAGTCTTCTTCCCTGATGGTGACTAGTGTGGGGAGTGTAAATGACCAAAAGCCGAAGTGTAAAATTTGTAGCAAATTTCACTTCGGAGAGTGCCGAATGAAGAGCGGTGCGTGCTACAGATGTGGTTCTCTTGACCACTTCCTCAGAGACTACCCAGAGCAAACTGATAAAGAGGTGGAATTAGCCCCAAAGTCAAGTGCTCCTATTCCACGAGGTAGACCTCCAAGATATCCTGAAAGTGCTAGTGGTAGTCGAGTTATAGCCAAAGACTCTACAAAATCAGAGGCTTGAGCCCCGACAAGAACGTATGCCGTACATGCTCGAGAGGAAGCCTCTACTCCTGACGTCATCACGGGTACCTTTTCTCTTTTTAATACTTGTGTTGTTGCCTTAATTGATCCGGGATCGACGCATTCATACATTTGCATGAGATTGGTGTCTAGTATGAATATATCTATTGAACCTACGAAATTTATTATCAGTGTCGAACCTATTAGACAAGTCAGTCCTGGTTGATAAAGTCTGTAAGAATTGTCATTTTACGATTCAGGGTCATTGTTTTCCGGCTAACCTTATGTTATTGCCATTTGATGAGTTTGATGTAATACTTGGTATGGATTGGTTAGCCCTGCATGATGTAATTGTAAACTGTGGTAGTATGTATATTGTATTGAAGTGCCCAGATGGTGAGATTCTACGGATTGATTCAAGAGAATTGGGTACACCGCCAGTTGTAATTACATCAATGGTTGCTCAAAGGTATGTGAGAAAAGGGTACGAAGCCTACCTTGCTTTCGTACTGAACACTATGGAAACGGAGTTGAAGATTGAGTCTGTGCCAATAGTATGTGAATATTCAGACGTGTTCCCGGAGGAATTACCCAGATTACCTCTTGATAGAGAGATAGAGTTTGGTATTGAACTGGTGCCAGGAACAACTCCTATTTCTATTGCTCCGTACAGGATGGTACCAACCGAATTGAAAGAGTTAAAAGCATAGTTGCGAGAGCTGATGGATAAAGGTTTTGCAAGGCTGAGCTTTTCGCCTTAGGGTGCTCCCGTATTATTTGTAAAGAAAAAAGATGGTCTGATGAGGTTATGTATAGATTATCAGCACCTGAACAAGGTAACTATCAAGAATAAGTATCCTTTGCCAAGAATTGATGATTTGTTCGACCAGTTGAAGGGAGCCACTGTATTCTCTAAGATAGATTTGAGATCTGGCTACTTTCAGTTGTAATTTAAGGAATCGAACATGCCTAAAACAGCTTTTAGAACGAGGTATGGCCACTATGAATTTCTTGTCATGCCGTTTGGGTTAACGAATGCACCGACCGTATTTATGGACCTAATGAATATGATATTTTGACCATACTTGGACAAGTTCGTCGTTGTATTCATTGATGACATTTTGATTTATTCCAAGGATGAGGTAGAGCATGTGAAGCATCTGAGGACTGTGTTGCAAACTTTACGGGAAAAACAATTGTATGCTAAGTTTAGTAAGAGTGATTTTTGGCTCCATGAAGTAGGGTTTCTGGGTCATATTGTTTCTGGTAAAGGTATCCGAGTTGATCCAAGTAAGATTTCTGCTATTGTTGAATGCAATGTAATCGGGGTTAGAAGCTTTTTGGGCTTAGCTGGTTACTACCGAAGATTTGTGAAAGGATTCTCCATGATAGCAACTCCAATGATGAGGTTACTATAGAAAGACGTTAAGTTCGAATGGTCAGAAAAGTGTCAGTAGAGTTTCGAGAAGTTGAAGACATTGTTGACGGAAGCTCCAATTCTAGTATTACTCGAGTCAGGAAAAGAGTTTGTGGTTTACAGTAAAATGGACTAGGTTGTGTACTTATGCAAGATGGCAAGGTGATAGCTTATGCTTCACGACAGTTGAAGCTACACGAGAAGAATTACCCGACACATGACTTAGGGCTTGCCGCTATTGTTTTTGCCTTGAAAATTTGGAGGCATTATTTATATGGTGAGACTTGTCGTATATTCACAGACCACAAGATTTTGAAGTATTTGATTACACAAAAAGAATTGAATCTAAGATAGCGGAGATGGTTAGAATTAATTAAAGACTACAAGCTGATCACCAATTACCACCCGGGAAAGGCGAGCGTAGTTGCCGACGTACAAAGTAGGAAATATTTGTTAGCATTGAGGGTCGTGAATGCTCGATGACATTGTTTGATGATGGTTCTATCTTGGCAGAGTTAGAGGCTAGGCTGACATTTTTTCAGGAAATTTATGATGCTCAGACTAATGATAGTGACCTGCGAGCTAAAAGAATCCAATGTGTGTTGGGTATAGAATCATATTTTCAGATCGATTCTGATGGATGCTTGATGTTCAGAGGTAGAGTTTGTGTACCAAGGAATGATGAAATTTTTCAAAAAATCTTGCAAGAAGCACATGATAGTCATTTATCTATTCATCCGGGAAGTACCAAGATGTATACTAATTTGAAGAAAATGTACTGGTGGAACAACATGAAGAGAGACATCTCTGAATTTGTATCGAAATGTCTGATATGCCAGCAAGTTAAAGTTGAACATCAAATACCTTCAGGTTTATTACAGCCTATGATGGTCCCCGAATGGAAGTGGGACATAATTACCATGAACTTCGTGACAGGATTACCATTGACCCTGAAAAAGAAAAATACTATACGGGTTGTGGTGGATAAGTTGACGAAGTCGACTCATTTTATCTCGGTAAGGATAGATTATTCACTTGGTAAGTTGGCCGACTTGTATATATCTGAGATTGTGAGGTTACACGGGGTACTATTGTCGATCATTTCAGATAGAGACCCAAGATTCACTTTGAGATTTTGAAAGAAACTACAGGAAGCCTTGGGTACTAGGTTGAACTTTAGCACAACTTTTCACCCACAGACTGATGGTCAATCTGAGCGGATGATTCAGATTCTTGAGGATATGTTATGATGTTGCATCCTCGAATTTCAAGGCAGTTGGGAAAAATATCTACCATTGGTGGAGTTTGCCTACAACAACAGTTTCCAAACGAGTTTGAAGATGACACCTTATAAAGCCTTGTTTGGCAGAAAGTGCCGAACTCCATTGTATTGGACATAACTCAAAGAGACTCAGATTCACGAAGTTGATCTGATCAAGGAAATTGAAGAAAAAGGTTAAAATGATACGTAACTGTTTAAAAGTGACATCAGATAGGCAAAAGTCGTATGCTGATATGAAAAGAAAAGAGATCGAATTTTAGGTTGGAGATAGAGTATTCTAGAAAGTATCTCCATGGAAAAAGGTATTGGGATTTGGCCGGAAAGGCAAATTGAGTCCACGATATATCGGACCATATGAGATCAGTAAAAGAGTTGGACCATTAGCCTATCGCTTGGCATTGCCAGCAGAACTAGAAAAGATTCATGATGTGTTCCATGTATCTATGTTAAGGCGATATCGATCAGACCCCTCTCATGTGATTTCAACGACGGAGATTGAAATTAGACTGAACATGACCTATGGTGAGGAACCGGTCAAGATTTTGGCTCGTGAGGTTAAACAACTGAGAAATAAAGATGTAGCCTTGGTAAAAGTTTTATGGCATCGACATGGTGTGGAAGAGGCTACATGGGAGCCAGAAGAAACCATGAGAAACCAATACCCAAACCTGTTTACTGGTAAGACTTTCAAGACGAAAGTTCCTAAAGGGGGGAAATATAACATCCCGAAATAGGGCGTAGTCGGAACAGTGATTTTGGGACCACAAATCTGACGTCAAAATATTTATTTTAGGATTATTATGAGGTCTAAAATATGAAAATATGCATGTGTTAAAGTTTCATGAAGAAATTCTATGAGTAAGGTGTCGAATTGGAAAATAAGGACCAAATTGAATAAATTGCAAAACTTGGGTTCTAGAAGCAATTTGTATGAACTGCTTTAGATTATTAATTAGAAGGTCCTGAAGAGAAATTTGCCCAATTTTTAAGTTTTTGGACAAAAATGGGCATGTATGGAAAAATTTGAAAGTCTAGTAAGGAAGGGCATTTTGGTCATTTGGTAATAAATGAAAAAAAGGCAAAATAAAGGCAAAATTTACTCATCTTCTTCCTATAGCTGTTGAAATTTCAAGGGTTCCATAAGCTAGGGTTTTCAACATTTTCCTGCTCAATAGTAAGTGCTCCCGAGCCCCGTTTTTAATGTTCTTCGTATTTTTGAAGTCCCGGTATCTTACTCTCTTCATTTCTACCATATTTCATGCTAGGGTTCATGTTTAGAAAACTACCCATGAATGAGATGCTTGTATTTTGATGTTTTATGGAGGACTATAAGAGTTTAAAGGATGGTAAACAATTTTTACTAAGTGGTTTTTCATGGAAATGGCTTAAAGGACTAGATTGTAAAAGTTGCAAAAAGTGGGTAGAAAAATGTGAAATAATGGAAAATGTGGGCTGCCACAAGAGGGAAAAGCATTCGGCTAGGCTTGGATAATGTAGAAATTTCATGCATTTCATCATACAAGCCTAGGGACTAAATCGTGAATAATGTGAAAGGATAGGGGCAAAACAGTCATTTTGTCCAGGGTGAGATTTAGACTCGAAAAGAATAATGTGAGGTATTGATAATTCATTTTTATTGTTATAGACCCTGAGGAACAAATTTCGAAGGTCGATCGAGGGAAACAAAAGGTTTCAAAATAACCGAAATGCGAAATCGAAACGAATACCAGGTAAGTTCGAATAACCTAAAGTAAACTCTTAATATGCTTAATTGCATGTATTATGAATGTATGATAATTAGTTTAATGATGGTATGAAAATCCATGAAATGTGTTAATAATAATGACATGGTAATAAATGTCCCGGTTGAAGTTAAAAAGGGAAATTCGATGGATAAACCATGGCTTACATGACTTGGGATCCTGCATGTGTTGCAGAAAAGGATTTAGCCCGGACGAGTAATCCATTGATCTCAATATAGAAAGGATCTAGCCTAGACAGGTGTTCCTTGAGTGATCAAGCCTCCCAAAAAATATGTGTGCATTATGGATTTAGCCTGGACGGGTAATCCAACTAGGGTCTGAATGTAGCTTGGACTGGTAATTTAGATCTGAGCTCATTAAGGGTGTTTCTCGCTACAAGGGATTTATCCTGGACTGGTAATCCCGCCGTAAAATGTGAGGTTCCGGGAGTGCGTACATGAGATGATCGCTCTTATGACTTGACGGTAAATGGATAATCCATCGAGATTACTGAAAAGTTCAACGGGATTAACATGAGATATAAAAATGAAAATGTTGGATGATGAGCTCATCTAAGACAAATTTCATAATATATATTGTCATGAGACTAACCTATTGATTGAGTGCATGTGATAGGGAAACCATTTCATGCTTGTTGGTTATATTGCTTAATATGGTTGTATGCTAATTAATTGGTAAGTTTACTTTCCAGTTATTCGGGCTTACTAAGCATTGTAAATGCTTACCCCTCTCTTTTCCCTGTCTTACAGAGCTCGAGGACTCGTAGAGATTGGAAGACGATTGGAGAGTCAACACACTATCATCTCATCCAGCTTTGGTATATAGATACTTTCACTTTGTTCAATGGCATGTATAGGCTTTTGTTATTTTGTTATGTGTCATTTGATTTGCCAATATGAAGGCTTGTAAAGCTATACATATTCACTTGTAGATGCCCATGGGAATTGGCTCATTTTGATGTAGGTTATGACCTACAAATTTTTGCATGTTTATGTTCAATTGTTCTAGTGAGGATGAAATATGGTATATCACATTTGGATACATGTAATGTGACCAAATCACATGGGATGGCTAGGCCATAATTGACAGTGAGCTATAATAATGAGCCAATCCTAAAAGTGTTATAAAATACAGAAATCTTTAATACAAAGGGGACAACGTAGCATGTGTAAAACCGATGAGGCAAGGTTTACATGCAATGAGGTTTATTAAGGTCGTTTAAAAGTATAATTAGGCCATGTTAATTATAATTAAAACCTATAAGTGTGTATGGATGTTAGAGGGTGGCAAAAGGCTTAAAAAATATCCTAAGAAGGTCCACACGGGTAGACACACGGGTATATGTCTAGGCCATGTGTGACACACAGATAGCCCTATGGGCGTGTGGTATGGCCGTGTGTCCCCTGCACCTAAAATTTTTAAGTCAAAATGCATGGTAGTAAACACACGGCAGAGACACGGCCGTGTGTCTCCACCGTGTGGTGGAAACGGCCTAGTACACGGGCGTGTGTCTTGGCCGTGTGCCCCGAAATACATGCTGACATCATAAATAGAATGCTCGAGTTTTTGGACACGGGCGACCACACAGGCATGTCTAGGTCGTGTGAAGGACATGGGCTAGGGACACGGGCATGTGCTCGACCGTGTGAAAACCCCTGTAGGTTAGAAGTAGAAAATATATTCAATTAATTCCACACGGGTAAGGGACACAGGCGTGTCCCAAGGCACACAGGCGTGTGCATTGTCTCCACACAGGCGTGTGAGACATTAACCAAGAAATTTTCTTAAATTTTCCTTAGGACCCCGGTTTTGTTCTGGACAATTCTCAATGTATGTATAGAGCCTAGTAGGCCCATAATAGGGACACTAAGATGTGGTTTATTTGGTTTTAATTTGAAACTAAACTTCATAATCTGTATTTTCTGAAAATGTTCGAGTACATGTATGTAACGCCTTGTACCCTGTTCCAGCGTCGGATACGGGTAAGGGGTGTTACACTAAGGATAAACATAAAAGAGTTTCCTTTAAACCTAATAATGATGTATCAACTAGTAGAGTTCTTGAACTAATTCACATAGACATGTTTGGTCCTATTAGGATAACTAGCTTGGTTGGAAAACAATATGCTTTTGTACTTGTTGATGACTATACTAGATTTATTAAGGTTATTTTCTTAAGTACTAAAGATAAAACATTAGAAAAATTCATCATATTTTCAAAAATGAATCAAAATGAAAAACGTTACTCTATCACTAGTGTTAGAAGTGACCATGGAACTAAATTTCAAAATCTTGGTTTTGAAAATTTTTGCAACTCAAATGTAATTAGTCATAATTTTTCTACACTTAGAATCCCCTAACAAAATGGAGTTGTTGAGAGGAAAAATAGAACTTTAGAAGAAATGGCTAGAACCATGCTTTGTGAAAAAAAATTACAAAAATATTTTTGGGTAGAAGCCACAAACACCTCTTGCTATATTTTAATAGAGTAATGATTAAGCCTATTTAAAATAAAATTTCATATGAACTTTTCAAAAACAAAAAACCTAACATTAGCTATTTCCATCCTTTTGGATGCAAGTGTTTTGTTTTAAATAATGGTAAAGATATCCTTGGTAAATTTGATGCAAAAGTGATGAAGGAATTTTTCTTGGCTATTATTTAAAATCTAAAGCTTTAATAATATTTAACAAAAGAACTTTAGTAGTAGAAGAGTTTGTTCATGTTTTTTCTATTATTCTAACTTTCCTCCTAGAAAGGGTTCTTGTATTGATGATGGTGATGCAAAAAATTTCACAATGATGATAAAGTTTATCCCTCATCAAATGACAATGTAACGCCCCGAATTTTGGGCCTAAAAGTATTAGGTCTTGAGCTGGGAACAGTTAGGAGGCTACCCATAAATGTTTAGTTGTGCAAGAAAGTGACACAACTGTGTATCTGCTTCAGTGGTTAAGTGTTCTGAGTGTTCTGGGAAGAGTCTGAGAAGTCTTGGGTTCAAGCCTTAGCTTGGGCAAATTTTTGTGTTTTTAATTGATTAAATCCCTAACTTTAGCTAGTAGAATCTAGAATAAATTTTGTTAATTTTTGTCAGAAAGGGCGTTCTGGTCTAAAGGTCATGAGGAGTGTTAGTGGGCAAGAGGTCTGGAGTTCGAGTACTGACGCAAGCACATAATTTATTTTTTATTTTTAGTCTGACCAAAATTAAAGTGTATAAGGGGATTGGGGTTGTGGCCGAATTTTAAGAGATTATTAAGGAATTTCGATTGTTAGGGGGATTTAGTGAGTGTTTTCGGGAGGAAAATTTGGATAGAAGAGGTTGTGTGGAGTTCAAATTAGTTGGTGGAGGGATGTAAGGAGATTTTCAAGGAATGGATCAAGGGAAGGAAGGGGAGTAGTGTGCCGAAATTGAACTCTTTCTCAAAAGAATTCGGCTTGGCTTTTGTACTCACAACATTCGATCAACTATCCTCTTTTCATCGAAATTTCTTCTACTGCTTCCTCTCTCTTTTCTCTCTCTTTTACAAACTGAGTTTTATTTTCGGTGATCTCTGCTCTCAAGTCTGTCGGTTCCCTCTTTTCTTCTTTTTTCCATTAAATTTTGGGAAGTGTGTTTCGACTAGAGTCTTACTCTTGTCGGTTTTGTTTGCTTTTGCTCAACAATCATTTCTTTCTTCTTCATTGCTAACTACCATTTTCTTGTCGTTATCGAAAGTCCTTTTTCCCTTCTCCCTTGTTCGAAAATCCATTGCTCTTCCTCTGTCGAATTGATACTGCATCTTCTTCCTCTTATACATTTTGAGCCTCCACTGTGTTCAAGGGTTAATCGCATTTCTTTCGGTAAGTGGTATAATACTTTCAGTTTCAATTTTTAAGTTGTTAAATTGGGGCTTTTGTTTAATGGTTTTTAACAGTTATAAATCAAGGGTGAGGGGTTGTGCTAGTGACGATTTTGCTTTCTCACTAATCTCATTATTTTTGTTTCACTCCTTGGCCATCACGTTTGTGCTTCCATCAGTTGGGTCTCTTGATCTTTTTCGTTGAGAAAGGTATAGAAAACTCTAAATCAATCGCCAAGGATTAAATTTGCGAGAATCACAGTGGTTCGATTGGAGGTAACTCTAAAATGTTCAATGGTTGGATTATTGATTTTAGGTTTCTTTTAAATTGTAAAGTAGGACTAATCATGGGGTTTGAATGGTCTAATTTAGGTTCGTGAGGGCTCGAGCGACTGTGCAGGACGAATCATGACCAATTGTGTGGGTGTGTAAAAATGACTCTGGGAATGGAAATCGGCGAAAAGCCAGAAAACATGAAAGTCGACGCCACACGGGCATGCGGCCGCCCATGTGGTAGGCCGTATGATCGGACACGGGCGTGTGATCGACGAGGCAGGCCATGTGCGATTCATGGGTCGGGCTGAATTGGGTCGTGTGGCCCCACGAGCATGTGGGCCCTACACAGGTGAATCACACGGGCATGTTGCTACTCGTGTGGTAGGTCGTGTAACTAAACATGGGCAAAGGATCGACAAGGCCGGCCATGAGTAATTTCTTGGGCTTAGGCTGTTTTTGGCCGTGATGGGACGAACTGAGCCGTGTGGGCCCCATACAGGTACACTACTCAAACGTATGGAGAATATTGAACCAGGCTGTGTAATCTACACGGCCAAGGCCATTACTGGGCTATGTGGGCCACACGGGTGTGTGGGCCCACATGGGCTGCAATATGGGTGTAACACCCTTAACCCGTAACCGTCATCGGATTAGGGTTACGAGGCATTACTAGACAGACAGAACATTTCAAACCAATTTGGAATCTCAGATATCACATAACATTAATTCATAGGCAATCATCAACAATTCATCCCTTATGATGGTTTACGAGACCTAAAACATACTTTTAAGGACAAATAGAACTAAACCGAACACATTTAGAATTTTCAGAGCTTAGAAAAAAAATTTTCAATTCTGTTGAGGTCACACGCTCGTGTGACCAGGCCGTGTGCCTTACACGGGCACCAGACATGCCCATGTGACACAGCCATGCTAAAACAAAGTACATATACTGACTTTTACACACGGCCAACAGACACGGCCGTGTGCCATGGCCATGTGATACTTAGCTGGCTACAGACTTAAGCCCACGGCCATAAGTCACACCCGTGTGTCTTGACCGTGTGGCACAATGCAAGCTTGGTTTAAGCCAACTTGCCACCCCTTTATGAGTCAATCCTACCAGCAATATTAAACAACATTTATACCAAAATTTTCAGCCAATTTTATGCCCAAAACATGCTTCATTATAACTAAATCATCATCATTCAATAACCTATTTAAATCCATACCAAAACACATTAAAAATCTTACTACAACAACATGCCAAAATGCTCATTTCATAGCTCACTTATGGCACCTTCTATCTCATGCTTAAACTTACCATTTCTTCAACTTGGCGTATTTTAAAATGACTACCACATATGAGGTCATAAAACCATTACAAGCATACACAATGGCATCACAAACTGTAACACCCCTAACCCATATCCAATCGCTGGATTAAGGTTAAGAGGTATTACCGAACTAAACATTTAATTATCACATTCATATAGTCATTAAACACAATCCAAAATCAAGCTGAAAATTATACAAACATTCAAGATCATATGCCATATTCGTATGGCTAAATATTTACATTTACAAAATATCGTTCTCAACAGTCTAACCTATACGTGCCACATCAACTCCAAAATATAATAGTACCAAAATGATCGATAGTGTGATGAATCTGCGACGATCCTCAGTCGATGGCGAAATCAACAATCTATAAAACAGAGAAATAAAGAACAGAGTAAGCTTTCAAGGCTCAGTAAGTTTTAAGCAATTCAAACAATTAAAACTTGTCATTTAAAACGAGCATTTAGTATCACAAAATGAATATTCTAATTACAAATCAATTGGCCGAATATACACAAGTACACCAATTAAAAAGCCTATTGGCCGAATATATATGTATATAAATATATAAATACACCAAGAAATTTCAGCACATACTTTACTTTACTTTATAGCTCATACAATTAATTTAAGTCACATACTTTCATGTAATGACAAACATCGATCGAATAGGTCATGCTCTTATTCGTAGATATAATGATCATTCACACACATATATCATTCTTTGATACTAATAATTCACTTTAAAAAAAATCAATCCACATACGAGTACCTAATACGTACCTGAATATCATAAAGTATCATACATAATCAATAGTAGTTTACCTCGAACTTTTGAATTCATAATCTTACTTGAATCACTCGCGTTAAGCCTGCTAGGTTTAAAACCCGAATCTAGTCACCAGCACAAAACTTGCGGGACTTTAAGTTCAGATATAATACCAACACTAGGCCTGCGGGACTTTAACCCGGATATAATACCAGCACGAAGCCTGCGGGATTTAACCCGGATATATTACCAGCACGAAGCCTGTGGGATTTAACCCGGATATAATTCCAGCATATAGCCTGTGAATCTTTAAGCCCGGATACACATTAAATATCATGCATATTTAATCATATATTAACACATCTCATTCAACATATCACATTAGTAGTCATTTGCTACATTCGGATATAAGCTTCATATGAACACCATCATTTACATTTCGCTTCAAAAGTCATACATAAATATTACATATCCATTTCATCATTCAAGCTTAACCCATAGTGACCATTCGACTATAAGTCATATACATAAATTATTTATCACACAACGTAATTCAAGTAGAACCAAAAGGTCACAATTCATCTAATATATATACATATCAAAGCATCATCAATTATATACTAAAGGTGACTACTCAAAACTTACCTCAGATATACTTGAACGGTTGCGGAAAGGCTACTCAATTACTTTCTCCTTTCCCCTATCCAACTTCGACCCTCTTTGCTCTTGAGCTTAAATTCAACAAATTTTAAACTAGTCATTATTCGACTATTCAAGCCTTAATTCAAAAATATAATATATATATATATTCGACTTTGACACATATAGATCATAGTAAGTTTATAAGAAAACAATAAGCAAATCATTAACAAATTTTCATCAATGTTTGCCACATAATCACAAATTCACTATAAGCTGTCTTCCTGAGCAACAGTCACTAAATTATTTATAACTGGAGCTACGAAACTCCAAATCAATTTCCGTAAAATTTCCCTAAAAATAGACTCATATATATTTTATCCATAAAATTTTCAGAATTTTTGGTTTGGCCAATCAATACCAGACTTTTCTTAAAGTTTCCCCTGTTTCACTGTTTGACTAATCTGACCACTCTTCACTACGAATAAAATTTCTCAATGTACAGAATTTAAAATATGTTCTCGTTGACTTCATTTGAAACTAGACTCATTAAGCTTTAATTACATAATTTATTCATATTCTAACTCAACTCCCACAATTTATGGTGACTTTCCAAAATCACGTTACTGCTGCTGTCCCAAGCAGGTTTATTACAAAAATTACTCTTTCACACATTCTTTGCATTCATATTATTTAAACATGTATATCACAAATCAATTTCATCACATATCTATAATTTCACTTAAGCATAATCTCAATACAATACATCATGCTCAAATCATTATTCAAGTTCACATTCAGCGTTTTCACAAATATACATGCCGATTTCATGCACTCATCTCTAATGTTAATTAAGAAATATCGAATGCACATACTTAACTAAAACTCAAAATTTAACTTTTTCACTTCAATAAACCACTGCTTATTCATCAAGACATCAAATATTAAATGCATAATACTTAAACATTTATACCGAATTTGCTAGCACATAAGACCTTTGGCCGAATGTCATAAAACACAAGTCATCAATAATCTTATTATTTATCACCTTATATATTATTAGCAAAATGGATTAATTATACATATATACTACCAAAGCCGAACATAATAATTTTACCTATGCATAACATTACTCACATTCCAATACTCATATTATTCAAAATCATACTCTTAAAAATCATGCACAATGCCTAACCCTTAGATGATCAAACATCTAATTTATTCATTTCAAAACACCCAAACGACATTTGTTCAAGTCATTAAGCAAATCCATGTTCGGCTATTATACATATGAGTATTAGCAATTTATAACCTTAACTAACTCAAACTTTTCTCTTCAACAATTCTTCATCAAAACATAAAGACAATTATCCAATCCCCTCCCTTATCAACCAAAACCGAATGCTCAAATCATCACCCAATTTCAAAGTTTTGACATGGGCTAAGTATGAAACTAAATTTCAAAGTTTTGACATGGGCTAAGTATGAAACTAACTAATTAGCTTAAAACAAGCTTAAAATTTCAAAAACTAACATAATTTACTAACCTTCCTCAAGCTTAAAATGACCAAAAGTCTTGCCCCATTTTCTTTCTTTCAATTCGGCCAAGAAGAACAAAGATGAAACTTTGTTTTCATCACCCCTTTTTCTCTTTTTTATTATTATTAATATTACAAAATATAAAGCCATTTAACTAATAAATAATACATATATTCTATATAAAACATCATCATGGCCGACCACTACATAAAAAAATGAATATTTGACATGCAAGTCCATCCTTTTTATAACATGCATTAATAGACTACTTTAAAATTAACCTATCACATTTCACAATTGTCTCACATAAGTCCTATTTAGTAAATTTCACATACAAATGACAAAATTAAAGCATGAAACTTTCACACATGCATTTACACATACAATAAGCATAGAATATAACGGTTAATTATTTTTATGACTCGGTTTTGTGGTCCCGAAACCACTTTCCGACTAGGGTCAAATTAGGGCTGTCACAACTCTCCCCCACATAAGGAATTTTCGTCCGCGAAAATCTTACCAGTGAATAAGTTAGGATATCGATCTTTCATAGAGTCTTCAAGTTCCCAAGTAGCTTCTTCAACTCCATGCTTAAGCCACAGTACCTTTACTAATGGGATTTTCTTATTTCGTAGTTCTTTTACTTCACGAGCCAAAATACGAACCGGTTTTTCTTCGTAACTCAAATCAGATTGAATCCCAACTTCAGATGGATTAATTATATGCGATGGATCGGATCTATAGCGTCGAAGCATCGAAATATGAAAAATGTTGTGAATCTTTTCAAGCTCAGGGGGTAAAATCAATCTGTATGCAACTGGCCCAACTCGTTCGGATATTTCATACGGCCCGATGAACCTCGGACTCAATTTGCCCTTACGGCCAAATCTGAGCACCTTTTTCCAAGGTGAAACTTTAAGAAACACTTTGTCTCCGACCTGATATTCAATGTCTTTTCGTTTTAAATCTGTATACGACTTCTGACGATCTGAAGCTGCTTCCAGACTTTCACGGATCACTTTTACTTTTTGCTCAGCATCTTTAATCAAATCAACCCCGAAGATTTTACTTTCGCTAAGCTCGGTCTAAAACAACGGTGTATGGCATTTACGACCGTACAAAGCCTCGTAAGGTGCCATATTAATGCTTGATTGAAAACTATTGTTGTAAGCGAATTCAACCAAAGGCAAATACTGTTCCCATGAACCACTAAACTCAAGGATGCAACATCTCAACATATCCTCGAGTATCTGAATTATCCGCTCGGATTGACCATCGGTCTGGGGATGAAAAGCGGTGCTAAAATGCAACTTAGTACCCAATGCTTCTTGCAATTTCTTCCAAAATCGCGATGTGAATCTTGGGTCTCTATCTGACACAATTGAAATGGGTACCCCGTGTAATCTGACAATCTGAGAAACATACAACTCATCTAGCTTATCAAGTGAGAAATCCATATGTACAGGAATGAAATGAGCTGATTTAGTCAATCTATCTACAACAACCCATATCGCATCTTTCTTGCTCGGTGACAAAGGTAACCCAGACACAAAATCCATCGTGACTCGATCCGACTTCCACTCAGGTATCATGATCGGCTGAAGTAAACCCGAAGGCACTTGATGTTCCGCTTTTACTTGTTGACATATCAAATATTTCGAGACAAAGTCAGAAATGTCTCGTTTCATACCATGCCACCAATACTGACGTTTCAGATCGTTGTACATTTTCGTACTACCCGGGTAAACTAACATTCGGCTACTATGAGCCTCGCTCAAAATCATCGAAATAAGTTTCGAATTTCTTGGAACACACAATTGACTTCTGAACCTCAAACAATCATTATCGTTAATTTGAAACTCTAAATCCACATTCGAAACACATTCAGCTCGTTTAGCAACCAATTCATCATCGACTTTCTGAGTTTTACATATTTGATAAATCAATAACAGTTTGGCTTTTAATTCTGCTACTAACACATTATCAGATGAAATGGACAAGTCTACATTCATCGCTCGCAAAGCAAACAGTGACTTGCGACTTAAAGCATCGGCAACCACGTTAGCCTTTCCCGGGTGATAGTCAATGACAAACTCGTAATCTTTCAACAATTTAAGCCAACTTCTTTGTCTCAGATTCAAATTTCTTTGAATCATCAAATATTTGAGGCTTTTGTGATCTGAATATATATGACACCTCCCTCCAAATAAGTAGTGTCGCCATATTTTCAAAGCAAATACAATGGCAGCTAATTCGAGATCATGGGTCAGATAGTTTTTCTCATGTGGCTTCAATTGCCTCGAAGCATAAGCTACAACTCGACCTTCTTGCATCAATACACAACCGAGCCTATGTAAGGACGCATCATTGTAAATGACAAACTCTTTATCGGATTCAGGCTACACTAACACTGGAGCTTCAGTCAAATAGGCTTTCAGTTGGTCGAAACTTTTCTGGCACTTTTCTGACCATTCGAACTTAACATCTTTCTGAAGTAGCTTCGTCATTGGTGTGGCTATCATCGAGAAACCCTTTACAAACCGTCTCAGTAACCAAAGAAGTCCCAAAAAGCTCCGAACTTCAGTAACATTTCTAGGAGGCTTCTAATCAAGTATCGCTGATATTTTACTCGGATCAACATGAATACCAGATGCGGATACCACATGCCCCAAAAAGCTAACTTCTCTCAACCAGAACTCACATTTACTGAACTTAGCATATAACTGCTTGTCACGTAAAATCTGCAACACTAATCTCAAGTGCTCGGCATGTTCGGTTTCATCTCGCGAATAGATCAAAATGTCGTCTATAAACACAACTACAAACCGGTCCAAATACTGTCTGAAGATCCGATTCATCGAGTCCATAAATACCGCAGGGGCATTAGTGAGTCCAAACGGCATCACTAAGAACTTGTAGTGACCGTATCTCGTTCTGAAAGCAGTTTTAGGCATATCTGAGTCTCGAACTCGCAACTGATAATAACTCGATCTCAAATATATCTTTGAAAACACTGAGGCCCCTTTCAGCTAATCAAACAAATCATCAATACGCGGTAACGGATATTTGTTCTTTATTGTCAGTTTATTTAATTGATGATAGTTGATGCACATTCTCATAGTTCCGTCTTTCTTTTTCACAAACAATACTGGTGCACCCCAAGGTGAGAAACTCGGTCGAGCGAAACCTCTATCCGTCAACTCTTGCAACTGAGCTTTCAATTCCTTCAATTCGGTTGGTGCCATACGATACGGAGCTATCGAAATTGGGGTAGTCCCAGGTACAAGTTCAATGCCAAACTCTACCTCTCGAACAGGTGGTAATCCCGGTAACTCCTTAGGAAAAAATCCGAATATTCACAAACCACTGGCACTAATTCAAGCTTCTTTTCTGACTCTTTACTATCAAGTACATACGCAAGATATGCTTCACACCCCTTTTTTACATATTTCTGAGCCAACATCGAGGATATTACTGCTGGTAACTCGTTCAAATCAGTAGACTCAACTTGGATTATCTCATCATTTGCACATCTCAAATCAATAGTTTTTCTTTTGCAATTCACAACTGCATCATGTACGATCAACCAATCCATACCGAGAATAACATCAAATTCATCAAACGGTAAAAGCATCAAATCGGCTGGAAAACAGGAACCTCGGATTATCAGGGGGCATTTCCTGCACACTTTGTCGACTAGCACATATCGACCCAAGGGATTCGACACTCGAATCACGAACTCAGTAGACTCAACAGGTAGAGTCTTACTGGATGCTAAAGTCTCACATACAAATGAATGAGTAGAACCAGGGTCAATCAATGCAATCACATTAGTATCAAAAAAAGTGAAAGTACCGGTAATAACATCAGGCGAAGAAGCATCCTCGCGTGCGCGTATAGCGTAAGTTCTAGCAGGGGTACAAGCCTCGGATCTGGTCGTAGCATCTCTAGATCCTCTCTGACTGCCGCTAGCATTTCCCGTATTTCTAGGTGGTCTACCTCGTGCTGTAGTAGTACTCGGTTTCCCACTTTGATTCACATTCTGCTCAGACAATCTCGGGCAGTCTTTGATAAAGTGGTCAGCTGATCCACACTGATAACAGGAGCGGTCGTGAAATCTAAAACTCCCCGAATGCCATTTTCCACAAAACTTGCACTCGGTCCTATCCCGACGATCATTTCCAACACTGGCAACTGAAGTGGCTCGCATACTCTCAGAGGGTCTATCACAGTCTCGTCTGGAGAAGCCCGAAGTGTTCTTAGATCGGCCCGAATCATCTTAGAATTTCTTCGATGAATGCTGAAAGGGCTTTCCCAAAGATCTTTTACGGAACTCTCTAGCTCCATCTTCAGCTTTTCTTTTCTCTTTACTGAGCTCTTCCGCTTTGCAAGCTCACTCAACAAGTACTACAAACTCTCTGATTTCAAGAATGCCAACAAACAGCTTTTTATCTTCGTTCAATCCATCTTCAAAACGTTTACACATAATAACTTCTGAAGAAACACAGTCTCGGACATACCGGCTAAGTCTCACAAATTTTCGTTCATAATCAGTAACTAACATGGAACCCTGTTTAAGTTCAAGAAATTCCTTTCGTTTCTGATCGATGAATCTCTGGCTGATATACTTTTTCTAGAACTCGGTTTGGAAGAACTCCCAAGTCACTCACTCTCTGGGCACAACAGAAACCAATGTATTCCACCAATAGTAGGCAGAATCACGTAGCAAAGATATAGCACATTTTAGGCATTCATCGGGTGTCCAAGACAGTTCATCGAACACTCGGATAGTATTGTCCAACCAAAATTCAGCTTGCTCAGCATCATCACTGTCTGTAGCTTTAAATTTAGTAGCCCCGTGCTTTCAAATTCTGTCAACCGGGGGCTTATTCAACCTCATCTGATCAATTACCGGAGGTATCATAGGTGCAGGGGGTGTATTATTCGGGAGTGGGGATTGTGGAGCAGCCGTATTAGTTCGAATATATTGGTTGAACCAATCATTCATCACATTATAAAATGCTTGTCTTGCCTCATCATTTTGATTGCTCACAATAGGTTGAGAGTCTATTGGCGCTGTCCCGTGCACGAGAGCAGGCGCTACACTCTCGATATCATCAGCTATCGTTCGATCGGGATCGGGATCCATTACTATACGAAAACACATTTTTAACTGTCAGAAATCCTCACACTATCGTATTATCACATAATGGCATGTATGGCTAGACTCATATACGCTACGTTAGTCCTAGAATCAACTAAATCGTGACTCTGATACCAATAAAATGTAACACCCCTAACCCATATCCAATCGCCGGATTAAGGTTAAGAGGTATTACTGAACTAAACATTTAATTATCACATTCATATAGTCATTAAACACAATCCAAAATCAAGCTGAAAATTATACAAACATTCAAGATCATATGCCATATTCGATGGCTAAATATTTACATTTACAAAATATCGTTCTTAACAGTCTAACCTATACATGCCACATCAACTCCAAAATATAATAGTACCAAAATGATCGATAGTGTGATGAACTGCTGACGATCCCCGAGTCGGTGGCCAAAGTCAACAATCTATAAAACATGGAAATAAAGAACAGAGTAAGCTTTCAAGGCTTAGTAAGTTTTAAGCAATTCAAACAATTAAAACTTGTCATTTAAAATGAGCATTTAGTATCACAAAATGAATATTCTAATTACAAATCAATTGGCCGAATATACAGAAGTACACCAATTAAAAAGCCTATTGGCCGAATATATATGTATATAAATATATAAATACACCAAGAAATTTCAACACATACTTTACTTTACTTTATAGCTCATACAATTAATATAAGTCACATACTTTCATGTAATGACAGACATCGACCGAATAGGTCATGCTCTTATTCGTAGATATAATGATCATTCACACACAAATATCATTCTTTGATACTAATAATTCACTTTAAAAAAAAATCAATTCACATACGAGTACCTAATACGTACCTGAATATCATAAAGTATCATACATAATCAATAGTAGTTTACCTCGAACTTTTGAATTCATAATCTTACTCGAATCACTGGCGTTAAGCCTGCTAGGTTTAAAACCCGAATCTAGTCACCAGCACAAAACTTGCGGGACTTTAACCCGGATATAATACCAGCCGCGAAGCTCATGGATTTAACCCGGATATATTACCAAAGACGAAGCTCTGCTGGATTTAACCTTGATATAATTCCAAAGATATAGCTGCGAGTCTTTAAGCCCGGATACACATCAAATATCATGCATATTTAATCATATATTAACACATCTCATTCAACATATCACATTAGTAGTCATTTGCTACATTCGGATATAAGCTCCATATGAACACCATCATTTACATTTCGGTTCAAAAGTCATACATAAATATTACATATCCATTTCATCATTCAAGCTTAACTCATAGTGACCATTCGACTATAAGTCATATACATAAATTATTTATCACACAACTTAATTCAAGTAGAACCAAAAGGTCACAATTCATCTAATATATATACATATCAAAGCATCATCAATTATATACTAAGGTGACTACTCAAAACTTACCTCAGATATACTTGAACGGTTGCGGAAAGGCTACTCAATTACTTTCTCCTTTCCCCTATCCAACTTCGACCCTCTTTGCTCTTGCGCTTAAATTCAACAATTTTTAAACTAGTCATTATTCGACTATTCAAGCATTAATTCAAAAATATAATATTCGACTTTGACACATATAGATCATAGTAAGTTTATAAGAAAACAATAAGCAAATCATTAACAAATTTTTATCAATGTTTGCCACATAATCACAAATTTACTATAAGCTGTCTTCCTGAGCAACAGTCACTAAATTATTTATAACTGGAGCTACGAAACTCCAAATCAATTGCTGTAAAATTTACCTGAAAATAGACTCATATATATTTTATCCATAAAATTTTCAGAATTTTTGGTTTGGCCAATCAATACCGGATTTTTCTTAAAGTTTCCCCTGTTTCACTGTTTGACTAATCTGACCACTCTTCACTACGAATAAAATTACTTATTGTACAGAATTCAAAATATGTTCTCGTTGACTTCATTTGAAACTAGACTCATTAAGCTTTAATTACATAATTTATTCAGATTCTAACTCAACTCCCACAATTTATGGTGACTTTCCAAAATCACGTTACTGCTGCTGTCCCAAGCAGGTTTATTACAAAAATTACTCTTTCACACATTCTTTGCATTCATATTATTTAAATATGTATATCACAAATCAATTTCATCACATATCTATAATTTCACTTAAGCATAATCTCAATACAATACATCATGCTCAAATCATTATTCAAGTTCACATTCAGCATTTTCACAAATATACATGCCGATTTCATGCACTCATCTCCAATGTTAATTAATACTTAACTAAAACTCAAAATTTAACTTTTTCACTTCAATAAACCACTACTTATTCATCAAGACATCAAATATAAAATGCATAATACTTAAACATTTATACCGAATTTGCTAGCACATAAGACCTTTGGCCGAATGTTATAAAACACAAGTCATCAATAATCTTATTATTTATCACCTTATATATTATTAGCAAAATGGATTAATTATACATATATACTACCAAAGCCGAACATAATAATTTTACCTATGCATAACACTACTCACATTCCAATACTCATATTATTCAAAATCATACTCATAAAAATCATTAACAATGCCTAACCCTTAGATGATCAAATATCTAATTTATTCATTTCAAAACACCCAAACGGCATTTGTTCAAGTCATTAAGAAAATCCATGTTCGGCTATTATGCATATGAGTATTAGCAATTTATAACCTTAACTAACTCAAACTTTTCTCTTCAACAATTCTTCATCAAAACATAAAGACAATTATCCAATCCCCTCCCTTATCAACCAAAACCGAATGCTCAAATCATCACCCAATTTCAAAGTTTTGACATGGGCTAAGTATGAAACTAACTAATTAACTTAAAACAAGCTTAAAATTTCAAAAACTAACATAATTTACTAACCTTCCTCAAGCTTAAAATGACCGAAAGTCTTGCCCCATTTTCTTTCTTTCAATTCGGCCAAGAAGAACAAAGATGAAACTTTGTTTTCATCACCCCTTTTTCTCTTTTTATTATTATTATTAATATTACAAAATATAAAGCCATTTAACTAATAAATAATACATATATTCTATATAAAACATCATCATGGCCGGCCACTACATAAAAAAATGAATATTTGACATGCAAGTCCATCCTTTTTATAACATGCATTAATAGACGACTTTAAAATTAACCTATCACATTTCACAATTGTCTCACATAAGTCCTATTTAGTAAATTTCACATACAAATGACAAAATTAAAGCATGAAACTTTCACACATGCATTTACACATACAATAAGCATAGAATAAAACGGTTAATTATTTTTATGACTCGGTTTTGTGGTCTCCAAACCACTTTCTGACTAGGGTCAAATTAGGGCTGTCACACAAACCATTTAAGAAAACTAAGCACAAATATACCATTTGTTAGCCAACTCTCATGGCATAACATTTATACATATCAAAGCTTAAATACATAGACATTCTAGCCTATACATGCCATACTGGAAAATATTTACACTTTCAAAAGTACCAAAATGAGTTCGATAGTATGGTGACAATCCTCGAGTATCCCCGAGTCTTCAGTAGCTACGATAACTGTAAAACAGACAGAAATCACACAGAGTAAGCTACAAAGAGCTTAGTAAGCCAAATACAATTGGTCTAAATACTAAAGCATATAAAGTACAAATCAATAGTAAGAATTCATAGACATTTCATAGAATAGTTTATAAGCCTAACCATGCTCATTTGCTCGCATACATGTCATGTTTCATTTCCATGATTTCGTATATACCTCGCGTTCATTATTTCATAGAAACAGAGTCTCTCATATTCAGAAATTTAGTACGATACAAACGTACCTGTATAAATTATACACTTCATATATTCATTCCCATATCCCATACTCTATCATCAGACAGTTCAAAAACGATACAACTAATTATAAATGAGTACAATGCCGACGTCCCGGACGTGGTCTTACATGTAATTCAGTATCGATGCCTCCATTCTAGACAGGGTCTTACATGAAATCAAATACGATGCCGATGTCCTAGACACGAGCTTACACGATATCTCAGATCAATGTCAACGTTCTTTTAGAAACGTACAGAGCTTTTCAGGTACTAGCATATTAACGGAGTCTACTCAAAATTTATTCATCAAGATCTCAAGGCTGTCAAATACATATTACAGTTTGTATGCACAGAATTTAGTCAATTTAACACGTAATTGTAATTTGACTTACCTCGTACGGATTTCGGACGGAAAAGAGTTGACTATTCAACTATTTTAGACTTCCCTCGATCTAAGTCTGATTTTCTTTGTTCTTGATCTAATACAATTCAAATTCAACCATTCAATCATTCATTTCATTCAAAATAATCCATGAACACATATTTAGGGCACTCTGCATTTTAGCGCTTACATTTTCACACTTTGACAATTTAGTCCATTTTTCACAAAATCACAAATATGCAAAATTCACCAAGACTATAGCTTGGCTGAATATACATAGCTTCCATACAAGCCCAAATAACATATTTAATTTAGAATTTAGTCCTTCAAAAGCTCATTTTCACAAATTAGCCCAAATAGCTCTTTTCCATCAAAATTCAAAAACAAAGTATGATAATCTCACATATATCTCTCATAATCCGTATAAAAACATTACAAAAATCATATAATCATCAATGGCACATTTCAAAATCTTCAACAGAAACAGAAATTCAAACATGGGTTTTGAAGAACATGAAGCAACGATCACAGAAACGTAGAAATTATCAAAAATAAACGAAAATTCATACCTTAATCAAGTTCTTCATTTGCCGAATGTTAAAACACAAAACCTAACTTTTCTTTCTTCAATTTCAGTGTGAACAAGATGATAATGGCCATTTTCATGCTTTTATTTTATTAATATTAACATTATATGTCATTTACCATTTTAACCTTATTATAATCATTAAAATTTCACCAACTACATGTCCATAATTGTCCACCATTAACATTAATGGTATATTTGACATGTAAGGAATCTTATTTTGAAAGCCAAGGCCAATTAACCCCACTAACAATTAGTATGCAACTTTTGCATTTTACGCGATTTAGTCCTTTATTAAAATTAAGCACAGAAACAGACGAATTAAATCACAGAAATTTCGCAAATATACATTCACATATCACAGACACAGAAAATAATATTAAAATATTTTTTGGACTCGGATTTGCGATCTCGAAACTACTACTCCGACTAGGGCCTAAACGAGACTGTTACAATGGGTCGTAGGCCCATTTTCACTATTTGATTATTAAGGTTACACGGGTCGTTCGAGACGACTGTGGACCTACTATTGGGTCGGTAAGTGTACCTAGACCCCTTTTATGGTAAAATGACTGTATTGTCCCTATGTGATAAAATGACTATTACGCCCTTATGAGATGTATGACTGTAACTAAGCATGGCATTTTAAACATATTGAACACATGTATGGTATTATGACACGACATGACATGATGCATGATATGTTGCATAGGGATGGGTTTTATTATGATTAGAGGATATTTACTGTACTGGCAGCTCTGCTGCAAATACTGTTTAGTACCACAACCGGTGCTATTTGGAGTGTAGGGATGGGTGGGTTGATTTTATCCCTACATGGAGTGTAGGGTTGGACGAAGAAGGAGTATAGAGGCTGGTTGGGTAGGATCTATTGATTGCATATCTGTACTGTACTGTCACTAAGATAGGCTCAGGCCCACACTAATACTAATACTGTAATAGGTTAAGGCCCTCATTGAAATTGAACTGTTATTGAAACAGGCTTAGGCCCAGACTGTATTTGCTTACTGTATGATTGGCTGATTGTTTGATAAGGGGTTACACACTGATTTTTCGTAAACTCACCCTTCTATTTATCTGCGCAGGTAATCCCCAGTCTTAGGCAGGTTGGTGCTACGAGCGACTCAAAGTTGGCCACACAACCGCATATACTTCCATATTTGATTTTGATTTTAAGTACTTTTATTTTGGGTATATTTTTTTTGTAATAAGGCTTATCTAAATTTTTAATTTTTAAATCAGTACTTTTACTTGCTTTGATATATAACTGCTAGCTATAGAAAAAAGACACGGGTTTTTAAAAAGACAACTGTTTTTCAAAGACACCATGATTACTAAACCTATTTTGATGAGCTTCCGCATGCAATAATGTTTTATAATAAAAATAATAATAATAGAGACGTTTTAATATGATTAAATTTTTGACAAACAACTTACACTTTTTAACAAACATATTAAAGTATATATTAAGTCACACAAAGAGGTTAAATAAAGAACGAATTTCTCAACGATATCACATTTTACGAAAAACACTTCAATGTGACATCGCAAGTGGTATCAAAGCCAGGTTGCAAAACTTGGTTGTGGATTTGGGTTCCTTTTAAAACTTGGAATTTCTAAAAGGACTGTTTCAAAAAGATTTGAAGTATTTTGAAAAGTTTTACTAAATGTGTGGTACACCAAGTTTCCGGCGCCGATCTTGTAAGTTCTCTCTAAAAACTATATTTTCATTTTAACTGAAATTGCCATAGGTAGGATTACTAAGATTACTGTAGGTAGTATACTGTATTGCAAACTCTTTAGTAGTGTATACTGAAACTGTAGGTAAAATGAGTAGACACCGATAGACACTTCGTTGTGTGAAAGTAAAAATTTTTACTTTTGATACTGTTTCCATAAAATATCTGTTAATGAACAACTATAATTGTAAACTGATCTGCATAAAACTGTTAATTGGGATAAAACGAGAATAGACAATGAGCACAAGAGGTATTTGCGGACGGGGTACAAGAGGCCGTGGTAGAGGCCGTTGAGGGGCTTGAGTTGGGTCCTCGTCATCTAGCAATATGCATAATCTGGATGCGAGTGAGACGCCAGTGTCGCCCGCTACTGTGGCTGGGGATGATGCATTGTCCCAGGCTATGCTAAGGATTTTGGAGAGGGTCGCTGAGGCCAATACTGGATCTGGAGGTCGAGGGTCAGTTACGGAACAGCTCCAGTCTAATGGAGCTGAGCTCTTCAAGGGTGTCACTTGTGTCGCCCCTAATGTGGCTGAGCATTGGATTGACGCACTGTCCTAGTCTATCTATACATTGTACTAAAAAAACACTCAAGTTAAATGTGGTGGTGTTTTGGAGCTAGAGTGCACAGCGGGAGCGTAGTGTTGTAGTTGTGTTATACGACTAATCTGATAGTTGGAAATTTCGGGGATGAAATTTCTTTAAGGAGGGGTGAATTGTAACGCCCCTAATTTTGGGCCTAGAAGTATTAGGTCTTGAGCATGGGAATAGTTAGGAGGCTGCCCATAAATGTTTAGTTGTGCAAGAAAGTGACACAACTGTGTATCTGCTTCAGTGGTTAAGTGTTCTGAGTGTTCTGGGAAGAGCCTGAGAAGTCTTGGGTTCAAGCCTTAGCTTGGCCATATTTTTGTGTTGTTAATTGATTAAACCCCTAACTTTAGCCAGTAGACTCTAGAATAAATGTTGTTAATTTTTGTCAGAAAGGGCATGCTGGTTTGGTGGTCAAGAGTAGTGTCAGTGGGCAGGAGGTCTGGAGTTCGAGTGCTGACGCAAGCACATAATTTATTTTTTATTACAAGGCCGTGGAGGTGTTTAGCTTGACCAAAATTGGAGTGTTTGAGGGGATTGGGGGTTGTGGCTGAATTTTAGGAGATAATTGAGGAAATTCGATTGTTAAGGGGATTTGGGGAGTGTTTTCGAGAGGAAAATTTGGATAGAAGAGGTTGTGTGGAGTTCAAATTAGTTGATGGATGGATGTAAGGAGATTTTCAAGGAATGGATCAAGGGAAGGGGAGTAGTGTACCGAAATTGAACTCTTTCTCAAAAGAATTCGACTTGGCTTTTGTACTCTCAAAGTTTGGTCAACTATCCTCTTTTCGTCGAAATTGGCTCTATTGTTTCCTCTTTCTTTTCTCTCTCTTTTGCAAATTAAGTTTTATTTTCGATGATCTTTGCTCTCAAGTCTGTCAATTCCTCTCTTTTCTTCTTCTTTCTGTTAAATTTTGGGAGGTGTGTTTCGGCTAGAGTCTTACTCTTGTCGGTTTTGTTTGCTTTTGCTCAACAATCATTTCTTTCTTCTTCATTGATAACTACCATTTTCTTGTCATTATCGAAAGTCCTTTTGCCATTCTCTCTTGTTCGAAAATCCATTCCTCTTCCTCTGTCGAATTGATACTACATCTTCTTACTCTTATACGTTTTGAGCCTCCACTGTTGCATTTCTTTTGGTAAGTGGTATAATACTTTAAGTTTCAGTTTTTAAGTTGTTAAATTGGGTTATTTTTTAATGGTTTTTGATAGTTATAAATCAAGGGTGAGGGCCTGTGTTAGTGACGATTTTGCTTTCTCACTAATCTCACTATTTTCATTTCACTCCTTGGTCATCACGTTTGTGCTTCCATCAGTTGGGTCTCTTGATCTTTTTCGTTGACGAAGGTCTAGAAAACTCTTAATCAATCGCCAAGGATTAAATTTGCGAGAATCACAGTGCTTCGATTGGAGGTAACTCTAAAATGTTCAATGGTTGGATTATTGGTTTTAGGTTTTTTTTTAATTGTAAAGTAGGAATGATCGTGGGGTTTGAATGGCCTAATTTAGGTTCGTGAGGGCTCGAGCGACTGTGCGTGATGAATCGAAACCAGGTGTGTGGGTGTGTAAATACAATTCTGGGAATGGAAACCGGCGAAAAGCCGAAAAACGTGAAAGTCGACTCCAAACGGGCGTGCAGCCGCCCCTGTGGTAGGCAGTGTGATCAGACATGGGCGTGTGATCGACGAGGCAGGCCATGTGTGATTTATGGGCCAGGCTGAATTGGGCTGTGTGGGCTCCACGAGCATGTGGGCCCCACACGGGTGAATCACACGGACGTGTAGCTAACCGTGTGGTAGGCCGTGTAACTAAACATGGGCAGAGGATCGACGAGGTCAGCCATGAGCGATTTCATGGGCTTAGACAGTTTTGAGCCGTGATGGGCTGAACTGAGCCATGTGGGCCCCATGGGCACGTGAGCCCCACACGAATAAACTACACAAATGTATGGAGAATATTGAGCCAGGCTGTGTAATCCATACGGCCAAGGCCATTATTGGGCTATGTGGGCCACATGGGCTGCAATATGGGCCGTGGTCCCATTTTTACTATTTGACTGTTAAGGTTACACGGGTCACCCGAGATGACTGTGGACCTACTGTTGGGTCGGTAAGTGTACCTAAACCCCTTTTATGGTAAAATAACTGTATTGCCCCTGTGTGATAAAATGACTATTATGCACTTATGAGATGTATGACTGTAACTGAGCATGCCATTTTAAACGTATTGAACACATGTATGATATTATGACACAACATGACATGATGCATGAAATGTTACATGGGGATGGGTTTTATTATGATTGTAGGAAGTGTACTGCATTGGCAGCTCTGCTACAAATACTGTTTAGCACCGCAACAGGTGCTATTTGGAGTGTAGGGATGGGTGGGTTCATTTTATCCCCACATAGAGTGTAGGGTTGGACGGAGATGGAGTGTAGAGGCTGGTTGGGTAGGATCTATTGATTGCATATCTCAGTATTTCATCACACCGAGATGGGCTCGAGCCCACACCGATCTCGATCTCAGTAATGGGTTAAGGCCCTCACCAAACTAAATCATTCATCAAACGGGCTTAGCCCAAACTGTATTTACTTACTGTATGATTGACTAATTGTTTGATAAGGGATTACACACTAAGTTTTCGTAAACTCACCCTTCGGTTTATCTGCTTAGGTAATCCCTAGTCTTAAGCGTGTCAGTGCTGTGAAGGACTCAAAGGTGGCCATACAACCGCATATACTTCCATATTTGATTTCGATTTTAAGTAATTTTATTTTGGGTATATTTTTATGTAATAAGGCCTCTCTAAATTTTTAATTTTTAAATCAGAACTTTTACTTTTTTTGATACATAACTGCTAGCTATAGTAAAAAGATGCGGGTTTTCAAAAAAACAATTGTTTTTCAAAGACACCATGATTACTAAACCTGTTTTGAAGAGCTTCCGCATGCAATAATGTTTTACAATAAAATAATAATAATATAGACGTTTTAATATGATTAAATTTTTGACAAAAAACTCACACTTTTGAACAAACGTATTAAAATAAATCTTAAGTCACACAAAGAGGTTAAATAAAGAACAGATTTCTCAAAGATATCATATTTTACAAAAAATACTTCAATGTGACATCACTAAATTCGACCCTAACGTCTAGGTCAGGTTTGGGGTGTTACAAACAAGATATAAGAACAAACACAAGATGCTCTACAGGAGCTTACTATAGAGGAGAAGAAAACCACTAGTCCAAGATAATTCAACTATGTGAAGGATGGTAAGATATTGTGAGATCAATCCAAAAGGGTAACTACTAGATATTCTATTAGAAATATTTGTAATTATGTTTCATTTATCTCATGCATTGAGCCTAAAAATATCAAAGAAGCATTAAATTATGAATATTGGCTATGTAAGAAGATTTAAATCAATTTAAGAGAAGTTATAACACCCCTAACCCATCTCTATAGCCAAATTAAGGTTACGGAGTATTACAACACATATCAAAGCAATTTACATAATTAAACCATTCATCTGATAAATTAAATAACAGCATTCAAATTATATTTCATTTATATCAAAAATCACATTTACGGCCTTAAATCGAGCTTATGAGGCCTTAAAATGGTTTCAGAACAATTTGGGACTAATTCAAGTCAAAACAGAAAAAATATGCAAAAACTTGAAATTTTTAGAAACAGGGGTCACACGTCCATGTGTCCAAGTCATGTGACAAAGCCGATATCGTGTGGCTCAAAAACATTTTCATGTGGTCAGTCGTATACAAATTCAAATATGGGTCATACAGTTGTGTCCCAGCCCGTGTGCCCACCCGTGTGAGTATCTAAAATAAGGTCACATGATTGTGTCACAGACCATGTGCAAGATCATGCGTGTATTCGAAGTATGGTCACACAACCATGTCTCTAGGCCGTGTAACTCTCTGAGACTGTGAAAAATTTTACACTTAAAAACAAAATGACACACGACCATGTGAGAAGGCCGTGTGTGGCACACAGTCATGTGATAGCTTGTGTCGCAGGCCGTGTACACTTAAAATAGCTTCTAAAACAAGGCAAATTTTCACACATCACTTGGGTACCAAGCTAAAACTAAACCAACCCTTAAAAACCTTCAAAAAAAACTTTTAAACAAGTTTAAAACATGTCAAAACATACAACCTAAGTACCTAACCAGTGTGCAATCATTAACACCACAATTCAATTATCAAGTCAATTTGCATTCAATCATAACAGATTCATTCATCATTTCATCCATTCAAACATCAAGAACCAACAACATTATAATCATAGCTTGATACCATATATCAACCTGAGTACAAGTTCAACATGACCTTTATCACACATTTCCATAAGACCTAAACTTACAATACAAGTATCGGTACTAAAATTGCACAGAATTTTATTTACAATCAAAGTACTAAAACATGCCGACACATTTACAAAATAAACATCCTATTTACATGCCACAATTAACCATATTTTAAGACTTCAAAATCTACTGATTTGAGATGATGATAGGTGTGAGCTACGATGATCCGACCAACACGATCCAAAAGTTCAAAATCTATATAGAAATAATAACAAAAGTAAGTATGTGAAATACTTAGTAAACTTCCACAAACTAGTACATTAACTTACCAAACTCATTTAATAGCTATTTGAACATACTAAATCGAACCTCAACCTTATTACAACATAACTCAACGATTCCAAGTCAATAACAATTAAACAGATAGATATTCATAATTCATAATTCATTTATTTTATTGAAACAGTTCCGTATAAATTAACCTTTATTCTTCCGATGGATTTTTGTAAAATAATTTGATACATAAGTCCATAAATAGATAATGCTCATAAGAGCTAATCAGATAGAGAATAAATGTGTCAGGTTACCCGATTGGGCTAAACTAATGACAACATGGAAAAATAGCCTGGCCAGGGCTATATATACATCTAAGGTTACTAGTCCAGGCTAAACCTTTAAAACGACAAAGAATTACCCGTCCAGGCTAAATTCGAGTCACATGTATATCTGAGTTCGCAACACACGCAGGAGCTCGGTCCTGAACAGAAATTCAGGCAGAAATCTTATGGATGAAACTTTTACTCGATCCATCGACATCACTTCAGAGATTCATGATATTTCACATAGATCGATTTCATTTCCATAGTTTTAACAGAAATATATGTTTCATTAACAACACTTAATAATCAATTTTAATCAAAGATATCAGTATGAACTTATTGAATTCCGATATCTACAAAAATTCGAAGACGATTACTGAACAACCTTCTCTCTCCCATGAGTAACAACCGATCTACTCGTTTCTTGATCTAAACATAATAAATTAATTCAAATTAACTAATTCAAATACCATACAATACTTAAATTCAAACAATTCACCCTTTAATTATATTTTTATGCATTTACCCTCAATAATTAAATTTTATACAATTTAATCCTTACCTCAAATTTTAATCAATTAACGTCCCTAAGCCAAATCCCAACTAACCAAATTTTACAAAGTCCCCAAACAGTCCCTAAAAAATTGGAATTTACAATTTAAACCATACTATTTTAGATTTATAACATTTAAATCCTTAAAGATTAATACTAGCAAAAATCACTTCACATAAAAGCTAAATTGAACCATAATACTTATAAATTCATCCACCACTGCAAGTATGTTTTTCATTTTCAAAAAATTTAGTCTCTACACTTTTCATAATTTATCAAACTAATCCTTAAATTGACTTCGTCTGGCTTTAACGGTTTGAAAAATACAAAATTCACTAAAAATGGAAGTTAAAAACACTTATATGGAAGGTCCCAAATAAACCAAATCTCCAAGCTCCCCTTCTATGGTGATTTTTGGTGGTCAAAATATTTTGGAGAAGATGATAGCTATTTTTTTTCTTTGTTTATGTTGTACTTAATTAATTTACCTTTTTACCTTTACAAATTAACTAAAAATTTCATGATTTAACACTTATAAATCGTCCACTATAACTTGTGATGGTCTAATTACTATATAAGGTCATCAATTTAATACTTTTAACTAATAACCACTAACTTTTCCAACTTTTATGATTTAGTCCTTTTTACTTAATTACCTAACTAAATACTAAAATTTCTTAATCAAATTCTAATACGACATTATAGAATTTCTCTAATGTTAAATAACCAATAAAACATTGACTTACTAGAATTATGGTCTCAAAACCATTGTTCTCGACACCACTGAAAAACGGGATGTTACAGAAGTAAAGTATAGACCCTAGTTGAAAGATCAAGTGAAAAATCTAATATAGGTACTAAGTGAGTTTTTAGGAATAAGCTAGATGAGAGTGGTAACATAGTGAGGAACAAGGCTAGGCTAGTTGCTCAAGGTTACACTCAAGAGGAAGGAATAGACTATGATGAAACATATGCTCTCGTAGCTAGAATTGAAGTCATTAGGATGCTTTTAGCTTTTTCATGCTTTAATGATTTTAAGTTACATTAAATGGATGTAAAAAGTGATTTTCTAAATAGTTTTATAAATAAAGAATTGTATGTTGAACAACCACCCGATTTTGAAGATCCAAAATTTCCAAACCATGTTTTTAAACTTTCAAAAGCTTTATATGGTTTGAAACAAGCTCCTAGAGCTTGGTATAAAAGGTTATCAAATTTTCTTATTGAAAAAGGTTTTAGAAAAGGGAAGGTTGACACAACACTTTTTATTAAAAAAAAAGACTAGGATTTACTAGTAGTTTAAATGTATGTTGATGATATATTTTTTGTCCTACTAATGATTTTCTTTGTCAAGAATTTTCTAAGTTAATGGAAGGTGAATTTGATATGAGCATGATGAGAGAACTAAGCTTCTTCTTGGGACTCCAAATCAAGCAAAAGAATGATGACATCTTCATCAATAAAGCTAAGTACACAAGGGAAATGCTCAAGAAGTTTGGGAAGGACAATCTCAAACCACAGGCTACACCAATGAGCCCTTCTACAAAGCTTGACAAAGATGAGGAAGGTAAATGTGTAGATTTAAAATTGTATTGGTCAATGATTGGCTCTTTACTTTATCTTACCAAAAGTAGATTCGGCATTATGTTTAGTGTATGCTTGTGTGCTAGATATCAATATTGTCCTAAAGAATCACATTTATAAGCCCTTAAGAGAATCTTTAGATACCTTAGAAACACTCTTAATTTAGGCCTTTGGTATCCTTGAGATTCATCCTTTAGCTTGCATGCATTCTCGAATTTAGATTTTGGAGGTTGCAAATTAGATAGGAAAAGCACCTCCAGTACTTGTCAATTCCTAGACAACGTGCTTGTATTACGGTTTCCAAAGAAGCAAAATAATGTTGTTTTGTCCACCACCAAAGCGGAATAAATTGTTGCCAGTAGATTTTGTGCTCAAGTTTTATGGATAAAACAACAACTTATGGACTACGGAATTAATGTAGATATCATTCCTATCAAGTGTAACAATACTAGTGCTATTTGTCTAACTAAAAATCTCATCCCACATTCTAGAACTAAGACATAATTTCATTGGAGATCATGTCCAAAAAGGAGAAATAGTTCCAGAATATGTAGACACCTTCAATCAATTAGTAGATATTTTTAAAAAACCATTAGACAAAGAAAGATTTTGGACATTTAGAGGAGAATTATGTATTACTACATTGCCCTGATATTGTGTTGAAATGAATTTTATCACTTTGTTGTTTTCTAAAACTATTTTATGACTTAAAATTTATTACAAAAGTATATATGCATGATTTATATGGCCCTTGTATGCAAAAAGTTAGGGGGAGTTTCCATATGGATAATTTTTCTATTTTGACCTTATTAGTCTAGCATAACTTTTTTTATGCTCTTGAACTTGCTAGAATGGACTAAATCTTGTTAACTTAGCCTCTCTTTTTTTTTTCATGAATCATATGCATCATACTTACATTATGCATATTCATGCATAAGAAACCATTAGGAATGATATTAAAGTCATTTTAGGACCCTCAGAACCCTTTTCGACCTAAAAATTTCATTTTTGCATTTTTTTCTGCACTTGGAAAATAGAATTGCAATTGGGTATCGATACCATTTAAAAAATATCAATACTTTTATACAAATATCGATACCATGGGGACTTTTGCAAAACAAATTTCTAAAACCATTAAAAAAAATTTTCTCTTCTCCGAAAACCTCTCATCTTCTCTCTAAAATTTCTTATTTTTTGATCAAATCTACCTTTGCAACACTTTCAAACACTATTTCCTCAAGATTTGTTCAACATTGCTCGGAGATTTTGCATATTTCAACACTTTTGAGGTAAAACTTGAAATCTTCAAACTTTTGATTTCATGCAATGTAGATTCTTTTTTTATCTTATTTTTGAGATCCAATACATAGAAAATTCCAATCTTTATCTTTTATTTTTACCCTAAAATAAAAATTTTATAAAAGTTTGGTAAGAGCTTTTTTACTTATTTTTTATATTTTATATATATTTTATAAAAAATATAAAAAAAGGTAAAGCAAAGAAAAGAAGGACCACTAAATCGAAATAAAGGAGCAATACCAACACTCTTGCTAGAACAAGAAAGTGGTTATTGCTCATTTATTTTCAAAAAATCGTATACACTAAAACCAAAATCTTATCCATTTGTAAATGGAGCTTCAATAGCAGCTAGGTCTAGAGGGAAGTAAAATGTTGATTTTTGATGGACTATTGGGTTTATTTGTACTATATTCTTTGAATTTTGTTGCAGGGGTTTTTCTTTTCCTAGCCTTTTTATTAAATTTTTACCTAAAACCCTTACAGGCCAAGTGTTTGTCAAAATTCCCAAACGAATTTTTTTTAGTGTTTTAATCAACCTTTAGTGTTTAATTCTCTAGTTATGACTCCTAAAAAAACACCAAGAATCGGTGTATCTTCCTCACATCAACCTAGTGCTCCTAGATCATCCTTTAACGAATGCTTTCGTACCGATTCTGTACGTGAACATTTTACTAGAACTTTGCATCTAAGAAAGTTAAGGAGTCTAGAACTATTGATATAGCCATGTTAGATAGGATTAATTTTTTCTATCTCTCTATTTTTCAAAATTGGGGTTGGATGGATTTTCTTAAAATTTCCTCATCGACTTTTTACAATCTTGTTCGAGCCCAAGCTCAAACACGAAGAGTTTGACAACACCGTTGTAGCCATCACTTCATTTATAATGAACGCCCCTATATGTCTTACCTTAGAAGAGTTTGGAAATTATCTACATTTGCCTCTCGGAGGTACCTCTAATGAAAAAGGGCCATTTAATCTAGCCATTTTTATTCAGTCTAGATCAGCGTCTGAACTTAACATTCATGAACATGTCTCCCTTATGATCATTACTTGGAACCTACACCCTATTAAGAAACATGCTAAGCTTCAAAACACTAATTATTGATGGCTTGATTCAGTCCATTTTGATAAGCATCCTAACCTAGCCCTTATTATGTTCAATAACATAACTAAGGCTATCGGGAGGGTGATGAATACAAACATCCCCCTTCCCTATGGCACTTATTTGTCATATATATTTAGGAGGTTAGGAATTAGTACTCTTGGAGACACTCTCATTATGTCTCATCAACCTATTAGTTATGGGGCTACTCACCATGTCGGTTATCATTTTGATACCAACTACAATAAGTGGATTATGAGTGGTCATCTAACTGCCAATGAAGATGATGACAATGAAGGCTCTTTTCAAGACATTCTAGCACCCGAGCATGTTCCTTCACCTGACCATGCTCCTCCTACGGCTTCGTCATCTCAAGCTGCTCAACCTTCGCTTGAGATTAATGGTGTCATCCTCGACACTATCCATTCTTTGAGCAATAATGTTTGAGGACTTTGAGATGAGGTTTGATCTCATAGGGATAAGGTTAACTCTAGGCTATCGACGTTAGATATACAAATGGCATCTCTCCTTGCTTATTTTCTATCGACTCCTCCCTTCTCTCCTCATGATGACAATTAGACTAGAATATTAAGTTTGCATTTTCATATCATCATCACATTTGCACTATTACTTTTGGTTCATTCCCTATGTCTATTGCTTCTTTTTGCACCTTATTGTTTTTTAAGTATTATAAGATACTTTGGTTATTTTTACTAGTTCTTTACTTCTTCATGTCCATATATATTTCAACTAACCATCTTTTTCTCCTCAAGCTTTATTTGTCTATTTTGATATAACAAAAAGGCAGAGAAGAAGAGGTAAATTAAGGTAAATTGATTGATATTGTGTTAACCTTATGCAATGCAAATTATGTGACAATTTTCCTTAAAGTAAAAATGAATGTCAAATTTTGAAAATATATGTCAATTTTTATTTTGGCCTTAAATTCAAAATGACTTTTATTAAGGGGGAGTAATATATTCAAAAAAAATTATCAAAGGTTTTGTTGTATCAAAAAGGGGGAGATTGTTAAACTAAGCTTTATTTGAAAATATATTTTGATATAAAAATTAAAGGGTTATTGAATAAAAGTAAATTTAAACAAAATTGACTAAATGATTTTTCAAAAGAAGTGTAAGAGATAAAAGTCTCAATTCTTACTTAGAAAATTTCTGAGTCATTCTAAAAATCAAGTTAAAATGATTTTAACTAAGTATAGATTTTTTCAACTCGACAAACTATTTTTAAAACAAGTCAAAATTGCTTTAGGCCAAAAAGTGTAGATACCTTTTTGGCCAAGTATAGATGTTTTCAAAATATCGATACCTCTCAAAATAAACAATACCAATTTGACATTCTAACTTTCAAAAATTCAGCTTAGTATTGATCTGATATCGATACCTTTTGTTCGGTATCAATAAAGTTTTCCTAGTATTGATATTTCAGCTCCAACATTCACTGAATTTAGCATTTATTACAAAAAAAATTTGATACCTTTTATTTGGTATTGATACTTGTTGTTGAAGGTTTATTAGGTGCTTTGGGTTTCACATCCCCAATGGCTCTATTAACTACCACAACAACCCCAATGATTGGAAACCAATTAAGGGTTATAAATACCAGCTTCTAAAGATCCTACAATAAGAAGAAATCATATTCAAGCAAAATCATCAATCAAAAACCTTTGTGCCCAATACTTCCATAATTCTCTTGTACACACTTGTGAGCTTTTATTGTTATTCTTTAGCTCAAGTGTATTCATGTCTATTTGTGCTTAATTGGCAAACATTCTGATCTTGTTAGGATTATTTCTCTGTAATTCTTTGAGAGGGTTTGTATCTTAAGATTTGGGTAGAAATCTCAAGGGAGTTGTAAGATTAAGCCTTATCCTCAAAGGTTGCACAAATTAGTAAATTTGGGAAAATCCTTAGTTGTGGAAGGTTAAGGTAGTGGAGTAGGCAATTGGGGTCAAACCACTCTAAATTGATGTGTTCATTATTCTATCTTTTCTATAACACCCCAAACTTGGCCTAGACATTACAGCCAGATTTAGAGGTGTTACCGTAACAATGGTTGAAAATCCTGATTTCATAATTTTGAAAAAAAATCATATACTCCTATCACACGAAAACCCCGTTTATTTGAAAACATATCTTACTCAGCTATTTTAAATGAAAACATTGTTTGTTTACATTTTCTAAAAACATATGACTTTACAATGTAAATTCTTAGTAAGTTAAATTTTTTCGATAAAACGTTTAAACGATATTATACGAAAAATGGAAATAAAGTTCAAAACCCAAAACAGGCTAAACAGTCCAAAATTTACAAAACTCTTAAACCCAAGTTTAAATAAATTAAATTTACAAAAATATTGATATTATAATTGGGCTCCCATCGCATTGACCTACCTAAGTCTGAGGGTTACCTAAAAGTGACAGACAAACAGAAAATGATTTTTCATAATTCAATGTATAACATATCAAATCATTAACAGCAATTAACCAGATACATACATATATATATATATCAAAAGCATAACATAACAGATGCAGAAAATAATCCTACCCCCATTCACTACTCACCATCTCCGACCAACCCAACACACCATATAGGGTAATATAATACCAATCCAACCCTACACACCACATAGTGTCGCTATGGTAGTTTTCAAAATATTTGCAGTAGAGCTACTAGTGTATTAGGTGATTTACCACCTTTTATAAAATCATATATATAGGTGGCTGAGCCACCAAATACAGCAGATTATTGGACTTCCCACATTTCCTCCTTATATCAAATCCCATCCTAGATGCAAAAGCAGTACTAACAGATCTAAGATATACTTATAATGTACATGCTTACAATAACAAATACAGAACATATACTTAACATTTTTCAAACTAAACATGCCATACTACAGGTTTTACCTATCTCATATCACTCCAAACATACGTTTTATATCAAATTTAACGCTAACAGATTATCAGAATTCATGTTTTATAGCTTATTTAATAGTATACCGACCCTATGAAAGGCCTACTTTCGATCCAATCGATGTTTATGGCCCTAGGGAAAAATTTAAAAATTTGGGCACACACACATATGTTGCCCACATGGCCCATTTGGCCCAGATCGTGTCTCACACATGGTCCATTACTGACACACGGCCTACCACACAGTCTAGCATACAGCCGTGTGGCGATGACGGTGTAATTTTTCAGCTTTTCCCGTTCACTACTTTTCGAGTTTTTTATTACACACCTTAGTAAAAAATTCAGTGCATGCTCAGAACTGAATATTCCAATACCTAGATTGATAAATAATACGAATTAAGAACCAAAAAGTTACCAACCTAACAATTGATTTAACAATTCCTACACAACAAATCCAATAATCGAAACGAACGAACCCCACAATAGCAGAATACTCACCACCTCCTATCGAAACAATAACTTGAAACGAACTCAAATCGTTGGAGAACCCACTATCACACGATCCTCTCCTATTCATAATATGTATAAGAATTAAATTCCAGCTAAATCTGTCACAACAACAGCAAAAAGAAACAAACACTCCCCAAAATACAAATCCAACAATAGAAACTAAGCTTTCCTCAACACCACAGAACCACACAGGAGTGTAATAGCAGAGAAGAAATTAAAGCACAAAGGTTATGACAATTTCAGCTTGGCAATTGATAAACGGAAAATTAAAATTGAAAAGAAAAATATTTGGGAAAAGAAATCACAAGAACAATACAAGAACAGACAAAAAAATGGAAGGAAAACAACCAAATAAAACAAGAGAACAAATTGCAACAACAAAGAGAACAGTAGTGGCGTGTGAAATAGGGAATTATGGGGGTTTGTTTCTTAGTGAAATAATTCTATTTAATTTCAAGAATAAAAGAGATAAGATAAGCAAAAATAAATAAATAAAATAAATAAATAAATTTAGGAAAACAAACCCAATCAAATCCTAACACCTTGATATGATAACAGATTAGCCCAAAGCAAAATTTTGTCCCACTACAACACTACAAGATAAGCACATTAAAGGAATGGCAAAAAGTTCTCACACAGAAACTCGAACACCAGACCCCTAACACACAATCAAGGCACTCAACCACTAACACATACACTTGCTTATGACATAATTCAACAAATCAAAAATTCATATTTTAGGGCGTTACAACTCTCCCCCCTAAAAGAAATTTTGGCCTAAAAATTTACCTGATTCAAACAGATACGTATATTACTTTTGAATCAAGTTCTCAGGTTCCCAATTGGCTTCCTCAGTGCTTGATTCTGCCAGAGAACCTTAAATAACAGAATAGACTTCCTCTTCAAGACCCTGATGTCTCAATCCTGAATCTGAACTGGCTTCTCCTCAAAAGTTAAATCTAGTCTTACCTCAATCTCCTCAACAAATACGACATGGCATGGTTCAGACCGATATCACCTCAACAAAGACATGGAACACACTGTGAATACGATCTAACTCTGGAATTATCTTCAACTAATAGGCGACTGGCCCCACAAATTTTAGAATTTGATATGGCCCAATAAACCTAGGGTTTTAACTTACCCTTACATCCAAACCAAAGAATCTTCTTCCATGGAGACACCTTAAGAAAAACATAATCACCCACCAAATACTCAATATCTCGTCTCTTCATATTCGAATATGACTTCTGTTTATCAAAAACTGCCTTAAGATGATCCCGAATCAGTCTAACTTAATTATTAGTCCTAAAAACCAACTCAAGACCCAAAACTTGTCGCTCACCCAACTTAGTCCAACAAAAAGGAGTACGACACTTATGACCATACAAAGCCTCGTAAGGTGCCATCTGAATACTGGACTTGAAACTGTTATTATATACGAAGTTGGCCAATGGCAGAAACTCCTCTCAACTACCTTGGAAGCACAACTGCATAACATATCTTCCAGTATTTGAATCACCCTTTTAGATTATCCATCTATATTAGGATGGAATGCAATATTGAAGTCCAATATAGAACCCAGAGCCTCATGAAACTTCCTCTAGGGCTGAGAAGTAAAGCTAGGATCCCTATCAGAAATAATCGAGACTGGAACTCTATGAAGTCTAATGATCTCAGAAACATACAATTTAGCCAGTTTCTGAAGGGAGTAGTATGTTTTGACAAGAATAAAATAGGTATACTTGGTCAAATGATCCACAATGACCCAAACAGAATCCTTCTTAATGGGTGTTAAAGGTAACCCATTAATGAATTCCATAGTCACCCGCTCCTATTTCCAATGGGGAATCTTAACTGGTTCAAGCAAACCAGAAGGTAGTTGGTGTTCAACCTTAACTGTACATCTGTCTAACATAAGGGTTCACACCCCTGCATAGCTCACATAATCATAATTTGTTTATAGGATAAGTTATTTTAAACAGGGTAGGTCACTCAAGCTACTTCTTTGAGCTAAGGCTAGGCGAACTCGATTCCCAAGGTTACTGTAGCACAAAAGCACTATAGAAACGCGGATAACAGTTTGCTAATCACTAGGGTTCGTACTTTAGCAAAGTTCAACCCCTATCACTTTAGAGCAACCTCTACAAACTATATAGATTTGTCCATTTTAAGACATTCAGGCTATTGCCTTTGGTGTGCTCAAGGTTTGGAATTTGTGCTTAGTTGTGAACTCACCGATTAAGAAATCATTAATAGATCTTGAATTAAAATCTTTTACTTGAAATAGAGAGGTGTTTATAAAATAACGTTGGTTCACAAATAAAATATTAAGACAACATAATGAAACATTTAAGAAAATTACTAAGTCCTAAGACAAGCAAATAAGTCATCAGAAGGATATCTCTAAGCCCAAATAGAAAACAACATTGCCTTTAATCCAGGGTTTCTTTGTTCTACCTTTTTAGAGTTTATGCTTTTAGGATCACTCGCCTCGCTACGATTTACCCTGCAATCTAGTTATCTGCAATGTTTAGGAAGGAGTGTCTGAGTTCTTGCAAACTTAGTGAATAAACAAGAAAGAATAACCACATTACAGTACAAAACATAGGTTAAACAGAAACATAGGCATGATTACAGAACTACAAATAGGGTTTTCCATACTTGTGCGAAGCCTAGTTCGCAAACACTTACAATTAGATAGCTTAATAAAACTTATGATTTCAGAATCACAATCTTATTCACTTGTTTGTTCTTTTTGGATAAGAAGATCTATTTATAACACCTCAGAATGACTTAATGATTCCATAACATACCCCATAAGTGTAGCACAAGGCTAAACACTCTCCAACACACCAACATGTCCAATTGAATGGAACTTAGCTCAACATTTCCTTATCTCTCCAACCTACCCCAAGGCATTAATGCCAAAAACATAAAACCTAAAGGTGAGAACTCACAATCCTATAGCATGCCATTATATCCAATAGATTCATAAATTAATCTTTTCAAAGTGCTTACTTAACACAAAGCTCGTAAAACGCACGGAGCTTGCAAAGCATAAAAACATATAGAGCTCGTCGTATAGAGCTCAGATGTATTTTTTCATAAAAATACGTATTTAAAACATAAACACAAAATAAATATTTGTGAGAAGGCTTACTCTCGTAACTTAGGTCTAAATCCCAAGCTCCTGCTTATCATTATGGTTCGCACATACAAGTGGCGATCCTTGAACACTCACCAATTTGCTGAAAACTTAGGCAAGCTTTGCTTTTCCCTTATTTTTGCTTGTAGATGATTCTATTGGTTTTGTAATGGACATACATAAGTTACAAACAACACATCCAAAATTCACACATAAACATAAGCGAACCTAGTTTCCTTCGTTGCAAACTTTTTTTAAACATCAATAGAGGAACAAAGTCTTACTTTAGGTCCTAGGGGCTTAAACATTGGGTTCTTGGGACTTAGTAGTAGAATAATCATTGAAGAATTTGAGGGAATAATAGAGTATGAACTTTCTAATGGAAAAAAGGTTTAATTTATAGGCACTAAGTGTTTTAGTGAAAGGGTTTAATTTATAGGCCCTAAGTGTTTTAGTGTTCTAGGATACTCTAGTTATAGTAAAAATAGGAAATAGTTATGTGCATGAATGTTGTTATAGTATAAGTTTACTTCCTAACTCAGGTACAACTTCTCTCTTCCATACGTGGGAAAAATTGTGACCTTAGTTAGCCAACCTATTTGTGACCCCTAGTTTGCTAATCACACTAGCAATCTTAGCTTGTAACATCCAGAGGTGGGGCCTAGAAGTTTGGACTTCACAAGCAGGGGGTTTACCTATTTGTTTGATGAGCTAGAGTTCGCCAGTTGGCTTAGTGAACTAGGGTTCATCAGTATAATTCGATTTATACTTAAATTAGGAAGTTGACTTGTTTTCCAATTAGGACACTATCTATGCACGTAACCTTCTCCTAAGTCAAGTAGGGTAAACTAAGAGTACTAAAACACTTAGTGCCTATAAATTAATATCTTCTCATAGATATTTTTTTCATTGATTATTCTTTTTGTCAAATCTCTGTTCTGAAACAAAGTTCTTAGAAACTAAGGTAAGCCTATGTTCTGCTAGGGTTAATTGTCTAGGAAACTAGGTTTGCTCGTATGTTTAAATTTTGTTTGTTTTGTTTGTTAAGTAATTTCAGTATGTTTATGGATGTTGTGAACCGATTGGACTATCTACCAACAAGGACAAAGGAAAAGCAGAACTTTTTTAAATTCTAAGCTAATTGGTGAGTGTTTAGGGATCATCATTTGTGTATGAACCATTGTGTTTTCAAGAGCTTAGAGTTTTTTTAAACTAAGTTCCATGAGTAAGCTTTTCTATAAACTTTGGTTTCAAAATATGTGATCATTTTTTTAAAGATATATTTTGAAAGCTTGATTTTACAAATTATGTTTTTGCAATCTTTCTATGCGAGCTACTCATGTGAGCCCTATGTTGGATATATTGGCATGCCAAAGGATTGTGAGTACTCACCTATAAGTTCTGTGATTTGGGTGTTGAGACCCTAAGACATGTGGAGAGGTAAGGGAAAGTCGAACTATGCTCTATTGAAAGGGACATGTTGGTGTACATGAGAGTTTTTAGCTTTATTCTACACTTATTGGACATGTTAAAGACTCTCTAAGTGTAACAGCCTGATTTTGGGACTAGTCAAAATAGTGGTTTCGAGACCACAAATATGACGTAAGAAATTTTATTTTTATTATATTTTTATGGTCTACGATTTCACAAAATGATTTAGTGAAAATATCGTTTGAAAATTTTGACGTCTGGGCACTCAATTTAGTCAAAAGCACTAAATTGTAAAAAGTGCAAAACTTGAGTTCTATATGCTAGAGGTGTCCAATTGTTATGAAATTTTAAATTGGAGGTCCTTAAATGGTAATTAGACCATTGGTTAATTTTTTGGACAAAAATGGACATGAAATAGGTGAAATAGAATATTTTTAAGTTATTTAGTAATTAAATGATTAAATAAACAAAATAAAAGCCAAATTTTGGTCATCTTCAACCCCTTGGCCGAAATTTTGAAGACCACCATGGCTAGGGTTTTATTCAAGCTTTCCAAGCTCCATAGTAAGTTCGTTCTTGCCCCGTTTTTAATAATTTTCACATTTTTGAAATCTTCGTAGCAAGATTTACCTATTTCTACCTTTGATTTGAAGTAGGGTTCATGTTGAAAAATTTTCCCATGTGTGACATGTGTGTATTTTGATGTTTAATGGAGGAATATGAGTGTTTTTTGTGTGTTAAACAACTTTTACTAAGTAGTTTTCAGTAAAAATGCCTAAAAGGACTGATTTGTAAAAGTTATAAAATTTGTCACAAAAGTGTGATTTAGTGGAAATTGTGGGCTGCTATAGTTATGAAAATGATTTGGCTAGGCTTCTATGTTAAAGAAATTGAATGAAAATCATTTTTCGAGCCTAGGGGAAAAAGTGTAAATATGATAAAGTTTAGGGGAAAAAATATAATTTTGTCATAGTATGATTTTTGGATCACATTAACTAATGTGACTAATAAATAGACTAAATGTGATATTATAGATCAAAGAAAACGAGGTTCGAATCTAGAACGGGGAAAAAAACGAGAAATTGACGGTTAGGTCCCTTTTTGCCATTTTGGTGTCGAGGTAATTTCATTTGCAACTAATGAAACATGTACCATTCTTTAAATGCTTGATATTTCATGTATGGTAAGTATATATATAATTAATGTGATGTTGTACCATGTGTTTAAATGCATACATTTTTATTATGGATGATGCCTTAATTATTCCACGCGCATGTGATTGGTGCTATGAGTATTGAAATTGACACTACGAGCAAGCTCAACGAAAATGTGGTATCGAGGAAATCTCGTTTGAACCTTAGGAATATTTTAGGATACAAGTGACATGTCACTAGGAATTATGTGATCTGAACTCATTGAGTTCTGGTCTGAGTTCATGATATATGTGACATCCGAACTCATTGAATTGTGGTTCGAGTTCGTGATATATATGACACATGTTTTGGTGTCCAGTTACTAGTCTCGTATATTCTATTGATGACAAGGTAGTCTAGAATGTGTTGTGGATACCTGACGGCCTGTATGAGTAGTCCCATGAGTAGCTTGTAAGCGAGCAACATGTGATCTGAGATATGAAGTAGCATTGGCTACATATGAGGCACTTAGGTACAAGCTTCCGATGTATCTGATAGTATTCTGAGTGTTCAACGGGTAGTTTAAGAGAAGTTTTATGAGTAAGCTTAACGATGGCATCAAGATAACAAAGTAAGTTATTATTGTGCAAGTGGCACAGGCATGTACATCGAACTTATGAGAATATCATAGGATATGATGAAAATGTGGTAAGAATGCATACTAGAAAGTATGTGACTATATTATGTGAGATACAGGTATGTACACGAGCAAGTTATGCTTATGAAACATTGATAGCCTTGTGAAAAATGATCGACATTTTTGATGAATAGTTGCATGATAACATTTGATAATGATCATGTGATGGGCTTATAAGCCTAATTGATTTTTTGATATAGTACGGTTCATTTATTGAAATTGTGTTTCATTAGATATGAGGAAAGGAAAGACATGTATAATTGCCGAATAAAGTCATTACGAGAATATAATAAGATATAAGCTTAAACAAGTGAAAGGTGGTTGAACTATATCTTGAAATTATGATTACTCACAAATAATGTGCATGTAATTAAGAGGATGGAAATAACTTGTTAATTAATGTGATATGTTATAATGGAGAGTCCATGGTGGCTAGGCTAATGCCAAAGCATGTAAATGGTGTTTATAAGTTAAATGAGTAAGCACTATGAATGAATAAGTGGAAATCATGAGATTTAATTAAAATTGTAACAATAGTATCCTTATGGATGAATAAAGTAAACAAATGTTAATAGTTGTTTATTATTTGCATATGTACTTACTAAGCTATGAAGCTTACCCCCTTTTCTTTCCCACCTCTTATAGGTTTATTCAGTTAGCTCGGGTTGGAGATTATCGGAGATTCTATCACACTATCAAGCTATCAATTGGGGTATAAGTGAATGTAAGTATGTTAAGTCTATGGCATGTATAGGGACTTAGTCATTTTCTATATGTGTCATTATGATATGGACAAATGTATTGGCTTATAATGAATAAGGATTTGATTTGGTATGTAGCCATATAAATTGGATTATATTGGCTAATGGGTTGCAATTATATTAATTGCTCATATGCCTATGCCAATGTCATTGTGTGATGTGGTTTAAAATGGTATTTTAATGAAAGTTACTACAAGGGAATCATGAAAGAGTAAAATTAGCATTAAAACAGTTTTGGACAGCAGCAGTAGTCTAACTTTGAAAAATCACCAAAAATTGTGAAAATCAAATTAGAGATTTAATAAAATATGAAATTAAATCATATTGAGTCTAGTTTTACATAGAAGTAACGGTGTGAGCAAAAGAATTTCATTTTATGAGATATTTTAATTTTTGTGAGATAAGGTCAGAATAATTTCGAAATTCCCTATTCTAATTTGGGAAAATAATTAAAAATTTTACAAAAATAATTATGGGTTATAATTTATGTGATTAAAATCCTTAATGAGTTTATTTTTAAGATAAATAAACAGGAACATCATCCGAATCTCATATGAGGAGATAACTAATTTTTAGTGAAGAGGGGTTGGAACTGTCGGACAGCAAAACAGGGGAGACTTTAAAGAATAAACTATACTTATTGCCTAGACCAAAAATTCTAAAAATTTTATGGTAAGAATATATGTGAGTATAGTTTCAGATAAAATTAGCATATCTTAATTTGGAGTTCCGTAGCTCAAGATATAAATAATTTATTGACTATGACTCAGGTGGACAGTTTTGTTATGAACAATAAATAATTGTTTTGATATGTTTTAGCCTTGATTATGGTTGTGTTGGTAGCTTAATTGTGTCATGTTAAGTTCCATTGAAAGTGTATATATGAGTGTGCAATTGAGGATGGAAAATGGCTTGGTAAATAGCCATTTTCTTGGCCACATGGGTAGAGACACGGCCATGTGTCTCTGTCATGTGAAGGACACGGCTTTAGCACATGGGTGTGTGACTTGGCCGTGCGACTCTATTTCAATTGATGATGTCATAAATAGAGAGTTACATCGGCTGAGGACACGGCTATGTCCCAAGCCACACGGGCGTATGTGACCACAAGGCCTACCCACACGGGCATATGACTCATGTTTTAAAGAAAAAATTTCTAAGTGTAGTAAAAGCTACAAAAGTTTTTGGTTTAGTCCTGAACCACTCCCAACGTATGTTTTGGGCCTCGTGGGCTTGTATAAAGGATGATATTGTGATTGGATGAATTTGATTTGGACCAAATTTTATGGCCCAGTTTGTATGAATGTTTATGTTTAAGTTCGGTAACGCCTCTAACCCTGTCCCAGCGTTGGATACAGGTAAGGGGTGTTACACTAAGTCCTAAATGAGGCATTATAAGGAGATTAATTTATCCAACTATACAAGATATGACAAGTATAAGAACATGTTTTATGTTTATCAACAAGATCAGTATAAGAACAAGAACAAGGACATGTAAAGTATATGAATATGTTTTATGTCTTCTTATGAAAACAAGCCAAGTTCTTATGTATGATTTTCAACTAGTACATGTGAAACTATTTTACAAACTTATACGTTTTTTTTTTCTGACAAATAGGTAACTTGAACTAGGTATCGTACCTTTACGACAATCCTAGCTGGTGAAACAGTTTTCAGACTAATTTTTTTTAACTTCCTTATTTTAAGCATACTTTGATGTTTCTTGTATATTCATTGAATTCTCAATGAATTCACCCACTCCTATCTTACTTCTCAGGTAAGTAGATCGCGGAAGGCAGTGGCGAGGTGATTAATCCAAGCGAGGTTAGTCAGGATGGGTATCAGTGAACCCTAAGAAAAGGCGATGTGGTTAAAGGCTTAGGACTACAATTATTATATAAGAAAGGCCTATATAGAACTTAATTTTTCCTTAAGTTTATTTTATTTTCAATTTCATGATCCATGAAGTTAAGTATTTGTTTGTTTGATTATGTTGACTTTCTTTCAGTATGAATAAAGTTTTAAGCTTTATTAACCTTCTTTTTATGTGTGACCTATTGTGTTATTTTAATTTTGACTAAGCATGAATTAACGCTTGATGTGAACTAGTTTCGATGCGAAGTATCCATGCATGCGACCCCTAAATTACATGCAAACCCTTATTAATGAAAGCCTTGCTTCCAAAACCAATTAAAGTATGCGAAACCCTTTATTGTATGATGTTCCTTGTTGCGAAACTCGTACTGTAAGCAAACCCATGTTGTATGTTAGTATGTGAACCCATGTTATTTTGAGAACTCGTGTTGTTGTGCAAACCTTAATATTAAGTTCTAAGTACTTGTGTATTTTTATTCAAATATGCAAACTATCACACCCCAAAATTGGGCCTAGTAGTTTTAAGGTTATTTTAGGGATTTAGCTCAGAATGGGTTCGAAAATTTTGAATTATGGTAACTCAAAATTATATTTGACTATAGCATTTTGAACTCATGATAGTTTCTTCGCTAACATTTTTTGTTACTATAGCATTTTGAACTCATGATAGTTTCTTCGCTAACCTTTTTTGTTACCATCCCTTGATTTTCCCAAGCACCCTTCACTTATTTTATTTTTCAAATATCAATTCCTTTGATTTTTGTCATCTCACTAGCATTAAACTTCCCTAGAATTCTATAAAAAAGTTTCAAAAACACCAATGATTTCAACATTGCTCAACTTGTGGGTTTTTTCAATTTTCAATTAAACGTTCATTTCTCCTTCAACTAAGGTAATGTTTTGTTTTCTTCTTAGTTTTTTATGATATCTAGTGTATTAAATTGAGTTTTTACTTATTGAATCGATAGTTTTGAATAAATGCCAAAAATTAGGGTGTTAATGGTGGATTTTGGTATTTTGAAGGAAAACGATGTTTCAAAATGTTTTTCAACATGTTTTAAAGTGATTATAAGGTTTCTAAACTTTTCTTAAAGTTTCGTTTGAAGAATTCTAAGGTTTTAATGAATTTTTGTGGAAATTATCATAGTATGTTGAAATTTTGAAACCATGAATCTGTGTAGTTTTGTGTGGTTTGAGGGCTCAAAATTATTCTTAGACATATAATTAGATGTTGGAATCAATTATAGGCAATGGGAATGAGTAAAGATTAAGATATTTGAGTTTCAAGTTTGTTAGTCAAAAATTTCAGTTCCAAGTGGAAGGAACCTTAGACCTGCATTTTTGTTGGTTTGAAGTATGTTATGGCTGCTAATTGATTGTATATATTGTGCAGTTATAATATGTGAAGCTTTAGAGTTGTTAGGACTTTCTTCGGTAAGTCGAAAGGCAAGGAAAAGCTAGTGTAAGCTTTTGGCAACTACGCAAAAGCGCGAAAGGTGAGTGTTTGGAAACACTACTAGTAGACACAATAAATAGTGTTAATTGGGAGCTTAGGAGTAGCCTAAACCCCTACTCTAAATTCCGAGTGTAAGCTTTCTTATACCCCTCGTTTAATTTGCAAAGTATGTAATTGTAATAGCCCGATTTTGACCCTAATCGGAACGGTAGTTCCGGGACCACGAATTTGAATTAGAGATTTTCATAAGAGATCAGTGGGTAAAACTCCTCAGTCGGCACCAAAAAAGTTCAAAGATGATAGTAACCGATCTAAGACTACTGTAGGGCTTTCTATACGTGATCGACCACCAGTGAGTTCACCAGCTACCTCGATTGCCAGTGTTGGTAATACTTGATCGAATAAACCCGAGTGTCAACAATGTGGAAGACGGTATGTGGGGGAGTGTTGGGGCAAGTATAACAATAGAGTTTGCTATAGATGTGGTTCACGAGATCATTTCATTCGAGATTGCCCGGAACCAGTTGAGAAAGATAATGTTCAGAGTGTGAGACCGAGTGGTGCTGCAGCTAGGGGTACACCACCCAGGAACACGGGAGGTAGGAGTGGTACTCAGAGAGGGACTTCAGACACAGTAGCTCGATCTGAGGCTCGTGCACTTGCCAGAGCATATGCCATTCGCGCTCGAGAGGAGGCTTCATCCCCTGACGTTATTACCGGTATATTCACTCTCTATGATACTAATGTAATTGCTTTGATTTACCCCGGGTCAACTCATTCCTATGTGTGTGAAACATTAGTATCCAGTAAGACTTTTCCTGTTGAGTCTACTGAGCTTATGATTCGAGTGTCGAACCCCCTGGGTCGGTGTGTGTTAGTTGACCAAGTGTACAGGAATTGTCCCCTGATGATTCGAGATTCATGTTTTCCGGCTGATTTGATGTTATTACCATTCGATGAGTTCGACATAATTCTGGGTATGGATTGGTTAACTGTACATGATGCTGTGGTGAATTGTAAACAAAAAAATATTGATTTATGGTGCCAGAATAATTAGATAATCCGAATTGAGTCTACTGATTTGAATGGTTTACCGGCAGTGATATCTTCGATTTTGGCTTAGAAGTACGTGAGAAAGGGTTATGAAGCTTACCTTGCATATGTGCTTGATAGTAAAGTAACCGACAAGAATATTGAATCCGTACCAATTGCGTGTGAGTATCCAGATGTGTTTCCTGAAGAATTGTCGGGTTTGCCGCCTATTTGAGAGGTAGAATTTGGTATCGAGTTAGTACCGGGACGACTCCGATTTCGATTGCTCCGTACCGAATGGCACCTACTGAATAAAAAAGTTGAAAACACTGTTGTAAGAGTTGACAGATCGAGGTTTTGTGGGACCGATTTTTTCTCCCTGGGGTGCGCCTGTACTATTCGTGAAAAAGAAGGATGGGACTATGAGAATGTGCATTGACTATCGACAGCTCAATAAAGTGACAATCAAGAATAAGTATCCATTGCCATGAATAGACGACTTGTTTGATTAGTTAAAAGGAGCATCGGTGTTTTTGAAGATAGATTTGCGTTTGGGTTACTATCAGTTGTGAGTTAGAGACTCTGATGTGCTTAAAACCACTTTTTGGACGAGATACAGACACTATGAGTTCTTACTGATGCCGTTCGGACTTACTAACGCACCTGCTGTTTTCATGGATTTAATAAACCAGATCTTCAGATAGTTTTTAGATCAGTTTTTAGTTGTGTTTATAGATGATATTTTGATCTACTCTCGTGATGAAACCGAACATGCTGAGCATTTGAAATTGGTATTACAGACCTTACGAGATAATCAGCTTTATGTGAAGTTCAGCAAATGTGAGTTCTGGTTGCGGGAGGTTAGTTTCCTAGGGCATGTAGTCTCAGCGTCAGGTATTCGGGTTGATCCGAGTAAGGTTTCAGCTATACTCGATTGGAAATCTCTGCGGAACATTACTGAAGTTTGGAGTTTTTCGGGACTTGCCGTATACTATAGGCGATTTGTGAAGGGTTTTTGTAACATCTCGAAATAGAGCCTAAATGGAATAGTGGTTGCGAAATCACAAATCTGAGATAGAAAAGTTTATTTCGATTAATTTTTATGATTTACCGAGTGATTAGATGCATGTGTTAGAGTATTGATAAGAAATTTTATAGATTGCATGTTTAATTTGCCTATTAGGGCTTATTTGTAGAAGTTGCTGTAACAGCCCGATTTAGGGCCTAAACGGAACGATGGTTTTAGAAGCACGAATTTGAAGTCGAAGTCGAAAAATTTATTCCGATTAAGTTTTAAGGTTTATTTATTGATTAAAATATTGTGTAAAAATATCGTTAAGTAATTTTACTGATAAAGTGCTTAATTGGACTTTTAGGACTAAATTGCAAAAGTTGCAAAATATGTGTTCTAATTCATATGTACTTGATTGAAATGGGGGTTTAAAGATGAGGTCTTTAAATGGTAATTAGACCATTATATTTCGTTTGGACAAAAATGGGCATGAATAGGACAAAATTTTAAAGAAAGGCCCTAAGGGCATTTTAGTCATTTGGTAATTAAAAGGAATAGAAAGGAAAAATAAAGCCAAAATTGACTCATCTTTTTCATGGAGGCCGAAATTAGCATGGGGGAAGCCATGGCTAGGGTTTTCAAGCTTTCCAAGCTCAATAGTAAGTCCGTTCTAGCCCCGTTTTTCAAGTTCTTTACGTTTTTAGAATCCCGGTAACTTGATTAAGCTTATTCTAGCAATAATTTAAGCTAGGGTTCCTATTTGGAAAAATACCCATAGGTGAAATGTGTTTATTTTGATGTTTTATGGTAGAATATGAAGGCTGAAATTATGTTAAACAACTTTTGCTAAGCGGTTTTAAGCAAAAATGAGTAAAATGGCTTAATCGGTAAAAGTTGTTATTGTTCATAACTATGTGTTAGAGTGAGAATTTGATGTTTCCATAGAAGGGAAAAATGATCAGCATGTCATGAAACATAAGAATAAGGGATTAAGTTTAATTCTCGAGCCTAGGGGCAAAAGTGTAAATATGCAAAAGTTTAGGGGCAAAATTGTAATTTTTCCAAAGTTTGAGTTAAGGACTGTTTTGAATATTAAATTAATTAAATAAGTAAAATATGATGTTTTAGATCCCGGAAAATGAGATTTGAACCTAGAATGGGAGAAAATCGAAAATCGAGAAAGTTGGTAAAATGGCCGTTTTAGTATCGAGGTAAGTATAATAAGCATTAATTTATGCATGTTTCAATGTAAAATCGATATATTTACTATGATTGCCGAGGTGTTGAAAGTAAGTATGATTATGATGATTTAAATTTTCAATATTAATTCGACATGGAAATGAGAAAGTATGTAAGTTTGTATGTAAATAATACATTATCTTTATTATGTTTTTATATTTCAGCACATTTTATGTATTTTAGCTGATTTTTGAATCATAATTGACTATTGGAAGTATGAAATCAAGTATTAGAAAGAGAGAAAATCCCGGTTGAACCTTCTGAAAGATTGGATGATCTGAGATGGTATGTAGCTAGGTCACATGTATGGTCTTGAGTGCACATCATGTGTACAAGAGAGCTACGAGACATTATCATGTAGCTAGGTCGCATGGGTGATACTATGTGTACACCATGTAGACAAGAGAGCTACGGGATATATGTAGCTAGGTCGCATGCGTGGTTCCAGGTGAAGGACACCATGTAGACAAGAGAGCTACGAGATAAACTGGCTAGGTCACATGGGTGGTACTAAGTGTTCACCATGTGTGCAAGAGAGCCAAAATTATGTGTACAATCGAGCTAGGTCACATAAGTGGTGCTAAGTGAAGGCCACTATGTGTACAAGAGAGCTTCGATTTTAAAGGTGGGTGTGTGTGCGATACCATCATCGTATCATTATTATTCCGAAGCATTCAACTGGGAAATTAATTAAATGAAATTGTGTATGACTTTGTGATGATAAGTGTAAGTATATACGTGTGTAACTTATGAGAAATATGCTCGATATGTGATTGGAAATTTGAAAGATTGTTATGGGTAAGTGATGAATACAATTGAAGTGTGAAAGATCAAAATTGACAATAAAACTGTTATGGATAGTTGCAGTGATGTGAATCTAAAAATTTACCAAAAATAGTAGAAATTGAATCAGAGACTGAATGAGATATAAAATTAAATCTTAATGAGTCTATTTTTATATAACAAAAACAGAGAAAGCAAATGAATTCTATATTATGAGATATTTAAGGTTTTGAGAGACTGGTTCAGAATGACTAAGTGATCCCCTGTTCTGACTTGGAAAAATCATTAAAAATTGTAAAAAAATAATTATGGGATATAATTTATATTCTTGAAATTATTAATGAGTCTAGTTTCAAATAAAATAAACGATAACATCTTTTGAATTCTGTACAAGGAGAAAATTGATTCGTAGTGAAGAGTGTTCAGAATAGTTGAGCAGTGAAACAGGGGTAAATTCAATGAATAAACTGTTCTAATTGGCTAGACCAAAAATTCTGAAATTTTATGGTAATAATATACGTGAATCTAGTTTCAAGGAAAATTAATGGTTTGTAATTTTGAGTTCTGTAGCTCTAGAAATAAATAATTTAGTTGCTGGTACTCTGCTAGACAGCTTATTTTGAACCTGTTTATGATTGTAATAGTAAAAGTATGTGTGTTTATGATGGTAATATTCTGGGAACATATTGTGACTTTGTTTAAAGTATGATAATGTATTGTTTATTAATATTTACATACTTACTTACTAAGCTATAATGCTTACTCCCTTCCTTTCCTTTTTCCTATAGTGTCTCAGATGTTAGCTCGAGTTGGAGGTCACCGGAGGTTAAATCATACTATCAAACTATTGATCGATATATAAAGGTTTTAAAGTATTTTTAAGTCTTGGCATGTATGGAGACTCGTTTAATTGTTACTAAGTTGCTAGGAAATGGCCTAAAATACTGACTTATGTTATTTGAAGGTCTCTATTGTATAAAGTCATTTAATGTAGATAGTCTTGATTATGTTATTAATTAAATGATGCAATTTATGAATGTGCATGCTTGCCTGTGTGTGTGGTTGAATTAAAGCATGATATCGGCCTTGTAAGCTCTTTTTAAGGGAAAGCTTGAATGTGTTTGAAAAAGTTTTAAATTAGAGTGAAATTATGAATCGGTTTTTATACGATGATTAGTGATTAAGTCCGATAATGTCTCGTACCTTATTCCGACGTTAAACACGGGTAAGGGGTGTTACAGTTTTTCAATGATTGTCACTCCGTTGACAAAGCTACTTTAGAAAGATGTTAGATTTGAGTGGACAGAAAGATGTCAGAAAAGTTTCGATCAGTTCAAAACTTTGTTGACTGAAGCTCCAGTGCTTGTTCAACCGGAATCGGGTAAATAGTTCGTTATCTTTAGTGATGCTTCTTTGAATGGGTTGGGCTGTGTTCTGATGTAGGAAGGCAAAGTTGTAGCTTATGCCTCAAGACAGTTAAAGCCGCACGAAAAGAATTATCCGACTCACGATCTTGAATTGGCCACTATTGTGTTCGCTTTGAAGATTTGGCGCCATTATTTGTTCGGTGAAAAATGTCACGTCTATACTGATCACAAAAGTCTCAAATACTTCATGTCTCAAAAGGATCTTAATTTAAGACAGCGTCGGTGGCTAGAATTACTTAAAGATTACGAGCTTGTGATTGATTATCATCCCGGGAAGGCTAATGTTGTTGCTGATGCCTTGAGTCGAAAATCACTGTTTGCTTTGCGTGCGATGAATGCACATTTGGCTATGACTGTAGATGGTGCGTTAGTAGCTGAATTTAAGACAAAATCGTTACTTGTGCAGCAGATTCGAGAAGCTCAAAAAGTTGATGATGATTTAGTTGCAAAACGGGCTCAATGTGACTCAAAAGCTAATTTAGAGTTTCTAATTGATGCGGATGGTTGTTTGAGATTCAATAACCGACTATGTGTTCCGAGAAATATTGAACTTATATAGATGATTTTAACGAAGCTTATAATGGTCAGATGTATGTTCACCCGGGTAGCACGAAAATGTATAACGACTTGAAACAACATTATTGGTGGCATGGTATGAAACGAGACATTTCTGACTTTGTTTCAAAATGCTTAGTATGTCAACAAGTGAAAGTTGAGCATCAGGTGCCTTTTGGATTACTTCAGCCGATTATGATACCTGAATGGAAATGGGACCGAGTCACGATGGACTTTGTATTTGTTTTACCGTTGACACCGAGCAAGAAGGATGCAATCTGGGTTATTATTGATAGATTGTCAAAATCTGCTCATTTTATTCCGGTCCATACAGATTACTCACTCGATAAGCTAGTGGAATTGTATATTTCTCAGATTGTACGGTTGCATGGAGTACCTATTTCTACTTTATCGGATAGGGATCCAAGATTTACATCGCAGTTTTGGAGGAAACTACAAGATACGCTAGGTACTAGACTACATTTTAGCACCGCTTTTCATCCCCAGACAGACGGTCAATCCGAGCGTGTTATTCAGGTACTTGAGAATATATTGAGATGTTGCATCCTCGAGTTTAAAAGGTTCATGGGATCGATATTTGCCTTTGGTTGAATTTGCATACAAAAATAGTTTTCAGTTAAGTATCAAGATGGCACCTTACGAAGCTTTGTACGGTCGTAAATGTCGTACACCTTTGTATTGGAATGAGCTCAGCGAAAGCAAGATTCACGGGGTCAATTTAATTAAGGAAACGGAGCAGAAAGTGAAAGTGATTCGTGAAAGTTTAAAAGTAGTATCAGATCGTCAAAAATCGTATGCGGATTTGAAACGTAAAGATATAGAATTTCAAATCGGTGATAAAGTGTTTTTAAAGGTTTCACCATGGAAGAAAGTGATCAGATTCGGTCATAAAGGCAAATTCCGAGATTCATCGGACCATTTGAGGTTATTGAACGTATCGGACCAGTTGCGTATAGATTGTTGTTGCCACCTGAACTAGAGAAGATTCACAATGTCTTTCACGTTTCGATGCTTCACCGATACAGATCCGACCCTTCACACGTAATTAGTCCGTCTGAAATTGAGATTCAGTCTGATTTGAGTTATGAGGAGGAGCCGATCCGCATTCTAGCTCACGAGGTGAAAGAATTGAGAAATAAGAAAATTTCGTTGGTGAAAGTGCTTTGGCAAAAATATGGAGTCGGGGAAGCAACGTGGGAACTTGAGGATTCAATGAAAGAACGTTATCCAAATCTATTTACCGGTAAGATTTTCGGGGACGAAAATCCCTAAAGGGGGGATAGTTGTAACAGCCCGATTTTGACCCTAATCGGAAAGGTGGTTTCGGGACCATAAATTTGAATCAGAAAAATGTTTTAAATTAAATTTCGGTATTAGTTATATGTGAATTGATATCCATGAAAGTTTCGTATCTTAATTTTTCTGTTTAGATGCCGAATTATAAAAAAAGGGTGTAATTGCACAATAGGTAAAATCTGATGAATTATGTGTAAATGCCGAATTGTTAATGGTCTTTTATTTTGGGGGAGTTAAAATGCTATTAAACCAAGACTCATGCATGGACACAATCGGTCATTAGATAGTGGAAATAGCATAATTTTATAATGGCTATTTTGTTAACTTAATAATTATATTATCACATTAACTTAGTAAAATAGGAAGTGGGTGGAGTTTTCATCTTTGGAAAAACCGTAGATAGCCAACCAAAAGAAAGAAATAGATTCCTTGCATTCGGCCCTTGTCTAGTTTAATTTAAAGGTATGTTTGAGTTTAATTTTTAGAAATTTTTGCACATTTCGGATGATTGATAAGTTGCTTAGTTAACCCATAGTTTAATTTTTGGAATTGGTAAGGAAATGGTATTCGGCCATGGATAAAGGTTTGAGAAAAAAAATTAGTTTGAAGTTGCATAATAGAAGAGATGTGTTATATTATTGAGTTTTATACTAGAAGTTTGCATGAAATTAACTAAATAGGGCTTATTTGCTTAGTTGATAAATTGAGGAGCTAAATTTCGAAATAGATTAAAAGGAAGGATTTATTTAAACTTAATAATATTCGGCCTAAGTAAGTTAGGTTGAAATTTTTGATGTTTCATGTTTTTGTTATATTGGATTAAAATGTAAAAATGTATAATGTGAAGGGAAAATTAGTAATTTGCTTAATTATGAGTTTGGGAGTTAATTTTATTAAATTTTCTTTGAATGAGTTCAATTTGAATTTTTAATAGATCAAGAGCAAAGAGGATCGGGTTTGGATCGGGGAAAGGCGAAAATAGTCGAATAGTCAAAAAATATAGTCCGTCGATATACTAGGTAAGTTACTAAGAAAATAATTGTTGTAGACTTATATAAATGCAATTTATATATATATATATATATATATATACATACATATATACATGCTGATTTGGAAAATGCAAAATGTTAATTATGCTGAAAGTGAATGTTTTGAATAGGCATGAATGGATATATATGTGAATTACCGAGCACTAAGTGTGCAAAGTAGAATTATCGAGCACTAAGTGTGCGATCTCATTGCATTGTGAGTTAAATAATAGCACTAAGTGTGCGAATACAACAAGTGATCGAAAGTGGTCGAACGAGTTATTTATCAAATGCAAAAGTAGTAAGTGGAATATTTAAATTCGTAATATGCAGGTATGTATCGAACCTATGCGGTTGATATTATTGAATTTGGAATTACGAGGTTGCTTGTAGCAAATGTGAAATGTATGAAAGAATAGTAAAATGAAAGATGAAGGAGTTAAAAGGAATGAATTGATATAATATATGCATGTTATAATGTTTGATTATTTATTTTAACTGCATATGAATATTCGGCTAATTATGAAAATGTGAGATTGGAAGTGATGAGTAGTTATGTGAAAGAGTATATGTATACTCGAAAATGTTGGAAATTATATGTGAATGATTGATAGATATATGGACTGATAAGTTTGGATGAATATGTGATTATGAAAGTATGACTCGGTTATTTAATTGGACTATCAATGTCTTTTAAATTGTTTAAATTTCTTACAACTTACTAAGCTAAGATAGCTTACTTTGGGTGTGTGTTTACTTGTTTTTATTTTATAAATTTTAGAGATCGTTACGTGCTCGGGGATTGTCTGTGAAGTTCACCACACTATCGTCTATTTCGGTATTAATGAATGTTTAATTTGAATTTATGGCATGTATAGTCTAGTATTTTGTTGGTTGGATTTGAGTTGTACTTATGGAAGCCATGCAAAAATGGCTAAATATGATGTTTAAACTTAAGTAAATTATGGTTGATTTCATAATTAAGTAATGCTATAAAATATAAATATATATGTGATGGAATTAATTTAGTATTCTTGGTTTATGCGAATGAATTCATGATCTGTTGGTATGGTTAGATTATGGATATATCATGCATAAGAGTGGATTGTTGATATGAAATTATTAAAGATGTATGTCGTTGACTATAGTATAAATTGGACATTTGATAATGATTAGATGCCAAATGAAATTAGATAATGATCAGGTGATTTATATATATATATATATATATATATATATATACATTATTTATTTTATATATGTATGTAAGAAATCCTTGACTTTAATGAATGCTTTGTATTTGATAGGATTTAATATTGTCTATAAATTGTATATTATAGAAATGTTATAAACTTTATGTTTAACTATGATATTAAAATAATGATAATTATTAAATGATGAATTTTGTTTGATAATGCCTTGTAACCCGTTCGGCGACGGACACGGGTTAGGGGTGTTACAGTAATTATGAAGTGGATTGAGTATTAAGTTGTGATAATGTGATATGTTATATATATTGTGATAGCTCTTGTGAAATTGTTAGTTGTGGGCATATTAAACATGTTGAATGACAGTGATGATGTTGTGTTAGCGATATAAATATGCAGTGAAAGTATGCAGAAAACAGTAAGCACATATGTGTTGAATTGTGGAATGTGATGTTGGTGTGACAGGTAATGTGTGTGAATACTTGTATGCGACAAAGTGATTTTAATACACACATATGTGGTCGGATATGTGATGGCTCAATGAACATAGTTGTGGCACTTAAAGTGCAAATAAATGTGAATCTGATAAGTAAGCATTGTGTACAAATTTGTGATATGAATTGATAATTATGAACAAATATTATGTGCATTAAGATAGTAAATAAATGTGTGTAATTGCAGATATTTGCGGATATAGTTTGCATGCCATAGGATTGTCAGTACTCACCTTTATGTTTTGTGATTTGGGCAATAAGGCCTAGGACAGATTAAAGGTATAAGGGAATGTTGAGCCAAGTTCTATTCATTGAGATATATTAGTGTGTTGGAGAGTGTTTAGCTTTATGCTACACTTATGGGATATGTTAGACTCTTTGATTCATTGGTGTCATAGAGATCTGTGTATCTAATGCGTGGTGTTGGAGTCCACTTTTATGTTTCATGTTTCCAAGTTGCCAAATTATCATTAATTGATTAATACATGAAAATGTTGTGTGTAAATGCGTGTGAATATATAAGCTAGACTTGTGGGTCATTAACGCATGAATACATTGCTTTGTCTTGATGAATTAATGTTAAATGAATTATATACAAGTTGAGTGTAATTGCATGTGAGAGTATATGCTAGTTTTTATGATTTAATGAAGTGTGAAATCTTGACTTGGTTAGAATATGGTTGTGAATGTGTTTTAGTATGCTTTTGTTTAACCTTTGATGTTGTGTATACTTTTTAGTTATTTTGACATTCACTGAGCTTGTTTAAGCCCACCCACTCTTTCTAACCATTGTTTAAGTCCTTCAATGATTACAAGTTTAAGAAAAAAAAGTTAAGAATTTTCAAAACCTTTGAAGGGTTTTACATGTTTCTAGAAAACTGAGTCTTTAAGCTGGAACGATGGATTTAATTTATGAATTTGGTGGTTGTGCTTAACTGGCAAAAAAATGGAAGCTCTAGCATTTGAGAAAAGCTAAGCTAGTGAGGCAAGAAAGTAACAGATGAGTTTTTATACTCCATTTTTGGGATGTTGTATGACTGGCATGAATCTATGCTGAGTCCTGAATGAGTTCTATGATGATGTATGGTCTCTATTGTTAAGAGTGCTATGGATGCACATGATCAAATAGGTAGTTGAGTATTCGCAAGTGCGTCGGTATGCATGGAATGGTTTTGGTAACACATAGCTAAGTTTTGTGTGCTCCAAGTTATTATGTTTTTATGCTCATTACTTGTGTCTGTGTGCTTATAAATTATGGAGTGTGAAGGGAAAGTAATGACAGGTTAGATGAAGTTAGGATTGGGTGGATAGTTGGAAAATGGAGTTTCTATTAACTGCCATCAAAGATTTGTTGGGTGCAAACCGTGATGTGCAAAGCTTCAGGCCTTACGTAGGGGACACTTTGGTGTTTGAGCATTAAGGTAGTTATGGTGAACTGGAGAAATAGGAAAATGAATAGGGAAATGGAATTCCGTTAAAATTTTGTCATACAGAATTGTTAGGTGAAAATTGTGATGTGTGAAGCTCCGAGCCTTGCAAAGGGTACACTATGGTGTTCGAGCATCAAGGTTAAATAAGAAATGGAATGATATCGAATGGTCTTTTGAGGTGACACTGTGACAACAATTATTAGGTTCCATAGAGCAACACCGCTACGGTGGTTAGCAAGTTCAATGGGATGACATTACGATAGTAGTAAGGTCATTTGGGGTGACACCTCAAAAAGGTTTAAGGTGTAAGACAATAGCTCGACTATGGAAACCAATGGAGTCGACTAGAATATTAAACTTGAGGTAAAATATGTAAAACCATAGCTCGGCCATGGCAACATCGAGAGTTCGATGGGGCAATAAACACAGGGTAGCCCATCAGGAAAATAAAGACGGGAGAGTCTACGAGGACATTAAACATGGGGATTACAAGTGTAGGGCCATAGCTTGGCTATGAAAACCAATAGTTCGCCAGGACATTAAACACAAGGCATGTATAGGAAAAACCATAGCTTGGCTATGGCGGCATATGGAGTCCGCCGAGATGATAAATGTAGGTAGTCTACTAGGACTGTAAACATGGAAAATCATGCAAAAGAGGAAAATTTAAAGTATTGGTTAGCGATAGCTAGCTAGTGGAATTGAGGAATCTGCCAAAAGAGAACAAAAGTAATAGAAATGGAAAACAATCCGCCAAACGGTAAATAAATAGGCTAGTAGGGCGTATGGAGATAACACAGCTAAGATTTGTTGGGGGGATGATGTGCCAAAAATGCCTTGTATATAGACAATGGAATAGGAATTATCCATAGATCGCGGGAAAGGATTCGTCATTGAGAACTGCCAAGAGGTGCTCAAAGAAGTTTTGCATGTTAGAGGAAAATGTTGAAAGGTTATTGGGAGATTTGTTCCCCAATATATGGCTTGTTGAAACCGTAGTTTATGAGAGGATGATTAATCACCTGTACTCTGGATAGACTAATCGGTAAAGAGGGGTTAGTTAGAACCTATTGACAGGAAGAGTTACTAAGAAGGTTAGCCCAAATGACAAATATGTCTATCAAGACTATTCCTCTGAGGAAAACCTAGTGTGAAAGTATCTACTATAGAGTTAGTGCCGCAGAGAACAATAACATAAAGAAGAATGTGAACTCGATTGGTTAATGTTAGAGTATGCCCAAAAACCAATCATGAGATGATTATAATCACATACTCATTTTACCTTATTTGTTAATATAAGATATTTCCAGTGCTATTTCAGTTTCTTTTTCTGTGTATGTGAATTAACTGACTAATAATAAAATCTTGAGAATAATATGGTTATTCTTAAAATATCTTTAGTCAAGTATTATTGTGAGCTTGGACAATAATAATGCATTGAGACTAATGTGTAGTTCATTGATGACAAAGTGTTGTAATTGTCATAGGGATGTCAAAATCAATACATGAGTATGTGTTAGAGAACAACATATTGGACTAGCCTGCTATGAGTATATTTCTTAGATTATTATGTAACAATCACAATATTACACATAATAATAACTATGTACAATTCTCAAACTTGAGATCATCATTGTCTCAACATCGTGAGTCGTATATTTTGATACAGTCAAACGTCTACCATAACAGGTTGTACTATAAAGACTGATGTTGGATATATCACAATCTATGTAGTGGGATATGATTGATCAAGATAGGATTTGTTCCTCCTACATAATGGAAACAATATCTTAGGCCACTTGATAGAATGAGACTAGAAATACATGGCCATGCTCAAATAAGTTGATATGAGATATTACACTTATTTTTTTATTGTAGTCTACTCAAAATATCAAGAAATATGATATTGGACTATACAAATATGTTTATTCCATGACTTGCCTCCAATCAAGATATGAAAATATAAAATGATATAATACATGAAAAATTTATCACAAAAATGTTATGTCGAATCATGACTTCTTGTAACTTGGGTAGCAATGATGCATTGCTAGATGCCACTCATTACTTGTGACATGAGCCTACAGGGTCACAAGCTATAGTTGAAGCGAACAAAATCCAAATACAGTTTGTATTGTGTTTAGCTATCACATGGATTAAATTAAATTAATTTGACAGTTAAATTTTGAACACATTATATGTACAAACTTGTTGTACACACACAGAGTACATAGTTAGAATTAATATATGAATTTGATTCATATAAAATATTAATTGGATATAGTTTACCAAAATTATTAATATAAATAGTTATAAAAATTCCTATCAAAGATAAAAAGACATGAAAGTTTATATACTTTTGGAAAGAATATAATCTTTTTAATATGCTTTCCACATGTTTCTCTAAAAAAATAAAAAGGGAGTTATTTCATTTTTATTAGATCAGATTAATAAAAGGAATATAATCCCTTAGTGTGTTGGGGTTAACAAAAAAAAATCAGAAAGGGTATAGCAGTTGTTTTGAACATTCTCTCTAACAAGTTCAAGATAGTTTTTGTTGTTTGTTTTAACTTGGTGGACTACGTAGAGGCCGATATGTTTTGGGTTGCAACTTCGAATCGACATTGCAAAAATAAATCAGATCCTAAAGGTATATTGCCAACTCTTTTCCAACTCGGTTCGTTCCTCATACATGGATCCATGGTTGATGATCGTTGAAATATTTTTTCCACTACTGTCACATGTGAAATGATATGTGATTTTGTGCAAGTATACATGTCGGATCAAGTAATAAAGTGATGAGTGAGTATCATTCCCATGAAGATCGAATTGAGTCACAAAAGTGGTCAAGTTATTATAATATAATTAATGTTATGACAAGACTGACGAATAAGATGCTATGGTAAAATAAGGTAAGTATGCAGTGATAATTCATAGGAATGATGATGTATGCGATAGATGGAATTGATGAATAATTGGAAATGATATGGAAAAAGTGAAAGCAGAAATGTAATGGCAATAACAAGAGCGATTATCCGAATATAATGTAAACAAAGAAATAAACAACTAAATATGTTGTGGCAAAGTTACTATGAAAAATAATAAGGATAGAATGATATTAATTCGGAAGGTCGGGATTACCCAGGATCAACTCTTACTGTCAATAATGCTTTGGTAAAATTGTATCTACTTTACTACATAGAAGAGTTCTAAAATGGTTTGCCTCTCGTAAGAGCAAAACCTCAAGTTACCTTGCCCATGTCTATAGGTGTAATAGCCCCTTTTTTAGTGAAATCAGAATAGTGGTTTTGGGACCACAAATTCGAGCCGAAAAGAAAATTTATTTTCATATTTTTTCATGGATAGTATTTTGATAGGAATGTCGTTTGAAAATTCTGATAAGAAAATTTTATCGATTAAGTCCTTAATTATGGAAAATGACTAAATTGCATAAAAAACATAGTAGCTAGAAGGATCAAATAGCTATGGAATTCAAAACTTGAGGTCCTTGTATGGTAATTAGACCATTAAAGAAAGGTTAGTAGATATTTTTTATGATTTATGCATAGGAAAATTAGAAAAGGCTAAGGACTAAATTGGAAATGGAAATAATTAAAAGATGATAAATAATTAAAAAGAAATTATTAGCTTATTTTATGTCATCTTCATCCCCAAAATACATGGAAACCCTAGGAGAGAGAGAATAAACTTTCTTAGCTTAATTGGGTAAGCTTTCTTGTCCCATTTTTAGTAATTTTGATATTTTTGAAACCGGAATAGCTTAATCTATCTATTTGGAGGATCAATATGAAAAGTTATCAAAGTATGAAAATTATGTCTTGGATGAATATGCTAAAATTTTGAAATTTATTGTAGAATGTTGTTGATAGATAAACAACTTTTACAAAGTGATTTTTGATGAAAACATGATTTAGGGACTAAAATGTAAAGTTGTGAAAATTGAAGAAAAATTATAAATTTTATAGAATACATGTACTATAAATTTCATAATGAAATTTTGGTTAGGCTTGGAATAGGGAGTAAATCGCATAAATTTTATTTTCCGAGCTTAGAGACAAAATCGAAATTTATGGAAAGTTTACGGGAAAAATGGTAATTTTTCCTAGGATGTAAATTTAGTCAAATTGAATATGAAATGTGATAAATTGATGATTAAATTCATTATATAGATCTGGATAACTCAAATTCGAAGCTAGATCGTGGAAAAGAGAAAGTTTCGAATTAGTAGATTTTATACGAATTGTTATCGAGGTAAGTTCGTGCAACTTAATTATGCATGTTAATATGTTTAAATTGAATGATACAATTGTGTTGAATGTGGCATGTGATTATATGTTATATATATATGTATGTATATTAATGCACATGGAAAATTATATGATTGAAAATGTGATAAAGTATTTAAAAACATTTGAACAATGAAAATCGATGGATACATGTGATTTCCCGTACATGATATGTGATTTCTACATATGTTGTAGCTGGGATTTAGCTCGGACGAGTGATCCCGATGTAGCCCTCTCGAGCATCCTGATATATATATATATATATATATAATTCTTGCGAGTATCCTGATCGGTAATGAATTTGCATTTCTTGCACATTGCCACAGCTCTTTGTGAGCGTCCTGACATGTGATCGGTTGTGATCCTACATATAATGCGAACACAAATGAAGCTTTTCATTAACGTCCTGTTAAACTCGCTTGAACTTCTTCTTACCTTATCTAGAACTCTCTGATTTAAAACTCTTATGAGTTTCCTATTTAGCTTGGATAAGTGTCCTGTTATATGGCTTGTATGAGCATCTTGATATACGGCTTGAGAGTGTGCTTCCTGAGTAAGCATTGACGGTTATAGATATGTAGCCTTGAGTGTACACTTAAGTATCCATCGATATTTCAGTAATTCAACGGATAAAACTACTAATATTTACTTGATGAAATAAATAGAATTATGCCTTGGATGATTTTGAATTACTTGATGAAGTGTTTCATGATGAGCACATCTATGTTACTTGATATACATGAGATTTATGTAACTAGCTTGCTTGATTGAGTGTATGTGTTTAGGTAAATTTTCCCATTTGATGAAAAGCATGTTATTGAATGCTTAGAGTTAATAAATGTAAATTGGTAAGTTTTAATTCATGTTATACGAACTTACTAAGCATATAATACTTACTAGGTTTTATTTTCCCTGTTTTATAGTGCTCAGAAGCTCGCAAAGGTTAGAGATCAGTTGGAGTATCATTACAGTATCCACTAGCTTATTTTGGGTATACATAGTAATATCATTTTGATATACTGGCATGTATAGGTTAACTTGGCCATTGTTGGCTTGAAATATGATGGTTGTAACCTAGCCATTGGAATGGCTAGTAATGGTTTATTTTGGTATTATAAAGTAGGTTATGATAATGAACACACATGTGTTATGTTAAGTGTATGTGATCAAATGATGTTTAATGCTTAGACTAAACTAAGGTAAGATTATATACATGTATGCCTATGATGATATACTATGTTAAGTGATAAAATTAGCTTGATTAAAATGCTTGGATTGGTTGAGTTATGAATGTGAATTTTGGTGTAGGTTATTGGCAAAATTTTGAGTAAGAAATGAAGCTAGAAATGACTTTATTTTTTCCACATGGGTAGACACACAGGCGTGTGTCTTGACCATGTGTGACACACGGCCTAGTACATGGGCATGTGGTTAGGCCGTATGTCCCCTGCACCTTAAATTTGAGAAATAAAATGCTTAGAATTGAGCACACAGGCGTGTGTCTCAGTCGTGTGTGCTACACGGCCTAGAACATGGGCTTGTCTTGGCCGTGTGAAACCTGTACCTAATTTTGACCAATTTAACTAACCACACAGCCTAGCACACGGGCATGTGGCTGACTGTGTGGCACAAGTCAAAGAGTTACACTCGATCGAACACGGTCTGCAGCACAGGCGTGTCCTAGGGTCGCACGGGCATGTCCCTTGGACCACACGAGTGTATGAGCCCTGCATCTTAGAAAATTTTAGAATTTCGCAAAAAAATTCTTTGAGTTCCCGATTAAGTCCCGATTAGATTTAAATACTCGTTTTGGGCTTCGAGAATCCATTTAAAAGACATCATGAATAATTTTTGTAAATGAAAAAATTCAACATGAATTATCTGTAAATGTTTTGGAAACCCTGGTAACGCTCTATAACACTATTCCGGCGACAGATGCGGGTTAGGGGTGTTACGATAGGCTTTTTAGATATCCTGCGTGGGTTCCTTCTGTATGATCGTGGCTCTATATTTAGAGTCGACTACAAGTGTCTTTTGAATATTTTCTCATTTCATTTAATTTCAATCCAACCAATCCAACCCTTTCGGAATTAGAATTAGTTTATAGTGTGCGAAGAGTCTTCTATGTCTAGAGATCGTTGCATTTTAATTAAGAAATAAGAAAAATCAAATGAAATAGTAAAGGAAGTTAGATATATAATGCATCTATAAAAACAATTTAAGGTTTCATCAAAAGTAATCCCAACCCTAAGAGATTTAGCTCATGGGTTAGGAAATAAAATTGCGAACCAAAATATTATCCGACATGGTGTTCAACTATTTCAATTCAGTCTTTCGAAGGAATACTAATGGAAATAATGGAAGAAATTCAGGAAGCAACTTTTTCTTGCCCAATCCACACTTCGATAGCACAGCATCCTGTGATGGCTAAGAAGGATTGCTTTGACTTCCTTTCTTTTGCATAGCTGAACCCTTATTCACGCATAAGGATCTCTCTCACTTTTTTTTTTTTGTTGGCTGTGAGGACCCCTTCATTGACTTTTATAAATGGATTAGGCTAAGGTCGGCTAATAGCTCGTGATTATCTTCTCCTCTTTTAGGGGGATTTATCTAGTACAAGTATGAATTTTAACTGGGACTGGGACTACTGCGCGAAAAATGTTGACTTGGTCTTCCCGGCATTGCCACGGCATCCGTGTTGGCAAATTGTCTACACTTTGCCCCGAAAAAACTTCACTCCTTTATTTCCTCATTCAAAACTTGTTTCTGTCATACAGAAACACTCCACCGCAAGCGGTTAAAAGCACCTGATTCCAACACAATACAAGTCCTAATGCAATTTTAAAAATGCTAACTAAAATGTCCTAAAATACAACAAAATGTACTTAAGTGCAAGCAATTAGCTAGGTCTAAAGGCATGAAATATAACTCTTTTCAAGAGTTATCAACTACACCATGGGTTGTAACGGCTATCCAATAGCTAATGGTTTGCTAGAATCTGTAAGCCAAAAATGGTACAATGTAGACGGATTCAATACTCCTTAAAAGCAAGGTATCACTATTAGAGCGGTTTAGAAGAGAGCAACCCAAACAACATTTCAACCTGAATGTAAGGTGAAATGAGATCTAGTTTGCCAGAGTGACGTGGGTCCTCATTAGCTAATCCCATTAGTTGAATGTTAGTAAGTCCTATAGGACCGAAGTAAGAAAATAGAGTCTGCTAGGGACTAATCTAGTTTGCTATGATCGCCAAGGAAAGAAAAACTAAAAGGTTATTAGGACGGTAGGCAGGTTGACTACCTTATAAGTCCAAGGTGTAAAAGATAATCTATACTGGTAACTGACCACCCAACTATGTGATTAAGGATTAAATATTACGTGCAGAAAGATGTCTAGGAAGGAGGATCGGTGAAGGAAAGATTGTACGTAAAGAAAGAACAGAGTCCATGGTTATGGTGAGACACTTGAGAAACTACCAAAACTAGTTGAATGGCTATAGGATCAACCAGGCGAAGATCACTTCACAGTTTATCCGCTTATAGATAAGTTCGAGGGATGAATCAAAGACTACTAACCCAGTTTGAGAGAAATTGTCCCAAGACGATCAATGAGTTAAATGTGTTTAGTTTCTCTTTTTATTACCCCGATAAGTTTAGGGCTATTTTGTGTAGTATAGTAAAGGAACTCACTAAATTCTTTTGAACTTACAAAATTCGACTTATGTATGCAGGACTCGTTAGATGAGTAAGGATCTTGGGGTGGGACCCAACCAGACTAAAGTAGATCAAGGAGCATAATTAGTTTTGTATCATGCACATAGAATGAGGTACCTTTAGAGGTGTCGCCTCAAGGTCAAATATATTGTAACTAAATAGTTTCTTTATAGTCTAGAATTTTGAGATAGAAAACTTTTATTTTAATATAAGGTTTTTGTTGTAAGAATATTAATTTATAAGTAATAAAGTTCGTCTTTAAAATAATTAAGTTAAAATTTGTGGTTGGGACCAATCTTGTTCAATTGTGACACTTCATACCTAGATTTGGCAATTGGGTCAGGTGAAGGTATTACAGAGATGATTGTGGAGGGTCTAGGAAAATCTCTCATTGATGTCTGATCTTACCACACTAAAAGCAAAAAATTTCTAACCCTCACACTGGATTGATTATTTATGAACATAAATCATTAAGTACTTCTTCAAAGGATTCTCAATGTTAACTTGTATCCAAAAGTGGGCATACTTGCCTCGTAATTCTGAACTTGTAGCATCATCAGCATGTAACAATATTCCCATGCTACGCCTAATTTTAGCCAAAAGTTCGACATAATAGTATTCTAGTGGTAGTAATCTAACCCAATCCGCTACTAAGTCAAATGTTGCCTATGGAGCACGAAAATTTGGTTGTCATCAGTGCATGGTGAGCAAACAACCATTAATGAACCAGGGTCCACTCTTAAAAACTGCGTCAAAGTCATTAACACACATAAACTTCACCACAAAGAATCTAAAACCCAAGTCCATCAGTTGGAGTGCCATTGACGGTTTTCAAAGTTGGTTTAGATTAAATAAGAGGTACTGGTATCCTAGGGTTGTACCAAAAACATTAATAATGAATTTTTTCTCCCATTTCTTCTAATTTGGCATTTTTCCTCCTCCAAAAGACAAATAGGAATGGTCCCTCCCTTGCCTAAACACTGTTCGGTGCCTTGGGGGAGGTCAGGCGTATCATCCTCCTCCAAATCATCAGATTCATCTAAGAAAAATGTTCATAGTTCCCTAACTCACGACCCACAAGGGTTTGTAGGATATAATTGTCCTAGCTGTCAATGGTGAATCGGTAGAATGTAATTTAACCTTCTTCATGATACGAATAAGTCCTTTTTCTTCAACAAGAGTGTAGATGGGGTTTCGGTCATAACTACTATCCACTATTTTTAATACATATGGTTTGGTTTTTTTATTTATAATTTATTTATTCTTTTTAGATTTTTATATCATTTTTATCAATTTTTATCCAAAAATAAATTTTTAAATAATTTTTCTTCTTTAAAACTTTTAGAATTAGAATTAAGTTGACAAAATTTGTAAATATTTAGATCTAAATTTATTGAATTTTTTTAGAATTAAAACTAAATGACAAATTTTGTAAACATTGAGGGCTAATTTTTTTTTTTTAAATTTAAGACCAAATTGATAAAAATGTGTAAATATTGGAGGCTAAATTTATTATTAGACCAATAAAAAAGGTTTACATCAACATTCTGTGAAGTATTTAATGGTGGCTAACTAAAATTTTAAAATTTGAAAACATTGGTAATGAAATTGAATGTTTTTGAAGTTGAGTGACCAAAATAGTACGTACCCAAAAGTTGTGTGACCACCCAGGTAGGTTACCTTTTTTTTTCTTCAATTGTTTTGATTTATGGCCATTATTTATTCAATCATGTGCTTATTTAATTTGCTTGTCCACCTAGTTATATTAATTTTATAACTTTAACTTTTTTGGAAAAAAAGATATAAGGTTTAAATCTAGACTAAATAGGTTAGGATTAACTCTAGTAGTGTTGACGAAAGAGTTAATTTGTAGCTAAGATAGAAATATACATAATGCACTAGTCAAACCTACAGGTTTGTTTTTAATGACTTAACCTAATTTGCCTAGCATAAGAATATAACTAGTGAGGAAGGGAGATTAACTTAGCTAGATATTGGAAGAATCTAGTTAATGCCATTGAATTTTTTATTAGTTATTACATAGATTAAATAGTTAAATGAAGAACAATTGATTAACTAGATTAGGTGAAGTTAGACTTGTAAGTTAATAAAATTGTCTAAGAAACTTATAAATTTTCATTGCTTTAGTTAGGGAAATCTTTATAATTTGTTTAGTTTAATTTTAATAATAAATAGTATTCATTTTATTGATTTAGACTAGATAAAACTAAATAGTTAATATTTGACTGATTAGAATTTGATCTTGGTAAGAATTATCTCATCTCATCTCATCATTATACAATTCTATTACAACTTTTAGTCCTCAGTTGTATAATTAAGAATTGATCATAATAAAAAACCTATAAAAATCCACCTCCACAATTAATTTTGTATTTGTTTTCTCAAGGTTAACTACTTCAAGAATTTCCACAATGAATAAATTAATATATAATTAGTGGATATAATATTTATTTTTGAAAGGCAATGAATATAATTTTCAATCAAACAAATTATTAAACATATATAAAATACTTAAATCAATAAATAATTTTATTTAGCATACTATTTGAAACTTTAAAACTAAAGTAATTATTGAATTTTATTTATAAAATTGGAAAAATCATAATATTGAATAAAAAATGAAAAAATCGTATAATTGAAATTTAAGAAAAATAAATTAGAGTTAACATTATATATAAAAGTAAGAATTAAAACTAAACCCAATAGAAAAACATCAAAACTAAAATCAAATTCGAATTAAAAACTGAAATTAAAATTAAAACTAATATTTAAATTTAAATTTAAATGAAAATATAAGAAAATAATCTGAATATAAACCAATAAAAGAGGAAAATACTTAAAACGCAACTAAATCCCATGTTAAAATTATATAAAGTACTTGAAATATTATCACAAGTTTGTGCTTGAAAACTACATGCTTAGAATACTGATGATAATCTAAAAGTAACATATAATAAATAATGAAACACATGACTTAAAATTAAATAATAATAACACATGAAATATATTTCAAAAAATAATAACACATGAGATATGTACGGAACTCAAATAAAAAATAAATTAAATTGTGAGTAAAATAAAATTTAAAAATGTAAAGACATAATATTAAAATACTAAATGCACTGTAATTGTTTGTCATTAAGGGTGATAACGGTATAGTTCAATTGAGTTTTTTAGACTTTTGAACCGTCCATCATAATTTGGTTCAGCTTAGTTTAGTTCTCGATTTTTTCATATTAATTTTTAATTTTAGATTTTACACTTATTTTGACAAAATAAATTTTATTTTATGTCTTTTAAATATTATTTGATGATATTCTAAAGTCTTTTTAATAAATATTTTTATAAATAGAATAATATTTAACAACTTTTAAACTATTGTCACTATTTTAAATATAAAAATCTTTATTTTATTATCATAAAAAATAAAATAATTATAAATTAAATAAAAATATAATTTGGTTTGGTTTTGAATTATTTTAGTTTTTAAACTTGTATTCCATAAATCGTCTAAACACTTCTATTTAGGATGATATTAAATTTTTCGATTTTTTTTTCTCAACCTCATTTATCATGATGTTTTCACCAATCTGAAGTTAGTGTCGAGTTAACTTGTGACACCAACTCAACCAACAACATTATCAATAAAATTTTATTACACACATAAGCACGATGAAACTACATACTTAGACATATATTAGTTTCAAACTAACATACAATAAATAATGAAACATATGGCTTAAAACTAATTAATAATAACATATGAAATATGTACAATATTAAAATAAAAAGTAGATTAAATTGTAAGTAAAATGAAATTTAAACACGTAAATACATCATATTAAGAATACTAAATTCACTACAATTATTTTCCATGATGTTGTCATCAATCTTAAGTTAGTGTTGAGCTGAGTTGACTTGTGACACCATCTCAATTGAAAACATTATCAATACTAAAAATTCTATTACACGCATATGCTTGTGAAAATCATGTATTTAAAACAAAGAGGTGTGTTTGAAAATAACATGCAATAGATAATGAAATGTATTGTTTGAAACTAATTAATAAAAATAACACATGAAATACGTAAAATATTAAAATGAAAAAAAAAAGATTAACATGTAAGTAAAATGAAATTCTAACACATAAATACATCATATTAAGAGCACTAAATGAATACAATTGTTAATCATGGTATTGTCATCAATTCTGAGTTGATGCTAAGTTAATTTGTGAATTAACTCGATCAATAAAATTATTAATATAGATATAGATATACAATTGATGGAGGTAATAAAGAGTCCATAATAAATTTGAAATGTGTAAAAAATAATCAAATTCAAGCTTTAGTTGATTGGTAACTTTAATGTTTTCCTATTGTAATTAGTATGGGTTCAATTCCACCATATGCATATTATTTATTGTTTTTAATGAAAAAGACTAAAGTACCATTAAATAATATAACTTAGTTTAAATATGAAATGACCTTTTAGTAATTTTCCTACCGAGTTGGTTAACTCGTGATACCAACTCAATCCGGAGTTTAAATAATAGTATATATATACTAGAAATTCTATCACACGTATTTGCATGGAAATCACGTATTTAGAACATAGAGGTGTGTTTAAAAGTAACAAATCATAAATAATGAAACGTATAATTTGAAGCTAATTACTAATAACACATGAAATATGTATAATATCTAAATGAAAAATAGATTAAACTTTAAGTAAAATAAAATTCAAACACATAAATACATTAGATTAAGAGTATTAAATGAATACATTTGTTTATCATTGTATTGTCATCAATCTTAGGTTAGTGTTAAGCTAATTTGTTACATCAATTCAATCAACAACATTATTAATATAGATATAAATAAACTATTGATAGAGGTAATAAAGTGTGAATCATAAAATTGAAATGTAAAAAAAAATATATATATATATATATATATATATATATCAAAATAAAGCTTTGGTTGAGTGATAAATTCAATGTTTTCCTATTATAATTAGTTTGGATTTAAAATTCACCATATGCATATTCTTATTGTTTTAAAATAAAAAGACTAAAATACCCTTGAAAAATATAACTTATTTTAAATATGAAAAGTCATTTTAGTAATTTCTCTATTGAATTGGTGTTTGGTTAGCTCGTGACACTAATTTAGTCAGGGGTTTAAATAATAATATAGATATGTAACAACCCAATTTTGGGCCTAGTCGAAACAGTGGTTTCGGGACCACAAATTCGATGAGGAAAAAGATTTATTTTTATTATATTTTTATGGTCTACGGTTTCACGGGATTATTTTGTGAAAATTTCGTTCAAAAATTTCGACGTTTGGGCACTCAATTTAGTCAAAAGGACTAAATTGTAAAAAGTGTAAAAGTTGAGTTCTACATGTTAGAGGTGTCCAATTGTTATGAAATTTTAAATTTGAGGTCCTTAAATGGTAATTAGACCATTGGTTAATTTGTTGGACAAAAATGGACATGAAATAGGTGAAATAGAATATTTTTAAGTTAGGGGCAATTTGGTCATTTAGTAATTAAAATGAATTAAAAACAAAATTAAAAGCCAATTTTTGTTCATCTTCAACCCCTTGGCCAAATTTTTCATGAAGAAACCATGGATAGGGTTTTCCAAGCTCGATTATAAGCCCGTTCTTGCCCCGTTTTTAATGATTTTTACGTTTTTGAAATCCTCGTAACAAGATCTACCTATTTCTACTATTTATTTGAGTTATGATGAAGGTATAGGGTTTTACCCATGTTATAAGTTTGTGCATTTTGATGTTTAATGGTAGATTATGCATGTTTATGGTTGGAGAAAAAACTTTTGCTAAGTGATTTTCGGTGAAAATGCTTAAAATGACTAAATTGTAAAAGTTATAAAATATGTAGTAAAAGTGTGTTCTAGTGGAAATTGTGGGCTGTTATAGTTATGAAAATGGTTCAGCTAGGCTTGGGTATTAAGAAAAATGGATACATTTCATTTTACGAGCCTAGGGGTAAATTTGTAAATATGTGAAACTTTAAGGACAAAAATATAACTTTTCCATAAAATTATTTTTGGACTGATTTGAATAGTATAATAATTTAATAGATCAAGAAAAATGAAGTTCGGACTTAGAACGGGGGAAAAACAAGTATTGGACGATTTGGTCCTTTTCGCCATTTTAGATCGAGGTAAGTTCGTATGTTAATAAGTGTTATTGATTTTTGTTAATTATGCAATATTATTATATATTTGATTAAATTGTGAAAATTAAAGTAAACGTTTGAATTGAGTAAAAACGCAGGATCGATCACGATCGTTGCGTAGTGTAATATGAATTGACGGTAAAAGACCATGGTTAGACCATGACAATGTGCTAAGTGAAATAAGTGATTCGCATGTAAGACCATATCTAGGATATGGCATTGTGCTAAGTGAAATAAGACCATGGCATCTAAGTGAAATAAGTTCATGGCAATGTGCTAAGTGAAATAAGACCATGGCATTTAAGTGAAATAAGTCCATGGCAATGTGCTAAGTGAAATAAGTCCATGGCATCTAAGTGAAATAAGTCCATGGCATGGTCCTAAGTGAGAAATTTACCGGTTGAACCTTAGGAATAAAATAGCTTTGGACACAAGTGTGGTACTAAGTGAAGGCCACTTTGTGAATATAATAGCTTTGGACACAAGTGTGGTACTAAGTCAAGGCCACTTTGTTAATAAAATAGCTTTGGACACAAGTGTGGTACTATGTGAAGGCCACTTTGTGAATAAAATAGCTTTGGCTACAAGGGTGGTACTATGTGAAGGCCACTGTGTATCCGTTATTATTCCAATGTGTTCAATGGGAAATGACTAAATGTAAACATATATGACTATGTGATGATTAAATGTGAAATAATTATGGGTTATAATTTATATTCCTAAAATCCTTAATGAGTCTAGTTTCAAAAGAAATACACGGGAACATCATCCAAATCTCGTATGAGGAGATAATTGATTTTTAGTAAAGAGGGGTCAGAACTATCAGATAGCGAAACAAGAGAGACTTTAAAGAATAGTACTTATTGGCTAGACCAAAAATTCAGAAAATTTTATGGTAAGAAGATATGTGAGTCTAGTTTTAGAAAAAAATTAGTAGATCTTAATTTGGAGTTCCGTAGCTCAAGATATATATAATTTAGTGACTGTGACTCGTGTAGACAGCTTGAAATGAACAAGAGTAAATAGTGTAACTATGTGCAATTATGATTGTATTATCTTGATAACATATTGTGAGAATTAGTAAAAGCATGTTAATAAATTTCTTATTATTTACATACCAACTTACTAAGCTATATAGCTTACTCCGTTTATTTTCTGTGTTTATTTATCCTCAGGTTAGCTCGGGTTGGAAGTCGCCGGAGAACCTATCACACTATCAAACTAACGAATTGGGTATTGATGATTCTTACACTTAAGGTCATGGCATGTATAGGGGACTTGGTTATTTTTGTATGTGTATTGTTTTGGGCTAAAATGTTGGCCTATGCTATTTGAAAGTTTATTGTTGTGTAAGGCCATTTGATGTTGGTATATTGGCTATATTATAAGTCCATGATGATGCATTTCAAGGATGTGTATGCTTACATATGTGGATGAATAAGTGGTGATATCTATGTGTGACATAAATTTGTATGCAACAGTAAGTCAGATTAGTGCACGGGCTAGGGACATGGCCATGCGAGCCACACGACCATGTCCTAATACCACACGGGAGTGTGCCCCTATTTTTCATGAAATTCTTCAAAGTTTTCTACAATTCTCGGTTTGGTCCCGAACCGTTTCCAAAGCATGATTTGGGCTTCGTAGGCCCATATTAGGGACTTTAAGATGAAATGTGAAAAGTTTTAAATTTGAACGCAAATTCATGACCCAGTTTACGATTACATGTGTTTATATCCGGTAATGCCTCATACCCTGTTCTGTGTCGAACACGAGTTAGGGGTGTTACAAGATATATATAAAATTGATGGAGGTAATAAAGTATACATAATAAAATTAAAATGTAAATATTAAATTAAAAAAGTTTTAGTTTAGTTGTAAAGTTAATGTTTTATTAATGTAAATAATATAGGTTCAAATTCCACCACATGCAAATTTTTCATTGACTTTTTTAAAATAAAAAGATTAAAGTGCTCACAAATAATATAATTTATTTTAATTATAGGAGGACTTTTTCGTAATTGTCCTAATCGAGTTGGTGCCCGGTTGACTTGTGACAACAACTTAAGCAGGGGCTTAAATAATAGTAAGTACAAATATACAATTGATAGATGTAATAAAGTGTGCACAATAAAATTAAAATATAGATATTGTAATGTAATAAAGTTTTGATTTAGTGATAAAATTATTGTTTCATTGTTGCAAATAACATGAGTTTAAATCTATCCACACGCAAATTTTTTTATTGAGTTTTTTTTAAATAAAAAGATTAAAATACCCTCAAATAATATAATTTATTTTAATTATGAGAGTATATTTTTGTAATTTTCCTAATCGAATTGGTTCACAGTTAACTCATGACACCAACTCAATTAGGGACTTAAATAATAGTATAGATATACAATTGATGAAGATAATATGGTATGGACAATAAAAGTAAAATATGAAAAATGTATTAAAATAAAATATTAGTTGAGTGGTAAGATACAAATGAAATTAGCTTAATTCTCATACTATGAAAATTATTTATTTGTTTTTTTTAAAGAAAAAAAAAAGATTTAATTGCCTTCAAATAATACAATTTATATTAAATAAGGAAGATATATTCGTAATTTTTTTAATTAAATAGGTACTTAATTGACTTGTAAGACCAACCTAATTAAAGACTTAAATAATAGTATAGATGTATAAATACAAATTTTTGTTAATTATTTATTATATTTAAACATAAATTTAATACTAAAATTGTGTTGAAGTTAAGAATTTCAACCAGTTTCACATCATGTTTTAACCTTAGGTGTTGGTTTGTGAAGGTAGAATTTAAAAATAACATGATCAGACATAATTAAAAAGATCTCTATAAATTATATTTAATAAATTAAAAGTATAGACCAAATAAATATTAAATTGACTATCAATATATATTTTAAAATTGAGGGTCCATTTGTATACATGTAAAAGGTTTTACGAAAAATATTTTCTGCATTTTCCTATATTTGTTTCACAGAAAATAGTTTGGTCAACGTAAAATGACTTACAGATCCAGGTAAAATAAGCCCTTTTTTTCTATAAAATGACTTACCCCTTTTGAAATGCTTAAGTTATTTTCCAGAAAAGAGTTCATCTATAGATAATTTTATTTTTATATAAAAATTAAATTAAATCAAGCTTAATATTATTATATTGATAATAAATTTTATTTTTATTTTTAAAAATATTTAAAATATTATATTTTTTAATATTATTAAACATACATATTTAATTATTTATATTTAGTCATATAATAAATTATTAATATAGTAAATATAATTTATTATTTTAATAAATTATTTAATATTTCAATTTTATTTTAATAATAAATTTTAAAAATAATAATTTTAAATAAGATTATTCACATATTATTGAAAATATTCAATATTAATATTTTAATAATAAATATTTATTACAATTATAAATATATTAATAATAAACGTTTTGTAGTATAAAGGTTAAAATATGTCATAAGTCTATGTACACTTCACATATTTGTAATTTAGTTTTTGTACTTTTATTTTCAAAAAATTTAGTCCTTTTGCTTTTCAAATTTGAAAATCAAGTCCAATTATTAACATCGCTAATTTTTTTCAATTTTATTGATCTCACATTTTAAAATAAAAAATTCTCACTTAGTAGTCATGTAATTAAAAAATGACGTTGTAATAAATCTGAATTTAACATAATATTTTTTATATATGCAAAAATAATGTAAAATTTAAAATTATAGATAAAAATAAATTCAACTAAACAATGAAAAAAAATAAAAAAATCTCAAATATATGTTTATTTAATTGGAAACAACTTTTATGAAATACTTTTAACAAATCTACCAAACAACAGAAAATATTTTACACAAATTCATCCAAACACCAGAAAATATTAGTTTTTCCAGAAAAGTAAATCACTTTTCAAAAATTATTTTTCGGAAGTCATTTTTAGTGAAACAAACGGAGCCTGAATGTAACCATTACCTTCTTCACCTTATTACAACTATTATAATGTTTTGTTCCTCAAGTAACAGGTTTCAAATATTTTCTAATTATAATTATCTATTAGATTTCAATATATATATATATTAAACAAAGTATGATGATTGGAATTATTTTTTATTAATTAAAATTTTATTTACTTTTTTTAAAAATCAAATGTTTATTAAATCAAATGATAACTAATTGTGTCATAATGTTTTAGGTCAATTATGGTTATGGTCTCTTTATTATTTTAAGGGTAAATTATATTAATAGTCACTCAATTTTGTTGTAGTTGACAAAATAGTCACTCTAACCTCAATTCAGTCACTCAACTTTCAAAAAATAATAAATTAGTCCTACTAACTATTTTCCGTTATAGTTGTAACAGAAAAATGACCTGGCATTTAACTGACCACCACGTTATTTCGAACCCAAAAAATATATATGGGTAAATTACACCAACAGTCACTCAACTTTGATCTCAATGACAAAACAGTTACTCAACTTTCAAAAAATAACAAATTTGTCCTACTAACTTTCAAAAAAATCAGACACCCAAAAAGAAGAACAAATAAAACCCTTGAATGAACTCTTCTTGTTCATGAAGAAAGCTGAGAACCATGTCTTCCTTATATTTATTACCCAAAAAACCCTTTTCGATATCCTTTCTATATTACCCCTTAGGTCCGTGACCCGATTCAAATCTCTTTCCAAGGGCTGGGCTTACCTCACCTCAACCACAACTTTCGTTGTCGACCATCTTTGCCACTCTTCTTCTAATCCATTTCTCATCCTACTTTGCTACAATACCTAGTTTGATTTTGACTTTAGGATCTTGCTAATCACTAACCTAACCCAGAATTTCACTTGTCGGCATTTGGTTGTCCCTTTGGAGGAACCGTTTCCTTTGTTCCCAAAAATCATAGGTTCAATTGATTGTTTAGTTTGTTTGGCTGTTCCCTTTGTTTTGCTTCTGATTTTGTTTTATGTAACTTGATAATGTTGGCAATTGAGTTAGCTTAATCGACTACCCTTCTATTTATATCATCATATCCCATGAAGATCTCGACAAATCTAAGTTGTTTTGGTTCTTGAATAGCTTGAATGTTGCTTTGGAGGATTTTCTCCTCACCAGTTTGGTTGTGGTTATTGATAGTTTGACCCAAAATTGTCTCCAATCCCATTTTGATCTAGCTTTTTCAAAGTTAATGGCTTTGGGCAATAGAAAAAGATAGTCAGATTCCAATCGTAGTGGTTTCTCTATTAGGGGTTGAAAAAGAAAAAAAGAAGAAGATAGGGTGCTGGTTTGGAGGTCAACGATGGTGACGCCAAAAATGATTGTGGCAGAGGTGGTGACGATGAGATTGTTGGGATGGAGAAGAAGAAGTGTAAAGATATTGGATCATTTACACAAAAAGTAAAAATATTGGGCCATTTATTAAAAAAATTGAAAAAGAAGGACAAAAAAACCGTCACTCAACTTTGCCTAGTCTAACTGGCCACATCAACTGTTTACTGGCCACGTCAACTGTCTCGTTAGGTTTGTAATGGAAAATGTTAATGAGTGATTGATTTGTAACTTTTTTATAATGATGTTAATGGGTGACTAACTTATCATTTTTCGATAATGTTAGTGATTGATTTGTTTTTTTTTTTAAGTTAAGTGATTGAAATGAAAACTTTGCCTTGTCCAACGTGGCAAGTTAACTAGCCACGTCACCTGTCCTGCTAGGCTTGTAACAGAAAATGTTAATGGGTTACTGATTTTTCACTTTTCGATAACGTTAGTAACTGATTTGTTATTTTTTAAAAGTTGAGTGACTAAATTGAAATTAGAGTAACTATTTTCACTATTTTCATAATATTATTGTTTACTGCAAGCAATTGACACCTTTGATTATTTAGTTAAAATGTTAAGTTCAATTTTTTTCTTAAAAGTACCCATTACAACTTGTTATCTCAAGATATATTTTTTGTATTAAAAAAATGTTTTTAAGAAAAATTCATATCATTATTTTAACCAAGATAACTAAAGAAGATAATTATTTGAATAACCTAATGTCATTGTAAAATAGAGAATTAAAATATGTTAAAATAAAATACAAAATTTAAATCTCAAATATAAACATAATAAAGAGAAAAAACTATAATTTAATTACTATTTTATAATAATAAAAAAGAAAAGAAAGTAACTGGACACATATCATGCTGTGATCTCTTACGACATTACTTTTATATATGGTAGTTAAGAGACATGTTAGGGAGTCGACCACAATTTGTAAAATAGTTTGCGGAATTTGTGTGCTGGAAGAAAAAAAATCGTGGTGTGCTTCAACTCGTACGTGTCCACTTTTGAATTGATTTCAGTGCTAAGTAAATGTCATAATCTTTTAATTAGTTTTTAATGTTGCATGTGAGGCAGATGATTTATTTATTAATATAAAATAATATTATTTAAAATAATAATTAAAAATTTTAATTAATATATACAAATTATTTTGATCATTTACATATAGTGCTAATAAATTTTTTTAAGCATTGTTAGAATTATTTGTATAAACTATAAAACATTTGATATTATTATAAATTAAACTTTCAATTTTTTAAATTGACTATAATAGTTACTTTTCATATAAATATTTAAAACATACTATTTAACACCAAAGTAATATATATATATATATATATATTTTTTTTTTTTTTATTTTTAGTTAACGTAACCATAATAACTTAAATATAATTATTATAAAATTTAACTATTTTTATTATTATATAAATTCATTTAATAAAAATCTTTTAATAAAATCAAATTTCTTGTTGGTAAGTGTGATGATTTTTATGAAGTAAATTTATTTAAAAATTTATATGAATAAAATTAAAATTCTTATTTTATAAATGTGATATATCTTATAAATAAAAAAATTTAAAATAGTAAATTTAGTAATACAATAAACAATAAAAAAATATAATTTAGTTCAAATGTTTTACAAAATTATATAGAAAGATTATAAGTTAAAAGATGTAAATAGAAATAGTAAATGATTGTTAATACATAATACATTAAAAATCATAATTAACTCACGATAAAAATTAAAAGATTGAAACACATTATCTTTAAAAATTATTCATTTCATAACATTCATATTTAAACTAATAGTAACCACAACATTAATGTTACGTTTTTCGTAAATTGTTTAGTGGAGGAAAGATTCAAAATGACACTAATCACGCTAAAATTTAAAAATTATTTAAAAATCATCACTTTGATAATTGCTAGATGATATCATGTAATTTGCTTCTTCTTTTTCTTTTAAAGTGTATTACAAATAATAATTAAAGGAAAAAAGAATTATTTTAACAATTCACTGTTTATAATTATTAGCTGATATTTATTTTAAAAGAATCTTAAAAAAACGTTGACGTGATACACACCTCTTTCTCGCTATTTAAAGGAGAAGAAAAAATAAATAAATAAGAAAAACATGAACACAGGATTGAGGATTGAGCCACGTGCATATTTTATTTCCAAAGTAATCTAGTATGGAGTTGTACACGTAACCCACATGAGAAACATGATGCATTTAAGTCAAGAAGATTGAAATATTGGAAGGAAATGGTGATGAAACTCACTCCTCTATTCAACATTCAATTAATGGAAATGATGAAGAAATTGAGGATTGGGATGGGAGTGTGAAGGCTAAGGTTTGTTTTTGGACCATTTACAACTCCTACAAATATTAGAGCACGCAAATTCATGTTAGAGTCCCAACTTATAATGGTTGTGGTGCAATTTTCAACTTGCGCTTTGGAGCATAGCAATGCCCCGACAGGATGAGTACTCGTCACCTATTTTTGGAGTGATTGGAGGGTTTGCAATTCCGTGGAATTTGGTGAAATAATGGTGGATATATAAATATGTATAAAGTGCGTGTGTTTTGTTGGACTTGAATCACTCGGGAAGACTCTTCCAAGGAGAGACTATAGCCAGCGCAACTCATCATAATAATGATTTGTTTTGACTCAAAATTAAATATATATATTGCTAAAATTAATATTTTTTATTTTTATTTTTAATGCGTTTTTGGGTTATTATACTATGTTAATAATGAATTTTATGCTTATAATCCTTTAAATTCATGTTTTTATATTTAGGATAGCATTTGGGAGCAAAATGAACAAAAAAACGAGCGAAAATCAAAAAATAGGAGCAAAGTACAAGAGCCACACGAGCTGACCCCTTCCACATGACCATGTGAGCCACACTGGTTGCCACACGGCCATATGGAATGACGTGTCGATTTCACAAATTAACACTCTGAACTGCAGGAAAATGTGATTTTTAGTTTTTTCGAGCATTTTAAGACATATATATGACAAAAATAAAAAGATGAGAGGGATCCGTCATAGAATACTCAAGAAAAAAACTTGAAAAATACCGTTGAAGTCGATTTTGAAGTAGATTTTCATCAAGATTGAAGACTCCCAGTTGATTTCTTAGGAGATTATCATGAGTTTCTTTATTTCTTTCAGTTATACTATCTCTAGGATGTTTTTATTTGTAAGCATGAACTGATTTTCCAAATACCTAAGGAGATGAACCCTATGATGAATTCTGTCGTTTGATTTTTATTTTACGTAATAAATACTTAGTTTCTTGTTCTCAATTATGTGTGCTTAATTCTTGGTTTGATATTTCTAGATTATTGATTCATATTTGATGTGCTTAAATCAGAGGAGGAATAGACCCTATTTAAGAGTAGATCTTGCATAATTGAGTGGAGTTGCATGCACTCCTAGAAATAAGACGACATAAATCTAGCGAATTAGAGTCAAATCTAATAGGGGAATCCATAGATCAAGTTAATGCGATAATAGGGGTTTTAGTTAGAAAGAAATTTCAATTAATTAACCTAGAGTCAGTTGCTCTTACTCTCGAAAGAGATATTAGCAGAATTTAGGGATTTCTACGGATCAAGATACTAAGTAAATAAATTGTGTCATTTGGATTGATATTGGCAAATGAAGTCTAGGTGAATTATTTCATGGGTATTATCTTATTTTTTGGTTGTTAATTGATTATTTTCCTGTTTTGTTCTTTGTCGTGTTCGTTAGTTAATTTTAGATTTTAATAAATCACTAGAATTTATCGGTTAAATAATAGGAAAATAGTAATTACTAGTACTTTTAGTCTTCGTGGGAACAATATCTTCGCTGTAACACCCCTAACCCGTATCTATCACCGAAACAAGGTTTTGAAGCATTACCAGAACATTCAGAAACATTTACAAATAAATTATATAAATTACAATTCATTTACCGAGATAATTCATAATGTCCCTTGATCGGGCCCTCGAGGTCCAGTACGAGCATAAAAATTGAGTTGGGACTTAATCGAAACCTCTAAGAATTTTTTGCAAAATTACGAAAATTTCCCAAGGTGCAGGGCTACACGCCCGTGTGACTCTGGGACATGCCCGTGTTGGAGGCTGTGTTTGACCCCGTGTAACTCTCTGACGTGCAAATTTTCTTACCTCGAGAATTCCAATTAACAATTTGATGTCTTCATTTAAACCTTCCTCAAAACGTTTACACATTTTAGCCTCAGTTAGAACCCATTCCTTAGCATACTTGCTCAACCGAACAAATTCTCTTTCATATTCCGATACAGTCATGTTTCCTTGCTTAAGCTCTAAAAATTCTTTCTTTTTCTGATCCATGAATCTCTGACTAACATACTTCTTCCTGAATTTAGCCAAGAAGAATTCCCATGTAACATTTTCTCTCGGTACAACTGAAGTTATGGTATTCCACCAATGATAAGTTGTATCTTTTAGTAGGGATACTGCACATTTCAGACATTCGGCAAGTGTGCAGGATAGTTCATTAAAAACCCGGATAGTATTCTCTAGCCAAAACTTGGCCCTTTCTGGATCATCATCTGCGGTAGCTCTAAATTCTTCCGCCTTATGTTTGCGGATTTTATCTATCGGAGGCTTACCAGTTCTAACAGGTTTGACACCCTGTGGTACCTTATGAATCGGTTAGGGAATAGGTGGGGGAGGTCGTTATACAACATGGTTTGTTTTCAAGTACTGTGTAGACCATTCATTCATAATTTGAAAGAAGGCTTGTTTTGCCTCCTCACTTCAGCCGTCAGACACGGGCCTTTCACTACCAGACGCAGATGCAACTCTTTGTACTGAAGTTGAAGCATTGCTCTCAGCTTCTTTGGATTCAGCTCTAGCACGAATGGATAATATTACTATATGAAAAACACATTTAAAATGATCAAGAGTCATCACACTATCACAATTTATATAATAGCATGTATAGCTAAACTTGTGTTTGCTACGTCAAATCCGAGAATTGATTAAATCGTAGCTCTGATACCACTAAATGTAACAGCCCTAACTCGTATCCGTCACCAGAACAGGATTTTGGAGCATTACCAGAACATTTAGAAACATTTACAAATAACTTATATAAATTACTATTCATTTATCGAGATCATTCATAATGTCCCTTGATTAGGCCCTCGAGGTCTAATACAAGCATAAAAATCGAGTCGGGACTTAATTAGGACCTCTAAGAATTTTTCGCGAAATTACAAAACTTTCCCAAGGTGCAGGGCTCACACGCCCGTGTGGTCCAATGGACACGCCAGTGTTGAAGGCCGTGTTTGACCCCGTGTAACTCTTTGACTTGCACACACGGCCATGCCATACGCCCGTGTGCTAGGCCGTGTGGTTAATTAATTCATTTTCAAATTAGGTATAGGTTTCACACGGCCAAGACACATGCCCATGTGGCACACATGGTTGAGACACACGCCTGTGTCTCTGCTTGTGTGCTCAATTTTGAGTATTCTGTTTCTCAAAATTAAGGTGCAGGGGACACTAACCACATGCCCATGTTACCTGGCCGTGTGTCACACACGGTCTAGATACATGCCCGTGTGTCTGCCCATGTGGACAAAATGAATCCATTTCTAGCTTTATTTCTCACCCAAAATTTCACCGAAGACCTACACTTGAAACTCACAACCAATAACAACCATTCCAAGTATTTAAAAATAGGCAAATTCATCATTTAACAAGGCATACCATTACATAGGTGGTTATAATCTTACCTTGAATTAACTTAGGCAATAGCAACCTTTGATAACATATTCATAACATAATACATATGTATATGTATATCATAATAATCTACTTAGTCATACCAAAATGAACCATTACTAGTCATTCTAATGGCTAGGTTACAAAATAACATTTCAAGCCACTATTGGCCAAGTTGTCCTATACATGTCATTATACCAAAATGATTTCTACTAAGTATACCCAAAATGACTATTTGATAGTGTGATGATTCTCTAGTGATCTCCAACCCTCGCGAGCTTCCGAGCACTAAAAATAAGAGAAAATAAAACGGAGTAAGCATTACATGCTTAGTAAGTTCATATAACGGAAACTAAACTTACCAATCCCGTTTATTAAATCTAAGCATACAATAATAAGTTTTCCATCCATTGGGCTAAATTGCCTAAACACGTGTATCCAATCAAACATATAGTCACCAAAATCTTTATATCAATCAAATAACATAGAAGAGCTCATCAAGCAATATTCTTTCAAGTCATTATCATTTCATCTCAAAATTTTCATGCCATGTCAAGAATTTCACGCCCGTTGAATCATTGAATTCTAATGGATGCACAAGTAGTACACTCAAAGTGTACGATTCAATAATTTTTCAATTTCTTATTCAAGGGTACCCATTAGGGCACTTAACCAAGAAACACTCTCTCGAGCCACATATCGTATAACAGGATTACTATTTCAGACTAAATCCTTTATACAACATAAGCCAAGAGGAGTACGATTAAGATTACCAGTCCAGGCTAAACCCTAATCATAACGTATGCTCGAGAGGTATTATATCGGGATTACCCGTCTGAGCTAAATCCTTTCTATAACAAGGTCAATAGGATTACTCGTCCGAGTTAAATCCCATCCACAACAAACGCAAGACCTTATTAGTTTTAGGAAAGCGCATATAATCATCGTAATTCAACATTCAATCAGGACTTAACCCTTTTTCCCCATTTTCGATCATGTATTAAATTTCTCATGACAACAATCAAGTAATGTACATCAATATAAATCACATTCCAAACAGCACAACATTCAATTAAACTTATTCACATGCCGGATTAAGTTACATGAACTTACCTCGACACTTATTCGCGTAAAAGTCTACTAATTCGAAATCTTTTCTTTTCCTCGATCTAACCTCGAATTAGTGTTGTCTGGATCTATATAAATCATTTTAACCATCAATTTCACACATTTCATATTTAAATGGACTCAATTTACGTCATAGGCAAAATTACCATTTTACACCTAACTTTTCCATAAATCCTGATTTTGTCCGTAGGTTCAGAAAATGAAACTTGTGCAAATTACTCCCTATTCCAAGCCTAACCAAAGCCCCATTACAAATTTTCCAGCACAAGTATTCATAAAATTTTAGAATTTTTCATCAAATTTTACAACTTTTCATTTTAGTCCCTAAATCATGTTTTCATCAAAAATCACTTTGTAAAAGTTGTTTATCTATCATTAATCTTTCATTTTCTATCATAAATTTCTAATTTCCAGCATATACATCCATGAACGATTTTCATACCTTGATAAATTTTCAAATTAATCCCTCGAATAGAGAGATTAAGCTATCCCGGTTTCAAAAAATACCAAAATTACTAAAAACGGGACAAGAGAACTTACTCAATTAGGCCTTGAAAGTTTCTTTTCACTCTCCTAGGATTTCCATGTGTTTTAGGTTGAAGATGACATAAAATAAGATGATTTATTTTATCATCTTTTTAATTAATTAAGTATTTTATTATTTCCAATTTAGTCCTTGCCCTCTTCCTATATTTCCATGGATGAGTCATCAAGAAAAATCTTCATACTTTTTTTAATGGTCTAATTACCATATAAGGACCTCTAGTTTTGAATTCCATAGTTATTTGATCCTTGTAGCTACTAGAATTCAACTTTCACATTTTATGCGATTTAGTCCTTCTCGTAATTAAACACTTAATCGATAAAATTTTCATATCAACATTTTCACACGACATGCCTATTATAATACGGACCATATAATGAAATAAAAATAAATCATATTTTTGGATCGAATTTGTGGTCTCGAAACCACTATTTCAATTTCACTGAAAAATGGGCTGTTACAACTCCCCCTTTAGGGATTTTCATCCTCAAAAATCTTACCAGAAAAAAGATTCGGGTATTGCTTCCTCATAGTATCCTTCGGTTCCCAAGTACCTTCTTCTATATCGTGTCGTTGTAATACCCCTTACCCCTGTTCAACACCGGGATAATATACGAGGCATTACCAGACTTAATCACAAGCAACATAAAAAATCGGGCCATAAAATTTCGTTCAAATTAAATCAATTCATACATATGTAAATTTTCCCTTATATGGGCCTACGAGGCCCAAAACATATATCGGGAGTAATTCGAGACTAATCCAAGAACTTTAGAAAAACTTAGGAAAATTTTCATGAAACAAGGTCACACGCCCGTGTGGGTAGGCCATGTGGTCACACATGCCCGTGAGGCTTGGGACACGCCCATGTCCTCAGCCTGTGTAACTCTATTTATGACACCATCAACACAAATAGGGTCACACGGCCAAGTCACACGCTCGTGTGCTTAGGCCGTGTGGCGAATTAAATTCAAAAATCAAGCGCAGATTTCACACGGCCTGGACATACGCCAATGTTCTAAGGTCGTGCCCTTTACACGGCAGAGACACATGCACGTGTCTCTGCCCGTGTGTTTACTACTGGGCATTCTGTTTTGCATTAATTAGGGTGTAGAGGACACACGGCCAGAGCACACGCCCATAGGGCAGACTGTGTGTCACGCACGGCCTAGACACACGTCTATGTGTCTACCTGTGTCAACAACTTTGAGGCTATTTTCCAAGCCTTTTGTCACCCTTAATGATACATGCACACTTACACATCTCAATGACATCCTACAAGGCATAAATGAGTACTTACACCTTCACAAACCAAGCTCATGCATATCAACTTCTTATCAATTTATACTTGTTAAGACTCCATATTTTATTTAAACTAGGCTTACCAAATCACACGCAATATATAACAGCAATTTACTTCCATTTTACACATTTATGCCTTAGTTGTTATTATGCCATTTACTCACAATCCATCGTCAAACATCGATGATCGTATCCACAATTCATCCATGCCAAAAGGAATTTAACCACATCACGAATGACCTACATGCATATATGAATAGGATTACATCCCCATAATTAATATGAGCCATATCTCATGGCCATATACAAAATGAATCATCAAATCATTATAAGCCAACACATTTGGCTAACCCAATATGACATATAACAAAAAGACCAAGTCCCTATACATGCCATACTCAAATGTTGAGACTAACTATACCCAAATGTACAATTGATAGTGTGATCGAGTCTCCGACGTCCTTCGATCCCTGAGCTAGCTTGGCGATACTATAAGAAAATGGAAAAGAGAGGGGAGTAAGCATAAAGCTTAGTAAGTTCACATGCAAATAAATAGCAACATAATCATTAATATATATACCATTGACATAATATAGTTTACATATGTGTCATCATAAATTCATAGGCATAACTTACACATTTTCAATCTTACCGAAAGATCATCACATACGGAGTTCATTTGTAACATCCCGATTTAGGGCCAAAATGGAATAGTGGTTTCGAAACTACGAATCCGAGGTTAAAAAAATAATAAATAATAATAAATAATAATAATAATAATATTTTGATTAAGTTTTAGTGTTTATATTATGATTGCATAATTGTGTGAAAATTTCGTTGCGAAATTTTATCGATTGGGTGTTTAATTTGACGTTTAGGACTAAATTGAAATAGGTGAAAAATGTGTGTGTTCTAGTTCATAAGTACTTGATTGAAATGGGGTTTTAAGTAGAGGTCCTTAAATGGAAATTAGACCATTATATCTTATATGGACAAAATTTGGACATGGATGGAATTTTTAGAAAGTTTAGTAGTAAGGGCATTTTGGTCATTTGTGTATTAAATGAAATAAAATGGGAAAAATAACACAAAAATGTGTTCATCTTCATTAAGGTTGGCCGAAACTTGCATGTTCTCTATATCTAGGGTTTTTCCCAAGCTTTCCAGCTCAATAGTAAGTGCATTCAAGCCCCGTTTTTAATGTTCTTTACATTTTTGAAATCCTCGTAGCTCGGTCTACCTATTTCTACCATTATTTCGAGTTAGGGTTTATGTTTAAAAATTTACCCATGAATGATATGCATGTATTTTGATGTTTGATGGTAGAATATGAATGTTTGAAGTTAGGAGAATGATCTTTTCTAAGCGATATTTAGCGAAAACGAGCAAAACGACATAATCGGTAAAAATACCTATTGTTCATAACTATGTGTAAGAGTGAGAATTTGATGTTGCCATAGAAGGGAAAAATGATCAGCATGTCATAAAACATAAGAATAAGGGATGAAATTAAATTTCCAAGCCTAGAGGCAAAATCGTAATTTTGTAAAAGTTAGGGGGCAAAAATGTAATTTTTCCATAATGTGATTTTTGGATTGAAATAAATAATATGAATTTTAAATGAGCTAAATGTGTTGTTATAGATCAAGAAAGGCGTGGAATCGACCTCGAACGGGGGAAGGAAAAGATTTTGGACTAAATTGCAAAATTTCCATATTTTGCACCGAGGTAAGTTTGTATGTAAATAATACCTTAACTTCATTTACATTTTTATATTTCAGCCTATTATATATATTTTAGCTGATTTTGAAGCATAAATAGACTATTGGAAGAATGGAAATAAGTAATAGAGAGAGAAATCCCGGTTGAACATTCGGAAAGATTTAATAATATAGATGGAACGTAGCTAGGTCACATGTATGGTGCTGAGTGCACATCATGTGTACAAGAGAGCTACGAGATACTATATAGTAGCTAGGTCACATGTGTGATACGGGATGTATCCCATGTAGACAAGAGAGCTACGGGAGAGGTAAATGTAGCTAGGTCGCATGGGTGATTCCAAGTGAAGGACACCAAGTAGACAAGAGAGCTACGAGATAAATTGGCTAGGTTACACGGGTGGTACTAAGTGTTCACCATGTGTACAAGAGAGCCGAATTATATGAATGATGATGGGTGGAGCTGTGTGCTAAAACCACCAGATATCGAGAATTGATCCGAAGTGCTCAACGGGATGATTTTATAGTGGCATTTTAATCATGAACCTATACTTGTGATGTATGAAATGTGGTGAAAATGAATTGTGACATGTACGTTAAAATGAGGTTAATACAAAGAAAGTGGAAAAGTGTGAATTTGCAATAATACGATTTTTGACTGTCGCAGTGACGTGAATTTGAAAAATCACCAAAAATAGTAGAAATTTAATTAGAGGCTGAATGAGATATTAAATTAAATCTTAGTGAGTCTATTCTCATGTAAGAGAAACAGAGCAAGTAAAGAAACTCTATATTTTGAGATATTTATATTTGTGTGTGACTTGTTCAGATTGACTATGTGATCCCCTGTTCTGACTTTGAAAAATCATTAAAAATTTTAAAAAAATAATTAAGAAATATAATTTACATTCATAGATTCCTTGTTCAGTCTAGTTTTAAATGAAATAAATTTCATAGCTATTTGACTTTTTTACTGGGATAGAATCAATTTGTACTGAAAAGAGGTCAGATTAGTCGAGCTGTGTAATAAGGGAAACTTTAACTAATAAACTGTACTAATTGGCTGGACCAAAAATTCCAGAAAAAAATTAGTAAGAAGTAATATGAGTGTAGTTTCAGGAAAAATTTACGGATTTTAATTTTGAGTTTTGTAACTCGAGTTATGATTTATTTAGTGAATGTGACGCAGGAGAGACAGCTTAATCAAAGTGGTGTGAATAGAAAATTTTAAGTAGATATACTTGAGTTATTGTATATATATTAGATTCTTTAATTATTATTTATATACTTACTTACTAAGCTATAAATTTACTTTATTTTCTCTCTTTTGTCTTATAGTGTCGTCCAGCTTGCTCAGGAGTTGAAGATCGTGGAGATCTGCCCGCACTATCAATACTTTAGGGTATTTGAACTAAACATTTTGAATTATGACATGTATAATAGGCTTAGTTATTTTGTTACGTGTCATAATTGCCTACGTTTAAAATATTGGTTACAGTATTTGATCAATCATTTTGTACAAAGCCATTGAAGTTGGCTAATATTGTTCAAGACATATGTTATAATGATGCATTATCTAATAGGATGACATATTTCTATCTCAGTTTCGTTTAATGGTATGTGTTATGTTCTGGTAATACCTCGTACCCTGTTTCGGTGTTGAACACGGGTAAGGGGTGTTACATCATTCATAAGAGTTTTTTGTACATACCTGTACTTACCTGTACTAACTCGTAATACATTATCATATTTCCTCAACAATGACTTACTTGTCGAATAACTCATTGATTTACCCGTTAAACACTCGAAAATACTATCGGATACACGGAAGACTTGCACATAGTGCTTCAAACGTAGCCACATGCTACCTCATATCACAATCACACATTGCCCACTCTCGAGCTAATCACAGGTCTACCCATACAAGCTGACAGTCAGGACGTAACTATTCGGGCTGCTCACACAAGCTGACAGGTACCCGCAACACACGCCGGGCTACCCAGCCACCGGTAGAATGTACAAGACTAGCACCCGGATTCATATAGTCACATATACACATAATCTCATGAGCTCATAATCAGATAGTTCCTAGTGACATGTCATATTGTACCCTAAATTATTCCTAAGGTTCAAACGAAATTTTCTCGATATCACATATTCGTCGAACTCATTCACAATGTCATGCTCATAGACTATAGCGTCATTCATACCCTCGTCATAACAATTAAACATAGAGACTCACATTTATAAAATATTAAAACATGATATATCATTGCATTATTTACACATGAACTTACCGCGGTACAAAATATGGACAATTAATTCGATTTAGTCCAAAATCTTGTTCTTTCCCTAGCCTAGGTCCAAACTCTATTTTTCTTGACCTATAATAGCAAATTCAGCTCATTTAATCATCACATTATTCAAATCAGTCCAAAAACTATATTTAGGCAAAATCATAGTTTTGCCCATAAACTTTCACATGTTTACAAATTAGTCCCTAGGCTCGTAAAATGAAATGTGTTCACTTTCTTTGTTACCTAAGCCTAACCGAACTTATAACATACTCATAGAAGCTGACTTTCTCATTAAATCACACATCTTATTACCCATTTTACAAACTTTACAAATAAGTCCCTTTTAGCCATTTTCACTAGAAATCACTTGGTAAAAGATGTTTATCACACATCAAACATTCATATTCCTCCATTAAACATCAAGACACATGTATGTCATACATGGGTCAAATTTCAAACATGAACCCTACTAAAAAATATGGCTAGAAATAGGTAAATCGGGTTACAAGGGTTTCACAAATGTAAAAAGCATTAAAAACGGGGCTAGGGTGCACTTACTATTGAGCTTGAAAATTGAAGAAACCCTAGCTATGGAACCCTTGAGATTTTCGGCCAAGTTGGGAGAAGATGGACTCAATTTTGACTTAACCCTTGAGATTTTCGGCCAAGTTGGGAGAAGATGGACGCAATTTTGACTTATTTTCCCTTTTTATTCTTTTATTAACCAAATGACAAAAATGCCCTTAAGGCCTTTCTTTCAAATTTTTCCTATTCATGCCCATTTTTGTCCATAAAAAATAGAAATTAGGCAAATTTCTATTTAAGGACCTCTAATTAATAATCCATGGCAATTTCATGCTTAAGGCTTCTAGAACTCACATTTTGCAACTTTTGCAATTTAGTCCTAAATGTCAAATTGGACACTTTATCAATGAAATTTCTTCATGAAATTTTCACACAAGTATGCAATCATATCATAAACCTCCTAATAATTATAAAATAATTATTTCTACTTTAGATTTGTGGTCTCAAAATCACTGCTCCGACTAGGCCTTAATTCGGGATGCTACAATTCTCCCCCTTAGGGATTTTCGTCCCCAAAAATCTTATCGGTGAAAAGGTTTGGGTATTGGTTTCTCATGTTTTCCTCAGTCTCCCATGTAGCCTCTTCAACTCATGTCTTTTCCATAAAAATTTCACAAGGGCAATACTTTTGTTTCTCAATGGTTTGACTTCCCGGGTCAAAATTTTAACAGGCTCTTCGCCATAAGTCATATCCAGTCAGATCTCGACCTCTGTCGGTGAAATCACATGCCAAGGACCAACTCGGTATCAGTGCAACATAGACACATGGAACACATCATGAATCTTTTCCAATTCAAATGGTAAGGCTAACCGATAGGCAACTGGCCCTACCTCTCGGTGATCTCATACGGTCCAATAAAGTGTGGACTTAATTTCTCTATTCTACCAAATCACAAAACCTTTTTCCATGGAGACACTTTCAAAAATACCTTATCACCAACCTGATACTCAATCTCTTTTTGTTTCAAATCCGCGTAAGATTTCTATCTATCTAAAGCGGCTTTCAAATAATCACGTATTATCTTTACTTTTTCTTCGGTTTCTCTAACTAAATCAACTCTTTGAATCTGATTCTCTTTGAGTTCGGTCCAATACAAAGGCGTTCGACACTTACGCCCATACAATGCCTCAGAAGGCGCCATTTTCAAACTCGACTGAAAATAATTGTAGGTAAATTCTACCAATGGTAAAGACTTTTCCCAATTACCTTGGAACTCAAAAACACAACACCACAACATATCTTCAAGAATTTGAATTACTCGCTCAGACTGGCTGTCGGTCTGTGGATGGAAAGCAATACTAAAATTCAACTTTTTACCTAAGGCCTCCTGCAACTTCTTCCAAAATCGCGAAGTGAACCTCGAATCTCTATCCGATATTTTAACAGCCCATTTTTAGGGTTAATCGGAACAATGGTTTCGGGACCACAATCCGACATCAAAAAATTTATTTTATTATTATTTTAATACTTACAGCATGATATTATAGTTTTTTGAAATTTTTGTAAAGAATTTTTATCATTTAAGTGGTTAATTTGATAAAAAGGACTTAATCGCGTAAAATGCAAAAGTTGCATTCTATTTATTAAAGGTGTCAATTGGCTTTGGCTTTCAAATATGATAGCTTTAAATGGAAATTATACCATTAATATGTTAGTGGATGTTAATGGTTTGGCATAAAGGAAATTATGCATTATTTTAAAGGTTAAAAAGGTAAATGGTTAGTAAATGATATATTAAATAAAACCAAAAACCATTATTTTAGTCCATTTTCTTTCATATAGCCGAATGTAAGAAAAGAAAAACATCCATGGTTAGAAAATGAGGTTCAGCAATTGCATGTTAAATTGGTAAGTCATTTTGGACTCGGTTTTTGATAATTTTTACGTTTTTGAGATCGTTGCTTCGAGTACTACAAAACCCGTGCTTAAATTTTTTATTTTGGTGAATATTTTGAGTTATGCCATTGTTGAGAGCTTGTGATTTTTGTTGTTTGATGATGAAATATGAAAGATATATTTTAGATTAACATATTTTGTATTGGAGTTTTTGATGATTTTGAGTTATTAGGACTAAATTGCAAAAATAATAATTTGAGGGACTAAAATATGAAATAAATAAAATGTATGGATTTCTTTGAGAGTGGGTAAAATTTGGCTTAGCAAGGGCATGCTAAAATTTTGTGTATTTTGTGTTTTGTGTAATAGGGACTAAATTGTAAAGTGTAAATGTCAAGGGTAAAATAGTAATTTGCCCATTTATGTGTTTTTGGACTAAATTGAATGAAAATATGTTTGAATGAACTTAATTTGAATATGTTTAGATCAAGAACCAAAGAAATCGAATTTGGACCGGGGAAAAATCAAAGTTGTCGACTAGTTGTCTCGTCTTAATTACCGTTGTCTGAGGTAAGTTTATAAGCAAATAGACGTACTTAATTTTAATTAAATACAAAGTATATATGCTGAAATGAAATATATGAATTAATATATGCTAAATGTCGAATGTGTATAGGCATGGTAACTATGTTCATGCATTCGTTTCAACTAAGTTATAACGTTTGGAAGTCCGTATGAACTATATGGAATATCTGGAATTTTTGATATATGAATTGTTTATGAGACAACTTTATAATAGTGATATTCGGGCTTTGAGCCCAGCAAGCCTTATGCTGGTGAATTAAATTGGGCTTATACCTAGCAGGCTTATTGCCGGTGTATAAAATCAGACTTTGAGTCTAGCAGGCCTTGTGCCGGTGTGAGATTCAGGCTTAGGCCTAGCAAGCTTTATGCCGGTGAATTATTATAAGTTTTTGCTTAAAAGAATTCATGCTGATGTGGTAATTGAATACGTTAAACGAGCTAAATGATCAGGTATGAGTTAGCTTGTTGTTTACTTGAAAATAAGGTAAGCTGATTATTTAATATGTGATACAAACATATGTATGATGTTAGTCTGAATTTGTGAGTAATTGTGAAGTGTATTCGGCCAAAGTTAAACATAATTATGTGGTATGAAGGTTTGAGACATGAGTATATGAAAACAAGTGTTTAAAGATTCGACTTTATGCATTGATAATATGATTTTCATGGTGTATGACATTTTGGTATAGATACATGTATATTCGGCTACACGATAAGTGTAAGTATGAGATATTAAAGTTTGATTCAAGAATATATGTTTGTGGGTGTGTATATTCGATGATATAATGGTATTATGGTTTTGAAATTGAATGTTACATTGGTGATAGTTATAGTACATTCGTTCAAAGGTTATGCATAGTGATATCATATTGTGGCCTATGTGCAAACTTATATAAATGTTTATATACAGCCTAAATGATATAAAGAAAGAATAATTATAAAGTGATTCATGAATATATATATATATTTGAGTTTATATATATTTAGTTAATTATTGATATTGTGGCTTTGAAATTTGAATGATATATTAATATTAGTTGTATGGATATTTGGTAAAAGTGAAAGTATATGTATTATATGAAATTATAAGTTTGAAGTTAAATATGATTATGATAGTATAAATTGGTTTGGTAATTAAATCGATATTGACAATGAGTTATTTATTTTCTTATAGCTTACTAAGCTCTTAAAGCTTATTCTGTGTGTTTTTTTTCCTATGTTTATAGATTTTCGGAGATCTGCTCGGGTTGGAAGTCGGTAGAGATGATATCACACTATACGGTTATCATTTCAGTAAATAATATTTTGAGACTCGGTTATGTGGCATGTATAGGCTGGTCTTAAAGTTAATTATTTTGAATGAGTATGTATTAAAGCCATGCGAAAATGGCTTAAGTACCTTGCTTGAAATCGGTTATGTTAAATTATTATTTGTGTTCATTTTAGTTATAATATTAGGTGCTATGGTTGAATAATATTTTTGATATGTGTTTTTGTGCATTGAAGTTGATTGGTGAGATGGATGTGGTTTGAATGATTCGGCCATGGTATACTGGTAAGTATGAAGTATATTTGTTATGTTACTTTTGGTTGAAATGCTTCGGTTATGACTTGTAATGTTAGTAATAACCTCATTTGGTTGACTAATACATTCAGTTAAATGATAGTAAGAGATATTGTCTATAATTGATTATTAGTTCGGCATATATATATTTTTTCATGTGAATTGCGGTAGTTTATATGATAAGGGATGTGTTAATATTTGGTCTTGGACTAAACTTATGTTAAAAATATATCCAAGGTATTATAATGTTTATGAAGTTGTTTATGTGTTTCGGCTACCTGATATATAATGATTGTAGAACCCATATTTTGCCCGGGCCTTAAAATAAATAAACCAAATTTTAAAAAAAAAATCAAAGTGTCCATTTATACAGTCCTTTTATAAACCAAAATACAAACCCAATAAATAACCAGCCCAATAGACCCTAAACTAACCCAATACCCTTTAGCCTAAACCCCTTTTGACCCAAGTATCAGATTCTAAATTACCCATTACTCAAACCCGATTTCAGTAGCCCAAATATTAACCAAATTAAACCCTTTACCCAAAATACCTAACTAGACCAACCCAATCCTAAGCCTACCCAAACCCAATAAGCAGCAACCCAACAGAGCCCAAATTCGAAACACCAGGGCAGAAACCCTAGCGATCCTTAGCGCTGCAAACAGCAGACAAGAGCCCCGCCCAGCACGGCCTTCAATCGCGCTGCAATCATTGCAATCGGCGCACCAATCCACCGGAGATCTCGCCACAGACCTGCAAAAAAGGAAAGAAAGACCTAGCAGAATAAGAAAGAAATCAAATATTGTACTTTCTATATATGTATTCAGGCTATAAAATCAAGAATCAAAAACATTGTAAAGGGGGGGATATACACAAAGATCATACAATAAAATACAATATTTGAAGTCAAAACGGAGGTGATTTATTTTGTCATTCAAACGTTCTTCAACTTTATTCATTTCATTTCCTTCTCTTTTATACATGCAAAACATAGTAGACAAAAACAGATTTGAAAATCAAGAGAAAAGCAGTCCACTTTTTAAAATTTCATACGCGAATATTTAAAAAATAAAAGTAAAAGATTTTACCTGTGATTCGCTTAGAAAAGGGGAGGAATTTTGAACCTTCGACCACCGTGTACGGTGGCGCGTGAGGTGCGTGCAACGGTGGCCGACAATCGTCGTCGGAGTTCAGGCCGAGGAGGGGGAGAGCATTCTAGGCTCGTCTCTTTTGTTTTTTTTTAAATGATTTAAAAATGAAATTTTTGGTGTTTTTTTAGCTTATATAGCTTTATTAAAACAACGTCATTTTGCTTAATTCAATAAGCATTAAAACGGCATCGTTTAAACAAAAGGACCCGCGTGTCGACCCGACTCGGCCAAAGGATCCGCGTGTTTTCTGTTATTGGGCTAATTTCCCAATTGGTCCTTCTGCTTTTTTTTATCCTTTAAAATTAGGTTTATTTTATCTTTTAATTTTGCTCAAATATTTTGTTTTTATTTTAATTTGGTCCTTGGGCTCTTTTAAAAAAGAAAGCGCATAAACGATGTCGTTCTAAAAGGGGATATTTTCCGTTTTAATCCCCCTTCTTGTGCGCACATTTTAATTTGACCCTTTTTTTTATTCCGAATTTTCATCTGTATTTTTATTTCTATTCTAATTTAATCCTTTCTAAATTTTATTTTTTTATTCTAACTTTATTTCTTTTTAGATTATTATTATTTATTTCAATATTTTGTATATATATATTTATCTTAAACCTTTTTTCATATTAAATTATTTTAATAATATTGTTTCATTCATTATTTTTCGTATATATTATTTATTTTATTCTAAATCTTTTTATAAATATAAAAATTGTTTTATTTTTCTATATTATTACTTTTCATATATTATTTTATGTATTATAAGTATTATTTTAAAACTTGTATATTATTATCATATATTATTTTAAATTTTTTATCAAAAAAATTATGTATTATTTTACATTTATATATACATATTGTATGATATTTCAAAATAATTTTTTTATATAAATTTTTGTTTCATTAATTTTATATATATTATTTTATTATATTTCAAAAATTACTTTTTCTTTATCTATTTACAAAGCATTAAGTATTTTTTAATCATTTCCTTCTATCCATATTATTTTAATATCCATTTTTTTATATCGTATTTATTTTAATTGTTATTTAAACATTTTACTTCTTAACTTACTTTGTATATTTTTTAAGTTTTGCTAGTCTCTTTTTGTATTTTCTTCTATATTTACTTATCATTGTTTTAGTATGTTAATTTTATCATATCAATTATCCATCATGCTATGTTATTGTTTTTTTAATCAATTATATTTGCATGAAATATTGGTATGTATTATGTAATTTATATTGCTTTAATTTTAAAAGAATTTCAAATAAAAGGTTTTTTTATCTCTTTAAAATAAGGCAGTATTTTTTTATTTAAAAATTCGGGAAATAGTACCCTAACATGCTGGGTTGCGATTTCTCATTTGTCTAAATACCTAAAATACCCTTTTAAACAAATTTTCCAAATCACGAGATGATCTTAGCTACGAGAATTTAAAAACATTGTGTCCTAACATGCTGGATGTGATGATAGTATTCTTTTGAAGCAAAAGAATCTCGATTTTCAATTCAATTTATTCAGATTTTAAAAAAGAGATCATACTTTTAAATCTTTTCAAGGTTTCGACATTAGGACAGAAAATCAATCAATTGGTACCAATTTTGGGCATTAAGAGGGTGCTAATCCTTCCTCAATGCGTGCAACCGACTCTCAACCTGTTTTCTAAAAAATCGTAGACCAAAATGTTTTATTTGGTGGTCCAATCACACTTAAAAAGATTGGTGGCAACTCCCATTTTCATCTTTCTTAAAGTCGATCCCGTTTTTCCAAAACCCTCTAAAAAATGGTTTCGACAATGATTGTTAAATGAGCTAAGTATATCACCTACTAGTTAGGTGACAATTAAGATACATGCATAGGGTATATTCGGTGTTCTCTTATGGTTCGGAATAATGATATGTATAACTCATGATTTGTTTATTATGGTAAAAGATATGTGCTAATTTAATCAGATATGCTTTGTTAGTTAAACTTATAAATGTATATATATAAATGCACTTATATAATGGTTGGTATATGGGTAAAATTGAATAATACTTGTCCTTATGGTTCGGTTTATTTTGGAAATGCATATGCAAATATCATGCTTATATGATCTATAAAATAGGTACAATTGATGAAGATAAATATTGAGTATGTGTTAGGAATGTATTGATAGTAAAATGGTTAATTAATAAGTAACATATATATATATATATATTTGTATGCGGATGTGCATTTGGTAAACTTCTAACTTAAGTTGAACTTAATTGGTTAATCCTGTGCATGTATAGAATTAAGAAATAAAATCTTTAATTTTTATTTTAGTATTCGCTTATCATTAAAGTGATTAACCTGTGATTTGTATACGTAATATGCTTATATTTAATTAATTATATGCTCTACATGTATATAAGAATATGACTTGTGATAATATGAGAATGTTCGGAACTGTGCTTATGTTCAGTAATGCCTTGTGACCCTAGTCCGGCGACGGATACGGGGTGTTACATTTTATTGGTATCAGAGCTATAGTTTAGTCAATTTTAGGACTATCATAGCGTATGTAAGTCTAGTTATACATGCCACATTTAACTTGTGATAGTGTGACATCTCCCGGCTCTAACGAAATTATTTTGTAAGACAGATATGCTTTCCAATCGAGCTAATCCCGATAGTACAGAATGTTATACTCAAACGTTTAAGTGAAAATGTGTTGGTGATGAGTTGAAACTCATAAAGGTATAAATCAGAATGCATGATATTCTACTATTGATAAATGTTATAATTATATGAGTATATGAGTTGTGATGTTTGGTATATGATTGTTACGTGAATATTTTGATTATGAATTAATGATTTGATTTAGCGTATGAACTATGTGTTGAGAATAAAAGTGATTATAAGCAAATGTTTATTAAATGATTTGAGAATGTGAAATCAGTAATGAACTGGCTAATTGTGATAGTATGTGTTATGTGCATATATATGTGAGTTGAATTTAAGGCTTTATTAACCTCACCCCCCTTATCCGTAAAAATGTTACAATGAAATTTGTAAGATTTAGGTTGAATAAGCTCATGAGAGTGGAGTTATAGAAGTCCATGTTTTAAAGATTTCTAATGTGGTCAGAAAAGAGAATGAATCAGCAAATGAAGACAATATTAAAAGAGATATAGGATAGTTTCGAAGGCTATTCAGATTATGCAAAGTCACTATTATAGAAGAAGATAACTCCGATTAAATGATCTATTCAGGTATGCTATCTAAAAAAAGATATTAACTGAAAGTTCTTTTGAATTGATTTCTATTAGTGAAGGGATAATGTGAGAATTTCTAATGACAGAATTAGACAGTGGATTAATATTTGAATTGTATTGATGGTTGAATGCAGTGGTTATAGTCTGGCAATCAATATGGCTTCTTTTGGGCATTCTATGTGTACATTTATCCTCAGAAGTATATGTGACTGTTTAATTTCAGAAGGAATTCTTATCGTATGAGGACAATAACTAAACATACTAAAAGATGAAAGTACGGTTGGTCTGTTTGGGTTATGTTCGATATTGCTATGTCCATCTCTGGTATTTATTCCTTTGAGTAAATATGAAAATCATTGGTAAAATCTATATGAGGCTAATATTCTGTTTCTACTGGCTATTATTTTGTTGAATATAAGTGAAGATTATATTGCTTCTGTTACTGTGGATTTAAGTATTTATGAGTGACATTGTTCTTTCTGAATAATTTTTGGGATAACATCGGAATTAATATCATTCTATATAGGTTATAATTTTTCAATATTCTGTGGAGCTTCAGATGTTGAAAATTTCGCTATTCTGGTTTTCTTATGATTCTATGTGATTATCTATAAGAGATATCTATTTGACAAAAATGGCTATATCTATTATAATCATAATTTCTGTTCTGAAATTTGGGAGTACTGCATGTTCCGTTATCAAAGTTATAAAAGTTATGCTTCTGCATTGGTTGCTGTCTAAATCATATTTGATTTTCTTCTGGGTTCAAATGCTTTATCAACAGCAGCGATATTATCTATTATCATGGGTAAGATGTCGGTATCATTATGAAATTATGATTTCTATTTGATGATTGTGGCATCTGTATAATGATATGTCTGGGTTATTCTGTTAAATGAAAAGAAAAGATTTCTTCGAAAAGACTAATTTAGTGATTTAGTCTGAATTGAATTATTTGATTGAAAAGATGATTGAGTTATATGTGTTTGAATTTATCCACCGTATAGGAAATAAATTTTGAACGTACATGTGTGAATTCAGGGATAGTCTAGAAGAATAATTTGTATTCTTGAAAATTTGATACAGAATTATATCTATTGGGACAATTCTATCTGAGAAATTGTATTATATTAAAGCTAGTTCGAATGTTAAAGCTTTCTTTTGCATTAAGACATTATCAACCAAAATGTCAGTTCTGGTTTCGTTTGAGTTGAATAAAGAGTTATGTGATATATATGACAACTACAAGAGTTTAAAATGTTTAATGTCAGAGAAAGATCCGAACTTGGCACAACAAAGTTAGCTCGAATTGTCGAAAAACTTTTGAATCTGTAAGTGATTCTTATCCGAGGGAAATGATTATAGTTTTAGATGTTTTGAATGGGAAACATTTGTGTGCTTTTTGAGCGATGAATACATGTTTGATATTATCACAATTGTTAGCTGAATTAAAGGTTAAATAAATGTTTATTTAGTGAAGTCGTGAAATTCAAAAATGTGTCAACAAATTATAAGTTAAAAGGGGTTCAGCATAAATTGATTTCTGATTCAGAAACTCAGATGTGGTATTGATGATTGAGTGTAAAATATGATAATTGTGACTTTGTTGATTACAGAAATAGAGTGTGGATGCATTCTGTATCTGAACTATCTTTGTTATTGAAAAAGGCAGAGTTATTTGAAACGTTGTTAACTGTCTACAGAAATCTCTCTCTACGTATAGATTTCCTCTTTTGATTTAATAGCTGAGTTATCCATTTCTATGATTGCAAGTCTGCTTATGGTGTTAGTCATTGTTGTTTCGGATTAAGACCTGAAATTCATATGATAATTATGAGGGAAATTATAGTAATCTGTGAGTATGAGATTGTCGTGAAATCGAGGAAAGCAAATCAAATTCTTGAAATATTTATGTATCACTATGTTTTAGAGTTTCAAAGAAACTGAGAAAGACATTTATTGCTGGTTAAGTTTGCGTATAATAATAGTTAAGAGATGCATATTAAGATAGCATTGTATGACTATGGTATGGCTGCAATTACTAAACTTCATTGTATTGAATCAAATTTTGATAAAAAGAATTCTGGAGTCGATGTGATTAGTAATTCTTGACCGTCTAAAAGCAGTTTCAAATTGGCAGAAAATATATATGGGCTTGATACGTAAAAGCATTGAATTTTCAATTAGAAAACTGAGTATTTGTGAAAGTATTATAGTAGGAGTAGAATTTCTCGATTTACCTATAAAGAGATGTTGAGTTCGTGATTCATCGAATTGAATGAGATTATTATCAGAACTTGAGAAGACTCATAATATGTTTCTTATATATATGATGCGATGATACAGATAAGATCCTTTATCTATAGTATCTCTTTCAGAAGTAGAAACTCAGCATGTTATGACGCATAGCAAAGAACATATCATAAATCTTAGTTCGTGGATTTGAAAAGTTGGGAAAATCTGGGGCTATGTGAGAAATTTAGGAGACTAGTGAAAGTAAATCACTAATCCATTCTCTGGTAAGATTTTCGGGGACGAAAATCCCTAAGGGGGGAGAGTTGTAACAGCCTGTTTTTTGGGTTAATCGGAACAGTGATTTTTTGACCACAATCTAACATCAAAAAATTTATTTTATTATTATTTTAATATTTACAGCATGATATTATAGTTTTGTGAAATTTTCTTAAAGAAATTTTTATCGTTTAAGTTGTTAATTCGGTAAAAAGGACTTAATCGTGTAAAATGCAAAAGTTACATTCTATTTATTAAAGGTGTCAATTGGCTTTGGCTTTTAAATATGATGACCTTAAATGGAAATTATACCATTAATATGTTAGTGGATGTTAATGGTTTGGTATAAAGGAAATTATGCATTATTTTAAAGGTTAAAAAGGTAAATGGCTAGTAAATGATATATTAAATAAAACCAAAAACCATGATTTTAGTCCATTTTCTTTCATATAGCCGAATGTAAGAAAATAAAAACATCCATGGTTTCAAAATGAGGTTCGACAATTGCATGTTAAATTGGTAAGTCATTTTGGACTCAGTTTTTGATAATTTTTACATTTTTGAGATCGTTGCTTCGCGTACTACAAAACTTGTGCTTGAATTTTTTATTTTGGTGAATATTTTGAATTATGTCATTGTTAAGAGCTTGTGATTTTTGTTGTTTGATGATGAAATATGAAAGATATGTTTTACATTAACATATTTTGTATTGGAGTTTTTGATGATTTGAGTTATTACGACTAAATTGCAAAAATAATAATTTGAGGGACTAAAATGTGAAATAAATAAAATGTATGGATTTTTTTGAGTGTGGGTGAAATTTGGCTCAGCATGGGCATGCTGAAATTTTTATGTATTTTGTGTTTTGTGTAATAGGGACTAAATTGTAAAAAGTGTAAATGTTAGGTGTAAAATAGTAATTTTCCCATTTATATGTTTTTGGACTAAATTGAATGAAAATATGTTTGAATAAGCTTAATTTGAATATGTTTAGACCAATAACCAAAGAAATCAAATTTGGATCGGGAAAAAACCAAAGTTGTCGACTAGTTGTCTCGTCTCAATTACCGTTGTCCGAGGTAAGTTTATAAGCAAATAGACATACTTAATTTTAATTAAATACAATATATGCTGAAATGAAATATATGAATTAATATATGCTAAATGTAGAATGTATATAAGCATGGTAACTATGTTCATGCATTCGTTTCGACTGAGTTATAACGTTTGAAAGTCCGTATGAACTATATGGAATATCTGGAATTTTTAATATATGAATTGTTTATGAGACAACTTTATAGTAGTGATATTCGGGCTTTGAGCCTAGCAAGCCTTGTGCTGGTGAATTAAATCGGGCTTATGCCTAGCAGGCTTATTGCCGGTGTATAAAATCAGACTTTGAGTCTAGCAGGCCTTGTGCCGGTGTGAGATTTAGGCTTAAACCTAGTAGGCTTTATGCCAGTGAATTATTATAAGTTTATGCCTAAAAGAATTTATGCTGATGTGGTAATTGAATATGTTAAACGAGCTAAATGATCAGGTATGAGTTAGCTTGTTGTTTACTTGAAAATAAGGTAAGTTGATTATTTAATATGTGCTACAAACATATGTATGATGTTATCTGAATTTGTGAGTAATTGTGAAGTATATTCGGCCAAAGTTAAGCACAATTATGTGGTATGAAGGTTTGAGACATGAGTATATGAAAACAAGTGTTTAAAGATTCGACTTTATGCATTGATAATATGATTTTCATGGTGTATGACATTTTGGTATAGATACATGTATATTCGGCTACACGATAAGTGTAAGTATGAGATATTAAAGTTTGATGTCACCAATACATATAGGGTCACACGGCCAAGTCACACGCCCGTGTGCTTAGGCAGTGTGGTGAATTAAATTCCAAAATAAAGTGCAAACTTCACATGGCCTAGGCACATGACCATGTTCTAAGGCCGTACCCTTCACAAGGCAAAGACACACACCTGTGTCTCTGCCCGTGTGTTTACTACTTGGTATTTTATTTTACATTAATTAGGGTGCAGGGGACACACGGCCAGGGCACACGCCCATAAGGCAGACTGTGTGTCACACACGGCCTAGACACAAGTTCGTATGTCTACCCATGTGGAAAAATTTTAGGCTAATTTCCAAGCCTTTTGTCACCCTTAATGATACATGCACACTTACACATCTCAATGACATCCTACAAGGCATAAATGAGTACTTACACCTTCACAAACCAAGCTCATGCATATCAACTTCTTATCAATTTATACTTGTTAAGACTTTATATTTTATTTAAATTAGGCTTACCAAATCACATGCAATATACAACATCAATTTACTTCCATTTTACACATTTATGCCTTAGTTGTTATTATGCCATTTACTCACAATCCATCATCACACATCGATGATCGTATCCACAATTCATCCATGCCAAAAGGAATTTAACCACATCATTAATGACCTTAGCATAAACATGCATATATGAATAGGATTACATCCCTATAATTAATATGAGCCATATCTCATGGCCATATACAAAATGAATCATCAAATCATTATAAGCCAACACATTTGGCTAACCCAATATGAAATATAACAAAAAGGCCAAGTCTTTATACATGCCATACTCAAATGTTGAGACTAACTAAACCCAAATGTTCAATTGATAGTGTGATCGAGTTTTCGACGTCCTTCAATCCCCGAGCTAGCTTGGCGATACCATAAGAAAATGGAAAAGAGAGGGGAGTAAGCATAAAGCTTAGTAAGTTCACATGCAAATAAATAGCAACATAATCATTAATATATATAACATTGATATAACATAGTTTACATATGTGTCATCATAAATTCATAGGCATAACTTACACATTTTCAATCTTACCGAAAGATCATCACATACGGAGTTTATTCATAAGAGTTTTTTGTACATATCTATACTAACCCATAATACATTCTCTTATTTCCTCATCAATGACTTCCTTGTCGAATAACTCACTGATTTACCCGTTGAACACTCGGAATACTATTGGATACACGGAAGACTTGCACATAGTGCTTCAAACGTAGCCACATGCTACCTCATATCACAATCACACATTTCCCGCCCTCGAGTTAATCACGGGCCTGCTCACACAAGCTAACAGTCAGGACGTAACTACTCAGGCTACTCACACAAGCTGACAGGTACCCGCAACACATGCCGGGCTACCCAGCCACCGGTAGAACGTACAAGACTAGCACCCGGATTCATATAGTCACATATATACATAATCTCATGAGCTCATAATCACATAGTTCCTAATGACATGTCACATTGTATCCTAAATTATTCCTAAGGTTCAAACGAAATTTTCTCGATATCACATATTCGTCGAACTCGTTCACAATGTCATGCTTATAGACTATAACGTCGTTCATACCCTGGTCATAACAATTAAACATAAAGAATCACATTAATAAAATATTAAAACATGATATATCATTGCATTATTTTCACATGAAATTACCCCAGTACAAAATATGGACAATTAATTCGATTTAGTCCAAAATCTTGTTCTTTCCCCGGTCTAGGTCCGAACTTCGTTTTTCTTGACCTATAATAGAAAATTCAGCTCATTTAATCATCAAATTATTCAAATCAGTCCAAAAACTATATTTAGGCAAAATTATAATTTTGGCCCTAAACTTTCACATGTTTGCAAATTAGTCCCTAGGCTCGTAAAATGAAATGTGTTCACTTTCTTTGTTACCCAAGCCTAACCGAACTTATAACTTACTCATAGAAGCCGACATTTCTCATTAAATCTCACATCTTACTACCCATTTTACCAAATTTGCAAATAAGTCCTTTTTAGCCATTGTCACTAGAAATCACTTGGTAAAAGATGTTTATCACACATCAAACATTCATATTCCTCCATTATACATCAAGACACATTCATGTCATACATGGGTCAAATTTCAAACATGAACCCTACTAAAAAATATGGCTAGAAATAGGTAAATCAGGTTACGAGGGTTTCAAAAATATAAAAGGCATTAAAAACGAGGTTAGGATGCACTTACTTTTAGGCTTGAAAGTTGAAGAAAACCTAGCTATGGAACGCTTGAGATTTTTGGCCAAGGTGGGAGAAGATGGACACAATTTTGACTTATTTTTTCCTTTTTATTCTTTTATTAACCAAATGACAAAAATACCCTTAAGGCCTTTCTTTCAAAATTTTCCTTTTCAAGCCTATTTTTGTCCATAAAAAATAAAAATTGGGCAAATTGGTATTTAAGGACCACTAATTAATAATCCATGGAAATTTCATGCTTAAGGCTTCTAGAACTCACATTTTGCAGCTTTTGCAATATAGTCCTAATTGTCAAGTTGGACACTTTATCAATGAAATTTCTTCATGAAATTTTCACACAAGTATGAAATCATATCATAGACCTCCTAATAATCATAAAATAATTATTTCTACTTCGAATTTGTGGTCTTAAAAAAATCACTGTTCTGACTAGGCCCTAATTTGGGATGTTACAGTCGTTGCCGAAGAACTTTTACTAAAGCTACCTTTTTATTTCTTAACTCTTTTGTTTCTAAAGCTAAGATTTTGATTGGTTCTTCACCATATGTCATATCAAGCTGAATTTCTACTTTCGTCGGAGAGATAACATGTGAAGGATAAGATTAGTACTGTCGTAGCATAAACACATGAAAAACATTATGAATTCGATTAAGCTTTGGTGGTAAAGCTAATTGATATGCAATCGATCCAATTCTTTTTGTAATCTCATATGGTCCAATGAACCGTGGACTCAATTTTCCTTTGCGTCCAAATCGAAGAACTTTCTTCCGAGGTGACACTTTCAAGAATACTTTATCACCGACTTGAAATTCTATTTCTTTTCGTTTCAAATCAACATAGGACTTTTGATTATCAGAGGCTGCTTTCAAGTTGTCTCGAATTACCTTCACTTTTTCCTCAATATCTCGGACGAAGTCAACTTCGTGTAACTTTTTCTCACTAAGTTCTGTCCAATACAATGGAGTTCTACATTTGCGTCCATATAAAGCTTCATACGGTGCCATTTTCATACTAGACTGATAACTGTTATTATAAGCAAATTCAACCAAAGGCAAATACCTTTCCCAGTTACCTTCAAACTCATGTACATAACACCGAAGCATATCTTCCAAGATCTGTATTACCTGTTCAGATTGACCATCTGTCTGGGGATGAAATGCAGTACTAAAGTGTAACTACCCAAAGCTTCTTGCAATTTGTTCTAGAATCGAGATGTAAACTGAGGATCTCTATCTGAAATAATGGAGACAGGCACTCCATGTAATCTGACAATCTCATAAACATATAATTTAGCCAATCTATCCAAGGAATAATCCATACGTATCGGAATAAAGTGTGCAAACTTTGTCAACCGATCAACAATTACCTAAATGGCATCCTTCTTCTTTGGAGACAAGGGTAATCCCATTACAAAGTCCATGGTAATTCTTTCTCATTTTCATTTCGGTATCCTAACCGGTTGTAATAGTCCAGAAGGCAACTGATGTTCAGCTTTTACTTGCTGACATATCAAACACTTAGATACGAACTTAGAAATATCTCGTTTCATTTTCGGCCACCAATACATCTTTTTTAGATCATTATACATTTTATTACTACAAGGATGTATAGACACTGTACCATTGTGAGCTTTATTCAAAATCTTCTGTACTAGTTCTGAACCTTTCGGTGCACATACTCTGCCTCTGAATAACAAACAATCATCAGTCCCGATCTAAAATTCTGAGTCAGGAGTCGATTCATTCTGTACCCGTTTTGCTTGCAACTTTCTATCATTCTTTTAACCTTTAGAAATATGTTGCAAAAACATTAGTCTAGCTTTTAACTCGGTTATGATTGAACAATCATTAGACAATGATAATCGGGTATTCATTGCTAGTAGAGTATACAAGGATTTTCTGCTCAAAGTATCTACCACTACATTGGCTTTCCCCGAATGGTAGTCAATAACAAGATCATAATCTTTCAATAACTCAAGCCATCTGCGCTGTCTCAAATTCAAATCTTTCTATGGCATCAAGTATTTTAGACTTTTATGATCAGTAAATATGTGAGATTTTTCACCAAATAAGTAATGCTGCTAGATTTTCAGTGCAAACATTATGGCCGCCAATTCAAGATCGTGTGTCGGGTAGTTCTTTTCATGTGGCTTTAGCTGTCATGAAGCATAGGCTACTTCCTTACCATCTTGCATCAAAACACAACCTAAACCATTCAATGACGCATCATTGTAAACTGTAAATTCCTTACCCAATTCAAGCTAGACTAACACAGGTGCTTCAGTCAATAAAGCCTTTAATCTTTCAAAGCTCTGCTGGCATTTCTCAGTCCATTCAAATTTTACATCTTTCCATAACAAACGAGTCATTGGAGAACCTATCATTGAATTTATTTTTACAAATCCCCGATAATAACTAGCTAGTCCCAGAAAACTTTAGACTTCAGACACATTTTTCGATGGCTTCCAATTAACAATGGCTGAAATTTTATTCGGGTCTACCCTGACAACTTCAGAAGACACAATATACCCAAGGAAACTAACTTCTTGTAGCCAAAATTCACATTTACTAAATTTTGCGTACAATTGTTTTTCTCGCGGGGTTTGCAACACTATTCTCAAATGTTCAGCATGTTCATTTTCATCTTGAGAGTAAACCAAAATATCATCTATAAATACCACCATAAACTTGTCTAAATACGAGCTGAAAATTTTGTTCATCAAGTCCATAAACATTACAGGCGTATTTTTCAAGCGAATGACATCACAAGAAACTCATAGTGTCAATACTTGGTTCTAAAAACTGTCTTTGGTACATCCAATTCTTTTAGCCGTAGTTGATAGTAACCAGAATAGAGATCAATCTTCAAAAATACAATAGCACAATTTAACTGGTAAAACAAGTCATCGATCCGAGGCAATGGATACTTGTTCTTTATTGTAACTTTGTCGAACTGTCTGTAACCAATACACAGCCTCAACAATCCATCCTTCTTATTTACAAATAGAACTAGTGCACCCCAAAGTGAGAAACTAGGTCGAGCAAAACCTCTGTCAATCAAATCTTGCAACTGTACTGTTAGTTCTTTCAATTCAGTAGGAGCCATTCTATAAGGTGCTATAGATATAGGTGTCGTTCTTGGAACAAGATCTATAGAGAATTCCACTTCTCTATTCGGTGGTAAACCAGATAATTCTTTTGGGAATATATCAAGAAATTCACATACTACTAGTACTGATTGAATCTTTGACTCAGATACTTTAATATCCATCACATACGCAAGATAAGCATCATATCCTCTTGTAGTTGAGCCTTAAGCTCAGTAAGCTCCTTCGATGCCATACGGTATGGAGCGATAGACACCGGAGCTGTACCCAGTAGAAGCTTAATTCCAAACTCAACTTCTCGATTTGGAGGTAAACCTGGTAACTCCTCAGGAAAGACATCCGAAAAGTCCCTTACTGTTCTGATATCCACAATAGAAGAGTCCTTAGAAATAGAATCACTAACGTAAGCCAAATATGCCTCACATCCTTATCGAACCAATTTCTCAACTACAAGCGCAAACATCACATTGGATAGATAATCTCGACGCTCACTGATCACAACCACCTTATTATCATCCTCAGTTCTCAGAACGACCCTCTTAGATGCGCAGTCCAAGAGACTTAATGCTAAACCAACCAATCCATACCCAGAATTAGATTGAACTCCCTAAATGGAAGTTCCATCAGATTTGCCAAAAAAACAGCCCCTTGCACCACTAACGGAACATCCCTATAGAGTTTACTAACCCAAACAAACTACTCTAACGGACTTAGTACAGTAACCTCACTAGTAGCGCTCTCAACAGGAATCCCCAAGTTTTCAGATACAGTGCTCGCTACATAGGAAAGAGTAGAACCTATGTCTGTAACACCCTTCGCCCGTATCCGATGTCGGGATAGAGTTTGAGGTGTTACTAAATTTAAGCCAACACTTTCATACCAAACCAGCCATAATATTTCGTTCAAATTTAAAAATTTTCATTTCACATGCATATTTTCCCTTAAATGGGCCTACGAGGCCCAAAACATACATTTGGGGTGGTTCGAAACCAAACCAAGAACTTAAGGAAAACTTGGAAAATTCATGCTTTAAGGCTCTACACGCCCGTAAAATGATTTTTATTCAATTTCTTTACTCCTTAAGCCTGGATGAACCATTTTCATAACTATAGCAACTCATAATTTCAACTATTTCACACATTTATCACTTATTTCACAAACTTTACAAAATAGTCCATTTAGGTGCTTTCATGCAAATTTCTTTCATGAAAGTTGTTTATAACACTACCAAGACTCATATTCTTCCATAAAAACTCAGCAAACAATACATATGCTTTCATGGAAAAACCCTAGACTCTTAATCATTTTGCAAAATAGTCCCCTCTTTTGAAAGCTCATGCTTTAGGGGTTCCAAAAACACAAAAATCATCAAGAAAAAGCATTAAAATCACTTACTATCAAGGGAGTTTCTTTGCTGAAATTTTCCAGCTTCAAAATGCTTTCTTTGCTACCATTTTCAGTGAAAGAGAAGAAGAAAAAATGAAAGAAAATGACAACTTTTTCTTTATTTTATTTTATTACCAAAAAGTCACCTAATATCCCATAAATTTTGGCTTTTTGACCAATCTTGTCTCCCTTGGCCGGCCACCTCTATTAAAAAGGGTATAATTTCCCTTTAAAGGCCTTAAATTTTAGTTATCTAGCTAATAGACACATTTAGGCACTAAAATACAACTTTTACTTTTTACGCGATTTAGTCCTTTTTTGAAATTAAGCCCTCAAACTCTAAAATTAATTCATCAAAATTTTCATGCACCTTTATAAACATGCTATGTCACATAAAATAACATCAAAATAATTTTTTTTGACTTAGAATAGTGGTTCCAAAACCACTATTCCGACTAGGCCTAAAATCGGGCTGTTACAATTCTTCCCCCTTAGGGATTTTCGTCCCCGAAAATCTTACCAAAAGAAGTTGCTTTCAACTTTCACGAGTCACTTTCACCCTTTTCTCAAAATTACAAATCAAATCAGTCTCATACTCAGGATTTCCTATAGCCTTTCCATAATTACGGTATAAACCCCAGGCTCAAATCGAAATACTGGAGACTGACATCTAAGAACTATAAACTCAGAAACATAACTCGGCCAAGTTTCTCGAATAATATATTTATACATACTATAATAATCATGCGGACTTCCATCATCAATCTGACACCAAACAATTGGAATCTCTCCTTTTCCCGAAGATGAGAGATATCCCAATACGAAATTCATAACAGTCCTTTCTCATTTTCTTTTCTTTTTAAATTTGCGTACGAATTTTGTCTATCCAATGCCTCATAAGGCGCCATCTTAAGGCTCGACTGATAACTATTGTTGTAAGAAAATTTAACTAAAGGTAAGTACTTTCCCCAACTACCTTGGAATTCAAGAACAAAACGTCTGAGCATATCTTCCAGTGTCTGAATTACTCTCTCGGATTGTCCATCAATCTGTGGATAAAAAGCAGTACTAAAGTTTAGCTTTGTACCCAAAGCTTCTTGTAACTTCTTCCAAAACTGCGAAGTAAACCTCGGATCCCTATCTAAAATAATCGATAAAGGTACTCCTTGAAGTCTCACAATCTTAGAAATATACAATTTGGCTAACTAATCAAGTGAATAATCAATACATACCGGTATAAAATGAGCTGATTTGGTCAATCTGTCAACCACAACCCATACGGCATCCTTTTTTTCTTGGTGTCAATGGCAAGCCTGTCACAAAGTCTATAGTAATTCGGTCTCATTTCCATTTGGGAGCTAAAATAGGTTGAAGTAAACCTGAAGGTACCTAGTATTCGGCCTTTACTTGCTGACAAATCAAGCACCTCGATACGAACTCAGATATATCTCTTTTCATACCATTCCACCAATACATTTTCTTTAAATCATTGTACATTTTTGTGCTGCCCGGGTGAACTGACATACCTCCGTTATGAGCCTCATTAAAAACATTCTGAATCAACTTAGCATTCTTCGAAACACAAATCCTTGCACGGAACCTCAGACAACCATCAGAATCTCTCTGAAAATCTGATTCACTATTCAACTCATACTAAGCTTTCTGTCTAATATCACAGTTGCTAACATTCTCATCCAATAAAATTTTCACTAGGAATGGACAACCATACATATTCCTAAGGATAAAGGAAAATACAGAATACTCAGAAGAGAGAGATAGCCATGATTTTTTTTTGAATTCGTCATACTCAGACATCCTTGCAAATCTAACATCATTCCTCTGATTAATTATGTCCTCACTAATCCCATAATATTCCATTATTGCACTCTTTAGTTTCACATTTGTAAGGTTATACTATAAATCTCTCGCGAATCTCGTCATATAACTCTATTCTGGTAAGGGGGTGAAGATTGCAAAGCCTCTAATTTTTTTACTCTCACACATATACACACTTAACAGCAACACAGTATCATGCACATCGATTCAAACATTTCAAACTTCCAACTTGTTATGAACACACTTTCACATATCTTAGTAACACATACAACTTTATCTCATATGAATACTAGCCAAACATCAGCGAACTTATCACAATACAAATTTTCATTTCTTTTACTCGAATCATCATTAATATCTAATCAAGTTTCAACACTTAGCCTTATTTTACTTACCGACCTTTATCAAATTAGAGAACGTATTACGGTCTTGAGTACATCATTCACTTGATGCCATAGTCTAACTATGGTCTTGTATTAGCTCTCATCCTTTTGTGTCGATGCCGTGTCCCAGACAAGTCTTACACTGACACATATTAAACCGATGCCATGTCCCAGACATGGTCTTACACTAGCACACATATCTCGAGGCCGATGCATGTCTCAGACATGTCTTACACTGGCTCTCATCTCAAAGCCGATGTATGTCTCAGACATATCTTACATTGGCTTTCACAATGTGGCCGATGCATGTCCCAAACATGTCTTATAGTGGTGTACATATCACTTGCACTGCCATGGTCCAACCATGGTCTTATCTGTCAATTCGTAATTGAACGATCTTACTCAATTCCAGCGTTCTACTCAATTTGATTTTACATTTCATTTTTCATGCTGTCATAACATTTATGACATCTTTAATTCAGAGATTTAAACATAAATGTCAATCACATGTACATACTGATTACACATCATTAGATAGAAGAACTTATACACACATTCTGTCATTTCAAGTAAAGTTTTCTTTTAATAATCACTAGGCCAAATGAGTTAGGCATGTAACATCTTATGAATACTAACATGCATGAAAGAGCTTATCACAATTTAACTTGCATTTCATTCCACGTTTCCATATTCTTTAACTTATGATTATCACATATTGAGTATTAATTCATGTAAAAATCATGAATTTATTTTCATACCTTTCCAAATTTCAACATATCACAAGCACGTTTCAATCTTCTCAATATTACTTCTATCATTAACAAGATTTGCTCGATTGGTAGTCTTTCCTATCTTAGCAAATAGTTCCGTTAGCGCCGGGAGATATCACACTATCATGAGTAGTACTATGGCATGTATAGCTAGACTCACTTATGCTATGTTAGTTCGAGAACCGACTAAACCATGCTCTGATACCACTAAATGTAACACCCTTCGCCCGTATTCGAAGCCGGGATAGGGTTCGAGGTGTTACCGGATTTAAGCCAACACTTTCATACTAAACTGGCCATAAATTTTCATTTGAATTTAAAAATTTTCATTTCACATGCATATTGTCCCTTAAACGGGCCTACGAAGCCCAAAACATACATTTGAGGTAGTTCGGAACCAAACCGAGAACTTAAGGAAAACTTGAAAATTTTATGCTTTAAGGCTCTACACGCTCGTAAAATGATTTTATTCAATTTATTTACTCCTTAAGCCTAGATGAACCATTTTCATAACTATAGCAGTTCCTAATTTCTACTATTTCACACATTTATCACTTATTTCACAAACTTTACAAAATAGTCCATTTAGGTGCTTTCATGCAAATTTCTTTCATGAAAGCTGTTTATAGCACTACCAAGACTCATATTCTTCCATAAAAACTCAGCAAACAATACATATGCTTTCATGGAAAAACCCTAGACTCTTAATCATTTTGCAAAATAGTCCCCTCTTTTGAAAGCTCATGCTTTAGGGGTTCCAAAAACACAAAAATCATCAAGAAAAAGCATTAAAATCACTTACTATCAAGGGAGTTTCTTTGCTGAAATTTTTCAGCTTCAAAGCCCTTTCTTTGCTACCATTTTCAGTGAAAGAGAAGAAGAAAAAATGAAAGAAAATGACAACTTTTTCTTTATTTTATTTTATTACCAAAAAGTCACCTAATATCCCATAAATTTTGGCTTTTTGACCAATCTTGTCTCCCTTGGTCGGCCACCTCTATTAAAAAGGGTATAATTTCCCTTTGAAGGCCATAAATTTTAGTTATCTAGCTAATAGACACATTTAGGCACTAAAATACAACTTTTACCTTTTACGCGATTTAGTCCTTTTTCGAAATTAAGCCCTCAAACGCTAAAATTAATTCATAAAAATTTTTATGTATCTTTATAAACATGCTATATAACAAAAAATAACATCAAAATAAGTTTCTCCAGCCGACTAAGCCCAAAATCGGGCTGTTACAATGTCTATCAAAACAGTATAAGGCATATCAAATATAAAGAACATACTAGTGATAACATCTGGAGCATCTTTATACTCTCAGCGTCGTGCAGCATAAACCAATGTAGGCTGCCTCGCTTCTATTTGGTTAGCACCTCTGCCCCGTGCTCTCTACCCCAGACCCTACCATTACCACCCCTAACCAGCCCACAACCCTTAGGTGGCTGCTGAACTACCTTCTGAGGCTACGCAGAACCTGGTCTTGAATCTTGCATCTGATCTGCCCGCTGTGGACACTCTCCAATACGGTGCTCCAATGACCCACACCTTAGACAAGCCCCAATCCTCATCCAACACTCGTCCAGATGGCGCCTACGACAATCTCTATACAACTGAATCCCAGTAGGAGCAACAGGAGCTCTCACTCTAACTGGCCCATCAGGTTTGGCTTTTTTCTTAGGCCTCTAAACAAAATTAGAGGGCTCCGAATCCCTCTTATTCTTACCCCTCTATCGGTCTTTATTATGGCGCTCCACGTGCTTAACATCCTCGGCGATCTTCGCCTTCTCAACCAGAACCACAAACTTCCAATCCATCCGTGGAGCAATCAAAACCCTCAAGTTATCCCCCAAACCATCCTCAAGGCAGACGCACCTCTCATACTCAGATGCCACCATGCCTCGAGCATAGCAGCTCAGCCTTAGAAACTCAGCCTCATACTCAACCACAGATCTATCACCTTGTGTGAGATTCATGAACTCATGCCTACGAGCATTCACATAGCTCGTCCCTACGTACTTACTCTGGAAGGTGGTCATAAAGAAATCCCAATTCAAACGATCAGGCTAAGTGCCCTCCTCAACCGTCAACCACCATTGGTATGCCTCATCGTGAAACAAAGAGACTGCACCCCTAAATTTCTATTCAGGAGTACAGTCTAAATCGTTCATGATCCTCTCGGTGGCTTCTAACCAATCGGCCACATTAGGGGTGACTCTAGTTACACCCCTAAACAATTCAGCACCATTAGACTGAAGTTGTTCAGTTACCGACCCTCGACCCCTAGCTCCAGAATAGGGTCCAACGACCCTCTCCAAAATCCTCAGTATGGCTTAGGACAGTGCGTCATCCCTAGCCAAGCGACTTTGAGACCCAGTCTCAGTAGCAGGCAAAACTAGTGTCTCACTCATATCTAAGTTCGACATACTGCCCAAAGAGGAAGACTTAGCTCGAACCCCCTTATGGCCTGGAATGCCACGTCCACGAGTTTCACGAGCTTTCATTGTATATTTTGAGTTTTATCCACATTAAAAATTTTATGCATCGGTTTCAGTATTTATTAACAGATGTTTTATGCATAAATTATCAGAAGTTCAGAATTGTTTTCAGAGGTTTCAGTCTCTAACTACTCAGCACAATTTCAGAAGGTACTATCTACAATGTTCCAGAGCAGTTCTAACTAAGTTTTAGAAATACTTACAGGATCGGCATTGGAGACTCGATGTACCACATACTTTCTCAAATTATTATTATTTCAAAATCAATTCTTTTTCAATCACAATTTTTGAGCCCAAAATTTATAGCCGAGTTTTGCAATTTGGCTCTAATACCACTAAATGTAACACCACAAACTCAGCTTAGACGTTATGACCGAATCTGGTGATGTCACAAGGATTGAGTTTTGAAACTGTGTTATTTCGATAAATCATCCAAGTTTTATAACTATTACTGAAAACGTTATTTAATTAATTCATTTGCCAAAACAATATTTACGGCGGAGGTCTTTAAAACCGTTATATTTTGGAAGTCCAATTCATACTTTCGAACAAAAACCTTTAATTTCGTAAAGCTATAATTTTAGTCAAACGTCGCACTAAAATTTAAAACATAACCAAAACCAAAATAAAAATTCAAACAGTCCAGAAAGTCTAATAATTACAAAACTCCCAGGTATAATCCGTAACTAAATAAAAATCAAAATTTAAAGTCAATTCACAAACTTGTGGTCACCCTGAGACTCTGTTGCACCGATCTGCCTAAGTCTGTGGATTACTTGACAAGACAGACAACATATGTGAGTTTACAAAAACTCAGTGTGTAACCCAGCAGAATTAAGCATGCAAACATACAGAATTATAAGCACAGTCAGAAACAAATACAGTTTCAGATTCAAAATTAGATTTAGAAGTAGATATGCATAAATCCTACCCCCATCCTCTACACACTATCTCCGACCATCCCATCACACCATGTGGGGTTAAAAACACCCACCCATCCCTACATACCACATTATGCCATTAAGACACATATCAGAATATATGCAGCCAAGCTGCCAGAATATAGGAGATTAACATGGATCAGAATACTTCCTCCTCATATACAAATCCCACCCTAAATCAGATATAGAAAATCAGATACAGATTTATCAAATTAAACATGTTCGACATGCTTTTATACAAATAACAGATATACATATGGCAGTATAGTCAGACATACATTTAGTATCCTACTCAGATCAGTCTATCAAAATATCATAGCATTCAAAATAGGGTTTAAATAGCCCTTACTGACCCTACAGTAGGCCCATAGTCGATCAGAGCGACCCATGGGACCCTAGGGAAATTTTCAGAATTATGGCCCCACATGCACGTGTGGCCTGCTTGTGTGGGCCCATACGCCCAGTTCGACCTTACCCATGTGGCCCATATGGCCTGGACCAAAACCTATATGCTTGTATGGCATGTCCATGTGGGCCCACACGCCCAACTTAGACAATCCTGTATGGCCCACACGGCCACACTCACGTCACCACACGACCGTGTGCTATGCACGACCATGCCTTCATTGACCACACGAGACACGACTAGCCACATGCCCATGTGGCATCGACAGAATAGCTTTTCGACTTTCACCGAGACTCGTTTTTCTGTGTTTTGGGAACACACCTGGTATCAGTTTGATGCAAAAACAATCCTGAGCCCTCCATAACCTAAAAATAGAACTCCCACAATGAAATTACCCAACAATTCACAAACTCTTCAAAACTAAACCTAAAGGTGCGCACACACTTACCACCAACATACCTGTTCACTCGCACAGATTCGATCGTTGAAATGAGACTACTGTTTCCCCCACTTCTCCTATGCAAAGATACCGCAAAGTTTCAACCTTCGAAAAACAACGCTAAAAAGAAGCAATCCAAAGTCTATTTACCGATTACACAAAATTAAAGATTCAAAACGCCCAAAATAAGGATTACCAGCAGAACCAAAGATCAAAAGGAACAGTTTAACTCCGACAGAGAGTAAATAAAAATGAAAATAGCAATAATGAGGATTTTTGTTTGGAAGAAGAAGAACGTCAAAACACAGAGAGAATTTTAGGGAAAAAGAAAAGAAAATAAAATTAAAACTAATCAGATATCCCCTAACTTCCCACTAACACCTTAATCTCTACCATTTTAGAATCCCAACTCCACCGAAATACTTGCCCATAACTGAGGCAAAAATAACACCCACACTCGCGCAGAGATTCGAATTTAGGACCTCCAACATATTGTCTCCCTTACCACTCGAACCAGCAGGCTCATTCTGATATGAATTTACAAATAATGTAATAAAAGCCCACTGAAAATGAATAAGGCTTGATCCAAAAATAACAAAATTAACAAAGGTGAGACTTGAACCCAAGACCTCTCACACACACCTAGAACACTTAACCACTGAAGCAGATACACACTTTGTCAAATACTCACAAAAATAGAAATAAGAAAGTTAAGGCGTTACAGGGTAAACTAAGTCCAGGAATTGTTAGGCCACATATTCAAGCTCAACACTTTGAATTAAAACCAGTAATGTTTCAGATGCTGCAAACGATAGGAAAGTTTAGTGGTTTACCAACTGAAGATCCCAGATTTTACTTAAGGCTTTTTCTTAAATTTCATGACTCATTCAAGCAGCAGGGTGTTCCTGAAGATGCCCTTAGATTAAAATTATTCCCTTATTCATTGCAAGATCATGCCAGATCGTGGTTGAATGCATTACCATCAGGTATGGTGGCATATTGGAATGAGCTGTGTTAGATATTTTTGCTTGGGTACAATCCTCCCAACATGAATTCCAAGCTAAGGTATGACATTACATCATTCACGCAATTTGAAGATAAGACATTATTCGAAGCATGGGAGCATTTTAAGGAATTAATTAGAAAATGCCCGATGCATGGTTTTTAGCGTTAGACACAAATGAAAATGTTCTACAATGATTAAATACTCATACACGAATGGCGGTGGATCTATCTGCTAATGGGACGCTGCTTGACAAATCCTATAGTGAAGCATACGAAATTTTGGAAAGGATAGCAAATAATGGTTATTAGTACCCCACTAGTAGTGTTGGTACTGGTAAAAGTGTTGCTGGAGCAATAGAACTTGATCCGATTACATCGTTAACAACTTAGGTATCATCTTTAACAAATATGATCAAAAATCTAAAAAGACCCTCTACAGTGTAGGAAATTAAGGTTGCAAAACTAGGATGTGCATACTATGGAGAAATAACAATGTAACACCCCTAGCTTGTATCCATCACTGAAATAGGGCTACGGAGTATTATCGAAAGTTACATCTCACAACGAACAAATATTCAACGTACTCAAAACATACATAATTCATAGAAAAATTATTCAAACTCAAACATATAGTCTCTTATATGAGCCCTCGAGGCCCTAAAAACACTTTAAAAATGAATCGAGACTAAATTGAAAACATTTAGAATTTTCGGGAAAAAGTTTAAAAATTTCATATGCAGGGGTCATACAGCCATGAAGCTAAGCCATGTGACTCACACGGCTAAGACATATGCCTGATAGTACTAAAAAGAACATATGTTTTCTCTCTACTTATTGGTTAATTTGTCCCCATTTAGTTATCTTTAGAGCATATTTTAGCATTTTCAATTTAGTAAATTGCATTTTATAACTCAGTGGATCTTAGCCTATTTACCCTTAATTTTGTCATTTTTTGGTACCGATGTCGCTACACGAGTATTTCTAGATTGCACCCAGAATTGTCGCCGCACCTATCAGCTGTCCGAATAAGAACAAAAATGTATGAACTGTCCAATCTGATGAAAGGACACTGTGTTATTTGGAAAAATATAAATATTCACGTGAAAAGGAAAAAAAATAGAGGCTTTTGGGGGGTATTATCTTCTTCAACCTATCTTTTGAAGCTTTTCAGCTATGGCGGCTTAAGTCTCCTACGGGTGAGCCGACGTGCAAAAAATGTAGATCAGGTCCTGACGAAGAGCCCTAAGTGCGACACAAGAGGGAATGGAAAGGTTCAAGTCGAGATTGTCTAGGAATGGTATTCTCCACTTTTTTTCTTTTATATTTCTTTTCTAAACGATGATGATTACTTTCTATTTCATGTTGTACGGAAAGTACATATGATTTTTGGGTTAAATGTTGTTTTATTCAATCTTGCTTCTACTGTTTAATCTTTTACTTTGAATGTTTTTAGCATGGAAGTGCTATTGCGATCACTGACACTGGACAGTGCAGCGACAGTTCAAGCATGACAACGGAAGTTGCTTGAGGATTAGAGGAATTTAATCCACTTGTTCTTAATAGTGTTTCATTGCCATCATCAGAAGGTGTGGTTAATGTGCATTTTTATTTCTTAGATTAAATATAGAAGTTAAGCATGGTAAGATATTCATTGCAATTTAATGCATCGACAATCACCTATCCTTTTATACCTTGTGAGCACTTAGTATTCTGTTGAATATTCACGTTGGGGATCCTAGTTTATCTTCATCATATTTTATCTTATTGTTTTCAAGTTATTGTTTCGACAACTACTCTCACAATTTATCTCGTTTCTATCTATTTATTGTACTGACACTGATAGCAAAAGACAACCATCTTTGTGGGATCGATATCCAACAGACTTATATCTGTCTACTATACTTGCATCGACAGTGTACACTTGCACATTATTGTTGTGATGTTAAACAGTCGATCAACGCTCGTGTCTTAAGTCGTGTGGACAATCAAAATAGGGACGCACGGCCGTGTCCCAGCCTTTGTCCATGCCCGTGTAACTTTCTGACTTGGTTCACAAGGCCAAGCCACACATCCGTGTGCCAGGCCGTGTACCCCTAAAAATGGCCACATACGCCCGTGTGTCCAGCCTTGTGCTAGGCTATGTAACTGCCAAACTTGTAACCCTTTGAAACCTACAAGGGACACATAGGCGTGTCGTGTGGCCGTGTCACACATGGTTGATACACACGCCCATGTCTTAGGCCGTGCGGACAAGAAATAGGCCAATTTCAAGCCATTCCTTTCACCCAAAACATGATCACATATACAAGCCAAATGCACCTATTTTCATGCCTCCAAATTGTACCTAACACATGCATATTCAAGCTAGATCATCATAGTATTTAATCATACAACCAATATGCCTAAAAGGCACCTCAATCACAACAATCAAACTTGATTATACATTTGCTAAGTTTAGCCATAAATCAACCAACCATTGGAACTAATTCTATACCAACATTTACCACAATGTTCACACATAAATCATACTCAAATATACCAATTTGACTATTCAACAACTATAATCACTAAACTTTAGTAAACTTGGCCATATGCCAACCACATCCAAACTTACCAAAATTGCCATTTATCTACTCGATACTCACTATCTATTTCTATATCAAACCATACCTCAATGACAACCTTTAAGCATATCAAAACAACATTTCATAGCATGCATTTAACTTACCATTCCATCATTCACCATTTAAGCACCAAAATGCTAAAATGTCAATATAATAACCTATTCATCAATAAAAGTCCCAAATTACAAGTCATATATATAATGACCATTTCATCAAACACAAAACACCTATAAATGCCATTATATCCATGACTCAAAATCATCAAAATCTACCGATATAGTCGATGGATAGTGTGATGGATCTCCGACTAGCTTCCAACCCGATCGAGCTTCCAATAATCTATAAAATAAGAGAAAGATAAACACATAAGCAATGAATGTTTAATAAGCTTGTATAAACCATAATTTCAATAATGAAATTTATGGGTTAAGCATAAACCTATACTAATGCCTTTCGATTTGCCCAAACCATAATTACCAACTCACAAATGAATAAATTCATTAATGCCGCATATATTTATAATTCATAACATGAAAAGATTTTATGAAATGTAATGTATAACTATTAACCTTTCTATAAGATTATACACCTTTCAATTTACTTACTTTCCTTTCCGTTCCTAATGCTTATCATAAGCCTAAACAATATTATTAATTCTCAATTCAGTGTATTTATCCATGACATAGATAGACTCATTTAAAGCATAAACAATTTACTCACATATGAATACATCATTTATCTCATTAAACCTTTTTATAACATCATAATACATCCCAATTACGTACTTACTGTATCATTCCTTATTCTTACCGGTTTCATATATAAAATACAAGCATAATCATAAATAACAATCATATCCACAAGCTTGGCATAAGCTTAAGCACATTAACAACATATTTTAGTTCATTTAAACATGATTCATATGAATTTTACATGGATAACCACTATACTTGTGCATAATTCAATTGGATTTACCATTCATATCATAACATATCATGTTTTCCATGTATCACTATTCCATTGAGTTTTATATAAACATGTCTTAGTTCTTATTGAACACATAACCTAGCAATATCATCGCATGGTAAGATATGGTGCATAACATAGCATCACTTATATTATACCTTTCATAAAAATGATTGTTCATACTTTGATCATTGGTACATCATACCTTTCTATATTTTTCGCAGTGAAGTCAATCAGAACCCTTATCGGAGCTCACACAAAGTGTGCTAAATGATGGTTGTAACTGTCCCTTTCATATTCGATGGTCGAAACCATCCCTTTTTATTAATCGATGGTCATCACCATCCCTTTTCATAGTTGATGGCCGTCACCATCCCTTTTCATAATCGATAGCCAAAGCTATCCCTTTTCATATTCGATAGCCGAAGCTATCCATTTTCATATTTGATGGTCGTCATCATCCCTTTTTATAATTGATGGTCGTCACCATCCCTTTTCATAATCGATAGCTGAAGCTATCCCTTTTCATATTCGATGATCATTGATATGCCGTTGGATTTTTCTATCGAGACACGATTTGATATTATAAAATAATAGCATTTAACTCATAATTTAGAACACTATTTAAATGTATGAACTTACCTGGCTAAATTGAAGAAATGTCAAAGTACAGGGGCATTTTGGAAATTTTCCATTCTCCACGATTTTCCACCAGATCTTGATTTAAATTAATAATTTCATTCAATTTATTAATATAGACAGTAAAACAATTAATTTTATGCAATTTAGTCATTTTTAATTTTTTTACAAAATTGCCACTAAAGTTTTACTTTTATTCAATTTAGTCCCTAAGCCTAAAACATGCAAATTAACCATTTTTACCCAAAATTGGGCCCAGCAAAATACTTATGCTATCCAATGCAGCCTATTCATGCAACAATTTCACAAAAAAAACCTTGTATTTTTACTATTTTAACAATTTAGTCCCTAATCAACAAATTCATCAAAAATCACTTAACAATATACTTTTAAATATCAACCAACATTAAAAATTTATTATTTAACATCAAATATCATAAGATTCATCAATGAAAACATTCAAAATCTTTAACAGATTCAAAATCGAAGGTACGGGCTAACAGGACCTAATTGCAACGATCTCAAAAACATAAAAATCATTAAAAATGGGTGAAAATTGCTTACCATGCATCATTAAAAGAAGAACTGAATCTTGAAGCTTTTAAATTTCCATTTTCATGGTGACATTTGGTGGGAGAGAAGAAAATAGCTTTTTTTCTTTTGTGTTTTTATTAACGAGTAATTTCCATGGTGGGACTATCTTAGGTACGGGTAAATTACTCGTTAAATCCATCCAACTATAATTCTTTAACCAATTAACACCTTTAAACTAATAGCGATTCATTTTTTTTAACTTTTACAATTTAGTCCTTTTCGCTTAATTAACTATCGAAACGTTAAAAATTTTCAATGAAACTTTAATACCACCTTAATGACACTCTATAAATATTTATAAAAATATTTATGGCTCAGTTTATAGAAACAAGATCCCGATACCTTATTTTCTAAAACCACTTGACCTTAGGGTCATACCACTTAAACTTAATAAATCACTTATATAACATAAATTATCAAATTCAAAACCTTTTTAAAACTATATTTGACTCGTAAATTTTAAATAATAATATTTACAAACTTACTCATTGAATTTGGTGGCCCCAAAACCACTATTTTCGACACCACTGACAAACGGGCTATTACAAACAATCTCTACTCCAACACCTATAATCCAAGATGGAAGCAACATCCAAATTTCAGTTGGAGTGATCAGGGAATGGGAAATGCCAGCATTGTTAATAGACAAAATGCGGCTAGTGTACCATCTAGACATAGCTAACCAAGGCCGAGAAAAAATGTGCAACAAAGTTCGCCATCTTCAACATTAGCTATGGAAGCTTTATGAAAAGAGTATATGGCTAAGAATGATGCAATTATTCAGAGCCAGGCAGCTTCCTTAAGAGCTCTAGAGAATCAAATGGGACAAATTGCCACTGCATTAAGCTCCAAACAATAAAGAGCATTGTCTAGTGACACAGAAAGTTCTAGATCTCAAGGAAAAGAACAATATAAAGCCATAACACTCCGGAGTGGCACTTAACTGCCAGGAGTTGTGAATGATGCCTTGTCTAAGGAGGAAAGTTTCAGAGTTCCTGAAAGCACAACTTTTGAACCAAAAATGGAGCAAACTACAAAATATGGGAGTAGAAAAAACCATAAAGAAGCAAATTAATCTTGCCGAGCCAATACAAATGCCATAGCAAGGCAACCTCAACAAATGGAAGGAAAGCCACTGCCACCTTTTCCCCAGAGTTTCCAAAAGCCGAAACAAGATGCTCAATTCAAGAAATTTCTAGAGGTTTTGAAGCAATTACACATCAATATACCTTTGGTGGAAGCATTAGAACAAATTTCTAGCAATGTGAAACTCATAAAATGTGTCCTATCCAATAAGAGAAGGTTAGGGGAGTTCAAAATTGTTGCACTTATTGAAGGGTGCACAGTAATGCTGAAGAACAAACTGCCACCAAAATTAAAAGATCCAGGGAGTTTCACTATGCCCTGTTCGATTGGAAACCATTATGTAGGCAAAGCATTATGCGATTTAGGTGCAAGTATCAATCTAATGCCTATGTTTATTTTCAGGAAACTTGGTATAAGAAACGCAAGACCTACTACAGTTACACTTCAACTAGTTGATAGATCATATGTCCATCCAGAAGGTAAAATTGAAGATGTACTGGTAAGAGTTGACAAGTTCATCTTTCCAGCAGATTTTATTATTCTGGAATGTGAAGCAGATAAAAAGGTACATATAATACTTGGACGACCTTTCTTAGCAACTGGTAGAATTAATGATCAACAGTTGAATTTTAATGGGTTTGATGTTTTAAAATGTGTAAACCCAGATGAAAAATGTCATGTTATAAAATTTGTTGACATTGTTGCAGGACATATGCACAACAATTCTAATATAGACTGTCAAATTAAATGAAACAGATTGATTGAAGAACCTGAAGAACTAATGGAAACTCAACAATTTGAAAATGGATGCAAAAGGAGCTTTGAATCATTAGATTTATCAAGTAACTCTTTCAACCCTCCTTGCTCATCAATATAAGATCCGCTGATGCTGGATTTGAAACCATTACAAGTGTATTTGAAATGTACTTATTTAGGAGAAAACGATACACTACCTGTAGTTATTTTGTCGAGCTTATAATAGACTAGGAGATGCAATTACTAGAGGTTTTAAAGTAATCTAAGAAATATTTAGGATGGTCAATTGCAGATATCAAAGGAATTAGCCCAACAATCTGCATGCACAAAATAATACTTGAAGATTGCCATGGCAAATTTATTGAACAACAAAGGAAACTGAATCCTATCATGAAAGAAGTAGTTAAGGATGAGATTATAAAATGGTTGGATGTTGGGATTATATACCCAATTTCTGATAGCTCCTAGGTGAGCCTTGTTCAATGTGTACCTAAGAAAGGAGGAGTTACATAGTCAGCAATGATAACAATGAACTCATTCCCACACATATTTTCATAGGTTGGATAGTTTGTATGGATTATCAAAAGTTCAACAAAGCAACGAAGAATGACAATTTCTCTTTGCCTTTTATAGATCAGATACTGGACAGACTAGCAAGGAAAGCCTTCAACTATTTTTTAGATGGCTACTCAGGGTACAAACAGATTACCATATCTCCTACTGATCAAGAAAAAACTACATTCACTTGTCCTTATGGAACATTTGCTTCCTGGCAACATTCCATCGTTGCATGATGGCAATATTTTTCGACATGGTGGATAAATTCCTTGAAGTATTCATGGATGATTTCTCAATGTTTAGCGGCACTTTTTAAGATTTCTTAAAAAATTTAAAGTCGGTACTTTGCTGATGTCAAAAAACAAATCTGGTGTTGAATTGGGAAAAATGCCACTTTATGGTTTGTGAAGGCATTATTTTAGGCAACAAATTTCACAAGAAGGAATTGTCGTCGACCAAGCAAAAACAGAAGTCTTTGAAAAGTTGCCACCACCCACTTTAATGAAATGAATCAGAAACTTCCTCGGGCATGTTGGATTTTACTATCGCTTCATCAAGAATTTTTCTAACATATCAAAGCCTTTGTGTCAACTGTTGGAGCAAAATAAATCATTTCATTTTAATGAGTTATGCATAAAGGCATTTGAAGATTTAAAGGAATGATTAACTACAACACCTATAGTCACTACACCAGACTGGACTCTACCATTTGAACTAATGTGTGATGTAAGTGACTTTGCTGTCGGAGCAATGTTATGGCGAAGAAAAGCCAAGATGTTTCATGCTATATATTATGACAGTGGCATCCTGGCAGATTCACAGCTCAATTACACCACCACAGAGAAAGAATTGTTAGCAATGGTGTTTACCTTTGAAAAATTCAGAGCTTATTTAGTGGGTACCAAAGTCAGAGTTTATATAGACAATTTTGCCATCAAATACTTTGTGATGAAATAACATGCCAAACCTAGACTCATTAAATGGATATTGTTGCTGCAAGAATTTGATTTAGAAATCAATGATAAGAAAGGCACTAAAAATCATGTGGCTGATCACTTGTCACAACTAGGAGTAGGGAATGAATATGTTGAGATTTGAGAGTCAAATGATCAAAGACGAATTCCCTGATGAACATATATTGTTAGATATGGTGTTGCCATAGTATGCTGATATTATTAACTTTCTAATCAGTGGGTTGCTACCACCTGCGCTCAATCATCAAGGACAAAGGAAATTCTTTCATGATGTCAAGCAATATTACTGGGACGAACCATTTCTATTCAAGCAGTGTGCGGATCAAGTAATTCGAAAATGTATTCTAGATGGTGAATTTTAAAGTATCCTGCATCACTGTCATTCTGCACCTTATGGTGGACATTTTGGAAGCATGAGAACTGTTGCAAAGGCTCTCCAATCTGGTTTTTATTGGCCAGCCATGTTTAAAAATGCTAATGAATTTTGTAAAAACTATGATAACTATCAAAGAACTGGTAACTTATCAAGAAGACACGAGATGTTGCTGCAAAATATTTTAGAGGTGGAATTATTTGATGTTTGGGAAATTGATTTCATGGGTCCATTTCCACTATCCTAGGGAATAATCTATATCCTTGTCATTGTGGATTATGTCTCCAAATGGGTTGAAGCTATGGCATTACCTATAAATAATGCCAAATCAGTTTTGAGATTCTTGTATACAAATATTTTTACCAGGTTTGGTACCCCTCATGCTTTCATTAGTGATAAAGGCTCACATTTTGACTACAGATTAGTTGCCAACACTTTGAACATATATAGGGTTAAACATAAAATTGCCATGGCATATTACCCTCAAACAAATGGTCAAGCTAAAATTTTCAATAGAGAAATCAAGCAGATTTTGGAGAAAGTTATCAATCCCAACCTCAAGGATTGGTCAATAACCTTAGATGAAGCCTTGTGGGCTTATCGTACAGCTTTCAAGACACCATTGGGAATGTCACCTTTCAAGCTTGTCTATGGTAAACCATGTCATTAGCCAATTGAGCTAGAACATAGAGCATTTTGGGTAATCAAGAAAATAAACATGGACTGGGGTATTGCTACCAATCATCGCCTACTGGAGCTTAATGATATGGATGAATTTTGAGCTCAAGCTTATAAGAATGCGAGACTGTACAAAGAAAATACAAAGCGTTGGCATGACAAGAAAATTTTGCCACAGTAATTTGTACCTGGACAACAACTTTTGCTTTTCAATTCCAGACTTAAACTATTTCCTGAAAAATTAAAGTTGATATAGTCTAGATTATTCGAAGTCGAGTGTATATACCCTCATGGAGCTATCAACATTAAAGATTGAAAAATAGGATCCACTTTCAAAGTTAATGATCAACGCCTGAAACATTATTTTAGAGCTCCTATAATGCGTAACAAAAATTTCATTTCTCTTCGGAATACTTAATATGTTCTTTTGCATAAATTTTTTTTGTTTATTTTATTTTCACTTATTACCCAATAATTTTATTCAACTGGTTATTTTCTTTTGTTGCAGGTTCTTTTTGCCAAAGTAAAAATAATTTGAAAGTAGTGCCTTCTTCTTTTATGCAGCTTTGTTTAATAATCTTGTTATTACTTTTCTGATTCTCGCTCAATTTACTCATGGGCTGTCTCAAAGCAACTTCAGTTCAGTTTGATGAAGATTCTATTAATGCCCATTACAATTTTCCTGAGGGTCTTGATGAACATTCCAAGTTTATATCAAAGATTACAACAGAAGGGTTACAATAGGTTCTTCAAGATCTTTGTATTGAGGGAACTAAATGGACTACATCTCATCATAATTGTCACACTGTTGATAGAGTTGCCCTGGAGCCTCATTGCAGAGTATGGTATCACTTTTTGAAATCCTGACTAAGTCCGTCCACTCACAATTCTACTAATTCCAAAAAAAGAATGTTTTTACTACATTCGATTATGTTTGGTAGAAGAATCAATGTTGGAAGAATAATTTCCCAGGAAGTTTATCGTTGCATGCAAAAGAATGCTGACAGTTTAAGTTTCTCGTCTCTTCTCACTACCCTTTATCAGTGCACCAACATCCCTATCCATAATAATGAGGAGACCAAAGCAATAAAGGCATCATAACGAAATCAATTGTCATGCATTTTTTAGACAAGCATATGCCACAACCATCTAGGCCAACATCTACATCATCACCCTCACCCGAAGCCCCACACACTTTTCTTAATATGTTGGAATAACAAGTAATAAATACTCTCAAGCAACTCCAACATTAATTACATATGGTGGCAAAGTAGCAAAATCGAATCTCAACTGATTTTTCCACAGCAAAAGCCAAAATAACTTTATATTGGGAATATGTGAAGAAACACGATGCTACACTCAAGAAAACTCTTCAGAATAACTTCACCAAGGCAATACCTATATTTCCTTTTATTTTTTGAAGAACTTTTATCTAATGATGATGAAGAAGATGAAGAAACTGCCTCTACACACAAGCATACCAAAAAACATATGAGAGATGAAAAACCGACAAAGTTTGTACACCTTAACTCTGACAAGGAGGACGATGATCGATAGTACACTTTTACAAAAACAACCACTGCCAAAGCACCACAATCTAAGGCACCAATGACTAATCAAGAACATGAACTCACGACGTCAGATACTGACGATGCCAATGAGGTGCCCATCAACCAGCTTCAACGAAAAAAATTCAAGAAGGCTACCGAAAAACAATCCAAGAAGATGTTTTAACAGAAAAGAAACAACATTACAAGAAAGCTGCAAGGAAATCCATACAACCCAAGTGAAGTAATTTCCTTCCCCTCTAATCTTTGATTTTTTATATTTTCATGATCATTCATTTTGATTTTTGTTATCTGTTTCATGCATTCATGTAGCTTTTATTCTTTTTCTTTTTTTTTTCATGTTCATGTATTGAGGACAATGCATCCCTTAGGTTTGGGGTGTGTTGTGCATATATATTGTATTGTCATAACATTCAATTACAATTTAACTTTCGGATTATGTGAGTATATGGTTATCAATGATATTTAATGAGGATAATAACTCTTCTTTGTAAACTTAGAAAATAGAGTGACAGTTATTTAGGCATATTTAGCATAGGACAATTACTGAAAATGACTTTCTAAAAGTAGAATAATTGAAATATAAATGCAATTAGGTTATAGTAACAATCTTTGAATAAATTTAGGACTTCTTGACTTAATTTCAGTATAGTAATAGGGTATAATTTTTGTCATGGTAAAATAATATGAATATTCCAATGTTTGAACCTATTGAGTAGGTCAATAATATTTTGTTTGCTCCATTATATTGTTGACCAGAAAAATAAGTTCAAATATGATTCTTTTTCTATAAAAAAAAAGTGTACATATTTTAGGGACACTCTACTGATCTTGAGGCTAAATTGCTAAGAAGGTAGTTGTTTGCTTCATCCATATTTTTAGTTAAAAGCTTTTGTTTCATGAGTGATTTATATTCAAATTGTGACATGATATAATACATGACAGTCTAGTGTATGTTCCATTGAGGTTGTCAAGTATATAATCATATGACAATATGAATTCCCTAGGAAATTATGTGTTGAAAGTTGAATAATTACCTAAAAAAACTTAGTTTAGGAGAGAGATAACCTAAGTATATTTAGAGAGATCTGCTATAGTTTTAATTGCTGAAATATTTAGAAAATTTTACCTTTAGGAACCATTTTCTACACTACATTTTCTAAATAGGTTTACAACAATTGTAAGCATTTACTTTCTTTTTTGAAGTAGAAGATTGCTAAGAATATAGGTACACAATATGCTTATTACGATTTGACAGTACATTTGGTGACTGATTATTTTGGCAATTCCATGCATTCATACATATTCAAATATCATTTGCTTAAGGACAAGCAATAATTCAGGTTTGGGGGTGTGATAACTATTGAAAAGAGTTATATGTAAGGCCTCTAAATAGAATTCATTGGCTGTAATTAAATGACTACACTTGCATTTTTAGGATATGTTTAGAACATTGCATAACAAAGCTTGGATTGTGATATAATGGTATTTGTTACTTTTTCACTTGGGGAGGAAAGGTGTGGTTTTGTGTGAATACAGGTGTAGGAAGAGCAAGAAGATGAAGAGAGGAAATAAGGGAAGTGAAACATTGTCGTGGCAATTGGTAAGATTAATTGCCAATAGAATTGCCATGACAATTCCGAGAAGATGACTCAGCACTCTATCCACATCACTCTTAGCCAGTTGGACATGTACCAGAAAAACCAACTTGAAAAGAAGAATGAAAAATGTGTGCGAAGGTGGGACGGATCTACCCAATAAAAGAATGAGAGAGAATAAGAAAAAAGGGGAAGATAATTTGTGTGAGAAAGAGACTGGTGACAACAATCCTCTCTCTACACAGAGAAAAACTCCATTGGAGAATTTCAGAAAAAGAAAAGGTAGCAGCTACAGAGAGTAGAATACAGATGTAACATCCAAAAATAGGGCTTAGTCGAAATAGTGGTTTCGAAACCACAAATCTGATGTTGAAATATTTATTTTATGATTATTATGAGGCCTAGAATATGAAAATATACATGTGTTAAAGTTTCATAAAGAAATTTTATGAGTACGGTGTCCAATTGAAAAATAAGGACCAAATTGAAAAAGTTGCAAAACTTGGGTTCTAGAAGCAATTTGTATGAAATTGCTTTAGATTATTAATTAGAAGGTCTTAAAGAGAAATTTTCCCAATTTCTAAGTTTTTGGAAAAAAATGGGCATGTATGGATAAAATTTGAAAGAAAGGGCTTATGGTATTTTGGTCATTTAGCTAATTAATGAAATAAAATGAGAAAAATAAGCCAAAAATCAGCCATTCTTCTCCCTCATGCAGCCGAATTTCTCAAGCCTCAATAGCTAGGGTTTTCAACATTTCAAGCTCAATAGTAAGTGCTCCCAAGCCCCGTTTTTAATGTTCTTTGTATTTTTGAAATCCCGGTAACTTACTCTCTCTATTTCTACCTATATTTCATGCTAGGGTTCATGTTTAGAAATTTACCCATGCATGAGTCACTTGTATTTTAATGGTTTATGGAGGAATATGAAAGTTTAAAGGATGGTAAACAACTTTTACTAAGTGATTTTTCATGGAAATGGCTTTAGGGACCATTTTGTAAAAGTTGTAAAAATGGTTAGAAAGATGAGAAATAATGGAAAAATGTGGGCTGCCATAAGAGGGAAAAACATTCGGCTAAGCTTGGGTAACATCGAAATAGCATGCATTTCATTATACGAGCCTAGGGATTAAATCGTAAATAATGTGAAAGGTTAAGGGCAAAACGATCATTTTTTTCGGGGTGAAATTCAGACTCGAAAAGAAAGATGTGAGGTATTAATAATTCATTTTTATTGTTATAGACCCCAAGGAACAAATTCCGGAGGTCGATCGAGGAAAACAAAAGGTTTCGGAATAACTAAAACGCGAAACCGAAACGAGTACCAGGTAAGTTCGAATAACTTAAAGTAAACTCTTAATATGCTTAATTGCATGTATTATGAATGTATGATAATTAGTTGTGATGATGGTATGAAAATCCATGAAATGCGTTAATAATAATGACATGATAATAAATGTCCCGATTGAAGTCAAAAAGGGAAATTCAATGGATAAACCATGGCTTACATGATTTGGGATCCTGCATGTATTGCAGAAAAGGATTTAGCCCGGGCAGGTAATCTGTTGATCTCAACATAGAAAGGATCTAGCCTGGACGGGTGTTCCTTAAGTGATCAAGCCTCCCGAAGAATGTGTGCATTATGGATTTAGCCCGGACGGGTAATCCGACTAGGGTCTGAATTTAGCCTGGACTGGTAATTCAGATCCGAACTCATTAAGGGTGTTTGTTGCTATAAGGGATATAGCCTAGACTAGTAATCCCGACTTCACCCAATGAGTTTATATTACGGGGGATTTAGCTTGGACTGGTAATCCCGCCGTAAGATGTGAGGTTCGTGGGAGTGCGCACACAAGATGATCGCTCTTATGACTTGACGGTAAATGGATAATCCATCGAGATTCTGAAAAGATCAACGGGATTAAAATGAGGTATAAAAATGAAAATGTTGGATGATGAGTGTAACAACCCTATTTTAACCCTAGTTGAAAAGTGGTTTCGGGACCACGAAATCGAGTCGCGAAAATAATTGCATGTTATATTCTATGTTTATTGTTTGTGCAATATCATATGTGAAAATATCGTGTTTTGATTTATGTATTTGGATGTGGAATTAGTTAAAAAGGATGTGTTTAAGAAACCTTGAAAATGGGATAGGCAAATGTGTAGTGACTAAACATTTTATGTTTTAGTATTATAGGGGACTTGCATGTCAAATAGACCAACTTTGAATGTAAATGGCCGGTCAACATGCATGTAATCATGTGTTCTACTGTTTTATTTTAAGTAGTGGGAATTATATATATATATATATATATATAATTATTATAGAAATAAGCATTTTATTATAAATGACTTTTATATTAGGAAATAATAAATTTATAATAGTAAATGGTGATAAAAACAAAGTTCCATCATCCTTTCTCTCATTTTTGCCGAAACCATAAAGAAAAGAAAAGAAAAAGGGGACTAAGACATTCGGCTATAGTGAATGTATAGATTAAGGTATGATATCATGAAATTCTTTTGGAATTTTTGTGAATTTGAGTTTGTTTTGATGCTTATAACGTGACCCATGAGTTAATTTTTTTTAGTTTGTGATATATGAAACATTCGGTCATGTTCTTATATGTTAAATTGATGGTGTTTCGTAGTATATGATTGAAATGGTTATAGATGAGTATGAACTAGGTACAAAAATTCTATAAACGGTTAAAATGGACAAAAAAAATCCTATTCGACTATTGTAGAGTAAGGTGAAGTTATGTTTAGCTTTTATTTTAAGTTAATTGTTAGTAAGTGTTTATATGTATGCCGAATGTGGATTTGAATTGGGAGGTTGATAATTGATTGTTATTGAATCATATATATACATTTATATTCGGTCATGGAGGACTTGAGATGAAATTTATTATTGTTTTAGTTAAATAATAAGATTTATATGTACAAACTCAATTAGGTAAATTTTTAAAGTTTTAGATTTAATTGAGAGAATGGAAATATTATAGGGAGTATTCGGTTAAGGTATGAGAAAACGAAATGTGGAGGTAAGTCGGTTTGTGTAATTGCCAAATGCACTTGATATTAAAACATTGTTTAGTTAAATGTAATTGACATGAAAGGAATTTAGATGTCATGTATGTGATAGTAGTAGGAGAAAGTAAATTTTTTTTGCTTTACTAAAATTAGATGAGTGTTACATTGTTAATATGAAAATGTTATGACAACTAGTTGAATTTAAGAACTAGGTGCAGTCATTTATGTTATGTGTATAATTCATCAATGATGAAAGTGTCGTATGATATATGTGTTTAAAATAAATAAAATTTAAGTTATGATGAATTGATAAGAAAATTGAAATAGTTTAATTGTTTAAATTAAGCTCAAAATCAAAGAGGACTAAGTACGGATAAGGAGAAAGCGAAGGTCGTTAAGTAGCCGATCGGAGTTGTTCGTTCGACAATAAGGTAAGTTCTAGGCAGTTATGACTTGGATTACTATGTATGCCTAGAGTACATATATCTTATGAAATGTAAATTTTTACATGTGAAGAAAGGTTGAATTGATAATGTATTATTGAGCTGATGGCATTGAATAAATGTACTTTGAGTAGGTATATGTACAAATAAAAAGGGGCACTATGTGTACGAATGGGGCAGCATGATATGTGGGTGTGAAAAAGCTAGTATTGTGTGTGAATGAATATATGCACTATGTGTGCAAAATTATTAACCGAGCACTATGTGTGCGAGATCGAGTGTAAGGCACTATGTGTGCGAAATTATTAACCTAGCACTATGTGTGCGAAATTGGATGTAAGGCACTATACGTGTGTGCGAAGTTATTTACGGAATATGATCGTAGCATGGCGTGAGATAAGATATTGGTTTCTATCATAGGTAATTAAGAAGATGAAATGTGTATGGAATATATATTTATGTATGTATATTTGTCTAAAGATTATGATATAAAGTCTTGGAAGAAGAAATAAGAGTATGGAGTTATATGGAAATCATGAATGAACAAGGTAGACAAATTAGATTTAAACGAAGTTAGGTTGTAAATTGTTTATTAAATTGCTTATGTTTTACTGAGTATTATCTCATTTGAAATTGTTGTTCATCTTTATTTATATTTTGGATCCGTTGTGCGCTCGGAACTACTACTGAAGTCATCACACTTACCATCATCTTTTTGGTATCTTTAAAGAAGCTTTAAGTTTTAAATTTGGCATGTATAGGATAGACGAAGCTAAATAAGTGAGTTTTGTATTTTTGAGTAATGTAATTATCTATTGATAAGTCATACGAAAATGGCACACATGCTAGTTTTGTGACCTTACAATGTTAAACATTTTGATAACTAGCATGCGTAATATGAATGAATGATATCTACTTTTTGTATATAAACATTGTGCTTAAATTATTGGGTATTTAGGTTTGGTTTCATATGACTTATTGATGTGATAAAAAGAAATTTAGGTATAATTATAATAGTCATGAAATGTTTACGTATTGATGCTTGGAGATGGTTAAGTTGATGCGGTTATATATGCATAACTTGATATGAGAGAATATGTATATTTTTGGCCTTGTTTAATGCATGATTAGGTGTATATAAATATATATATATCACTATTATGCCGTGTGGTTGTTTTAGTTAGAGTAATATGCATAATATGTAAATGTATCTAATTATAAAATGGTATGTTTTATCACATGCATAAGTTTTTTTTTTTTTTTTGCTAATTGCTAATACCTGTTTGATTATGTCTAAGTTTTAAAAGATAAGTTTTGTTATGAGATTGAGTTACGAAGCATGAAATGTAAGGAATATTAATTTGAGTTGTGATATGTTAGGAAATGCCTCGTAACCCCATTCCGGCAACGGATACGGGTTAGGGGTGTTACAATGAGCTCATCTAAGACAAATTTCATAATATATTGTTATGAGACTAACCTGTTGATTGAGTGCATGTGATAGGGAAACCATTTCATGCTTGTTGGTTATATTGCCTAATGTGGTTGTATGCTAATTAATCAGTAAGTTTACTTTCCAGTTATTCGGGCTTACAAAGCATGTAAATGCTTACCCCTCTCTTTTCCCTGTCTTTCAGAGCTTGAGGACTCGTAGAAATTGGAAGACGATTGAAGAGTTAACACACTATCATCTTGTCCAGCTTTGGTATATAGACACTTTTATTTTGTTCAATGGCATGTGTAGGGATTTTGTAATTTTGTTATTTGTGTCATTTGATTTGCCACTATGAAGGCTTGTAAAGGTATACATATTCACTTGTATATGGCCATGGGAATTAACTCATTTTGATGTAGGTTATGACCTACAAATTAGTGCATGTTTATGTTCAATTGTTGTAGTGAGGATGAAATATGGTATATCACATTTAGATACCTGTAATGTGACCAAATCACAGGGGATGGCTAGGTCATAATTGACAATGAGTTATAATAATGAGCCAATCTTAAAAGTTTTATAAGACATAGAAACCCTTAATACAAAAGGGATAACCTAGCATGTGTAAAACCGATGAGATGAGGTTTACATGCAATGAGGCTTATCAAGTTCGTTTAAAAATATAATTAGACCATGTTAAATATTATTAAAACCTATAAGTGTGTATGGATGTTAGAGGGTGACCAAAGGCTTGAAAAATAGCCTAATAAGATCTACATGGGTAGACACACGAGTATGTATCTAGGCCGTGTGAGACACACGGATAGCCTTATGGGCGTGTGGCATGGCCGTGTGTCCCCTGCACCTAAAATTTTTAAGTCAGAATGCATGGTCGTAAACACACGGGTAGAGACAAGGCCGTGTGCCTCAACCTTGTGGTGGACACAGCCTAGCACACGGGCATGTGTCTTAGCCGTGTGCCTCTAAATGCATGCTGACATCATAAACAGAATGCTCGAGTTTTTGGACACGGGCGACCACACGAGTCTGTCTAGGCTGTGTGAAGGACACGGGCCAGGGACATGTGTAATGCCCCTAACCTGAGACCATCGCCGAAGTCGAGTATGAGACATTACTAAACTTATTTTAGCATTTAAACAAGTTCAAACAATTCTCATAGTAAACTGTCCATCTGCGTCATAGTCGCTAAAAAAAATCATATCTCGAGTTACAAAACTAAAAATTTAATTCCGTAAATTTTTCCTGAAACTAGACTCATATATCTACTTACAAAGTTTCTTCTATAATTTTTGGCTAGGCCAATTAGTACAGTTTATTAGTTAAAGTCTCCCCTATTTCAGGGTTCGGCTACTCTAACCCCTATGTATTACGAATCAGATATCTCCCTGTATAGAGTTTCAATGACTATGCCATTTGTTTCTCATAAAACTAGACTCAATAAGAATTTCATACATGTAAGTTACAACTCGTAATTGTTTTTTTACAATTTATGGTAAATTTTTAAAGTCAGAACAGGGGATTTAGAGATCGCTCTGACCCTATTCCATCAAAACTTAAATCTCTCATAAAATATAACTCATTTACCTATTTTGTTTCTTCCATATGAAAATAAACTCATCAAGATTCGATTCCACAATTTATTCATCATTTAATTCCATTTCTACTATTTTTAGTGATTTTTAAAATTCACATCACTGCTGCTGACTGATTCTATTTTTTGGCCAATTTTACCTTTCCAAGGATTTTCATGGTTTAGTTAATACATAAAGCATACATGTTATCATATATAAACTTGATTAGCCATTCCAATAGATAATCATTCTCAAACATTTTCATTCCATCCGTGGGCCATATCATAAGACTATACACACAAAATGATTGGAATGCTATACATGCCATATTTCCAAAAATTACAGGTCATTATACCGCAATTGTCCAGTGATAGTGTGAGCGTGCCTCCGACCATCCCGATCTCCAAATTGACTTGTCAAAACTACAAAGAATGAAAAGGAGGGAGTAAGCATAGATGCTTAGTAAGTCCATATGAAAATAACAAATAACTTAACAAAGCAACTATACCAACCAACATTAGCATAATATCTCCAAAACATATATCACATTTCTATTCATAATTCTTAATCTTACCATATTATTGTTGTCGTATCAAGTCTCAACCCAAGGGTTAAGTACATACCTGTCCAAAGTGCCCATTCCACAACACTTACCAATACGTCACTTGTATCTTGAGTATTCTTCCATTTTACTAGAATTTTACCCGTTGAACACATCGGAATATAATTCGGATACATGGAAAGTTTGCACATAAGTGCCACATATGTAGCCAAGCTACCATGTAACCCGCCCATGTTTAACTCGGACTCAACTCAACGAGCTCAGCCGTTTGGCTTCCTTAAGTGACCTCGGACTCAACTCAACGAGCTCGGATGCCTAGTTACATCTCACGAACTCGGACTCAACTCAACGAGTTCGGACATTTGCATCCATAAGTGAACTCGGACTCGATTCAACGAGTTCGGATGCCCAAGTATCCTAATCTATTCCTAAGGTTCAACGGGACTTTCCTCGTTCGTACTCCTTTACCATTCTCCTTGGAATACCAATGACGATACTTCGGTAGTCTTTCATATTTTTAACATAATTCATAAAATTTTTGCATGTTGTCCAACAATTACCACAAAGCATAGAATCGCATAATAACATTCATAATATCGTATAAATAGCATTAAATGATTTAAAATAACGGTTATATTATAATATTTACATATGAACTTACCTCGGTACAATATGTTAGAAATCAAGCCTATTCTTCGGAAACTTTATTTTTCCCTCGATCACGACTTGAATCTCGTTTCTCTTTATCTATAATAACAAATTTAGCTTATTTAATACTCACATTTATTAAAACAGTCCTTGACTCAAACATTGGCAAAAATTACATTTTTGCCCCTAAACTTTTGCATATTTACACTTTTGCCTCAAAGCTCGAAAATTAAAATTCATCCTATTTTCTTATGTTTTATGACATGCTGATCATTTTTTTCCTTCTATAGCAACATCAAATTCACACTCTATCATGTATTTATGAACATTAGGTATTTTTATCGATTTTATCATTTTACTTGTTTTCACGTAAAATCGCTTAGCAAAAGTTGTTTAACACAATTTCAAGCTAAATATTCTACCATAAAACATCAAAATAAACATATTTCACCTATGGGTATTTTTCCAAATATAAACCCTAGGTTAAATTATTGCTAGAATAAGCTAAATCAAGTTACCGGGACTCCAAAAACGTAAAGAACATTAAAAACGGCTTTTGGAATCACTTACTATGGAGCTTGGAAGCTTGAAACAAACCCTAGCTATGGAGAACCCTTGAAATTTTTTCCTAATGAAGAAGATGGACATATTTTGTCATCTTTCTCCTTTTTTTTAATCTTTTAATTACCAAATGACTAAAATACCCTTTATTACTAAACTTTCAAATTTTCCATCCATGTCCAATTTTTGTCCTAAACTTATAAATTGGTCAAATTTCTATTTAAGACCTCCTAATTAATATTCCAAAGCAATTTCATACTAAAAACTTCTAGAATGCAAGTTTTGCAACTTATTCAATTTAGTCCCTAATTTCAAATTAATCACTTTATGCATAGAATTTCTTCACGAAATTTTCACACAATCATGAAATCATATCATAAACCTCAAAATAATCATAAAATAATTATTTCTCTCTCATATTTGTAGTTCCAAAACCACTATTCCGATTAGGCCCTAATTCGGGATATCACAACTCTCCCCCCTTTAGGGATTTTCGTCCCTGAAAATCTTACCGATAAATAGTTGTGGGTATTGATTCCTCATAGTTTCCTCAGGCTCCCATGTATCCTCTTCTACCCCATATTTTTGCCACAATACTTTCACGAGAGTGATACTTTTATTTCTTAGTTGTTTGACCTCCCAAGCTAAAATTTTAACCGGGTCTTCATTGTAAGTCATATCCGGTTGCAACTCGATTTCCGTTGGTGAAATCACATGTGAAGGATCTGAATGATACCGACGTAACATAGATACATGGAACACATCATGAATCTTCTCTAATTCCGGTGGTAGTGCTAACCGATATGCTACCGGTCCAATTCTTTCAATTATCTCATACGGTCCAATGAAACATGGACTCAATTTACCTTTCCGACCGAATCTGAGAATCTTCTTCCATGGAGACACTTTTAAAAACACTTTATCACCAACTTGGAACTCAATCTCTTTTTGCTTCAAATCCACGTAGGATTTTTGTCTGTCTGAAGCAGCTTTCAAACAATCTTGAATCACTTTCACCTTTTCTTCGGTTTCCTTAATTAGATCAACTCTGTAGATTTGATTTTCTTTAAGTTCGGTCCAATATAGTGGCGTCCGACACTTACGACCGTACAATGCTTCATAAGGTGCCATTTTCAAACTTGTTTGATAACTGTTATTGTAAGCAAATTCTACCAGCGGTAAGTACCTTTTTCAACTACCTTGAAATTCTAATATACAACATCTGAGCATGTCTTCAAGAATCTAAATTACTCTATCTGACTGTCCATCAGTCTGTGGATGAAAGGCAGTGCTGAAATTTAACTTCGTACCTAATGCCTCTTGCAATTTTTGCCAAAATCACAAAGTAAACCTCAGATCTCTATCCAAAATAATCGACAACGGTACTCCGTGAAGTCTAACAATCTCACTGACATACAATTCAGCCAATTTATCAAGAGAATAATCAGTACGTACCAGAATAAAATGAGCCGATTTAGTCAATCTGTCGACTATTACCCTGATGGCATCTTTCTTCTTCGGAGTTAATGGTAATCCTGATACAAAATCCATAGTAATTCGATCCCATTTCCTTTTGAGAATCATGATAGGCTGAAGTAGCCCCGAAGGCACCTGATGTTCAGATTTTACTTGCTGGCAAATCATACGTTTCGATACAAACTCAGAAATATCTCTTTTCATTCCGTTCCACCAATACATTTTCTTCAAATCATTGTACATTTTTATACTGCCTGGATGCATTGACAAACAACTACTGTGTGCTTCGTGCAAGATTTTCTGAATCAACTTATCATTCTTTGGTACACAAATTCGATCTTTAAACATCAAGCAACCATCAGAACTGATTCTGAAATTTGATCCTGTATCAGTCTCACATTACTTTCTCTTGGCTTGCAAATCTTGATCTTTTTCTGAGCTTCACAAATCTCTTGTAAAAAACATCGGTCTTGCTCTCAACTCTGCTAGAATTAAACCATTATCAGGTACTGTCAACTGAGTATTCATAGCTCTCAAAGTAAATAATGAATTTCTACTCAAGGCATCGGCAACCACATTTGCTTTCCCCGGATGATAGTCAATCACAAGCTCGTAATCTTTCAAAAATTCTAACCATTTTCGCTGTCTCAAATTCAAGTTTTTTTGTGACATCAAGTACTTGAGACTTTTTTGGTCGGTATATATTCGGCTTTTCACCATACAAATAATGTCGCCAAATCTTCAAAGCAAACACTACAGCAGCCAGTTCTAAATCATGAGTCGGATAATTCCTTTCGTGAGGTTTTAACTGCCTCGAAGCATAAGCCACAACCTTTCCTTCTTGTATAAGTACACATCCCAATCCATTTAGAGAAGCATCACTATACACCACAAATTCTTTACCTGACTCGGTTGTACCAACACTGGTGCTTCAGTCAGTAACTTTTTCAATTTCTCAAAACTCTGTTGACATTTTTTCGTCCACTCGAATTTAACATCCTTTTGGAGCAGTCTAGTCATAGGAGTAGCAATCATAGAAAATCCATTCACAAATCATCGATAATAACCAGCTAGACCCAAGAAACTTCTAACCTCAATCACATTCTTCGATGGTTTCCAATCAACAATAGCCGAAATTTTACTGGGATCAACCCGTATACCATCACCTGAGATAATATGACCCAAGAATCCGACTTCTCGAAGCCAAAACTCACTTTTACTAAACTTGGCATACAACTGTTTATCTCTCAAAGTTTGCAAAACTATTCTCAAATGTTCAGCATGTTCTGTTTCATCCTTCGAATAAATCAAGATATCATCAATAAATACCACAACAAACTTGTCCAAGTATGGCCGAAATATGCGGTTCATTAAATCCATAAACACAGCAGGAGCATTTGTCAAACCAAATGGCAAAACTAAAAATTCATAATGGCCGTACCTTGTTCTAAAAGCAGTTTTAGGTACATCTGATTCTTTTACTCGCAACTGGTAGTACCCAGACCTCAAGTCAATCTTTGAGAACCATGTCGCTCATTTCAACTGATCGAATAAATCATCAATTCTCGGCAACGGATACTTGTTCTTGACTGTCACCTTATTTAATTTCCTATAGTCTACACACAATCTCATTGAACCATCATTCTTTTTCACAAATAATACAGGAGCACCTCAGGGCAAAAAACTCGGTCTCACAAAACCTTTGTCAGTCAACTCTTGCAACTGTGACTTCAATTCTTTTAACTCTGTTGGTGTCATTCTATACGAAGCAATTGAGATCGAAGTTGTTCCCGGTATCAACTCAATACCAAATTCTACTTCTCTAACAGGAGGCAAACCCGGCAACTCTTCTGGAAATACATCCGCGAATTCACATACAATCGGCACTGATTCAATTTTCTTCTCAAATTCTTTTGTATTCAGTACATATGCCAAATAAGCTTCATAACCCTTTTTCAAATATCTCTGAGCTGACATCGAAGTAATCACACTAGGCAATGCCTCTGATTCGTCCAGTTCAACCCGCAAAATTTCACCATTTTCACATTTCAATTCAATAACTTTCTGTCTACAATTCACTATAGCATCATGCAGTGTTAACCAATCTGTAACGCCCCCACGCCCGAGACCGTCACCGGAGTCGAGTATGAGGTGTTACTAAACTTAATTTAACATTTTAAGAACTTTAGATTATTTGTTTCTACATTCACAGCTTTTTAGCAACTTGCGTCATAGTCACAAGAAAAATCATATCTCGAGCTACAAAACTCAAAATCAAGATCCGTAAATTTTCCCTGAATCTAGACTCATATACCTATCTACTAATTTTTTAATAGAATTTTTGGTTAGGCCAATTAGTACAGTTTATTAGTTAAAGTTACCCCTGTTTCAGGACTTGACTGGTCTGACCTCTGTTTACTACGAACCACATTTATCTCTGTATAAAATTCATATGATTATGAGGTTTATTTCTCCTGAAACTAGACTCAATAAGGATTCTGAGGATATAAAATACACCACCTAATTATATCTTTACAATTTATGGTGAATTTATAAATCTGGAATAGGGGATCCAGAAATCACTCTAACCCTGTTTCACTAAAATTCAAATATCTTCTAACATATAATTCCTTTACCTGTTTAGTTTGTTTCATGTGAAACTAGACATAATAAGCTTCAATTTGATATTTAATTCATCACAAATTCAATTTCTATGATTTTTAGTAAATTTTAAAACTCGCATCAGTGTTGCTGCAATATTCTGTTTATGGCAAATTTCATCCCTTTTTATGAGTTTTCATGCACTAAGTATCTTAATGACTTTCCATAACATCAAACATAATCTAAACTAACCATTTCCATAACTTATCATTATCAAATATTTTCTCAACCATTCCATCACCATATCATAAGATCATTTACACAAAATAGGTATATTGCTATACATGCCATACTTAAATTTACAATCCATTTACCGAAAAGTTCTTCCGGATAGTGTGACTGATCCTTCGACCTATCCCGACTCCTGAGCTGGCTTGTCCAAAACTACAATGAGTAAGAAGGAGGGAGTAAGCATAAATGCTTAGTAAGTTCATATGCAAAGAATAAGTAACATATCAAAGCAATCATACCAATCAACATTAGCATGCATCATCAAAACACATATCACATTTCTAACCATTTTTCATCATCTTGTTACCTTATCGTGATTGTATCAATACTCAACCCGAGGGTTAATTACATACCTGTCCAAAATATCCATTTCATATCACTTACCAATACGCCTCTTTACATCTCGAGTTTTCCTCCATTTGAGTAGAACTTTACCCGTTGAACACATCGGAATATAATTCGGATACATGGATAACTTGCACATAAGTGCCACATATGCAATCAAGCAATCATGTAATCCGCCCATAAGCGAACTCGGACTCAACTCAACGAGCTCGGGCGTTCGCATCCATAATTGAACTCGGACTCAACTCAACGAGCTCGGATGCCTAGTTACATCTCACGAACTCGGACTCAACTCAACGAGTTCGGACATTTGCATCCATAAGTGAACTCGGACTCAACTCAACGAGTTCGGATGCTCAACCATCCTAGTGACATGTCACTTGTATCCTAATCTATTCCTAAGGTTCAAACGGGATTTTCCTCGAACACATATCCTTGCTGTCTTCCGTAGAATGCCGGAACCAATACTCGGTAACAATTATATTTAACAAATAACTCACATAGTTTACATTTTATTCGAAAATAACCACAAAGCATATTTTTCATGATAAAAATCAGCATATCACATAATTGACATCAATAACTTAAAAATAACAATTATGCTACATTATTTACACATGAACTTACCTTGGTACCAAAATACAAAGATTTTGCAATTTAGTCCACAATCTTTTCTTTTCCTCGATTGGGGTCGATTCCACGTCTTTCTTGATCTAAAATAACACATTTAGCTTATTTAATACTCACATTATCAAATTAATCCTTAATTCAAATTTTGGCAAAATTACAATTTTACCCCTAAACTTTTGCATATTTACATTTTTGCCCCTAGGCTCGGGATTAAACTTTATTCCTTATTCTTATGTTTTACAACATGCTGATCACTTTCCCTTCTATGGAAACATCAAATTCTCACTCTAACATGTACTTGTGACTATTAGGTATTTTTACCGATTAAGCCCTTTTACTCGTTTTTGCTTAAAATCGAGTAGTACAAGTTGTCTAACATAATTTAAAACTTCATATTCTACCATAAAATATCAAAATACACAAATTTCACCTATGGGTATTTTTCTAAATATAAACCCTAGGTTAAATCATTGCTAACATAAGCTTAATCGAGCTACCGGGATCTCAAAAACGTAAAAATCATTAAAAACGGGGCTTAGAATCACTTACTATGAAGCTTGAAAGTTGAAGAAACCCTAGCTATGGTGAGATAGAGCATTCGGCAGCAACTAAATGGGGAAGATGACTATTTTGTGTCATTTTTCCCATTTTATTTCATTAATTATCCAAATGACCAAAATGCCCTTAATACCTTTCTTTGAAAATTTTCATGTACAAGCCCATTTTTGTCCAAAATTTTAGAAATTGGTCAAATTCTATTTAAGACCTCCTAATTAATATTTCAAAGCAATTTCATACTAAAAACTTCTAGAATGCAAGTTTTGCAACTTTTTCGATTTAATCCCTAACTTCAAATTAAGCATTTTATGCATAGAATTTCTTCACAAAATTTTCACACAATCATGCAATCATATCATAAACCTCAAAATAATTATAAAATAATTATTTCTATCTCGGATTTGTGGTCACGAAACCACTATTCTGATTAGACCCTAATTCGGGATATTACACAATCCATACCCAAAACAACATCAAATTCATCAAACGGTAACAACATCAAGTCAGCCGGAAAATAATAACCTCTAATCATCAAAGTACATTTCTTGCATACTTTATCAACTATGACACATTTGCCTAACGGGTTCGATACTTTAACCATAAATTCCGTAGACTCAACAGGTATGTTCATATTAGACACCAATTTCATGCACATATACGAATGAGTAGAACCAGGGTCGATCAAAGCAATAACATTAATATCATAAAGAGAGAAAGTACCGGTAATCACGTCGAGAGACGAAGCATCTTCACGCGCCCTTATGGCATAAGCTCTAGCCGGAGCTCTAGCTTCAGATTTAATCGTTGAATCTCTGACTACATTCTTGCTGCTTGCCTCATTCCCAACTCTTCTCGAAGATCTTCCTCTCAAAACTGCACTATTAGGTTTTGCACTCTGAAATTTTTCTTTCTCATTCATCTCCGGACAATCTTTAATGAAATGATCTGGAGAACCGCACCGGTAATAGGATCTATCATTAATTCTACATCGACGAAAATGACTTCTACCACATCTTTGGCACTCGGGTCCAACAAGTCTAGAGTTTCCCAAGTCACTTTCTCTTTCGGCACCAGTGAAATCAATGTCTTCCACCAATAATAAGCCGAATCTCTCAAAAAGGATATGGCACATTTCAAGCACTCTTCAGGTGTACAAGATAACTCATCAAATACCCGAATAGAATTTTCAAGCCAAAATTCCGCTTTTTCAGCGTCATCATCAACATTTGCCCTGAATTCTTCAGCCCCTTGCTTGCGAATTCGGTCAACTGGAGATCTATGGAATTTCATCAAATCCATACCTGAAGGCATCTAGGGTATAGGTTGAGGAATCGGGGGTGGTGGGGGAGGTTGTTGAGCAGTAGGGTTCGTACGAACGAACTCTGTATACCAAGCAGTCATCATTTGGAGAAAGGCTTCCCGAGCTCTTTCTCCTCCTCCTTGACAAACAGTAGGAGGTCGACTTTCAATTGGCACCACCCCTTCAGCAGGAGCTGGCGCATTGCTCTCTACATCATCAGCCACAGTTGGATCGGAATCCATTTACTATAAAAAAATCAATTAAAAAGGTCGCGAGTCGTCACACTATCACAAAATATATATATGGCATGTATAGCAAAATCCGTACTTACACCACGTTAGCCAGAGAACCGACTAAACCTGGCTCTAATACCACCAAATGTAATGCCCCTTACCCGAGACCATCGCCGGAGTCGAGTATGAGACATTACTAAACTTATTTTAGCATTTAAATAAGTTCAAACAATTCTCATAGTAAATTGTCCATCTGCGTCACAGTCGCTAAAAAAATCATATCTCGAGCTAAAAAACTCAAAATTAAATTTCATAAATTTTCCCTGAAACTAGACTCATATATCTACTTACTAATTTTTTTCAATAATTTTTGGCTTGGCCAATTAGTACAGTTTATTAGTTAAAGTCTCCCTTGTTTCAGGGTTCAGCTACTCTGACCCCTGTGTATTACAAATCAGATATCTCCCTGTACAGAGTTTAAATGACTATGACGTTTGTTTCTCATAAAACTAGACTCAATAAGGATTTCATACATGTAAGTTAAAACTCCTAATTGTTTTTTTACAATTTATGGTAAATTTTTAAAGTCAGAACAGGGGATTTAGAGATTGCTCTGACCCTATTCCATCAAAACTTAAATCTCTCATAAAATATAACTCATTTATCTGTTTTGTTTCTTCCATATGCAAATAGACTCATCAAGCTTCGATTCAAAAATTTATTCATCATTTAATTCTATTTCTACTATTTTTAGTGATTTTTTCAAATTCATGTCACTGCTACTGACTGATTCTATTTTTTGGCCAATTTTACCTTTCCAAGGATTTTCATGGTTTAGTTAAGACATAAAGCATACATGTTATCATATATAAACTTGATTAGTCATTCCAATATCTAATCATTCTCAAACATTTCCATTCCATCCGTGGGTCATATCGTAAGATTATACACACAAAAAGATTGGAATGCTATACATGCCATATTTCCAAAAATTACAGGTCATTATACCGCAATTGTCCAGTGATAGTGCGAGCGTGCCTTCGACCATCCCGATCTCCAAATTGACTTGTCAAAACTATAAAGAATGAAAAGGAAGAAGTAAGCATAGATGCTTAGTAAGTCCATATGCAAATAACAAATAACTTAACAAAGCAACTATACCAACCAAGATTAGCATAATATCACCAAAACATATATCACATTTCTATTCATCATTCATCATCTTACCATATTATTGTTGTCGTATCAAGTCTCAACCCGAGGGTTAAGTACATACCTGTCCAAAGTGCCCATTCCACAACACTTACCAATACGTCACTTGTATCTTGAATATTCTTCCATTTTACTAGAATTTTACCCGTTGAGCACATCAGAATTTAATTCGGATACATGGAAAGTTTGCACATAAGTGCCACATATGTAGCCAAGCTACCATGTAACCCGCCCATAAGCGAACTCAGGCTCAACTCAACGAGCTCGGGCGTTCGCATCCATAAGTGAACTCGGACTTAACTCAACGAGCTCGGATGCCTAGTTACATCTCACGAACTCGGACTCAACTCAACGAGTTCGGACATTTGCACCCATAAGTGAACTCGGACTCGACTCAACGAGCTCGGATGCCCAAGTATCCTAATCTATTCCTAAGGTTCAACGGGACTTTCCTTGTTCGTACTCCTTTACCATTCTCCTTGGAATACCAATGACGATACTTCGGTAGTCTTTCATGTTTTTCACATAATTCATAAAATTTTTGCATGTTGTCCAATAATTACCACAAAGCATAGAATCGCATAATAACATTCATAATATCGTATAAATAGCATTAAATGATTTAAAATAACGGTTATATTACAATATTTACATATGAACTTACCTCGGTACAATATGTTAGAAATCAAGCCTATTCTTCGGAAACTTTATTTTTCCCTCGATCACGACTTGAATCTCATTTCTCTTGATCTATAATAACAAATTTAGCTTATTTAATACTCACATTTATTAAAACAGTCCTTGACTCAAACATTGGCAAAATTACATTTTTGCCCTTAAACTTTTGCATATTTACACTTTTCCCACAAAGCTCGAAAATTAAACTTCATCCTATTTTCTTATGTTTTATGACATGTGGATCATTTTTTCCTTCTATAGCAACATCAAATTCACACTCTATCATGTATTTATGAACATTAGGTATTTTTACCGATTTTGTCGTTTTACTCGTTTTCACGTAAAATCGCTTAGTAAAAGTTGTTTAACACAATTTCAAGCTTCATATTCTACCATAAAAAATCAAAATAAACATATTTCACCTATGGGTATTTTTCCAAATATAAACCCTAGGTTAAATTATTGCTAGAATAAGCTAAATCAAGTTACCAGGACTCCAAAAACGTAAAGAACATTAAAAACGGCGCTTGGAATCACTTACTATGGAGCTTGGAAACTTGAAACAAACCCTAGCTATGGAGAACCCTTGAAATTTTGTCCTAATGAAGAAGATGGACATATTTTGTCATTTTTTTCCTTTTTTTTAATCTTTTAATTACCAAATGACTAAAATACCCTTCATTACTAAACTTTCAAAATTTCCATTCATATCCAATTTTTTTCCTAAACTTAGAAATTGGTCAAATTGCTATTTAAGACCTCCTAATTAATATTCCAAAGCAATTTCATACTAAAAACTTCTAGAATGCAAGTTTTGCAACTTATTCAATTTAGTCCCTAATTTCAAATTAATCACTTTATGCATAGAATTTTTTCACGAAATTTTCACACAATCATGAAATCATATCATAAACCTCAAAATAATCATAAAATAATTATTTCTCTCTCAAATTTGTGGTCCCAAAACCACTATTCCGATTAGGCCCTAATTCGGGATATCACAACACGGGCGTGTGCTTGGCCGTGTGAAAACCCCTGTAGGTTCGAATTAGAAAATAAATTCAATTAATTCCACACGGGTAGAGGACACGGGTGTGTCCCAAGGCATACGAGTGTGTGCATTGTCTCCACACGGGCGTATGAGACATTAACCTAGAAATTTTCTTAAATTTTCCTTAGAACCTGAGTTTTGTCCCAGACCATTCTCAATGTATGTTTAGGGCCTCGTAGGCCCATAATAGGGACACTAAAATGTGGTTAGATTGGTTTTAATTTGAAACAAAATTTCATAGTCTGTATTTTTCAAAAATGTCCGTGTACATGTATGGTAACGCCTCGTACCCTATTCCGGTGTCGGATACGGGTAAGGGGTGTTACAACAGACATAAAGAAGGGGAAGATACGTCTATCATGGATCACGTACGATCGGGGGATAAAAGAGAAACTGGAGTGTGGCGAGAAATCCCATAGTTCTGCCCTTAGTTTTCCTAATTTCTGTGATTCAAACTTCTTTAAGTGTTGATGAATGATTTAAATTTGGTGTTTACTTTTCCACCCATGAACTAAATCTTTTCTGAGCTAGAGTTATTTGGGTGGATGTTTATCATCTTTAATGCTCATGATTTGAGATTGCCTATAATGAAAATAATTTCCACTCCAACAACTAAAAGTAGTTTAACATTTATTGAAAGATTCCTACAATTAAGTTTAGCTCAATTTGTTTCATTATTTCACATTCTTGATCGAGTAGCCCTCCACTCATTAAACATATCAGTAGCAAGTTGTTGTCCAAATATGGTCCACTCATTTGTAGGCTCAATTCCAGAAAATATTGTTTCATGGGAATGATCATCCTCGACTTTATCACTAGTTGAAACTTTATCATCACATTCCAAATGGTTATAAGACATTTCCTTGCAAATATAATTGTGTAGAAAGTAACGTGCAAGAATAATCCGATTTGTATCCTAATGGTTATAGAAAGAATGACTCCTAAGATACCCCACCTCATCTTTAAAAGACCAAAACACATTTCAATCACATTTCTTGTGGAAGCATGCTTCATGTTGAAAAAATCTTGAGGGGTGATGGGCTCATAACCACGTTTCCACTCATTTAGGTGACATCATTACCCTCTAAAGGGTGCTAGAAGCCCTTCTAAAGTGTGTAACTTACATCAACAAGGTAATAGTAACCTAGTAAATTTCATAACAAATATTCTAAAATTTACTTTGTTAAACAAAAAAAAAACCAACTTAAATAGTTTGAAGTGCTTAGTAGGAAGCCTAAATATTATTATAACCTAAAGAAACATATCGATAGGCACTTTCACCTGACCTTATTGAAACAAATAATGACTTTATTGAAATACTTACGCACTGTTTCACCTGACCTTTGAAATGTATCACTACAATTTTTTTTCTTAATATGATAAACAAGTATGAAAAGGAAAGTTGCAACTTACTCATCAATTAACAAGGGTTTTGTGTCTTTCAACTGTAACACCCAAATGGTCGAATGACCAACCCTTTTTAGAGTTCAACTTTTAAAGTAAGTATTCATAATTTAATAATCAATTAACAATTTCATAGGGTTTTGTTGTTAATGCATAATATATGGAATGACTTTCTGATAAAATTCATCTTTTAAAATAATATATCCAACAATTTACGATAGTCTAATTACAATTTGAACTTGATTTGAAAAGTTAAAACATATTTAAATATGTAGATTCATAGAAGAAGTTCGCAATCATAACAAATTCATACAAGCGAACTTTCTAGCGAACTTCATTTGGCAAAATCTCACATTTAACTTTGATAGAAAACTTAGTTTTTATCGAATAAGTTCGGTAGACCTTCATAACTTTTATAACTTTCATATGCCATGGCCAGGGACTTGCTTACACATAGGAGGCTTAAAGCCTTAGACTTCATAGAGTCTCATACATACATACATAGAACCCACATTAGGTTATCATATTCATTTGCACATATATTTTCGTACATGTAACACCCCTTACCCGTGTTTGATGTTGGGACAGGGTACGAGGCATTATCGGACTTAAACATAACCAGTCATACAAAACCGAGCCATAAAATTTCATTCAATTTAAAACCATTCATACACATGCATATCGTCCCTTATACGGGCCCACGAGGCCCAAAACATGCATTGGAAGTGGTTCGGGACTAAACCAAAAACTTTGGAAAACTCAAAAAAAATTTCATCAAAATAGGGGTCACACGCCCATGTGGCTTGAAACACACCTGTGTGGGTAGGCTATGTGGTCACACACATCCGTGTAACTCTCTATTTATGCCATCATACACAATTTGGGGTCACATGACCAAGTCACACGCCCGTGTCCCAGGGTCGTGTCCTTCACATGGTTGAGACACACGGCTGTGTCTCTGCCCGTGTGGCTAAGAAAATGGCTATTTACCAAGCCATTTGTCACCCTGATTTGCACACTCACATACACACTTTCAATGGCACTTAACATGGCACAATTAAGCCACCAACATAACCATAATCAAGGCTTAAACATATCAAAACAATTATTTATTTTTCATAACAAAACTATCCACTTGAGTCATAGTCACTAAATTTTTTATATCTTGAGCTATAGAATTCTAAATTAAGATCCGCTTGATTTTTCCAAAACTAGACTCAAATATCTTCCTGCCATAAAATTTTCAGAATCTATGGTTTATCTAATAAGTACAGTTAATTCTTCAAACTCATCTATGTTCTGCTATTTGATAGTTTCAACCTTTCTTCACTAAAAATTAATTATCTCCTAGTACGGGATTCGGATGATGTTCCTATTTATTTCTCTTGAAAATAGACTCATCAAGAATTTGAACATATAAATTTTAACCCCCAAGTATTTTTATACAATTTTTAATCATTTTCCAAATTTAAAACAGGGGAACCCGAAATTATTATGACCTTGTCTCACAAAAATTTAAATATCTCATAAAATGAAATTCTTTTGTTTACACCGTTTCTTCTACGTAAAACTACATTCAATAAGCTTTAATTTCATATTTTATTTAACCTCTAATTATACTACTGCTGCTGTCCAAAACTATTTTAATACTAATTTTACTCTTTCCTGATTTCTTTGTATTAACTTTCATTTAGACATACAAAACACCAAAGCATATCCATAACTAGCCATTCCAATAACTAGTCATTATCGAATATTTACATGCCATTCATTGGCCAATTTAACCTATACATCAACAATAAAGACTTAAACATATCATTTTTTTACCTTCATATACATGTTCATAACATCATACTTTATCAAGTCCACATATACCCAATCACCTTCAACATAACAACTTCCCACATGTATCATCTAGTCTAATTTCATTAACATACCATTATAAACTACATCACACAATGACATTGGCATAGGCATATGAGTAATTAATATGCTTGCAACTCATTAGTCAATATAAGCCAATTTATGTGGCTACATACCAAATCAAATCCTTAATCATTACAAGCCAATACATTTGGTCATATCATAATGACACATACACAAAAATTACTAAGTCCCTATACATGCCATAGACTCAAGGGTTTGCGTTCATTTACCCAACATGATAGCTTGATAGTGTGATAGCATCTCCGATGATCTCCAACTCGAGCTAGCATACAACCCTATAAGATATGGGAAAGGAAGGGGAGTAAGCTACAAAGCTTAGTAAGTTCGTATGCAAATAATAAGCAACAATAGTCATACATTTTTCATACAACAAACATAACATAACACAACATAAACATCATTAAATCTTCATATGCATAACTTACTTGATCACAATGCTTACCCCTTCTAATTTATAAGCATAATTTAATACATCTTAACATTTGCTAAACGATCGTAACCTCTCCAATATAACATACCATAATAATCATTAACAAATCATTTCAAGCCTCATAGTAACATGCACATTAATTATGCGTATTCATATTTTCAAGCCCAAAGCTAAAAATCTTTTGATGATTTAAACTCTTAACTTCACATACTTTCATAACCATTTTAATAGGCAATTATGCAAATCTTTAATTTTTTACACATATCCAATGAATCACAAATCAAGTGAACTAAACATCTTATCTCTCAATTTGATATGGCTCAAAAGCCTAACACATGATTCTCAACTGAATTTACCATGAATTTACACATCATCAACATAAATACTTATTCACAAGATTAACTTAAGGTCACTTTCATAGTGATCATGAACTCATAATGTAACACCCCTTACCCACGTCCGTCGCCAGAATAGGATACGAGGTGTTACCGGACTCAAACGCATGCACACAAACATTTCCATGTCATAAAATTTCGTTCAAATTTAAAAATTTTCAATTTCTATCTTAAAGTCCCTTATATGGGCCTACGAGGCCCAAAACATACATTGGAGGTAGTTAGGGACTAAATCGAGAACTTTTGAAACTTTTGAGACACTAAGAAAATTTTCATATTTTGGAGAGTCACACGCCCGTGTGGGCAGGCCGTGTGGTCACACACGCCAGTGTGGTTCAGGACATGTCCGTGTCTTCCACCCATGTAACTCTCTGTATATGACGTCATCACTCATATATGGTCACACGGCCATGTCACATGCCCGTGTGCTAGACCGTGTGGTCATCCATATGGATGATAGTTAGGCTATTTACCAAGCCTTTTTTCCATCCAAAAACACTTGCACACCTATACTAAGTTCATCAACACACAACATGGCATTTTTAAGCATCCCAATTACCATATCATGGCATTCACACACTATTTATAAATCACATTCATCATGCACAACCACACACACACTTAACTAATTATAGCATGTAACTTACTCAACCATTCACATTTAGTATTTGCCACACATAATTATCACACATTCACTCATCCAACCCAAACAAGCATGCACATCCATGTAATGCTTCATCATAGACTTATAACATAGTAAATATTGGCCACACTAAATGGCCTTATACAACAATGACCTTCAATTAGCATAGGCCAATATTCTAGGCCAACTCATAAAATCATGTACACAATAACCAAATCCCTATACATGCTATACACTTAAAATGCTAGAAAATCATTGATACCCATCAATAGCTTGTTAGTGTGATAGGATCTCTGACGACCCCCAACTCGAGCTAGCATCTGTGACACTATAGGAAAAAGGAAAGGAAGAGAGAGTAAGCATATAGCTTAGTAAGTAGGTATGTAAATAATAAACAATTTATTAACATGCTTTTTAACAATCCTCATAATATTTTCTCAAGATAATGCAATCATAATTGCTCAAGTTCCACTATTCACTTATGTTCATATCAAGCTGTCTATGCGAGTTATAGTCACTAAATTATTTATATCTTGAGCTACGGAACTCCAAATTAAGTTCTGCTAATTTTCCCTAAAACTAGACTCACATATCTCCTTACCATAAAATTTTCAGAATTTTTTTATCCAATAAGTACATTTTATTCCTTAAATTCGTCCCTATTATGCTATCCGATTCGACCCTTCTTTACTAAAAATTAATTATCTCCTCGTACAGGACTCTGATGATGTTCTCGTTTGATTCTCTTGAAAATAGATTAATTTTTGAATTTTAAAAACATAAATTATAACTCGTAATTATTTTTATACTATTTTTAATGATTTTCCAAAGTCAAAACAGGGGATTCCAAATTCATCCTGACCCTGTCCCACAAAAATTCAAACATCATAATATGAAATTCTTTTGTTTACACTGTTTCTTCTATGTGAAACTAGACTCAATAAGATTTAATTTCATATCTTTTTCAACCTCTAATTCAATTTCCACAATTTTTGGTGATTTTCCAAAGTTATACAATTGCTCCTGTCCAGAACTGTTTTAGTGCTAACTTTACTCTTTCATGATTTCTTTGTATTAACATCCATTTAATCATACATAACACCAAAGCATATCCTTAACTAGCCATTACAATAGCTAGTCATAATCAAATATTTACATGCCATTCATTGGCCAATTTAACCTATGCATCAACAACAAAACTTAAACTTATCATGTCTCGATTTAATTTGACCTAAAAGCCTCACACATGATCATCAATCAAATTTATCACCTATTTATACATCATAAGTATAGACTTATAATCACAAGGTCATCACAAGATCATTTTCATAGGTAGGACTTACTCATTTACTTTTAACCAAATGTCCCATATACATCGAATTCATTACTCATGAATTTTGCGTACATACCTATACCCTTTCAACATGGTCATTCCTTGTCATTTCTTTGACATAATCTTTGGATTTACCCGTTGAACCTCTTGAGATACTAAGGATACTAGGGAAAACTCGTACATGATGTATCGTACCAATGCCATGTCCCAGACATGGTCTTACATGGAAATCTCATATTGATGCTAATAGCCCAGCTATGGTCTTACACGATGCCTCATGCCCATGCCATGTCCCAGACATAGTCTTACACTGGCTTACATAACGATGTCGATGCCATGTCCCAGACATGGTCTTTCACTGGCTCATATAACAATGTCGATGCCATGTCCCAGACATGGTCTTATACGCGATCACATGCCGATGCCATATCCCAGATATGGTCTTACACGGTTACACATATTGCTATGGTCCAACCATGGTCTTTACCGTCAATTCATAACATGTCGTAATTTGATCATACTCAACCCTGCATTTCTCTTAATTTGATTTTTCAATACGATCTTGTATTTTTATATTATTCATGATATAATAATAACATATGAAATAATACATTATATCAATTAAGCATTTAAACATATCAAATTTAATGCTTATTAACATACGAACTTACCTCGGTATGAAACGACGAAATAAGTCAATTACTCGATTATCTTGCTTTTTCCCCGATCTAATTTCGAATTTCATCTTCCTTGATCTATAACAACACATTTAATTTATTTATTCATCATGCTACTCAAATTATCCCAATTTCACATTTTTGCTAAAATTACATGTTTACCCCTATACGTTATCATATTTACACTTTTGCCCCTAGGCTCGTAAAATGAAATGTGTTCAATTTCTTTACTACCCATGCATAGCTGAACCTTTTTCATGCTTATAGTAGCCCACATTTTCCATTATTTCACACATTTACCACCTATTTTATAACTTTTACAAAATGGCCCATTTTAGGTGTTTTCATGAAAATTATTTAACAAAAGTTGTTTATTTAACAACCAATATTCATTTTCTTCCATAAAAATGCAGCAAACAACATGAGTATTCTCATGGCAAAACCCTAGACTTTCAACCATTTTGCAAAATAGTCCCCTCATTAGCTAGATTAAGTCATAAGGATTCCAAAAACATAAAAATCAACAAAAATGACCATCAAAATCACTTACTTGCAAGGGTCTAAAGTTGCTGAAAATTTCAAGCTCCCATGGCCATTTTTCTTAGAGAAAATTGATGGAGAGAAGAAGATGGAAAAAAAAAAGAATGATAACTAGGTTTTTTTTTTTATTCATTAGTCAAATTTTGTCACCTCATGCCAACTAACCATTGACTTTTCATGATTTTTGTCTCTATATCCAGCCACCACATTAATATTTGTCTATTTTCTTAATAAGGATCTCTATTTTAATGTTCCATATCTAATTAACACATTTAGCTAATAGAACAAAACTTTTATACTTATGCGATTTAGTCTATTTTTTCAAAATTAAGCATGCAATTGCTTAAATTAATTCACCAAAATTTTCAAACATTCTTATAATCATGCTATAACATATAAAATAACATTAAAATAATTTTTTGACCTCAGATTTGTGGTCTCGAAACCATTATTTCGACTATGCCCAAAATCGTGCTGTTACACATAATATCATGAAGCCAATGCTTATAAACTTTAAGTACATACCTGTACGAACTCGTAACACAGTCATATATTTTCACATCTTTGACATAATCTTTTAATTACCCATTGAACCACTTGGAATACTAAAGGATACCCGGGAAACCTCATACACATAGTAAGATGCCAATGCCATATCCCAGATATGGTCTTACATGGGATCACATATCGATGCCAATAGCCCAGCTATGGTCTTACACAATGTCTCATATAGATGCCATGTCCTAGACATGGTCTTACACGAAATCACATATCGATGTCGTATCCCAAATATAGTCTTACACGAAATCACACATAACCCTAATGTCATGACATTTGTATCCTATCAATTCCTAAGGTTCAACTAGGACTTCTTCGTTATCTTGGCATTATCGAACTTGCTCATAATATCAATCATATAAATCATATAATATTAAAGCAATTTAAAACATAAATATAGTATTACATTATTCACATGCAAACTTACCTCGATACCAAAAATGGTGAAAAGGACCTAACAGTCAAATACTTATTTTTCCCTCGTTCTAGGCCCGAATCTCGTTTTTCTTGATCTATAATATCAAATTTAGCTCACTTATTAGTCATATTATTCAATGTGAGCCAAAAATCATATGATGACAAAATTATATTTTTGCCCCTAAAGTTTGACATATTTACATTTTTGCCCCTAAGCTCGAAAAATGAAATTTATTCAATTTTTTCGATTCCCAAGCCTATAAAAACCTCTTTTATACTTATATAAATCCATATTTTTCATTAAATCACACTTTTATGACATATTTTTTAACTTTTACAAATTAGTCCTTTTAGGCATTTTCACCGAAAATCACTTAGTAAAAGTCGTTTCTCTAACCATAAACATGCATTTTCTACCATTAAACACAAAAATACACACATATTAATCATGTTTCAAAACTCTAGACTTTAACTATATCTCAAATTAGTGGTAGAAATAGATAGATCTTGTTACGAGGATTTCAAAAACATGAAAATCATTAAAAACGGGGCTAGAACGGGCTTACAATCGAGCTTGGAAGCTTGAAAAACCCTATCCATGGTTTCCCTTTGTGAAATTCAGCCATGGGGTTGAATATGGACAAAAAATGGCTTTTAATTTTTCTTTTAATTCATTTTAATTACTAAATGACCAAAATGCCCTTAACTTAAAAATATTCTATTTCACCTATTTCATGTCCATTTTTGTCCAAAAAATTAACCAATGGTATAATTACCATTAAAGAACCTCCAATTTAAAATTTCATATCAATTAGAGACCTTTAGTTTTTAGAACTCAAGTTTTGCATTTTTTACGATATAGTCCTTTTGACTAAATTGAGTGCCCAAATGTCAAAATTTTCGAATGAAATTTTCACGAAATCATTCTGTGAAATCGTATACCATAAAAATATAATAAAAATAAATTTTTCCTCATCGGATTTGTAGTCCCGAAACCACTGTTCTGATTAGGCCCAAAATCGGGTTGTTACAATACAAACCAATTGAACCTCCACAAAATTGAAAACCATGCATATACATTCTTCGTACTATCCATCTGAACCTCTGGAAAGCTAGATAACACGTGGCACAGAGTGCGCAATGTGACATTTCTTCATCTTTCATCCGCCAAAACAACCCTCCATACTTCGTATATCCTTCATATTTATAACAGGCACATAGAAACATTCAACTGTTCATTTCATTGATAATACATCATATCATACCAAACATAACATCCAGGGGACCATTGCAAAGATAACTTTATCAATAATTATTTTCCCAATAAAAGTTTATCAAACAGTGATTTGGAAAGTATGAACAAACATGCAATTGTAAATCAAAACTTTATATAGATCATCCACAATAATGCAACTCATCATCAGCAGAACATGAAGACAACCACAACATGGAAACACAATAATGATGAATATATAAGCAACCACCAACTCACCAGTAATATACCTAGGTTGACACAGCTTACACTTACTAAACTTCCTTTTATCACTTGAATCTCCTCTTACTTGGTTGGCTAAATATAACAAGTATATAAAGATCAAAACAAAAATATACATGTATAACAAATCTTAATCCATATGCATGTAGAAGAATTATAGTTGTTAATTGCAACTTTAACATCATAATTCAAAATGAATTATACAGAAATCCCCAGACCTTCCTTCCTTTCTTCTTAAATCAAAAGGTACGTAAGAGTTAAAAAGATTACCGACTTGCTAAGTTCTCAAATGTTTATGCTAACACCTTAAATTCTTCCTTACATGCGACCTGTTTCTTAATTACCTTTCTTACAGAATGAAACAAAGAAGAAGAAGAAGAAGAAGAAGAAGAAGATAGAATAACGATAGAAAAAATGAATATCAGCATGAAGAACCCTTCCTATATATAGTCTTTCTACCACTGCTTCCCTTAATCCCAAGACGGTCAGTCTTATAATACCCTTAATCATAATATCCCACTAATAAAGATTCTTAGTTCTAATTTGACAGAACTAAATTCAAAGTCTAGCTATTTACCTAACCAGCTCACAAGGTTCACATAATTACACTAGAACCCGCTAAAATAGAGAATTCTCTAATTAAGTACTCAAAATTTCAATTATGTCAAACCTTTAATATTTCCAGGTGTGACATCAACCCTCTTTTTCTGTAACAATTCACACAACTTAAAAAAGAAAACTTTAGATATTCTTAATTTATCAATACATATTTGTTCATTGCCATGAACAAAAGCTCTAATCCTATCTCATTTTGCAAAAAAAAATCCAAAGTCTATGATGTCATTTTAGACCTATAAGAAATTAAACTTTTCTCCATGATTAAGTAAACAAAACACCAATTTACTAGTGCCACCATTTTAATCCAATGACTCACTACACTAAAATCCTCCTTTTTTGACCCTTAGATCCAATCAAATTAAAATATCTACTTATACTTCTCCGAATATTAATATTGAAATAATTCATTTTTTTTTGTATGAAATGCCTACAATTATTTAACGGTTACAAAAATAATTTTAATATCAATAACACAAGTCATACCCAACAATATAGCTCATAAAAAAATTGAACTCACAAATAGGAATAGTCAAAATTAATAATAGGAACCTATTGGAATCTTTCTATCATGACAAACTGAATAGCATCCAACAGAAAATTTTAATAATTTAAGAATTAATTACAACATGAAATATTTTATTTATAAAATTGTATATTTCACATAATCACTAAAGAAAAGAAAAAAAAACACAACCTACACCCAAATATAGCCACCACACAACTATCCAATTCTTCATAAGATTCATGTAAGCAATTGGTAAAATATCATTAAGAGTTTAAACATTCCGTCATCAGCACTCAAATAAATTGATTTTAAAGTAAAAATAAAGCCTTATGCTTTGTGTGGTTAAAATTCTAGCGTTCTCTTTGTTGTTATTTCTAGACATTTTGTTTTATTGGATTTAGAGTCATAAATTTCTTTCTTTTAATTTTAAAATTAAGAAGAGAAAATTTTCTTTAACTAATAGGCTCGAATCAGATTGAGGCATTATATCAATATGCAAAATTTCAGTTCAAGTGTGGAAATTACTCGAGTGCTACTATCTCTATCAGTATAAAGATAAAAATTAGGCTTTTTTTATTATAAAAATAGCTTAAAAATTTTAATTAATTATTAAAATGACTCATTTTTTAATTAAACACGAAAATGACTAAAAATCTATAGTAAAAGTTGGTGACATACCATATTAGCAACCAAGATAAAAAATTAATTTTTGTTAGAGTCATGTAGAATGACGCCACCTGTATAAATACAAGGAAAACATTATAATTTCTGAAAAAATAAGAGGATTTTAAAAATAATTTTCCATTTTCTGGTGGAATCAATTTAATTGGCCAGATTTTGATGGCTGACACACTTTTTTTTTATTACTTTGTTTGTTTGTTTGTTTTTATTACTTTTTTTTAACTTTTGTCCTATTTTTTCTCTTTTTTTATTCTTTTTTAAGTTTTATATTTTTCTTATTTATTTTATTTATTTTATTTATTATTAATTTTAAAAAATTTGAAATGTATATTTAAAATATTTTGTAATATATTTTTTAAAATTTTAAATATATATTCTTTAAATTATTTTTTTAAAATTTTAAATATTACTTTTTAATTTTTTTTTAAAATTTTAAATATTATTTTTAAATATTAAATATATATTTTTAATAATATACAATATTTAAATATTTTAAAGGTATGACCTTTCAAATTTGTTATTAGTTTTATAATATTTTAAATATATATTTTAAATTTTAAATATTTTTAATTTATTTTTAAATTTTTAAATTACAATTTTTAAATTATTTAAAATATATTTTTTTAAAGATATGACCTTTCAAACTTATTATTTATTTTATAATATTTAAATATATATTTTAAATATATTTTAAATTTTAAATATAATTTTTATAAATTATTAATTTTACTGTAGATTTTAAATATTTTCTTGTTTAATTAAAAAAATATATCATTTTAATAATTAATTAAATTTTTTAAGTTATTTTTATAAAAAAATCCTAAAAATTAACTTAAAACTAACCGAGAAAAGAAAAGCCAAAAAATATAAAAGAAAAAATATCTTGAATCTAGAAGCTGCTTCAGCTTCAATACAAAATTAAAAGAGAAACCCAATTGGGAAAAAAAAACATTTTACAGATAGACAGAGTTTTTTTTTTTTTTTTTTTTTTTTTTCATGTCTTACTTGATTTTATGGAACCCAAAAACATAGGTTCTAAAAACATCTCAAGCTACAAAAGAGTTTTTTTTTTTTTTTTTTAAATTTCATAAACATAAATAAAAATAAAATAAAGAAATGACTTTTAGATTTCTTATTTTGTCTTGGATCAAATGGAGAAAAGAAGAGCAGGTAAAAAGTGTGTAGAAAGATTTACCCTTAATTTATTCAAAATGTAAATAAAAATGATATATGAAACTTATTTAAATTAGAATCTATGTCTACCTCACTGAAACATACCACTCAACTTACGCATAAAAATATTTTTAATGTCACATATTAATTTATACCTGATTATTATTTGTAAGTTATGTAATACTAAAATTAGGACAAACTTTTTAGTTTTAGTTTTACATGCAACATATTAACAAAAAAAGAAATGGAAAACTCACCCAACATGTTGGTTTTAGAAAAGTCTGAATGAAGAATGGAAAAATATGGCGTTGGGTATGTTGTAGATTTGTAGAGGTTTTTGTCTATTTCATGTCTGAGTGATTTGTAAAGGTCGTAATAATAATAATAATAATAATAATAATAATAATAAAATTAAATAATAAAATTTATAACAGTATGTCAATAATGTTGAGTTTTTTTGGCATATCTTCAATTTAAGTCCTTTAAGCTTAAATTTAGATTCAATTTAATCCTTTTGTTCACAATTTTTCATTGATTTAATTTAGAATTGATTTTAAATGTAATTTATTAATGTTATTGAATTTAGTTAATATTTTTATGTTTTATAATTATTAATGTGTTTGCATGTATAGGGTATTGTATAATTTAATTAACTTAGTTATCGTAAAGTGTTTGTATATATAGGGTATTGTATATTTTAATAAACTTGGTTATTATAAATTTCTTGATGATGATATATTTGAATGCTTATATTAATTTTTGCAAGTAAAAAATTGATGAAACATTTAAAATTTTTCATAATGTGTTCCTCTACCCAAAACAATTGATTTGTGGTTAAGTTATATTTAAGAAATTAAAAAAAAATTAAATAATACATATCATATAATTTTAATCTGAATGTGAAATAAAAACATTTTATTGCCTTCCGAGTAATTACACATAAAAAACAGAATCAATTTTACTCTAACCTCCAAATTTAGCTGGAACCAATATAATTATACAATTAAAAGAAAATGTTTTGAAACAGTCAAAGCCGCCATAATTGTCCAGGACTCGAAAAATCTGAGTGATAAAGAGAAAAGGCAGACCCATTAGACAGTAATTGGCGAGCGTCAGTACGAAAAGAAGGGGTTTCTTGTAACACCATGTCAGCAACACTAGATGTCACATCTTACCTATCAATCCAGATCGTAATATTCAAAGTGAAACCGATCCTCTCTGTGAGTTCTGTCAGCTTTCAGTTTGGGTTTTCCTCCCCAACAAAAACAATGCTTTCTTACATGAATCATCACCGGGCCCACATCGGAGAACAATGTAATATTAAGTCATTAACTAATGCCCTCAAGTTTCACACAAAAGAGGCATTCGGTATTATAAAAATATTTGTATTATTTTCATAGGGTGCTGACAGCTTTGTGGGCGACGTTCAAACAGATTCCGATATTTTGATTCATTTGAGGTAACCTAAAATTCCTTCTGCTTATTTTTGTTCCATTACTTTGTTATATGTCCCAATTTCAAAATCACTTCCAACAGTACTTCTGACTATTAGAATTTCGTATGTCACCACGTCATTTCCATGCATGCTTAATTCCAAGTTGCTAGGGGAACTATCTCCTACTTAAGTCGGCAATATCCAGCTGCATTGTGTTGTGGTCTATGAACTGTCTTCGTCCACCATTAGTGTCACTCTTTTTGAACCAATTTATATAAGCAGCTTTCTCGTTGCTTGTCCTACCATTGGTGATTAATCTGTTTCGCTAGGCAAACAGGACCAGCCTGCAAGTTAATTAAGTAGCAATGGTATATTTTCTGATATTCTGGGCAGCATTTGGTCACTCATTTTCCGGTGAAGGGAATAAAATATTTTCATGCTTTTGTTGTAGGAGAAACTCGAGCTTGTTGATGGTAAGGTGAATTGGAAGGGGGAAACAGCTGTGAAGCATAAGCACGGAGGACTGAGAGCTGCTTTGTTCGTTCTAGGTAAGTGAAGGCTTTACTATAAATCCTTTGTATTGCACAATGGAGAAGAATTTTTTGGTTATAAACTCACATGTATAGGACTTCTTGTTTTTCTGCAGTGGCGTTTGCATTTGAGAACTTGGCAAATCTTCATTTAGCCGTCAACCTGACGACTTACTTCAATGGGATTTTGCACTTCCAAGTATCTGATGCAGCTAATGCTCTAACCAACTTCATGGGGACTGGTTATATCCTTTCCATTATTTTTGCTGTCTTCGCAGACACTTATATTGGCAGATTTAAAAGTATTCTCATTTCTGGATCCATTGAGTTCCTGGTAGGCATTGCTAGAGCTAGATTTCATGGTTCTTAATTTCATGGCAGACTAGAAACTTCATAAAGCAACTGACAAACTTGTTGGTTTCATGTTGTGTTTATTTTTGAATAATCGTTATAATATCTAGGGACTAGCATTGCTCTCAGCGCAAGCTCACTATTCGAGCCTCAGGCCACCGCCTTGTAACGTCTTCGATCCGACTTCTCGTTGCGAGAAACTTGAAAGTAGTGATACTGTGTTCCTCTACGTTGCTCTATACTTGGTTGCTGCGGGAATGGCGGGGATTAAAGCCTCGATACCATCCCATGGAGCTGACCAATTCGACGAGAAAGACCCTCGAGAAGCTAAGACAACGTCCAGTTTCTTCAACGGTTTATTGTTCGCCTTGTGCATTGGTGGTGCAGTTAGTTTAACGCTCTATGTCTGGCTTGATGATCATAAAGGATGGGATGTTGGATTCGGAGTCTCTGCCATCGCCATGTTCTTGGCTCTCATCGTTGCTGTATTGGGATGGCCATTGTATAGGATACATGTGGTTCAAGGAAGTAGTGTCCTTCTGGAACTCATTCAGGTTTGCTTGCATGAAACTCCATCAATTAATTCTCATTCATATATAGTTCATCTCCCGATGGACAGAACTTTACTTGCTTTTGGTTTGCTTGAAGGTTTTTGTTGCAGCTATCCGCAATAGAAATCTTAAACTCCCTGAGAACCCTCTGGAGCTTTATGAGATTGACAAAGACAAGGAAGCTGCTTTGGAAGATGATTTCCTGCCTCACAGAGACGTTTACAGGTTCCTGGATAAAGCAGCCATTAAAACAGCATCTGAGAAACCAAATCCATGGAAGCTCTGCAGGGTAACCCAAGTAGAAAACGCAAAGATCTTACTTGGAATGACCCCAGTTTTCGCTTGTACCATAATCATGACCCTTTGCTTAGCTCAACTCCAAACCTTTTCAGTCCAACAAGGCCTTACGATGGATACAACAATCGTTGGCTCTTTCCACATCCCACCTGCTTCTCTACCAATCATTCCTGTTATTTTCTTGATCTTCATAATCCCCTTCTATGACCAAATTGCTGTTCCCCTTCTCCGTAAGGTCACTGGCCATGTCACCGGGATCACTCACCTTCAACGTATAGGAGTTGGCCTCATCCTCTCCTCCATATCCATGGCTACCGCTGCAATCATGGAAGTGAAGCGCAAATCCGTGGCTCGAGACCACAATATGCTGGATGCTTTACCAGTACTCCAACCATTGCCTATCAGTGTCTTCTGGCTCTCATTCCAGTACTTCATTTTTGGAATTGCAGACATGTTTACCTATGTGGGTCTTCTTGAATTTTTCTATTCTGAAGCTCCTCAAGGACTTAAAACCGTATCCACTTGCTTCTTGTGGACTTCCATGGCACTTGGCTACTACCTCAGTACCATTCTGGTTCAGATAGTGAATCGTGCAACAAAACATATTACAAACAGTGGGGGTTGGTTAGCTGGCAACAATATTAACAAGAATCATCTCAATCTCTTCTACTTGTTACTTGCTTTGCTGAGTTTGGTCAATTTCTGTGTGTATTTGTTTGTTTCTTGGCGTTATAAGTACAGGTCTAAGAACTAAGATGGACCCAAGACAGAAGCCAACTAGACCTTCATTTTATTCCATTTCAGCTTTATGTTTATGTCAAATTAAGTTGGTGACAAGATGTAGAGATCGAGTTCCAAATATATTTGTATTTTCATATTATGTTGTTTGATGATATAAAAGTAAAACCCCAAACGCAATTTGTATTCATTTCTTCTTTCTGGTTTCATCAAATTTAAGAGACATGAAAGATGGCAGAGAAAATCTTGGCATTACTGAACTTTTAAGATCGGCCCCAAGTTTCCCTCACAAGCACCCACCTGTCGAGACATCTCGCCACCGTCAGCCACCTCATCACCATGCATGTCAAGGTGGCCACCAAATATCCCTCCACGTCCCCCCACCTACGTTCTCGATTCCCTTATAACCCCCTAAATTTTCAGAACAATCTTCAAACCATACCCCCTCCACAAGTTCTTTTCAATGTCTTCCAGTGACAAGTCCCCGGCTCCGACACCGGCTAAAGGTGCGGAGGCAACGCCACCAGGGCAACCCATGTCGATGGGTCAGCATGTGGTGGACAAGGGAGCATCAATGCTGCAGGCATTGACCCCAGTGAAGCAAATCAGCCAACATGTCTGCACCTTTGCCTTGTATAGCCATGATATGTGCCGTCAAATCGAGACTCACCACTATGTTAGCAGGCTCAACCAGGACTTTCTCCAGTGTCCTGTTTATGATTCCGATGACTCCAACGCCCGCCTCATTGGTCAGTTTCCTTTTACCAGTATAGTTGACAATCAAACAATATGTTGAACAAGTTTTTGTTTTATTTTTTTTTTTCATTTCAATGCAGGAATTGAATATATAATATCCAATATGTTGTTTGAAGCTCTGCCTCAAGAAGAGCAAAAACTTTGGCATTCCCATGCTTATGAGGTCTCTGTTGTTTTATCCGTTTTCTTCTTAGTGTTTACGTAGTAAATTATAGTACTAATGAAGATGATAAGCGTGGAATTTGTCGCAGATAAAATCAGGGCTCTGGGTTAATCCCAGAATACCAGAAATGATAGGGAAACCTGAACTGGAAAATCTTGCAAAAACCTATGGCAAGTTTTGGTGCACATGGCAGGTTGACAGAGGTATATATACAAGTTAATTTATAGTACCTACAAATCCTTGCAATGGCCGCCCTTTAGACCCGACTTTGGTTCGTTATTACCAAAAAATTTGCACACCAACTTTGGGCTCCAACGGTCAACGGTCGACCTGCTCAATTTTTTTTATTTAATATCTAAATAATTATTATTTTGAGAACATTTTTAAATATTTTTATACGAACTTTAGAAATATATATATATATATATATATATATATTCTAGGGGAATGGATGATGTTTTTAGAAATAAACTCATCCATAGATAAAAATCATTTTATGAATTTTATTTATCGTATTTTTCAAAAAAAATTTAATTATTAAATAATATTTTAACAATTTTTTTAATGTAATTGACACTTATTTTGAATCTCGAATTTTAAATTTTAAATTCGTAACCTTAAATCTTTGAATTAAATCTATAATTTTAAATTTTAAAATTAATTTTAAATTTTAAAATTGAACCTTGAATTCAGACTTAAATTCAAAATTTGAACTTAAATTTTAAACTTTAAATTTTGAACCTAAATTTTGAATTTTAAGATTTAAAGTTTAGAGTTGAAATTTTAGAATTTTAAATTTAGAATTAGTAATAAAATAATTATTAAAATTATGTACCAATATTTTTTTTAAATTGATTGCGTAAAAATAAAAAAATATTAATTTATAAAAAAATAAAATGATTAAGTTTTAGAGTTTTGAATTTAAAGTTAATGGTAAAATAATTATTAAAATTATGTACCAATGATTTTTTTTAAATTAATTGTGTAAAAATAAAAAAAAAATTAATTTATAAAAAAATAAAATGACTAAAATTTCTAAAAAAGAAAAGAAAAGATGTTTTTTTATAATTTAAAAAATTAATTATTTTAAGTTAGAGAAGATATTAGATATAGATGAGGGTCTAATAATTTAAATTTAATGACGTGATACTATTTTATTGGTGCTTTAAAAATTAACTTAATATAATTTATTCCTATATTCTAGATGTAGATTTTTATAATTGTATTTTCTTCCATTTTTTTCCATTTTCCATTCTTATAATATTTTTATAAATTTACTATTTTTTATAATTTTGTTACATATGTACCATAATTTACCAGTATTATTTTATTTTACTTTTATCTAGAATTATTTTATATATAATATAAATTATATCACATTTACATGATATTATAATTTAAATATTAAAAAAATAAAAGTATAAATTGTATATATTTAAAATTTTAAAATATATATAATTTTAAAATTATTAAATATTAAATGAATAGGTTTATAAAAATAAAATAATTTTAAAATAAAAATATGAATATATATTAATATTTTTAATTGAAATTATATAGAACAAGGATATGCTGGCAACAATTTTAATATAAACTGAAACACAGTTAGTGGACATTTTTAAAAATTTAAAAAAACAAAAAAGAAAAGAAAAGAAGAAGAAGAGATAATTGACACTTTTATAAAAAGTAACATTGGACCCAAAATTAATGGATGAAATCAAATCATAGTTTAATCTACTCCATGGATGGGACCAACTCAATCTGATTCAACCCATATTAAAACGATTTGGGTAGTGATGGGTTAATAGGGATGTATTCGAGTAAGTTGTGAGGTTTATATTTCGAGTCTATCATATATAAACTCGATTTGGTTTTGGGTTGGATGCATAGATGGATTTAATCAAATGTGTATGATATTGATAATATTTACAATAACTTGATAAATGCACACCAAATGAGTGATGTTGGGTGGGGATGAAGGTGACAGACTTCCACTTGGAGCACCAGCATTGATGATGTCACCACAGGGGGTGAACCTGGGGAAAATCGACCCAGAGCTGGTGAAGAAGAGGGATGACAAATACAGCATCTCAACCGAAGCAATTATGGAGTCAAGGGTGGAAATTGAAGAACCTGAATGGATCAATCCACAGGCTGATTACTGGAAACAGCATGCCAAGGGTTTCGCCATTGACATCGAGAAAACTGAAATGAAGTTGAGAGCTCCCTTCCCTTAGAACTTGCCTTTGCCTATAACCACAAAATATTGTGCCTAATCACTACTAGTCTTGTGTTGCTCTTCAATTGTGTGTGGGGTAGGTTTTTTGCAATAATCTGTAGAAATGATGTGGTACTATCTATCACATTTTTACTTTTGAGTCAAAGTTGTTTTTCTTTAAGCAAATTACAGAAGAGCTTGTAATTTCTCGTAATTTTATTGGACAGTGAGACAAAAATTTAGTTACACTTTCAGCTTCTAGCTGTGTTTTTCTAGAAATACTGAATGCTAGACAAGAAGAAAATAAAAATTTTTCTCTAAAGTATAGTTTAATTACATTTTTATTTATTTTTAGTTATTTAAAAAATATTTAAATTTTATTTTTTATATATTAAAATATTAACAAAAAATTATAATAAATTATTTTTATATTCTAATTAAAATATCATAATAATAATTAATTTAAATTTTATTTAATTTAAATTTTATTTAAATATATAGATACTTGTTACTTCATAACACAATAGACACATTATTTCTAAAAAATACTTTTTGATAATCATGCTAAACACTTAAATATTAAATAAAATTTTTTAAAATTACGCTTTCAAAACAACACTTCTCAAAAGTAATGTTAAACTAATACTAATTCACCTAAATCAATCCCCAATCCCCAATTTTTTTACTTAAAAAGCATACTAGCTCTTTATACTAACAAAATAGAAGTTAATTAAATCTCGTACATAAAACAAAATCGTGCTATTTTAATCTCATAAATAAATCAAAAACAAGCTTTCTCCCCAATCCAATTCAGACAGACATCATCACTTACTAATTAAAATATCTTTGCTTGATCCGACTTTCTTTAGCATAACCGTTTTCCCCAATTCCAATTCATATGGTCCAAATACGTTGTTCTTGTAGTAGTTCCCTTAGCTGATAATGATAACATACTTTTCTTTTACGCAGCTTATGATAGCATACATAATGTACAGTAGAAGTTACAAACAAATGGAGTGGAACAAAATGTAGTTATCAGCCCACAAGGCAGAAGGGAGAACAAATCTTAAAGACATCAAACATTGTCTTTTTTCAAGTATGCTCCTGATTATACGCTCAATCTTTTAGCCAATAAACTGAATAAATTTTGCAGAATTATAAGCTTTGGAAGATAAAGCACCAGCCATTCATTCATACGCTGTTAGTGGATCGAGATGAACTGCTACGGCTGCTTGGACTAGAATGATCTTTCTTCAGCATTGCCTCCAGATTCTGAAAGCATTTTAGTGGTCTAACCTGTACATTTTGCAAGCAACCAACCTTAGTTAAAAATGCACCAAGATGTTACCTTTTGAAAGGGACTCGGACACTAAACCAAATAAGAGATGACTAGCCATCCATTCTAGCCAACCAAAAATATGACTGATACTGCTACTTGACAAACATGGCGAAAGTATCCTGTTTGCTAGCCATGAACCAACATCACGATGGAGGTCTGGACTAATGGCCTATTTTGCTGGCCATTCAATAACAGGAAATTTGGCAACTCAATATAACACCCTTATTTTCATCACTTCTGACCTTTCACTAGGGATCAGAATGTATTAAGAAGAAGCTGATTGCCTCACAAAATTTCAATAGCTATGTGCCTTTCTGTTTGATACTAAGCTTCAAATATGAGAACCTTCGATGGAAACATGTGCGTGAGAGAATGACAGGGTCTGGCTTTGGAGAAAGAGAAAGGATACCTTCCAACGCTTTCTATGACTGAAACTGTTGTGAATAGATTCAAGTCTGGTTATAATCTGTCTGAATGTAGGTCGCTTGGCAGGTTTCTCATTCCAACATTCCTCAATTAACCTGGAATTAGAAGGATAATATTAGCATATCTTCTATATATACATATACAATATATATATGTCTGGCCCCTAGATGCATATACCGCCCTGACAGAGAGATGCAATGACTAATATGCTACATGCTAATTCATAGAATTAAAATTTCTTCAAAAGGTTACCAGATGCCTTGCAGAAGAGAATACGGGATTATTAATTCATTTTAGATGTATACATGCATGTTGGTATGCCTCTGGTGCCATGAGTGCATATCCTGAACTCAGACTTAAGAATTAAGCTTGATGACAAACTAAAAGAAAGAAGCAAAATTACTATAATTATTATTGAAGTCAAAATGTAGTACTCACTCTTTGAGCCCATGGGCATAATGCTTAGCTGGAGCTTTGAAAGGTGGACGCTCCCTTGCTGCATATACCTTAGGAACTTCATTGTCTTGCTTAGCAGAAAATGGTGGGTAGCCTTCAATCATCTACAGAATAGCACAATAAAATCACTTATTAAGGTTGTTGCAATCATTAGACTTGGTATAGAACAAAAAGAAGAATAAAAAGAAAAATTAAATTAAAAACAGCACAACAGGCATCACAAGAAAGGGGATCGAGCAGGGAAGAAAAGCAGAAACCCCATTGTGCCTTCCATCGTCTTATGGGGAGAATTGGAAATAGAAACAAACTTTTAATGCCCGGCTAATCATTTACAAATGTCAAACCCTAATGTATATAATATTTAATTTAGAGGAGAAAGAAAAAGACAATTGTCCGGCTTCATATTTTTCAGGTAAGGTAGAGCAATGAAAAGCCCCAACTACTCAGAAAAGCTAGACTCGTAATTGACATTTTAAATAATGTTAAAATATTCAGGTTATACATTCGGGCATGCACACACAGACACACACACACACACGTATATATATGCCAAAATATTTGCTATCATTCAAGATTTCCTACAATGTCTCAACTACCACTCATTGAATGAGTACAAACAACTTGCAAAATTAAAATATTTCTTAACCATGGTTTAAGAACTGTAAAAACTGGTAAAATTATCATAATATCTGTTTTCCCCCTCCTTAAAACCGTGTAAAACAAATCTCTTTTTCATAAATATTCTTCTCAATAATCATCAAGGCATTTGACTATGAATCACGCTGATCATATCATCAAAAACCCGAAATAATTTACCTCCTGTAAGATAAGAGCAAATGAAAACACGTCTACTTTGGTATCATAATCATCATTCTTGAACACCTCTGGAGCAACATATCGGCCTGTATCAATAAGATCAAAGATGTTTCAGCTTACAGCAAAAAAATAAAGGTAAAAAAAATGACAGCTTGAATTTGTAAAACAGAAAAAATTGAGGATAAACAGAACCAAATAGAAAGAGAACTCACAAGATGTGTCTAGACAAGTTAGAGGTTTATCTTCTTTAACGGTTAGCAGCTTGCTAACTCCAAAATCTGCAACTTTCAGATGTCCCGAATAATCCCTCAAAATGTTTCTGTTATTTCAATTGTAAGCACATAAAAAGTTCTGACCATTTCAGAAAATTCAAGGGGACAAAACGTCTTTACAGTAGCCTAAAGCTAATTTTGTTCCAGATCTAGATTTTGTTAGGAAAAGAAAACCCAACTAAACAAGAAAACTTACGAAGGCTCAAGATCACGATGAATTATTGGTGCCGGTTTGTTCTCATGTAAATAATTCATTCCCCTGCAAAAGATTATAGAAGATATTCGATTTTACAAGGAAGAGACTATCAGCCAGCAAAAGAATGTTTCATGCATTAATCAGTTTTATTTCTCACTTAACTCTAAACATAAGTTTTGTAGTGATCATCTCAACTACAATCATCTAAGACCAGCAAGCACAGTCTTAAGTTTAAATACTAATTTTTTTCCCTGCACTAAAATGTATAATCATTTTGCAGCTTTTAGATTTCCCTATTCATATTCTTCACAAAGACCGGGTATCGTGCAACAGATATACTCGTGTACAATTAGCCGTAACTCTAAAATGAAATTTGACAAAAAAAACTGTCCATTCATGACTAGGAAAATAGCCATTTGTCAACGTGTATTCAAGAATAATAATTTCCCAGTACAATAACAAACCTTGCAATATCAAGTGCAAATCTCAGAGCTGTCATTGGTTTCAAGGCTCCTTTTCTCTTCAAGAAGGCTCGTAAATCTCCCTGCAAAACAAACAGCAATCAAGACAAATTCTAATGATAATTTTAGATTTAAACCAAATAAGGTAAGAGATAGATTTAAGGTGAATGTCTTAAAATCCTATTATTCATCCACAAACGAAATTAACAAAACAAAGGAAAGATATGACATTATAGTTCCCTATCAATGCCTTAACCAACATTTCATACAAACAAAAAAAATTCATGGCACCTCAATTATGCAGCAAATTTATAACATCAGCAAGCCAAAATGTCAGAGGGAAGTAAATTTTTCATACAAAAGAGTCCATAGATGCTATGGTAGCAAATAAGATGCCGATTAAAACCTTGGGTAAATATTCTGTCACAATCATCATAGGACTACTTTGAGTTACTGCACCAAGAAATTGAACTACATTTGGATGTCGAATTTTCTGAAATAATGCAAGCTCATCTCGAAATGCCTTCCTGAGAAAAACCAAGAATTCATGTATCATAATGTGTGGAAGAAAAGGACCAACGCTTAGTCCAAGAATTATTATCCCTAAGGCAGGCATCAGGCTCTAGGATTTGAAGATCCAATAAAAGGTCCAGAATCTTGATACCCACAATAACAAAAGAGAAAACATAAAGCAAAATATGCCAACCCCACTCTTCAGCTCCTCGTCTCACTCATGCTCTCCTCCCAGAATATATATATATACACACACATACACAACATAAAAAGACTGGAAGAACATCTTGAGTTATTGAACTTACACTTTATCCTCATCGGTAAAAACTTCATCTCCAACCCTTTTCACCGCAACTTGAGTTCCACGCCATAATGCAATACAGAAGGTTCCCTGCAATTTAGTCATAGAAATGACTTAGCTCAGCAGCAACTAAAGAAAAATTGAAGATGCAATAACACATGGTCATCAGGTCATGAGTTGAATGTACATATATATATTTAACATGAACGAAACAACCTATGTTTTTAGAAGCACTTTGCTCATAGAAATTCATAACTGCCCTTATGTGTCTCTCTTCGGAACTGCATTGCATAGATAATGAAACTCTTTGCTCTGTGCAACAAAAAGTTTTATATATCTTTTACTGGTCATCTACCAATTCTTTATTGTCAGTTCTAACCTCCCTCCATAACTAGAAAAAACAAAATAACTTACATAGATACAATCGAGCCACTACTTCAAAAATTACTAGCATTCTCCACAAATGTTGATAAGCATTATTTTAGGCCACATTTGGATGGATGGTGAACTTGAAAATAATAATTGAAGTTAAATTAGTTGTTGTAGGTGTATAATCTGGGTAGTGTCAGAGTCAGAGTGAAACCAGAGGGATATCTATTTGGAGGAAAGGCAGTTGCGAGTGCCGAGGTGAAATTTAGTGAAAGAGAAAATAGTCATTAAAAATACTAATATATTTGTAATACACTATTTTTTTATAGATATTCCGACACTATTTAAATATAAATTCTTGAAATTTTTATTATCTACTTTTTTTATACAAAGTCTAAAACTATGCATAATCCCTCTCCAATCCTGAGGATAAGCACATTTGAACACACATCCTCCTACACCATCAACAATATCGATGTCAACTGAGCTAAGACTTGGTCAGCATTTCTATTATCTACTTATGTATTCACTTATAACATAAATTAATTTATCATTTTAAATGAAAAAAATAATTAAAAACCTTTAAATGAAACAAAATAGAAAATTCGAAATAGCCAAGTGTTGAAAATTCAAAGAACGAAAGCAAGGGTGAAAATGGCAAGGGGAGTGCGATTGGAGGGAATTCTCCACCAGACCCAAAAGGGTCCAGCTGTCCAGTGAAATTGCAGTATGTTAGAATGGTCTCCACCGTGCTGCCCTTGTAATCAGAACAACAATTCGGGGCGATGGAAGATCAATTACGCCGTACCGGGCGCCCAGTTAAACGTACACTGAGAAACAGATCCAAACCAAAATTGTTCTCCATATGAATGCAAATGTAACCACTATTAGCAAGTCCCCAGGACTTGATGAATTTCCCACTAAAAGTAGTCCTTTACATAACTATGATTTAAACAATTATGAAACCATGATCAGTTACATATAATAAAATAAGAGATTACCTTTGTAATGTTGACGCTGTTAGTAAAATCAAGTTCTTTTGGATCAATCTCATATTCTGGAACTTCACGCGCGTGATTTACATGCATTGGAGCCATCTAAGACCAAAATTCAACAAGCAACATAAAAAGAAAAATCAGCGAAGGAAAAAGATTTCCAAATAGAAAATGCAAAAGGAACTTACAAAAGGCTTGGCTCCATGTTTCTCCAGAAGCTTAATCACATCATGATTCTTATAATATACAGCATCTGCCAAAGGCTATTTAACCAAAAATATATATATTAGAGAAAAAAATAGAAAAAGAGCAAAACAGGAGGCAATTTTGGTTTTTTGCTTAAAAAAATAGAAAAAGAGCAAAACAGGAGGCAATTTTGGTTTTTTGCTTACAGTGCTTCCCCATCGATCTGTAGATTCGACGTCAGCGCCGCGCTGAAGGAGCAAGGAAACGACATCGGTCTGTCCTTGACAAGCTGCAATATGGAGAGCCGTCCGATCATCGATGTCGCGGAAATTAACATTGATCCCCGAATCCAAGAGCTCGCGAATGCCGTCCAAATCACCTTCGTTGGCCAAGTACATCAACCTAACTCCTTCATCTATCTCCTCTCCTTCCTCGTTCTCTTTCCCATCGGCTTCGCTTCTGTCTCTCTCCGGCGCCATCGACGATTGCTTCCCTAATGTAAACCTCACCGCCGCTTTGTTTTCCATCACTTAACAAGAACAAGAGAATCAAAGAAAAGATAGTTACTTCTCTTCGTAAATCCAAAATAGAGTATGATCTTCAATTTGATTAACGCTTAATTAGAGAAGAATTAAACAGAACTAGGATCTGACGTGTAGATTTTTACAATGAAAGTAGATTGAGAGATTTTGGGGAGGTTTTATAAAGAGAGTTCAAACTAAAAAAAAAAAAAAAAGGAAAAGAAATGAAAGCTGGAAAGAAGTCGCTGAAGTTTCAGTATTGGTTAAGGTAACGTATTTTCCTAAGGGGCTGTGGAATCCACGCGCTGTAGATGCGTGAGAGTAATTTCGGCGACGTAGAGGAGGATAGGAGATAGTTGACTAACTTATGACGGGAAGTTAACGCGCTCCGTTAAGCGGAACAATAACAAAACGAAATGGGAAAACGACGACTTTATACTTTATTAGATATTTGCGGAAAGGGGTAAGGAAATCACCGCTAATTCATGATCAGACAGTTTTAGTGCAGATGAACCGTGTGGAGAGGGACCACATATTTTAACAAAAAAATAATTGCACCCGTACATCTCACATCAAATGTCTCAATTGAATTTTTAAATGAAAATATTATTTCAATCAAATTTTGGTTTTTTTACCTAACTGACCCAAAATAATTAATTTATTTACGAAAATACTCTAAATCTAAAATTATATGAGTAAATGATGCATTTTTCATCGTGATCATCGTTGTCACTGATCATCGATTTTTTTTTTAAATAATTTTTTTAAATATTGTTACTATGTCAAGCGACACTAATACATATTTTTAAAATACTTATTAAAAATGTTAATATTTAAAGAGAAAAAAATTATTTTTAATTAGTGTTGTCTGTCTGTCAGGTGACACCTATTAAATTTTTTTTAAAAAATATTTTTAGGTGTCACCATCATATTAGACGACACTGGTGATATTTTTTTTAAAAATTATTGTAGAAAAATAGTTTAAAGTTTTGGTCAATATTTTAGAATATTTAAAGCTGGCTATTGGGAGATCGGAATCGTAGAAGTCAACGAGAAAGAGAAAATCTCTTCTTTGGTATCGAAATCGGCACGAAATGCCACCATAATTGGCAATATCAGTGGTTGTTAAGTACGACGACTAAGATTTTCAATTGAGAAAAAAAAAACCAAAAGAGACAACTTAGTACATAGAAAAAAAAAGAGAAATTTGAATGAGAAAGAAAAATAAAGTATATGAAAAATAGAGAATCAAATATGAAAAAAAAAAGATAATAACATATAATGAAAATAGAGATATGAAAGGGAATTTAATATTTTATGGAAAATACATATCTCTATTTTTCATATATGTTATTCTCTTTGTTTTCCCATATTTGATTTTTCATTTCATATCTCTATTTTGCATATTTGTTACTCTCTTTTCTTCTCATATTTGATTCTCTATTTTTCATATATATATATATATATATATATATATATATATATTAGTATCTTTCTTTTCTCATATTTAATTCTTGTTTTCCATAAAATATTTAATTCCTTTTTATATCTTTATTTTACATATTTGTTATTCTCTTTCTTTTTCCATATTTGTCTTTCTCTCTCATCCCTCTATATTTCTCTTATATCTCTTCCTTGCTCACTCTCATCTCATCTAAGATTATTTTTTTAAAAATAATATTTCATCCACTAATTGTGTCATAGACAAGTCAAGAAAACAAAAACCACCTATGAAACAAGCATCGGTTACGGACTTCTCCTTTTTTTTTCTATTTCAATTGTTTCTTTTCAACTTTTTTTTTCTATTTCACCTGTTTTTTTTTTTAATTTCCCACCGATGCTACCTGACAGACTAACAGTACCTATTAAAAAAATTTCTCTCCTTGAATACTCGTATTTTTATAGGTATTTTAAAAAATATATATGTTATCCAAATAAATTATTTAAAAAAAACTGATAATTGGCTAATAATGAAAGGACAGTGTCGGCCGCCAATCACTGTAGAGAACGAATCATTTACGTACATAAATTTTAACTTGAATCATTTTTGTAAATAATTAATTTCTTTAGGTTAATTTCCTAAAAAGGTCTCAGATTTTTCATTAGTCTACTGTGAGCTTTGGTTTTAAACGTTTATTTGTATTTCATTTTATTCTTTTTTCACACGCGTATGAAATAAGAAACAGACGATATTTTAAGAACTCGGTTGTAATGTTTTAAATTTTAAGGACTAGTTTAAAAGTTTGCTCATAATTTGAATACATCTTGTGTAGTTAATCCAAAAAAGTTAGTTGAACCACGTGGAACACTTATTTTGGTGATCTGAATTCGGTGTGATCGAGTATACGGGGAAATTGGTATGTGCTTAAACTATTCAGTTTAGCCGACGTTTGAAAGAGCCATCATCAAAAATGTAGATAAGGCAGAATTTAATGATGTTGGGAACAAATACAAGTGCGTAGATATTGTATTTGTGTGTGTATATATATATATTATGCTTGGATCCGCGACATTTTTGTAAGATAGAATGGTATAAGGTTTAGGGTTTAGAGTTTAGTGGTATAGTATAAATTTTGGATGGTGTTCTGAATAAGTACTAAGTACATGTTATACCTTATGTAGTGGATTTTGTGACTTTTATAGTTATCTTATGAATTTGATCGTATATTTATAGAGAGCTGAACATAATTTTTTAATGAAATTAATTATATTATAAACTTAGGTTAGTTTACAAATCCTAACTTGGAGAACTTTGGAAAGGGATAGCTCTGCTGAGACCATGTGAAGGACATATTAAGATCCAAAGCAATTGATTATTGGTCGCCCTAATATGTCTCATCCTAGGACATCAAGTCACGTTACCGTCACTATCAAGGGTATCAAATCAAGCTTCCACGTCAGCGATCTTAGGACACGTAGCTAAGCTTGTTCCCCACTATAAAAAGGTCATGCAAACAAATTACGTGCAACACTCCTTAATCTCCAATTTTTTTCCCGAAAATAAAAATCTCTTCTAAGCCTTCATCCTTCTCTCTATTATTCTACCTTCAACTTCTTACCTTGTTCACCTCACGAGTTAATATTTGGTGTGATGAGCGTAGACTGATATGATGCATCCAGGTAGCAGTGATCCTCCTAGCACTGAGTTTGATCATACTAATGATCAAGTTACAAACCCCATTGGTCATAAATATGGAGCAGACCAGAAAATCAAACCAATACCCATTGCATTCTGGTCAGCAATATCCCCCACAAAACCAAAACCAACAAAATCCATACCACCACTTTTACCAATATCCTCTCATAGTATTATAAACTGTAACAGTCCGTTTTTCAGTGGTATTGGAAACAATGATTTTAGATTCACAATTTCAACGAATGAGCCTGTAGATATATTTAATTGATATTTATTAGTTAAATATAGTATAATAATGAATCGTGATTTAATAGATTTTATTAAATGACCAATTAGTCAAGGTATAAGTGGTGCGTACCGAAAGTCAGTGGTTTTGGAAATGAGGTATTAGGACGTCGTTTTCATAAATCAAGCTCATAAATATTATTTTTGAATATTTATAGAGCTATAGCATAAGTGGATTAAAGTTTGGTTTGGTAAATTTGCTAACTTGATAGTTTTTTTTTTTTGTTTGATAAATGCAAACTTGATAGTTAATTAAAAAAAAAAACTAAATTGTAAAATTCTTAAAAGTTAATCATATTTGATTTTTAATAGCTATGAGGGTTTAAAACGTAAATGTTTAAGTTCAAAAGTGGCAAATAACCACTCTTGTATAGTAGTGGACGGTAGGTATGTTTTAATTAGTGAAATTTTAAAGGTTATTTTATAATTAAAAAACATAAAATAATAAGTAATTATCATCTTCATTTTTCATCCAGCACTATTTCTACCATTTTTGAATGAAGGAAGAAAGCTTCAAATGTTGAAATCCATTCAACCATTGCATGGTATGAAATTTTAAACTTTTTTTTTTTTTTGTAATTTTTATGTTTTTGAGATCGTTGCAATTAGGTCCAGTTAATCTGTATCTCTGTTTTCAAAACTGTTAAAGATTTTAAAACTTTCCATTGATGAATTTTAGATTTCTTTTTTTTTTATATAGAAAATGGTAGATGTAGAAGTTATTAAATGTTTAAGGATTATTTGATAAAGTAAATTTTGTTAATATTGCATTTAGGGACTAAATTGTGAATATGACAAAAGTAACATTAAATTTTTGTAAATTTAGATTTTTGAGGGCTGCAGAAGGACATAATTGAAATTGGAATGGAAAACGAAGCTCAATTGTCAAAGTTATACTTGTTTCGGTTTAGAGACTAAATTGAATGAAATGTAAAAGTTAAGAGAAATTATGTAAAATGAAAATAAAATATTATAAGCATGAATTTGAGTGTTATTATGAGATTGGTATTGAAATTTTAAATTTTAATTATTTATATAGATTAAGTTGTTGATTTAGGCGAAAAAGTGAAAACTACCAAATAGTCTCTAGTATCTAAAGTGTTATCATTTTGTCAGGTAAGTTCATACAATATAATTTAATTGTTTATGCTGATGTATTATATTAGAATTGTTAATATTGATTTTTGGTGATTTGGAACTATTTTATAACGTGAGATAAATCCCGATGAAATTAGTAAAAAATTCATATACAAGGTAATGGGTTTTGCCCAAGTTACGAGCTCTTGCATATGTTGCGGACTCGAGAATATAGGAATAGGTTTTAAGCTCTTGCATATGTTGTGGACTCGAGAATACATGAATAGGTTCCGAGCTTTTGCATATGCTGCGAACTCAAGAATATTATAACAGCCCGATTTAGACCCTAATCAGAATGGTGGTTTCAGGACCACGAATCTCAGTTAGAAAAGTATTTTAATATTATTTTCCATGTTTAAAATATGTGAATTGATATGTGTGAAATTTTCGTATGAAAATTTTATCGTTTGAGTACTCGATTTAGTAAAAGGACTAAATCGCGTAAAATGCAAAAGTTGCATTCTAATTGTTCAAGTGTTTATTTGCTATGTTCTACTAAAGTAGAAGTCCCTATTTATTAATTAAACCATTATTTTATGATAGTGGAGATTGGTGGTTTGACATATATGAAATTATGTATTATTATAAAGGATAAAAAGGTAAATGGTATATTAAAATGTAATTAATAAAAACAAAACATAAAATGGCCATGCAAATTGATCTTTTGGCCGAATATTGATGAGAAAAAGAAAGCCATTGAAGCTTCCTTAGTTTTGACACTTGCATAAAGTGATTTATGTATGTTTTGTGTTTGGTTTTTGATAATTTTTACGTTTTTGAGATCGTTGCTTCGAGTACTAGCTAGCCCATGCTTGAATTTTTGACTTGGTTGTGTATTTTGTGATTTGCCATTGATGATAGCTTGTTTTTTTTGTTGTTTGATGATGAAAAATAAATATTTAATGTTAGATTATCATGTTTTATTAAGTGATTTTTGATAAAAATGCTTATTAAGGACTAAATTGAGAAATTTGTAAATTCATGGGTCAAAATGTGAAATAAATGAAATTAATGGGCTGCTAGGGACCTAAGGTAAATTCGGCCTAACATGGGCGTAGTGAAATTTTGAGTATTTTGTGTTGTTTTGAAATAGGGACTAAATTGCAAAAAATGTGAAATGTTAGGGGCAAAATTGTAATTAGCCTATTTATGTGTTTTTGGATGAATTTGATTGAATATATGATTAAATAAGTTGAATTTGTATTTAATTAGATCAAGAAATGTAGAAAACGAATTTGGACTAGGGAAAAACCAAAGTTGTCGACTAATCATCTCGTCCCGATTACCGTTGTTCGAGGTAAGTTTATAAGCAAATAGACGTACTTAATTTTAATTAAATTCAAAATATATATGCTGAAATGAAATATATGAATTAATATATGCTAATGTCGAATGTGCATAAGCATGGTAACTATATTCATGCATCCGTTTCAACTGAGTTATAACATTTAAAAGTCCGTATAATTTTTGATATATGAATTGTTTATGAGACAACTTTATAATAGTGATATTCGGGCTTTGAGCCTAGCAAGCCTTGTGCTGGTGAATTAAATCGGGCTTATGCCTAGTAGGCTTATTGCCGGTATATAAAATCAGACTTTGAGTCTAGCAGGCCTTGTGCCAGTGTGAGATTCAGGCTTAGGCCTAGCAGGTTTTATGCCGGTGAATTACTATAAGTTTATGCCTAAAAGACTTTATGCTGATGTGGTAATCGAATACGTTAAACGAGCTAAATGATCAGGTATGAGTTAGCTTGTTGTTTCCTTGAAAATAAGGTAACCTGATTATTTGATATGTGATACAAACATATGTATGATGTTAGTTTGAATTTGTGAGTAATTGTGAAGTATATCAGCCATAAGTTAAGTGAAATTATGTGGTATTAAGGTTTAATACATGAGTATATGTAAACAAATGTTTAAAGATTCGGCTTTATGCATTGATAATATGATTTTAATAGTGTATGATACTTTGGTATAGACATATGTATATTCGACTATATGATAAGTATAAGTATGAGATATTAAAGTTTGATTCAAGAATATATGTTTATGGGTGTGTATATATTCGATCATATAATGGTACTATGGTTTTGAAATTGAATGTTACCTTGATAATAGATACAGTACATTCGTCCAAAGGTTAAGTATACTGATATCATATTGTGACCTGTGTGCAAACTTATATAAATGATTATGTACGGCCTTAATGATATAAAGTGAGAATAGTTATGAAATGATCCATGAATATATGTATATGAGTTTATTTATATTCGGTTAATTATTGATATTGTGGCTTTGGGAATTTGAATGATATATTAATCTTAATTGTATGGATATTTGGCAAAATGAAAGTATATGTATTATAAGAAATTATAAGTTTAAAGTTAAACGTGATTATGATAGTATAAATTGGTTTGGAATTGAATTGTTATTGTCATTGAGTTATTTATTTGCTTATAGCTTACTAAGCTCTCAAAGCTTATTCTGTGTGTTTTTCCTATGTTTATAGATTTTCAGGGATCTGCTCGGGTTAGAAGTCGATGGAGATGACATCACACTATCCGTTTATCATTTAAGTAAATAATGTTTTGAGACTCGGTTATGTGGCATGTATAGGTTAGTGTTGGAGTTAATTATTTTGAATGAGTATGTATTTAAAGCCATGCGAAAATGGCTTGCTTATTATGCTTAAGTTTGGTTTTACATGTTCTTAATTAAAATGTTTAATGAGTTTGGTTTTGGTAGTCGTTTTAATAGTTAGCTCATTTTGGAAATATGAAATGTGGTAATTAGAGTGATGAATGATGGTATATTAACTTAACAGGTTCGATTGCTAAGTGGTAAGTAATAAATATGTTTTATGATTGTTTTGGTTGGTTGTTTTGGTATGGGTTCAAATGGTAAATCATGGTAATGATTAAGTTTGTTTTGGGTTAGTTTTAATGGATAGTTAAAAATGTCAAGTTGTTGCCAATATCAATGTAGCTATACATTCATGTGTGGTTGTAAATCCGAATATGATATTTAATTCAATTTGATATGCTTATAATATTGATAATGGTGAGATCGAAATAAAGATTAGTGAATAGGATAAAATATGAAGTTTAGGTATATTAATAAAGATATGAATAAGATGCACACTGGAGTGTTATTTGTGTTCAAGTGTTAAGTATGGCTTTTATTTTTAGGATGAATTGTGCACTTGTATTTATGCATCATTAGTATGTTTGGCCATGTTATAATGTATTTAAGTTTCATATGTGATTGCATAATAATTTATGTAATATGATTCAGTTGGTTTTATTATGAGCTTGTGCAGAAGTTATCAAATGATATTTGATATACGATTAATGAGATAGAAATTGGCATATATTCGAAGTATGAAGTTTAATGATATATAATGGAATATGATTTAATTATCACTATAGAAAAATAGGGCTTTAGCGGCGTTTTTAGTGGCGTTTGAACAAAAAACGCCGTAAAAATTATACATTAGCGGCATTTTGGATAAAACGCCACTAAAAACTTAGCAATAGCGGCGTTTTTGGTCAAAACGTCGCTAAAAATTGAGCAACAACGGCGGTTTTGGTCCAAACACCACTAAGAACTGAGCAATAACGACGTTTCTAATCCTAACGCCATTAAAAACTGAGCAATAGCGGCGTTTCTGGTCCTAACGCCACTAAAAATAGAGCAATATCGGCGTTTCTGATCCAAACGCCACTAAAAACTGAGCAATAGCGGCGTTTCTGGTCCAAACGCCACAAAAAGTTGAGCAGCCATTTTCGAGTAAGGTAACCGACACTCGTTTCGATTTGATCCGATTTAATTTTCATATTATTTTCTTATTTTTGTTTTGAATTCGATTTTATTTTGATATTTGAAACTGACTTTATAAAAAATATAAACTACACTATTCACTTAGCTATGAGAAAGTTTCATTTTAGTTACTTAATTATGAAAAGTTACGAATTGATAACTAAACTATTTAGAAGTTTTCATTTAAGTTATCAAGTTGTTAAAATCGACGCCGTATGGCTTTCTCTAAACCCTTAAACCCTAAACATAGACCATAAACACTAATCTATAAACCCCAAAACCCTAAACCCCAAAAAAATTCATATGGATGTTGATGTGTATATACATAGATATTAATGTAAAAGCTTGTGTTCATTATAAATTGTGGAAGCAATATTTATATATTGATTAAATTTATTTTTGGGTTTAGGGTTTAATATTTAAGGTTTAAGGTCTATGGTTTAGGGTTTTATAGTTTAAGATTTAATGGCCATGGGCCGGTAGTATGTTAATCTCAAGTGAATCATATTCAATTAAATCCTAAACGCTATAATTAATATATATTTAGGGGCATAACTAGGGGGTTGAAAGGGTCTCGAACCCTCTAAAATGAAAATTTTTACATTTAGGCTTTTTGAAATTTTTAAAAATTTTAAAGGTAAAATTGCACTTTATCCCTCTGAAAATGGAAATTTTTTTGATTTAATCATTTCAAAATTATAAAAATATATGCTATCAAAATGATGAGATTGCATTTTTACTTACAATTTAGGGTTTAATGTTTAGTATTTTAAGTTTATGGTTTAAGGTTTGTTATTTTGGGCTTGGGGTTTGTTATTTTGGGTTTAAGGTTTAGGGTATATAATTTTAGGCTTTAGGCTTTAGATTTTAGGGTTTAATGTTTAGTATTCAAGGTTTAAGGGTTATGATTTGTTATTTTGGGTTTAGGGTTTAAGGTTAATAGTTTGTGGTTTAGTGTTTTATAGTTTAGGGTCTTAGTGTTTATGGTTCTAAGAGGCTAGGGTATTAAGGTTTAAAGGTTAGGGATTTTGATAAAGATGACAAAATAAAATTATTTTAGAGTTTAATTAAACAATAAGATTAATTTTTAATAACTTTTGTACTTTGTAATATATATTTAGGGTTTATAGATTATGATTTTAGAGTTTAAGGTTTGGTTTCATTTTTTAAAATTAATTTCGTCCACAATTATAAAATTATACAAATTAATTTTATTTTATTTAAAAGTTTAATAATTTTATTAAAAGTTTATAAAATTATACAAATTAATTTTATTTTATTTAAAAGTTTAATAAAATTAATTTACTTTTAAATAAAATAAATTTATTTAAAAGTTTATAAAATTATACAAATTAATTTTATTTTATTTAAAAGTTTAATAAAATTAATTTACTTTAGGCTAAACATTTTACTTCTGTACCTTGCAAAACGACGACGTTTCTTTAGCGGCGCTACCTAATAAACGCCGCAATAGGTCGATTTTTAGCGACAGTTGTGGAAAACGCCGCAAAAGTTCATTATGTTTACCAAAATGGCGTCGTTTTGGTTTCATCAGTTTTATCCCCACCACTATACTGAAACTCATTATTTTTCCCCAACAAAATTTTCGCTAATCCCTAAATTTTCCCCAACTTAATACCCTAACTCGAAACCCTCAAATCCCCAAAAATTCCCTCGATTCAAAATCCCCAAATCTGTTTCAATCCCTTTTACTTTCACGAAGTCCCTTTGAGGTGTTTATGAAATTGGATAGATGGGGTTATGAAGTTAAAACCTCTTCCAATTCTTGCATATCTGTTCAACGCCAACTATCACCAGGTATTAGCTCTTCTCCATCTTTTACAGCAAATATTATGGGGGGTTTGCCATCATTGGGTGTTTCAGAAACAAACTTAAAAACTCTAGCAATATAGCCAATTTTACACATTGTCTTTGGGCAGACCTCTTTTGTCCCCCCTCCCACCCCCTATGGCTGTTGGTTGACTGCATCATATGGTTTGAATAGCAGATTTGGCTTTGTGCTTGTACCTCCACATCTTGCATTTCTACCTATGTTCAATGCTAATAGCTCATTAAAGATATACTAGTGTCTAATTAATCCAAACTCAGTTTGTTTTGTTTAAATTCAGCTTATATATAGATATAACTCCATTAATAGAAAATTAATTTTATTTTATTTAAAAGTTTAATAATTTGAAATTCTTTAAACATCGTCAATTCAATTATAAAAAGATAAGATACCTAAATCCAACCCTAATCCATCCAAAAATAATATGACTTTGCCAAACATTTCTTTTAGTTCAAGAATATTAATTAAAGTCTTGTTTGATTCAATTGAAAATTAATGTTTTTAATGATTTAAACTTAGTTTAATTTTATTATTTTTAGTCAAATGTAAAAATTAGTTTTGTACTCCTCCTGTTTAAAAGTTCATCCATTTCTATTGTTAAACAAACCATGAAATTGTCATATCTATATCATTATATATAACTTGCAAATGGATATAATCTCATGATTTCCACGTATTTTATCTTTATTTTTATATATACTAGTATGATTTCAACCATGTTTTGCCTTGAGTTAATTATTTATTGAAACAGGGACGGCTGTCATGAAACAGGGCATTATATTGAGTTAAATATATTTGTTAAAGCTACATTATATTTGTTGAGGGAATAAGAAAACACTAATACTTAGTTTTTAAATATTGTCAGAGAATTTGACATTAAATAGTTTGACAATGTTTTAATAAGTTGATATAGTTAGGTTAATGTGCTTTTTTTTGCTTGCAGAAAAAGTTGGATTTCACTCTGAAAGTCATTGGTGGGTGACATATCAACTATTCTAGGACTTTTTAATGCTATTGAGGTTTGTGTGACTTTTGACATTGGATTATCCTTACTACTTCAGTTTGTTCTTTTGCACTGTATCAATCAACTTTGCCAATTCTTCTTATTGTCTTTATTTTTTGCATCATTGTTCCACAAACAGAACTTGTTATCATCTTGAATTTGCACTTGCAACTCAAATTCGTATTCCATTTTCATGCTTTGACATCTAATTGTTTATTTAGAGTTTGTGAATTTTTATAGCTCTTTGAAGTAATACAGTATTAGTAAATAATAATTTGTTTCATGTCTGAATTGGTGTTATTTTCCCATTTATGCTGTAATATTTTGTATATTAATGTTGTTCATTTTTGAGCATCTTAATTCTATCCAAAGACGTGAGTCTTTGAGATTTTTTTTTGTGTTTCATAGCTTTATGAACTAATATAAATTCCTGTTGCATTTATGTTGTCCAAGTCTGAATGGATTGAATGTGTTTCGGCATGCATAATGGCTGCATTTCTACTGTCCAATTTTTGGAGAGTTTAAACATGTTTTTGCCTGGGGAATTTCTATGTTAAATGCTGTCCAAATTTAGGCACATTGAAGGTGAAATTAGCTTAATAAGTTTTGTGTGTATCATGTTAAATGTTGTGCAAAGTCTTGACAAATTGATGATAGAATGTGCATGTTGAAATGTCATGAATTGTCTTCTTAATACTGTCCGAAACAGCTTGTGCATGGGAAGTTACCATCATAATATCAAGTGTTTAAGGTCTCTTATTTATGGCTGTCTGAAACAACCTATATATGTTAGATTTTCATCATTTTTAGAAGTGATTTATAAATCTTTATAATCATGAGTTTTGTCCTTAGTATAATCAGAGTGGTGAATGAGATAACATATATTCAATTTTTATAATCCTGAAGGTTTGTCCTTAGTATATAACTTAAGTGGCTCATAAATGATGGAACATTTGTCATAATTTTCTATAATCTGAAATTATACTAGATTGCATCAAATAATATAAGGTTGAGGGCCTCTTTATTTTATTTTTTATTGCCCTTCTATTAATGCCACATCACGTTAACCATTTTTTGCTTCAATCTTCCTATTTCATACCCTTAACACTAATATATATAGAACAAATACTTTATTTATTTTATTACAAGGTAAACAATATTTTTACCCTTTAAATTAAATTTTCCAGGCTAATGTTTCAAAAATCTTCAGTTTTCTGCCATCTTGTTTGCTTAGCTAAAATCCACATTCTCTAAGGTAAGTCAGTTCTACTTCCTTTCTTTCTCCAATTTTTGTTGCTTGTTTTCCTGTTTTGTTAGCAACTCGGCATCATTGGCTTTAAATTGTTTTAAAATTTATTACCATGTTCTTCTCTAAAATTTATGTATACCTTTTGTCTTTCACATGTACGCCTCATGGTGTGAAATTGTCACTAGCCCTCTGCTGCTTCTCCAGTTTGCTGCCATCCAGTTTTCTATTATATGCAATTTTGGTATGTATGATAGAATCTCATTTTTTTGTCTAGTCACTTCTTCAGTCACTACCTTATTGTTCATGACCCTAATTTTGATTTTAACTTTGTCAGGTGAAAGGGGAACCAAACATATCTTACATCTGTTCTAGGTACTATCGAGCACCTGAATTAATATTTGGTGCAACTGAATACACCACAACCATTGACATCTGGTCTGCTGGCTGTGTTTTTGCTAAGCTATTGCTTGGGCAGGTACATGTTTCATTGCATACTTTTTTTGCTTATTTATATGCATTTTCCCTTTAAATTACTTAACAAATACTATTTTTCTGACTCTAGCCTCTGTTTCCTAGTGAGAGTGGAGTAGACCAGCTTGTTGAAATTATTAAGGTACGTTTTAGTTCAAAATTCTCATCAATAATAGTTTTATCATGATGATTTTGGAAAAAGTAATCTTCTGGGGCTCCGATTTTGTATAGATTTAATTGCTGATTTTCCTTTCAAATATTGGATCATTTTACTTACTTTACATTTGCCATCTAATTTTCTGCTTTATGTTTTCTGTTATCTGCCATTTAGTTTGCCATGTTCCTTTTTTGGTAAAATTTTATTACAATGTTCTTTTGTAAAAATTAGCTGTGAACAAGATACTATACAGTTTTGAAATGAAATATCGAAGCAAAACTGAATTTAATGCCATAGAAATCATTTCATTCACTAAACAATACGTCTTCCACCTATAAATTTGTTTCAATTACCTAGTAAAGATTTGATTATTTTATTTTATTTTTAATATCAATTACTATTATTCTTATTTTTCATATAAACATAAATTGGATAATAACACATGAAAGTAAATATTAGCCATGTGAAATCTGGATCAAATTTATATATATATATGATTCATTCACTGACCAAAAGACCCCTTGACATACCTTGACTCACATGGGTATATCTAGTTAATTTTTCATCAATGAAAGGGTATTTTCGTCATTGAGAATAATTCACCATTGGTATATATGATCATGTCCAGCTGATGGAAAAGCTTGTTCCAAGATTTGCACATCTCTTAATTAAATCCAGACAGCTAATAATTACCATCATAATGCTTAATCTTTTAATTGATTATTAATCACATTCTGTGCTCTTTTTTCTATGATAGAATGAGAGGGAGACAATAATGTTTAAAGCTTTACCACACCTTGAAACAAGCAACCTATACTTAACATGTGATTTACAATCTAAATTAAGATTTAATTATTTGATTCTTGTTCTGCCTTTTCTTAGTCCTTCATCTTTTGTGCTTGATTAATTCAATCTCTTTTTTATGTTTTCATTTTTACCCTCCTCCATACAATTAAACTCAATAAGTTTATATTAATGTTGAATTATGGGGTATCTTCGATAGTTTGATCCTTCTTCAACGGCATAGTTTTAAAGGGAATATGTTATTTTATTTTATTTTAATCACGAAAAATATTTTGTCTACTTTTATTTTATTTTTAAATTACCTAATTAAATTAAATTGTATTTAAATTTTTTTATTTTATTTTAATCACAAAAAATATTTTGTCTACCTTTATTTTATTTTAAATTACCTAATTAAATTAAATTTTATTTAAAGTTTTATTTTAAATATTTTATTTTATTTTAATTAAATCACAAAAAACATTTTGTTTACTTTTATTTTATTGTTAAATAACCTAATTAAATTAAATTGTATTTTTAAATATTGTTCAACAAATTAGACTTGACTTACTTGGAAAATAATTTTTTTAATTTATTTTAAGGAATTAGCCCATTCATTCTTGAGTTGATTTAACATTCATGTGACTCAATAAAAAATAACCATAATTGAGCACACATGATGGACTTAATTCAAAATAAATAATTAACCCTAAACTTGTAAATTTAATCTAATAACCAATTCTTCACTTGTGTTTTCTCATCAACACAATCACAATCCCATCAACATAAATATATATCATATCTTACATAATTTACATAATTTACATAACTTACATAATACATAAATATATATCATATCGTACATAATTTATATAAGATAAACAACTTACATAATTTACATAACTTACATAATACATAAATGTATATCATATCTTACATAGTTTACAGAAGATAAACAACTTACATAATTTACATAACTTACATAATACATAAATATATATCATATCTTACATAATTTACATAATTCGGATAACTGACATAATTTACATAACTTACATAATACATAAATATATATCATATCATAACTTACATAACTTAATCATACTTATAAATAAACAACTTACCTGTGTAATTTATTGTCAACTTTAGATTTCAAGAACTACGAAATGGATAGGAGTTGGATGAGTTTGTCAAGGGTAAGAAACGCCTATTGAAATGGAGTACAAACCTTTCTAAATTTCACATTTCAAAATGCAAGCCAAGAGAATATGATTCTTTGCTCGTGTAAGAGGTGTGGCACATCAATTGGCATTTTCCTGAAGTTGTCTGTGAACATCTAATTGTTGATGGCTTTATTTGAGGGTATAAAGAATGTATTTTCCATGGAGAGTGTACATCTAGTGGAACTTCTTCAACGATTAATCCGACTTATCCTGATACTGCTTACCATCAGTATGTTAGACGATGACATGGAAGGTATGTTGCGGGATGCATTTAATATGCATGATCATGGTGAGCAATCATTTCCACCTGACTTTATTGCATCCGATCATTGTAATATTGGTGGAAATGTTTTTTGCGAAACGGGAACAAGTGCACCTGATGAGGAGCCAAATGAAGAAGCGACGAAGTTCTACAAATTACTTAATGAAATGAACGACGAACTTTATGAGAGATCAAAATATTTGAAATTGTAACGCCCCGTACCTGAGACCGTTGCCGGAGTCGAACACGAGGTGTTAACAGACTTAATTCATTGCTTAAACAGTTCAAACAATTTAATTTTAGAAATTCCGCACAAGTCGGCTAATCAAGCTGCGTCACAGTCGCTTAAAAATTCATATCTCGAGTTCTGAAACTCAAAATCCAATTCCGTAAATTTTCCCTGAAACTAGACTCATATATCTATTTAGTATAGTTTATTAGTTAAAGTCTCCCCTGTTTCAGGGTTCGACTACTCTGACCTCTGTGTATTACGAATCAGATATCTCTCTGTACAAAATTTCAATGACTATTAAGTTTGTTTCTCTTAAAACTAGACTCAATAAGAAATCTGTACATATAAATTATGACTTCTAATTATTTTTATACAATTTATGGTGAATTTCCAAAATCAGAACAGGGGATCCAGAAATCGCTCTGGCCCTGTTTCACAAAAATTTAAACATCTCATAAAATATAACTCATATACCTGTTTCGTTTCTTCCATATGAAAATAGGCTCATAATTCTTCAATTCCATATTTTATTCATCATCTAATTATATCTCTACTATTTTTAATGATTTTTCAAATTCACGTCACTATCATTGTCTGCAATCTATTTTATGGTAAATTTTACCTATTTCATGGTTTCCATGGATTAACTAGCAATTTGACATACATAACACTAAATATGATCATAATTAGCCATTCCAATGGCTAATCATTACCAAGCATTTTTATACTACTCAATAACCATATCATAAGACCATATATACAAAATGATTATAATGTTATACATGCCATACTCAAAATATACAAGCCATTATGCCAAGATGGTATACGGATAGTGTGAGCGTGCCTCCGACCGTTCCCGATTTTCGAGCTGGCTTGTCAACACTACAAGGAATGAAAAGGAGGGAGTAAGCATAAATGCTTAGTAAGTTCACATGCAAATAGCAAGTAACATAACCATATAAGCAAACATAAAACATCATTTGCATAATCATCACCAAGACATTCATATCATATTTTCATTTATCATCTTACCATATTGTTGTTCTATCGATTTTTCAACCCGAGGGTTAAGTACATACCTGTTCAAAGTATCCATTTCACAACACTTACCAATACGTCCCTTTCATCTTGAGTATTCCTCCATTTGAGTAGAACTTTACCCGTTGAACACATCGGAATATAATTCGGATACATGGAAAGTTTGCACATAAGTGCCACATATGTAGCCAAGCCACTATGTAACCCGCTCATAAGCGAACTCGGACTCAACTCAACGAGCTCGGGCGTTCGCATCCATAAGTGAACTCAGACTCAACTCAACGAGTTCAGACATTTGCATCCATAAGTGAACTCGGACTCAACTCAACGAGTTCATATGCCCAAATATCCCAATGACATGTCACTTGTATCCTAATCCATTCCTAAGGTTCAACGGGACTTTTTTCCCAATCATGTGTCTCAACCATCTTCTACGGAATACCGATACCGATACTCGGTAGTATTTCACATTTTCCAAGTATATCACATAATTTGACATATTATCAAACAATTATCACGAGTATAATATTTCATAATAATTATCATATCATTTAAATAACATAAAAACATTTAAAATAATAACTATGTTACCAACATTTACATATGAACTTACCTAGTATGCGAAAATGGCTACTTTTACCATTTCGTCCACAACTTGGTATTTTCCCCATTTTAGCCCGAATTTCAGTTTTCCTCGCTCTATCATTTAAAATATAGTCTAATTAGGACTCACATTATTCAAATTGACCCAAAATCATATTTTGGAAAAATTACAATTTTGCCCCTAAACTTTTGCATATTTACACTTTTGCCCCAAAGCTCGTAAATTAAACTTCAGCCTATTTTCTTATGTTTTATGACATGCTGATCATTTTTCCCTTCTATGGCAACATCAAATTCTCATTCTAACATGTACTTATGACTATTAGGTATTTTTACTAATTAAGCCTTTTTGCTCGTTTTCACTTAAAACCGAGTAGCACAAGTTGTCTAACATAATTTAAAACCTCATATTCTATCATAAAACACCAAAATACACAAATTTCACCTATGGGTATTTTTCCAAATATAAACCCTAGGTTAAATTATTGCTAGCATAAGCTAAATCGAGCTACCGGGACTCCAAAAACGTAAAGAACTTGAAAAACGGGGCTAGAATGGACTTACAATCGAGCTTAGAAGCTTGAAAAACTCTAGCCATGGTTTCTTCTTGCTATATTCGGCCATGGTGAAGAATATGAGCAAAATTGGCTTTTAATTTTGTATTTTAATTCATTTTACCCTTAAATGACCAAAATGCCCTTACTACTAAACTTTCCAAAAATTCCATCCATGTACAATTTTTGTCCATAAACTTAGAAATTGGTAAAATTTCTATTTAAGACCTCCTAATTAATATTTCAAAACAATTTCATACTAGAAACTTCTAGAATGCAAGTTTTGCAAATTATTCGATTTAGTCCCTAATTTCAATTTAAGCACTTTAGGCATAGGATTTCATCACGAAATTTTCACAAAATCATGCAATCATATCATAAACATCAAAATAATTATAAAATAATTATTTCTATCTCGGATTTTTTGGTCACAAAACCACTATTCCGACTAGGCCCAAAATCAGGATATTACAGAAATTGTCCTTTTGCATTCGTCTATTTCACTTAAAATGTTTGGGAGGGTGGACCGAAAAATCTTTTACAATGCTGCTAGAGTTTCTGAGAGAGATGTTTCCATTTGCAAAAATCCCCCAGTCTTGTCAAGATATGAAGAGACTAATAAAAGATTTGGGCCCTGGGTACGGTAAAATTCATAGTTTCCCAAATGATTGCATGTTGTACTAGGGTGATCAGAAAAACCAACAATCTTGTGATGTTTGCAGTGAGTCTCATTGGATGAATAGGAATACAGAAGATGTGAATGCAGATGAAGGTGGGGCACAGTTATGAAAGAAGCCAGTCAAGGTTTTGCTATATTTTCCCCTAATACCAAGACTTCAAAGGCTTTTCATGTCGTCAAAGATAGCCGATTCTATGAGGTGACATAATGATGAACGGATCAATGATGGATTATTAAGGCATCCTACTGATTCTTTAGCTTGGAAATCATTTGACAGTAAATTTCCAAGCTTTGCAAGTGATCCTCGGAATGTGAGGCTTGGGTTAGCAGCTGACGGCTTTAATCCTTTTAAAATCATGAGTACTTCCTATAGTACTTGGCTTGTAGTTCTTGTTTCTTACAATTTGCCTCCATGGATTTACATGAAGCAATCTTCTTTTATATTGTCTATGATTATGAAAGGTCCTAGAAATAATATCGACATTTATTTGCAACCACTTATTGAAGAGTTAAAACAATTATGGTTGAGGGTTGAGACATATGATGTATTAAGAAAGGAGAACTTCAATTTACGTGCAACTTTGTTGTGGACAATTAATGATTTCTTGGCTTATGCCAATTTATCTGGTTGGAGTACCAAAGGACGTTATGCTTGTCCTTGTTGTTCTGCGTAAACATGTTTGAAATGGTTATATAATGGGAAGAAGTTCTGTTATATGGGGCATCGTCGGTGGTTGGATGGAAATAATAGATTTAGATTTCAGAGGACTTTATTTGACGGTACTGAAGAGTTTAGAAAAGCTCCTGAGCAGACCATTGGATCTGAAATCTTGTTCATGTTAAAAGATATGGATTTCAGTTATGGGAAGATGAATTAACCATCCAACATACAAACAAGGAGAAGATCAAGGGATGAATCTAATGATGAATCTGATGAAGAGGATGATCCTAATGAGGTGAAATTATGGAAAAAAAGAAGTATTTTTTTGAGTTGTCTTATTAGGAGCATCACATTTTATGACACAATCTTGATGTCATGCATATTGAGAAGAATGTTTGCGAGAACATCATCGGGAAAATTTTGAATATCGATGGAAAATCAAAAGACAATATTTAGAGTCAACTTGATTTAGTTGACATGGGAATTCAGCGTGATCTTCATCCCCAAATACTTCTGAATGGGAAATATCGGTTGCCGCATCCAATTTTTGCAATGTTGAAGAAAGAAAAAGAAGTTTTCTGCACGGTGTTGAAGGATATAAAGGTCCCAAATGCGTATGCATCAAATATATCTCGATGTGTGAGTCTTAAAGATCGAAGACTATATTCTTTAAAATCACATGATTATCACATCTTGATGTAAGATTTACTGCCACTTACTTTACGGTGTTGTATGTCAAAAAGGTTACGTCCTGTATAATTGAACTTTCCAATATAATGAAAGCTATCTGTGGCAAAGTTTTGGATGTTTAAGAACTTGAGAAAGTATAGGATAGAGCCGCTGTGACCTTATGCAATTTGGAGAAGATCTTTCCACCTTCCTTCTTCACTATTATGGTGCATTTGGTAATCCATCTCTCTTGTGAAGCAATAATTGGAGGTCCAATTTTCTATCGATGGATGTATCCTATAGAAAGGTGCTAATTTATTTGTAAAGTATTCATTCATTCACCTCTATACATTTAGTTACAACTTTTGATAATGTTGTATATCGTGTTTAGGTTCCTAAGCAAATTGAAGTCTTATTGTCGAAATAAGCGTTATCTAGAAGGATCAATTGCTGAAGGCTACTTGGCAGAGGAGTGTATGACCTTCTGTTCTAGATATTTAGAAGATGTTGAAACAAGATTGAATAGACCAAGTAGAAATGCTGGGCTCAATGATCCCAACTTTGCCGAAACTTATTTATTTTAAAGTTATGGAGAACCAATCGGTAAAGTTGAAATTGCAGAATCAGATGAAAGATCTTGGGTACAAGCTCATAGATATGTTCTTTTTCACCACGATTCAATTGAACCATTACGCAAGTATGTTCTAGAATATGATAAGTATTCTTCGTTTTTATTTGTTTATTTTCTAACCAAGTAAACCTCTTTTTAATATAGTGAGTACAAACAAATCTTGAGATCTCGTTCACGCTCTCGAAGATTACAACAACGAGAGATTAATAAGTTATTCACATAATCTTTCCATGAATGGTTAAGCCAAATGGTATGCAACTCAACCTTTTATTGACAAATAATAATGTTTTCTCATAACATTTATAATTACTCATTTTACTTTTGATTCAATAGGTTTAGAGTGGGAAGGACGTTAATGACGAAGTTAAATGGCTTTCTCAAGGCCCGAATAGAGTAGTAAAAAGATATAGTGCCTTTATCATCAATGGATTCAGATTTCATGCAAAATATCGCGAGAGACTGATGAGAACTCAAAATTGTGGAATAGTTGTTAATTCTTCAATTACAAGTTATGCTAGTGCTAGGGACAGTAATCCCGTTGAGGGAAATATGGAGTATTATGGACTTCTTACTAATATTATTGAGTTGGATTACTATGGAAAATGGAAAGTTGTCTTATTTCGATGTGATTGGGCTGATGTTAATACTGCTCGCGGAATTAAAAATGATCAATTTGGTTTTACAATGGTGAATTTCTCTCGATTGATTCACACTGGGGAACAATTGATAGACGAGCCGTATGTATTTTCTTCTCAAGTGAACCAAGTTTTTTACTCGAAAGATCCAACTAATAAGGGTTGGTACATTGTACTCTGAAACACCCCTAGAGACTTGTTTGACATGGGCAATGGAAGTAGAGATGACATCGTCGAAAGATCAGAAACTTTGCCTTTTCCAGAACAAAACTTAAATAAAAATATCCCTAGTACTAGTACACAATTTCAATGGGTTCGTCAAGATGTGGTGAAGATATTTACGAATTATGATATAGTAAGATTTTACGATTTTTTAATTATATGTAATATTATAATTTTAATCTTGCTCATGTTAAATAATTTAACTATTTTATATGTACTATTATTGTTGTAATTTGTTACTAAAATTTCAACTATTTTATGTGTATTGCAAGAAAAATGCGTAGAAGAAGATGACGAGATTTAAGTATTGTCCAGAATACTCCAAATTTGGAAGAAGCAAATAGTGAACAGCAGATAGTTATTGGATCTTTGAATGTGTCGGAGACACTTGACGAGCTTGTAGAATTTCAAAGTAATGTTAAGTTTATTTTACATATGTGTTGACTTTTATTATTGATTTATTTTTCATTTTTAATATAAATAATAACATATCGTTTTTCAGCTGAAAGTGGTGGGACGCGCAGAGGTCGAGGACATACGCTACTTAAAGATTTATTCGACTTAAATCCTGTCGAGCGTGTCAAAGTAAGTAGAAACAGTCATGGTCAGCTTGTTGGATCTGAAGCTCGACTTTTAGCAGGCTATTTGGGCATTATAGCACGAAATGCCAATATGTTGTGTATCAACTACGAATCATGGCATCACATGCCTGATAGCAACAAAAATCAAGCTCTCGATAATATTAAGGTAACAAAAACATCTAATTGTTATTTATAATACTTTGGTTTAAGTTTCATTTGTATTTACATTCTAAACTTGTGTTTTTTTAGGAGAGATTTGCTTTAGAGGTCTCGGATGACTATATCAAGAAGGCATTGGGTAAAAAATAGAGAGACCATAAAAACACTTTGAAAAAAAATATTTTAAGAAAGACATAAGCCTCGAAGAAAAATTGCGAAATGTCCCGCCAGGAATGCTGAGGTACCAATGGGAAGATGCTGTTAGATTCTGGAATTCAAAGAAAGGAGAGGTATTACGTACTTCCAAATTCTTATAAATTTTTTGGTATATAGTGTTTACTATATACGTAATAATAATTACATTATGTAGGACCGTGAGCGAGTTGGAACAAGTAGCAGGCAAAAATAAAAATTCACGGACACGGCAGGGTCGAGAAGTTCCGCTTTTGTAGCTGAGGCCGATGTATTATGAATTTATTAATTCTATCAAATATTAATGACTTTCTACTATTAAATAACATTTTTACTACTCTATTGTAGGAGCTCTCGTCTGGTCAAAAAGTTGGACGCCTTCAGCTTTTTGAGATTACGATAGGAAGAAAGATGGATCTCCTATGAAATCTGAAGCTGGACAAATTATGGTATATTTACTTAATAAAATTTGATTTATTATAAATAATTATAATGTTTAATTATAATGGTTTAATTCATCGTTAGTAACTTTAAATAATGTTAAGTTATGTTGCATTCCTTTTTATTATGTATTTCATTTTTAACTCTTTGATTGATTTATCAGGAGAAACTAAAGGAGAAGAAGGCGGAGTATGAAGTGGTTGCTTCGACTGATAGTTCTGTTAATCTTGAGAACATTGATAACAGAATTATTACTAAAGTTTTGGGTCCTGAAAGGTATGGTCGGGTTCGATTTCAAGGATCTGGTGTTACCCCGACCCAATATTTTGGATCCAGCTCCCAGCAATACATGCCTTCCGGGAGTCAAGCTCAAGCTGAAGTTCAGATGTTAAGAGACCAGATAGCTAAGATGTAAGCAAGCACAGTTGAGCAAATTGCCGAGGTTGAAAGAAAATATGAAGAACTCCAGCAACAACTTAGAGCGGATGCAGCAACGAGGAAGGCAGCAGCAGCAGTGAAGGAGGCAGAGGCAACAGCGATGGCAACAGAGCAAAGTAGAAAGTACGATGAGCTCCAGCTACAGCTTCAGCATATGATGAAGATGTTTCAGTAGTCACAAAAGCCGCCATCTTAGACATTTTGTTTTCTCCTTGTAAGAATATTTTTAACATTGTCACATTTAACATTATTGTAAGGATATTTTGAGTTATACTTCATTTATTAATTTACATCGAAGTATCATTTTCATTTAACGTTTTTTTTATATTTTTTATGTTATATTTGCTATTTTTGGTTGGATTTCATGTTATATTTGCTGTTTTTGGTTGGATTTAATGCATGAAGGGTTGGATATTTGCTTTTCCTACAAACGCCGCTAAAAGTCTTGATCTTTTGTGGCCTTTTTTTCAAATAAACGCCACAAATTTTTTACTGCGTTTTCTATAGCAGCATTTCACAAACGCCGCAAATAGTTCTAGCGGCGCTTAAAAGCGTCGCTAAAGGCAAAAAAAATGCCATTAAAAGTCTGTTCTTGTAGTGTATGAAAATGGCATTGATGTGATGGATATAGGGAATTGAATATTGGAAGTATTAAATATGTGAACATGTTTTTGATATATACAAGTTTGGTTCGAATTTAGTAATTATGGAACATGATCAGTTAGGTTTTTTTTATATATGTTCGAAATGTGCTTATTTGCGATACATGTTCAGTAAGGTATGATTATTTCTGAATTGGAATTATGACTCATGTATTCGAATTTATAATAAGTGGATTGTGGATATTTGAATTTGATAAGTTTTAAATGTTTATTAATTCTTTGGTGTATGAAAGGTGAGCAATGATTGTGCTGAACTGTGTTTTATACAGTAATGCCTCATAACCCTAATCCGGTAATGGATATGGGTTAGGGGTGTTACAAATACATATTTAAATTCCAAGTTCTTGCATATGTTACAGGCTCGAGAATACAAGAATATTAAGCCTTGGCCAGACTATTTATTGTGTAGGTTCAATCATAACGGGTAACCAGACACTATTATTTTCACATGTATATAGAGTCTTTTACGAAGTTTTATCGGGTAGAATTGTGATTGAATTTTTGGAGATATGTCATTGGAGGTTGGATAAGTAATGAATATGTTTTGGTTATGAGATTTAACTTAGCTTGATTGAAAATGAGAATGATTATGGTTATTCATGTGATTGAAATTAAAACTTTATATGTTAATGTTAGGGCTTGAATCTTGATAGGTATGTATGTATTACATTATGATTATGTATGTGATAAGAAATTGAGGTAAGTAAATGTTTATATTGTATGAGCTTATTAAGTATTCTATATACTTACTTGTGTTACTGTTTTTCTGTAGATTTTGGATGTTCGAAACGTGTCATTCAAATCAATGAGAAGCTCATACCTACTGTCTCTCATTTCGGTAGACATTTTGATGTTTTGATCTTGGTTACTTATGACATGTCATAGGACAATTTGGTTGTTAAGTAATTTTGTATGTTTTAGTATACTTATGTTGGTACGTAAGTTTGATGCTATATTATGATATGTGGTACTTGACTTGATGTCAAACTTAACACTTTGAAGTTTGAAGGAAGCGGCTAATTTATTGGTATTATGAATATGATGTTGAATTGTTATATGGAATGGTTTAAGGTTTGGTTTGAATTATATGGTTTCGAGTTAATGAATTGTTGATTCCAATGAGGGCATATTGATTGTATGTTAAAATGATTAGTTGATTTGGTATTTTGGATTTGAAATATACATGTTTTGATCTTGGCTTGAATAACATGAAATGACATTATAAGTCACTTAATGAAATGGTATGAAATATTGTTTAAATAGGTCATTTATGCTACACATGGGCTACCACATGGCCATGTGTCACAAATGGTTGGATGATATGACTGTATGTTGAAAACGTTTAGGTTGATTTTTGTTCACACTGCATCAAGCTGTTACAGGGCTTGGTGACACAATTGTGTGACCTTTGATTACACGACATCAAGCTATAATACGATTTCGGGACACGATTGTGTAATAGCACCACAAGACCTCAACCCTAGCACACGGCCTGGCCACACGACCATGTGACCCCTGGTTTACCTTTTTACTTAAATTTTTATAAATGTTTCCAAATGGTCTTAATTTGGTTTCGAGCCGGTTTTAGGGCTTTCGTAAGCTTGATTAAGGCTCCATTTTATTTGTAATGCATGTTAAACATAGACTTACCTTATATTTATTGAATTTATTAATGTTATTATATAAATTACTTATGAATGTTCCAGTTTTTTGTTGTAGCATCCTATAGCTGGAATCTGGCGATTAGACCGAGTATAGGGTGTTACATTTAGTGGTATTAGGGATATGGTTTAGTCGATTCTAGGACTGGAGTAGTATGTATTGAGTCTATAAATACATGTTACAATAACTTGTATTTTTGGTGTGATGCTTCTGATCCGATATGACTGTGTTTCTTATAGATATACAATATCGATAGGTTCTAATCATGATGTGCCTGATAAATTTGATAATAATGTTCTAGTTTCTGAATAGGAATCGAGTCACAGTCTTCTAGTTTTGTAAATGTTAGAAAGCGATATGAAAAATGTCATTTTTGGTATGATAAGCCAGTGGTTTTTAAAGTTTTTGAGAGTTAATCTTGAGGCTTGACAACCTCTACCCCAATCATGCCTTTTTTGACACTTCCCTGTCCTCAAAATATTAATACGATAAATGATCAGTAATTTTTGATTGATAATTTGGTTGAGCATGAGACTGATTATTGTGAGGGAAAAAGCGAGAACAAATGTATTGAGAAAAAGAAAGACATGTCCAAGATCAGAAATTCATGGAAACCCAGTGCAACTGGATCATCTTTGACGTCTTCATCTAAAAAAGTCTAGAGACCTCCAAAATTAACTCTTTACTTCTTAAGATATAATTCCACTGAACGTTTTGTGCAGGATTGTTCAAAGAAGCTAAATGTTATCAATGATCAAATTATTAAATTGATATCAACTTTACAAAAAAATAGAGGATTAGCAATTGGTGACAGTGCTATTGCCAATCTAGGTGAAACTAGAGATACATCAGTAAGATTTGAAACCTGTGCATTTTTCCCACTTTATATTGATGAATTCAAAGAAAAGGCCACTATTCCTAATGATATTACAGGTACACTTTCTTTATCTATTATTTTTATATAGATCATGACTAATTCTGGAGTAATGCATTCTTACTTTTGAATTGTTTTAATAATAAAGAGATTATGCCTGTAGAGTTGACTGATTATGATATTAGAATAATAAATCTATTAGATCTATATGTTTACGCTAATAACATATTTCACTGAGAATTTTTGGGTGTGAAATTCTTGTCAATCTAATGTCATTAACATTCTCTAAGTTTGATATGACTTTCAGTATGAACTGATGGATTTTATATGATACTATGATTAACTGTAGACATATACAGATTGTACTTGAGTGTCAATGTGGAAAGTCTATAAATATTAAGGTTGATAGATTTGATTGTGTGAACGATAGGATAGCATGTTAGTGTTAACGAACTATGAAACGATTAGGAAGAGGTTGTGAATCATATCTTATTTGTATCCTGGATATCAAAATGTTAGAATTGAAAATTAATTAGGTATAGATGATTAAAGAATTTATCAATATATTTTTGGAAGAATGATATGGATTATCACCCAAGAGATAAGATGAGTTTGTAACTAATATGATACTCGAAACCTCCATTCTCTCCCTTTGTTGTCCAACAAAAATAGGATAGGGAGTTGTCCCTAGAGTTAAGGGAGTTCACTTATCTTTCATCCCCCTTCGAAGGCATTCACAAACCCACTCTTTTTGAGTTAGCGGGTTCCTTCTCCATGCTGGCAGTGAAGTGTGGACTCTTGAGCTGTTCCATATCTTTCTATGTCTGAAGGATCGACTGAATCGAAGCTCTTATACCACTAAATTGTAATACCCTTTAACCGACCCGATCATCAAGTCTGGATACCTAGTGTCACAATTAACCTGTATTACTTAACCAAATTTCTAACCTAAGTTACTTATAGACCTAGACAATTCAACTTTATTGAATTCCTTGGTTAACAATAGATTTCAAATTTTAAACTTCTAGCATGTTCTATATCATACAAATACTAAAATCCTACATATCATTAGACCTTGATAAACATGAATAATTAATTACAATACCTTGAAACTTAAGGTTTTATTACAATTATACTCTATTAATCCCTGAGGCATGACCTTTAATGGTGCCTCTCTATATAAACGATATAGCTACCACGACCTTCACACAATTTTGGCAGTGTCTGGCATGGTCCCTCCACAAGATCCTTGGGTCATTTATTCACCCTGCAGTCTAGACATTACATTTGTATGTTCATATTAACTTAGTGAGATCTTGTATATCGATATTCATAGAAAACTCTTAAATTTTAGGAAAAATAAGATTTCATCCTGTGTATTTTAGGAGATTCTATAGTTAGATTGGCATTGTCGATGCCCATACTTTATTTGTATTAATCGTTGGTGGGCATGTCGACTGATTTAGTCCTAAATGTATTCTTCCAAGCAACCTTTTTCTAGAAATTAACTCTGTCTAGCTTCAACTCATATTTCCACTTTACCTATAATGCCCCCTTACCCGAGACCGTTGCCAGAGTCGAGTATGAGACATTACTAAACTTATTTTAGCATTTAAACAAGTTCAAACAATTCTCGTAGTAAACTATCCATCTGCGTCACAGTCACTAAAAAAATCATATCTTATATTAAAAAACTCAAAATCCAATTCTGTAAATTTTTCCTGAATTTGGACTCATATATCTACTTACTAATTTTTTTTTTTTTAGAATTTTTGGCTAGGCCAATTAGTACAGTTTATTAGTTAAAGTCTCCCCTATTTTAGGGTTCGGCTACTCTGACCCCTGTGCACTACGAATCAAATTTCTTCCTATACAGAAATCCAATGACTATACCGTTTGTTTCACTTAAAAATGGACTCAATAATGAATCCATAAATATAAAGTGTGAGTCCTAATTATTTTTACACAACTTATGGTGAATTTCTAAAATCATAACAGGGGATCCAGAAATGGCTCTGACCCTATTTCACCAAAACATAAATATCTCATAAAATACAACTCTTTTACCTATTTTGTTTCTTCCACATGAAAATAGAATCATTAATCTTCAATCAAAATTTTATTCATCATCTAATTCTATTTCTACTATTTTTAGTAATTTTTCAAATTCATGTCATTGCTGCTGTATGACACTATTTTATAGCCAATTTCACCATTTTATGGTTTTCCATGGATTAGGTAATACATTAAGCGTACATAACATTAAATATAAATTTTGATTAGCCATTCCAATAGCTAATCATCAACAAACATTTCCACATCACTCATTCACCATATAATAAGATTATATACACAAAAGGATCATAATGCTATACATGCCATATTCCCAAAATATGCAAGCCACTATACCGATGTGGTTCGTTGATAGTGTGAACGTGTCTCCGACCATCCCGATCTCTATCCGGCTTGTCAAAAATACAAGGAAAGGAAGGGAGGGAGTAAGCATAAATGCTTAGTAAGTTCACATGTAAATAGCAAGTAACATAACCATGCAATAATACAAAATCCACATTTGCATAATATCACCAAAACATTTATATCATATTTCTCATTCATGATCCTACCATATTATTGTCATATTGAAGTCTCAAGCCGAGGGTTAGGTACATACCTATATAAAGTATCCGTTCCACAACACTTACCAACTAGTCACTTTCATCTCGAGAATTTCTCCATTTCACTAGAATTTTACCCGTTGAACACATCGGAATATAATTCGGATACACGAAATCAAGCTACCATAATTTCACCCATAATGAACTCAGAACGCAACTCAACAAGCTCGGGTGTTCATATCCATAATGAACTCGGAACAAAACTCAACGAGTTCGGATGCTTGCATCCATAAATGAACTCGGAACGCAACTTAACGAGTTCAGATGCCTCATAATTCTCACGAACTCGGAACGCAACTCAACGAGTTCGGATCTCAATTTCCTAGTGACATGTCACTTGTATCTTAAACTATTCCTAATGTTCAAAAGAGATTTTCCTCGATCATACTCCTTTGCCATTTTCCACGAAATGTCGAAATCGATACTTCGATGGTAGTTCATACTTATCAAGTAATTCACATAATTACATATTTTTCAACAATAACCACAAAACATAGCATTTCATGACAATAAGCATCATATCATATAAACAACATTAAATTACTTAAAACGACAATTATGTTACTCTATTTACTCATGAACTTACCTCGGTACAAAATGTATAAAGGTTGGGATTTAACTCGAAATCTTTTCTTTTCCCCGATCAAGGTTGATTCCACGTCTTTCTTGATCTAAAATAACACATTTAGGTGATTTAATACTCATATTTATCAAAATAGTCCTTAACTCTAACTTTGGAAAAATTACAATTTTACCCCTAAACTTTTGCATATTTACACTTTTGCCCCAAAGCTCATAAATTAAATTTATTCATATTTTATAATTTTTTATGACATCCTGATCATTTTTTCCTTCTATAGAAACATCAAATTCTCACTCTAACATGTATTTATGAACATTAGGTATTTTTACCGATTATGTCGTTTTACTCGTTTTCACGTAAAATCGCTTAGAAAAAGTTGTTTAACACAATTTAAAGCTTCATATTATACCATAAAACATCAAAATAAACACATTTCACCTATGGTTATTTTTCTAAATATAAACCCTAGGTTAAATTATTGCTCGAATAAGCTAAATCAAGTTACCGGGACTCTAAAAACGTAAAGAACATTAAAAACGGGGCTTGGATTCACTTACTATTGAGCTTGGAAGCTTGAAACAAACCCTAGCTATGGATAACCCTTGAAATTTTGTCCTAATGAAGAAGATGGACATATTTTGCCATCTTTTTCCTTTTTTTATTCTTTTAATTACCAAATGACTAAAATACCCTTCATTAAAAACTTTGGTTATTTCTACCTATGTATGTCCATTTTTGTCCATGAAAACCTAATGGTATAATTACCATTTAAGGACCTCTACTTAAATTATGTCTTCAATTAAATCCTTTAACATTTAAAACTCATATTTATCAACTTTTGCAATTAAGTCCTAATAGGCAAATTAGACATGCAATTCATGAAATTTTCTATCGATATTCTAACACATGCATCTAATCACTCAATAAATTATAAAAATTAATCGGAATAAATTTTTCTACTTCAGAATTGTGGTTTTGAAACCACTGTTCTGTTTAAGCCCTAATTCGGGATATCACAACTCTCCCCCCCTTTTGGGATTTTCGTCCCCAAAAATCTTACCAATAAACAAGTGTGGGTATTGATTCCTCATAGTTTCCTCGGGCTCCCATGTAACCTCTTCTACCCATGTTTTTGCCATAATACTTTCATGAGAGCGATGCTTTTGTTTCTTAATTGTTTGACCTTCCGAGCTAAAATTTTGAGTGGTTCTTCATTGTAAGTCATATCCGGTTGCAACTCGATTTCTGTTGGTGAAATCACATGTGAAGGATCCGAACGGTACTAACGTAACATAGATACATGGAACACATCATGAATCTTCTCTAATTCCGGTGGTAGTGCTAACTGATATGCTACCGGTCCAATTCTTTCAATTATCTCATATGGTCCAATGAAATGTGGACTCAATTTACCTTTCCGACCGAATCTGAGAATCTTCTTCCACGGAGACACTTTTAAAAACACTTTATCACCAACTTGGAATTCAATCTCTTTTCGTTTCAAATCCGCGTAGGATTTTTGTCTGTCCGAAGCAGCTTTCAAACAATCTCGAATCACTTTAACTTTTTCTTCGGTTTCCTTAATTAGATCAACTCCGTAAATCTGATTTTCTTTAAGTTCTGTCCAATATAGTGGCGTCCGACACTTACGACCGTACAATGCTGCATAAGGTGTCATTTTCAAACTTGTTTGATAATTGTTATTGTAAGCAAATTCTACCAGCGGTAAGTACCTTTCCCAACTACCTTGAAATTCTAATATACAACATCTGAGCATGTCTTCAAAAATATGAATTACTCTCTCTGATTGTCCATCATGCATGGATGGAAAGCGATCTTTGAAATTTAACCGTGCCTAATGCCTCTTGCAATTTTTGCCAAAACTTCGATGTAAATCTCGGATCTCTATCCGAAATAATCGACAAAGGTACTCCGTGAAGTCTAACAATCTCACTGATATACAATTCAGGCAATTTATCAAGAGACTAATCAGTACGTATCGGAATAAAATGAGCCGATTTAGTCAATCTGTCGACTATTACCCAGATGGCATCTTTCTTCTTCGGAGTTAATGGCAATCCTGACACAAAGTCCATGGTAATTCGATCCCACTTCCATTCGAGAATCATGATAGGATGAAGTAGACTTGAAGGCACTTGGTGTTCAGCTTTTACTTGCTGGCAAATCAAGCATCGCGATACAAACTCGGAAATATATCTTTTCATTCCGTTCCAGCAATACATTTTCTTTAAATCATTGTACATTTTTACATTGCCCGGATGCATTAACAAACAACCACTGTATGCTTCGTGCAAGATCTTCTGAATCAACTTATCATTCTTCGGTACACAAATCGGATCTTTAAACATCAAGCAACCATCAGAACCGATTCTGAAATCTGATCCCGTATCAGCCTCACATTGCTTTCTCTTGGCTTGCAAATCTTGATAATTTTTCTGAGCTTCACAAATCTCTTGTAAAAACATCGATCTTGCTCTCAACTCTACTAGAATCGAACCATCGTCAGATACCGTCAACTGAGTATTCATAGCTCTCAAAGTAAATAATGACTTTCTACTCAAGGCATCGACAACCACATTTGCTTTCCCCGGATGGTAGTCAATCACAAGCTCGTAATCTTTCAATAATTCTAACCATCTCCGCTGTCTCAAATTCAAGTCCTTTTGTGATATCAAGTACTTGAGACTTTTGTGGTCAGTATATACTCGGCACTTTTCACCATACAGATAATGTCGCCAAATCTTCAAAGCAAACACTATAGTAGCCAGTTCCAAGTCATGAGTCAGATAATTCCTTTCGTGAGGTTTCAACTGCCTCGAAGCATAAGCCACAACTTTTCCTTCTTGCATAAGTACACATCCCAAGCCATTTAGAGAAGCATCACTATACACCACAAATTCTTTACCTGACTCGGGTTGTACCAACACTGGTGCTTCAATCAGTAACTTTTTCAATTTCTCAAAACTCTGTTGACATTCTTCCGTCCACTCGAATTTACATCCTTTTGGAGCAGTCTAGTCATAGGAGTAGCAATCATAGAAAATCCATTCACAAATCGTCAATAATAACTAGCTAGACCCAAGAAACTTCCAACCTCAGTCACATTCTTCGATGATTTCCAATCAATAATAGTTGAAATTTTACTAGGATCAACCCGTATACCATCACCCGAAACAGTATGACCCAAGAATCCGACTTCTCGAAGCCAAAACTCACTTTCACTAAACTTGGCATACAACTGTTTATCTCTCAAAGTTTGCAAAACTATTCTCAAGTGCTCAGCATGTTCTGTCTCATCCTTCGAATAGATCAAGATATCATCAATAAATACCACAACAAACTTGTCCAAGTATGGCCAAAATATGCAGTTCATTAAATCTATAAACACAGCAGGAGCATTTGTCAAACCAAATGGCATAACTAAAAATTCATAATGGCCATACCTTGTTCTAAAAGCAGTCTTAGGCACATCTGACTCTTTTACTCGCAACTGGTAGTACCCAGACCTCAAGTCAATCTTTGAAAACCATGTCACTCCTTTCAACTGATCGAATAAATCATCAATTCTCGGCAACGGATACTTGTTCTTGACTGTCACCTTATTCAACTGCCGATAGTCTACACACAATCTCATTGAACCATCCTTCTTTTTCACAAATAATACGGGAGCACCCCAGGGCGAAAAACTTGGTCTCACAAAGCCTTTGTGAGTCAACTCTTGCAACTGTGACTTCAATTCTTTCAACTCTGTTGGTGCCATTCTATACGGAGTAATTGAGATCGGTGTTATTCCCGGTATCAACTCAATACCAAATTCTACTTCTCTGATAGGAGGCAAACCCGACAACTCTTCTGGAAATACATCCACGAATTCACACACAATCGGCACTGATTCCACTTTCTTCTCAGATTCTTTTGTATTCAACACATACGCCAAATAAGCTTCATAACCCTTATTCAAATATCTCTGAGTCGACATCAAAGTAATCACACTAGGTAATGCCTCTAATTTGTCCAGTTCAACCCGTAAAATTTCACCATTTTCACATTTCAATTAGATAACTTTCTGTCTACAATTTACTATAGCATCATGCAACGTTAACCAATCCATACCCAATATAAAATCAAATTCATCAAATGGCAAAAACATCAAGTCGACCGGAAAATAATGACCCCTAATCATCAAAGGACATTTCTTGCATACTTTATCAACCACAACACATTTTCCTAACAGGTTCGACACTTTAATCATAAATTCCGTAGACTCAATAGGTATATTCATATTAGACACCAATTTCATACACACATACGAATGAGTAGAACCAGGGTCAATCAGAGCGATAACATTAACATCATAAAGAGAGAAAGTACTAGTGATCACGTCGAGAGATGAAGCATCTTCACATGCTCTTATGGCATAAGCTCTAGCCGGAGCTCTAGATTCAGATTTAATCACTGAATCTCTGACTACATTCTTGCTGCTTGCCTCATTCCCAACTCTTCTTGAAGATCTTCCTCTCGAAATAGTACCACTTGGCCTTGCACTCTGAAATCTTTCTTTCTCATTCATCTCCGGACAATCTTTAATGAAATGATCTGGAGAACTGCACTGGTAACAAGATTTATCATTAATTCTACATCGACCAAAATGACTTCTACCACTTCTTTGGCACTCAGGTCCAACAAGTCTAGAATTTTCCACACTAGCCATAGAGGTAGCTTGAGATCTGGAATCCACATTTTGCTTCTTACGATCCCCATATGAATGTCCTGTCGAAGCATGAAAACAAAAATACATATTTCTGGATTTTCTGGATTGCGGTGGAAATGTGCTACTCATTGGTCTTTTCTTCAAGTTTCTAGTCTCAGCCTCCGCCTTTCTCTTCTCTTTAACTAGTTTTTCAGCCTTGCAAGCTCGATCAACAAGTACTACGAACTCTTTCAACTCAAGAATACTCATAAATACTTTAATATCTTCATTGAGTCCATCTTCAAATCATCTGCACATTTTAGCCTTTGAAGGAATATATTCTCTAGCATACTTACTCAATCGAACAAACTCCCTTTCATATTCAGTAACTGTCATGTTGCCTTGTTTCAACTCGAGAAATTCTTTACACTTCTGATCAACAAATCTTTCACTGATGTATTTCTTCCGAAATTCTTCTTAAAAGAATTTCCAAGTCACTTTCTCTTTCGGCACCACTGAAATCAATGTCTTCCACCAATAATAAGCTGAATCTCTCAACAAGGATATGGCACATTTCAAGCACTCTTCAGGTGTACAAGACAACTCATCAAATACCCGAATAGAATTCTCGAGCCAAAATTCTGCTTTCTCGGCATCATCATCAACATTTGCCTTGAACTCTTCAGCTCCTTGCTTGTGAATTCTGTCAACTGGGGTTCTATGAAATTTCATCAAGTCCATACTTTGAGACATCGGGGGTATTGGTTGAGGAATCGAGGGAGGTGTGGGAGGTTGAGCATTCGGGTTCGTACGAACAAACTCGGTGTACCATGCATTCATCATCTGGAGAAAGGCTTCTCGAGCCCCTTCTCCTCCTCCTTGACTAGCAGTAGGAGGTCGACTTTCAGTCGGCACCGCCCCTTCAGTAGGAGCTGGCCCATTGCTCTCTATTTCATTAGCCACAGCTGGATCGGGATCCATTTACTATAAAAAATCATTTAAAAAGGTCAGGAGTCGTCACACTATCACAAATATATATATATGACATGTATAGCAAGACCGTACATACGCCACGTTAGTTCGAGAATCGACTAAACCGTAGCTTTGATACCACCAAATGTAATGCCCCCTTACCCGAGACCGTCGCCGGAGTCGTGTATGAGACATTACTAAACTTATTTTAGCATTTAAACAAGTTCAAACAATTCTCGTAGTAAACTATCCATCTGCGTCACAGTCTTTAAAAAAATCATATCTTAAGTTACAAAACTAGAAATCTAATTCCGTAAATTTTCCCTGAATTTAGACTCATATATCTACTTAATAATTATTTTCTAAAGTTTTTTGCTGGGCCAATTAGTACAGTTTATTAGTTAAAGTCTCCCCTATTTCAGGGTTCGGCAACTCTGACCCCTGTGCACTAGAAATCAAATTTCTTCATGTACAAAAATCCAATGACTATACTGTTTGTTTCACTTAAAAATGGACTTAATAAGGAATCCATAAATATAAAGTACGAGTCCTAATTATTTTTACACAATTTATGGTGAATTTCTAAAGTCATAATAGGGGATCCAGAAATCGCTCTGACCCTGTTTCACTAAAACATAAATATCTCATAAAATACAACTCTTTTACCTATTTTGTTTCTTCCACATGAAAATAGATTCATTAAGCTTCAATTAAAAATTTTATTCATCATCTAATTCTATTTCTAATATTTTTAGTAATTTTTCAAATTCATGTCATTGCTGCTGTATGACACTATTTTTAGAAATAGAAATAGAATTAGATGATGAATAAAATAGCAAGGACATTAGGTATTTTTACCGATTTTACTAGAATTTTACCCGTTGAACACATCGGAATATAATTCGGATACACGAAATCAAGCTACCATAATTTCACCCATAATGAACTCAAAACGCAACTCAACAAGCTCGGGTGTTCATATCCATAATGAACTCGGAACAAAACTCAACGAGTTCGGATGCTTGCATCCATAAATGAACTCGGAACGCAACTTAACGAGTTCAGATGCCTCATAATTCTCACGAACTCGGAACGCAACTCAACGAGTTCGGATCTCAATTTCCTAGTGACATGTCACTTGTATCTTAAACTATTCCTAATGTTCAAAAGAGATTTTCCTCGATCATACTCCTTTGCCATTTTCCACGAAATGTCGAAATCGATACTTCGATGGTAGTTCATACTTATCAAGTAATTCACATAATTACATATTTTTCAACAATAACCACAAAACATAACATTTCATGACAATAAGCATCATATCATATAAAAAAATTAAATTACTTAAAACAAAAATTATGTTACCCTATTTACTCATGAACTTACCACGGTACAAAATGTATAAAGGTTGGAATTTAACTCGAAATCTTTCCTTTTCCCCGATCAAGGTTGATTCCACGTCTTTCTTGATCTAGAATAACATATTTAGGTGATTTAATACTCATATTTATCAAAATAGTCCTTAACTCTAACTTTGGAAAAATTATAATTTTGCCCCTAAACTTTTGCATATTTACACTTTTGACCCAAAGCTCGAAAATTAAACTTCTTCCTATTTTCTTATGTTTTATGACATGCTGATCATTTTTCCCTTCTATAGCAACATCAAATTCTCACTCTAACATGTAGTTATGAACATTAGGTATTTTTACCGATTATGTCGTTTTACTCGTTTTCACGTAAAATCGCTTAGCAAAAGTTGTTTAACACAATTTCAAGCTTTATATTCTACCATAAAACATCAAAATAAACACATTTCACCTATGTGTATTTTTCCAAATATAAACCCTAGGTTAAAGAATTGCTAGAATAAGCTAAATCAAGTTACTAGGACTCCAAAAACGTAAAGAACATTAAAAACGGGGCTTGGAATAACTTACTATTAAGCTTGGAAGCTTGAAACAAACCCTAGCTATGGATAACCCTTGAAATTTCATCCTAATGAAGAAGATGGACATATTTTGCCATCTTTTTCCTTTTTTTATTCTTTTAATTACCAAATGACTAAAATACCCTTCATTAAAAACTTTGGTTATTTCTACCTATGTATGTCCATTTTTGTCCATGAAAACCTAATGGTATAATTACCATTTAAGGACCTCTACTTCAATTATGCTCTTCAATTAAATCCTTTAACATCTAAAACTCATATTTATCAACTTTTGCAATTAAGTCCTAATAGGCAAATTAGACATGCAATTCATGAAATTTTCTATCAATATTCAAACACATGCATCTAATCACTCAATAAATTATAAAAATTAATCAGAATAAATTTTTCTACTTCAAAATTGTGGTTTTGAAACTAATATTCCGTTTAGGCCCTAATTCGGGATATCACATTACCTTCCTGAATTACTCATCATAAGATAACTATATGTGCAACCATACTGATTGGTATCAACTATTAGCGGAAAAACAAATATCTTGCCACAGGACAGATTCTTCCAAAACCCCTTTCATCCCATTCTGAACTTAATATAGACATGCTATATCACATTAACAATTATCTTCTCACAACTTAACTTGTGCAAAAACCCTACTTTTAAGGAAGACCTATTTCTTTGCGGACTTGAGTTGCAAAACCACCTTGTTGGAACTTTTCCTCTTAGACCTTTCTACTAAGATATTCCTTATAACAAATAGTTCTCGGCAGATTATCTCTTTCATAGACTTCTCCTAGCGAAATTCCACATTTAATAGTCCCAAGTGGGCTTTTCCGTGCTTTAGAGTCTCAACAGAAATTCGCTTCTCCTATTATTTCCTTACGGGATTTCCACATTAAAGTTTGCATAATCATCTCTCTTTATCATAGAGAATGTTGGTTTACTCCTCAAAATCTAGCGAACACTTGATGGAAGATACCTATTTGCAAATACTTTGAATGAACTACCCCATTCCTTTCGTACATACCCGCGTTTAACATACTTTTATCGATTCCTCTTACCTCCGTATTTTTGGCGGATCCTCTTATTGAAATGCTTGCCAGCATTTTGAGAGGTAACCTGATCATCATGATAAACTACTCGCTATAAGAGTTTTATAAGGACTTCCTTCTTATTCCCTTACATGTTTTCCTATTCAGTGTCTTGGGAGACTCCATTTTTTGCCATATTGTGTACCTGTTTTCCACTTGATCATGCCATGGCTAACCATGGTCTTTTGATTCTGAAAAATCAGTAAACCCTTTTCAAGGTGTCACTCTATAGGACTTGTATACCGTTTACACGGTGTTACCCTGAAGGACCTATATACTATTTACACGGTGTTGCCTTGAAGGACTTATATATTGTCTTCACGATGTTGCCCCGAAGGACCAGTCAATAACTGTTGTCATAGTGTCGCCCCGATGGACCATTAGATATCCATTCCACGATGCTGCCAAACTCCCTTGTATCCTTTTTTTAATATGTCCATTCTTCCATTACACCAATTTCCTATCTTCACTATCCTATCAATGTAACTCCCTCCGTACTCTGCATATAATAAACATGCATTTCACACAAGTTATTGTACTTATTACTATAGCATACAGTACACCATTTATCAATACGTCAATTCACAACCATTTGACATCCAGTGAACATACTTACACAGTGTTATGAATGCACAACATACTCATACTCCATATTCATACACAATTATAGATTCAACCAAACTCAAACCAAACACATTCGCAAATCATAGATGCAACACAACATCATTAATCACCTAAAGGTAGAGTATAAAAACTCACCTTAAATCCTTTATCCTTGCCAGCTTAGCTTGTCTGAATGCCAAAGCCTCCTTCATGTTGGAAGCTAAGCATGAAAACCATATATATCGGTTAAACTGAAGGTATTCAAAACTTAAAAACCCAAGATCCATTATTGTAGAGAAACTTTTCAAGAGTCCTTACTTCTTTCTTCCTCTAATTCATGAGTATAGAGAAACTTAGAAGCTTACCAACTTACTAGATTCTCTACTTTTAGTCTCGAGCCTCACATTCACCGCCCTATGTAGAGCTTTTCATAACTTTCTTTTCTTCAAAGCAATCGAAGAAGACGATGCAAATGAGAAGAAAATTATAAATAGAATTGAGAAGAATTCCTTTGCAGAATTATCTCTTCTCACACATATATACCTCTATTTTGTACGGTCTCCATAGTCCATAATAGAGGTGTGCATGCGCCGGGTTCGGGCCGGGCCCAGACAAAATTTTAGGCCCATTTTTTGGGCCTGAGCCTGGCCCCACTCGAAATATGAGCATAAAAATTTGTCCAAGCCCGGCCCAAAATAAAATTATTAAGCCCAAGCCCGGCCTATATTAATTTTTTTAGCTTATTTCATTAAATAAAAAATTTTAAAATATAATAAATCAAATACGTTTAAAAACATAAAAACAAATATTAAAACAAGAAACAAATAAAAAATGAGACTAGAACAATTCTTAAAACAATACACAAATTGAAAATATAATAAAAATGGTTATATTAAAATTGAAAATAAAATGTAAATATGATTAAAAATAAAAATATATATATAGTATATAATTCGGGCCGAGCCCGGGCCAAAAAAGTTTTATCCGAGGCCCAACCCGCTTTCTAAACGAGCCTCATTTTTTTGCCCAAACCCGTATTTCAGGCCTATATTTTTACCCGAACCTCCTCATTTTTGGGCGGGCCTTCGGGCCGGGTCGATTAGCCTGGCCCATGTACACTCTAGTCCAAAATAACTGTCCATTATTATTTTTTCAATTAACTCACAACTTTTCCTTTTACTTTAGGACTTAAATGAAAATCGGATGTGACACTTCTAAGGAATACCATGAACATCTTTGCATAGTCTACAACAAACATGCCAAGAATTCATCCTACGGTGATAAAGCATAGTTTGAATCTTAATTCTAAAGCAAATCCAGTAGAGCAAAGAAAAAGGAAGTGAAGATTCAGGCAATCAGGTAGGAAACATAGAAGCCTTTTACGACGAACTTCATAAAGGGGGTCACATACCCCGAATAAGTTTTTGATGTTGTCATAGGACGCAAGTTCAATGGGAAGTGGAGAGTGTTGAAAAATCCGTTTATGAAAACGATTTACTGTTACAACAAAAGTTTAAAAGATTTTAAATCCGAGTCAATTTGTGATATTTAGGGTAATAAAAATTCTTCTAAAAAGTACTTGTATTTTATGCAAGACGGATTGGAAACATACCTAGCTTTCAACCAAATAACCTTCTCTGCTATCCTCATCCCCCGAATTACGTTAAGTTTGGGCTCAAACAACAAGAACCAAACATAGAATCAAAAATAATTTATTACTTTCAACAGGAAAGTAATTCTCTCAGTAGAAGCTGACAGAAATTATTATTCCCAGAAAATTTAATTTATTCTAAGAAAATAAATTTTCGTTACTTTTTGGCGAAATAACAATATATGAAACGTATGTTAATAATTCTACCAGTTCCATCTCTTTATAAGGAGAGATAGGAGAATCCTGGTTGAATAATGGTAACACAAATAATATTTATTTAATAGAAAAACTCTCTCCTAGACTAAATAGAAGAGAGGGCACACCCCAGATAAAAACACTGGGGTTGTCGTATGTCACATGTAAAATGAGGGGAGTTGGGCCTCTCACGTATTGGTTCCAATTATATGTGCTTCCTAGACTTTTGACTTAGCATTTTATAATTCAATCCAACCTAGGATTTGTTTTCTATTCTCAAAATAAATATTAAATAAATTAATTAATTAACTAAATTAATTTATCAATTAAATAATTTTCTCGACCCGATTCTAATTCCATTAAAGTCATAATAATTTTACCGTAAAAGAATCTATGAGAAAATATATTTAATTTCCATATTCAATGGATTTGTAACACCCTATACTCGACCCAATAGCTAGGTCTGAGCTATAAGGTATCACATTTGTTTCCGAAGCAACTACAATAAATTACGAACAATTTATACCATTAAATAAATAAATTTAGCCAAAACGTACATTTAATACGATACACAATCATTTTCAACTCTTACACGAGCTTATTAAGGTTGAAATAATAACCAAAGGTTAAAGAATGACCAATTTGTAAAATAAATACAAGGTGAACATCTAATGTCAACATTTCCACGTCATGACGTTGCCAAATAGTCTATCACAACGTTAGACCACTCGATGTCACAACACCACTTACTATTTTGGCCTCGTTGAGACAACAAGGTTCCTCGTTCTGTGACATTACAGGTCATTTCTCATTGCAACGGCGTTCAAATGGCATTATGGTGTCACATACTATTTTAGCAAATTATGCAGAACAACCTTCAATTTTCCAACCAAGTTCTAAATACATTAAATCCTTACATCATCTATCAAATACCAATCTTTAGCATCATCACATATACCTAAATACCTAATTCATCATATAACAATTACTTAAATAATCTATAAGCTAACAAGATATGACATTATCTTCATATCATATACATTAATAAGAAAATAATTAAGGCCGTTAACATTGCAACATACATACTAATTGATACCAAATTTAAACTTAATTACAAACTATATCTAAATAACTAAGCTTACACATAAGTATTTTGAATACACATAAGTCTTTTGAACCACAACTACATTTAAACATGATTTGAACCAAATTAACTTAACCTAGGTATATGCCTTATAACCGAAAAAAGAGATTTATACAAACATTGTTGAGTTTAAGATCTTGCTTGGATGCCATAGCTGAAATCATATAAACCCAAAATTGTGAGGATAAAATTTTTTAGGGTGGGAGAGTTGTTAAACCCGAAAACGTTAAAACTCAAAATTTAAAACTTCAGGGGTTAAATTAAAAAAGACTATAAGCTAGAAGTCTTTATCAGAAAGACGGGAAAAGATAGAAACATAATGGAATATAGTTGGGATCAAATTCTAGTTTGGTTGGATTAGAATCAGCTGGTCCCTTAGTGGGGGACAAAATGATTATGGTTGAGTGGTTGAGATACAATTAGAGACTGCGCATGAAGGACTATAAATAGTTGAAGAGTGACTTCGTAGAAGACTTGTTCTCTAGTCTATTTTGTTTTGCTTCTTCAACTTCTTCCTTAGTAACTCCTAGAGGAGAACCTTAGTAACTCTTCAACTATTTATAGTCCTTAATAGTTGGGATCAAATTCTAGTTTGGTTGGATTAGAATCAGTCGGTCCCTTAGTGGGGGACAAAATGATTATGGATGAGTGGTTGAGATACAATTAGAGACTGCGCATGAAGGACTATAAATCGTTGAAGAGTGACTTCGTAGGAGACTTGTTCTCCAGTCTATTTTGTTTTGCTTTTTCAACTTCTTCCTTAGTAACTCCTAGAGGAGAACCTTAGTAACTCATAGAGGAGAAGGATATGAGAAAGCTAGCATGGAATAATGATCAGAAGGTTTAAGTAAAAAAAAGTAGAGAAACTAATAAGCTGGTAAGGTTCTAAGCCCTTCGATATACATAAGACTTAGAAAATAAAGTTAACAATTTCTAGAACCATTTTAAGGACTTTGCATGTTTTTGTAAAATTAAGGTTTAAAATGAAAGCACTAGGTTTAACCCATAACTTGATTGTCATGCTTAGCTGCTAAGAGAATGGAAGCTCTGGCATTTAGAGAAGCTAAGTTAAAGAGACAAAACAAAGAAGCATTAGGTGAGTTTCTGTCATTTTAGTTCAGCATGCATGATTTCCCGGTGCTTTATTCAGAAAACATGTGTATTGCATGTAGAAAGGGAATAAATTATGGGTTATACGAATTTAGGAATAGGGAAGAGAGTGATTCCATTAGATACCGTCATACGGTGTTGCTGTGTGTGCTCGTGATGAGCGAAGCTTTAAGCCTTGTGGAAGGAGCATTGTGGTGTTTGAGCATCAAGGTTAGGGATGGTGAAATGAAGGAATGGAAGGAATGAAATGGGAAGAGTAAAAATCATGGCTAGGCCATGGAACCGGTCAGAGGCTACATGCCTAAAATGAGTAAGACCATAACTGAAAGATGATATGGTGTCATGATATAAATGAGTAAAACCGTGGTTGAAAGACGCCATGTTTTCATGGTAAACAGGATTAATACCATAGTTGAAAGACGCTATGGCATTCAAATAGTTTGCGAAGACAATAAACATGAGGATATAAGAGACCATAGTTGGACTATGGCCACCAGTATAGTCTATCGGGACATAAAACATGGGGTTATATTGTGTAAGACCATAACTGAAAGATGTTATGGCATCAAGAAAATGAATTGATGATAAAATGAGTAAGACCATAGTCAAAAGATGCTATGGCAACATTGCGAGTCTAACTAGACGTTAAACATGGGATAGTTCGACTAGACGTTAAACACAGGATTGTCCATCGAGACAATAAACACAAGGGTTGGAGAGGTATGGCCATAATTCAATTAGGGCAACCAATGAAGTCTGCCAGGATGAAAAATGTGTGATTATAAAGCATAAGACCATGGCTCGGCTGTAGCAACATAAAATAGTCCACTGAGACAATAAACATGAGTAGACGATCGAAATATCAATCGTGGAAAAACCTGCAACAAGGAAAAGGGTTGAAAGGAAAATGGAAGTATAGGACACAATAGTTAGCCAACAAATTAGGGAATCTACCAATAAATTGTAGCCATGAGAATAGTAGCCGTGCAAGCCAGAGCGGCATAAGGGTAATAACCCGGTTAGAAGTAGACATGAAAAATGACATATCAATGGTAATTGGTATGCAGACAAATGAAGGAATGATTAACCAAGTATCCATGAATAAGAATTCACCAGTAGAGATCTCGAGAGTGTTCAAAAAACCTAGTAAGCTAGTGATTGATCGGGAGCACGCAAACTAATCTAAGGGAATAGAGGGATTGGCTAGAACCCAAATGATAAAGAATGTAACCAAAAAGTGAGAAACATTGAGTGACATAATTGTTTGTCAAGACCATTCCTCTCTAAAAGGGAAGGAGTAGTGTAAAAGTACTAGCCAAATCACATTTTTAGTCGGAAAGCTATATGTAAAAGAACTTGTGAACTTAGACGGTCACTCAGTAACGATGACTAAGTATTATAGGCCAAAGTGGTCTATAACAGAAGATGCTGCTACACTTAAAGGTAAGGTAAAGTGACTAAAGTGGATTACAAGAAGTAATCCAATCACTAATTAAACTAAGCAGGGTTTACTCTTTCATGGTAGCATGGGATTGTGTTAGTTGTACCTATCATGTTAGTTATACTAATGGATGGAAGGTGAATAAGTCATACGAGATTATAAAAAGGAAAGAGTTTGTCATGGGCTAAATTGATATGGAAAGATCACCAAAAGGAAAAGGTCCAATGGCTATTAATAGGGTAGATCGTAGGATTGCCCCTTGGGAACATGGTAAGAAGAAGATTTTCCCTTTAGGAATAAAAGAAAGAAAGAATAAAAGAAAAGGTAAGGATGGGATATGCAAAAATGATGAAACAACTAGAGGAGTAGTTAGGCTGATTGAAGGTCGATAGGATGATCGAAAGATAATTAATCAATAATCCATCTACTAGTAGATAAGATCAGGAATAAGAAAAGTTCACTATGACGAGTTTAAGGGAGTAACCCACACAAACAGGGAGTCATCCATTTTTAGTTTCTTTCTATTTAAACCCCTAAAAGACGAGGTCTAATTTCAAGTAATATAGAAGCTCACTAAGGTTATCTGAACTTATCAAAGAATGACATGTTTCGTAGGAAAGAAGAAAATGAAAGACTTGAGGAAGGGACCAAGCCAGATTGCGTGGAATCAATGACTTATCATTAGTATAGAGTTATATACATAGGATAGGAGTCACCTTTAGGGACTTCGCCAAGGAGGCAAACCTATTGTAACCAGTTAGATTCCTTATAGTTCTGGAGTTGAAACTATAGACTTTCATTTTTATAAACTCTATTGTATATTATTTAAATAAATAGGTAATTTAGTTTAATTGATTCTTTTAATTTAATGAAGTAAGAGTATGTACAATAACCCGATTCAGAAGTGACACCTGCACTTGGATCCAATGATTGGGTTGGGTGAGGGTGTTACAAGTTTAGTGGTATTAGAGTAAAGGTTTAGGTGGTCCTCTGAACCTAGGAATGGGAAAGATACCTCTTATATGCATGACGTTTGATCTGGCTATGCCTCTCGAGTCTTTATGTAATTAAGTTATCAAGTGGTGAGTGTATATATACATATTTGCCTAAATTGGTAGCCAAAAATAATGATAAAAGTAGATGAACGGGGAGAAAGACATAAAGAAAGGTAAGGAACATATATTGATTGAAAAGTACAAGTATTGGAAAAGTAAAGATATTATTAAAACAAAGATATAACAGAGGTAAAGTATAGTAGTCTTCTAAATAAGTGTTTATGCCTTTTTTTCATCCGAGTCCTCTGAGAGGATATATGAATGATTGAGAGTTGAAACCTGTTAAGGAGGACCTTGGATTCAGGGTGAATAGGGAGAAAGGTATGCTTGGAAGGTGGACTTGGTGTCTCTTGTACACTTCTCAAGAACTTAGAGACTCCCTATTTTGCAGTCGCAACTCCTTAAGGTATGGCCACCATAGTCAATATTTTCTAGACCCTTTTTTCAAGCCTTTAAAAGGTTTGAGCTTAAACCTCCAAGTGGGAATAGAAGGGGTGCTAATTCTAGTCCAATGGAAAGATAGGGAGAAATGAGTGACACAGGTTAGGTCTCTTCCTCAAAATGGACTGGACTCCTTATTAGAAGGAGTTTCATCGAGTAGGGTCCAAGTAAGGAATCTGCATGTAGTTGTTAACCTTTGAAATAAGTTCACTGACTCTATTGGATAGAAAAGGTATGCTCTAGAGAGGAAGTGAGGATGAGCCAATAGAACTCTCCCGGCCCTTGATGTAGACACTTGCCTTGTTCTGGGATAACCGGGAAACGGGGAGAATGTGACGTCTTATGTGATGAAATGTCTACTCTTGGAGAGAGTGAAATAGGCATTGGTAGTAGTTAGCCGACTTTCCCCTCGAATTTTCCCTAAGAATAGAACTAAGGTAGGGAAAACATATTTTTTTTTTGGGTAATGAATAGCCCACCATGATATAATCAATGAGTTTAGTAAACCGGAACTCATTATCTTGTTTATGATCCTGGCTAAGAGTTTAGCCAACAGGCATTAAGTAAGGCAAAGAATGAATGATTTTGATTCAATAGGGTACATTGGGAGTGACCAGAGGAAAAGTACACCCTGATAATGTAAGGTATGAGGAAAAGAAAGATAAGTGGGAAAGAGATGGAAGATAATAGAAAATTTGAGCGAGTCAAAGGTTGGTAGGCTTAAGAACTACCCTCTTGATGTATTGGTCTATTTATAACCTAAATATGTGTAAAAGAAGTTACAAAAAATAAATGGATGATAAGTAACCATTTGGAACCACCAATATATGAAGAACATCTGTTGGCATAGGAAGAAGAGAAATCCTTTAGGATTCCCAAGGCAGGGATATTGGTCAGTCATAACCTATAAGAACAACTCACAAGTATGTTCAGTGAGAAGTATTTTCGAATAAGTTGATAAGCTTTTGTCACCATTGTAACAGACTCTAAAAATCGAAAGTTAACCTTGGCAGCTTGCCAAGGTAGGAATGAAAACATTTAGTTGGCAAGCTTAGCTACCTTATGATAGGAATGGAATTAACCCATTAAGTGGTTAAGGTTAGTGCATCAATAAATTAGGAAACTATAGGATTATCCGCCAGAAGTTGAGAAAATAGGATGATAGACAGACTGTGTTTATCGTGGTGCATTTTCCTAAAGTTTGGACCTAAATGAAGTAACGGACTAGGATGAGTCTAACGATAGAAGGGTTAGATACCCACCAATAAACGGGTATTCATAATTGTCAAGTGCTTGAGATGATCCACAAGTTGGATGAAGCGAGAACAATATGGGTATACAAAGAAAGAAAAATAAGTCAAAGAATTGGTAGGAATAAAAGAAAGTATCTCTAAGTTCGCCTCTTTGGCTAGAAGAGGGAGGAAATTGTGAGGAAAATTTTTTTTTAGGGTGAGGGAGTTGTCACACCCGAAATACTTAAAACCTAGAAATTTAGAACTTTAGGGGTTAAATTGAAAAAGACTGTAACCTGGCGGTCTCTATAAAAAAGATAGCAAAAGTTAGAAATGGAATGGAGTATAATTAGGATCAAATTCTGGTTCGGTTGGATTAGAACCAGCATGTCCCTTGGTAGGGGACAAAATGATTACGAATGAGTGGTTGAGATACAATTGGAGATCACGCATAAAGGGCTATAAATAGCTGACGAATGACTTCCTAGGAGACTTGTTCTCCTGTCTATTTTGTTTTTCTTCTTCAACTTTTTCCTTAGTAACTCTTAGAGGAGAAAGATACGAGAAAGCTCTGCATGGAATGATGACCGGGAGGATTAAGTCAGAAAAGTAGATAAACCAGTAAGCTGGTAAGGTTCTAAGCCGTTCGATATATGTAAGACTTAGAAAACAAAGTTAAGAGTTTCCAAAACCATTTTAAGGATTTTATATATTTCTGGAAAATTAAGGTTTAAAGTGAAAATACTGGGTTTAACCCATGATTTGGTTGTCATGCTTAGCTGTTAGAGGAATGGAAGCTCTAGCATTTAGAGAAGCTAAGCTTAGGAGAGAAAACAAAGAAGCATTAAGTGAGTTTCTGCACTCTATCTTGAAATGTTAAGTATATTTAAAGTTTGTATGAGTTATGAGTATCTACCATTTTAGTTTAGTATACAAAGAAGCATATGTATTTCATATAGAAATGGGATAAATGATGGGTTAGAAAAAGTTAGGAATGGGGAAGAGAGTGATTCCATTAGATACTGTCATTTGGTGTTGTTGTCTACACGTGATGAGTGAAGCTCTGGGCCTTGCGGAGGGAGCACCATGGTGTTGATCTACCACAATTTGTTGTAGTAGATTAAACTATTATAAGTACTTAATAAGCTAAAATGAAAGTAGTTAGTTATGTTTTTATTTAGTTTTTTTATTCTAGCTCATAATTAATAAAAAGTGCAATTTGAGCTATTTATATGTCCTTGGGCTTAAAAGGAACAATCTACCTTTAATGTCGCAAGATAGCCAGAGGGTGTCGCGACACAGCCCTAAAATCAAGCCTTAGCTCGTAAACTGGCATCAATGTCACGACACAGGCTAAAGGGTGTCGCAACATCGATGTGACATGAGGAATTAATGAGCTAAGGGTGTTTTCTTCCACACAACAAACTTCAATGAAAAAATGTCAGTTAAATTAGGTCAATGATCGACGGGCAACCCTAGGCCTATAAATAGAAGGCTTTAAACACTTAATGAATAATTTTTATTCAAGTTTTTCATTCAGTTTTTATTCATCTTTGTGTTAAGGTTTTTTTTTAGTTTATTTTTTTTATTTTGTTCTTTGTGAGGATCATATTGTAGATCATCATACTCTTCAACGAATTATTGGTCACACATCTATTATTATATTATCAAGATCTTTCTTATCTCTACTCTTGATTTCTTTTATAATGTTTATCTTTATTATCAATTGTTTTGTATGTGTTAAATCCATAGGGAAGTAATCCGGTAGGGGAGATTAACAAGTGGATGTGGGATTGATTAACTTTGAAGTAAGGATTCTTAGTGGACCAGCTAGTTGGGAAAGGAACAACTTAGAACCCTAGGCTTGACAGCCCTAGGAAGTTATGTAGGTGGGAATTAACTCTAAATCAGTATTGCCTATATGTGAAAACCTTACCCCAATCTTGTTTGGGGTATGAGATTAAGAGATAAGTAGTTCTTGCTGACTCATTAGGTTAGTGGAAGGTCGAGAGACCCTGCTAGGTTAATGACTATTTGATTGGATAGAACCCAAAATAAGAGTTAATAACGAGTTAGTCTTCCATCGTTAAATTTGCTAGAATCTACAATCTATTTCCACCATAGTTTTTATTAATTTTATCTAGAATAGTTTTTACCATCACCCTATGATTAATCGTAATATAGTTTAATCAAATTACTAAATAGATTTAGTAGCGTAGAAATTAATATTAGTTTAGTCTTTCTTCCCTAGGGTATGATCGTTAAAGTACTTTCATACTTTGTTGAAAACTTTATTACAACCTGACATGTATACTTGCGGACACCGTCTTAATTCCTATCCCTAAGAGTAGTATTCACATTTTTTATGTTGGTACATCAGGAGGCGGTCAAGTTGTTGATGTCGTTGCTGTGGAGGAAACGCCACTGAATTAATTTTAATTTTTGCGTTTAATAGGATAGTTAAGAAATTTTTAGATTATAGATATGATTTATATTTCCTTTTATTTTTATTCATTTACTTTACTAACTCTTTCTTTTACTTTGTGGATTTCAGTGTATGACTCAGAGTAGGGGCACACTTATAGAGTCAGCCACTAATCTGGAAAGATTTATACACAGGAATTATCGTCAGTAGCAATAACAACAGATGCAAAATAAGTCCCCTACTAAGGTTAATCCACTACACGATAATCTGCTCTTCGACTATCCTAACTTCCCAGATCTACCACCACCACTACAACAGTTACCAATAGAGCCACCAATGGCTCGAGAGGAACGTATGTTGAGAGACTGTGTTACCAACCCTCGATGCAGTCCAAGGTAGTATCACAAGGCCGACCATTACTGCCAATAATTTTGAAATCAAGCTAGCCATGATCCAAATGATTCAAAATAGCCTACAGTTTAGAGGAACTATGAAGGATGACCCAAACCAACACTTAAAATGATTTCTCCAATTTTGTGATACTTTTAAATTTAACGAGGTCACTGATGACTCTATTCGTCTTCGATTATTCTTCTTCTCCTTAATAGATAATGCTTTCTCTTAGTTAGATTTGCCGACACCAAGATCCATGATGACATGGAATGAACTTGCAAAAATGTTCTTGTTCAAGTTCTTCCCTATTAGCAAGACAGTTCAACTAAAGAGAGAGATCACAACATTTAAACAAATGGAAGGGGAGAATTTTCACGAAGCTTGTGAGCAATTTAAGTCACTAGTTCAAAGTTGCCCTCACCATGGTCTACCTGAATGGTTGAGGTTACAAATGTTCTACAACGAGCTAGATGCATGCTAAAGCTCAGGACTAGATGGAGTCATAGTAGGAGCCTTAATGAATCATACGTATGAAGACGTCTACCAGTTGATCAAGAGTATGGCAATGAATTCCTGCCAATGGCCAAACAAGCGATTCACTTATGGTTCGAGACTATCTACAATCAAAGTTGTCCACATGGAAGATAAGTATCAACAAACTTTTGACAAGCTTAACTAGTTAGAGTTGACATCCAGTAGGCCCATGATGTACAATGCAAATAGACCAATCGGCCAATACCCTAAGAACCTAATCGAGAACATAAATTACATCAGGAATAGGGGTGAAAATCCTTATTCAAACACTTATAATCTCGACTGGAGAGACCACCCAAATCTGAGATGGGGATAATCAAAGAAGAGGTAACAACTGTGTATGGTCAAAGACAAGATCGAATTGAGGGAGAGATGCAATCAATACGGATGAATGTAAGACAAGTGCAGTTTGAATGCATTCAAATGTAAACCACATTAACTAATATTAAAGATTAGATGAGCCAATTAATAAGTATGATGAGAGACATCAAAAGGAAAATTGGCACAGGCATCCTGAACAACACTGAGAATAATCCTTGAAGAGAAGGGAATGATCAAGTGAAAACAATAGCGCTCCGTTTGGCTAATATACTGGGTAGCATAAATAACTCCACTCAAGAGGAGGACAAAAAGGATGCCAATGATCTTGAAGAAGAGAACCCTCAATGAGATGATAATAAAACCAAGCCAGAGAAGGTAGATGATTCAGAAGCTAAGCAGAATACCAACCTTGTCCTCACAAAGATACCATTTCCCTTATGGTTAAGGACAAAAAAAAAACATGATGAAGTGGAGTTTGTAAGATTTCTAAACTTATTTAAACCAATTAATGTTAATTTTCCTCTCATCGAGTTAATAGAAAAATTTCTAAATGCGCAAAGTACTTAAAATAAATAATGGCTTGGCATAGGAAAATTAAACAGGGAGATCAAATTAACCTAGACACATCATGTAATGTGATTATCACTAAATAGATACCCCCAAAATTAAAAGACCCAAGGAGTTTTACAATTCTGATAGAGATAGGGGATATACATTTTAGAAATGCCCTATGTTACCTAGGAGTTAGTATAAATGTAACGCCCTTATCAATATACAAGAAACTCGGGTTAGAAGAGCTCAAGAATATGCACGTCACACTATAGTTAGCTGATAGATCTTAGGTACAACCAAAAGGGGTGTTCGAAGATTTGTTAGTTAAGGTGTGCATTTTTTTTATCTCGGTATATTTTGTAATCCTAGATTTTGAGGAAGACCGTAAGATCCCCATTCTATTAGGGAGACCCTTTTTAGCTACATCTAGGTCCACCATTGACTTAGAAAACAATGAATTAATCATGAAAATCAATGGTGAGATTGAAACTTTCAAATGTGGTCACCTACAAAATGAGGGATGTAAGGAAAGTTTTGGGAAGACGTGTTATGAAATTTCTTTGAATTTCTCTAACCTTGATCTAGGAAGGGTGTATTCTGTAGTTGATATAGGTCGAAAGGGCAAGTTCAAAGAATGGGACAAGTGGAGCAAAGTGGAGTGGTACGACGAATGTTGGACCAATAGAGATAGACAACCAATAAATAACACATCTATGTACAGACTAATTGAGCTGACAGATATGTAACAATAGAAATTATTTCAATTTTTTTTTGTAATTTATTGTAAATTTAATTTTTGATATATTTAAATAGAAGTATGAATCAATTAGGTAGGTTAGGACTTAATTTGATTGACATAATTTAGATAATGGGTAAAGAGTTACCCAAGCACCTTGAAATTAAGAAATTAGGCAAAAAATAGGGTCAGTTTTGCAATAAGGAACCCTCGTGTCACAACACCAACCACATATCCCAGGAATCGAGTAATTCAACTTGATGTCGCGACACGTAATCCCCTATGTCGCGACAGTATAGCTAGTAGCATCAAAATTTCAAAACTTTAGTGTATGTCATGATATCGAACCTTGATGCGGCATTAGGACATTGTCAGGGGTGTCACAACACGGAGCCCCTATGTCGCGACATCGCTGTAAAAATCTATAGGATTGACCTGACCCATTGTGTATCCCACTGGACACAATCCTATTTTTACCCAGTGTCTAGCCTAATATACCACTTTTACTTAAAATAAACACTCTTAAACACTCTCTAACTCTAAAACATCCCAAAAACCTATCCAACTTTAAAACCCTTTTGTTTCTTGGCCCCTATTTTCTTACCCTTTTGTTTTTTCTCCCCTCTTTTCTTTACTTTCATTGTTGCTGCACTTTTTTTTCTTTTTTCTTTCACTCTTCTTTTGTGCAGGTTTAAGCTCCACACCAACCATCGACTTACAATGAACTCACATAAGGAACAACGAGCATTCGACATAATAAGGTTAAGGTTTCCTTTTTAATCTTTACTGTTACATTGCATTGACTATTAGTGAAATATATTGCTTGATTTTTTTGGTTCACCTAGTAAAAATATTATAAAAATGCCTCCAAGAAAAGCTAGACGAACTAATGAATAGTAAGCAACAGTGGCCGTAAGCCCCTTTAACTTCTCAAACCCAAACTTGATTTTTTTTCCTAGAACTTCAAGGGAAGACATTCGTACAAGAGAGGGATTTTGAACCATCGATGATCTTGTGTAAAGAGATATGGGCATTAGTCCGATACCATAGGTAGGAGCGCTTTTGTGTAACCCCCAAAAACAATGTTGTTATCCCTATAGTACAAGAATTTTATGCATCATTTCGGGACCAAGTGTCTAGGAGACCTTATGATGCCATTTGGGAAACGGTAACAGTCAGGGGAAAAGAAGCGCGCGTCACTATAACGCTTGGGTTTGTGCAAGTGTACACAGTCGTTATCAAGTAATAAGTAAGTATCAAGTTATCATCTCTACAGGGATTGTATTCGTGCTAAGTCACTCAATTATAAAAATATTATTAACAATTTGGTAAATAGAAACACAATTTGATTTGGAAGTATTGAGTAAAATAATGCAAAATTAATCTAGATGCAATGATCCCTAATGTGATTTATCCTAACATGCAATTATATGAATGAAATAGATTTTAGCAGAATTAACATAATAAGCAACAATTATAACATAAATAATCTAGGATAATTACTTTAATTAAACTCAAATTGTTATCACCATGCTTATCAATATTCAGAAAAACATTTCTTGGAAACTCGATCTTTCATGAGTTTGGAAATGACATTAGGTCCTTTCGGAATCCTTTACCTAGTAAATATGCTTTTTACTGATCCTTATTTACTAAGGGTTTCTTAGTATTCGTGCGAGGTAATAGGGACTCGTTAGGTTTGGAACAGTTTAATCACACAAATCTAAAAATTATGTAGATAACAGAGCCTGGTTAGGGTTGTTATGTAACCTGCAATTTAATCGGGTCAGGATCTAAATTGAGCATGCACATTTCAATTATATGTCTATTAGCCACCGTTTGGTTAGGATCGCTCAGCTAATTCAGGAGCATTCAAATCACGCATGAACGAAATACAAACTTGATTTTAATTGAAAACATGATCGATTGGGGCACAAACATTATAAGAATGAATCAAATAATTATTATTTAATCAAAGCAATCATCCTAATTTAAATAAAATTAAGCTATCATTATTGTAAACAAGAACAGTGAACACATAGCAAACATTCTTAAATTAAGTTAAAGAAAAGAAAGATTAAACCCAAATCAAAGTGGCTATCACCCAAGACTCTGACTGACGAGAGCTCCTTCGTTCCTTCGCCTTGCTCCTTTGCTGATGGCTCTCCGAGGTGGCCAACCAAAGGCTCTTTAAGAGGCTAATTTGCTAAAAATCCTTATGCAAAGATGATGGTAGGCGTGAGGGGGCAAGAAAGCTAAGAGATTTGAAAGAGGAGAGAATAATGAATGAGTGAGGGATGAGTGATGAGGGATGATGGATAAGTGAGAAATGGGGTCTTATTTATAGGTGAGGCAAGGGAGCTAGTTTGCTAAAAATAGGAATGTCCATTATTTGAAACTTCATCAAGAGTGGCCGGCCATGATTTGTGGGAGTGTAACTGATTTTTGCTTGATTTAAGTGCCACAACGTCATCAGGATCAAGACTTGGTCAATTGCAAATCTCTGGGTAAATCTTCAATTTCTTCAACTCTTCAAAGACCTTGTGTAATTAAACCAAAATTTGGTTTATGAACATCCACATGCAGCCGAATTTTGGGTTGACTTGGTCCTCCATTTGGATGGTTTTGCAATCAACATAAAGCTCTCAGACCTGTCCAATAATAGTAGATAATTTAGAGGACCAAAGAATATAATTTAACCACTTTAATTAATCAATTTACTTAATTAATTAAAACCAAATTTATTAAAGAAATATATTAAAATAAATTATTAAATATAACTTTATATTTTATTATTTAATTTAATCATGCATGGTCCACTTTATAGCTTGAAAATATAATATGCTCAAATTAATATAAAATAAGCCATTTTCTGCATGAAAACTATATAATAAAGCATAAAATCACATTTTAATATTTTCTATGTCCAAATTTCATATTTTCATATATTTCATTAACTCATTAAACAATTACTTAGTTTTAACAACAAATTTAAGTAAAAAGGTGACGAATTATATAGGAAAATCCTATATATTTTTTAGTTTACACACCCCCAAACTTAAATCATTGCTCGTCTCGAGTAATGTTCATGCATAGCACAGGGTCTCGCTAAAGCAAAATTGCTAAAAGTGTAAGCAGCATCAATCCTTGCCCATAATCATGTATTAATAAATTCATGCTCATAGATCTTTATTAACAAGTAAATCATACGCAAACATTTTGAAAATTTTATACTAAGTTTCAAGATATGCCAACATGAATCAGAATATGTATATATGTCACGGTCATAGATAACATTCTTCATTCAACATAGTTTCCTATCAATCAAGCAAACAATCATGAGGCTTATTTATGATCTTTATATGTTGAACTTAAGACTTCCTCTCCACTAATGTAGGTGACATAATCATCAAATCAATAGGTCTTTTATAAGGTTGTAATGGGGCTCGGTTAAAGGTAGGGGTTTTAAGAGATGAGACATTTCGGTTTTTTAAAAATCTTAACCTTTAACTTTGTCTTGGTTTTCTTGTAATACAACTTTTTTCTTTAAGTGAACCTTTGGACCACCCCCAAACTTATTTTGAACTCAAGCTCATACATTTTTCCTTGTGAAACTGAACAAACTTTTCTTCGCTCTTATATATATATATATGAGCACATACATCTTTTTGAAAATTTCCTCAAATGTTGATTACCAAGACTACTTTAGTTAAGATAGGTGCACAAAATTAGGATAACTTTAAAAGATGGTAATGTGGCTTATAATGTAGGTTCATTGTAATAAACAAGCCTTTAAGCTCAAAATTTCAGTTTCAAGGGTCAAATATCATAGGGTTGGCTTGAAAAGGCTCAAACAATCCAAAGAAATAGTCCTTATATCATTTTAGATTTTTATGTCCCCTAGGATTTCGCCTAAAAAAAGTTACTAAGTCAATTCTAAAGATATAAACCTTCATGCATGTCTAATCTCAAAAGAAACTAAATTTTCATGGCAAAGGCTAAGATCATACAAGCATTTCATTCTTCATGATTACATACAATCACTCAGATAAAATCATCATTCATGCTTGTATACAAGCTATCTCATTAATAAAGAATTTCTCTAAATATTCATTTATTTAAACATACTCATGAAAGAAATGATTGAAACATACTTGAAAATTTTAAAAATTTTAAAAATTGAGCAATTGCCTTACCCCCTTTAAAAAGAAACAATGTCCTCATTGCAAGAACAAAGTAATGAATGAAAACTGAACACCAGGTAGGGTTAAAAAGAAAGAAAGGTGAGTCATTAAGACTGCTTAAATACCAAGTCTTTCCTCATAATCCAATCCTAGACATGCTCATTCCCATTACCACATTACTTATTCTTTTTCTTTTTAAAGAAGCATTTATTCATGCTTGCTATGTTTTATTTTGTAGAAATTAAACCCTAGAAACAAATTCCTAAAGACCTAAAATAAATAAATAAAAAGACAAGAATCCCCCATTTTATTTTTCTGACTCATTCCTCTTATCTTCTTTAGCTCCTTATCTGCTTGTATAATCAGTATCTTCTATCCATGTCTCAAAGATATCACCTGGGAACTTAGGAACAAAAGTGTTAGAGATATTCTTAAAAGTATTTCGAATTGAATCATCTAATTTTTGCATATTTCTAGTAAGTTTGTTGTTGATTGTGCATGAACTTGCACATATCCATCAAAATTGACAACTCCGATTTCTTTAAAGTACTTGTAAAAGTTGGCATGGGAGTTGTATATTCAAGTTCAACACTTAGCTCGACTGATTCTTCTTCTGGATCAACCCTTGGTTTAGGGTTCTCAGATTCTTCAACTGGTTTAGGACTGTTTGGTTCCTTATCAGTTTCTTCTTCTTTAGTGTTTGTAACTAATTCAGTTTCGGTTTCATTTATTGACTCTTCAGTATCTAGCTTAGTTAGTTCTTCTTGCTCACCTTGATTTAGCTCATGCACCTTCTCTACTAACCTTTCAAGATCATGACTTGTAATGCACCCTTGAACATATTGCCTCTTCAAATTCGCTTGTGTTTTAACACGGGCCCTTAAGCAAAGTGAAGTGATTAATGATGGGAAATAAGCACTTCCTGTCTTCTTTTTAGCATAATCATAAATCTCCTTGAGAATAATTTTCCCAACATTAATGGACTTTTCTATCAAGATTGCATATAACAAGATTATTTGTTCTATCGAGATGGTGGAACTATGTGAGATAGGCATAAAACTGTAGTGAACAAAATAAAACCATACCTTTGCTACTGGTTTTAGGTATTCCCTTCGGCAAGAATGGCTCTCATACTTTCTTATAATCCATTAGGATCCCAGATTTGTCACAACATCAAGCACTTGTTGAAGAAAATCCCAATTGATATTGTTCATCATAAGGTAGTACTCATCTTCTTCAACATTAGGTAAGTTAAACAAATCATTGATGGACTTAAAAGTAAGAGTTATCTTTTTCTTCCGAATGATGACCTCAGTAGAATCTTGTGTGGTCAAACTTGCATAGAACTCTCAAACTAGTTCATCATTGGAAAGTGAACAAGCATCAAAAAATCATTCCCACTTGAAAGCATTGATTATCTTTCTAATTGGCACAGGGACAACCATCAAATCATTACTCTTCAAATTATAACCTTTTTCCAGCATCATAGGTTGATGCTTGAAAATTGAATCAAATCTCTCTTTCACTTCTTCATTAATTACAATCGACTTTTCAAGAGTAGTCTTCGACGATCTAGTTCTTTTGCGAGACATGGTATTTTCCTTAAAATTCGGCAAAATTTTGCTTACAGGGGAAGAAGAGAAATTGAAAAGTGGGTAGGATTTGCTTCGGCGAACCTTGCGATGACAAAGAGGTTACGATGACAAAGGCAACGTGCGGCAGTAATGGTGGTGTGCGGCGGCAACAGTGGCTACGTGTGACAGTGATGTTGATGCTCTGGTGATTCTCTTACAGCAGCACTAGGTGGTTTCGGCAAAAGAAAAGGAATAGACTAAGGGTTTCTTTCAGTATTTGAGGCTAGTGGCGCAGGAAGGATGTTTAGGGATTTTTAGGGTTAAGCAAATTGCTTTAAGGGATATAAAAATTAGTAGAATAAGAGGGGTTTATATAGGGAAAACTACGGCAACATGTAGCAAAAATTTAGCTACATTAAGGTTACTTGGGCGGCAAGCAATGGAAATGGCGGCAATAGGTGTGGATTTTTCCCTCCTATCTGGTGTCTTGGGCCACAAATTCAGACTATATTTACAAACTTATTCAACAAAGAGAAACTGATTAGTACTTAGGCCAAATTTAACCCCCTTTATTAATATAAACATTTTAAATTAAACAAAATAAATTAAACAATTTTTTTAAATCTTAATTAGAAAATTTCTTTTGAACAAATGACATTAAAAAAATTCCCAGGAAAGTTTGAAGGGGTCACAGCGGTCCCGCTTAAGTTCCAATCTCCTTAAACAGAATTAATTAAATGTACTAAATTAAGAAAATAAATTCTATTTATTTATTTATTTACAAAATGAGTTCATGAAAAATCAAGGGTCTATTAATTTGAACGAGGATTCAACTCGCTCAACGTCACCATCCCAATAATGCTTGAACGTTGACCATTAACTTTAAACGTGCCTCCATAATTGTCGTATAATTCAATAGCTCTATAAGGATAAACTCGATAGATGGTATAAGGTCCTTTCCATCAGGATTTCAGCTTCCCAAGAAAAAACTTTAGCCTTGAATTAAACAACAATGCCTTTTGTCCTTTTTAAATTCGCAAGGTTGTATATGACTATCATGCCATCTTTTTTATCTTTCTTTACACATTTTGGCATTCTTATAGGAAAACAACCTCAAGTCTTCCAACTCAACTAGTTGCAACATCCTTCTCTCACCGACTTGCTTAAGATCAAAATTCAACTTCTTCAAAGCCCAGTGAGCTCTATTCTCGAACTCTAACGGAAAATAACATGCCTTCCCAAAAACCAACCATAAGGATTCATTCCTAACGGTGTCTTAAATGTTGTTCGATAGGCCCATAATGCATCATCGAGCCTTCGAGACCAATCTTTTCTTCTAGGGCATACTATCTTTTCAAGGATACCTTTGATTTCACGGTTCACTCTTTCAACTTGTCCATTAGACTAAGGGTATTAAGCAGTAGCAATCTTGTGTTTCACATCATATTCGTTAAGCAACCACTTAAGCCATTTCTTCACAAAGTGAGAACCTTCATCACTAATAATAGCTATTGGTGTCCCAAATCGTGTAAACACATGCTTATGTAGGAATCGCATGACTACCTTAGCATCATTTGTAGGGTATGCTTCAACTTCAACCAATTTGGACACATAATCCATAGCAACTAAGATGTATTTGTTCTCATACGAAGAAGGAAACGGTCCTAAGAATTCAATGTCCTATACGTCGAATAATTCAATCTCCAAAATGTTTGTCAAGGGCATCTCATTCCTCCGTGATATATTTCTAGTTCTTTGACAATTATTACAGTTCTTCACATAAGCATAAGCATATTTAAATATCATAGGCCAAAAGAAACCTGCTTGCATGATCTTTGCTGCAGTACGTGAACCACCAAAGTGTCCCCCACTTAGATATGAATGGCAATGATGTAAGATCTCAGCAATCTCACTTTCAACTATACACTTTCAGATTATATTATCTGCATACTGTTTAAACAAGAATGGGTCCTCCCAGAAATAATATCAACTATTATGAAGGAATTTATTCCTTTGTTGGTATGTTATTTCTTGAGGAATTATTCCACATGCAAGATAATTGGCAAAATCAGCAAACCAAGGTGTTTTATGAATTTGACTCACCTCAAATAAGTGTTCATCTGGGAAATTCTCGTTGATAGGCACATATGATCGAGTTATCTCATCTTGATCCAACCTCGACAGATGATCAATTACTTAATTTTCAACACCTTTTCTGTCTTGGATCTCAAGGTCAAATTCTTGGAGTAAAAGTATCCAATGAATTAGCCTTGGTTTCGCATCTTTCTTCGTGAGCAAGTATTTAATGGCCGCATGGTTAGTAAATACTGTAACTTTGGTACCTATAAGATATGAGCGGAATTTGCAAAAAGAAAAAACTATAACAAATAGTTCCTTTTCAGTTATCGTATAATTGAGTTGGGCTCCCGTCAAGGTTCTACTTGCATAGTAAATGGGATGGAACACTTTATTTTTTCTTTGACCCATTATAGCTCCAACAGCATAATCACTTACATCGCACATCAACTCAAAAGGTGTGCTCCAACCAGGTGTAATAATTATTGGGGCTGAGATTAACCGTTTTTTTAGCTCTTCAAAAGCTTCTAAACATGGTTTGTTAAAATCAAACACTATCTCTTTCTTTAACAACAAACACAATGGCTTAGAAATTTTCAAAAAATCTTTGATAAACCTTCGATAAAAATCGGCATGGCCTAAGAAACTTCTGATTCCTTTCACATTTATTGGGGCCGGTAATCTTTCAATTACGTCCACCTTTGCTTTGTCGACTTCAATTCCTTTCTTTGAAATGACATTTCTCCCAGTTAAGGACAAGATTCGTCTCTTCGCATCTCTTCAGTACCTTAGCCAAATTACTCAAACAAATATCATAAGTGTTACCAAAAACAAAAAAAATCATCCACGAAAACCTCAACAAAATTTTCAACCATATCAGTGAATATTGCCATCATGCATCGTTGAAAGGTTGCAGGTGCATTGCATAAACCAAAAGGCATTCTCCTAAAAGCAAACGTATCGTACAGACAAGTAAATGTTGTTTTATATTGGTCTTCCAGAGCTACAACTATTTGGTTATATCCCAAATAACCATCTAAAAAATAATAGAATTCATTATCTACCAGTCGATCTAACATCTGATCTATAAAAGGTAACGAAAAATGGTCCTTCCGAGTGGTTTTATTTAGCTTTCTGTACTCAACACAAATTCTCCAACTAGTAATAGTTCTTGTTGTGATCAATTCATTACGCTCATTCTAAACAATCGTAATTCCACCTTTCTTCAGTACACACTGCACCAGACTTACCCATAAACTACCTAAAATAGGATAGATGATTCCTGCATTTAGCCATTTGATCACTTTCTTTCTCACAACTTCCTTTATAATAGGATTGAGCCTCTTTTGCCCATCAATTTAATCTTTTTCACCTTCCTTTTGTGCATGCAAAATGAAGGGCTTATACCTCGAATATCAGCTATGGTCCAACCAATTGCTTTCTTAAATTTCTTTAGAACAGAAATTAGTTTCTCTTCTTGATTTTTTGTCAGTTCTGCTGAAATAATCACAGGCAAAGTGGAACAATCACCTCAATAAATAAATTTCAAATGGGAAAGAAGTACATTTAGTTTGATTCAGGTGGTTCTTCGATTGACAATTTGGGTTGTACAAATTCTCTGAATTCTAACTCCAACGGTTCAAACCGTGTGGATTGAATAAAATTTCTCGGATTGGCTTCCGTCAAAGCCATGTTTTCTTCACCTTCTTCATCCTTTAAAGGGTCAAACCCTAAAGCTTTTTCCAATGGATCTTCTTCAAAATTGCTTTCCATAGAAATCAAGGTTTCTATCTCTTCCATAACTGAACACTCTTCTGTCGGATTAGGAAATTTCATCGCTTTAAGAATGTTAAAAGTTACTTGATCGTCTTGAACTTGCATGGTGAGTTTGCCTTTCTGTACATCAATTAACGTTCTTCCTGTGGCTAGGAAAGGTCTTCCAAGGAGAATTGGCACTTCCTTATCTGCTTCAGAATCTAGAATAATGAAATCAGCAGGAAAAATAAATTTATCGACTCTTACCAAAACATCCTCGATCTTTCGTTCAGGGTATGCTAAAGATCGATCCGCTATCTGAAGCGTTACAGTTGTAGGTCTTACTTCACCTATCCCTAACACCTTGAAAATAGACTCAGGCATCAAGTTGATACTCGCTCTTAAGTCACACAAAACTTTACCACAATAAGATTCACCAATGTTACAAGGTATCGTAAAGCTTCCTGGATCCTTCAATTTCGATGGCAGCTTGTTCTACAGAAACGCACTGCACTCTTTTGTCAGGGCGACAGTCTCATACTCACTCAGTCGTTTCTTCTTGGATAGTACATCCTTCATAAACTTTTCATAATTTGGCATTTGTTCTAAAGCCTCCATAAATGGAATATTTATGTGTAATTACTTCAAAACATTAAAAAAATTCTTGAATTGCACCTCTTATTTCTACTTGTGTTCCTACAATCTTTGCAGATATGGAGGTGATGGAACATTTGGTTGAATCAGACAACTTGTCTGAGTAGGTAAATCTGCATCCAAGGAAGATGTTAAAGTATTAGAATTCACTAAGTTAGGATTTACCTTGTCAGTCTTTACAAATTCTGATTCCTTTTGTCTAGGAGTTTCAACAGCTGGTTGATTTTTCTCAATGGGCTTATCTTTGACATCAATCAATCGGGGTTCTAGAATTTTACCACTTCGTAATGCCACCACCTTGATATGTTTTTTACCCAAATTTCTTGGATTCTCATTATAGCACGGTAAGGTTCCTTGTGGTCTATTACTGATGGTCGCTAAACTAACTAAAAAATTGACTAAGGCAAGCGCACCTATCGAACAGTAGTATAGTTATGGTGAGACCGGAAATATCATATCCACGAGGACTAAAAGTACTAGTAATTACTATCTTTTTATTATCTAGCCTAAAGATTAAAGGGATGTTTTATCTAGAACAAATTATCTAATTAACTAAGATTGCGACAAAGATTAAAGTTGGAAAAATACTTTTGGAAAAACCGATGGAGAAGACAATACCCAAGGAAGAATCCACCTAGACTTCACTTATTACTTCTGAGTTAGACGATTTATTCACTTGACTTAATCCGTAGAAATCCCTAATTTATGTTAATATCTCTCTTGAGACTAAAAACAACTGACTCTAGGTTGATTAATTGAAATCTCTTTCTAATTAAAACCCCTATTGTCGCATTAACTCGATCTATGGATTCCCTTATTAGATTTGACTCTAACCCGGTAGATTTATGTCATCCTATCTCTAGGATTGCATGCGACTCTGTTTAATTATGAATGATCTAATCTTAAACAGGGAATTTTCCTCCACTGAATAAGCACATCACAAACCTGAATCAATATCCTAGAATATTAAAACAAGGGTTAAACTCACAATTAAGAATAAGAACAAGTATTTATCATATAACTCAATTAATAATAAGATTCGTATTAGGTTTCATCTCCCTTAGGTATTTAGGGAGTTTAGTTCAAAATAATGGAAAACATCTCAAAAGTTGGAAAACAACAATACATAAAGAAACCCAAAGAACTTCTAGGAAATTGGATGGAAATCTTCAGTCTTGATGTAGATCCTGCCTCCAAGGTGATTTCGATGGCTATCCTTCAATATCTTCTGCTTTCTATTCTCTGCGTCCTTTTAATCCTCTTCTAGGGTGTTTATATAGGCTTTAGAATACTTCAAAACCCTTAAAAGTAGCCTTTTCTGAGTAGAATTAGACTTGGGCTCGATAGGGACACGGCTGTGTGCCACGCCCGTGTGAAGATGCTCAGGCCATGTGTAATTCTGACTTAGTTTAATGTCGACACGACCATGACAAACGGGCGTGTGGTCTATCCGTGTGTCACACACGGGCGTGTGGATCACCCATGTAGAAGTGCCTAGGCCGTGTGAAACACTGAATTAGGCCCAATTTGTCCCTTTTTGGCCAGTTTCTCGCTCTTTTTTCTATCTTAAGCTATCTTGAGTATAAAACATGAAATTATAGGATTAGAAGCACCAAATTCACTAGATCTTATGATAAATCATCCAAAAATATGCCAAGTATAGGATAAAAATATGTATATATTATGGTTTATCAAATATCTCTACACTTAAGCATCTGCTTGTCCTAAAGCAAGATCCTCAACTCACAATTAAAACAAATTCTTCTCACTTATAATTCTTATCAATAATGTTCGATATAATTCACAGGTAATCATACGTTAAGAGCTTAACTAGAAGAACATTAAAGTTTCAAACAATCCAAATTGAGTATTTCAATCATAAAATCATAGGTATCCCCCTTTATCTAAGTAATCACCTTTAATTCCGAATTGACAAGGTTGACATCCTCACTAATGATTCACTCAAATCACTCAAAGTGTTTAAGGTTCAATAATTAAGCACTCAATAGTCAAATATGAAAAGTTATTACCATAGGCTTGCATGAAAATCAAATCTCTACCACTATAATGAAATGATACACAAATCAAAAGGTCTTTAACAGGGTTGTAATGGGGCTTGGGTTAAAAGTGTGCATAAAGGCTGCAAAAGAAGGTTAGAATCGAGATTAATTTAATAGATTACCAAACTTAAACAAATGAAGTAATTGCTGAATTACAAAAATGTGCTAGAATTTAAACTATTCAAAACTAATGATGTGAGCTTTTCTTCAATAAAACAACTTTAAGTTATCCAAGCTCTTTAGAACAATATGTGTAACATCCCGAAATAGGGCCTAAACGGAACAGTGGTCACGAAACCACAAATCTGAGGTAGAAAAATTTATTTTATTATTATTTTGAGGTTCATGATATGATTACATGATTGTGCGAAAATTTCGTGATGAAATTCTATGCATAAAGTGCTTAAGTTGAGGTTAGGGATTAAATCGAATAAGTTGCAAAACTTGCATTCTAGAAATTTTTAGTATGAAATTGTTTTGGAATATTAATGAGGAGGTCTTAAATAGAAATTTAACCAATTTTAATTTCATGGACAAAAATTAGGACATGGAAGGAATTTTTGAAAGTTTAGTAAGGAAGGGCATTTTGGTCATTTGAATGTTAAATGAAATAAAATGGGAAAAATAACACAAAATGGTCATCTTTCTCATATGTTGCTGCCGAATTTTAATCTCTCCATAGCTAGGGTTTCTTCAATTTTCAAGCTCCATAGTAAGTGAGTCCAAGCCCCGTTTTTAATGTTCTTCACGTTTTGAGTCCCTAGCTCTCGATAAAGCTTATGCTAGCAATAATTTAAGTTAGGGTTCATATTTGGAAAAATACCCATAGGTGAAAAGTGTTTATTTTGATGTTTTATGATAGAATATGAGGTTTTAGATTATGTTAGACAACCTGTTCTACTCGGTTTTAGGTAAAAACGAGTAAAAGAGCTTAATCGGTAAAATACCTAATAGTCATAAGTGCATGTTAGAGTATGAATTTGATGCTGCCATAGAAGGGAAAAATGATCAGCATGTCATAAAACATAAGAAAATAGGTTGAAGTTTAATTTACGAGATTTGGGGTAAAAGTGTAAATATGCAAAAGTTTAGGGGTAAAAATGTAATTTTTCCAAAGTTTGAGTAATGGACTGTTTTGATAAATGTGAATATTAAATAAGTTAAATTTTCTATTATAGATCAAGAAGAACGAAATTCGTGGAGTAGATCGGGAAAAGAAAAAGTAAAGGACTAAATTGTAAAGTTTAGTCACATTTTGTATCGAGGTAAGTTTACAGTAAATAAATGCAATATTCTTATATTTTACATTATTATCGTTAATTTCCAGCATTTATATACTTATTTTTTGAGAATATTTAAAGTCGAATTAAAGTAAGTAGCAGAGAAAAAAGCATTAGGAAGCCCCGTTTGAACCTTAGGAATATTAGGATATTGGGGTTGACAGGACAGGATAAAAATGAGCCATGTAAGTCCATATCAGATATATGGCTTTGGAGACAGGAATGAGCCATGTAAGCCCATATTATATATACAAATATGGCATTGGAGTCAGGAGTAATTCATGTAAGTCCATGTCGAAGGCATGGCATTGGCAGGACATTGATAGACAGGAACAACCCTAGTATCCTTAGTATTCCGAGTGGTTCATCGGGTCATTGTATATGTTAAATAATAGTGAATTATCAGCAAAAAGGGAAGGTAGATTATATTTATGAATAGTGAAAGGTCAGGTAAGAAAGAAGGTAAGTGAGTAAAGAAGAAGGTAGAAAATGAGAAGTAAATAAAGTTTATGAGGCTAGGTGACTTGATGTATATTTATTCATTATGTTGAATGTTGTAATTTATTTGCTTGTAAGCTTACTAAGCCTAGTGCTTACTCTTTTACTTTCTTTTTCTTATAGTTTTTATCAAGCCACTCGGGGATCGAAGGAAACGTCGGAGACCCGATCACACTATCGAAGAAATTACATTGGTATAGTTAGACGTTTCGTTTTGTGTATGGCATGTATAGGAACTTGGTTTCTTTTGATATGATATGATCAATGAATGATGTGTAAATATTTGCTAGTGATTAGCTAATAGAATGGCTGATGATATACATGTTTAATAGTATGTATGATTAAGTAGTAACTATCACATGAAAATTATGAAAAATGTGAAAGTAATTTAAAAATGGATTTAAGTATCAGAAATAACGTGATTTTGAAAAATCACAAAAATTTGTAGAGACATGGTTTGATAGTGAATAATATATTAAATTAAATCTCATTGTGTCTATTTTCATATGGAATAAGCAAAGCAGGTAAAGGTTTTGTATTTTATAAGATATCTGAGTTTTAGTGAAATAGGACCAGAGTGATTTCTGGATCCCCTGTTTCAACTTTAGAAATTCACCATAAATTTTATAAAAATAATTAGGTGGTCTACTTTATATGGTTAGAATCCTTATTCAATCTAGTTTTAATAGAAACAAAATTTATTGTCATTGAAATTCTGTACAGAGAGATATCATATCCGTAATACACAGAGGTCAGAGCAGTCAAACCCTGAAACAGGGGAGACTTTAACTAATAAACTGTACTAATTGGCTCAGCCAAAAATTCTAGAAAAAAATTAGTAAATAGATATTTGAGTCTAGTTTCAGGGAAAATTTATAGAACTAGATTTTGAGTTTCGGAATTCAAGATATGAATTTTTAAGCGACTGTGACACAGATTGCTAGCTTGACTAGAAATTTTAAAATTTAATTGTTTGAGCTGTTTAAGCAATGAATTAAGTCTATTAACACCTCGTGTTCGACTCCGGAAATGGTCTCAGTTACGGGGCATTACATTTATTGGTATCAGAGTAGGTTTAGTCGGTTCTCGGAATAGTTAGTGTGAGTAAAAGTCTAGCTATACATGCCATACCTGTATTTTGATAGTGTAACGACTCCTGACGATTTTTAAATATTTTATTTTATAGTAATGGATCCCGAGCAAGTTGGTGATGATGATGTAGAAAGTAATGCGCATGCTCCCATGGAAGGGGCAGCGCCATCTGAGAATAGGCCAATAACAGTTAATCAGGGAGGTGTGACTCGAGAAGCTCTCTTCCAAGCTTTGAATGATTTGTTTGCCGAGTTCGTTAAATGCGAATCCGGCGATTAGACCTCCACCCCTCATGATTCTCAGGCTACCCATGCAGCTCAAGCTTCCCCAGTCACAGGTACAGTGATAAGAGAAAAGCCACCAGTTGATAGAATCAGGAAACAAGGGGCAGAAGAGTTCCGAGTAACAAAGGATGATGATGCAGAAAGAGCAGAATTTTGGTTAGAAAATACTATCAGAGTCTTTGACGAATTATCTTGTACACCCGAGGAATGTATGAAATGTGTAGTATCACTTCTTAGAGACTCAGCCTACCACTGGTGGCAAACACTTGTATCAATTGTACCAAAGGAGAGGGTCACTTGGGATTTCTTTCAGGAGGAATTTCGTAAAAAGTACATCAGTCAGAGGTTTATTGATTAGAAGAGAAAGGAATTCTTGGAATTGAAACAAGGTAATATGACGGTGATCGATTATGAGCGTGAATTTGTCAGGCTTAGTAAATATGCTAGAGAATATGTGTCCATAGAGGCTATCATGTGTAAAAGGTTTGAGGATGGGTTAAATGATGATATCCGACTGTCAGTGGGTGTCCTAGAAATAAAAGAGTTCGTTATTTTAGTTGAGAGAGCCTTAAGGCGCAGGAGTCAAAAAAAAGAAAAGGCGAGAGTTGAGACAGAGACACAAGATACAAAGAAGAGACAGATGAGTAGGTCATTCCAAGCTACATCCAAAAGGCCAAAGGAGTTTTCTACCAGATCTAGTTTCTCAGCTAGGTATTCTAGTCAGAATAGAGGCAACAGATTTAAGAATTTGAAGGCTCAGACCACCTCGACTGCGAGTGTAGGTAATGTTGACAGGGTAGATCAGGGTGTCCACGGTGTGGTAGACTTCATTATGGTTCTTGTCGGGCAGGCGAAAATGTTTGTTATAAATGCGGTGCTCCAGATCATTTTGTACGAGAATGTCCAGAGGTAGCTAATCGAGAGATAACACAGAGTGCTAGATCCGGAAATGCTCTTACTAGAGGCAGATTACCGAGGCAACCGGGAGTAGGAGCAAGTAACAGAGGTATCTCAAGAGATTTAGCTATGAGACCAGATGCTAGAGCCCCTGCAAGGACTTATGCTATTCGTACACGCGAAGAGGCATCCTTCCTCGATGTGATTACGGGTACATTTTCTCTACATAATATTAATGTCATTGCTTTGATTGATCCGGGTTCAACTCATTCATATGTTTGCAAGAAATTGATGCCTAGTATAAGTATGCCTATAGAATCTACAGAATTTGTGATTAAAGTATCGAATCCATTAGGCAAGCATGTATTAGTAGATAAAGTATGTAGAAATTGTCCTTTGATGATTAGAGGTTACTTGTTTTCCTCCTACCGATCTCATGCTATTGCCATTTGATGAGTTTGATGTGATTCTTGGTATGGATTGGTTGATTACACATGATGTGATAGTGAATTGTGGGAAGAAATTCATTGAGTTGAAGTGTGAAAATGGTGAAATTATTCGGGTTAATTCAGAAGAGTCAGATAGTTCATTTTCCATAATTTCTGTTATGTCTGCTCAGAAATGTTTGAGAAAAGGGTATGAAGATTATCTTGCTTTTGTGTTGAACACTAAAGATCCAAAATTGAAAATTGAATCAAGCTGCACGTGGTATGTGAGTTTCCCGATGTGTTTCCTAAGAACTACCAGTTTGCCTCTGTTAGAGAAGTTGAGTTTGGTATTGAGTTGATTCCGTACCACGCCCATTTCTATTGCTCCTTATAGAATGGCTCCGTTGGAATTGAAAGAATTGAAAGCTCAGTTGCAGGAATTAACAGATAAAGGCTTTGTAAGACCCAGTAGTTCACCATGGGGTGCACCAGTGCTATTTGTGAAAAAGAAAGACGGATCGATGAGATTGTGCATAGATTATCGGCAACTTAACAAGGTAACAAAGAAAGAACAAGTATCCATTGCCTAGAATTGATGATCTGTTTGATCAATTGAAGGGAGCTACTGTGTTTTCCAAGATAGATTTGAGATTCGGATACTATCAGTTGCGAGTTAAAGAGTCAGATGTCCTGAAGACTGCTTTCTGGACTAGGTATGGTCATTGTGAGTTCCTTGTGATGCCATTTGGCTTGACTAATGCTCCTGCCATTTTCATGGACTTAATGAACCGAATTTTCAGACCGTACCTGGATAAGTTTGTAGTTGTGTTCATTGATGATATTTTGATTTATTCTCATGATGAGACTGAGCATGCAGAGCATTTGAGAACAGTTTTATAGATTCTAAGAGATAATCAGTTGTATGCCAAGTTCAAAGAAAAGTGAGTTACAGTTACGAAGTTGGTTTTCTTGGACATATTGTCTCAGGTGAAGGTATTAAGGTTGATTCGAGCAAGATTTCAGCCATTGTTGATTGGAAGCCTCCTAGAAATGTATTAGAAGTTAGAAGTTTTCTTGGTCTTGCCGGATATTATAGACGATTTGTAGAGGATTTTCTATGATAGCTACCCCGCTGACAAGATTGCTGCGAAAGGATGTCAAGTTTGAATGGACTGAGAAGTGTCAAATGAGTTTTGATAAGTTAAAAGCATTGTTGACTAAAGCTCCTGTTTTAGTACAACTAGAACCAGGTAAGGAGTTTGTGATTTACAGTGATGCGTCCATGGATGGACTTGGTTGTGTACTTATACAGGAAGGGAAGGTAATCGCTTATGCCTCTAGACAGCTAAAGCCACATGAGAAGAACTATCCGACACATGATTTAGAGCTAGTTGCCATTGTTTTTGCACTGAAAATTTAGAGACATCATTTGTACGGTGAGAAGTGCCATATATTTACTGATCACAAAAGTTTGAAATATTTGATGACTCAAAAAGATTTGAATTTGAGGCAAAGAAGATGGTTAGAGTTGATTAAAGATTATGAGCTAGTGATCGATTATCACCTGTAAGGCAAACGTTGTTGCTTGATGCTTTGAGTAGGAAATCTTTGTTTGCATTAAGAGCTTTGAACACTAGTCTAGCCTTATCAGATGATGGTTTTATCTTAGCTGAGTTGAGAGCCAAACCGATGTTTCTTGAAGAAATTTGTGAAGCTCAGAAAAATGACAGTGAGTTGTTAGCCAAAAGAGATCAGTGTGAGTCGGATATAGAGTCGATTTTCAGATCATTACGACCGGTTGTTTGATGTTCAGAGACGGTGTATGCGTCTCAAGAATGATGAGCTTATTCGAAAGATCTTATAGGAAGCACATAGTAGTTTTTTAACTATTCATCCAGGTAGTACAAAGATGTATAATGATTTGAAGAAAATGTATTGGTGGGTAGGAATGAAAAGGGACATTTCAGAGTTTGTTTCTAGATGCTTGATCCATCAATGGTAAAGGCCGAACATCGTGTACCTTCGTGTTTATTGCAGCCCGTGCTAGTCCCTGAGTGGAAATGGGATCGAATTACTATGGATTTTGTGACAGGATTACCGCTTACACCGAGAAAGAAAGATGCAGTATGGGTTGTGATTGATAAACTAACGAAGTCGGCTCATTTTATCCCAGTTCGTATGGATTATTCACTTGATAAGTTGGCCGAGTTGTATATTTCAGAGATAGTCAGACTACACGGGGTACCATTATCGATCATTTCAGACAGAGATTCAAGATTTACTTCACGATTTTGGAAGAAATTACAGAAGGCTTTGGGCACAAAGTGGAGTTTTAGAGCTTTCCATCCTCAAACCGAAGGTCAATCAGAAAGAGTTATTCAGGTACTTGAAGATATGCTTAGATGCTGTGTACTGGAATTTCAAGGCAGTTGGGAAAAAATATTTACCATTAGTAGAGTTTGCCTATAATAATAGTTATCAGTCGAGTTTGAAGATGGCACCTTATGAAGCTTTGTATGGACGTAAATGCCGCACACCTTTGTATTGGACAGAGCTTAAGGAAGATCAGATTTACCGGGTTGATCTAGTTAAAGAAACAGAAGAGAAAGTAAAAATCATCAGAGATTGCTTGAAAGCAGCTTCAGACAGACAAAAGTCGTATGCAGATTTGAAGAGAAAATAGATTTTATATCAAGTTGGTGACAAAGTTTTTTCAAAAGTATCCCCGTGGAAGAAAGTTCTTAGAATTGGCAAGAAAGGCAAACTAAGTCCACGTTTTATTGGACCGTTTGAAGTGATTGAGAGAGTCGGACCATTAGCATATCGGTTAGCTTTGCCGATTGAGTTAGAGAAGATTCATAATGTATTTCATGTGTCTATGCTACGTCGTTATCATTCAGATCCGTCACATGTGATTTCTCAGACAGAGGTTGAGATTCAGCCAGACATGACTTACGTTGAAGAACCAGTAAAGATTCTAGCTCGAGAGGTAAAGCAATTAAGGAACAAAAGTATTGCACTTGTGAAAGTACTATGGAATAGACATGGGGTAGACGAGGCTACATGGGAACCCGAAGAGGCTATGCGAAAACAGTACCCAAATCTCTTCACAGGTAAGATTTTCGGGGACGAAAATCCCTAAAGGGGGGAGAAATGTAACATCCCGAAATAGGGCCTAAACGGAACAGTGGTTACGAAACCACAAATCTGAGGTAGAAAAATTTATTTTATTATTATTTTGAGGTTCATGATATGATTACATGATTGTACGAAAATTTCATGATGAAATTCTATGCATAAAGTGCTTAAGTTGAGGTTAGGGATTAAATCGAATAAGTTGCAAAACTTGCATTCTAGAAGTTTTTAGTATGAAATTGTTTTGGAATATTAATGAGGAGGTCTTAAATAGCAATTTAATCAATTTTAAGTTCATGGACAAAAATGAGGACATGGAAGGAATTTTTGAAAGTTTAGTAAGGAGGGGCATTTTGGTCATTTGTATATTAAATGAAATAAAATGGGAAAAATAACACAAAATGGTCATCTTTCTCATATGTTGCTGCCGAATTTTGCTCTCTCCATAGCTAGGGTTTCTTCAATTTTCAAGCTCCATAGTAAGTGAGTCCAAGCCCGCTTTTAATGTTCTTTACGTTTTGAGTCCCGGTAGCTCGATAAAGCTTATGCTAGCAATAATTTAAGTTAGGGTTCATATTTGGAAAAATACCCATAGGTGAAAAGTGTTTATTTTGATGTTTTATTATAGAATATGAGGTCTTATATTATGTTAGACAACTTGTGCTACTCGGTTTTAGGTAAAAACGAGTAAAATGGCTTAATCGGTAAAATACCTAATAGTCATAAGTGCATATTAGAGTATGAATTTGATGCTGCCATAGAAGGGAAAAATGATCATCATGTCATAAAACACAAGGGAAAAATGATCAGCATGTCATAAAACATAAGAAAATAGGTTGAAGTTTAATTTACGAGATTTGGGGTAAAAGTGTAAAGATACAAAAGTTTAGGGGTAAAAATGTAATTTTTCCAAAGTTTGAGTAAAGGACTGTTTTGATAAACGTGAATATTAAATAAGTTAAATTTGCTATTATAGATCAAGAAGAACGAAAATTCGTGAGTAGATCGGGAAAAGAAAAGTAAAGGACTAAATTGTAAAGTTTAGTCACATTTTATATCGAGGTAAGTTTACATGAAATAAATGCAATATTCTTATATTTTACATTATTATTGTTAATTTCAGCATTTATATACTTATTTTTGAGAATATTTAAAGTCGAATTAAAGTAAAGTAGCAGAGAGAAAAGCCATTAGGAAGCCCCGTTTGAACCTTAGGAATATTAGGATATTGGGGTGGACAGGACAGGATAAAAATGAGCCATGTAAGTCCATATCAGATATATGGCTTTGAAGACAGGAATGAGCCATGTAAGCCCATATTATATATATAAATATGGCATTGGAGACAGGAATAATTCATGTAAGTCCATGTCGAAGGCATGGCATTGGCAGGACATTGATAGACAGGAACGACCCTAGTATCCTTAGTATTCCGAGTGGTTCATCGGGTCATTGTATATGTTAAATCATAGTGAATTATCATAAAAAAGGGAAGGTAGATTATATTTATGAATAGTGAAAGGTCAGGTAAGAAAGAAGGTAAGTGAGTAAAGAAGAAGGTAGAAAATTAGAAGTAAAGAAAGTTCATGAGGCTAGGTGACGATGTATATTTATTCATTATGTTGAATATTGTAATTTATTTCCTTGTAAGCTTACTAAGCCTAGTGCTTACTCTTTTATTTTCTTTTTCTTATAGTTTTTATCAAGCCACTCGGGGATCGAAGGAAACGTCGGAGACCCGATCACACTATCGAAGAAATTACATTGGTATAGTTAGACGTTTCGTTTTGTGTATGGCATGTATAGGAACTTGGTTTCTTTTGATATGATATGATCAATGATTGATGTGCAAATATTTGCTAGTGATTAGCTAATAGAATGGCTGATGATATACATGTTTAATAGTATATATGATTAAGTAGTAACTATCACATGAAAATTATGAAAAATGTGAAAGTAATTTAAAAATGGATTCACAAAAATTTGTAGAGACATGGTTTGATAGTGAATAATATATGAAATTAAATCTCATTGTGTCTATTTTCATATGGAATAAGCAAAGCAGGTAAAGATTTTGTATTTTATAAGATATCTAAGTTTTAGTGAAATAGGACCAGAGTGATTTCTGGATCCCCTGTTTCAAATTTAGAAATTCACCATAAATTTTATAAAAATAATTAGGTGGTGTACTTTATATGGTTAGAATCCTTATTGAATCTAGTTTTAATAAAAATAAACGGTATTGTCATTGAAATTTTTTACAGAGAGATATCTGATTCGTAATACATAGAGGTCAGAGCAGTCAAACCCTGAAACAGGGGAGGCTTTAACTAATAAACTGTACCAATTGGCCCAGCAAAAAATTCTAGAAAAAAATTAGTAAATAGACATTTGAGCCTAGTTTCAGGGAAAATTTACGAAACTGGATTTTGAATTTCGGAACTCGAGATATGAATTTTTAAGCGACTGTGACGCAGATTGCTAGCTTGACTGGAAATTTTAAAATTTAATTGTTTGAGCTGTTTAAGCAATGAATTAAGTCTATTAACACCTCGTGTTTGACTCCGGAAACGGTATCGGGTATGGGGCGTTACAATATGTAATTTGAATGAGTATCAATATACTTTTTTTTTAGAATAAGAACAAGTTGGGTAACTAATCAAATCAAATCTCGATAAAAAGGAATTAATGAGAAGGGAGAAATTCTTAACGAATCAAAAAGGGTTAAGTTGTGGGTTAATATTAAGGGGAAAATCAAGAAACAATAGTTAAGGCTCAAAGGGGTTCACTAGGGGTCAATTATATGGGTAGGCTTTTTATGGGGTAAATGGGTTAAAACCTAAGTGCCTTTATCATTTTAGTATATCAAATCGAAGGTGTGGTCTCGACATGTATAATCCAAGCAAGTTCTAAAATAACAAATCAATGTTGACACACTCATAACCAATAAAACAAGTGAGCAAGAAGGACATATACTTTAAAAGGCCCAAAATCTCACAAAAATTATGGGTATTTGATGTCAATCCTGTAAATTCAAAACTTCAAGATAATACCTCAATTCAAGGAAACAACCTAGCAATTTTAATTCTCAAAAGTCAACTTATCATGCTTGATCCTCTAGTGTCTTAAAGTTTAAACAATCGATGCACAGTTACCTATGATTTAGGTCAAAACATATCAATGAAAATCATAAATCAATCAAAATTCAATCTAATAATGATATGAGAAAATTATTTGAGAACAAGATAAAAATTCAGGGATTTTCTGATAATCATATAAATAATCTCCCCACACTTAAGATGTACATTGTCCTTAATGTACAAAGATAGATAATAGCAATATAAGCATAATATTAGAAGAGAAGGAGAGAAGCGAAACTGCCCTGAATTTTTGGATGAAATCCTTGAAAGAGCAAAAACAAGAATTATAGAGAAAGCCGAATGAAAGGCATGATTCTGAGTTACTAATAAGAAAATAAACACCACTGTGGAAGAGAATTAAGGGATCACTCGATAAAACCATAAAGATAAATATAGTTGAAAATATAAAACATAAGTTGTTCAAAAATAAATAAAATCCAAAATAAAATTAAAATTAAAAAAGAAAGATAATAATAAAATAAATGAACTCAAAGGTCCTCATCATCAGAGTCGTGAGTCAGTGGCGCTGAAGAAGCGATATGGAGGTGGTGGAAAATTTGTCAGAGAGTGGCGTCGATGCTGTCGAATCGCTTGAAACACTGCTGCTCAAAGCGAATGAGTCGCTCGAATATATCTGTCAAAGTGGCAGCAGGAGGGCGGTGACTCGGTGGTGGTGGTGGGTGTGGTTCCTCGTGAGGGGGAGGGACATCATCAGTAATGTCCTTTGGGTTATCCTGGTCATCAGAGTGGACAAGTCTGTACTGAGAGGGGTTGACTTTACGGCGTCGCTCTATCATCCTCATGTGGATCATGCCAGAAATTCACTGAGGAGACATGTGGCCGACTAGTGTGAGTGTCGATGACATCTCTGGAGTGTCGAAGAGACCGAAGTGTCGAGCGAGGCGAGTCACGTAGGGGCCAAGGGAGATGGGACCCCTCCTATGGCGATATGGCTGGTGGCGAAAAGTAAGGGCAATAAAATATGCCAAATCAAATACATGGCCAGTCGCCATACTCCATAAGAAGTATGCGTTGGTGGTGCTAACGACGCTGGTGCTCTCTCTCCTTCTAGTCAAAGTGTGAGCCAAGATGGCATGGATGTAACGTAATGCTGGAGGAAGAGAAGTCGCCTTTGAGGGACTTGCGTCATAAGGGATCGTATTCGCCGTAAGGTTGGTCTAACAGTAAGAGGGCGAGTAGTGTATATGACGGTGAAGCTGTAAAAAATTCTAGGAAGCCATGAACTCTTCTGTGTAGAGGCCCAAAGCAGCTCTAAACTCTGGTACACTCAAGTGTCTGACGAGTCCACCAAGTCTAAAAATGATAATACTAGTGTAACACCCTGAATCTGGGCCTAGAAGTTTTGGGCTTTGAGCATGGGAGCGGTTGAAGGCAGCTTATAATATTCTGTTGTGCATGCAAATTTCGTTAATGAAGGCTTGTTTTAGTGGTTAAGTGTCTTTGAGAAGTGTTGGAGAAGTCCTGGTTCAAACCTAGACTCTAGCAAAAATTTTGGTTTAAGGTGAATCAAACCCTGGGTGTAGTAGGTAGGCCTTAAGAATATTGTTGGAGAGATTGTGACACAAAAAGCCTTGTGGCTTAGTGGCAAGTGGCGTGTGGAGCATTTGAGGGGAGGCATGGGTTCGAATCCCATGGCAAGCAAAGAGCATTTATTTTGCTAACAAGGGGTGGCAAGAGCTGGTGTTGAATTTAAACTCTGATGTTGGAGGGATCCCACATCGGGAAGCTAACATAAGAGTGGATGGGAAGCTAGCTTTAAACAGAGAGAACCATGAGGAGAGTAAATGTACCTTTCTTGGCTGATCCCTTTCGCTTTATGGCGTGCTCGTTTGGGTTGGGCGTCGGCTAAGAGTGCTCAGAGCGTGGATTAACTCCAGTCTCTAATCAGGTGTGTATTTCTCACTACTCTAGTTGTTGGATGGCTACTTCGGGCCGAAAGGGGCCATGTGGGCCCAATGGGCCTACGGGCCCAATTGAATAAGTTGTTTGATTGTGTTGTAAATATTGACTAGGCTAGGTGAATCCCATATTTGTGGCTAGGTTTGGGCTAAAAGGGCCACACGAGCGTGTAGGACCATTTGGGCCGAGAATGGGCTTTAGGGCTATTCGTATTATTATCCATGTTTAGAATACTTTAGTTTACCAATTACTGAAATGCCCTCAACTTGTAAAATTACCGTTTTACCCTTGATTTACAGAATTACTGTTTTACCCTCGATTTATAGAATTACTATTTTATCCTCGATTTACAGAATTACTGTTTTACCCTCGATTTATAGAATTACTATTTTATCCTCGATTTACAGAATTACTGTTTTACCCTCGATTTATAGAATTACTGTTTTATCCTCGATTTACAGAATTATCGTTTTACCCTCGATTTATAGAATTACCATTTTACCCTCGATTTATAGAATTATTATTTTACCCTCGATTTACAAAATTATCGTTTTACCCTTGATTTACGTAATTGTTTGCTTTACCTCAATTTATAAAGTTCTTGAAAATACCCTTGGTTTACAAAATTACCAAAATACCCTCGATTATGAAAATTACCAAATACCCACTGTAGGGTAGAATTACCTAATACCCAGTAGGGTAGAATTACCAAATACCCCTGTAGGGTAGAATTACCAAACACCCATGTAGGGTAGAATTACCAAATACCCCCAGTAGGGTAGAATTACCAAACACCCCTGTAGGTAGAATTATCGAAATACCCTGTAAGGTAGAATTACTTGAAATACCCTCAGTAGGGTAGAATTATCGTAATACCCTTGTATGGTAAAATGACGAATATGCCCTTATGTTCCGTATGATTGATGTGCTTAGGATTTACGTATATTGATATTGGATTAGTTAAGTTTAAGTGACAGGTGGTGGTTATCGTAGGTGATTGATTATGGAAACGTTTCAACTTCAACCCATAACAGGTGTGTACTAACCCTCGTAGTAGCTTAGATTAATATCTGTTTGAGAAGCGAAATGCTAAAATACCTGGCATTTCGGGAACTTGTAATGTTGCGTATGGGTATAGATGCGATAAATACGATAAGGTCAGTGTTTGGATCGATGGAACGGGTAAGAACTCAATTTTGTGCACAATGATAAGTTGGGCCTCAATGGGCTAGAATTGGGCCAAATGGGCTTTTGGGCCCATTTGGGTAAAATTGATAGAAAATGAAATTTGGAAAAGTTGCATGTTAACACAGTTAGTATTATGGTAAAATTTGGGTTAAGCAGGCTTAGTGGGCTAAATCAGCATTCGTAGGGCCCATTAGGGGTTTTGGGCCCAAAAGCCCGAATTTGATAAGTGGGTTAAGGATCATTGTTTAAACACTCAGAAATATTGACAAATGTAATGAACATGGAAAACCCTGATTTTTGGTAAAATTACGAAAATACCCTTATAATATGAAAAATGACTGTTTTGCCCTTGTGGGCAAGTGACTGACTTGGACTGTGTGGTTGACGGATTTGATTGTGAATATATGTTGGTGATATGAATGACTTGACTGTGATTGTTTGATTCAAATATGGGTATGACATTCTGCATACATGACATATTGCATGGGATATGGGTTATATTGATGGAGGAAGTGCTAAAAGGGCTCTGCCCCAGTTTACCGAAAAGGGCTTATGCCCCAGTTATTAAAAAGAGGCAAGGCCTCCAGTTATATGATAAAGCAGCTATGCTGCCAGTGGAGAGTTTGGTTGGGTGGGTTGAGTTATTCCCCACATGGAGAGCTTGGTTGGTACGGGTGGAGAGTAGCGGATGGTGGGTCGAGTAGTCTCCCCAAATGGGCTTGCATACATTCATTTACATTACATGTGATATTGAAATGGGCTTGCATACATTCATTGACATTACATGTGATATTGAAATGGGCCTAAGGGCCATACCGTTTACAGTAAAGGCTTCGGCCCAGTGATATGATTTATGAAAAGGCTTCGGCCCAGTGATATGATTTATGAAAAGGCTTCGGCCCAGTGATATGATTTATGAAAAGGCTTCGGCCCAGTGATATGATTTATGAAAAGGCTTCACCCCAGTAACCGTTAAACGAAAGGCTTCGGCCCAGTATATGTCAAGACTAAATAGGGCTTTGGCCCAGATTGTACTGATACTGTGTTATTTACTGTTTGTTTGTTATTGGGATTACACACTGAGTTTTCGTAAACTCACCCCGTTTCTAACTGTGCAGGTAATCCCTAAACTTAGATGGTTTGGAGCTGCGAGGGACTCGGAGATGGCCACACTACTGTTTCTATTTCTGTTTCTTTTAATTGCAATAAGTAGCCGATTTATTTCTTTATAAGTTTTATCTTATTAATATTATTATTTGGTTTTGGGTTGTAATAAGGCCGTTTTAACTATTTTTCTGGGATTATTTTATCTTATACCCTATATTTTTCTGATAACAATATGAGTTAGACCTAGGGCGTGTTTTCAAAATGATACTTGTTTTCAAAATAACGTAACGATATAATTAATTGGTTTATCAAAATTATCTACTTAAATGAATTCCAACTTGTTTTTCTCAAAACCTAACCTAGCACCAAAGTGTGGCAATGGTTGTAGGCATGTCTAGGATTGGATCCAATCAAGAGCTTGGTACTTAAGCAGCCTTCTAGGCTCACCTCCTCTGTTTCGGATACCTACCTGGTGCACAGCTTCCATTCACTTTATTAGCAAAGACTATCTTTTAAAACACTGAGAAGGACATTGAAAGAGGAATGGGTTTTCTTAAAAACTTTAATGTGACATGTCGGATCCGGCCATAACTTTTGGGCCGGGTTTGGGGTGTTACAACTAGGCTCGTCATGTGTATTCATCACATGCTGTAGATGGAAAGTAGTGCAAAACTCCAATGTCAGCTCCGAATAGGTGGGCTCGACAATTGTAAGGAACCGATCCCACGGGGCAGTATCGAGATGGAATCAAACAAGGTGAGTAAGTTGGACCTACTCCAAAGCGGCCTAATCAATACAACGGCCCACTCCTAATGGTCGTACTTGAAGAAGCTGAAACATGTCATCCTGTGGGCTGGAGGAGAATCGAAGCAGCTGGTGATGAGCTTCAGTCGAGGCGCTCGAGGAGGTTGCGCTAGGACCCTTCCGCTTTTTCGAAACAGGGACGACAGTCTTCTTACCTCGTGTGTTTGTGATGGTGTTCCTGAAAATAACTGAAGTCAAATAGCATTAAGTATTTAACCACAAGACAAAGGGAAAAAAATAGAATCTAAGTAAAAATAAAACTATAGTTCTAAAAGGTGTATACCCGAACACTAATGAAAGTAAAGACTAGAATAATAGGGACATAGCAATAGCAGTAAGGAATTAAGACAACACCTAACTAAAAAGATGGATGCAAATATAGGAAAATATAAGTACTAATAATAATAAAATAGGCTAAAACGAAGAACAAAAATGAAAGAGTCAAAACAAACAAAGGAAAAGAAATAACTAATTAAATATAATGAATAATACTAGGAATAAAAATGAAAACTACTAAATATATAAATAAATGAAAATTTCTGAGGAGAGAATAATGAATGAGTGAGGGATGATGGATAAGTGAGAAATGAGGTCTTATTTATAGGTGAGGCAAGGGAGCTAGTTTGCTAAAAATAGGAGTGTCTATCATTTGAAACTTCATCCAAGAGTGGCCGACCATGATTTGTGGGAGTGTGGCTGATTTTTACTTGATTTAAGTGCCACAACATCATCAGGATCAGGACTCGGTCAATTGGAAATCTACGGGTAAATCTTCGATTTCTTTAACTTTTCAAGGACCCTGTGTAATTAAACCAAAATTTGGTTTATGAACATCCACATGCAGCCGAATTTTGGGTTGACTTGGTCCTCCATTTGGATGGTTTTGTAATCAACATAAACCTCTCAGACTTGTCCAACAATAGTAGATAAATTAGGGGACCAAAGAATATAATTTAACCACTTTAATTAATCAACTTACTTAATTAATTAAAACCAAATTTATTAATGAAATATATTAAAATAAATTATTAAATATAACTTTATATTTTATTATTTAATTTAATCATGCATGGCCCACTTTGTATCTTGAAAATATAATATGCTCAAATTAATATAAAAGAAGTCATTTTCTGCATGAAAACTATCTAATAAAGTATAAAATCACATTTTAATAATTTCTATATCCCAATTGCATATTTTCATATATTTCATTAACTTATTAAACAATTACTTGGTTTTAGCAACAAATTTAAGTAAAAAGGTGACGAATTATATAGGAAAAATCTTATATATTTTTCAGTTTACAATCACCCATAGGGAAATTTGTGAATTTTACGTTGCACCATACTATAGTCAGATTTTATTGATAACAGTGATTTAACCTATTTTAAAGACATAGATATGGATAACATTGTGAATTATTTGACTGAGGGTCGGGGTGCATGGAAGCACTGACTGGGTACTGATGTTCCAACTTCATTTAATTAAGCTATTATGTTTTCAATTGCAAAAATGTGGATGCAATCTCTATTCACTCAGATTACACCTACTCTAAACGTATCTAATGTTAATACCTTCCAAGCTATTTTGTTGCATGGTATTTTGCAGAAAAAATATATATGCATCAGGTGATGGTTCTACCACAGCATGAAGAGATGCATAAGCAACCAAAAGATTAGGGTCTTCTTCCCCTAGTATCTACGCTTTGTAAAAAGGCTAAGGTTCCAATGCAAACAAATGAACAATTGATGAGGAAAAAAAATCTTGATCGAGGACTTAATGTTTACACAATATGTCAAGCTTTAAATAAAGCAAATAAAGGATTGGGACCAATGCCAAAAAGAAAAGATGGATGTCCTAGAGTCAGTAAAAAGGAAAACACCATTAACATCTCGAAGAGGGTCGGAGGGAAGTAATATCCCAGATTTAGAGTGGGTCATAAGGTGGATGCAGGAGATGGGACCAATGGGGCAAGAATTTGCACGACAAAATGGTATGCGAATACCCGAGCTGCCCCAAATAAAGACGACCCGATGCAATTTCATCAACAATTCGAGGAGCAAGGAAGTGAGGAAGAAAGAAGGGAGTGATGATGAGGAGGAAGAACAGGAAGACATGGAGTAAGATTCCCACGAGAAGGATGAGAATTATGAGGTGGCATTTCATCCAAAAAGATCTATGCAGAAAGGACCAGTCATTCGCAGCCCAAAACCTGGCATGCACATTCGTTGGGTGGAGGCTCTTCATGATCCACATTTTGGGCAAGGGAAAAGCTCCGATAGAGGGGTGGCAACCACCCCAATTTGATGATTAACTTTTATTTAAATTTCTATTTTGAGGAGATGTAAACAATTAACTTGGATGATTTAAATTTTCATTTTAGATTAGAAGTAGGTTAACATTAAAATATGTGTGTGTATGTGTTTTTTTTTTAAATTTCTATGTAGGAACCCTACATGAGTAGAGCACTACATTTACGAACGATTAACGATCAAGGAAGGAGAAACCCACCATAAGGCTATAGAAAACGTCACGATCAATCAGATAACTTCTTTCTTGTATATTTAAGGGCTGCACATTAGAGATAATGTGCTATTTAAAATGTGAGAGGGTAATATAGGAAGTTTATGATTTTATTTTTTTCTTGTCTAAAGTGTGCTTGAGCTTGTAGAAATACAAGTGATAGATTAGGAGCATGTACATAGGTTAATTTTGTTTACTTTAAATTTGGCATGATAGTGAAAGGTTTTAAATGATCAATTATTAGACTAATTAGTTCCATATATTACACTGTAAATAGGTATTAAGTAATTAAATATACCAAATGGTAGGGAAAATATAGGGAAACGAGTATGTTAATATGAATAATAGATGACTAGAATTGTGATTACTTAGTAAATTAAATTTTTGAATATTGAGATACCTAGGGATGAACTAAGGCATTGTTTGCTATAAATGAAAGCTAAAAAGTCAACCTTATTCATCAAAATTTAGTACCATGTTTGAGCCAAAAATCACTTTTTGAAGAACCTTCATACAAAAACTGAAACCCAAATATAAATTGTACTTATCATTTTTCTTTGGTCTTTGAACTACAATAATTTAGACGTCGGGCCATACGTATTGAAGGATAGGTTGATGCATAACGGTGGTTTTGTAAAAATAGAGTGAAATAGGAAGACACAGTGTGATATAGTGATTATAGGTTAAGGTAAAAAGGCCCGAATAAAGAAAAATTCAGAAAAAGTCAAAACTAGTAGAAAAGAACAAAATAAGTAAAAAAACATTATGAGTGATAAAGCATTGAAAAAGTCAAAGTGACCCAAAAACAAGGTCACAAAAATAGATGCAAAAAAACTCGTAAGCTGACCATAGTTGCTACTATCACACTGTGACTTCTTATATAGAGAAATAAAAAAGGTGAGAGAAGAAGAGATAAGACGGTGATCGAGAGAGGGACACTAAAAAGGGTGAATAGGGAACAATACAATGTGCCAAACTAATTTCGTGTTTGACACCTTTTTGATGTTCCATGCTCTTCAATTCCACAAAAACCTGAAGCCTCGGAACATTACAAGCCTAAAAGTCATATGCGACCTAGGTAAATCTATTTGTGAGTGGACATTGTATTAAGTGATTGTAATAATAGTTGTTTGTATTTTTCTAGTATAATCAAAAGCCCAATGTAATTTCTTGATGGACTAATATATTTAATGATCTTTTTGTCTATGTACTTTGTAATATTTTGAACTGATGTGTTTGAGGTTGATAGTGGTAAGTATTTTACATATCGTGCCAGAATTATGTGTATTTATGATTGCTCCTATTTACTTTGCTTTGAAACTAATCTTTGTATCATACTAGCTTAAGGGTCATCTATTATACTTTCATCTTATGTTTTCTTTCTAGAGAATAAACAATGAATTAAGTGTGCGGGAGTTTGATATGTCGTAATTCGTTGTATCAGATTAAACTATTTTTTGTATTGAATAAGAACAAACGAAAGCAATTTATCTGTGTTTTTATTTAGTTTTCAATTCTAGCTCATAATTAATAAAAAATTCAATTTGAGCTATTTATATGACCTTGAGGGCCAAAGTAGGCCTAAAGGTAGGCTAACATATTTGGTGAGTGTGCAAGACACTATTCGGAGGTGTAAGAACATGTGTCTGTCCGTGATGTTGTAACACAGAGCTTTGGTGTTGCAACATAGTGAACATAGTACTTAAAAAGAACAGTCTGCCTTTAGTGTCGTGACATAGCCAGAGGGTATCGTGACACAGCCCTAAAATAAAGCCCTAGATCATAAACTACCATTAGTGTCATGACACAAGTCAAAGGGTGTTGCAAAACCGATGTTTGATGATAGGTCAATGATTTATGAATAGTTTGATGATAGGCCTATAAATAGAAGGCTCTAAACACTTTATGAATAGTTTGTATTCATCTTTGCATTTAGTTTAGTTTTTCATTAAGTTGTTCTTTAGTTTAGTTTTTCTTTTATTTTGTTCTTCGCGGGGATCAGATTATAGATCGCCATACTCTTCAACAGATTTTTATTTACGCATTTATTATATTATTAGAATCTTTCTCATTTGCACTATTGATTTCTTTTATAATGTTTATGTTTATTATCATTTGCTTTGTATGTATTAAATCCATGGGGAACTAATCTGGTAAGGGAGATTAAAGAGTGAATGTAGGATTGATTAACTTTTATGTAGGGATTCTTAGCGGATCAGCTGGTTGGGATAGGAAGAACTTAAAACCCTAGGCTTGACGACCCTAGGATGTCATATAGGTGGGAATGAACCTGAAATTTATACTGCCTATTTGTGACATTGAGAGATAAGTAGTTTTTGCTGGCTCATTAAGTTAGTGGAAGGCCGAGAGGCCCTACTATATTAATGACTAGTTGATTAGATAGAACCCAAAATAAAAGTTAATTATTAACACTGAAATGTGTTAGTCTTCCATCGTTAAATTTGATAGAATTTGCAATCTGTTTCCACCATAGTTTTTATTATTTTTATATAGAATACTTTTTCTCATCAGCCTATGATTAATCGTAATATAGTTTAATTAAATTACTAACTAGACCTAGTAGTGTAGAAATTATATTAGTTTAGTCTCACCTCTCTAGGGTACAATCCTCGGAGTACTTCCATACTTTGTTGTAAACTATATTACAACCTGACTCGTATAGTTGTGGACATCACCTTAATTCTTATCCTTTGTAGCAATATTCACACTTCCAACGTTGGTAGGCCAAGAGGTGATCAAGTGTTCAAACATCAAGGTTAGGGACAATAAAATGGAGGAATGAAAGGAATGAAATAGGAAGAGTAAAGATCATAGCTAGGCCATAGAACCAACCAGAGGCAACACACCTAAAATGAATAAGGCCATAGGTGAAAGATAACATGACATCATTATATAAAATAAGTAAGGCCAAGACTGAAAGACATCATGGCATCATGGTCAAAAAAATTAAGACCATAGCTTAAAGACGCTATGGCATCCTAATAGTCCATCAGGACAATAAACATGGGGATATAAGGTGTAAGACCATAGTTAGACTATAGCCTCCAATGTACTCTGCTAGGATAGAAAACACAGGGTTATATTATGTAAGACCATAGCTAAAAGACACTACAGAAATGTTACGAGTTTGACAAGATGTTAAACACAGGTTGGTCTTATGGGACGTTAAACACAGGATAGTTCGATGGGATGTTAAACATGGGGTAGTTTGTCAGGACGATAAACATAATAGTTCGACAGGTAAGACCATAGTTCAGCTAGGGCAACCAATAGAGTCTACTAGGATGACAAACGTATGATTATATGGCGTAAGACCATAGCTTAATTGTGGTGGCATAAGATAGTTCACCATGATAATAAGCACGGGTGGACGATTGGAATAACAATCGTGGAAAAACCCGCAACAAGGAAAAAGGTTGAAAGGAAAATGGAAATATGGGACGCAATAGTTAGCCATAGATCGGGGAATCAGCCAATGAATGGAAATTGTAATAGAAATGAGAAAATACTGTGGGACTAGTAGTCGTGCAAGCCAAAGGGGCATAAGGTAATTGGTATGCAGACAAATGAATGATTGATTCACCAAGGATCCACTAATAAGAATTTGCCACTAGGGATCTTAAGAGTGTTCAGAAAACCCAATAGTTTATTGGGAACACGCTAACTAATCCAAGGGAAAGGTAGGGTTGGCTAGAACCCAAATGATAAAGAGTGACACCAAAAAGGGAGAAACATCAAGTGACAGAATTGTCTGTCAAGACCATTCCTATCTAAAGGGGAAGGACTGGTGTAAAAGAACTTGTGAACTCAGACTGCCACTCAGTAACGATGACTGAGTATTATAGGCCAAAGTGGTCCATAGTAGAAGATGGTGCTACGCTTAAGGGTAAGGTAAAATGACTAAAGTGGATTCTAAGAAGTAATTCGATCATTAATGAAACTAAGCAGAGCTTAACCCGCCAGGATGGCATGGGACCTGGTTAGTTATACCAATGGATGGATGGTGAATAAGTCATACAGGATTATGAAAAGGAAAGGGTCCGTCATGGGCTAAATTGATATGGAAAGATCGCCAAAAGGAAAAGGCCTAAAGGCTTTAACAAGGTAGATCGTAGGATTAACCTTTGGGAACATGGTAGGAAGGAAATTTCCCTCCAGGAATAAAAGAAAGAAGGAACAGGAGAAAAGGTTAGGACGAGATCCGAAAAAATGGTGAGACAACCAAAGAAGCAATTAAGGTTCTTCGAAGGCCGATAGGATGGCTAGAAGATAATCACTCAACGATCTATCCGCTAGTGGATAGGATTGGGAATAGGAAAAGTCCACTATGACAAGTTTAAGGAGAGTAACCCACTCAAATAGGGAGTCATCCATTATTTTCTTTCTATTTAAACCCCTGAAAGATGGGTCCTAATTTCAAGTAATACAGGTGCTCACTAAGTTCATCTAAACTTATCCAAGAATGGCACATGTTTTGCAAGAAAGACGAAAATGAAAGACTCGAGGAAGGGACCAAGCTAGATCATGTGGAACCAAGGACTTATTGTCAGTATAGAGTTATGCACATAGGATAGGGGGTCACCTTTCGTGACTATGCCAAGGGGTGAACATGTTGTAACCAATTAGATTCTTTATAGTTCTGGAGTTGAAACAGTAGAGTTTAATTTTTATAAACTTTGTTGTATTTTATTTAAATAAAAGGCAATTTAGTTTAATTGATTCTTTTAATTTAGCGAAGTTAGAGTATGTACAAAAACCCAATTCAGGTGTGACACCTGGATCTGGTGATTAGGTCGAGTGAGGGTGTTACAAGATCTCATTTTAAACCTAACCTGTGCACGAAAAAAGAAATTGCACGTTGACATGAAACTCGATAGTATTTCTATAAATCAAATAAAAAAATGCAAGTTAAGTCAATGGTAACATTCAACTAGTATGTCATTCATATTAAATACAAAGTATCATGCTAAGTGTACCATTTATGCTATATAATTCAACCTATACATAATCAATTAACTAATTTAAGAATGTATCACATTATCATACAAATTTCTGAATAGAATCGATTGATTCGTCACATTATCATATCAGTCCTCTGGATTCGTATATCTAGTTCGCATAATCTTTCGTATAATATTGAAATTAATATATTATTACTCTATTTTTACGCATCAATTCTCAATATCAATTCAATTGTTATATTGTTATCAAATTTACATTTTATATCACCATTAACTCGACTTGGACTTGAATTGATACACAGATCCAACCAACACACCAAATTTTACACCCAGTGCCTGATCAAATAATCCAAAGTAAATAGACTCCGTCCAACACTCATCGACACGGAGTCGAAGCAACTCGTATTTGATCCATCCAATGACATGTTAACTATATTTGACTCTGTCTGAATAGTTAATATGGTAACTAATTATCCAATTCTCAATACAGTTCAATTTTGCATTTCATATTTCCAATTCATCAACCAATTCATCAATATCATCACAATTCAAAGCCAATTTTACATTTTCATCACGTTATACTATTTTTAACTTTATTCGATTTAGTCCTCTATCTCGATAACCAGTGAAATTCATACCAATTCAATTTGATCAATCATATTTAACTTAATTCAATACCAAATAATAGAAATATGCAGCAATTCAATTAAATCAAATTATAAAAATACAAACTGAAAACTCGAGTTATGCGTCATCGGATCTCATTTTTCCTTTCCCTCTCGACATTCCCATGTCGTCTTTAGCTACAAATTATAATCTGACAATACATAATATTAAATTCCAACTCAAATCACAATCAATTACAAAGTCAAACATGTTTTACAATTTATTCAATTTAGCTGCTAAAATCGAGACTAACTTAACTTTCAATTTAAAGCTCCAAATTGAAATCTGATTTCACTATTACCCATTAGGGACCTACTATTTCTTATTTCTACTGTCCATTTTACATTTTAACTAGTTTGGTTCCTAATGTATGAAACTATCAATTAACTTTACAAATGAGGCCTTTTTCATATCTGAGCTTAAAACCTATCAATTTAACACCAAAAACTTCAAGAAATCGGCAATGGAAACTTTCTAAAACTTTAACAGTTTTACAAATTGGTATATGAGCTAGCTAAATCAAGCTCTCATGACCTCAAAAACATAAAAATTATAAGAAAAGGACTTGAATTACCTTAATATTAAGGACCAAACGCTAAAGCTTTCAAAAAGGTTTTCTTCTTTATTTTATTTTTTATTTTTACAAAAGATGATGAAAGGATAAATATGACAAGCCTAATTAAATTTTTGGCTTTTATACCTAATTAAAATTTTTACTTTTATACTTAATTTATGACTTAATTAATTACCTAATTATCTTAATTAAACTTAATTAACTAAACTTACTCATAATAAGTGGAATCTTCCATCATTTTCCACTTACATCATTTTCCACTTACATATGATAATTTGGTTTAATTGCTCTTTCGGTCCTTTAGCTAATTAAAAATCTATAGTGATTAGATTTTTACAATTTAGTCCCTAGGCCGTAGTCAAACACAATTTTAGCTAAATTACTTATCCAAAATTCAATTGACCTATATAATAACTCTATAAATATTTTATATTTTATGGGCTCTATTTATGAAAACGGGGTCCCAAAATTACATTTTCTGACACCACTAGAAATTGGGTCGTTACAAGATTCATAATGACTAATTAATTTAATTCTATTTTCAAACTTCAATTATTTAGATCATAATTCAAAAACCTTAAATTAATTCTTAAGTTATTTTTATACTTAACGAGAAAATACATTCATTTGTGAATATAACCCATTTCTCTAACTTCATCATTTCTATTCATTTATGTCTATTTAGTTCTACATGCAATTTATTTATGGTTTCAGCAGCTACTGGAGGGGTCGATTGAACATATGTAATTTGGACTTAAATATTTTATAATTAAGTTCCAACTAAGACCATGTGAGGGCCACATAGAGACCCAGAGTAATTAATTGCTAGTCACCCTAACATGTTTCATCCTAGAACATCATGTTACTATCCAAGGTATTAAATCAGACTTCCATGTCAATGATATTAGGACACATAGCTAAATTTGTTCCCACTATAAAAAGATCATGCAAACAACTCACATGTGACACTCCTTCCTAATCTCCAAATTCTCTCTCGAAATCAAAAATCCCTCCCCAACCTTCATCCTTTTCTCCTATATTCTACCTTCACCTTCTTTCCCTTGTTCACCAGACAAGTTTAACATTATGACATTTGGGAATGGCTCGCTGTCTCCATTCCAGCTATTCATGATTTCACTTTTGAGGAAATAAAATGAATGTGTTGACTTTGAAAATGGCCTTGTGTCATTCACAACATGTGATGAAAACAAAAACCAGAACCAAAAGATAAGTTTCACATGAAAACTTGAGAGACAGGCCCTGGATTTAGGCATCTTCCTAGTAGTTGGAATTAGTAGTAATTGGGATTTGCTTCCACTATCAAGTTTCTTTTTGTAGTTTGAACACATTTTAAGTTGTATAAAATATTGGCTTTATTAGCAAATTGCCCTTAAAACTATATGCCAGTTTCCGATTTTATCTCAATTTACTTAGAAAAAACAATACCAACCATGTTTATATTATGTGGCACATTTTCAATAATATCACATATGGAACATTTTTATCAGACACTTTACACTTTTTTGGAGGTAAAATGGGATAAAATTACCCAAAAAACTTTAAATATCAATTAAATTTAAGGTATAATTTAGGGATCCATTTACTAATAAAACCTAAAATATTTGTCCAATGATTTTCCAACTGTGTTGGGTTCATTGCAAGTTTCCGTTAAAGTTTAGCTCATCCAGAATCCAGCTAGATCAAGCTGTCAAAGCCCTATGGACCATTACCCAATTCACATATGAATACAGACCATTCTATGCCGTCACCCTTCGACTGGTTAAGATAATTTGAACATCAGAATCTCACAAACGGCTTAATTGGTTCTGAGTACCTATCCGATTTCATCCTATTTTAAAAACTGATTCAGCCACCAGTTCAATTTTAAAAACATTGATATTTTTCAAGGTAAAAATCATGTATGAAGAGAAATTTCCTTTTATTACATACAGATATGTATATTCTCTTTTCCATTAATAAATATAATTTTAGCCAACACTAGATGGGATATTTTACAAGCTTGCTCTTCTGGGTGTCATATTCTTCAAACTAACCAGAAAGCATGTCAAATACAATTTTCTTGACATGTTCTCTGATGCCTACCCTCACATGCACAACTCATCTAAATCTGGTAATAATAATAATAATGATAATAATAATAATCACATGCGACTTGTTAAGAGAAAAGCTTGCTCAAGAAGGCACTGATTTAAGCAAACTTTTATTGACCCCATTAAACAAAACAGAAGAAAAATTTACAGTAATTGTTGTGGACTTAACTAGTTGCCTATTTATTAATGGATAGCAGCAGTTTTTCAAGGTACACAACCTTAAATACTAGTTACAGATACAATATAGAGTGCATCATCATCATTGTAACTAGTAACAATTACCAAGAACCAGCATAGATATATGATTATTGATGTAGGCAAAATGAAACGGTGAGACTTATTAGGTTCTATTTTTTGCATTAGCTGCAGAAGGGTAAGAAGCTAGTTGGGACTAAGGTTGCATTCAGCAACCTTCTCCCAGGATTTGAGAGTTTTGTCCTCAGTATCTGTTTTATACAATGCAAGGCGACTTATCTGGAAGCTCAGGCTACCGATGCTTTCATCCAGCATATTAGCTTTTTCTTGAGCTTTCTTCTTCTCTTCTTCTGTGAGGTCGGCATAAAGGAGGCTTAAGTGTGGCATGTATGCTACAAGGAAATGACCAACACAATGAATGCCATAATAGAAGGAGAAGTACAAGTATTTGATCCCATTAATGTTGAAACTGAATGATGATCAATTAAGCCTTTATATATATAAATATCAAAGCCCCAATGTCTCAATTATCAGATAGGATAGTAGTTCTCTCATCTAGAGTATATATAGTTCATCAGCTCAATTCTCAAAGACAAACAACAATTACCAACCACTGGACAAACTAAAGCAATGACATGAATTCAAGTATGCATTCCATCAAAGAACTTATGTAATGTTAACTCGATCAATTCGCCCCTCCTCAATAGAAACTTGTAGCAGTCAAAATGTTATCTTTACTTGCTTAGTTACTCTACCTTCTATAATATGAACCATCTCTGCACCTGAATTATATAAAAAAAACTAAGAAGCAATATTTACATACTTTTTCCCTCTGGAATTTTGAAACACAGCACCAATGGTTTTGATTGACAATTTGACAGTTTTCCAGGCAACCATGAACTTTAAAATTACCCAATATAGATATGGGTTAGTGTAGTGAATTTTAACATTAGCAAGTACTGGAGTTAATGATGCCTAAAGTACTTTTACCCCACTATGACTAGATACCTGATTCATGCCATTAGACATAACTCAGATTGTCAAAGCTGTTGGACAAAAAGGCAACAATATTAAGCAGTAACAACTTACGTGTTGAGCTCTTGTAACCAAAATGGCTACTACAATGAGCACTAGTTTCCACCACCTGGAGAAAATTTCACAAAACTCTTACTTCAACTACCCCAAAAAGGAATTGTTCTTTAAATTATAGTAAAAATGAAGGAAAACCAAAGAAAGTAAGTGAAATGGGGAATTACCTCAGGAGTGGGATGAAGCAACAAAAAGACGCACTGATAAAAGAAAGTCCCGGTAGCCACACGATCGACGGTGGCATTATAAGTCTTTTGGCCATCACAAGCGGACCTGAACTTGGCCAAGGCATCATCAGCGGTTAAGCCGATGGCCCCAACAACCGTGACGTGGGGCTCGAACTGTGGCCCGCCGAACTCGGATCTTAAACCTTCCATCAACTTCTTGACCCTAGCAGTAACGTCTTCGGGGGGCAGTGCCCACACCGAATACACATCTTTCTTGACTGCGGCTTCGGGGGTTCCCATGGAAGTGGAGCGAGCGGTGAGAGAGTAATTGGTTGGTATTTGACGGCTCTTGGAGATTGAATATGGGTTTTTGAAGATGGAGAAAATATGGGTTTGGGGTTTTAAAATGGCAACTTGGGCTAGGTGGCACATTGGAAGAGCATTTGCTCTTTGTGTTCCCAGTGGCGAGACCCTGAAACCTGATTCCCCGGGATAATTCTCCAGAAAGGCGATGACTATTGACTACATTTTTTTTTTTTTTTACTTCTATTTCTATAATCTTGGACAAATACATATTCTACTAATGTCATAAACATTTTGAAAACTATTCGAATACTTTGAGATTTGATAAAAAATTCATTTATCTAGAAAATAAATCTTTGCAATTACCTAACATATTGAATATCCTCTTCCAATATTTGTCTCAGGTGGGTTAACAAGAACAACCTTAGTTATGAGATCGCCAACGTTATTGCTATCTCTTAAGATATGTCGACATTTAATTTACTAACCCTTGAAAATCCATTCATGAATCATTCGAACTTTGGCTATATTATTGACCACTGCTAGTCCATTGCGCAAGGTATCAATTAGTAAAGCATTAACACTTTCTATCTCTACGTTCCGAAAATCCCGTGACCAGGCTAATTTTAAGCCTTCCATCATTGTCAGTGCCTCAATCTGAAAAGTATCTAACATACATGTCACCATTTCGAAACCCACCATCCAGCCTCTAATTGGACCTCTTATTACTCCGCCAATGGCTGCCCTCAATTTATTCATCGACACCGACCCATCCACATTAATTTTGACCCATCTAGTACCTAGCGCTTGCCGATGTTCCTTCATTATGAACGTGCAAGCCCATTGATGAACATGACTCTAAACTTTCCACGACTTCGTCCATGCCTCTACTATAGCAATGAGATCTATGCTATTCCCTCTTGAGTAGTTGAAAATGAAATCGTTAAGATTTTTCCAAAGGAACCAATTAGCAATGGCATAGAAAGTAGCCTATCTATCCTTAAGGAAACTTATGTTACCTTCATTCCTAATATTTCGTATGACCTATCTTTCAAAAGGTAAACTAAAAAAAGAGCACCATCTATCCATAGGTACTACTAATTTCCACACAATCTAAGCAAATCCATAATCTCTTACAACATGAATTGCATATTTTACCTTTCGACCACACCATTCACAAAAGGGAAACAAGGTCATACCTCTCCTTGATCTTTCTTCATTGGTCAGTAACTGATCACGAGCAAGTAACCAAAGGAAAACCCGAACTCTTTGCGGTGCCGCCACTTTCCATGTAAACCTGTCGCTTGCAAGTGAGGTTGAACTGTTAGAAACATTAAAGAATTTATACAACTCGACGAAGGAGAATTTTTTGCCCGAAAGCCACCGCCATGTTAAACAATCTAAGACAACTTCCCAATAAGTAGTGTTGAGCACCAAAATACAATCCACCATCCCTTGAGGAAGAACTGAAAAAATTCATTTATCTTTTTGACAACTTTATATTGTTTATTAAATATTATTCTACTTATTTGTTTTATACTTCATATTTATATTCAAATTATATTCGATATCGTAACTAATATTTGATATCACATATGTTGCATGTGAATATAGGTATTTATAATTTTAATATTTCTTTTGGATATATTATTAAGGTGGTAGATAGGAGTAGCATGATTTGAAATTGTGTCAAATAAATATTTGATAAGAATTTTAACCACCAATCCATGTAAGTTAAGACTATTTTTGTTAAAGAAGTATGCATGTATAATGTTTAAAAGATGAGCATGGTACATATATATACTTTTGATCTTTACAAAATTTATGTTAATAAAAATAATTTAAAATAATAACATATTTTATTTATCAATAACTAGCTTTTAATAAATAAATGAAAGGCACAACAATCGGTACCACCAGTTGTAAACCACAGAAAGTCCCAACAACTAGTTAAACTATTCATTTTCCCATTACTATGCTAATCCTAAAAACCAAAACCTCCAAATTTCCACAACTAAAAAAATCAAGATCAAAGGGTTTTGATAAAAACAAAAAAGCACCTTTCATTAGGGCTAAATTGTCACACCCCAAGTTTGGCAGATCCGAGATCAATGTGTATAGTTGTGAAGTTATCTATTTGGCGTAGTGTAATATGCCAATTAACAGTCTTTGAGTGTGTTAGAGTTTGGCGTAGTATATTCATTGTAGAAATAATTAAGGATTCTGTCATAAGTTATTCTACTGTTTAAGAAAATGATATGATAAGCAAAGAGTAAGCCTGGTATGGGTTATGCCAAATGTATAGTACGCCTAGTTTGTTTAAACACTATGCAAATTTGGTTTTTTAATGTGATCTGGCTAGGAGCTAACTGAGTGGACTGGTCAAATAATAATTGTACAAGATCCTCATTTATACTTCTATCGAATTTTGTAGGCCCTTTATGAGAACAAATTCTGGATACAATCAACACTTGTCAAGTTCCACTAAGGGGAAACTGGATATATATATTGTGAGAAGGATTAGTCGGAATGGTTTTTTCTTCTTTTAAAATATACTTTATGGTTCTTCCTTTTAAAACTTATATGTTTTCTTCTTTGGAAGCTAAGGATTTTGAATTAGTGAGTGAATGTTCCACCTCCTGGTAAGTTAAATAGCTCTGCATGTTAAGTTTTTAAAAGAATAAGGTTGTTAAGAAGCTTATGAATAGTAGGTTATGAATACAAGGCCTTGCATAGGGGTTGTCTATGATTGACATGTTAAAAATTTATATGTAAATGGGTTTTAATGGTGAATCTATGTTCTTTAATAGTTGTTGCTACTGGTTTGAGAAGGGTCTTCGAGTTTGGAGTTCAAGCTACAGTTAAAGTGAGTATCAGGTGAGTTCCTAACCTGATTCATGCAAGTTAATTTAAAAGACTAAATGTATATGTTAAGATTACCACAGATAATTGGCAAGTATGGTAAGCCTAGTAATGTCACTGCATGTTCGTCTTGGATGACAGTGAATAACTATACATATATAAAGTGTTGTGTAATGGTAATGCATATGAATATCAAGTATAGAAAGGTGAGTTTTGTTAAAAGAAAATGAGTAAGACATGTATGAAAATGAATTTGTGTAAGTATATATAGGTGTGAGCGGAGTGAACATTCAATTGTGATGCCTCCAGTATGGCAAATACATTGCTAACTAGACTAATAGATCACGTTGTTTTTAAAATACCCATGGTGATGCCTCTAGTAAGAATAAGTTTGGATTGGAAGATCACGATATGAGGATGTACAAGTCCATGTGGTTAAAAACCGTATCATGATATCATGAAATAAATACTTATGGTGATGCCTTTGGTAATATGTAAATCGAATTGGCAGATCAAGACTTGAAATTAGGTATAAGTCCATGTGGCTGAAACCATGGTACCTTCTGTGAAAGTTTGTCGGGATAGTAAACATTTGATTTTGAATGTTTCTTATGTAGTGTGGTTTGCTAAGCCTTTGTGGTGTATTCTGTATTGCCCTTGAGGCGTAATCTGTAAAGCCTGTATGGTGTGGACTGCTAAGCCTTAGTGGCGTATTCTGTATTTATCTTCGTAGAAATTTTGTATGGTAGAGGTAGTAGAAACTAGTCAACTATTTATGTAGTAAGATCTAGATATATTCTGAAACTTCTTTGATAATTAGTTCTACGATTAGAATCTAGTGAGTTTGAAGATAACTTAGTTGGTTTGATCTTGTAATAAAGTTTGATAAGCTTTAAGGGACATATTCGTACATTTAAATGGTCTAAGTGTCTGTTGGAATGAGTTCATTTATGTTATGTGTTGGTGATGTTTGAAATTTGGTACCCACCATTTTGAATGGTTTCCACGGTTCGTTTAGAGACTATTTGGACTTTTAGATGTTTGTCAATTTAGGCGTACTTTTGTGACATGGATGTTGGGAATTCTTCTAAATAATATAGAGTGTTACATTTTTAGAATGAGTTTAGTTTAGATTGGAATCAAGATGTGATCTGGTTGGTAGTCTGATAGCTATTCATCTTAGTATGGGATTTCGCCAAATATGAATTCAGATAGTAAGTATTCATCCATGAACAATATTTGTGAGTAACCCTTCTAGGAAAATTATTAAGTGTTGATTTGAAGAGAAAATTCGTAGGAAGTGGGCTCTATAGAGATATTCCTTTGAGAAATACCTTTGTTGTTCTAAGAAGAAGAATATTATAGAATATTGTCTGGTAAGGTCTAAAGTCAACCAAGTAGTGAAGTGAAATCTGGTACGTTAAGTATGGTAATTGGCATTTAAGTGCAAGTCTGATTCTAAGTAAGTGTCCTCCAAAATAGAAATGATATGCTAAGTATGGAAATTGACGTATAGGCATATATTTGATAATGTGAAAGTATCCACCCAAAGATAGAGTGGTGTTTCAAACTCCTAAGATGAGGAATTCAACTCGGAAGATTTCGTGGTAAATTGTATTAAAACTCACTAAGTATATATGAACTTATAAGAATTGTGTTCATGTTTCAGGTGTGGCTGTATAATTAAATTCGCCAGGAGAGACCAAGCTAGGAATGTGCCAAAGGAACGACGAGTTGGGATATTATGCATACAGGGAACGTTTTAAGAGTAAGACGTCTAGTAAACCATGCTTTAAAGGAAGTTCGTTTATAACAAACCTTTGGGTTGTAATCTTTTGTATGATTTTAAGAATCTATTGTATTCATTGAGTGTTCTCTCTACTTCTTTGACTTGAAAAACATTTATTTAAATGAAATGAAATATGTTAAAAAGCTTGTGTACGCCAAAGATTTAAAAATTATGCTAAGTGTTTGTACGTGGTAACATTTGATATGTTAGATTTGGTGCCCAGAGTATAGTATATTCGTCTGTAAACTTGTAATTTTTTTTTAAATAGATTAATTAATAAAATTATTCATGAATTAAATTAATATACTTTGTATTATTATCCTCACATAATTTTTGCATGCAAAGAAAAATAGAAGCAAATGTTACTCATCGGTTATCTAAATGTTTAACTAATACTAAGTGGGAGTACTGTTGAAAACACTCGATTTGAAAATGGTTTACTTGCATAGAGGAAAATTAAAATTTCAAAACCAACTCGGTTTGTGATATTTATAGCAATAAACATTAATTGAATATGCACCTTTGTTTTCTGAAAAGCAAAGCCTTGACGTTTTTCGAATTTCAATTGAATGATCTTCTCTATTATTCTCGAATCACGAATTGCTTCGAGTGTGGGCTCGAATCAGTTGAACCAAAACAAAAAACTAGAAAAAAATTCTTTTTGGGGTGAAAAAAATTCTCTCTATTTTTATTTTGGAAAAATATATTTAAAAGTTTAGAATAAATTCTCTCTATTTTTGGTAGAATAACAATCTCTCAAAATTTGTCTGTATAGCTCTACTGATGTCATTTATTTATAGGAAGAGAAGGTAGAACCCTTGTAGAGTTGTAAAGGTTTATTTTAAATAGAAAAACAACATCCTACTTAGAGTAGGAGAGGGGTAAATGACTCACCTTTGTATTTCTACTAGGGTTGCCACCCCTTCATGTTGTATGAGGGGTTTTGGGCCTCTCTTATATCAGGTCTAATTATGAGTACTTACTGAGCCTTTTTGACCTTGTTCGCTGTAATGTGAACTAACCAGATTCATTTTTTCTATTTCCCAAAATAAACTTTAATATTTACATATTAAATAATTTTCTTATCTCAATTTTACTCCAGTAAAATTTTGACGATTTTACCCCAGATAAAATTTCAAGAAAATTTGTTCAATATGTCACAACTCAACATGTATGACCGAATGTTTTATTTTTATTTTCGGGCTTCAAAATAGTCCAAAAGCATAAACTCATTCTTCCATCAGTTTTTAAGTAATCCTATATAAGATTGCAAGTTTCCATTTCCATTTTTAGAAACCTACATTCATTTCCAAATGATTCCATTTCTCTATTTTAGAGAAAACCATAACTATTCCTAAATGTTTCTCATTTCCCTTTTTTTCTATTCATTTCATTCATTTTTATTCAAGCACGCAACTCATTTATAGTTTCAACGTGCTAGTGGAGAGAACGATTGGACATATGACGTTGAGTCTCAAATGATTTATAATTAAATTCCAGGTTTTTGCTTATTAATTATAAACTTATTTAGTCACGAAATCATTCCACTATAGTATCCTGACTAAGCTCTCCCCAACGATATACCATTATGAAAGCAACTACTCGGTGCTCGTCCAATGACCTTGTCATTAGTGTGTTACCCTCATAGGGTATCCTTGATCTTTTTGGGATAATATTTGTTCTGCCAATATAATCCTATTTTATCTCATGGTAACCATTACATCTTCCTTTAGGAAAAGTCATTCACTATCAAATAGTGATCAATTTATCTATCATAAAGACGAACGACCCATGGCCACGTTTGCTTTTCATTAACCATGTAATGCCAATGAGAGGATATCATTTACCCATGTTTTAGGCTATGAATCCCACTATTGTGAATGATACTACACACTACAAAAGTCGAACACCCAACGCACTAGCTTTCAGTTCCTTCTCTATTTGAACTCAGGCTTTTACTTAGATCAAAGTGTACGAATCACGTATACATAGTCCACCATCCACTCAGGATTTAGGTATGTCACACTATGAATGTCACAAGTGAATAAATCCATAAACAGATTCAAGATCTATTCTGCTTAGGTCATTTTTGATGTACTTCCAATCCAGCTAGTCCAGTCAGTCACATCATGTCTCTATCTCTTGGGAGTCATCCACTCTGATGCCTAAGACAAGACATCTCCCCATTTGGACTTGATAAACAACAGATTAGTCTTCCAATCAGTTTGCTTATTTTTTATTAGACTAATGACATGTTTAGGTTCATCTACTAATATAAGTTATCTTTCTGTACTATGATCCAACCACGTAATACCGCTAAGTATTAGTTTACACAATAGACAACCAATGAGCAACATTTGCTTTTATTTTGATTTGCATATAAAAACCATTTTAGGACAATAATACATAATATATTAATTTAATTCATGAATAATTTTATTAATCAATCCATTCAAAAAAAATACAAGTGTACTTAAACGAATATACTACACTTAGGGCACCAGATCTAATAGTCTATTACTTCCCTAATAAAGTAGATGAGTCATGTTTTGCATTCTTGTACCCCTTTATATGTTTCCCAAAGAGCTCTCTAGCTATAAGAGTCTTGGCTAAACAAATCTTGGGGGTTTTTCCTCATATGCGATCTTTGACTATGTTTACCATTTCATCAAACATTATAGTCTCCCTTATGTGTTTTGTCCTTATATGGTTAATTTGAGTTTAGCTATATCCACACTACTATAGTGTCATAGTTTTTTCATACCTTATATTCTACCCTCTATAGTGAAGTTAGTAGTGCAATCCTACTTGACACTTGTTTACACTATGGACCCACCATCTAGGACAAAAATACAGCCTGATGTCGATTTCCTTGAATCATGACATGTTTGGAAGTTAGAATCAGTATATTCGATAGCAGTGAGATCTTTTCTAGAATACACAAGCATATAATCTCTTGTTCTCCGTAAATACTTGATTTTATGCTTAACGCTTTTTAGTGCTTTGGTACTGGATTTGCCTGATATCGACTTATCAACCCTACTGCAAAAGGAACCTTTCTTGTGTTCTCTCTTTCTTTCGCTATCTTAGGACAGTCCTCTAAAAAGAGATGAAATTCTGATACTGAGGGTTGAATTCCCTTCTTCAAATTAGTCATTGCATAATGCTCTAATATATTTTCTATGTATAAAGCCTGAGACAATGCTATCACTTTGTTCTTTCAATCTTTTAGTATTCTAATACCTAGAACAAAATTAGCTTCTCCTAAGTCCTTCATGCTAAAATGTTAGGTTAACCACAATTGAATCGATGACAATGTCCCTACATCATTTCCAATTAGTAGAATGTCTTCAACATATAGAACGAGAAAAACCACCTTTCCATCCCCTAAACGTTTGTAAACACAAGGTTCATCTACGTTTTTCTCAAATCCAAATTTCTTGATCATTTGATCAAATATTTGATTACATGGGCAGGATGCTTACTTGAGCCCATATATAGATCAAAGTAGTTTGCAAACTTTATGCTCGTTTTTTTAAGCTATATATTCGATGAGTTGCATCATATATATGCTTTTTTCAAGATAGTTGTTCAAAAATGTTTTCTTGACATCTATTTGTTTGATCTTGTAATCAAGAGCCACCGTAAAGGATAGTAATATGCGGATTAAATTGAGCATGGCAACTAGAGAGAAGGTTTCTTCGTAATCTATGCCTTCTTTCAAGTATAACCTCTTGCTACAAGTCTAGCCATATAAGTTTCCACTTTTAAATCTGTATATCTTTTCCTCTTATAGATCCACTTACACCCTATGAGTTTTATCCCTTCTAGTAAGTTTAAAAGTTCCCACACTGAGTGTCATGACATAAGGGTGACAGTTGTAGATAGAATCCTGGATGTAGTCAAGGTCGCATCTGAGGACAACTTTGTAGACCCGTTTACCAAAACTCTACAAGCTAAGAGTTTTGAAAAACACATAGAGAGCATGGGAATGTGAAATATGGCTCATCTACTTCACTAAGGCAAGTATGAGACTATTGGATTTGGTTCCCTAAGTATAGTATGTTTGTTTGTAAGCTTCTAATTTTTCCGAACAAATTGATTAATAAAATTATCCATGAATTAAATTAAAACACTTTGTATTATGGTCCTTACATGATTTTTTCACGCAAAGCAAAATAGAATCAAATTTTGCTAATTGGTTGTATAAATGTTTAACTAATACTAAGAGGTATTACGTGGTTGGATCGTAGTACAGAAAGATAGCTTGTATTATTAGACAAACCTAAACATGTCCTTAGTCTAATCAGAAATGAGCAAACTGATTGAAAGACTAATATGTCATCTATCAAGTCCAATTGGGGAGATGCCTTGTCGTGGGAATCATAGTGAATGACTCTCAAAAGATCAAGACATAGATGTGACTGATTGGACTGACAGTACATCGAACATGACCCAAGTAGAATAGGTTTTGAATCCATTTATGTATTTGTTCACTTACGACGTTCATAGTGTGACACACCTAAATCCTGAGTGGATGATGGACTATGTATGCATGACTCAAACACTTTGATGTAAGTAACAGCCTGAGTTCAAATGGAGAAGGAACCGAAAGCTGGTGCATTAGGTGTACAACTTTTGTAGTATGTAGTGTTACTTACAACAGTGGAAGTCATAACCCAAAACATAGGTAAATGATATCTTCTCGTTGGCATTATATGGTTGATGAAAAGCAAATGTGGTCACAGGTCATCCATCTTTGTGAAGGATGACTTGATCACTAATTAATAATGATTGACTTTTCATGAAGAAAGATGTAATGGTTACTATAAGATAAAATAGAATCATATTTGGAGAATGGATATTATCCCAAAGAGATCAATGATATCCTATTAAGGTAACACACTATTGACAAGGTCATTAGACGAGTACTAAGTAGTTGCTTGTATGTCGTTGGGGAAAGCTCAGTCACGATACTATAGTGGAATGACTTCGTGAGTAAATGAGCTTATAATTAATAGGTGAAAAGTTGGAACTTAATTATAAATTATTTGAGAATCAACTTCATATGTCCAATTGATCCCTCCGCTAGCTCGTTGAAACTAGAAATAAATTATGTGTTTGAATAAAAATGAATGGAATGAATAGAAAAAGAGAAATGGGAAACATTCAGAAATGATTTTGATTTTCTCTTAAATGGAGAAGTGAAATCATTTGGAAATGAATGTAGGTTTCCAAAAATGGAAATGGAAATAAAAATTGAAAATCGCAATCCTATATAGGATTACTTAAAAATTGATGGAAGAATTAGTTTATATTTTTGGACTGTTTTGAAGCACGAAAATGAAAATAAACCATTCGGTCATAGTGAACATGTTGAGTTGTGACATATTGAATGAATTTTCTCGAAATTTTACCTGGGGTAAAATCGTTAAAATTTTACTAGAGTAAAATTGGGATGAGAAAATTATTTAATATGTAAATATCAAAGTTTATTTTGGGAAATAAAAAAACTAAATTGGGTTGAATCATATTACAGAGATTGGGTCAAAAAGGCCTAGGAAGTACTCATAATTGGACTCGATGTGAGAGGGACCCAAAATCCCTCATATAACATGAATGGGGCAGCAACCTAATAGAAATATAAGGGTGAGTCACTCACCCCTCTCCTACTCTAAGTAGGATGTTGATTTTCTATTTAAAATAAACCTCTATAACTCTACAAGGGTTCTACCTTCTCTTCCTATAAATAGATGGCATTAGTAGAGCTATAAAGATAACTTTTGAGATATTATTATTCTGCCAAAAAATAAAGAGAATTTATGCTCAAATTTTAAATATATTTTTCCAGAATATCAATCTTATCGGTTTCTTCTATTTTCATACCCAAAAGAAAACTTTTTCTAGTTCTGTGTTTTGGTTCACTTGGTTTGAGCCCACACTTGAAGCAGTTTATGGTATGAGAATAGTGTACAATATCGTTTGGTTGAAATTCGTAAAACATCAAGGATCTGCTTATTTGAAAACTCAAGTACGAATTCGGTCTAAGGTTTATTGCTATAAAGATCACAAATTGGGTTAGTTTTCAAATTTTAAATTTTTCGTTGTGCAAGAAAACTATTTTTAAATCAATTTTTTTTCCAACAAGATATCCAAACTCGGTGAATCGGGTTGAGTTGAGGATGTTACATAAATTAGGCATAAATGTTAACTTTTAAAAATAATTAAGTGATTAGGCTAATTTTTTTCATATTTACTAGGATAGGCCGATTTTGAAGAGAGAGGGGAAAACATGTCCAGTTAGGATTTTGTTTTTAGAGTTTGTTTATGCTTTGGGTTAAGGTTTTTTTAAGGTTTAGGATTTTAAGATAGTAATTTGATTTTAGGGTTATGTTAGGGTTTTTAAGGGTTTAGGGATCAAAATAATGGGAGACCAATTTGTTTGTGTTTGTGTTTGTGTTTGAGATAGACATTGTGAAAGCTCAAAGGTATATATCAGTTGACAGTGATGCGACAGTGCTTGAAGACCCATACATTTCATCTATCGTGTCAGGATGGAACCATTGCCTTAGAAGCCCATCACATGCAACTCAAGCCCCAAGTTCACGATTCATATATTGTCACGGGTTGAAATATAATTAGGGCTCCTAGTTGACAGATGTTAATACGGGGACACAGTTTGGAGTATAATTTGGGATCCCACTTAACAGTGGTTATGCGTTCAGGGATTCAAGTTTCACCTTATTGGTAAAGGATGGTTAGTAAACCCAATACTGAAGTTCGAGATGATAATCGTAAGGAAAAAGTCAAGGGCTTTCCAGTATAACCAACTTATTTTTTCTCCATCTCCACCAAAAGCAGGATTAGTAACCTCCCTGTTGTCTAAAACGGTGATAGAGTTGGAAAGAAGAGCACTGTCAGGAGGGAGTGACAGTGGTTGTGGAGAGAAGTTAGATGTTGAGTTAAGGTGATAGCGGTAGTTGGAGGTCGAGTCACAGCAATCGCTATCGAGCTAAAATGATCTCTAGATTTTCTCCAACGTGATAGTTGCTCGACCCTTGACAATGCACTTACACCCAATTTCATCAACGATTTTGGACAAGAGAGAGGTTGACGATACTGCCTTTGGTGGTGATTGAGAAAAAGTAATAAATGGATTATACTAGAAAGTTCCTAAGTTTTTCCCCATGATTATCATGTCAAACTTACATATTAGTTTTACAAAGCATCCTCTTCTAGTGAGCCAGAACTTGAACCTATGACTGCATAACCACCATCAAGTGGGCTCTCAAGTCATACTCCAAGTCGTGCCCGCATATTAACATCCATCAACTAGGACCCGTAGTTAGACTATAACCCGTGATAGTATAAGCACCACAAGATGCATTTGTTGATTCTTGAAAATACTTTCGTATCTCACTTTGGCTTTTTCACAATGGATAGAGGCACGAGTTCTCTTACGAGGCATGATTAATCTGAACATAAAATGGAAACAAATATTTTCTCAAAAATTTAATTAGTATAAAATATTAATAATTCAATAAATTGAAAAATTAAATGATTAAATAAAATTAAAAATTTAAGAGAAAAATTTGTCTTACCACCTTTTTATAAAAATTAAGAACTCCTAAAATAATTATGAATCAAAAGATGGCAAATTAAAAGAAGTTTTAGGGTTTTCGGCTAAAGGGGTTAGTTTGGTGCAAGGTCGGTGTGCCGCCTGGATGTGTGAGGCAGCAGCACGCAGTAGGGGTTGGATGCAAGCAGCAACACACGCGAGCTAGGCTAGATGTGCGGGCAGCATGCGGATCCTTGTCCAGCAGGCTTGGCACGAGCGCGCGCAGAAGCTAGGCGTAGGTGCGGGATGAAGGCACGCAACCTGAGTCAAGGCGATATAGGCGCGTGCAATGCAAGCGATGGGGCAGCCGTGCACGTGTTGGGCGTGCAGCGTGTGATGGAGCTAAGCTGATGGCCGAATGGCTGCTAGGTAGCTAGGCAAAGTTGGCTAAGAGGCTGTGGCACTTAGGGATTTTAGTGTTTGGAAGGAATGATGTATGAATGAAAAAAATAAGCATAGATGGGTGGATTTTATAGTGAGAGGAGTAGGAATTAGAGTAGAATTCTTAGAATAATTTTAAAAAAAATATAATTCTACTCAAAGTAAATAACAATTAATAATTAATATAATGCATATTAAATTATTAATTGCTATTAATTTATTAAAATAAAAACTTATCAAATAAAATATGATTAAATTAAAACTAATCCTAACTTTATGTAAAGTTGATAATAATTAATATATATTATAATAGATATAATTATATATTAATAATTATTATCTTTTTTATTAAACTAAAAACATTTATTCTAGAAGCCTTTTGAAAATATTTACAAAAGAAGGCATCTAATTTTTAATATTTACAAAAAGAACAAGCACATTTTGAAAATTATTTAATTAAGTACCTAGACTTAAAGAAAATCTGAAATTGGGTTGCAATTTAAAACTTGGATCAAAATTGACCTTTTTATTTGAAACTACAAATTTATTTTGCCATTTAGGGGATAATTTCTTAGAAGATTATGTTAAAATCAATTCCCAGGAAATATTGGAGGGGTCACAAACGGTCCCGCTTAAGTTTCAATCTCCTAGACAGAATTTATTTAAACATACTAATCCTGAAAATATACCCTAAAACATTTATTTAAAAAGAAAAATAATGAAAATTAACTATCTAATAAAATGAACGAGATTTGATCCCGTTCAATTTTATCTCCCCAGTAATGTTTCAAACGTTGAGCATTAACTAAAAAATTACCTCCCTTACCTTGAACTTCAACAAATCCATATGGATAGACTCGATGAATCATAAATGGACTGGACCAACGTGATTTTAACTTACCTAGAAAGAAGCTTAATCTGAAATTAAATAACAAGACTTGCTGAACTGCTTCAAATTCTTGAAATCGAATGTACTTGTCATGCCATTTCTTGAGTCTCTCCTTAAGTAATTTGGATTCTCGTATGAAGACATTCGAAATTCTTCTAACTCGTTATGTAACAGCCTGAATTTGGGCCTAGTCGGAATAGTGGTTTCGGGACCACAAATTTGACATAGTAAAATTCATTTTTATTATATTTTTATGGTCTGTAATGTTATGGAATTAGTTTGTGAAAATTTTGTTTGAAAATTTTGACGTTTGGGCACTCAATTTAGTCAAAAGGACTAAATTATAAAAGTGCAAAACTTGAGTTTTAGAAGCTAGAGGTGTCAAATTGCTAAAAAAATTTAAATTGGAGGTCCTTATATGGTAATTAGACCATTTGTTAATTTGCGGGACAAAAATGGACATGAAATAGGTGAAATAGAATATTTTTAAGTTAGGGGCATTTTGGTTATTTAGTAATTAAATGATTAAATAAACAAAATTAAAGCCAAATTTTGCTTATCTTCAACCCCTTGGCTGAATTTTTGAAGAGCACCATGGCTAGGATTTTTTCAAGCTTTCCAAGCTCCATACAAAGTTCGTTCTTGCCCTATTTTTAATGATTTTAACGTTTTTGAAATCCTTGTAACATGATCTACCTATTTCTACCATTTATTTGAGTTATGATGAAGGTCTATGGTTTGAACCATGTTAGAAATTTGTGTATTTCAATGTTTAATGGTAGATTATGCATGTTTATGGTTGGAGAAACAACTTCTGCTAAGTGATTTTCGGTGAAAATGCCTAAAAGGACTAAATTTTAAAAGTTATACAATATGTAGTAAAAGTGTGTTTTAATGGAAATTGTGGGATGTTATAGTTATGAAAATGGTTCAGCTAGGCTTAAGGTATAAAGAAATTGAATGAAAATCATTTTACGAGCCTAGGGGAAAAAGTGTAAATATGACAAAGTTTAAGGGCAATAATATAAATTTTACCAAAATGAGATTTTGGGCTGTATTGAGTATCTTAATGATTAAATAAGCTAAATTTGAAGTTATAGATCAATAAAAACAAGATTCGGTCCTAGAATGGGTGGGGAAACAAAGTATTAGACGGTTAGGTCATTTTCTCTATTGTCGCATTCGAGGTAAGTTTGTATGTAAATATAAGTGTTATTTGTATTATTGCATTGTTATTTGTATACTTTAATATTTTATGAATTACATGAATAATATTATGGACAAGTTCGACAACGATGTGATAAGCAACAAAATCTCGGTTGAACCTTAGGAATAGAATAGGATACGAGTGACATGTCACTAGGACCCCATGTGATATATATGATTATGTGATTCAGGTGCTGGTCATGTACGTCCTACTGGTGGCTAGGTAGTCTGGCATGTGTTGCGGATACCTGACAGCTTGTGTGTGTAACCCGTGTAGTTACGTCTTGACCGTCAGCTTGTGTGAGCAGGCCCGTGATTAGCTTGAGAGCGAGAGATGTGTGATATGTGATATGAGGTAGCATGTGGCTACCCATGAAGCACTATGTACAAGCTTTCCATGTATCCAATTAAATTCCAAGTGTTCAACGGGTAATACAAAGATTATGTAAGATGTGAAAGGATATAATTATGTTACGAAATTGTACAAGTATGTATAGAAATTCAATTGAGTATGGAATTCATGAATGGTGAGTTCGTGAGCATTGTGACAATGTTATTGCGTTAACCTTATGAATAATGGTATATGTGTATCTATGTATGGTAAGAATTGTTAATGTTTATGAATCGAGCTTTTAGGCCAAATTGAATTGAAATGTGGTATGTTGTATTTCACTAGAAAATGATTCATCGGATATGAGCAAAAAGAAAAGATTGGCATGATTATTCACTAAAGACGACTATGTTAGTATGAGAAGTAAAGAGCTTAGAAAACTGAAAGATGATAAGTTATATGTTTGAAAATTTGTATATATAATTAATGCGCATGTTTACCATGAAATTTGAAATGATTTGTTAATTGGTGTAACATATTATAATGGGAAAGATTACAGTTGTCAGGCTAATTCCAAGACATGTTGAATTATGGTCATAAATTGAAAAGGGTAATCAATGTGATTGAATAAATTATGATTACGAGACTTAAGGAAATTTATACTATCTTGTAATCATATTATTGAAATGGTAAATTTATGGCATAAGTTGCTTATTATTTACATATGAACTTACTAAGCTATATAGCTTACCCCCCTTTCTTTCCCATGTCTTATTGGGTTAATAGGCTAGCTCGGGTTGGAGATCGTCAGAGATACTATCACACTATCAAGTTATCACTATGAGTATTGATGAATTCAAGTAGTTTGAGTCTATGGCATGTATAGGGACTTGGTCTTTTGGCTATATGTGTTAGTAATAATGTGGCCAACTGTGTTGGCCTATAATGGATTATTGTTCAAATTGTACATAGCCATGAATGATGACTTATGTTGATTACAATTTTATTCATGTGTTAATGCCCTCTTGTGAATGTGATGTTAATATGTTTTAATGGGCTAAGTATGATGTTTTAAGTATGATAAATAATGGCATGATAATGACATATTATTGTCTTAGTTGTGAGTGTTTGGTTGCCTAAGTATGATATGTTTTATGCCTTTTGAATTGATATGAGTGCATATGTGAAAAAGGGTGGCAAATGGCTTGGTAAATAGCCTTGTTTTTTTCCACACGGGTAGATACACAGGCGTGTGTCTAAGTCATGTATAACACATTGCTTGTCCCATGGGCGTGTGTTCCGGTCATGTGTCCCCTACACCTTAATTGTTGCAAAACAGAATGCTCATTATCGAGCACACGATAGAGACACGAGTGTGTGACTTGGTCATCTGACTTCATATTGTTGATGATGTCATAAATAGAGAATTACACTGGTTAGGGACATAGGCGTGTGTGACCACACGGCCTGCCCACACGGGCGTGTCCTAAGCCACACGGGCGTGTGACCCCTATTTTTATGAAAAATTTACTAAGTGTTGGGAAAGTTTCCAAAGTTCTCGGTTTAGTCCCGAACCACCCTCAATGCATGATTCGGGCCTCGTAGGCTCGTTTAAGGGACGACAAGAATGTTTTTGAAAAGTTTTAAATTTGAGTGGAAATTCATGTCTCAGTTTCAAATGTTTGTTTGAGTTTAAGTCCGGTAATGCATCGTACCCTATTCCGACGTCGAATATGGGTAAGGGGTGTTGCACGTTAAGTTGAAGCATCTGTTTCTCTTTAGCAATTTTAAGATCCAAGTTGAGTCGTTGGAGAGCCCAGTAAGCTTTGTGCTCTAACTCCAAAGGTAGATGACAGGCTTTCCCAAAGACCAACCTAGAGGGTGACATCCCTAAAGGTGTCTTGTATGTTGTCCTGTAAGCCCATAAAGCATCATCCAGTCTTTTGGACCAATCTCGTCAGTTCGGGCAAACTACCTTCTCAAGTATGCCATTGATCTTTTTGTTTGCCAGTTCAGCTTGCCCATTCGTCTATGGATAGTAAGCTGTGGCAACCTTGTGCTTCACTCCATGTTTGTCAAGTAACCATTTCAACCACTAGTTCACAGAATGGGACCTTTCATCACTGATGATGGGTCTTAGGGTTCCAAATCTTGTAAACACATGCTTCGACAAAAACTTCATCACAATCTTAGCATCGTTTGTCAGATATGCCTCAGCCTCAACCCATTTAGACACATAGTCTACAGCTAACAAGATGTACTTGTAACCAAAAGACGGAGGAAAAGGATCGAGAAAGTCAATACCCCAAACATCAAACAATTCCACCTCAATGATGTTTGTTCGAGGCATCTCATTTCTGTTGGTGACATTTCCAACCCTTTAACATCGATCACAACTCTTTACGTAAGTATATGCATCTTTAAATAGTGTTGGCCAAAAAAATTCAGCTTGTAATACTTTGGCCACAGTACGTGTTCCTCCAAAGTGTCCCCTACTCAGAGCTGAGTGACAGTGGTATAAAATCTTATGTACTTCATCTTCTACCATGCACCTTCTGATCATTTGATCTACACACTTTTTAAACAAGTATGGTTCTTCCCAGAAATAGTACTTCACATCGTGAAGAAACTTTTTCCTCTGATGATATGTCTTATCAATCGGCATCAAACCACAAGCTAAATAGTTAGCAATATCAACAAACAAAAGGGTATTATGGACATGATTTACCTTCAATATGTGTTCATCTAGAAATGTTTCCTGAATTGGTATAAGTGGAGAATTCCCTTCTTGCAACTCCAATCTGGACAAGTGGTCTGTTACTTGGTTTTCTACTCCCTTTCTATCTTAAATTTCTAAATTGAACTCTTGAAGTAGAAGTACCCATCGGATCAGTCTCGACTTAGCATCTTTCTAGGCAAGAAAATACTTAATCGCATAGTGGTCCGTATAAACAGTCACCTTGGTACCTTCTCGTACCATGAAATGTCACTTTTCCCAATTGAGTACGAGGTTTGTTTCTTCGCATCACCTTAGTACCTTGGCTAGGTTGCCTAGGCAATCGTTATATATATCTCTGAATACTGAAAAATCATCCATAAAGAGTTCCAAGTATTTTTCAACCATGTTAGTAAAAATAGACATCATACATCTTTGAAATGTAACAGGTGCATTACATAAACTAAATGGCATGCGTCTAAACACAAATGTACCATACGAGCAAGTGAATATTATCTTGTGTTGATCTTCTAGTGCTACTGTAATCTGATTATACCCCAAATATCCATTAAGAAAACAGTAATAGTCTAGCCCAGCGAGTCTATCTAGCATCTGATCCAAAAACGGCAACGGAAAGTGATCTTTCCTAGTTGCCTTGTTTAGCTTCTAGTAACCGATGTAAATTCTCTATCCCGTAACCATTCTAGTCAGTATCAACTCGTTATTCTCATTTTCAATGGTTGTGACACCTCATTTTTTGGGTACATACTGGACCGGACTTACCCATAAACTGTCTGAGATGGGGTAAATTATACCTGCATCTAACCACTTGATGATTTCTTTCTTTACTACGTCTTTCATGATGGGGTTCAGTCTTCGTTGTCCATCAATCGTTCCTTTCTCGCCATCTTCTAAGATACTCTTGTGCATGCATACAGATGAACTAATTCCACAAATATCAGCTATGGTCTATCCGACAACCTTCTTGAATTGTTTCAATACAAGGAGTTTCTCTTCTTGCTCATTGGTTAATTCTGCTGAAACAATCACAGGCAAGGTAGAAGCGTTATTGAAATAAATATATTTTAAATGTGTAGGAAGTATCTTGAGGTCTAATTTAGGTGGCTCCTCGATTGACGCTTTTCGCTGGGCATAATCCCTATTCTCTAACTCCAAAGATTCAAAATGGGATTGCGAATTAAATCCCTTTTGATTAGCTTCTAGCAATAGAAAGGAGAGCACCGTTAGCAGAAGCGTCCACTACCATCCCTGTGTGAGCATTGAGACCATTATAAAACGTCTCAAGTTGGATGCAATGTGGGATTCCATGATGAGGGCACTTCCGTAATAATTCTTTATACCTTTCCCATGCCTCATACAAGGACTCATCATCCATTTGTTGGAAGGCAGTGATCTCATTCCTCAACTTAGCACTCTTGCTAGGCGGGAAATACTTCATGAGGAATCTTTCTGCTAACTCTTGCCATGTGGAAATTGAATTTAGTAGCAATGAGTTCAACTAGGCTCGAGCTCTGTCCCTTAGAGAATACAGGAACAACTTCAATCATAATTCATCGTCGGGTACTCCAACTAACTTGAAAGAATTGCTCACCTCCATAAACAGTCTTAAGTGTAGGTGAGGATCTTCGGTAGGCATTCCACTGAATTGGCCACTGTCTGAAGCATCTAGAACATGACTAGCTTCAGCTCGAATTGTTGTGCCTCGATTTCAGGTCTTCTAATACCCAGATTAAGATCATTAAACACTGGTATGGCATACTGTCTAAAAGCTCCATCCCTATCATCAGCAACAAGGATAGGATTTTGAGCAGGGTCTGCTTCGTTTCCTCGATTCGGATTTTCGAAGTTCATCTCTTCGGTCATTCTCTAACTTGCTTGTCTTCTTAGCTGTCAAAAAGTTCGTTCAATCTCAAGGTCTACAAGGAGTAAATCAATAATTCGGTCAATACTCATAAACACCTGAAATAATAATAGAAAAATTAATTAAGTTAAAATTGAACAGAAAAATAAACCAAAATGCAAAACTAACGAATTCACAAATAATGACTTTTTAAAACAATCCCCAGCAACGACGCCAAAAACTTGGAACGACGGAAATGTGCATGTATACACAATCACAACAAGTAATAAAGTGACAAGTAAATGTCAAGTTATTGTACCTACAGGGACTGTTAAAAGAATTATTTATTAATGCTATTAAAACACTTTGGTGAAGAAAAATATTTTGTTTGAAGAGGGTAATTAAAAACTAAGGTTTTAAACTAAGTAAACTAAATAAATAAATCTCAAATGCACGATTTTAAAATACGATTTTAATCAAGATGACATAATTGTGTTACATCAATTACATTTATTAACTTAGAATTATTAAACTCATGTTTATATTATTACAAATAAATTCACGGCAACTCGGTAATTTACTAACTTATGAACATACTCACCTATAAAAATCCATTCATCTCTTGACTATATCCCTATGTCAATTCAATCGATTAAACAAATCTTTAATAGGCAAATATGTTATCGCACATACATACTTATTAAATTGAAATAATCTCTTGTACATATCCCTATGTCAATTCAAACGATTAATTAAATCTAATAAGCACATAAAAGACTACGTGAGGTAACAAAGTATCCCTAACTTGAAACAGTTTAATCACAATAATCTTGCAAGTTATGCAAGGTAAATGTATCGTCAGATACCTTTGCTAATTTAACCCTTAGCTACCTTAGATGATTAAACATGCACTGATTAAGTACTGTACCCATTAATTACAATTTCAATCCGTTTAAATAATTAATTCATTAGCTACCTTACAAATGTAATGCAAGAATAACTTAGTCATGATTTTACTTAATCAAGCATCTTACCGAGGCCTATAACAACATAAACACAATTTTAACAATTTTAGCAAATGAAATGCAATCAACCTAAGACAAATTAAATTCAAGCTAAATTGATTAAATTAACCATTCCAGCAACATAAATATTCATAGATAGGTTCATCATAACAACAACAAAAATTAAAGAGATAGGGAACAAGAATCAAATCCGGTGTTTTTCCGTGGCTTGACTAGTTTGCTCCGTTCTTCCTTCTCCGTTGTCCTCGTCGACCAAGGCTGCTATGAACACTTAATTTCTGCTCCAAATGGCTGATGAATGCTCCTTTTCCAATAGGAGAAATTTTCAAGAAAGCAAGGGAATTTGGAATGGAAAAGAAAAGAAAAAGTGGAGAGAAGAGAGAAAAGATGTGAATGCTTGAGATGTGTTTCAAATGACCAGTCTAAGGGGGTTTTTATAGCTGAAGAGGGCTACTAAAAATAGCTAAAATTATCAGCCAAAGAGCCCTCCCTTGGCTGGCCACACATGTGGCAAGGTTGATAGTTTCAACTTTGCTAATTTAGGCTTGGGGCAAATCTATAAAGCCACCAATTGTGGAGGGGTTCATTTGCCACTTGAACAAGTCTTCAAAGGCCTCTTTGCAAGCTAAATAATCAGCCAATAAGCTTATTTGGGTCAGCATATGGACGGTTTTGGGCTGTCCACTTCTTGGTCGGTTCGATTCACTCGGTTCGACTCAACTAGACCACTTTTTCATAATTAATTAATAATAATTTATTTAATCTAAATTAAATTGAATATAAATTAAAATTAATTATATCATGAATTAATACACATAATTAGACCGACTTAGGCTGAAAATTAATTCGCCTTGATACTTCAAATTGCTTCTCGATTTTGAACTTCTAGCAGTGTTTGTCGAGTCAATTTTCGCCCTTTGTGCAAATCTGTCGAAAATAATAAATATTAATTAAAATTTATTATAAAATTAATTAAAATTAATTATGTTAATAATTTAAGTACAAAATAATTATTTTATAATATTTATATTTTTTTTACAATAATTTTACCAAAACTGTATAAATTTGAGTTAAAAAGGGGATGAAAAAGTGTGTATATTTTTGTGTTTCCAGAACCAACAGTTGTTGAAGCCAAACATGAGCCTATTGTTATCCATAATCAGAAGGAAGTTCAACCAGATGTTGAATATTCAACAGTGCAAAATCTTGCTCTTGTGGCCCCTATTGAGGCACAACCATAGTAGAGTGGTCTTGAAGAACCAACACCCACAATGAATGCAGAACCAACACGACCTCCAAAAAGCTATCCAATTAAGGTTAAAGCTCTGCTATCTCTTTACCCACAAAGATTCTAGAAGCAATTACAAGAGGTACAATTTAAGAAATCCTTAGATGTACTTAAGCAGTTACATATCAACATCCCCTTGGTAGAGGCTTTGGAAAAGATATTGAATTACGTGAAGTTCATGAAAGATATACTCTCTAAGAAGAGAAAATTGGGAGAATTTGAGATAGTGGCTTTGACAAAAGAGTATGGTGCATTCCTACAAAATAAGTTTCCATCAAATATGAAAGATCCTGGAAACTTTACCATATTGTGTAACATTGGTAATTTATATTGTGGTATGACTCTATGTGATTTAGGAGTGAGTATAAATTTGATGCCCATGTCTATGTTTAGAAAATTGGGAATTGGTGAAGTTAGACTGACAATAGTGACACTTCAATTAGTAGACAAATAGATAGCATGTCCTGAAGGAAAGAATGAAGACATTCTGGTACGTGTTGATAAATTTATTTTTCATGTTGAATTTCTTATTTTAGATTTTGAAGCAGATAAAGAAGTCCCTATCATCTTGAGAAGACCTTTCTTAGCAACTGAAAGAACATTGATCGATGTTTAGAAGTGAGAACTTATTATGCAAGTCTAAGGCAATTAGGTAACCTTTAATGTTTTCAAGGCTATGAGATACCCTAATGTAGGGAAAGAATGTTCTGTTATGGATGAGACAAAATCACCAGCTCCTACGGATGATTTGTTGGAACAACTTTTAGCACTAAAGATGCTAAGTGACGATGAATATGATGGAAATTAGACTAAATTGGAAGCCAAATTAATGGGATTCAGTTTGCAGCCTTTTTTTGAATCATTAGATTTAGAACCCCGTGAGTATATGCAGTTTAAAGCTTCAACTAAAGAACTACTCAAGCTAGAGCTAAAGCTACTTCTTTCTCACCTTAAATTTGTTTTTTGGGTAACTCTTCTACTTTACCTGTGATTATTTCAGCTGAATTAAGCGAGAGTCAAGAAGAAAATTTGATTAATACCTTAAAGAAATTTAAGAAGGCAATCAGGTAGACGATAGCTGATATCTGAGGTATTAGCCCATCTTTTTGCATGCATAAGATCATAGTGAAGATGCTGAAAGAGGCATTATTGATGGCCAAAGAAGGCTAAATCCAATCAAGAAAGAGGTGGTCAAGAAGGAGATTATCAAGTGGTTAGATGCGAGAATCATGTACCCCATCTTAGATAGCTTCGAGGTATGTCTAGTCTAATGTGTGTCGAAGAAGGGAGGTGTCACAGTTGTAAAGAATGAAAAAAATGAGCTGATTCCAACTAGAACGGTTACAGGTTGGAGGATTTGTATTAATTACCAAAAGTTAAATAAGGAAACTCGAAAGGATCATTTTTCATTTCCATTTTTGGATCAAATGTTAGATATGCTTACATGACTTGATTACTACTATTTCCTAGACGAATATTTGGCATACAACCATATCATTGTAACTCTAGAAGATCAGCATAAGGCAACCTTCACATGCCATACGGTACATTTGCTTTTAGGCGTATGCCTTTTGGTTTGTGTAATGCACTTGCAACTTTTTAGCGGTGTATGATGGCTATATTCACTGACATGGTTGAAAAATTCTTGGAAGTGTTTATGGATGACTTTTCAGTGTTTGGAGACATTTATGATGATTGTTTAGATAATTTGGCCAAAGTACTCAGATGATGCGAAGAGACAGACCTCGTCCTCAACTGGGAAAAATGTCATTTCATGGTAAGAGAAAGCATCATTTTGGAACACAGAATCATGAGATAAAGAATAAAAGTCAGAAAGGCAAATATATATGTTATCGAGAAACTCCCACCACTAGTGTCTGTAAAGGGCATTAGGAGTTTTTTAGGACATGCTGGGTTTTATAGTAGATTCGTTAAATATTTCTCCAAAATTTTCAAGCCACTTTGAAAACTACTGGAGAAAGACTCGGTGTTTAATTTGATGATGATTGTTTACAAGATTTTGAGGAGTTGAAGAAACAATTAATTTCAGCACCAATAATAATTATCCCATATTAGAGTTCACCATTCGAGCTGATGTGTGATGCAAGTGACTACATAGTAGGAGCTGTGTTGGGACAACAGAGGAATAAGATTTTCCATTCCATCTACTATGCAAGCAGAACCTTGACGGGAGCATAATGAAACTATACGCTAACAGAAAAATAATTACTTGCTATTATTTTCGATTTTGACAAATTTCGTTCGTATCTTGTAGGTATATACTGATCACGTGACCATTAAATATCTGCTTTCAAAGAGAGATGTAAAACTAATATTAATTCGTTGGGTTTTCTTACTCCAAGAATTCGATCTAGTGATTCAGGATAGGAAAGGGGTAAAGAACCAAGTGGTAGACCATCTATAACAGCCTAATTTTCAATGGTGTTGGATACAGTGATTCGAGACCACTAAATCTGATGAATGAGTTTAAAAATTTAATAAATTAATATTTATTAGTTAAGTGTGATTTTAGAAGCATGCTTAAATTAGTGAATTTTGTGATTTAAAAGAATTTATTAGGTAAATTGGGTAGAAAACGAGGTATCGAGACCTTGATTTCATAAATTGGGCTGTAAATATTTTTATAAATATTTACGAAATGTCAATAAGTTAGTATTAAAGTTTTGTTAGAAAATTTTAACGTTATGATAGTTAATTAATTAAAAAGGGCTTAATTGAAAAAAGTGCAAAACTTGCTAAAACGATTAAATAGCTCAAGTGTTAAACAACAGAGGACTTAAAAGGCAAATTAGTCTAAAAATGGTAACTTGGGCGGCATGGGCTGAGAAAAATCAGGAAATTGAGTGAAATAAGGGTAAAATTGGAAATTTTCCAAATTAAACAAATAAAACAAACACTAAGTTGAAAATCTAGATATTTCTTCATCATTCTTCAGCCAAAAACACCATAGAAGAGTTCCTTTAAGCTGGTTTTTCATATTTTTGCACTATATCAAGAGTCCAAAGAAAATCGAGGAAAAGAGAAATTATTCGAATAGTTCCTAAGCTACAACAAATTTTACAAACTAGTCCAGGTAATTTCGTATGGTTAAATTTTAATGTTAAATGTTAAATTTATGAATGGTAATATGTATTTATTCATATTATTAATTGAAAATAAAATTATTGTTAAAGTTATGAAATTGAAATGAATGTTTGAAGTGAACGGAACGTGGGACTGAGTACAAAATCGTTCAGCACAAAGGAGGAATTAACTACAAATTACCTAAGTAAATTGAGGTTCAGCATTTGTTGCAAACTTCCGTGTTTTCTTTCTATTTAGCTCTCACAAGCTTCAGTTAACTCATATGAGTTTCAGTTTAACCCTTCCGAGTTTCAGTTTAGCTCTTTAGAGTTTCAGATTAACCCTTATGGGTTTCTGTTCAGCTCCTATGAGTTTCTGCTTAACCCTTACGGGTTTCCATTTAGCACTTATGTGCTTCTGTACAATCTACAGGCTTATGTATACATTTACTCATATCCATAAGACGTTCTCTAATTTGAAAAGTTTGGTAAGTGATATATGAAATTTATGTCTGAAGATTTAAAGTTATCTTGATATCGATTTGAAATAAGTGAATTCACTATTTGAAGTTGTGTTTGGCAGGAATAGTAAATTGAATGATTTACTTAAATAAATTGTTTGAGTATGTTGGGTAAGATTTATGTTTAAAGCCAATGAACTTACTAAGATTCATTAAGCTTACTTTAGCTACTCAATGTTCTTTATAGATTTTCAAGAAGTTCGAAGGATCGGATCAACACAGTAGTTCACACTATCTAAATAACTCTGGTAGATTTTGTTATGCATTTTAAGGTTTATATGGCATGTGTAGGGTTAAATTGAAAAGAAGTAAACTTGTAATATGGTTGAGAGTGGCATATAAACATATATATATGTTTGTATGCATGTACTTAGTAATAGCTTATAGTAATCAATGAATGGAGTTAATGAGGTAAGTTTATACAAATGAGTTGTGTGGTGACATATTAGGTCTAAAACTTTGTTTTTGGCTTGTATTGGTTGCTTGATTAGGCTATATTCGTATATGAGAATGTTGTATGTAGGTTGATTATGAAAAGGGTGAGAAAAGTGGCATGTGTCTCAGAATTGAGCACATGGTCAGAGACACGGGCGTGTGTCTCAGCCGTGTGAGGCACATGGCCTAGCACACAGGTGTGTGGCTTTGCCGTGTGAAAACTGTATTTAATTTTAGGAAAATAAATTGGCCACACGGCCTAGCACACGAGCGTGTGTTTGGCCATGTGACCCAAGCTAGGGAGTTACACGGGGTAAGACACGGCCTGAAGCACGGGCATGTCATGGGACCACATGGGCGTGTCCCTTGGCCACACAGGCATGTGACCCCTGTACCTAGGAAAAAAATTGAAATTTTGCGAAATATTTTCTGAGTTCCCGATTTAGTACCGACTTACTTGTAATACTTAAATTTGGCCTCGAGGGTCCATTTAAGGGACAACATGATTAGTCTCGATTATAAATAATAAATGACAAGAATTAAGTGTAATTATTCTGTAAACTCCGATAATACTCCGTAACCCTATTTCGACAACAGATACGGGTTAGGGGTATTACACCATCTGCCTAGAGTGGAGCAACAAGATGATACCTACTCATTGGTTCCTATTAATGAGAAATTTCCAGACGAACACATCTTTGAGGTAAGTAACACCTCTTGCCCGTATTCGATGCCGAAACAGGGTACGAGGCATTACCAGGCTTATACACAAGAAATGAAACAAAACCAAGACGTAAATTTCCATCCAACTTTAAAACTTTTTACATACATTCATATTGTCCCTAAAACGAGCCCACGAGGCACAAAACATACATTGGAAGTAGTTTGGGACTAAATCGAGAACTTTAGAAAATTTCACAACACTTAGAAAATTTTTCATGTTTTAAGAGCCACACGCTCGTATGGCTTGGGACACCCCCATGTGGGCAAGCCGTGTGGTCACACACGCCCGTGTCCCTAACCCGTATAACTCTCTGTTTGTCACCTAAGAACAAATTGAAGTCACACGGCCAAGTCACACGCCCGTGTGCTAGGCCGTGTGGTCGATTTAAAAATTATATTTTTTTAAAAATTAGGTGCAGACTTCACACGCCCATGCCTAAGGCCGTGTTATCCACACAGCTGAGACACACACCTGTGTCTCTGCCCGTGTGCTCAATTCTAAGTATTCTATTTTACAACAATTAAGGTGCAGGGGACACACGGTCGGAACACACACCCATGGGGCAAGCCATGTGTCACACACGGCCTAGACACACGCCCGTGTGTCTACCTATGTGGACAAAAAAAAGGCTATTTACCAAGCCATTTTATCACCCTTTTATGTACACACCTACACAACAAAACATAACACCAATCCAAGCAATTACATTCAACCAATTCATCCACAATCAAGACATCCACACATTATTCACATGCTATCATTTACCATATACAAACAACACATACTTATCAACTTAAACCATGAAAATTTCCACATCCATGAAAACATCATCATATGCATATATACTTAAACCAATATTAGCCAATTTCAATGGCCATTTACAAAATGAATTATCAACCAAAAAATCCAATGCATTTGGCCAAATCAATTATGACACATAACAAAATGACCAAATCCCTATACATGCCATAACTCAAAATGTTGAATTCATTGGTACCCAAAACAATCAATTGATAGTGTGAGTGGATCTCCGATAGTCTCCAATCCTCGAGCTAGCTTGGTGACACTATAAGACAAGGGAAAGAAAAGGGGAGTAAACTATATAGCTTAGTAAGTTCCCATGCAAATAATAGGCATCATAACCCAACATTTAACATACAATTAACATGATGATCATTGACATAAATATTATTAAGATCTTATAATCATAACTTACTCAATCATAACCTTACCAAGGATTCATCACATAACGAGCTCATTACATATAAGTTTTACGTACATACTTCAGTCATCTCAAATTTTATTTAGCAATTCACCTTTTACATACTCATTAAATTACCCGTTGAACCTCTTAGAATACTAAAGGATACTCGGGAATCTCATACACACAGTACCATACCAATGTCATATCCCAGATATGGTTTTACATAGGATCTCATATCGATGCCAATAGCCCAGCTATGGTCTTACACGAAGTCTCATATCGAGGCCATATCCCAGATATGGTCTTACACATAATATCATATTGATGCCATATCCCAGATATGGTCTTACACATAGTCTTAGTAACCCTAATGTCATGACATTTGTATCCTATCTATTCCTAAGGTTCAACCGGGATTTCTCCCTTGTCGGAACTTTTTCGAATACGTCCAAGTGTAATTCACAATTCATACAATAATAAAGCATTTAAAAAATAATTAAAAACAATGCATTATTTGCATACGAACTTACCTCAATACAAAAATAGTAGAAATGGGACCTAATCATCAAACACTTTGTTTTTCCCCCGGTCTAGGTTCGAACCTCGTTTCTCTTGATCTGTAATAGTAAATTTAACTCATTTATTATTCACATTAGTCATTTTAGTTCAAAAATCATATTATGGCAAAATTATATTTTTGCCCTTAAACTTTGACATTTTTACACTTTGGTCCCTAGGCTTGTAAATTGAAATAGATTCAATTTTTTTTATTCTCAAGCCTATTCGAACCTCTTTTATGCTTATAATAGCCCACATTTTTCATTTAATCACACTTTTACACACATTTTATAACCTTTTTACAAATTGGTCCTTTTGACATTTTTATCAAAAATCACCTAGCAAAAGTTGTTTATCATACACCAAATGCACATTTTACACCATTAGACATCAAAATACACACATATCTAACATGGGCCTAGACCTTAATCATTTCTCAAATTAATGGGAGAAATAGATAGATCAAGTGATAACGACTTCAAAAATGTAAATAACATTAAAAACGGGGTAAGAACATACTTACAATCGAGCTTGAAAGTGGCCAAACCCTAGCTATGGCTTCCCTTCTAAATTTTGGCACAAGCATGAAGAAGATGGACTAAATTTTGCTTTTATTTTACTTATTTTGTCTTTAATTGACAAATTACCAAAATGCCCCTTTTATAAAACATGAAATTTCTCTTACCTCATGTCCATTTTTGTCCACTAACTTAACAAGTGGTCTAATTACCATATAAGGACCTTCAGTTTAAAATTTCATAACAATTAGACACCTCTAGCATGTAGAACTTAACTTTTGCACTTTTTACAATTTAGTATTTTTTGCTAAATTGAGTGCTCAAATGTCAAAATTTTTGAATGAAATTTTCAAAAAATCATTCCATAAAATTGTAGACCATAAAAATGTAATAAAAACAAGTTTTACTACATTAAATTCGTGGTCTCGAAACTACTGTTCTGACTAGGCCTAAAATCGGGTTGTTACAGGGTAAGTCATTTCCATAATACTCATTGGTTTGTTGACTATGATAATTTTTTAGGCAATGGTTTAATGTCACCCAAAATGTCATATCAACAAAAGAGGAAATTCCTTTACGATGTTAGATATTATTTTTGGAACGAACCATAATTATTTCAGTAATATGCAGACCAGATGATTAGAAGGTGTGTAGCCAAGAGTGATAACCGATATTTTGTACTGTTGTTATCCATCCCCAAGTAGGGGATGTTTTCGAGGATCACACACTGCAACTAAAGTATTGCAAGCCTAGTTCTTTTGGTCAACTCTGTTTAACGATGTATACGCCTACGTGAAATATTGTGATTGATGCCAATGAGTTGGAAATGTATCCAAGAGGAATGATATGCTACTAACCAACATTCTCAAGGTAGAGTTATTTGATGTTTGGGGTATTGACTTCCTATGTCCTTTTCCTTCTTCTTATGGTAACAGGTACATCTTGGTAGCCATTGACTATGTATCCAAATGGGTAGAGGTCAAGGCATATCCAACTAATGATGCCAAGGTAGTGATGCAATTCCTATAAAAATATATATTCACAAGATTCGAGAGTTTAAGAGTTATAATTAGTGATGAAGGATCCCATGTTGTGAATAAATGGCTGAAGTGGTTATTAGATAAATACGATGTGAAACATAAAACAGTTAGAGCTTACTGTCCTTAGACGAATGGCCAAGCTGAATTAGCTAATAAAGAAATAAAGGGCATACTTGAGAAAGTAGTGTGTTCAAATCGGAGAGATTAGTCCAAAAGACTTGATGAAGCTCTATGGTCCTACTGAACTACATTTAAGACTCTTTTAGGGATGTCTCCTTACATGTTATTATATGGAAAAGCCTACCATTTACTATTGGAACTTGACCATAAAGCCTATTGGGCTCTTAAGCAATTCAATCTAGATTTGAAGTCTGCAAAGATAAACGAATGTTATAGCTTAATGAGTTGGAAGAAATAAGAATGTTCTCTTACGAGAATGCCAAAATCTTCAAAGAAAAGTTAAAGAGATGGCATGACAAGCACATTCGATCCTGTGTGTTTGAAAGTTTGTCAACAAGTCCTTCTATTCAATTCTAGGTTGAAGTTCTTTCCAGGTAAACTCAAATCTCGATGATCAGGACCCTTTAGAATTAATCAGGTTTTCCTGTACGGAGTATACACATCCTCATGTCGTGATCTGTTAATCCTGTTTACATCTTACTGGAGGCTACACCATAAGTATTCTATTGTCATACGATGACATTGGTCTCTACCATATGGTCTTACACATATCTGCTATAGCAGCCCATTTTTTAGTGAAATCAAAACAGTGGTTTTAGGACCACAAATCTGATCCGAAAATAAGGTTTATTTTTATTTCATTTTATGGTCTGTATTATAATAGGCATGTTGTGTGAAAATTTTGATACGAAAATTTCATCGATTAAGTGTTTAATTACGAGAATGACTAAATTGCAAAAAATACGAAAGTTGAATTCTAGTAGCTATAAGAATTAAATAGCTATGGAATTCAAATATAGAGGTCCTTATATGGTAATTAGACCATTAAAGAAAATTATGTAGATTCTTGATGACTCATCCATGGAAATATAGAAAAAGAGCAAGGACTAAATTGAAAATTGCAAAATACTTAATTAATTAAAAGAAGAAAAGAAAATATCATCTTATTTTCTCATCATCTTCAACCTAAAAACACATGGAAACCTTAGGAGAGAGAAAAGAAACTTTCAAGGCCTAATTGGGTAAGTTTTCTTGTCCCGTTTTTAGTAATTTTAATATTTTTGAAACCGGGATAGCTTAATCTCTCTATTTGAGGGATTAATTTGAAAAGTTATCAAAGTATGAAAAATGGGTCAAGTATGTATATGCTAAAAATTAGAAATTTATGGTAGAAAATGAAAGGTTGTTGATAGATAAACAACTTTTTCAAAGTGATTTTTGATGGAAACATGATTTAGGGACTAAAATGTAAACTTGAGAAATTGAAGAAAAATTATAAAATTTTATATATACAAGTGCTATAAAATTTGTAATGGGATTTTGGTTAGGCTTGGAATAGGGAGTAAATTACACAAGTTTCATTTTCCGAGCCTAGGGACAAAATCAAAATTTATGGAAAAGTTAGGGGCAAAATGATAATTTTGCCTAGGACATAAATTGAGTCCATTTAAATATGAAATGTGTGAAATTGATGATTAAATTTATTTATATAGATCCAAACAACACTAATTCGAGGTTAGATCGAGGAAAAGAAAAGGTTTCGGATTAGCAGATTTCTAACGCAAACAAGTATCGAGGTAAGTTCGTGTAACTTAATCGGGCATGTAATATGTTTAATTGAATGTTGTATTGTATGGAATGTGACTTATATTGTTGTACATTACTTGAATGCTATAATAAGGGAATTAATACATGCTTGATATGGTGAAAAAAGGGTTAAATCCTGATTGAATATTGAATTTCGATGAGTATATGCGCTTTCCCAAAACGAATAATTTCTTGTATTTGTTGCGGACGGGATTTAGCTCAGACGAGTAATCCTATTGACCTTATTATAGAAAATATTTAGCTCATACAGGTAATATTGATATAATACCTCTCGAGTATACATTATGATTAGAGTTTAGCCTAGACTGGTAATCCTAATTGAGCTTTTCTAAGCATACGTTATATAAATGATTTAGCCTGGACTAATAATCCTGTTATACGATATGTGGCTCGAGAATGTGTTCCTTGGTTAAGTACCTTAAGGGGTACCCTCGAATAAGAATTGACGGATTATTGAATCGTACACCCCGAGTGTACCACCTAAGAATTTATCGAAATTTCAATGATTCAACGGACATATAACTCTAGACATGGCATGAGAATTATGAGATGAAATGATAATGCCTTAGAAGAATAATGTATGATGAGCTCACCTGTCCTTATTTGATGTACATGTAAACTTTGTGACTAACATGTTTGATTGGATGCATGTGTTTAGCCAATTTAGAAAAATGGATGGAAAACTTGTTATTGTATGCTTAGATTTAACAAATGAGATTGGTAAGTTTAGTTTCTGTTATACAAACTTACTAAGCGTGTAATGCTTACTCCATTTTATTTTTCCTTGTTTTATAGTGCTCGGAAGCTCGTGAAGGTTGGAAGATCATTGAAGCGTCATCACATTATCAACTAGTTATTTTGGGTATACTTAGTAAAATCATTTTGGTATAATGGCATGTATAGGACATCTTGACCATTAGTAGCTTGATAATGATGTTTTGTAATCTAGCCATTGGAATGGCTAGTAATGGCTTATTTCGGTTTGACTAAGTAGGTTATTATGTTATATATTCATATGTGTTATGATAAGTACATGTGATCAAATGATGTTAATGCCTAGTAAATCCAAGGTAAGATTGTAAACATGTATGCATGTGATGATATGTCATGTTGAATGATGGAAATATCTTAATTTGAGTGCTTGAAATGGTTGGAATGTGTTTGTATGTTTTGGTGCAGGAAAATGGTGAGTTTTGGGTGACAAATGAGGCTAGGAAATGGCCTTATTTTGTCTACACGGGCGTGTGCCTTGGCTGTGTGTGACACATGGCTTGTCTCATGGGCATGTGGTCTGGCCATGTGTCCCCTACATCTTAAAAATGGGAAACAAAATGCTCAGAACTGGGCCCAAGTGCAGAGACATAGGTGTGTGTCTCAGCTGTGTGGTTGACACGGCCTTAGACACAGGCGTGTTACAAGGTCGTGTGAAAGCTGCACCTAAATTTCAAAAATTAAATTCGCCACACAGCATAGAACATGAGCGTGTGACTTGGCCGTGTGACTTCAATTCCTTCATACCTTAAAAGTTAGAGAGTTACATGGGTTAGGGACACGGACGTGTGTAGTACACGGCCTGAGCACACGGGCGTGTGATCCCTGCAACTTTGGAAAATTTTTGAAATATCACAAAAAATTTTATAAGTTTCCGGTTAAGTCCTGACTTGATTCTAATGCTCATATTGGGCCTCGAGGGTCCAATTAGGGGACGTTTTGAATGATCTCAGTTAGTGAATAGTATTTTACATAAATTATTTGTAAAATTTTTTGAAATTTTCGATAATGCTCCGAAACCTTGTTCCAATGACGAATACGGGTTAGGGGTGTTACATTTACATGTCATGATCTGTCAGTCCGGTTAGCAATGTATCTGCCGTACCAGAGGCATTACAAATGATTGTGTTACTCATTTAACACATAACACACTTACCTATATTCATTCAAACACTCTTGAAAAATTCATATTCTTCCATAACAAATTTCACATGCGTACATACCACCCATCATCTTATTCATGCAACAACTCATATATCTCATTTGTAAACATGTAGAATTTTTATGGGACTTTACATACACATACATTCACTAGTTATCCGAGAAAACATCAACATACGAATTTTGATTATAAATTATCATATATGAGTTAGGATAAAGACACACCTGAAACTCACTTTTACTTTAGCTCGGAGATCGTGTTCTAATAGTCTTACCCGAACCAGCAACAGCAACTACTTAAAAGGACATGGAATCACCATTAAAATCTCATTTATCGACAGTTTACTAACATCTCAATTACAGACGATCCCCAAGTAGGGCCTCCTATTCACACCCTACCATTTTTATACCTCTTAACATCTTTACTCTTTCAAATTCATAACATGCAAAGCTATCAGACTTACTAGGAGGTTGAAACATCCATTGATTAACCCAAAGACCTTAGCTTCTAGTATAATGAAGAAGAAAAGAATATTTAGTCTTAAAAAGAACTAAAGCGTAGAACGGAAGGAAAAAAACCATCTAAATGTTCCCTTCTTACAACATATATAAACTCAATTCCTCTTAGAATATCTTGACAAGTGTTGAATGCATACAGAAATTGTCCCTTAATTGCCCTACAAAAACTAGGAAAATATAAAAAGGAAATCCGAATGTAGATACTATTTGACCAGTAAATCCATTCAATTTACTCCCAACCAATCCCATTGCATAACCCACCTTGCATAGTGTTCGAGCAAACCGGGCATACCATACCTCTGGCGGTAACTCTCATAAAGCGTTCTCTTGAAGACGATCTAATCTCCCAACATTTTCTCATACATTTGATATGTGCATCATGCTTGGTCGTATTCTAAGGCATGCTATTCTATTGGCGTACTCTTTTTCAATTGGGAAATATCCCAATATGAAAAACTCAAATTCTATGATAGCAGATACATTATGCGACATGATTTAACTTGCTAAAATTCTGAAAAGTGGCAGAGTATACTGCAATAGTGCGCCAAAACAGGTAACCTTCACATCTATTCGCCTCTCTTTTGGATCCGCCAATTTTGGGGTATGACATACTACTAAATAGGAAAAATTAGAAGCACATGGTTCCCAATTGTCACATGAGATGGCCACACGCCCTTGTGAGTATTGTAGATTTGGTCATTTAGTTTTCACATGGTCTCAGTTTGTTATACAATCCAACCACACAGCTGCGACTATTGATGAAAATTTGCAATTTGATCCACACGGCTTCAAAGAGTTACACGACCTGGACGCACTGCTGTGTGAATCCTATTTTGCATGATTATCTTTAACATTTGAAAATATTTTAATTTGATCCTTGTTTATTCTCGAGTCAACTCTAGAGCTCACATAAACTCATGTGAAATTTGGGAAAAGTTTTAAATGGTATTTCATGGTTGAATTGATTAAAGTAATTGAATTTTTTACTGTTAATTGGTTATAATTGTTTCGTTTTTGTACTGTAGCATCCTATAACTCAATTTTGGCAATAGGGACAGATAAGGGGTGTTACATTCCACTTATTATCATGCCAAATAATCAATAACAAGCCACAGTTCACATTTTGTCAAATTTGCAATTCAATGATTAAACTTTTCAAATTTTACAATTTAGTCATTTTTACCACATGCTCACTTCTATAATTATTTTCATTGGTTTCATCTCCAAAATCAAATTTACATTCATGAAAATTTTCTATCTGACTCATTTTTCAAAATTTTCTCAAAATTTCATTGTTTTCGACCTTAGAAAAGTGTCAAATGCCAAATAAAAGTTTTTGGTATTGTTACCAGCTTGGCTTTAGAGTAATTCTGCTGCTATTACTCATTTGGTTAATTGATTTATGAAGTGCAATTATTATATTTGAATTTTCAAACTACTCGTCTCATAATTTAGTTAGTATAAGATTTATTTTCTTATTTTTTATGTTTTATATTTGTGTTTTTGGTCGTCTTAATGTTGCCTCCAATATTAAAATTTATATTATACTTTTATCTTTTAAATAAAAGTATAATATATCTTATTATTACATCTAACATTTATTAATTTGTATAAGATTTATTGATATCATTTTTATTTTATTTTATTTATTCTGATATGTATTACTCGAAATGATTCATTGACTGATGCTATGAATTCTGATTAATAAAAGTTATTTAAGTATTTCCATATAAAAACAGTTAACATGGAAGCTATCCCTTTTGTCCAAAGAAAACATGATTTTGGATTAAAAATATTAATGTTTGTCTAAAAAGCAAGCGTGATTGAGCCCAATCTTACTCCATCACAAAAAGATGAGTACACCAAGGGGGAAAATATGGGCATAAGCCCCATAAATTGGAACTGAAAAACTATTGTATTTAAGACGTTTACCAAGAAAAATCATTAGACTTTGTTTTATTGAAAATTCTTTTTGAAAAATAAAATGATATTTTTAATGTTTAGATGATTCTTGGAAAATTATTTTTTATTGTTTGAAAAGTTTTTTGAAATCATATTTTTTAAAAATTGTTCTTAATGAAATAACACCATATGAATATATTTATTATAAAATATTATAGTAGCATTTTCTTTTGACTATCAAATTTTATTTTATAATAATTAATATCATATATAAACTTAATAAAAATCAATGTTTAATTAAAATTTAATTTAAATTAAGTATGTTACATATATAAGAGTGTAAGGGTGAAGCCAGAAATTTTTTTTTAAGAGTGACGAAATTAAATTGTAATTTTTACAATAGTCAAAATGCAATTTTAACATTTTAATAACTTATTTCTTTATAATTTTTAAAGGATTAAATCAAACATTTATTATTTTTAAGGGGTTAAAGTGTAATTTTACTTTTACTAATTTAAAATTTTAAAAATTTTAAAAGGCCTAAATAGAAAATTTTCTATTTTAGGAGGGGCTCAGGGTCTTACTAGCCCCTCTAGCTATGCCCCTGTACGAGTGGATAATAATATCAAAGTTAAAAGAGATAAATGAAGTTATGCATGTTTAAACAAATACTAATATTTATATAATTAAAATATCAATATTTTATACTATAAATATTTATTATTAAATATTTATAAATTGTAATATATATTTATATTAAAATACTAATATAAATATTTTTCAATAATACATTAAGAACATTATTTAAAATTTAAAATTATTATTGTTAAAATAAAATTGTAATATTAAATAATAAATTATATTAATGATACCAATAATTTATTATATTATTAAATATAAATAACTAAATATGTATATTTAATAATATGAAACATTGTAATATTAGATATTAACATTTTATTTTTTAAGAAAATTTAAAAATTAAATTTTTTATTAACATAATAATATTAGAGTTGATTTAAGTTAATTTTTATATAAAAATAAAATTACTCTTAATTTTTTCCCGAAAGATGATCTATGTTTTTCAAAGGCTAAGTTAATTTATAGACATTAAATTTAGTCCAGATCTAAATTAAAATTGATTTATAGACATTGAATTTGGTCCAGATCTAAATTAACATTTTCTTATAAATATGATTTGATTTAATTTTAATTGTCGAGTTTAAGAGTTCAGAATTCTCTAACTTATTAAATGCTTCAGATTAATGTTTGTCAAAGTTGAGATATTTGAATTTACATGTTGGACAAATTTAAAGTCCTTAACTCTCTAATTTGACATGATTTGAGTTAATTGGAATGAGCTTTAATTGAGTTCGACAATTTTTCGTTCTCTGTATAAAATAATTTTACTATATACTTTTTACAAATATAAAAAATGAAAAAAATAAATCGAAATTTCCAATAAAAGCCATAGATCTCACAAAGTTTACAATTACATCCATAATATATTCTAAAACTCTTAACGGTTGAGACAGGTGGTGGCCTCCTAATGGCCAAGCACCTACAGAAGAACACTAGAGAAATACATTCATCAACACCAATCCAGGACAAGGCTAGCACATCACAAGCATGCTATTAGCAGCACCAAAGCTCTATAAGGAGCTCATGCTCCATCTCTAAAAGCTCTTATATAACAATATCTTGAAGTCAAGCAAGGAAGGTTAGCCTTTTCTTTTTTCTTTTTTTTTTTTTACAGTAGTTAAAAAACATAGAATAATCTTGGTTCCTGACATCTAGCCTTCACCACCACCACCATCTTCCATCAAACCACCGCTCTATTCAACCTCCACCACTTCTTTCATTACTCGAGCCCTTCACTACAACCAAAATCGGCCGACAATCCATTGCTCTACCCAAAAACACCTATTGCTCATAGCTAATCTCAATCCTCAGACCATTATCAACCCCTACAAACTCCTCCCAGTGTTTTCTAGCCTCAACTTAAATGGCCAGTGGGCACTTATTATCAAGAACTGTTTTAAGTTTCTTATAGCTTAAGACAATTATCAGGTTTTTTTTCCATTCCTTATGGTTATTTTTGTTCAGTTTGTTTTCAGTTAGTATGTTCAATAAGAGAGTTGGTGTCATTTTCGAATTGAAAATAAAATATTCATATATTAGTATCTTTGTATTAAGCAAATGTTTTGAAACATTTTGCAATATTACGATATGCTTTAATATGATGCATGTGTCTTACATTAAACCTTGAAAACATTTGTAAACATTGCAACGATAATTCCTACACCCATTGAATCAAGTCATCTTAGGGTAATCATGATCAACTAGTAAGAACATGAATTTTTATCCAATTAGTACATGAACCTAATTCCATAGGCATTCATACGTACTAATAATCATGTAACATTTTGCCATCATTCTAACTTAAGCGTAGCTCTTTGGGGAGTTACTTAACTAGATGATCTTGAGTGTATAACTATCAACTCAACACTTATCGCATCATGAATCACAAATGAGTCATCTTGGGACAATCTCAGCGAGTAGCATGTTGTGAGTAGTTGTCCTCTTTGAAGATATAATTTCTTAATGTATCGCATAATAATACCTACCACGGAGGCCGCTCCAACTATCACATGATTTCTGCTTACTTTCAGGAAGTTTCATCAATGAAATTCGTATGGCAACATCTACCTGGGGCAGGTTCATTTCATGCCATCACAAGAGACCATTGATGGAATTTGTAGGTTTTGTTTAGAGACCTTCTCCCATTCAATATTCTAAACAATATGTTAGGTTTTTAATGTTCAGTTTCAATCATGAATGATCAACATATGCATGACAAGTACATGTGGCATTCTTTCCTAAACTATATGGCATGTTTATATCATATACGCTTGACATGCTATGGCAATTTTATAATACACACATTCATTTATTCATAAGAATCAATCAATTATCAAACAATTTTTTTTTCTTTGCAGTTTCTCTTTTAAGGGAAAAAAATAAAGGAGTGAATGTGAACCGTGCACCAGGTAGGGTCCCAGGAAAGGAAGGCGAGTCATATTTGACCACTTAAAAACCAAGTCTTTCTTTGCCAAAGCCAATACTAGACATGCACCTTCTCATTACCACACTTCTCATAGCAATCGAATAACCTATAAAAGTGAATGGAATAATACAACAAGTGTATTTTCTCATTACCACACTTTTTATCTTTAATCAAGAAATTGTGGATCATCTCATACATATATATCACAATTATATCATTAGCAATTACTAAACATATATATAAGGAGATAAGTAATAAAATCAAATTTCCAGCTAAGGTTTCTATAGTTTTATTTTTAGAAAATAAATGAAAACCATAAATTACATAGTTTTTTACCATAGGGCATTTCTTGGGTCTTCGACTGCCATCGCTCCATCTTCTCCTCGTCATGGACTCCTTTTGAAAAAACTACATTTAAGTCCTATGTTCGTTTTCGGCTCATAAGAATTCTAAAAAAAATAGTCTTACATGGAGATGATAGTCCATGTTCTATTTCTTAAGAACCACAACTTTTGCAATAAATAAAAATTATATAATAAATATATAAAATTGCATTCATTCACATACACTCCCCTAAACATGCGAATAATTACAAGAATATCACTTCTTATCAAATATCAATCAAATAAGATGAAGAGAGAGATTTGGTCTCGGTTTGTACTATAAACATAACACAACTTGGCTCTGGTACCAATTGTTGAAAAAAATTCGATTTGAAAACGATTTTCTTGTACAACGAAAAATTAAAATTTTGAAAACCAACTCGGTTTGTGATATTTATTGCAATAAACCTTAGACCAAAATCATACTTGTGTTTTCGGATAGCCGAACGTTCGTGCTCTCAGCTTTCAACCAAATAATCTTCTCCGCTATTATCATACCACGAATTACTTCGAGTGTAGGCTCAAACCAGTTGAATCAAAACACAAAACTGGAAAAATCTTTCTCTCTTTTATTTGGAGTGAAAATGGAAATTCTCTCTTCTTTAATAAAAATCAGTAGGATTATTATTCTGGAAAAATATATCTGATAGTTGAGAATAAATTTTCTCTATTTTTCAACAAAGTAACAATCTCTCAAAGTTGTGTTAATAGCTTTACCAGTGTCATCTATTTATAAGAAGAGGATGTAGAACCCTTATTAAGTTGTAGTAGTTTATTTCAAATAGAAAAACAACTTCATACTTAGAGTAGGAGTGGAATGGATAACACATCCTAGTATTCTTACTCGGGTTGCCACCCCCTTCATGTTATATGAGGGGTTTTGGGCCTCTCTCACATCGGGTTTAATTACGAGTACTTCCTAGGCCTTTTGACCTAGTACTTTGTAATGCAATCCAACCCGATTCAGTTTTTCTATTTTCCAAAAAAAAAACTTTAATATTTTATATTAAATAATTTTCTCATCCCTATTTTACACCCATAAAATTTCGTAAAAATATGTTTAATATTTCATAACTCAACATGTTCACTATGACTGAATGATTTATTTTCATTTCAGGGCTTCAAAACAGCTCAAAAACATAAACTTATCTTTCCGACTATTTTTAAGTAATTCATATAGAATTGTAAATGGACCATTTCCATTTCAATTTCCATTTTTAGAAACCTACATTCATTTCCAAATGATTTCATTTTTCCATTTCGAAAAAAACCATAATCATTTATGAATGCTTTCTATTTCTCTTTTCTGGTTCATTTTATTCATTTGTATTCAAACTCGTAATTCATTTTTAGTTTTAACGAGCTAGCAAAGGGACCAATTGGACATATATAATTAAGCCTCAAATGGTTTATAAGTAAGTTCTGGCTTTTCACCTATTAATTATAAACTCATTTAATCACGAAGCCATTCCACTATAGTATTATGACTGAGCTCTCCCTAACGACATACCATTATGAAAGAAATTATTCAATGCTCGTCTAATGACCTTGTCATAAGAGTGTTACCCTCATAGGATATCATTGATCTTTTTGGGATAATATTCACTCTCCCAATATGATCCTATTTTATCTCATGGTAACCATTACATCTTCCTTTATGAAAATTCATTCAGTATCAAATAGTGATCAAGTCATCCATCATAAAGACGAACGTCTTGTAGCCATGTTTACTTGTCAATTAACCATGTAATACCTATAAGAGGATATCATTTACCCTCGTCTCGGGCTATGAATTCCACTATTGTGAATGACACTACATACTATAGAAGTCGTACACCCAACGCACTAGCTTTCGGTTCTTTATATATTCGAACTCAGACTTTTACTTACATCAAAATGTACGAGTCGCGCATACATATTCCATCACCCACTCAGGATTTAGGTATGCTACATTATGAACGTCACAAGTGAATAAATCCATAAATAGATTCAAGACCTATTCTGCTTGGGTCTTATCCGATGTATTGTCAGTCCAATCAGTCATATCTATATCTTTATCTTCTGGGAGTCATTCGTTCCAATGCCCAGGATAAAACATCTCCCAAATTGGACTTGATAGACAACATATTAGCCTTTCAATCGGTTTGCTCATTTTCGATTAGACTAAGGACATGTTTAGGTTTGTCTACTAATATAAGTTGCCTTTCTGTATTACAATCTGACCACGTAATACCGCTTAGTATTAGTTAAGCATTAGACAACCAGTGAGCAACATTTGCTTCCATTTTACTTTACATGCAAAAACCATGTGAGGATAATATACAAAGTATAAATGTAATTCATGAATAGTTTTATTAACCAATCTATTCAAAAAATTATAAGTGTATTTAGAGGAAAATACTACAGTTAAGGCACCACAATTTACACATTAAAATCATAATAAAATGTCATAATCTATGTTCTTCAATTAAAACTAACGTGAATTTCAAGAAAAGTTTATCATTCTTACCTCAATCACTTATATTCACTACTAATCCTTATTTTCTCCCTCCTCCAAGACAATTACAGATGCACTTCTTATGAAATTTAGGTGGCTAGTACTATTCTCTATTGATTTCACTTACTATTCATGAAAGAAATTGGGTGGATTAAGCTTAATTGGCTTGGTAATGGTAAAAATGACCTATTTATAAGAAAAACAAAAGTTGAGATGGAGGGTTATGAAGGTGATGTGATGATGGCTTAAATAAGATGGTTTCTCCATTTTTTTTCTACACGTTTCCATCAAAATATCTCATTAAAATAATTCTTAAAATGATAATTATCATTTTGCCCCACCAATCATGTTTTGACACAATTTAGTCCTTAACCATTATACTTTCCATAATTAACTATTTCAAATCATTACCATTTGACCCTTTAACTTTTACTATAATTCCATTCATGAGTCATGTTTTCTTTTGGTAAAATTTCACCTCTAGTCCCTCCTTTTTCCTTTAATTCAATTGAATCATTTCAACTCTTAATTTCTTACTTTGGCTCCAATACTTTTCACTTCCTTGCAATCTAGTCAATACCCCAGATTTTTTTTTCTCAAGATACAAGACTTTCCAAATGCCTTCAGTATCTGTCTGCACCATCTACTAACACTAATGATTTTCAAATTATGACTTCTTCAAATTATAATTGATTCACTATTGATTTGACATCATTTCTAATTCATGAAATTTCGGGGATGTTACAACTTACATGTCTTCTAATTTAATTACAAATATTCAGATTTGTTGAATATTGGTATCATTTTCAATTGCTTAGAATATTTGTCTTGTCAATTAGAATTATTAAATATGTAATTGTTTAATTTATTTTAATGTTTAATTTATTCTAATACTTGTGACAAACAACATAGTTTGATATGATGAAGATATGAATTCTATGTTGCGTGGGCATGCGATCATACTTAAATAAATAATGGTTTAGGGTTTGTTAGTTAGAATTGGGTCTCTTTCCTTTTTAATGCTACTAATAGATTAAATCCTAAGCGTTCGTTATAGGATTGTTTATCAATAAGAGAAATAATTAATGACAGTCATCTTGATTATCGAGAAGGTAAGAAGAGATTTTACTAGGAGGTGATCGATAACTATAACCAATTTATTAAAGAACACTAAAAATTATCTCTGCATTAGAGCTTCGTCTCAATAAATTTTCTTTCAAATTTAATTATTGTTTTCTTTATTAAGTTTAAATTTTAATTTTAGTTTTTGAATTTCTAACCCCCATAATATTTACTTGTTTTTTCACTACAAGAAAATGGACTTTTAGCTGCATTTTTAGTGGCGTTTTAATAAAAAAATGCCCCAAATATTATACATTAGCGGCGTTTACTTAAAAATGCCGCAAAAAATGAGAAATAGCGGTGTTTTGTCTAAAATTCCACTAAAAACATATCAATAGCGGCGTTTTTATCTAAAACGCCACCACAAACGGATCAATAGCGGCGTTTTCACGTAAACGCCACTAAAAACTGGGGAAATAGCGGCGTTTTTATCCCAAACGCCACTAAAAGTGATCAATAGTGGCGTTTTTATCCAAAACACCACTAAAAAGCAGAGAAATAGCGGCGTTTTTATCTAAAACGCTACTAAAAATGGAGAAATAGCGGCGTTTTTGTTAAAACGCCACTAAAACCAATCAATAGCGGCGTTTTTAGGACCAAACGCCGCAAAATTTTTTATCTATGGTGGATAACCGTCGATAGTCGTTTCGATTTGATCTGATTTAATTTTCATATTATTTTCTTTTTTTTTTGAATTCGATTTAATATAAACTAATCACTTAGCTATGAGAAAGTTTTATTTTAATTACTTAATTATGAAAAGTTACAAATTGATAACTAAACTGTAAAAACATAAATTCTAAAACTCTAAACCCTTAAAAAAATTCATATGGATGTTTATGTGTGTATATACATAGATAATGTAAAAGCTTATGTTTATATTAATAAATTGTGGAAGTAGTTGATTAAATTTATTTTTGGGTTTAGAGTTTAATATTTAAGTTTGAGGCCTATGGTTTAGGGTTGAAATGGTACGTAGTATATATATATTTTAAGTTTATGGTTTAGGGTTCAATGGCAGTAAGCTTATGCATGGTTTGGGGTTTGTTATTTTGGGTTTGGGGTATAGTGTTTTAAATTAGTTTGTTATTTGGGGTTTGGTGTATTAAAGTGTACATAGGGTTTAGGCCAGTATTATAGTGTTTAAGGTTTTAAGGCTTAGCTAGGGTTATTAGGGTTTAAGGTTTATTAGTTGATTAAATGATGTTCTGGTTGAATCTAGGTTTTAATTTGGAGTGCTTGGAGTGTGGTTTAATTAAATACTTGATCTCATGTTTATACATATATTTATGATGTATATATGTTTATATTCTCAGATAATTACGCAAGGTTTAGTATTTACGAAATTTGATGAGGTAGTTCTTAAAATTATTGAATACAAAATGTTAATGAAATTCTCAAATTTAATGCCTCATGATTAAATATTGAATTTGAATTTATTATAATTTCAAAATCTAAAAAATAATATGTGTTTAATAACTTTCTTTGCATGCAATCGACTCTCGAAATTAAACTTGTCTTACTTTAATTTTAAGATGCAAATAATAATGATCTCTTAAAAGAATTTTTTAATAAGTATTGCTTACACCTAGTTAAAAATATCAATGACAACTCTTTTTTTTTAATAAAAACTTAATGTTTTAAAAATTTTCATTTTTTTTCATTGTTGTTCATTTTTATCAAAAATGATTTTGAAAATATATATTTTTTATCTCAATTCATTTCATGTTTTAAATAATTATTAGAAATTATTTTAAATTGATTTTACCTTAAATTTAAATATTAAATATTTAAATAATAATTATTCAATATAAATAATTTTTTTCAAATTAGATATATTGCTTGAAAGAAAAATATTAATTAACTATTAAAATTTATTACTATCTAATGCATTAGTGGCGTTTTTGACAAAAATGCCACAAAAAAAATTCACTTTAGCTCCAAGGGAATTAGCGGCGTTTTTAAAAAAAGCGCTGCTAAAAATAGAGAATTAGTGGCGTTTTTAAAAAAAAGCGCTGCTAATTCCCTATTTTTAGCGGCGCTTTTTTAAAAACGCCACTAATTCTCTTTTTTCAGGGGCGCTTTTTTTAAAAACGCCACTAAAAGTTTAATTAAAACTTTGTCGTTTCTTTTGCTTACTGACGTCATTACGTTTAGCAAAACGGCGTCGTTTTTGTTTCAGCCATTTCACCCCATTGCAAACCCGTTAAGTGAATTTTCAATTGTAATCACTCCACTATTAAAATGTATTTGGTCACCAAATGGAAAGTCGATTTGGCCTTCTTTTGATTGGTGTAATAACAAATTTAGCCCCTAATATTTTACACATTCTATCAAGATGATTCTACTTCAAAAAAATTAAATACATTTCATCCTCAATGTTTACACATTATTGGCTCGGTCATTGTTCTAAATATTAAAAAAATTATAATTATAATATATATTAAAAATTTAAATTTTAAAAAATAAAACAATTCAACCATATTTTTTATAAATATTACCAAAATAGGAACTCGTTGAAAAATTTAAGTGACTATTTAGGTAGTTTACCCTAATGTTTTATGTCAATTTTATCAAAAGTTTATTAATTTGTTCATTATTTAAATATTAAAAATTTATAAATTTATGAAAATAAAACAACTTAGCTTGCTTTATTTAATAAAATAAAATTATAAAACTGTAAAATATAAATATAAAACTAAAAAATTTAAAAAATATATAAAAGAAAAGTAAATGTGCATGTGAAAAGAAATTAACATATTATTTTTTATAGGTGTTATTGCAAGACCACATCATTTTTTGCTATTCAAAATGACCTATTTTTATAAAATAATTTCTTTCCCACCTCATTTTCGTAATTAACTTTTTCTTATTATTAACATAAAAAAACCCAATTATTCTCCACAAAATTTGTTTATATAAAATTATATTTAATAAATTGATAAGGTATAAATCTATATATATTATTAATAAATAAAACAAGGCTCACATGCTTAAAAATAAAATTATTTTTTTAATTAAAAATTAATGTGAATTGAGTTTTAGTTGAGCTGGCAGTATTGTCATTGCAATTAACGATAGTAAAATATTTGAATCCAATGGGTTTCGAGCCAACTCAACTTATTAAGGTCAGATTTTTTATTTTTTATTTTTTGAAAATTGGGTTTGAGGTGGGTTGAGTTAGGTGAAATTAGAAAAATAATCGAGTTAGGTCAGGGTCAGGTTTGAGGTAAATTTGCCCAGCCCTACCCTAGGATATTTACAAAAAATGGCCCCTAATATATATACATATATTTAATTTTTTATTTTTGCTTTCAATAAATAAATATATTAAGTTTTAAGTCTAAAATTAAAAAATTAATCTTATTTGCTTCAAAATAAAAAAATTTAATTAAATTCAGATCAGGTCGGGACGAAGCCAGACCTCCTATTAAATTTTGGGTTCGAGTTTGGGACAGATTTTTTTCTTAAGAGTCGAGATCAGGGAGGATTGATTAAGCTTCAGGTTGGGGCGAGCAAAAACTCGCCCCGCTCTGTTGCCATCCCTAATTGTAATAACCTGAAGAACATGTATTTGAATGTGCTTAAGTAAATAATATCTTTCATTATAGGATTTTAGGGATAGTTATAGGTAATTTAAGTATTAGGGGTGATATCGGTTCGGTTCTCGATTTTTCCACATTAACTTTTTTTTTATTTTTTACACTTATTTTGATAAAATAATATTTGTTTTATGGCTTTTGAATAAGATTTGACAAAATTTTAAGGTCTTTTTTTCATAAATATTTCTACAAACCAATAAATTTTCAGAAACTTTTAAATTATTTTCATTATTTTAAATATAAAATATTTATTTTTGTATCATAAAAATTAAAATTAAGTATATATTAAATAAAAAATAAAATTCAATTCCATCTTAAGTAATCGCGATTTTTTTACTAACATTTCAATCTCTATCCAAATACTTCAATTCAAGTTTATTTTGGGTTTGATGGATTTTTTGTTCACCTAGTACTGTATAAACGGCGCCGTTTTTGTTTCAGCCATTTCACCCCATTGCAAACCCGAAACCCTCATTTTCTCCCAAATCAAAGTTTCCCCTAAACCCTAAAATTTCCCCAAATCAAACCCATTTGCCGTCTCCCTCTCTCTTTTCGATCGACAGGTTATTATAATTTTGTTTTTGTTTCAATCTGTTGTCACTGGGTTAAATATGGTTTTTGTTCCAACCCAAATATTCTCTTTCATTCCGATTTCTAATCAAACCCAAAACTCCTTTCATTTCGATTTCATTGCAGTAAGCAAGCAGTTTATTTTCGATTTCATTTGGATTTCGATTTCATTTTTGTTTTATTTTTGCAGCAAGCATAAAGATTTAGGGATTTCATTTTGAAATCAAACCCGATTGAAGGCTACCTTTGGCGAGTCCATCAAATCAAGGTACTCTCATTTACTTGTTCTTTTGAACCCTAGACTTTAGCATGCTGACATTGGTAATCTTAGATTGTTGTGCTTCTCTCTCTTTTCGGGGTTTTGGGGCTGTTTGGGTTTTTGAAATTTCGAAATGTGATTTAGGGTTCTGATAGAAAGAACATACGTGTACGGAAAAATCTTAAAGAATTTAAAGATTTTAACTGATCAAGTATATTTCAAATATTGTCTTCAACTTTAGTCTATTTTCAATCTTTGTACTTCCTTTAGACTCTTAGTAGCAGTAGAAAAGTATTAGCAATTGATTACATTGAAGTATTAGCAACTGATGCTGTGTCATTCAAATGCTATGTCATGTTCGAGTTTAAATGAATGTGCTGTTACAGCATTAGCAATTGATGCAGATGGTTCGATTTTATATTCTGTTACAGAATTCTAGGTAAATCCACACAGATGTAGGAAGTTTCTGAACTATGTAACTAAAATATTAGTGTTCATCTCAGTTTTATAACTAGTAGTAAGTTTATCTACTTGCATCTGAACGAAAATAAAATAAACAGTGATGCTTGGAGGTCATGTTGCTTGTATGGATAATTAAGATTTGTGGACTTTGAAAATTATGTTTATGAAATGTATCATGTATGGCTAATATTACATTTTGGTTGCAAAATTTTCTTAATATGTTGTAAGCTCTGTATTCACAAATTAGCTCTTCTTTTGTGTGGTTCCTACATTTCCTTGCTTTTTGGTTTGACAATTTCAACAATGACATGTGTTGCTTTTTCTTTTTAGCTCATATTTGAGGTTTGAATTGTATGTATTTTAACTATGTTCATATTTCAATTTTTTAATTAAAGTTTTGCTTATAAATATGTTTTTATGTAAAAATATTTAATAGTCAATGAGCAAAATATTTTTTGAAAATATGTGTTAATTATATGAATAAGTGAATATTTTAATATTTATAGGAATAAATATTAAATTTATACATAAATATTGATCAAACTTGTAATTTGATACATAAATTTTTATTTGGTGTTATTATATAAATGAAACTTAAATTGCGGTTCATATGTATGTATAAAACTTTGATTTATTTTAATTGTACATGTTTAAAAGAAATAAATACATACATTTTTTTGTCATATTGAATTAATATAATTGTGTGTATGTAATATAATTGAATAATTATATAATGTGTTAAGTTTGAGCATTGTATAAGTTAGTAATGTTTTAATTATGTAACTGAATAATTCATCTCGTTATGTGCACAAGTATTTAAATGTTCATGATAGCAGCTGGTATTTTTTTTTTTTTGCAAGAGAAATTATAGCTCTAATTAATTTATATGGAGGACAAATTTGGAAATATCTGCTAAGGTAGGTCTCTCTACATACTTGGTATGATTTATACTGTTGTTTGTTTTGTGTTATAATTTGTGGAGCATTGAATAATTATATAATTGATGGTCATGCCACTGGTAAGATCATTGTGGAGCCTTAGTCTATAAAATATTACTTTATTATACTAACTGCAGTTATAAGCAATTAAAACAATAAACAGTGATGCTTGGAGGTCATGTTGCTTGTATGGATAATTAGGATTTGTGGACTTTGAAAATTATGTTTATGAAATGTATCATGTATGGCTAATATTACATTTTGGTTGCAAAATTTTCTTAATATGTTGTAAGCTCTGTATTCACAAATTAGCTCTTCTTTTGTGTGGTTCCTACATTTCTTTGCTTTTTGGTTTGACAATTTCAACAATGACATGTGATTATGTTGGACTTGTATGCTTTTTCTTTTTAGCTCATATTTGAGGTTTGACATGTTATTAAGTTAGTAAGTTTATCTACTTGCATCGTGTTAAGCTATTGAAATTAACTCTTAATGAAATAAAATCAAAGATACACATATATATTTGATCTGGAACTCATATATATTTGTTAATGTTGACAGTTGGTCAAGAATTCTGGGTTTACGTCTGCTGCATCGCCTTCGGTAGTCCTCTGCATCGTCGTCGGCAGCCCTCTGCTACATCTCCATCGGCATCCCTCTTCTACATCTCCGTCGGCATCCCTCTGCTGCTTCTCTAGTTTTCTGCCATCCAATTTGCTTAGCTTCAATCCACATTGACTTAGGTAAGGCTTTGGGTCCTCCATTGTGGTAATTGCGATGACCATAACTTTCTCCTTTCTTCTTAGATAGTGCAGCAGCATACATGCACTTCCTCCAATGCTTGCCTCTTCTAGCAATGCTTGTTTCAATACTTGAACACCATACAAAAATGCAATTAAAATCGTAAATGTGAGACTTCTGAAGTTGGTGTTTATATAGTATAATTATATTATACTTTACCTGTTAAAAAATTGTACTTTATCTTATCAAGCACATGTTTCTTCTATTTTTTTACAAAATGCTGATTGATTGGTTAACCATTATGGTTGTATCAAATTTTTATGTTATAATTATATTATACTTTATCAGTTGAAAAATTATATACAATTTTTTTATAATTATTTATATAACTCTTAATAAATGTTCATCTTAGTTTATAAATTTTCAAGTTTATTATTGTACGTTTTGAACTTGTGGAATTTTTTTTTTTTTTTTGCAATCAATTAGTTGCACAATTTCAATGTAATTTTGCTATTTAAATATTAACATGATTTTTCAATATATTGACTAAAAAATATTAATTTATTATATGATTAAATACTGTCTTCTTGACTAAAAGTATATATTTAATACTAATTAATTTTTGGTATTAATAATGTTTGATTTTAATATTTAATATTTTTAAATATTTTTAAAACGTATCAATATATTTTTATCAATATAATAATATTTATCATTATTTAAATTTATTTTAATATAAATATCAAATTACTATTCTTTTTTAAAAAAAAATGATTTAAAAACTTTTTAAAATGAAAAGTTACTTTCTGTTACTCATCAAATTATATCCCATGCCTTGTATATATTTCTAATAATAAGTAATGCATCATATTGATTAATTTTTTATATTAATAATGTTTGATTTTAATATTTAATATTTTTAAATGTTTTTAAGACTTATAAATATTTTTTTATCAATATAATAATATTGACCATTATTTAAATTTATTTTAATATAAAAATCAAATTACTATTCTTTTTTTCCAAAAAAAAAAAACTTGTAATAAGGTTGGGTTTCATCCATTTCCTCATTTGCAAGTTCAATGTAATTAGTTAAACAAAGTTTCAATTTAGGTTCGTCATTACTGATTGAATAGTTTATACTTTAGTTGCAATATTATCCAAATCCCATCTCAGGATAAGTTTTTAAATATTATTTAATACATAACTTACATAATACATAACTTACATAATTTAAAGATCAAATTTTATAACTTATATAATTTACATAACTTACATAATACATGAGTTACATAATTTAAAGATCAAATTTCATAACTTTCATAATACATAACTTACATAATTTAAAGATCAAATTTCATAACTTACATAATTTACATAACTTACATAATACATGAGTTACATAATTTAAAGATAAAATTTCATAACTTACATAATTTACATAACTTACATAATACATGAGTTACATAATTTAAAGATCAAATTTCAAAACTTACATAATACATAACTTACATAATACATAACTTACATAATTTAAAGATCAAATTTCATAACTTACAACTTTTACATAACTTACATAATAAATAACTTACATAATACATAACTTACATAACTTAATTATACTTATAAATAAACAACTTACCTGTGTAATTTATTGTAAACTTTAGATTTCAAGAACTACGAAATGGATAGGAGTTGGATGAATTTGTCAAGGGTAAGCAACGCCTATCGGAATGGAGTACAAACTTTTCTAAATTTTGCATTTCAAAATGCAAGCCAAGAGAATATGATTCTTTGCCCGTGTAAGAAGTGTGGCAATATCAATTGGCATTTTCGTGAAGTTGTCTACGAACAACTAATTGTTGATGGCTTTATTCGAGGGTATAAAAAATGGATTTTTCATGGTGAGTGTACATCTAGTGGAACTTATTCAACGATTAATCCGTCTTATCCTCGATCATCGATTACCACCAAGATATCTTAGACAAGATGACATGGAAGGTATGTTGTGGGATGCATTTAATATGCACAGTCATGGTGAGCAATCGTTTCCACCTGACTTTATTACATCCGATGATTGTGATATTGGTGGAAATGTTTTTTGCGAAACGGGAACAAGTGCACCTGATGAGGAGACAAATGAAGAAGCGGCAAAGTTCTACAATTTACTTAACGAAATGAACAAAGAACTTTACGAGGGATCAAAATATTCGAAATTGTCCTTCTGTATTCGTCTATTTCACTTAAAATGTTTGGGAGGGTGGACTGGAAACTCTTTTACAATGCTGCTAGAGTTTTTGAGAGAGATGTTTCCGTTTGCAAAAATCCCACAGTCTTGTCAAGATATGAAGAGACTAATAAAAGATTTGGGCCTTGGGTACGATAAAATTCATAGTTGCCCAAATGACTGCATGTTGTACTGGGGTGATCAGAAGAACCAACAGTCTTGTCATGTTTGCGGTAAGTCTTGTTGGATGAATGGGAATATAGAAGATGTGAATGCGGATGAAGGTGGGGCACAGTTAAGAAAGAAGCCAATCAAGGTTTTGCGATATTTTCCCCTAATACCAAGACTTCAAAAGCTTTTCATGTCATCAAAAACAATCGATTCTATGAGGTGGCATAATGATCAACGAACCGATGATGAATTATTAAGGCATCCTGCTGATTCTTTAGCTTGGAAATCGTTTGACAGTAAATTTCTGAGCTTTCCAAGTGATCCTCGGAATGTGAGGCTTGGGCTAGCAGTTGACGGCTTTAATCCTTTTAAAATCATGAGTACTTCGTGATGCGATTTGGCTGTGTAGTGCTTGTTCCTTACAATTTGCCTCCATGGATTTGCATGAAGCAATCTTCATTTATTTTATCAATGATTATCCCAGGAGGGAAAGGTCCCGGAAATGATATTGACATCTATTTGCAGCCACTTATTGAAGAGTTAAAACAGTTATGGTCAGGTGTTGAGACATATGATGTATTGAGAAAGGAGAACTTTAATTTACGTACAGCTTTGTTGTGGACAATTAATGATTTCCGGCTTATGCTAATTTATCGGGTTGGAGTACTAAAGGACGTTATGCTGTCCTTGTTGTCTTTGCGCAAACTTGTTCAAGTGGTTGTATAATGGGAAGAAGTTCTCTTACATGGGCCATCGTCGGTGGTTAGATGGAAATCATAAATTTAGATTTCAGAGGACTCTATTTGACGGTACTGAAGAGTATAGAGGAGCTCCTGAGCAGATCATTGGATCTAAAATCTTGTTTATGTTAAAAGATATCATCTTTAGTTACGGGAAGATGAATCAACCACCTAACACACAAACAAAGAGAAGGTCGAGGGATGAATCTGATGATGAATCTGACGAAGAGGATGATCCTAATGAGGCGGAATTGTGGAAAAAAAAGAGTAATTTTTTTAGTTGCCTTATTGGGAGCACAACATTTTACGCCACAATCTTGATGTCATGCATATTAAGAAGAATGTCTGCGAGAACATAATTAGGACAATTTTGAATGTCGATGGAAAATCAAAAGACAATCTTCAGAGTCGACTTGATTTAGTTGACATGAGAATTCGGCGTGATCTTCATCCTCAAGTACTTCCTAATGGGAAATATCGGTTGCCACCTTCTATTTTTTCAATGTCAAAGAAAGAGAAAGAGGTGTTCTGCATGGTGTTGAAGGATATAAAGGTCCCAGATGCGTATGCGTCAAATATATCTCGATGTGTAAGTCTTAAAGATCGAAGATTATATTCATTGAAATCACATGATTACCACATCTTTGCGCAAGATTTACTCCCAGTTGCTTTACGGTGCTGCATGTCAAAAAATGTGACGTCCTGTATGATTGAACTATCCAATATAATGAAAGCTATTTGTGGCAAAGTTTTGGATGTTGAAGAACTTAAGAAAGTACAGGATCGAGCTGATTTGACTTTATGCAATTTGGAGAAGATCTTTCCACCTTCCTTCTTCACTATTATGGTGCACTTGGTAATTCATCTCCCTCACGAAGCAATACTTGGTGGACCGATTTTTTATCGATGGATGTATCCTATAGAAATGTGCTAATTTATTTGTCAAGTATTTATTCATTCACCTCTATACATTTAGTTACAACTTTTGATAAATATTGTATATCGTGTTTAGGTTCCTAAGCAAATTGAAATCTTATTTGTCGCAATAAGCGTTATCCAGAAGGATCAATTGCTGAAGGCTACCTGGCAGAGGAGTGCATAACCTTTTGTTCTAGATATTTAGAAGATGTTGAAACACGATTAAATAGGCCAACTAGAAATGCTGGGCTCAATGATCATAACTTGGCCGAAACTTATTTATTCCAAAGTTATGGAGAACCAATCGGCAAAGTTGAAATTGCAGAATTAGATGATATATCGTGGATACAAGCACATCAATATGTACTTTTTCACCACGATTTAGTTGAACCGTTACGCAAGTAAGTTCTAAAATTTCCTCACATATTCGTCGTTTTGATTTGTTTATCTTCTAACCAATTAAACTTGTTTTTAACATAGTGAGTACAAACAAATTTTGAGATCTCGTGCACGCTCTCGAAGATTACAACATTGAAAGATTAATAAGTTATTCACAGAATCTTTTCATGAATGGTTAAGCCAAACGGTATGTAACTAAAGTTAATAAGTTACATATAATCGCGAAATTTAGTTAATCAAATAAGAATGTTTTTACATAATATATTTATAATTATTCAATTTACTTTCAATTCAATAGGTTTGGAGTGGGAAGGACATTAATGACGAAGTTAAATGACTTTCCCAAGGTCCGAACAGAGTAATAAAAAGACATAGTGCCTTCCTCATCAATGGATATAGATTTCATACAAAGTATGGTGAGAGAATGAGGAGAACTCAAAATTGTGGAGTTGTTGTTAATTCTTCAATTACAAGTTATGCTAGTGCTAGGGACAGTAATCCAGCTGAGGGTAATGTAGAGTATTACGGACTTCTTACCGACATTATTGAGTTGGATTACTATGGCAGATGGAAAGTTGTCTTATTTCGGTGTGATTGGGCTGATGTTAATACTACTCGAGGAACTAAAAAAGATCAATTTGATTTTACAATGGTGAATTTCTCTCGCTTGATTCACACTGGACAACAATTGATGGACGAGCCATATGTATTTTCCTCTCAAGTGAAGCAAGTTTTTTATTCGAAAGATCCAACTGATGAGGGTTGGTATGTTGTACTCCGGAACACCCCTAGAGACTTGTTTGACATGGGTAATGGAAGTAGATATGACATCGTCGAAAGATCAGAAACATTACCTTTTCCAGAACAAAACTTAGATGAAAAGATCCCTAGTACTAGTACACAACATCAATGGGTTCGACATGATGTGGATGAAGATATTTACGAATACTGATGTAGTAAGATTTTACGTTTTTTTAATTATATGTAATATTATAATTTTAATCTTGATCATGTTATATAATTTGACTATTTTATATGTACTATTATTGTTGTAATTTGTTACTAAAACTTTAACTATTTTATGTGTATTGCAGGAAAAATGCGTAGAAGAAGATTACGTGATTTAAGTATTGTCCAGAATACTCCAAATTCGGAAGAAGGAAATAGTGAACAGCGACAGGTTGTTGGATCTTCGAATGTGCCGAGACACTTGACGAGCCTGAAGAATTTCAAAGTAATGTTAAGTTTATTTTACATGTGTTGACTTTTATTATTGATTTATTTGTAAATTTTAATATAATAATAGTATATCATTTTTCAACTGAAAATGGTGGGACGCGCAGAGTTCGAGGACGTACGCTACTTAGTGATTTATACAACTTAGATCCTGTCGTGCGTGTCAAAGTAAGTAGAAATACTTATGGTCAGCCTATTGGATCTGAAGCTCGACTTTTAGCAGGCTATTTGGGCATTTTAGCACGAAATGCCAATATGTTACCCATCAATTACGAATCATGGCATCACATGCCTGATAGCAACAAAAATCAGGCTCTCGCTAATATTAAGGTAACAAAATGTGAATATAATTTATACTTTGGTTTAAGTTTCATTTATATTTACATTCTAAACTTGTGTTTTTTTAGGAGAGATTTGCTTTAGAGGTCTCCGATGATTATATCAAGAAGGCATTGGGTAAAAAATGGAGAGATAATAAAAGCACTTTAAAAAAACAATATTTTAAGAAAGACATAAGCCTCGAGGAAAAATTGAGAAATGTCCCGCTGGGAATGCTGAGGTACCAATGGGAAGATGCGGTTAGATTCTGGAATTCAAAGAAAGGAGAGGTATTACATATTTCCAAACTCTTATATATAATGTTTACTATATATGTAATAATAATTTTATTATTTAGGGCCGTGAGCGAGTTGGAACAAGCAGCAGGTAAAAACAAAAATTCACGCACACGGCAGGGTCTAGAAGTTTTGCTTCTGTAGCTGAGGCCGAGGTATTATAAATTTATTAATTCTTTCAAATATTAATAACTTTCAAATATTTAATAACATTTTTACTACTATATTGTAGGAAGTCAAATCTGGACAAAAAATTAGACGCCTTCAGCTTTTTGAGATTATGCATAGGAAGAAAGATGGATTTCCTATGACATCCGAAGCTGGAGAAATTATGGTATATTTACTTAATAATATTTGATTTATTTTAAATATTTATAATGTTCAATTATAATTGTTTAATTCAATTCATCATTAGTAGTTTTAAATAATGTTAAGTTATGTTGCATTCCTTTTTATTATATATTTCGTTTCTAACTCTTTAATTAATTTTTTAGGAGAAACTAAAGAAGAAGAAGGCGGAATATGAAGCAATCGCTTTGGTCGATAGTTCTGTTAATCTTGAGAACATTGATAATGTAATTATCATCAAGTTTTGGGTCCTGAAAGGTACGGTCGAGTTCGATTTCAAGGATCTGGTGTTACCCCGACCCAATATTTTGGATCCGACTCCCATCAATACATGCCTTCTGGAAGTCAAGCTAAAGCTGAAGTTCAGAGGTTAAGAGATCAGATAGCTCAGATGGAAGCGAACACGATTAAGCAAATTGCCGAGATTCAACGAAAATATGAAGAACTCCAGCAACAACTTAGAGCGGAGGCGTGAGAGAGGGGAGGCGGCGGCGGCGGGAGGGTAGAGTAGAGCAAAAAGTACGATGACCTCCAGCTACAGCTTCAGCAAATGATGTAGATGTTTTAGCAGTCGCAAAAGCCGCCATATTAGACATTAGTTTTCTCGTTGTAAGAATGTTTTTAACTTTGTCACGTTTAACATTATTGTAAGAATATTTTAAATCATACTTTACTAATTACATCATATATCTTTCGTTAAATTTGAAGTATTATTTAGAATTAATATTTTTGGTTGTATTTTTTATGCTAAATTTGCTGTTTTTGGCTGCATTTTATGTTATATTTGTTGTATTTGGTTGGATTTTAATGCAGGAAGGGCTGAATATTGGTGAAAAAATGCATTGCAAATCTGCCAAATTTAGCGGCGTTTGTGGGAAAAGCGCCGCTAAAAGCCATGACTTTTAACGGCGCTTTTTTTCAATAAATGCCACCAATTTTTACGGCGTTGCCTATAGCGGCGTTTTTGCGGCGTTTTCAAAAGCGTCGCAAAAAGTTTTAGTGGCGCTTAAAAGCACCGCTAAAGGCTAAAAAAAGCGCCGCTAAAAATCTGTTTTGTTGTAGTGTTTATTTAAGAATATGTGGATACAATTCTATTCACTGCCATTTACTAATTTATATTTTTGTTTTTGTAGGTATTGACAACCATACACATAAATCTTCAAATTATCATTTTATTTATTGATATTCAACTTTTATTATTATAAAAAATAATTGGATATTATTTCTTCGAATAAGTCAATCAAAATAGTTATCTCTCATTAGCCAAAGAAGTTTTGATGGACTCTTCAAGCATGTAACTCACATGAAATAAGTCAAGTTTAACTAGACTCCTCAAGACTTTGCTACACATGCTTTCTTTTTATCAAGGACTCTTTCAAGGACAAGTTCATCTATGTTATTTTTTTTATTCAATAGCTACTTGTGAAATATATACATTGCGTTTGGTAATTTGATTATATTATTGGTGTTGATCACTAGTAAAATTATATTGAGAGGGAAATAGCTCGGTTTTGGCATCAGTGTAAAAATTCAAGCCACCCTCAACTTTGAATGTAGCCAAAAAAATAAAAAATAAAAAAATCAGTCAGATATTTTTATTTTATTTTATTATTATTTTTTTCAACTTGCTTACCATCAATATCAAAGGCAATGGGCAAGAAGCTAAAGAAGTCAGCATTCGGAAGGGTATGGCAAGGCTACGCCGTAGAGAGGGCCTTAAAAGTTGGAAATAATCCACAAATCTGCCCACAATTTTGACAACTTTGAGCTGCAAAATGCAGGCATCCTACTGAAATGGCCATGCAATGAAGACTATAGGTAATGTACCAAAAATAAAAGTGGTCATGCACCTAAAAAGCGAACAACAGAAATCTCAACTAATGTCAACAATGAAAGATTCTTGGATAAAACTTGAAAGCTAGAGTTGGGAAAGGAATTACAATACAAATATAGAAGGTAAAAAAGGGAGATATAGTTAGTAAAATAAGGAGGAAATAAGTGTATAGTTTTTGTTTTTGTTTTTTTTTTTCTTTTTTGGTGCTAATAATTTAACATTAATCTTGTGATAAAGAGATTATGCGTATATTATGAACAAATGGATTTGGTTATTCACCACTATTTGCACTGAAAAAGACAGACTTGAAGAAGATTGAGTTTATAGTTGAAACGCAATTAATTTTATAATATCTCTTTCACATTTATATAGCTCCATATATCTATTATTAATAAAATAAAATTTAGGATAGATTTGAATACCATAACAGAAATGGTAAGAAATTATAAAAAAGAAAAAAAATGACTTACAAATTCTTCAAATTCTTAAACTCCTTAAATATATGCTAACTACAATAATTACTTAAATATATCACATATACAATGTAGGAGAAAGAAATAAGTATATGTAATAAATTTATGAAAAAATTAATATGTATTACGAAATAAATAATAAAGAGGATAAAAAGCAAGAGAAATAGGACAACAAAAAAGAGTACATATTTTATTAATCTATAAGAATATTTTCATACTTCTTCAAAGTCTATATTTGTAACCATAAGAAATATACATAATATAAAACTTTACTTTTAATAAACATTAAAATCCTAATGTATATCAAACTTATAGACATCCACCTAATAGTAAAATATTCATAACAATATGAAAATTAAATGTGAGTTTAATTAAAATGGTAAAATTTAGATAGTAAAAACTATAATTTTTGGGTTCAGATCTCATGATTTTTCCACATGTTCTTATTTTCTAGATTTATCGAAATATAAAAAGCATAAATACTCTCAAAATAATACTTAGTTACTTTTTGATAAGTTTGCAACTAAATTGTGACATAGTTAATAACTAACATCAACTCATTCAAATCTATTATAATTGCATAAATGTAATTATTATTATGAATATATTATTAAGTGGATGTCCATCATGATCAAGATAAAATTTTGATGTAATTTAAATTCTAATAGTTATTAGAATTAGATCTCTACTTCTTTTATACTTCTTATACCTATAAATAGAGAATCTGATAAAGCATTGTAATCATCCTTTTTTATCAATAAAGTACATCATTTGTTGCTTTCATATTTTCTTTATTTTTTATTCTTTCAATCTCTATTTTATAACAATTATAAGCAATTATCTCAATTTCAATTACTATTTTTTAAAACAAATATCTAGGACAACCCATAATCCATTACTAACCATTAAATAGGAGGATAAATGTGTTTCGACACGCTTAAGTTCACATCATTATATACCAACAATAATATCAATATTAACCGAACTAAAACTCAGTCAACTCAATTACTAATTTTTATATTCATATACATTGGGTTTGGTTAAAAAAAAGAGAAAATTAAAGTTCAAAAAATAACAAAAACCAATAATCATTTACCAGTTGGAATATCACATAAATTAATTAAAATAAAAAATAAAAAATAAAAAGAAGGTGGGATGTTGAGGATAAGCCTCAATTTCTTTCATTTTCTATTTAAACTGAATCGAAGTCAAAGGATACAAATTTTACAACATCAAATGACTTTAAATTAAAAAAAAGAAAAAAAAAAGGTTAGACTTTATTGTATTTCCAAATCTGACTACCAACAGATATATGTTTTTTTTTCTAATAAAAGTAACACTTTGCCGATGAAACGTTAAAGTTTATAGACTTTCTTTTTGTATTTTAATCAAAAAGGTTCTGTTCGCAAACAATTTCAAATTTCTTTTATTTTTTAAGGATAAATATTTTATCAAAATGGAATAAATAAATTCTATAAGCATGTCTAAATTTAATAAATTATTTGGTATCTAAATTTGATATATTTTTTAATGTGGTACTTGTGTTTTATTTTTTCCATGTGATACTTGTATTTGATAAAAAAATATGCATTTTGATACCTAAAGATAATTATATTAATTTTTATTATTAAATTTGGATTTAAAGATTAATTTGATAAAAATTCATAATTAACTAATAATATTATTAATTAAGATTCATCAAACCAACCTTAAAACTCGAAAAATTACAATTAACATGTTGTATTTAACAAATTAAACAATTAAAGAAATTCACAATTAACATTAATTTTGTTCTACTAACAAAATCATGAAATATTTAAACCTAATAATATTAGCAAATATTTTTATTAAATTAATCTTAAAATCAAAATTAAACACTAAAATGTTAACAACATCACCTTCGACTGGAACAGCAGGACCCTACACCCACAAAATATTATTTTAGTCATTTACATTTTTAAAAATATGAATTATTTTAATAGTAAAATTATACTTCATCTCACAAATCCCTTTAAAAGTTTTATAAATAATAAGCATATAAATTGCACTTTTACCAATTTAAAATTTTATAATTTAACTTTGGTCTCTCTAAATTAAAGTTTTTGCTTTGTCTTTTTGAGTATTAAAATATATAATTTTATCAAATATAAATATTATATTGAATAAAAAAATATCAAAAATATTATATTAAAATAAAATGTTAAACTTAAACACCAAATAATATATTAAAAAATAATATTTTTTTTATTTTCCATATTACACCCTAAAGACACATGAGTTGTGGAGGCTTTTTTACCTTGACATGATATAATATATATTTTTCAAAGGGTTAATTATTTCGCATTCTACTAGTCAAATTTTGAAGGCTCTAAATAAGGTTAGAAAAGATGATATGTATTCCGTTTTCATACCTTCAATAGCATATTACCTTTTTTTTAGTATGATTAAGTAAAATTCGATTTAATTAATTTAAAATTTAATTTTTTAATCGAATTAAGTTAATAGAATTTTTTATTTTTTTGAGTCAATTTGAATAAATAATTCGAATTTTAAATTCGAGTCGAGTTAAATTTTATAATTCAAATAATTTAAATAATTTGATTAATAGATTGATGTAAATATCCTTTTGGTCCCTGTCAATTTTGAAAATGAGCAAATCGATCTCTCTATCAACAAAAATTACAAAAAAAAAAAACAAAATAACTTTCAAATTTCAAAATATTTATAAAAATTCCAAAAAAATATATAAAGAAAGTTAAAATTTTAAAAATTAAAATAATAATTTTGGGATGTAAATAAATTAATTAATGATTCAAGTTTATCATATTAAAAATATTTTTTTTCTTCTTATTTTGCTTTGAAAAAGTTTTAATATATATATATATATATAGTTTCAAATTTATATCTTCTAACATGGAACTAGTTATACTATAACAAGATTTTAATTTGGAATGTTTAATTTTTTAATTTAACTCGAACAATTTCACTCGATTTGATTCAAGACGACTTAAATTTCATTTCACTCGACTCAATTAAAAAAAATTCAACTCGAGGTAGGATGATAAAATAAGACTTGTTAACTCAATTAACTCGAATTTTTTCATTCGATTCGACCAAATGCTCACTCCTACTTTTAACCCTGATTAAGAAAAGTAAAAACCTAAGCATAACCTTAAAAGGATGCTTTTATTAATTATTTAGTATATTAAATTTAAATAAAAAATAAAACTTTAAAGATAAAATAATTTAATTATAATTGTTTTATCTATAACCAAATAAATATATTCAATAAAAACTCATGAGTTGACTGATGTACAACTAGGTTTCGGATTTTATCACAAATCATATGGGTGTGAAAATTAAATATTTAAATAAATTACGTAACTATTAATAATAATATTTATATAATATATGGAATTAAAATTAAAAAGAATAGTTTAAATTGTGAGTAAATTTTTTTTAGATAAGTAAATACATCATATTAAGAATATAATTTATCTCATCATATATAAATTTTATACTGATTTTATTAAAAACATAAAAAAATAAAATTACAGTTGTAAGAATATAACTTATTTCAAATTTGTAAGGGTAATTTAACAAATTAATTTTTTATTGGGTTGACATTCAATTGACTTGTGACACAAGTTCAATCAGAGATTTAAGTAATAGTATACAAACAATGTTGGTGAAACATTGAAATGTTTTTGAAATAATATTGAAATGCATAAAATATCAAAATAAAATTAATGGTATGGGTTCAAATGTCAATATATGTAAATTTTATACTGACTTTCTTAAAAAGCTAAAAAAAATAAAAATATTATCATAACAATATAACTTAATTTAAATATGTAAAAATACCTTAGTAATTTTTAAAGGCATAATTATCTTTAATTAAAGCTAAGATATACTTATTTTTTTTCAATTATATATTCCCATATTTATCTGTAAATACAGTAAATGCTAAGAAGATTTTTCAAAACCATATAACAATCCATATATCATGTAAAGTGAAAGAGTTGTAATTATCAGTATAAAGTATAAACAATTCATCAAAACGCTTATAAATATAACATTATCTCTCCATAGGATTGACAATGCTCAGTACCATTTTTGCCATGAAGAAAACTATCTCTTGTTTCCTTCTACTATTGATTGTCGTTCCTATCTTGGCCTCATCTGTTGAGAAAAAAGTACTTTTTCTGTTTCTCGTAACTCTTCTATTATTTCTTCAACATCTTTCTGTAGTAAAGTTCTCTCTCGGAACTCTAATTTTCATGTAATATATATATATATATTTATTGTCTATGTAGGTGTATATAGTTTACTTGGGGCAACACAACAATGGGGAGAAAGCATTGCATGAGATTGAGAAAACCCATATCTCATACTTACTTTCAGTCAAAGAATCTGAAGAAGATGCTAAATCTTCCCTTCTTTACAGCTACAAACACAGCATCAATGGCTTTGCGGCAAAGCTTACACCAGAAGAAGCCTCCAAGCTCTCTGGTGGGTGACTCATTAGCAACATATTTCTTTATCTCCATTTCTAAAATTAATACCTAATAATAATGCTTGGGTTTTCATTTTTCCTCACAGGAATGGATGGGCTTTTGTCAGTGTTTCCTTCACATGGAAAGCACTCAGTGCAGACAACAAGGTCATGGGAATTTGTTGGCTTAGATGAAGGAGATAGCTATTCATGGGAAAACCTTAAGATGGGAGGAGAAGACTTGTTGTCAAAAGCTAAACATGGCAAAAATGTCATTATTGGAGTGATGGATAGCGGTAAAAAAGTTGTGCAATTATAATTTAAAACTATAGATGAATTCCAATACCATCTTTTTAGATTACTCATGTGACTGTCTCAAGCATTATTGCTTTTGTTGTATCCGGATAACTGAGTAGCAAATAATTCATTTTTCTAAATGTATTATGTAATTATTGGATTGTTTTAATGTTTTGGGTGTCTTATCAATTTAGGTGTATGGCCGGAATCACCGAGCTTCAGTGACCAAGGAATGGATCCCACCCCAAAATCATGGAAAGGAATCTGCCAAGGAGGAGTCGCTTTTAACTCATCCAATTGCAACAAGTGAGTGAATTTTCCTTCTTTGCTTTCTATTCCACTATTCGGCTTGACTTGCCACTTCATGTATGGGTTCCAGCATTCATTCTTTATAATAATATTTATTATTATAAAATTCTAAAACCCTAAACATTCCCATTTTAAATCCTAAAACTTTAAACTTTACCCTACATACTTAAAGCTAAATTTTAAATTTAATTAAAAACTATTTAAGGGCTCAAACGTGTGAGCATATGTTTTTCCTTAACTTTTATGATATTTGTGTCCTATTAATCAAACCATATTTAGTAAAGGTTTGAGAAAAATTTCCCTTTCATCTAATTTACTTGTGATGAACTTTATATAATTTGTTGAATAGCATGCAAATTTTATTGCACATTGAGAGGTTTCTATTCTGCTTTTTCAAGGTTCGTTCATGTGTCAAAATCTCGTGAAAACAATCTGAAAATGGCTCCTAATAAATCCAATAATCTTTGGGGAAAGGAGGGCCCTTTTCCATTTGGATTGATAGGACCCGCTAAGATTCTCTGATTATTATCAAAGAGTTAATTCTATGATTACACCACGTAGTTAATGAAAATTCCACCTTTACTCTCTACACTTTAATTTAATCAATATTTTTTTAGAAGTAATTTGATTAATTTTAGTGTTTATATTTTTTAAATTAATTAATTTTAATTTATGTATTTTTTAAATTTTAAAATTTCAGTTATGACTCAAAGAATAGTAATTAAATTTATTAGATTCAATTCAATTACTAATTTTATACCAAACAACACAAATATTTATCCCTATCACATTCACGTGATAGAGTATCTTACATAAGTCCCACCAAGAACCCCTTTTATATACACTTTTAAGGACATGAAAAAAAGGTCATTCTACCCTCTGCAACCAAGTTTCATGGGGCTCCCAATAACTTCTCCCCTCTCAACTACTCGTCCGCATTTTAGATTGGGTGAACTGTCCTCAACCTTCAAATTCAAACTTTGTATCAACATGTACTATGTGTATAGCTATAGATTTAGTCCATATTCTTTAATTGGATTATTCTAAGTCTCTATACTATTCAAAATTTGAAATTTCAATATTAACAAAATAACAATTATTAATCTATTAATTGAATTTTTAGTGAGTAATATGTGAAAATAACAAACTAACATGATATTATACATATGGTAATAACATAATTGAACGAACTTAACAACCGTATGATGTGGACATAAATTTTAAAATTTGAAAAGCATATTAACTAAAAATGATCAAATTAAAGTATAAAGACTAAATACTTTCTTGTAAAGTATAAAGAGTTATAGCAAAACTTAACCTATCAAAGGCGTTAATCTTTTTATGGTTAGAAGTTGAGTCATTTTTCAAACGATAAACATGTGATGTCATAAGTTTTTGTACTCTTTTCAAATTTAGAATTTAGTTTTTGTACTTTTAAATTTTAAGAATTTAATACATGTACTTATTTTAAAATTCAAGCTCAATTATTAACCTTGTTAAAATTCAGATTAAAATGTTAAACCTAAATTTAATGGAAAAAAATTTAACAGTATTAACTATTAAATTTAAAATTTAAAATTTAAAAAATAATTAAATTAAATTCTTTGAAATAAAATATAATAACTAAATTTTAAATTTAACAACAGCATGATAACTATCACATTTACCATTTTCAATTAACATCAGGAGAAGCTTTGCATATATACCAACTTCGAAATTGTCGTTCAAAATTGAATTATGAGTAGCTAAAACAAGCCAAAACTCCAAAACTTTTTATAAATTGTTTTCTCTACTATTCAAAAATACAAAAGCAAATAACGAGAAGGAAGTTTTAGAGTAATTGGTAATATATCAGGATGGTTCTGGTACTTGTTGTTAGATTATATTTTGTTTTTTTTTTTTGGGTTAAAATGTTAGATAAATTATTCTTTATACTTTAGATTAAAGAGTAAAATGGACTTTCTTGTTAAAAATTCCATTCCTTTCTACTGTAAAAAAATAACATAACCGATAGAATAACCAAAAAGTGACATGGGGTATGTCATGTACATCTTCTACTAATGTACATAAATCAATTTTTAAAAGTAGAAATGAATAAAATTTTTAACAAAATAACTAATTTACTCTTTAATTTAATGTATAAAAATTAATTTACTTATTTTTTAAATAATAAAAAAATAAAATATAATTTATTTCCTAATATAAGTCTTGCATGGTATTTTTATCGTGGTAATTTGCTTAGTTACATATCTTACAATATAATGTTACAAAACTGCATGCAGTAGACATGACAGCCTAGCCTGCACATCCTTCTATATATAAATAATGATCGTCGTCTCTAGATATTGAAGCAATGTTATTTTGTTAAGAAATTGCGTCGATGAGTCCCTAATTTGGTTGTCCAATTCACCCAAAACAAGATAGCAATTCTGACTTGTGTTTATTGCTTTTGTTTTATTCCTTTTCTTTCTTTAGTCTTGTGAACTGTTATCACTGCAATGCTGCAACCATTGGGGTCAGTCTCTTTTGTTTTCTTCTTTGGTCTCTTAGCCTTTCATTATTCAATTTTAACCGAATTAACTTGCTAAAATTTCATTCGGCCCGGAGAATTTATTAATTATTATTGTTATTATCTGTTAAGCTTAATCTTAATAAACTTCTATATATGTCTTTTGATTTTGGTTGATTTGATTAGATAAAAACCAATCAAAATGCACTGAGTTATTTTGATTTGATTAATTCATTCCTAAAAAATTTTGATTCCCTTAACTATTAATTAAATTGTTGAATGATTTGGGTTATTTATTGTGGAATAGCCCTCACAATTATATGGTTAATTTCAAGCATTTTAATCAAATCTTTAATGCTTTTGACACAGAAAGATAATCGGAGCCCGATACTACGTAAAGGGTTTCCAGAATGCATACGGGCCCGTAAACGCGACGGAAGACTACCTCTCCCCACGAGATATGGATGGCCACGGAACGCACACTGCGTCCACAGCGGCAGGCCGACAAGTTTCCGATGTTGCCGCCTTCGGTGGGTTCGCAAAAGGCACGGCTTCCGGTGGGGCTCCTTTGGCTCGCCTTGCCATATACAAGGCCTGCTGGGCGATCCCTAACCAACCCAAAGTGGATGGCAACACTTGTTTCGATGAAGATATGCTTGCAGCTTTGGATGACGCCATAGCTGATGGTGTTCACATACTTAGCGTTTCCATTGGAACCGCCAAACCTTTACCTTTTGAACATGATGTAATTGGTCTTGCTGCGTTAGAGGCTGCAAAGCGCAACATCCTCGTTGTATGCAGTGCGGGGAACAGTGGTCCTGCCCCTGGAACATTGTCGAACCCGGCGCCGTGGATAATTACGGTCGGTGCTAGTAGCCTTGACCGCGCATTTTTTGCACCCGTTAAGCTAGGCAATGGCTTGAAACTTATAGTAAGATACCATCAGATCATTCATTAAAGTTACTATATTTTTATGCTCATCATGATCCAAATATTCTTGTTCTCCAATCATGGTTTAATTTAATTAATAGGGACAAAGTGTTACACCGTACAATATGAAGAAGATGTCCCCATTAGTTTACGCAGGAGATGTAGTTGTCCCTGGTGTGCCTCAAAACGTTACAGGGTGAGTTTCTTTCCTTTGATATGCATATATGTATCTTGTAGTTCACAAGGTCAATTATCACACTGGAACGAAATTGGTTGTTATTTTAGGCAATGCCTTCCTGGTTCACTCGACCCCAATAAGGTGAAAGGGAAGATCGTGGTGTGCACGAGAGGGGCTGGTCTAAGAGTAGGTAAAGGCTTGGAAGTTAAAAGAGCTGGTGGTGTGGGTTTCGTCTTAGCCAACGCCAAGGCTAATGGAAATGAAATAGCATGTGACGCTCATTTGCTTCCTGCAACTACGTTGACCTATGATAGTGGGATTAAGATTCTTGAATACATCAACTCTACAAAGAACCCGATGGCAGTGGTCAGTCCAGGCAGGACAGTATTGAAGTATAAGCCCGCACCCTTCATGGCTGGATTCACCAGTCGTGGTCCAAATGTGGTGGATCCCAATATTCTCAAGGTAATTTCGTGATGTTCTTGTTGTCAAGTTTATTTGTTGGCGGTTTGCTATCTTCTAACAACTTCTTCTGGTTGCTGGATCCCATATACGATATATAGCCTGATATCACGGCTCCAGGACTTAATATTTTGGCAGCATGGAGTGAAGCATCATCTCCCTCAAAGCTACCAGAGGATAAGAGATCAGTGAAATATAACATTTACTCAGGAACTTCCATGTCTTGCCCTCATGTCTCTGGTGCCGCCGCGCTTCTCAAAGCTATACATCCGGATTGGAGCATTGCTGCTATCAAATCTGCTCTCATGACCACAGGTAATATCTTAAAATTTAGAGATATGATCTTCACTCGGTCAGCTCCGTAAAGAAGTTGAAAACAGAAATATTTTGTTCTATAGAAAAAATTGAGATAGGCGAGTCGATTTAAATCAATTGGTTTGGTTTGTATCCTTTTCTTTTCTAAGTTACGTTGCATAAGAAGCTTGGGAAAAAATTGGATTGGAAAAATTATATTTATAAAAAATTCAATATTTAATTTATAGGGAAAATGGTAAAATAATTATACATAAACTCTTTTATGTTAGGATTTAATTTTTTAAAAAATCCATTTTAATTATTTTATTTAAACATTTCATATAAAACATATTATATTAATATTAATTACTTTATTGAAAACCGATACTTAAGTAATTTCTCTTGTCTGTCTACTTAACTAGTGACATTTAGGTACTAGTATTAACTACTCCGTTAGGAGGGAATTTTCAACATTTTTATTTATAGTTTTATCAAGTTTTAATTATTTATAATAATAAATAATTAATTTTAAATTGAATTTTTAAGTAATAATTACATATTAAATAAAATTAATTAAATTTTAATAATTGTTTAGGCATCAATTCTAAATTAACTTTCAAATTATTGCGAATCATTTATAAATTAAGAAAATATTATTTTTCTTACTCGAACAAATTTGATAGGAATATTAAATGTTTAAATTAATTATATAAATTAATTAAATTTTAATAATTGTTTAGGCATGAATTCTAAAATTAAATTTACTTATTTTAATTAGTTATAGTTGCCTGATTGATTTTTGTGAAATTAAAAATAACGGTTATGGTGGGATTGAGTGGTGTAATATGAAATTAAAATAAATTGTGAGAGTATTTGAATTTAAATGTAGCTGTAACGGTGAGTTGAAGAATAATGAAATGAGAAAATTATCTTTATAGACATATTAAATGAAAACTTGTATAAAATAAAATTTTAATTATTTAACCATTATGAAATTAATAAATAATTCTAGTTATTATAATTATATTTATATAAAATAATTGCTTAATTAGTTTTTTAAAACATGATAGTAATAAATTACATAATATCTTTATTTTATTTATTATTGATGCAGTTATTAAATTTTATTTAAATGAAAATTGAGAAGTCAAGTGCTACAGATGATTTTCATCTATATAATCTTTTTTTTCTGAAAATCGTAAAAAAAATGTAATATAATATTACATATTATTTTACCTAAAATGTTTACACACATTCATTTTTTAAAAATATTATTTATAATTAGGAAAATACAAATAATATAACTATAACTGAAATATTATTTTTAAATTTACTAAAATAATTTTAAAAGTAAATTTATAAATTTATAAATTTATAAATTTATAAATAAATAAATAATATATATAAAAATACGAGGATGATTCTTATTATTAAATTCAAATTTTAAAAAATTATAGTATTTAATTTAAGATTTTTAGCTAAAAAATTTGAAATAAAATAAATTTTTTGATAATTGTACATTTAAAAATAATTAGAATTTAAATTACCATTATTAATTTTAAAATAAAATTAGTACTTAAATAGAACTCTAAGCATAAAATACAAGGAAAAAAAAGAATGTGATAATTTTTTTTTAAATTGTACTAATTTTATTGATGTAAAATAGAATTATTATTTGAATAGAATTCTAAGCATATTAATCATCACTTAATTAATATTAGAGTTAATTAGTTATTATTTTAAATAATGTTATTTTACATAAAATAAAATTATATTGTATGTTGAATATGATAAAAATGCTTCAATTATTATTTAAAAAAATTCTATTATAATATTTAAATTGATAATTTAATATATTTTAATTATATTCAATCAAAATTAAATATAAAATAAAAGGGAGCAGGCTAAATTTTTTTTAATCATATATAAGCCCTATGCTCAGTTTTCTTTTTATTGTTTATGTAACTTTTTACACCTAACCATCTCATTTCTATGTCACAGCCGCAATAACGAACAATTTAGGTAGAGCAATTACAGATGCAGGCGGTAACAATGCAACTCCCTTCCAATTCGGGGCCGGCCATTTCCGTCCAATTAAGGCAGCCGATCCCGGTCTCATTTACGACGCCTCTTACGACGATTACCTTCTCTATCTTTGCACCGCTGGTCCGAAGTCCCTTATAGAACTTAGCTCTCCATTCAAGTGCCCGCCTAACCCTCCTTCAACACTCAACCTCAACTATCCATCCTTCGCAATTCCCAACCTTAACACCACCGTCACAATCACGAGGACGGTCACAAATATTGGAAGACCCAAGAGTACATACTTCTTTAGTGCCAAACCGCCGCCAGGAGTCCATGTAAAAGCGTCGCCCAGTATTTTGCAGTTCAAACGAATAGGGGAGAAGCTGAGCTTCAACATCACAGTGTCCCCGATATATGATCCCACAGTGAAGAAATCTGAGTATGGGTTTGGTTGGTACAGTTGGGATGATAGATACTATCATGTAAGAAGTCCTATGGCTGTTTATTTACCATAATTTTTATAGGTTTTTTCGTGTTTCCCATTTTTAGTGGCTACATTTTTAATTGGTCAAAGAAACACTAGTATTTTAGTCCTTTTGTCTGAATATTGAATAATTTTGATTTCACATGGCATTCGGGATCACAGTCAAATGTAAAGATGCAATCGATTGAAACCTTGGCTTCCATTTGTCAAATCCTCCTAATTTGAGAAACAATCACCCCCAAAAAATGTTTGTATACTGCATGGTATAAATTGATTCAAGTAATCTTATAATTTTAATAAGAAAATTTCTGTCTCCAAAATGTACAGAAACGATTGCTTGGAATTTTACCGAAATTCTACCAAAAGCTCTTATAAAGCTAGTATAGGTTTAGGAAAAGCATAAAAAATGGGAGTAGCTAGATTATGTAACAGAGAAATCCCAACCATTGGATAGAAAAAAATGGTAAAGAAAAGATAAAATTGACATTACTCGGATACTTGTATTTAATAGAACAAAAAATCTGAGATTTGTGAAATAAAATCCTAAGCTAGAAAAGAAACACCAAACCCTTCTCGCCATTCATCATCTTCGATTGCCATTCCTATTTCCCGTCGTTTCTTCTTCTAGTTAAATAATATTCTAGTCCCGTTGTCATCTGCATTTCTTTATTGGCGAAGGGCGACATTCCCTGTCATTTTCGACACTTTCATCGCCGATTGGTTCAAACCTTAGTCGTAGCCATCATCTGCATTTCTTTATTGGTGAAAGGTGATGTTTACCAAAATCATTTTCTTCCCCTTCCCTGAACCCCCCTTCATCGATTATCCCATCCTCGAACCCCTTCCCTGTCGGTTTCCCCTTCCCAAAAACCCCATCCCCATGAATTATCCCATCGTTAAACCTCTTTCCCCGCTAGTTATCCTATCTTCGAACCCTCTTTTCTCGTCAATTTCCCCACCCCAAAACCCACATTTCCTGTTAATTTCCTTACAGCCCAACCCTTGTCGTTGTGCGTGGTTCATCAGAAAGTAGTGATTTTGTAGTTCGTATTGTTCCACCTTTCCCTCAGGCATTAGTAAACTAATGCTATCATTTTGCATTTCTCCACTTCCCCAAAAAGCACAACTCTTACATATCGTATTGCTTCATTAGACAACAAGAAACATTGAGGTGCTATTTTCTTTATCCATTACTTAATGTTTTGATACGAACCTTTGGAGAACCACACCCCCGAAAGCTAGTTGTAACACCTCAAACCCGATCCATAAACCAAATCTGAATCCTGGGTGTTACCACTCTAATACAGATGAAACTTAACTCTACTTACACAAATTATACTTAATTTGAACTACTTAATTACAAGACTTCATAATGTAATACATAAATATAAAGATTGAAGAATTTCAGTTATAATACATAGGGAATTTGATTACAAGTATTACTGAAATGATATCTTGGTCTAACGTGGTTATCTCGATTCAAGGGTTTTTATGTGCCAAACAGACTCGATCACACCATCAAAGCTTGTTCTGTATGCATAATAATATGATATGCTGCTCCTTAGGCATAGTTCTGACATTGTTCCCTTAGGCCGAACCTCACATTCAACCTGAAATAAAAAACACAATCCATGTATGTTCATGAGAACATAGTGAGGAATAATCATTTATACATTAATCGTTGATTTCCAAAAATGGACGGATAATCTATCACCATAAGCTCATTTTCTTAAATCTTCAAATGTTTGTCACTAGGAATAGTCTATCATTAATGAAACATAGTCATTTCTTTTCTTCTATTTACTTTATCATGGTTAATTCCCCTTAACATTGTTTCATCAGTGGTTTCATCCTTTCAGAACTTCCCTTTGTGCTCACCTTTAATCATTATTCCCTTACCTAATGTTATTTTCAAAACAAAGTTTGAATTCACTTTTCTTACCTTATCTTTTTTCAACTACCCTTTTCTTTTTATTGTTCCCTAGTAGGTGTCCATCATCGAACGATCAGACGTAGTCTTTACTCAGGTTTGTTATTTAAAATTTACTTGATTCTTTCTTCATATTCATTGTAACACCCCTTACCCGTATTCAACGCCGGAATGGGGCTCGAGGCATTACTAGACTTTCATAACAAACAATCATACAAATCGAGTCATAAATTTGCATCCAAATTAAAACCATTCATATTCAATCATAAAGCCCATAATACGAGCTTACGAGGCCCAAAACATGCTTTGGAAGTGGTTTGGGACCTAAACCGATAACTTTAGAAATTCTTACAAAAATTTAGAAAATTTTTACTATAAATAGGGTCATACGCTCGTATGGTTTGGGACACGCCCGTGTGGGCAGGCCGTGTGATCACACATGACCGTGTCCCTAATCCGTGTAACTCTCTAACTTGTAATGCATGTATAAATTGATGTCACACGGCCAAGTCACATGCCCGTGTTTGAGGCTGTTTCCCTCACACGGATGAGACACACATCCGTGTCTCTTCCCATGTGCTTAATTCTGAGCATACTGTTTCTAAAAATTAAGGTGCAGGGGACACATGGCCAGAACACATGCCCATGGGACAGGTCGTGTGTCACACAAGGCCTAGACATACGCCCTTGTGTCTACCCGTATGGAAAAAATAGAAGCTATTTACCAAGCCATTTGCCACCCTCATTTACACCTACACTTACACAAATTCAATGACGCAATTCATGGCATACTTAGCAACTAAAACATTCACAATTATAGTTAAAACATGTTAATGCAATACCATCATCTACAATATACATGACATTTCATTATGCCAAATCAAACATACCACTTTCACATTCAAAGGCATCCACACACACACTTTCATCATGTATAATTCTACTTAGATTTTTCTAACATACCAATGAGCCATACTTAACCATTCATCAACAACCCATTAAGCCACACTCAACCATTTGCCAAGCATTAATAAACTATATCACCAACAAGGCATTGACACATGCATGCATATATATAATATATAAACTTACAACCAATTCAACCAAAATGAGCCAAGTTACATGGCTAAAGGCGTAACAACCCATTTTTAGTGAAATTAGAACAGTGGTTTCGGGACCACAAATCCGACCAAAAAATAAGGTTTATTTTTATTTCATTATATGGTTCGTATTATAATAGGCATGTCCTGTGAAAATTTTGATACGAAAAATTTATCGATTAAGTGTTTAATTATGAGAAGGACTAAATCGCATAAAGTGCAAAAGTTGAATTCTAGTAGCTATAAGGATCAAATAGCTACGGAATTCAAAACTTAAGATCTTTATATGGTAATTAGGCCATTAAGAAAAGTATATAGATTTTTATTGGTGACTCATCCATGGAATAATAGAAAAAGACAAGGGACTAAATTGGAAATACCAAAATACTTAATTAATTTAAAGATGGAAAGAAATTATATCATCTTATTTTCATCATATTCAACATAAAAACACATGAAAACCCTAGGAGAGAGAAAAGAAACTTTCAAGGCCTAATTAGGTAAGTTCTCTTGTCCCGATTTTAGTAATTTTGATATTTTTAAAACCGGGATAGCTTAATCTCTCTATTTGAGGGATTAATTTGAAAATTTATCAAATTATGAAAATGAGTCATGGATATATTATGCTGGAAATTATATTTTTGAAATCGGGATAGCTTAATCTCTCTACTTGAGGGATTAATTTGAAAATTTATCAAAGTATGAAAATGGGTCATGGATGTATTATGCTGGAAATTAGAAATTTATGGTAGAAAATGAAAGATTATTGATAGATAAACAACTTTTACAAAGTGATTTTTGATGAAAACATGATTTAGGGACTAAAATGAAAAGTTGTAAAATTTGATGAAAATTTTTGAAATTTTATGAATACATGTGTTGGAAAATTTTTAATGGGGCTTTGGTTAGGCTTGGAATAGGGGGTAATTTGTACAAGTTTCATTTGCCGGGCCTAGAGACAAAATTAGAATTTATGGAAAAGTTAGGGGCAAAATGGTAATTTTGCCTAGAACGTAAATTGAGTCCATTTAGATATGAAATGTGTGAGATTGATGTTAAATTCATTTATATATATTTGGAAAACACTAATTCGAGGTTAGATCGAGGAAAAGAAAAGATTTCAGATTAGTAGACTTTTACCCGAACAAGTGACGAGGTAAGTTCGTGTAACTTAATCGGACATGTAATTATGTTAATTAATTGTTGTGTTGCATGTCATGTGATTTATGTTTATGTGCTTCACTTGTATGCTATGGTGAAAAAAATGAAAATAAGCTTGAAATGGTGATAAAGGGGTTAGTCCGGATTAGATGTTGAATTCCGATGATTGTGTGCGCTTTCCTAAAACAAGTAGGGTCCAGCATTTGTTGCGGACGGGATTGAGCTCGGACGAGTAATCCCAATGACCTTGTCATATAAAGAATTTAGCTTAGACGGGTAATCCTAATATAATACCTCTCGAGTATGCATTAAGTTAGGGTTTAGCCTAGATTGATAATCCTAATCGAGCCTTTGAGAATACGCTATATAAAGGATTTAGCCTGAACTGGTAATCCTATTAAACGATATGTGACTCGAGAGAGTGTTTCTTGGTTAAGTGCCATAAGAGGTAGCTCTGAATAAGAAATTGATGAATTGTTGAATCGTACACTTAGAGTGTACTACTTAAGCATTCATGGGAATTCAACGATTCAACGGACATAAAACTCTTGACATGGCACAAGAACTTTGAGATGAATTGATAATGATTTGAAAGAATATTGCTTGATGAGCTCATCTATGTTACTTGATTTATATGAAGATTTTGGTGACTAACATGTTTGATTGAATGTATGTGCTTATGCAAATTTAGTCAAATGGATGGAAACACGATATTGTATGTTTAGATTTAATAATCAAGATCGGTAAGTTTAATTTCCGTTATACAAACTTGCTAAGCATGTAATGCTTTCTCCTTTTATTTTTTCCTGTTTTATAGTGCTCGGAAGCTCGTAAAGGTTGGAAGATTGAAGGAGCATCGTCACACTATCAGCTAACTACCTTGGGTATCTATAGTTGAGTTATTTTGGGTATAATGGCATGTATAGGACAACTTGGCCAATGGTGGCTTGAAATGTTATTTTGTAACTTAGCCATTGGAATGGCTGGTGATGGTTCATTTTGGGTATGATTTAGTAAGCTATTGTGATATATAAATATATACATGTGTTATGCTAAGTTCATGTGATCAAATGTTGTTAATGCCTAAGTTAAACTAAGGTGAGTTTGTAACCATGTATGTAATACCCCTTACTTGTATTCGACGCTGGAATATGGTACGAGGCATTACCAGATTTATACACAAGTAATCATGCAAAATTGAGATGTAAATTTCCATCCAAATTTAAAACTTTTCATAAATATTCATTGTAACGCCCCGTACCCGAGACCGTTGCCGGAGTCGAACACGAGGTGTTAATAGACTTAATTCATTGCTTAAACAGCTCAAACAATTTAATTTTAGAAATTCCAGACAAGCTGGCTAACTGCATCACAGTCGCTTAAAAATTCATATCTCGAGTTTTGAAACTCAAAATCCAATTTCGTAAATTTTTCCTAAAACTAGACTCATATATATATTTACTAATTTTTTTCTAGAATTTTTGGCTAGGCCAATTAGTACAGTTTATTAGTTAAAGTCTCCCATGTTTCAGGGTTTGACTGCTCTGACCTCTGTGTATTACGAATCAGATATCTCTCTGTACAGAAGTTCAATGACTATGAAGTTTGTTTCTATTAAAACTAGACTCAATAAGAAATCTTTACATATAAATTATGACTTCTAATTATTTTTATACAATTTATGGTGAATTTTCAAATTCAGAACAGGGGATCCAGAAATCGCTCTGGCCCTATTTCACAAAAATTTAAACATGTCATAAAATATAACTCATATACCTGTTTCGTTTCTTCCATATGAAAATAGACTCATAGTTCTTCAATTCCATATTTTATTCATCATCTAATTATATCTCTACTATTTTTAATGATTTTTCAAATTCACGTCACTACTGCTGTCTGAATCTATTTTATGGTAAATTTTACCTATTTCATGGTTTCCATGGATTAACTAGCAATTTGACATACATAACACCAAATATGATCATAATTAGCCATTCCAATGGCTAATCATTACCAAGCATTTTTATACTACTCAATAACCATATCATAAGACCATATATATAAAATGATTATAATGCTATACATGCCATACTCAAAATATACAAGCCATTATGCCAAGATGGTATACGGATAGTGTGAGCGTGCCTCCGACTGTTCCCGATTTCCGAGCTGGCTTGTCAACACTACAAGGAATGAAAAGGAGGGAGTAAGCATAAATGCTTAGTAAGTTCACATGCAAATAGCAAGTAACATAACCATATAAACAAACATAAAACATCATTTGCATAATCATCACCAAGACATTCATATCATATTTTCATTTATCATCTTACCATATTGTTGTTATATCGATTTTTCAACCCGAGGGTTAAGTACATACCTGTTCAAAGTATCCATTTCACAACACTTACCAATACGTCCATTTCATCTTGAGTATTCCTCCATTTGAGTAGAACTTTACCCGTTGAACACATCGGAATATAATTCGGATACATGGAAAGTTTGCACATAAGTGCCACATATGTAGCCAAGCTACTACGTAACCCGCCCATAAGCGAACTCGGACTCAACTCAACGAGCTCGGGCGTTCGCATCCATAAGTGAACTCGGACTCAACTCAACGAGCTCGGATGCCTAGTTACATTTCACGAACTCGGACTCAACTCAACGAGTTTGGACATTCGCATCCATAAGTGAACTCGGACTCAACTCAACGAGTTCGGATGCCCAAATATCCCAGTGACATGTCACTTGTATCCTAATCCATTCCTAAGGTTCAACGGGACCTTTTTCCCAATCATGTGTCTCAACCATCTTCTACGGAATGCCGATACCGATACTCGGTAGTATTTCACATTTTCCAAGTATATCACATAATTTGACATATTATCAAACAATTACCACGAGTATAATATTTCATAATAATTATCATATCATTTAAATAACATAAAAAGTTTTAAAATAATAACTATGTTACCAACATTTACATATGAACTTACCTCGTATGCGAAAATGGCTACTTTTACCATTTCGTCCACAACTTGGTATTTTCCCCATTTTAGCCCAAATTTCAGTTTTCCTTGCTCTATCATTTAAAATATAGTCTAATTAGGACTCACATTATTCAAATTGAGCTAAAATCATAATTTGGAAAAATTACAATTTTGCCCCTAAACTTTTACATATTTACACTTTTGCCCCAAAGCTTGTAAATTAAACTTCAGCCTATTTTCTTATGTTTTATGACATGCTGATCATTTTTCCCTTCTATGGCAACATCAAATTCTCACTCTAACATGTACTTATGACTATTAGGTATTTTTACCGATTAAGCCCTTTTGCTCGTTTTCACTTAAAACCGAGTAGCACAAGTTGTCTAACATAATTTAAAACCTCATATTCTATCATAGAATACCAAAATACACAAATTTCACCTATGGGTATTTTTCCAAATATAAACCCTAGGTTAAATTATTGCTAGCATAAGCTAAATCGAGCTACGGGACTCCAAAAACGTAAAGAACTTGAAAAACGGGCTAGAATGGACTTACAATCGAGCTTGGAAGCTTGAAAAACCCTAGCCATGGTTTCTCCTTGCTATATTCGGCCATGGGGTTGAAGATGAGCAAAATTGGCTTTTAATTTTGTATTTTAATTCATTTTACCCCTAAATGACCAAAATACCCTTACTACTAAACTTTCCAAAAATTCCATCCATGTCCAATTTTTGTCCATAAACTTAGAAATTGGTAAAATTGCTATTTAAGACCTCCTAATTAATATTTCAAAACAATTTCATACTAGAAACTTCTAGAATGCAAGTTTTGCAAATTATTCGATTTAGTCCCTAATTTCAATTTAAGCACTTTAGGCATAGGATTTCATCACGAATTTTCACACAATCATGCAATCATATCATAGACCTCAAAATAATCATAAAATAATTATTTCTATCTCGGATTTTGTGGTCACGAAACCACTATTCCGATTAGGCCCTAATTCGGGATATTACAACTCTCCCCCCTTTAGGGATTTTCGTCCCCGAAAATCTTACCAGAAAAGTGGTCTTCACTTTTAATCTCATATTCGGTGCCAAAGAACTTTCACTTAGACTGTACCTCCAATACATCTCTTTAATTTCTCATATGATCTAAAAGCTTACAGTCTCAACTCTCAACTGTTCTTAAATTTTCAACCCTTCTCAGTTTCCCATGATATCATGACATAAAACCCGGATCTTAACTTGATTAATGGAGACCGAATTCCAAGAAATCCAACAATCAAAGAGACCTGAATTTCCATGAATCTGTTGATAGGAATTCATTCAATACAGATATGATTTATAGATCTCGCCAAACATTTAACAATAGAATACATCACATTTTCCTCTTTCTGCCATGGAAATACTTCTAATATGGCCTCAAGAATAATCCTTCTCATTTCCATCCCAATATCAACACTGACAAGGATAATTTTGATAGATCCCAATGCTCGGCTTTAACCCCTTTAACAACTCCGATTTTATGTAACATCGAATGCTCAAACTATCACATTACCTCACTGTCTTGAAACACATCACAATTCATACAACAGTATATTACTGAAAGTTAGGAAGTCTTTACTCAATGTAGACTAGTCTAGTTCAGACGCTTCGGTTACCAATATTCTCATCTATCCGAACTTTGTCAACATGTAATAAACTTTTCAGCTGTCACAAAATGAAAACCTTATCATTCGTAGTGACTTTAACTAATATCAAACTTTTTCTAATAAATATACACTTCTCGTTCAGACTATTTACTCTTTTATCCGTACAAAATGAAATTCTATTATCAGATTTGGGAAAAATAATCCTGAAATAATTGTCGCATGAAATCTTTCAAATAGATAATTCACCATACTGACTGAAACTCGCGCTTTTATCACTTATGCCGTTACTGATGTCAAATCCTTACACAGAAATTAGAAACAAAAACCCCAATACTAAAATCACCACATTACCAAGATCAAATTAGAAGTATAGTCATATTTGACACGATTATTACGAGCTGAAGAACGCACTTCGAACACGAGTCATAATTGACAAATTATGGAACAAAGATAACAAGAAAACCGAATAAAGAAATCCAAAATAGAGAAATCCAGAATAAAGAAATCTAGAATAAAGAAACCCAAGATACGATACTATGCTGGAGAATCGAAAACCAAGTTGGAGAATCGAAAACCAAACTCATAGAGAAAATACGGAATACCCCGATAATTCTTCAAAGAAAGAAAGTCCAAAAGAAAACATCATTTAATCCCACTGGAATAAAATATAACAAGAACAATATATCTTCCCATACATATATATCAGAAGAAGCATCAAGTAGAAGAAACGGAATCATAATATCATATGTATTCTCTCATCAATTCTTATCGAATTTAAATGAAATAGAATACCCGATGAAATAGAGCAATATAAATTATAAACCAGTCAGGACTACCAATGCTTTCATCCAACACCGTGATTAAAAGACATTCCCATATAACAAGAATTTCTTCGTAAGATCAATAGCCATAGAAATATTTCTCGAGAACGTAAAACACATAGAACATCTCAAAAGAGATCACTAAATCTGTCTAGTCATAACTATCAAACTCGGATAGTTCACATTTCAAATATCATTTGCCCAACTAGTTCTGCACGTCACAAATTTCATATTAAACCATTCACTAAAGAAGGCGATTACGAATAAATTTCGATTTACACTTTTCTTGACCTTGCACTGAGTAATTCGGTTTACCAAGGAGAATTCCTTTTCTAACTGGAATAAAGCATAATTCCAATAATCTTTACGTCAATCCGATACTTTATCGTCTCTCTCGACTTTACTTATCAGCTCATTTTCAATCTCTGATCATACTTATAATTATTCTATCATCAAACTCTTTGGGTTCTCAACCGGAAACTTATTCAATACAAATCTCATGAAATTCCATTATAAGTACCATTTCGATAAGGGGAGGGGTTGTAGGACCTCGACTTTCGACTTTCTTATACATACACATATGACACAACTTCCATCATCATAACAACATCATCAAAATCATGTCATTCATTCATGTTGGCTTACACCAATTTTCCTATTGTCCCATTTAGACAATATACTTATGCATACATTCTATGTTTTCTAGATAGCTTTACTTATCCATTCATTTAATTAAATTAAGTCATGCTTATGACATCATATAAGGCCAAACAAGCATAGATATTTGCACAACAATCATAACTTCCAATTCGTGCATCATCAAGTACATATCATTACAATCATATAATTCAGTCCAACAATTTAACATAGATAAGTTCATTTCATTATAATCCTTTATCTCATAAAAATTATATATCATTAGCATTCATCAACATTCGACGTCCAAATCAAAACAAGGACATTTTCATTCGTATCATAATATTATGACTTTTATTCATACCTCTACTACTTTCTATTTATTCCGTTCATCTTATCAAGTAAGCCATATACACTACATCATATGAGCATTAAGCAAATATGAATATTTATCACATATGTATCATAAACCTTTATTCATACTTTTCTGAATCGAGACTTATCATAATCATAATTTTACTCAAGTACCTTCACATAACATTGAACATGGTCAGCGCAGCTCGGTTGAAGAGTACCCTGTCTAAATAAGACGGTACTTATACGCGTCGGAAGACATCACACTATCACAGATCAGTGGCATGTATAGCTAAACTTTTACACATGCTAGGTTAGTCCGAGAACCGACTAAACCTACTCTGATACCACCAAATGTAACGCCCGCACTTAGAGACCGTTGTTTGAGTCGAACACGAGGTGTTAATAGACTTAATTCATTGCTTAAACAGCTCAAACAATTTAATTTTAGAAATTCCAGACAAGCTGGCTAACTGCATCACAGTCGCTTAAAAATTTATATCTCGAGTTTTGAAACTCAAAATCCAATTTCGTAAATTTTCCCTAAAACTAGACTCATATATCTATTTACTAATTTTTTTTCTAGAATTTTTGGCTAGGCCAATTAGTACAGTTTATTAGTTAATGTCTCCCATGTTTCAGGGTTTGACTGCTCTGACCTCTGTGTATTACGAATCAGATATCTCTCTGTACAGAATTTCAATGACTATGAAGTTTGTTTCTCTTAACACTAGACTCAATAAGAAATCTTTACATATAAATTATGACTTCTAATTATTTTTATACAATTTATGGTGAATTTTCAAATTCAGAACAGGGGATCTAGAAATCGCTCTGGCCCTATTTCACAAAAATTTAAACATCTCATAAAATATAACTCATATACCTGTTTCGTTTCTTCCATATGAAAATAGACTCATAGTTCTTCAATTCCATATTTTATTCATCATCTAATTATATCTCTACTATTTTTAATGATTTTTCAAATTCATGTCACTACTACTGTCTGAATCTATTTTATGGTAAATTTTACCTATTTCATGGTTTCCATGGATTAACTAGCAATTTGACATACATAACACCAAATATGATCATAATTAGCCATTCCAATGGCTAATCATTACCAAGCATTTTTATACTACTCAATAACCATATCATAAGACCATATATATAAAATGATTATAATGCTATACATGCCATACTCAAAATATACAAGCCATTATGCCAAGATGGTATACGGATAGTGTGAGCGTGCCTCCGACCGTTCCCGATTTCCGAGCTGGCTTGTCAACACTACAAGGAATGAAAAGGAGGGAGTAAGCATAAATGCTTAGTAAGTTCACATGCAAATAGCAAGTAACATAACCATATAAACAAACATAAAACATCATTTGCATAATCATCACCAAGACATTCATATCATATTTTCATTTATCATCTTACCATATTGTTGTTATATCGATTTTTCAACCCGAGGGTTAAGTACATACCTGTTCAAAGTATCCATTTCACAACACTTACCAATACGTCCCTTTCATCTTGAGTATTCCTCCATTTGAGTAGAACTTTACCCGTTGAACACATCGGAATATAATTCGGATACATGGAAAGTTTGCACATAAGTGCCACATATGTAGCCAAGCTACTACGTAACCCGCCCATAAGCGAACTCGGACTCAACTCAACGAGCTCGGGCGTTCGCATCCATAAGTGAACTCGGACTCAACTCAACGAGCTCAGATGCCTAGTTACATTTCACGAACTCGGACTCAACTCAACGAGTTCGGACATTCGCATCCATAAGTGAACTCGGACTCAACTCAACGAGTTCGGATGCCCAAATATCCCAGTGACATGTCACTTGTATCCTAATCCATTCCTAAGGTTCAACGGGACCTTTTTCCCAATCATGTGTCTCAACCATCTTCTACGGAATGCCGATACCGATACTCGGTAGTATTTCACATTTTCCAAGTATATCACATAATTTGACATATTATCAAACAATTACCACGAGTATAATATTTCATAATAATTATCATATCATTTAAATAACATAAAAAAATTTAAAATAATAACTATGTTACCAACATTTACATATGAACTTACCTCGTATGCGAAAATGGCTACTTTTACCATTTCGTCCACAACTTGGTATTTTCCCCATTTTAGCCCGAATTTCAGTTTTCCTTGCTCTATCATTTAAAATATAGTCTAATTAGGACTCACATTATTCAAATTGACCTAAAATCATAATTTGGAAAAATTACAATTTTGCCCCTAAACTTTTACATATTTACACTTTTTCCCCAAAGCTCGTAAATTAAACTTCAGCCTATTTTCTTATGTTTTATGACATGCTGATCATTTTTCCCTTCTATGGCAACATCAAATTCTCACTCTAACATGTACTTATGACTATTAGGTATTTTTACCGATTAAGCCCTTTTGCTCGTTTTCACTTAAAATCGAGTAGCACAAGTTGTCTAACATAATTTAAAACCTCATATTCTATCATAAAATACCAAAATACACAAATTTCACCTATGGGTATTTTTCCAAATATAAACCCTAGGTTAAATTATTGCTAGCATAAGCTAAATCGAGCTACCGGGACTCCAAAAACGTAAAGAACTTGAAAAACGGGGCTAGAATGGACTTACAATCGAGCTTGGAAGCTTGAAAAACCCTAGCCATGGTTTCTCCTTGCTATATTCGGCCATGGGGTTGAAGATGAGCAAAATTGGCTTTTAATTTTGTATTTTAATTCATTTTACCCCTAAATGACCAAAATGCCCTTACTACTAAACTTTCCAAAAATTCCATCCATGTCCAATTTTTGTCCATAAACTTAGAAATTGGTAAAATTGCTATTTAAGACCTCCTAATTAATATTTCAAAACAATTTCATACTAGAAACTTCTAGAATGCAAGTTTTGCAAATTATTCGATTTAGTCCCTAATTTCAATTTAAGCACTTTAGGCCATCACGAATTTTCACACAATCATGCAATCATATCATAGACCTCAAAATAATCATAAAATAATTATTTCTATCTCGGATTTTGTGGTCACGAAACCACTATTCCGATTAGGCCCTAATTCAGGATATTACATTCATATCGTCCCTAAAACGGACCTACGAGGCCCAAAACATGTATTGAAAGCAGTTCAGGACTAAACTGAGAACTTTAGAAAATTTCACAACACTTAGAAAAATTTTCATGTTTTAAGAGCCACACGCCCGTTTGGCTTGGGACACGCCCTTGTGGGCAGGCCATGTGGTCACACACACCCGTGTTCCTAACACCCAAAAACAAAGTGAAGACACATGGCCAAGTCACACATCCATATGCTAGGCTGTGTGGTCGATTTAATTTTCATAATTTTTCATAAAATAGGTATAGACTTTACACGCCCAGGGCACATGCCCGTGCCTGAGGCCGTGTCGTCTACATGGCTGAGACACACGCCAGTGTGCTTAATTTTGAGCATTCTGTTTTGCAACAATTAAGGTACGGGGGACACACGGCCGGAACACACGCCCATGGGCAAGCCGTGTGTCACACACGACCTAGACACACGCCCGTGTATCTACCCGTGTGGACAAAAATAAGGCTACTTACCAAGTCATTTTGTCACCTTTCCATGCACAACCTACACAACAACACATAGCACCATTCCAAGTATATGCATTCAATCAAACCAGCCACAACCAAGGCATCAATACCTCATTCACATACTATCATTTATCATACACAAACATCACATATATTTCAACTTAAATCATGTAATTTTCTACATCCATTAAAGACATCATCATATGCATATATACTTAAATCAATATTAGCCAATTTCAATGGCCATTTACAAAATGAATTATCAACCATCATAAGCCAACACATTTGGCCAATCAATTATGACACATAACAAAATGACCAAGTCCCTATACATGCCATAACTCAAAATGTTAAAATCATTGGTACCCAAAATAATAAGTTGATAGTGTGACTGGATCTCCGAAAATCTCCGATCCCTGAGTTGGCTTGGTGACACTATAAGACAAGGGAAAAGAAAGGGAGTAAGTTATATAGCTTAGTAAGTTCCCATGCAAATAATAGGAATTATAATCAAACAATTAACATGAAATTTACATGATGTTAATTTATTATTAAGATCTCATCATCATAACTTACTCATTCGTAACCTTACCGAGGGTTCATCACATAACAGCTCATTTCGTATGAGTTTTATGTACATACCTGAGTCATCTCGAAATGGATTTACCCACAATTCATCTTTGACATACTTGTTAAATTACCCGTTGAACCACTTGGAATACTAAAGGATACTTGGGAGTTTCGTACACACGGTATCATACCAATGCCATATCCTAGATATGGTCTTACATGAGATCTCGTATCGATGGCAATAGCCCAGCTATGGTCTTACACAAAATCTCATATCGACGCCATATCCCAGATATAGTCTTACACAAAATCTCATATTGATGCCATATCCCAGATATGGTCTTACACATAGACTTAGTAACCTTAATGTCATGACATTTGTATCCTATCTATTCCTAAGGTTCAACCGGGATTTCACACTTGTCGTAACTTTGTCGAATACGTCCATAAGTCAATCACAATTCATACAATAATGAAGCATTTAAAACATAATTAAAACAATGCATTATTTACATAAGAACTTACCTTAGTACCAAAAATAGTAGGAAATGGACCTAATCGTCAAATACTTTGTTTTTCCCCCGATCTAGGTTCGAACTCAGAACACCCTAACCCGTATCCGTTGCGAGCAGGTTTTGAGCATTACTACCCTTTGCAGATCACTTAAAAAAAATTTAAATGCTTACCGATTCAATGCATCATATAAATAAATATATTACCATTCAATCAACAGTTTAGTACTTGTATAAGCATCAAACAGTAACATTATTAGTGTACTTGCACATATCTCATATAAATTCAACATTGATATAACTATTTTCTCGACATATCGTACTTGAGTTCAATAACAGTCTCAACTTACATAATTTTCTTGTATCAACATATCAAAGATAATCATATATGTACATGTCATGAAACATATCATGCTCTTACTGTTTCTTCATAAGTATATATGATTCATTTCATTATATTAATATTTCATGCTCCATCATTTCCATATATTTTATGTATATTTATTCCGATAATAGCTTATATCAAACTTAACATAAATTATATTCCATGTACTCATACTTATTTCGTTTATTTATCTTCATAATTATTTCATACAACTATTTTGTACATATATTTCCATATGACCAGTTCTTGTAAACATTACACACAACCATTTCATATAACCATTCGTCATCTGATACATATTACCTGAATATCAGTTGTTCAACAGATGTCATAGCATCTCCCATCCACGGTCTTATTTATCTTTGACATGATGCCATAGTATCTTTCAACTATGGTCTTACTCATTTTTTGTCATGTTTCCATGATATCTTTCAACCATGGTCTTGTTCATTTCATATCACGTTGCCATGGTATCTTTCAACCATGGTCTTACACATTTCATATCAGGTTGCCATGGTATCTTTCAACCATGGTCTTACACATTTCATATCAGGTTGCCATGGTATCTTTCAACCATGGTCTTACACATTTCATATTAGGTTGCCATGGTATCTTTCAACCATGGTCTTACACGCTTTCATATCGAGAGAGCACACTCCCGCGAACCTCATCCTACGGTGGGATTACCACCGGGCTAAATCCCGCAAACGACAATTACTCTAATGAGCTTGGATCGAATTACACCCAGGCTAAATTCGAACTTCGATTCGGATTACCCGTCTGCAGGCTAAATCCATTTTACACATATTCTTCGGAGGGCTATATCGAGGATAGGATCACCCGTCCGGCTAGATCCTTTTTACCGCAATTCCTTTTCGAGAGATCCATCGAATTTTCCTTTTCATTCAACCGGATTTATTTTCAATTTATTTCAAGTATTATCAATATTTCATCAAATATCATGAATTGAACATTCAAATCATATTTTCATCACATAACCACATATTTCAAGTATTTAAAATACAATTCAAGTTACACAAACTTACCTCATTGCTTGTTTGTGTTTATAATTTCATTAATCCGATATCTTTTCTTTTCACGATCGAGTCTCATATTTGAGTCGTTCGGATCTTTATAAATAAATTTGATCATCATTTTCATTCATTTCATATTCTAATGCATTTAATTAATGCTTTAGGTAAAATTTACCATTTTGCCCCTAAACTTTTAATTAATGACGATTTCATCCTTAGGGTCGGAAAATAAAATTCTTGCAATTTAATCCTTATTTCTAGCTATTATTCTCATATATATTGATAATAGTCCATGAATTCTATAAAATATCGAAATTTTCCATAATTTCAACACTTTTCAATTTAATCCCTAAAACATGTTTTCCCCGATCTTGAACTAAATTAATAATTTCATTCAATTTTTAATTTAAATAATAAAATAATCCATTTCATGCAATTTGGTCATTTCGACATTTTTACAAAATTGCCCATAAAGTTTTACTTTTATTCAATTTAGTCCTCGAGCCTAAAATATGCAAATTAGCCATGCTAGATGACTATTCATACATATTTTCCTCCTCCTCCTCTCCATTCCACATCCTTAATGTAGATAATACACTTGTAAGTAACATTATCCATAATTTTTTATTATTTACTTTTATGAATATTCAAGTTGTCTATCTGCATCATGGTCACTAAATTATTTATATCTGGAGCTATAGAACTCAAAATTAAGATCTGCTAATTTTCCATGAAACTAAACTCATATATCTTCCTACCATAAAATTTTCAGAATTTTTAGTTTATCCAATAAGTACAGTTTATTCTTTAAAATTACCCATGTTCTGCTGTCTAACAGTTCTGACCCTTCTTCACTAAAAATTAATTATCTCCTTGTACAGAATTCAAATGATATTACCATTTGTTTATATTGAAAATAGACTCATTAAGGATTCTAAAAATATAAATTTAAACCCCTAATTATTTTTATCCAATTTTTTATGATTTTACAAAGTCAGAACAGGGGAACCCGAAATCATTCTGACCTTGTCTCACAAAATTCATCATATCTCATGATTTAGAATTCCATTGCTTACATAATTTCTTCTATAAGAAACTAGACTTAATAAGATTTAATTTCATATTTTATTCATCCTATAATTAGATTTATACAATTTTTGATGATTTTTCAAAGTTAGACTACTGCTGCTGTCCAAAACTGTTTTAGTACAAGATATTAATTACCATGTTATAACACCCTTATTTTCTTTTTCTACACCATTTCTCATCACTTTCTCTTATTTTCTCTTCACTAACATATCATGAACATAGGACCTTATGTAAGAAAACTCTACTATAACATTATTTCCATGCTTTGTCAATAATAACAAACTTAAAAACATATTGAAATCTTGATATACTTACCTTGTTCTATTGATACTAATCTTTAACTTGATTTTCTCTCTCCTCCAGCTTCTATTTCTTGAATCCAACTTGATATTCTAACTCCCCATGGTCTCCTTAACATTTTTCTCTCTTGGTAGCTATGTAAATTCATTTGATTTTTGGGTGAAAATGGTGAATTTTTGGTAAAAAGGACCAAATTGTAAAGAAAGCAAAACTTTCTTTCTTCCTCTCTTTCTCTCACGTTAGTGCATGGGAAATATGGATAAGAATTTCTCATCTTTCTTTCTTTATATACTAATAAAATAATAATAAAATATCTTATTAAAATATTAATAAAATAATATTTATCTAATTAAATAATTATAAAATATCAAAATATCTCTAGCATCATTATTACTTTCTAGATTTCTCTCTCTTCCAATTGACCATTTTGCCCTTCATTATCTTTTAAAATTCCATCCTTAAGTCATCATTTAATTTGGTAAAATTACAATTTAGTCCCTCATAGTTTCTTCATCTATTCAATTTGGTCCTAATTCATCCATTTTCCTTAGTTTCTAGATTATTCCACTCTTAAAATATTTACACTATTGGTCCTTCAAATTTTTCATATTTACACTTTAACCCCTCAAATTTTGAGTATTTACTCTTGTGCAACAAAACTTTTCTCACTTTTACAATTTAGTCCTTTCTTGAATTAATATATCATAATATACTTCTCAATATTGACATATCTCAAAATTTCCCTTTTTTTTTTTTCACTTTATTTCCTTATTTTACTATATCAAGGATAATATCTTACTGTAAATATTTTTAGGGTATTACAGAACCTCGTATATCTTGATCTATAATAGAAAATTTAACTCATTTATTAATTACATTACTCAATTCAGTCTAAAACTTATATTATGGAAAAATTACATTTTTGCCCCTAAACTTTGACATATTTACATTTTAGTCCCTAGGCTCGCAAAATGAAATCTATTCAATTTCATCAAGACCCAAGCCTAGCCAAACCTCTTTCATACTTATAACAGCTCACATTTTCCATTTAATCATACTTTTATACACATTTTGAAATCTTTTTACAAATAGGCCCTTTTGACATTTTCATCAAAAATCACCTAGTAAAAGTTGTTTATCTTACATCTAACATACATTTTCTATCATTAGACATCAAAATGCACAAATATTCTTCATGGGTAAAATTTTATACTTTTATTTTCTTTCAAATTAGTCATTGAAATAGCTAGATTAGGTTACAAGGATCTCAAAAACATAAAAATCATTAAAAACGGGGCTAGAACGGACTTACAATCGAGCTTGGAAGATGAAATAACCCTAGCTATGGTTCTCCTTTGTAATTTTCAGCCAAGGGTAGAAGATGAGCAAAAATTGGCTTTTAATTTAATTTTTAATTCATTTATTAGCCAAATGACCAAAATGCCCCTAACTTAAAAATGAAAATTTTCTTACCTCATGTCCATTTTTGTCCACTAACTTAACAAACGGTCTAATTACTATCTAAGGACATTCAATTTAAAATTTCATAACAATTTGACTCCTCTAGCATGTAGAACTCAGCTTTTGCACTTTTTTACAATTTAGTCTTTTTAACTAAATTGAGTGCCCAAACGTCAAAATTTTTAAACGAAATTTTCATGAAATCATTCCATAAAATTATAGGCCATGAAAATGTAATAAAAACAAGTTTTTCTACGTCGGATTCGTGGCCTTGAAACCACTGTTCTGACTAGGCCCAAAATCGGGCTGTTACAATGTATGCATGAAATGGCAATTTGAATGCTTGAAATGGTTGGAATTGGTTGAGTGTTTCATGTGCAGGTTTTTTGGTGATTTTGGGTGAGAAATGAAGCTAGAAAATGACTTTATTTTGTCCACACGAGCAGACACACGGGCGTGTGTCTAGACCTTGTGTGACGCACGACCTGGTAAGAAGGCATGTGGTTAGGCCGTGTGTCCCCTGCAACTTAATTTTGAGAAACAAAATGCTCAGAATTGGGCACACAGGCAGAGACACGGACGTGTGTCTCAGCCGTGTGTGCCACACGGCCTAGAACATGGGTGTGTGTCTTGGCCTTGTGAAACCTCTATCTAATTCGAATTTAATTAATTAACCACACGGCCTAGTACACAGGCGTGTGACTTGGCCGTGTGATCTCAATTTGTTCATGAGTTACAAGTTAGATAGTTACACGGGGTCAGGAGACGGGCGTGTGTGACCACACGGCCTGCCCACACAGGCGTGTCCCATATTCACACACGCGTGTGACCCTTGTATAGTGGAAAAATTTTCTAAGTTTTGTAAAAATTTCAAAAGTTCTCGGTTTAGTCCTGAACCACTTCCAAATCATGTTTTGGGCCTCATAGGCTCGTGTTAGGGACTTTATGATTTCTTAATTTTTTTAATTTGGATGCAAAATTTATGGGTTGGAATTGTATGATTGTTGGTTAAGTAAGTCCGGTAATACCTGTCACCCTGTTTTGACGTCGAATACAGGTAAGGGGTGTTACAAAAGGCCATACCACACCTTTGACAATTACAAGCCAATACATTTGGCCAAATTCATAATGACACATAAAACAAAATGACCAAGTCCCTATACATGCCATAATCTCAAAATGTTTAAAATCATCGGTACACAAAATAACAATTTGATAGTGTGAGGTGATCTCCGACAATCTTAAACCCGAGCTAGCTTGGTGACAATATAAAACATGGAAAAATAAAAGGAGTAAGCTATATAGCTTAGTAAGTCTGTATGTAAGAAATAAGCAAACCTTACCATACATTGATCATGCAAGTTACATAACATAAGATAACATAATATACCATGAGTTTCACAATCATAATTCATTTATTCACCTACTTACCTTGAATTCATCATTTTTTGAGATTCAATAAACCTAAGCTTTATGTACATACTTGTACCATCTCGAAATGTAGTTACACGTATTCTTATCTTTGACATACCCGTGAACCAGTCAGAATAATAATGTCGGATACTTGGGAATTTTGCACACTAAGTGCCACATATGTAGCCAGTGCTACCTAAGTCTCATCTCATAATTGCTCGCTCTTGAGCTATCGACGGGCCTACTCACACAAGTTGTCAGACCAGACGTAGCTACACAGTGCTACTCACACAAGCTGTCGAGTAACCACAACATATGCCAGTATACTCAGCCACTGGTAAGACGTACAGGACCAGAACCCGGATCACATAATCACATAACACATGGTAACCCTAGTGACAGGTTAGTTATATCCTACTCTATTCCTAAGGTTCAAACGAGATTTCTTACTTGTCGAATCATCGTCGAACTCGTTCGTTGAATTAAACAATTCCACATAGTCAATCATACAGTTCATGCAATATTAAAGAATTTAAATACAATTATATTAAATCTTATTTAACATACGGACTTACCTTGGTTACAAAAATGAGTATTAGTTCGATTTAGTCCACAACCTTGTTTTTTCCCCAGTTTAAACTCAAACTTCTTTTTTCTTGATCTATAATATTAAATTTAACTTATTTAATCATCACATTATTCAATTCAGCCCAAAAATATACTATGGCAAAAATTACATTTTTGGCCCTAAACTTTTGACATTTTACATTTTAGTCCCTAGGCTCGTAAAATGGTTGTCATCCAATTTCTTCATTACCCAAGCCTAGCCAAACCTTTTTCATGCTCATGACAGCCCATATTTTCCATTTATTCTCATTTTACCACACATTTTACAACCTTTGACAATTAGGTCCATTTTTTACATTTCCATCAAAAATCACTTTGTAAATGTTGTTTAACTAACAACAAACATGCATTTTCTAATATTAAACATCAAAATACAAGCTTATTCAACATGGATAAAATTCTAGACTTTGATTTTCTTTCAAATTAGTCTTTAGAATAGCTAGATTATATTGAGACAACTTCAAAAACATAAAAATCATGGAAAACGGGGCAAGAACGGAGTTACAATTGAGCTTGAAAGTGGACAAAACCCTAGCTACAATCGAGCTTGAAAGTGGCCAAAACCCTAGCTTTGGACTCCCTTGAAATTTCAGCATAGGAGGATGAAGTTGAATAAAAATTTTGACTTTTTTTAGCTTATTAAATCATTTAATTACTAGTTTACCAATATGCCCTTAATGCAAAACTTTGGAATTTATCTAACCATTTCCATTTTTGTCCATTATGAAGTATAATGGTCTAATTACTAGTTAAGGACTCTAATTTAGAATTTCATAATAATTAGACACCTTTAACTTATAGAATTCAAGTTTTGCATCTATTGCAATTTAGTCCTTCTAGACAAATTGAGCACTCAATCGATAAAATTTCTAAAAATTTTTTCACACAATTATTCTATTATGCTATAAATCTTAAAGAAATGATAAAATAAATATTTCTACTTCAAATTTTTGGTCTCGAAACCACTGTTCTGATTTGACCCAAAAGCGGGCTGTTACAACTCTCCCCCTTAGGGATTTTTTTCCCCGAAAATCTTACCAGAAAAGAGGTTTGGGTACTATTTTCTCATAGCTTCCTCGGGTTCCCACGTAGCCTCTTCGACCCCATGCCTTTGCCGCAAAACTTTCACTAGGGCTATGCTTTTATTTCTCAATTGTTTAACTTCCTGAGCTAAAATCTTGATCGGTTCTTCACCATAAGTCATATTGGGTCAAATCTCGACCTCTGTCGGTGGAATTATGTGTGAAGGATTAGATCGATAATGGTGCAACATCGATACATGAAACACATTGTGGATCCTTTCTAACTTTGTTGGTAAAGCTAATCAATATGCCATCAGTCCCATTCTTTCAATAACCTCATACGGACCAATAAAACGTAGACTTAGTTTACCCTTGTGACAGAATCTAAAGATTTTCTTCAATGAAGATACTTTCAAGAACACTTTATCACCGACCTGGAATTCAATATCCTTTCATTTGAAATCTGCATATGATTTTTGTCAATTTGAAGCTACTCTTAAACAATCACGGATTACTTTTACTTTCTCTTCGGTTTTTCTAACCAAATCAAACCAATGAATCTATTCCTCGCTGAGCTCCGCCCAGTACAACAGAGTTCGACACTTACGGCCATACAATGCCTCATACGGTGCCATCTTTATACTCGACTGGAAACTATTGTCATAAGCGAATTTGACTAAAGGTAGATATTTTTCCCAACTACCTTCGAACTCTAAAACACAACAGTGAAGCATATCTTCGAGAACCTGAATCATTTTTTCAGATTGACTGTCGGTTTGCGGATGAAATGCGGTACTAAAGTTCAAATTTGTGCCTAAAGCCTCTTATAACTTTTTCCAAAATCGAGACGTAAACCTCGGATCTCTATATGAAATAATAGAAATAGGCACCCCGTGCAATCTAACAATCTCAGCAATGTACAATTCAGCTAGCTTATCAAGTAAATAGTAGGTACGTACCGGAATAAAATGAGTCAATTTCGTCAATCTATCAACAACGACCCAAACAACATCTTTTTTCTTCTGAGTTAGAGGTAATTTAGTTACGAAATCCATCGTAATTCTGTCCCATTTTCATTCGGGAATCATCACAAGCTGAAGTAAACCCGAAGGTACTTGATGTTCGACCTTTACTTGTTGAAAAAGTAAAATCTTGATATGAATTCAGAAATATCTCGTTTCATTCGCTACCACCAATACGATTTCTTCAAATTATTGTACATCTTCGTACTTCCTGGATGAATAGACAGACAACCACTGTGTGCTTCGTGAAAATTTTTCTAAATAAGCTTGGTATTTCTGTAACACCCCTAACCCGTATTCGTCACCGGAATGGGGTTACGAGGCATTACCAGAAAAGATACAACTTTCATACATTCACATAATCACTCAGATCATATTCGAAGGAATACATTTGTAACTTCAGTTTAACAATTCTTGAATCATGACTTATAAGCTTATAACATAAACTACATTAACATATCTTCCAAAGAAATCAATTTTAGTTCTATTACTATAGCTTTATGCGCATAGTACATAAAAACATGAACCATTTTGCATGCCTAATATCTAATTCATTATATTAAATTATTAAGCCAAAAGACAAGTTAAATCTTTACAAAAACATAACCAAACACACCCAATTCATACGACCACAAAATGAATTACGGTATACTCATTCTTTTATAATATACTTAATCATTAATATGCAAAACACAAAACAATTTTATTAAATTTGCATATAACCATTTTGTTATTGTTAGAATTAAATGACCCGAATCCTTATTTAAATAAAATACAGTGGTAAAATAAAATAAAAGTAAAATCCATAAAGAACTACACTTCTTTTATTTTATTTTAGAATAAGGTTTTTAAAACCTTATTAAACTCCATCTATTTTATATTGATTAGAATAAGGTGTTTCAGTCTTACTAGAATATGGCTTTACAAGCCTATAAATAGACATAGTTTATTCCTCTTGTAATTATTCGAATTCGATATAGTGAATTTTTTTCTCCCCTGCCCGTGATTTTTCCCCGAAAGAGTTTCCACGTAAAATCTGTGTGTTCTTTATTTTATTTTATTTTATTTTCACAGTTATCTTATAGCATGAATTACTATTCATATGGTCAATTTCCAATGCAATGGCCGAATATTAAAACATGCTAAATACATATGCTTTATTCAATGTCGACTTTCATTTTACTTTATTACTTTACACGCATGTAACATTTCATATAACCAAACCAATATGTCAATCATAATTTGCATTTCACATCAAACACATCACAAATATGTATATATACATATAACATAGCAAACACTTGTCTAATGTATAAAGTATCAAAGCCGAATCTAAACATGTTAATATCACCTTTTTTTGCAATGTATCAAAGGTCATACATAAGACCAATTCGCGCGCACACACACACACACACACACACATACATATATATATATATATATATATGGCCAAAAATTTATATTTAATTCATAATGTACCATTTATTCAACTTAAATACTTGCATTTCCAACCTAAATGACCATTCCATAATCAATAACTCATTTCGCATTTTTTTTACCTACTCAATTAACCACTTATCTATGACAAATAAATAAACAATTACCACATTTCACATAATAATCCATTTTCAATCTCAATTGCCGAATATATCCATCCATAATATCAAGCATATCTCACTCATATCATATATCATTAAAATACACATTACCTTTGAACATGATTAAACTACGACCATTCATTAAGCATATTACTCAGCCATATATCCAACCATAATTTCACCTATATGCCATAACCGAATATACTTTAATACCAAATCACATAATAACACCTTAACAAAGCATATCAACAAAGTTCACATATATTTATCTATGTATAAACCATAGCCAAATCACCAAAACCACAACCAAACATAACCATAATTTGATCAAACCTTGAAACTAAACTTAACAAAATAAACAAGCTATTTTCGCATGGCTTATATATATACACATACCAAAATCAAACATATCCAAATATAATCTAGGCTTTACATGCCATAGGTTCAAAATTCAACTTATAAAAATACCGAAAGCAGTTGATAGTGTGTTAGAATTTGCTGACGATCCCCGAGCTCATAACTAGTCTCCAAAATCTATAAAACAAAGGCAAACATACACACAGAGTAAGCTATCATAACTTAGTAAGTCATAAGCAAATAAATTACTAAATTATACATGTCTTATACATAACTTCGCATTTCATTAAAATGTCATTTGCATTTAATTATCACATAATCGAATGCACAATTAACCTTTAGTATAAACATGTATTTCACACTTTTACTATTTCATACATATATTCTTAGGCCGAAACAACCTATACTCAATCAAATATACATAATCAAGATTGTATCTCATGAATCATTGCATGTATATTTATAATTTGTAGTTATATGTGTGCACATCGATCACAAATATGATATCACTTTTATATATCATTTAGCGGAATATACTTTTCATATACACATATATTTTCATTTGCATCATATAAATTTGTATCAAATATCAAATAGTCAACTTACCTTATTTTCAAATAAGCAATTTAGCTATCACATACCTGATCACTTTAGCTCGATTACACATTTGATCATAACTTATCATTGCCCGTTGAACCATTCGGAATTGAATAGGATACTCGGATAATCACACATATCGTACAATGCCAACGTCTAAGATGTGGTCATACATGTAATCACATATCGATGCCACTGTCCTAGACAAGGTCTTACACGAATCAAATACGATGCCGATGTCCCAGACATGGTCTTACACGTAATCACATATTGATGCCACTGTCCCAGACGTGGTATTACACATAATCACATATCGATGCCACTGTCCCAGATAGGGTCTTACACGTAATCACATATCGGTGCCACTGTCCCAGACGTGGTCTTACACATAATCACATATCGATGCCATCTTTGTCCCGCACGGTCTTACTTTGTAATCATCACATATCGATGCCACTGTCTCAGACAAGGTCTTACACGTAATCACATATCGATGCCATTGTCCCAGACAGGGTCTTACACGTAATCACATATCGATGCCAACATCCTGGACGTGGTCTTACATGTAATCACATATCGATGCCACTGTCCCAGACAGGGTCTTACACGTAATCACATATCGATGCCAACGTCCTAGACGTGGTCTTACACAAAAACACATATTGATGCCACTGTCCCAGACATGGTCTTACATTTAATCACATATCGATGCCAACGTCCCAGACGTGGTCTTACATGAAAACACATATCGATGCCACTGTCCCAGCCAGGGTCTTACACGTAATCACATATCGAGACCACTGTCCTAGACGTGGTCTTACACGAAAACACATTGATCAGAATCACATATCAATGCCAACGTATTAAACGTGGTCTTACTCCCACACATATATCAGAATCACATATCGATGCCAACTCAAAAATGTACCATTATAAAACCAAATTATAAGATCATATAACTCACAAATCATACCACAATCACATTTTTCATTACTCAATGTCGATTCATAACTTACTAATAATCATTACAATTATTTATAGATCACATATATTGAAATTTAACAACATCTATTTGCTTATAAACTTACCTCAGACAACGATAATCGGAACGGGATGATTATTCGACAACTTTGGTTTTCCCTTGATCCAAATCCGATTTCTTTAGTTCTTGATCTAAACATATTCAAATTAAAATCATTCAAACATAATTCCATTCAATTTAGTCCAAAAACACATAAATGGGCAAATTATCATTTTACCCTTGACATTTTACGCTTTTTACAATTTAGTCCAAATTGCACAAAACACAAAACATGCAAAATTTGCACACACCATGCTTAGGCTGAATGTTACCCATGCTCATACAAGTCCATACATTTCATTTATTTCATATTTTAGTCCTTCAATTTATTATTTTTGCAATTTAGCCTTAATTACTCAAATTCATCAAAAATTCCAATACAAAATATATTAATCCAAAACATATCTTTCATAATTCATCATCTAACATCACAAAGCTCAATTATTCATCAATGGCATAACTCAAAATATTCATCAAAATAAAAAATTAAAACATGGGCTTTGTACATTACACTGCAACGATCTCAAAAACATAAAAATTATCAAAAACCGAGCTAGTTTCATACCTTAATCAAGCTAGCCTTTGGCCAAACCCTTAAAAGCTTTATTTTTTTTTATTTCTTTGATGTTTCGGTCATGGGAAGAAAGATGAACAAAATGGCTTTTAAATTTTATGTTTTATTTAATACATATTAGTACATATTTTACTAATTTAACCTTTGATATTTGATAACTAAAAATTATACATTAAGGCCACAACCGTCCATCACTAATTCATATGGTAATATTGCAACTTAAATACCTCATGCAATAAAGGCAACAACAAATCGGCCCTTACAAATTAAACCATAAATTTTCCATTTTAAGTGATTAGGCCCTTTTATTAAATCAGGCACTCAAACGACAAAATTAAAACACGAAAATTTCACGGATATAAATTCACATATAATAAATACAAAAAATAATTTTTTTAAAAATTTTCTAACTTGGAATCGTGGTCTCGAAAGCACCATTCTGAATAGGGTCTAAATCGGTCTGTTACAATTTCTCGGTACACAAATCCTACCTCGAAACATCAAACAATCATCGGCCCCAATCTGATAGTCTGTATCATTAGTCGATTCACATTGAACTCTTTTAGCTTGAAATTCTTTGTCACATTTCTGAGCTTCACAAATTTGTTGAAGAAATACCGGTCTAGCTTTTAACTCAGCTAGAATCGAACCGTCATTAGATAAAGTTAGTCGCGTATTTAGTGATTTCAAAGCAAACAAAGATTTCCTACTTAAAGCATCGACGACTACATTTGCATTTCCCGGATGATTATCGATCACTAACTCATAATCTTTCAACAATTCAAGGCATCTTCGTTGTCGCAAATTCAAATCTTTCTAAGTCTTCAAATACTTTAAACTCTTGTGATCAGTAAAGATATGGCACTTCTCACCGAATAAATGATGTCTCCAAATTTTTAAAGCAAACACAATAGTAGCTAATTCCATGTCGTGCGTCGGATAATTCTTTTCGTGCGGTCTCAACTGTCTCGAGGCATAAGCTATCACTTTACCCTCTTGCATTAACACACAACTTAAGCCATTCAATGACGTGTCGTTGAAAATCACAAATTCCTTTCCCGACTCAGGTTGCACTAACACCGGTGCCTCAGTCAACAACACTTTCAACTGCTCAAAACCTTTTGACATTTCTCAGACCACTCGAATTTCACATCTTTTCGTAACAATTTGGTCATGGGTGTAGCAATCATCGAAAATCCTTTAACAAAACGTCGATAATAACCAGCTAAGCCCGAAAAGCTTCTAACTTCGGATACATTCCTCGATGGTTTGTAATCAACCACTGCTGAAATCTTACTCGGGTCAACCCGTATACCTTCTACTGAAACAATGTGTCCTAGAAATCTAACTTCTCAGAGCCAAAATTCACTTTTGCTAAACTTAGCAAACAATTTCTTATCTCTCAAAGTCTGTAATAAAATTCTTAAATGTTCAGCATGCTCAAACTCATCTCAGGAATAAATCAAAATGTCATCAATAAACACGACTACAAACTTGTCCAAATATGGTCTGAAGATTCGATTCATCAATTCCATAAAAATGAAAGAAGCATTAGTTAATCTAAATGGCATAACAAGAAATTCATAATGGCCATACCTCGTTCTGAACATAGTTTTCAGCACATCCTAGTCTTTAACTCTCAGCTGATAATAGCTGGGCCTCAAATCTATCTTCGAGAACACTATTTCCCCTTTCAACTGATCAAACAGATCATCAATTCTCGGTAAAGGATACTTCTTCTTTATCTTAACCTTGTTAAGCTAACGATAATCAATACAAAGTCTCATGAATCTGTTCTTCTTCTTGACGAACAACATTGGTGCACCCCAGGGCAAAAAACTTGGTCTCGCAAAACCTTTATCTGTCAACTCTTGCAACTGAGATTTCAATTTTTTCAATTTGGTCGGAGCCATTCTATAGGAAGCTATCCATATCAGTGTAGTTCCCGGTACCAAATCAATAGTAAATTCAACCTCTCTGATTAGTGGTAATCTAGGCAAAGATTCAATCTTCAATTCAGATACTTTTGTATTCAGTACATACTCAAGAAATGCTTCACAACCTTTTCTTACATATCTCTGAGTCGACATCGACAAAATCATAATAGGCAACTCACTCGACTCATCCGGTTCAACCCGAAGAATTTCATTATTTTGACATTTCAATTCAATAGTCTTTCGTTTACAATTTACTACGGCATCATGTAGAGTCAACCAATCCATTCCAAGAATTACATTGGACTCATCAAACAGTAAAAGCATTAAGTCAGCCAGAAAATAATGACCCCGAATCATTAAATGACAACTTTTGCAAACTTTATCAACTAGAAAATATTTGCCTAAGGGGTTCAACACCTTAATCACATATTCAGTAGACTCAACAGGAAAATTCTTACTAGATACCAAATTCATGAAAATATAAGAATGAATCGATCTAGGATCAATCAATGCAACTACATTAGTATCATAGAGAGAAAATGTACCAATAATAACACCAAGAGATGACGCATCTTCGCGAGCGCGAATAGCATAGGTTCTGGTAGGTGCTTTGACCTTTGATATCCCAGTTAACTCTCTCGTCACACCTCTGCTACTATTCCCACTTCTAGTATTTCTCGGTGGCCTCCCTCTAGTGTCAGTTTTACTCGGCCTTGCATTCTGAAAATTATCTTTCTCTGTCATTTCAGGGAAATCTCGAATGAAGTGATCTTGGGAGCCACATTTAAAACAAGCTCAGTTATTCATCCTACATTCACCGGGATTTCATCTACCACAGTGCTGACATTTAAGTCTATTAGACCTAGCATTACCAACGCTTGCTATTGACGTAGTTTGGGCCTTAGAACCCGAATACTGCTTCCCAGGATCTCTATTAGGATACTCGACTGAAGCATTCAAATGAGTATACAAATCCCTCGACTTCTTTGACGAAGATTGAAATAACTTATTCATCGGTCTTTTTCTTGAGTCTCTAGCCTCAAACTCAACCTTTCTCTTTTCTTTGCTCAGCTCTTCAACCTTGCAAGCTCGGTCAACTAGCACAACAAATTCTTTCAATTCTAAAATCCCAACTAGAAGTCTGATATCCTCATTCAACCCATCTTCGAATCTCTTGCACATGATGGCCTCAGAGGAAACACATTCCCGAGCATACTTACTAAGCCTAACAAACTCTCGCTCATATTCAGTCATAGACATACGACTCTTTTTCAGCTCTAAAAACTCTTTGCGTTTCTGATCAATGAACCGTTAACTGATATATTTCTTTCTGAACTCTTCTTGGAATAAACCCCAGGTAACTCTTTCTTTCGGTACCAAAGATACAAGAGTATTCCACCATTGGTATACTGAGTCCCTCAGTAGTGATATAACACATTTCAAGCACTCATTCGGTGTGTAAGAAAGCTCATTAAATACCCTGATGGAGTTCTCAAGCCAAAACTCTACCCTCTCGGGATCATTGTCAACATTGGCTCTAAATTCTTCAGCCCCTTGTTTTTGAATCTTATCAATTGGAGGCTTGTTCAGTCTAATCAATTTGACACCTTGGGGAACTACGGGAACCGATTGGGGGTTAGGTAGGGGTGAAGGATGTTGGGCAGCTGGATTTGTTCGAACAAACTCGGAAAACCACTCATTCATCCTTTCGAAGAAGGCTTCCCTAGCCTCTCCTCCCTAACTAATCGTGACCAGTCTACTTTCAGATGGCGTTGTCCCTTGAGTAGGAGCTAACGTATTACTTTCAACATCATTTGCTATCTCTCGGTTGGGATCCATTTACTAGATGAAAACACAATCTAAATTGTCAAGAGTCGGCACACTATCACAAATTATATATGGCATGTATATCTAGACTCTCACACACGCTACGTGTAACACTCCTTACCCGTATCCGACGCCGAAACAAGGTATGAGGCATTACCAGATTTAAACTCAAATGAATATTCAAAACTGAGACATGAATTTCTACCTGAATTTAAAAAATTTCAAAAACATTCGTATCATCCCTTAGACGAGCCTACGAGGCCCAAAACATATATTGGGAGCGGTTCGAGACTAAACCGAGAAATTTAGAAACTCTCCCAAACACTTAAATTTTTTTCATAAAAACAGGGGTCACATGCCCATGTGGTGTGGGACACGCCCGTGTGGGTAGGCCGTGTGGTCACACACGCTCGTGTCCCTAACCGGTGTAACTCTCTGTTTATGACGTCATCAACAATTAGGGTCACACGGCCAAGGCACATGCCCGTGTGTTAAGCCATGTGGGTGATTTAATTTTCATAATTTTTCCTAAAATTGGTGTAGACTTCACACGTCCTGGGCGCACGCCCATGTCCCTGGCCGTGTCCTTTACACTGCTAAGACACACGACCGTGTCTCTGCCCATGTGGCCATTTTGAAGCTAAATTTTAAAATGTAAGGGACACACGATTGGATCACACACCCATAGGGCAAGCTGTGTGTCTACCCGTGTGGACAAAATAAGACTATTTATTAAGACTTTTTGCCACCCTTACTTGCACCAACCTACACAAAATCAAACAACTCCAATCCAAGCATATACACACTACCAATTCAGCCACAACCAATACATCCACACATCAATTTCATGCTATTTTCTATCACATACAACATCTCATACTTATCATCACAAACCATGTAATAACCACATCCATGAAAGGCATCATCATATATATATATACTTAACCAATATTAGCCTATACCATATGGCCATTTACAAAATGAATCAATTACCATTACAAGCCAACACACTTGGCCAAATTAATAATGACACATATCACAAAAAGACCAAGTCCCCTATACATGCCATAACTCAAAATAATAGAATCTTAAGTACCCAAAACGATAAATTTGATAGTGTGAGTGGATCTCTGACCATCTTCAATCCCCGAGCTGGCTTGATGACACTATAAGAAATAAAAAGAAAGGGGGTAAGCTTTAAGCTTAGTAAGTTAGTATGTACATAATAGTCAACTTTAGACATACAATAACATACACATAACATAATGTAAATTAACACACAATCATCAAGTGAATAGACATATCTTACTCATTTGCATCCTTACAAATAATACATCTTAAATCGAAATAATTTCTTATGAGTTTTGCGTACGTACCTGTACCACTTCATAACATAATCATAACCTTTCACATCTTTGACATAATCTTTAAATCACCAGTTGAACCACTTGTAATACGCCTGTGTCTCTGCCCATGTGCTCAATTTTGAGTATATTGTTTCTAAAAATTAAGGTGCAGACGATACACGGCCAGAACACATGCCCATAAGACAGGCCGTGTGTCACACATGGCCTAGACACACGCCTGTGTGTCTACCCATGTAGACAAAATAGAGGCTATTTACCAAGCCATTTGCCACCCTCATTTACATCTACACTTACACAAATTCAATGGCACAATTCATGGCATACTTAGAAACCAAAACATTCACAATTATAGCTAAAACAAGTTAATACGATACCATCACCTATAATATACATGACATTTCATTATTCCATATCAAACATACCACTTTCACATTCAAAGGCATCCACAGACACACTTTCATCATGTACAATTCTAGTTAGATTTTTCTAACATACCAATGAGCCATACTTAACCATTCATCAACAACCCATTAAGCCACACTCAACCATTTTCCAAGCATTAATAAACTATATCACCAACAAGGCATTGACACATGGATGCATATATATAATATATAAGTTACAACCAATTCAACCAAAATGAACCAAGTTACTTGGCTAAAGGCCACATCAAACCTTTGACAATTACAAGCCGATACATTTGGCCAAATTCATAATGGCACATATAACAAAATGACCAAGTCCTTATACATGCCATAATATCAAAATGTTTAAAAGCATCAGTACCCAAAATAACAATTTGATAGTGTGAGGCGATTTTCGACAATCTCCAACCCAAGCTAGCTTGGTGACACTATAAAATATGGAAAAATAAACGGAGTAAGCTATATAGCTTAGTCTGTATGTAAGAAATAAGCAAACCTTACTATACATTGATCATGCAAGTAACATAACATAAGATAACATAATATACCATGAGTTTCACAATCATAATTCATTTATTTACCAACTTACCTTGAATTCATCATTTTTAGAGATTCAATAAACCTAAGCTTTATGTACATACCTATACCATCTCGAAATAAAATTACACGTATTCTCATTTTTGACATACTCGTGAACCACTCGGAATAATAATGTCAGATACTCAAAAATTTTGCACACTAAGTGCCACATATGTAACCAATGCTACCTAAGTCTTTTCTCATAATTGCTCGCTCTCGGGCTATTGACGGGCCTGCTCACACAAGCTATCAGTCTAGACGTAGCTATACGATGCTGCTTATACAAGCTGTCGAGTAACCACAAATATGCCTATATACTCAACCACTGGTAAGACGTACAGGAACAGCGCCCTGGTCACATAATCGCATAACACATGGTAACGCTACTGACATGACACTTGTATCCTACTCTATTCCTAAGGTTCAAATGGGATTTCTTACTTGTCAAATTATCGTCGAACTCGTTCGTAGAATTAAACAAATCCACATAGTCAATCATATAGTTCATGCAATATTAAATCATTTAAATACAATTATATTAAAGCTTACTTAACATACAACTTACCTCTGTTAAAAAAATGACTATTAGTTTGATTTGGTCCACAACCTTGTTATTTCCCTGGTCCAAACTCAAACTTCTTTTTTCTTGATCTATAGTATCAAATTTAACTTATTTAATCATCACATTATTCAATTCAGCCCAAAAACGCACTATGACAAAAATTACATTTTTGCCTCTAAACTTTTAACATTTTACATTTTAGTCCCTAGGCTCGTAAAATGGTTTTCATCCAATTTCTTCATTACCCAAGCCTAGCCAAACCTTTTTCATGCTTATGACAGCCCATATTTTCCATTTATTCACATTTTACCACACATTTTACAACCTTTGACAATTAGGTCTCTTTTTGACATTTTCATCAAAAATCACTTTGTAAATGTTGTTTAGCTAACAAAAAATATGCATTTTCTAACATTAAACATCAAAATATAAGCTTATTCAACATGGGTAAAATTCTAGACTTTTATTTTCTTTCAAATGAGTCCTTAGAATAGCTAGATTATGTTGAGACAACTTCAAAAACATAAAAATCTTGAAAAATGAGGCAAGAACGGAGTTACAATCGAGCTTGAAAATGGCCGAAACCCTAGCTATGGACTCCTTTGAAATTTCGGCATAGGAGGATGAAGATGAATAAAAATTTCGACTTATTTTTAGCTTATTAAATCCTTTAATTACTAGTTTACCAATTTGCCCTTAATGCGAAACTTTGGAATTTTATCTAACCATGTCCATTTTTGTCCATTATGAAGTATAATGGTCTAATTACCAGTTAAGGACCTCTAATTTAGAATTTCATAACAATTAGAGACCTTAAACTTATAGAATTCAAGTTTTGCACCTATTGCAATTTAGTCATTCTAGACAAATTGAGCACTCAATCTATAAAATTTCTAAACAAAATTTTCACACAATTATTCTATCATGCTGTAGACCTTAAAGAAATAATAAAATAAATATTTCTACTTCAAATTTGTGGTCCCAAAACTACTTTTTCCATTTGACCCAAAAACGGGCTGTTACATTCATCATATACTCTAGACCATTTTAATCTTTTTAATCTTGACTTAAAGTCATACAGAATATGCCATGTAATTTCATATGGAACCCACCACAAAGAGATTTATCAGTTTATTATCTTCAATCATATCTTAACCTTATATAATTCTTTCCATACAACTGATAGATACTTGATACCATACTGATCTTACAGACCTTTTTACAAAATTATATTGAACACTTCATATAGCTTTGCGAAAAACATGCCACAAGAGAATCTATTAGAATACACCATAAAGACTTTCCATTTAGAATAGGCCACAAAACGATCCTTAAGAGTGCGCCACAAAGGCATTCCTTATGGAGTTTGACACAAAGGCTTCCTTTTTCATAGATCGCCACAAAGGCTTTCTCTTTTTGGCATGTTTACTATAGGGATTCACCTAGACTCACATTTCATGAGGTTTGCCCCTCATCATCCTAGGACACGCAGATAACCCCTTTTTGGGTAATCACCTTCTTTTAGTTATTTTTTATATTATGTCATACCCCCGATGTGGTCTTACATAATATGGTGTCATGACCATGGACTTTTCTTTTCAAAGATTCATATTAGGGATCGTGTTTTTAGTCCTTACAGACCCTTTTAGACAACCGTAGAGACAAGCATAGACTCATCATATTCAGAACCACTCTCATCAGAACATTTTGAATAATATACAATTAAGACACATATACACAATCCAGACATCCAGGTGCAACCATACTTCATATTGACCTACTTGAACTCAATAGATTTATATGAAGTTTACCTATCATTCTTATCAAACATTAGTATGGTCATAAACATACTTCAATAATCACACATAGGGTTACATAAATAAGATATTGTAACCTCAAGGATCAGAACATCATTTTTCAACCCCCTTTTTTACAGATCTACAAGTACCATATTTATGCAAACAAGAGTCGACATAGAGACTTACCTGCTTTTCTCCTATTACAGTTCAAAACTCTAGATCCAGACTTCTATCATGTATTCAATAGCAACTACTGCTCATAAAGATTTATTCATATACCTCTTTTCCCATCATTGTTAACACTGAAAATCCCCAAACAGAGTCCTTTTATCCTTTATCTTACTAATCTTCCCAGTCTAATAGTCTTACCCTTCAGAATACACTATGCAGAGTCATAAATCTTACCTCGACGTGGTGTAATAACTAGTAAAGATCCAAATCTACAACATTTAGCTTAAGAGAGAGAAGAAAATACTTTAGGTTTCTTTAGATCTAAATAGAACTACTTCTTAAAGAAGGAAAAAGAAAACTCCCTCTTTTTAAACCTAAATATCTATATATATAGGACCCAAGCTCTTATTGGAACCTACCATGTGTCACACACCTTCAAAGCTACCTCTACAAATGGTTTATATCTGTAAATAAAAATCCAATATTTTAATATTCTTGGTTTATCCATTTTTTTCCTTTCTAACTACCTCATTGGAACGTAACTATCGCAATAACTCAATAAACTGGGCGTACCCTACCTTTGGTAGTAATCCCCTACTTATAAGGTTCTCAACACTCTTACTAAATATCCTCTTCTTTATAACATAATATACTTTAAGAACAATCGTCGCTTATTAAACTGGTACATACTATATGTACGATCAATATGCTAGAACAATAATTGGGTGGATAACACTATGCCACTTAGGTTACTTTTAGTTTACCTGCCAAATCTAGAACCCGTCCAAAGATGGGTGTTACACTAGCTAGTGAGGTTGGAGAGCCTAGGTCAATATAAACCACACTAGGAAATCCCTTACTTTCCTATGTGGGATAGTCCTATACCTTGCAATTAGCACATAATAATCTTTTGTTGTGAACGTCAAGAAGAAGAAGAAGAGGAAACAGAGAGAAGTATAATTCAATTCCTTGCTGAAAACATGCATAACTAATCCCCTTCACCCCTCAGCCTAAAATGGAACCAATAACTTGTTTCAGGCGGTTACACCAGTTGTTATTCATAGCTTGCAATGGTGTACAAAACACATTATATTATTAAGGTGTAAAATGTACCATTGCACTTAACAAGCAACACATCATTTTACACTTAATTCTCTCCTCTAAAACGTAATGTACAATAATAGTAACAAGGCAACGATCATAATAGTAATTCGAAAACTAACAAAAATAATAGAATTACAAATTTCCCATGATAATTACCCCTTAAAAGATCCTTTTCCTCAAGGTTGAAAAGTGGGAAATTTCTGTTGTAATTCTAACAATATCTCCCAAGTAAAGTCCTTAAGAAAGGTGTTGGCCCACTCCACCAGCTCCTCTGTGACAACATGGTTGCCTTTCTTAGACATACGTCGATCTAAAATTCAAACTAGTTCTTTTACCATAGCACCACCAGTGCCAACATGAGGCAAATGTAGTTCACTTAGGGCCTTACCAATATGTTTCTTCATTTGGGAAACATGGAAAGTAAGGTGGACTTGAGAACTCGGTGGCAACTATAGACAATATGCCACCTTGCCTACTTTAGCTTCAACCAAATAAGGGCCAAAACACTTAGGAGAAAGCTTTTAATTAAGAAATCTCTTCATCGTGGTCTGCCTATAGGGTTGTAACTTCATATGGACATAGTCCCCAACTTGAAAGGACTTATTACTCATTTTTCAGTCTTCAAAGTAGTTCATTCAATCTAGAGCCCTCTTTAAATGGAATTGAAAGAGCTTCATTGTAGCCTCCCTTTGTTGTAAACTTCTATCAACTTGGTCCATGATAAATATTCCAACCACATAAAGTAAGTGGTAAGGTGGACTTTAGCCATATAGAGCCTCATAACGTGAGGTGTGAATGGAAGTGAGGAAACTAATGTTATACCACCATTTAGCCATAGGTAACTATAGAGCCCAATCCCTCAGTCTTTCACCTGTCATGCAACTCAGGTAAGCTTCTAAACACCTATAGAAGACTTTATTTTACCCATCTGACTCTGGATGATAAGTTGTGGACAGATGTAACTTTGTACCAAGTTATTTGAATAATTCTTGCCAGAAGTGACTGTCAAACACCTTGTCTTGATTTGAAACAACTGTTTCTAGGGCCCCGTACAACTTGTAGATGTGGTTTAGGTACTCTTGTTCTACTGACATGGCCACAAAATGGCCATACTTGATCAATCTGTCCATGACCACTAAGATGGTGTCTTCTCCCTTTGAATGAAGGAGACCCTCTATTGAAGTCCATGCTCACTACTACCTATGCACTCTGTGGTATGGGTAGGGTTTTTAAAGACCAAGATAGGCATCATGATCATATTTGCACCTCTGACATGTTACACAGTGCCTCACCCATTGTATGACATCCTTAGACAAGCCCTTCTAATACACTAGGCTAGCCAACCTATATCTTGTAATATGCACACCTGAATGTCCTCCCACTGTTCTTCAATTGAAATTCTAGAATAACTCTTTCTTAAGGCTACCATGAGCTCTAATAACCAGCTTACCCTTTCTCTTTAACACCTTGCCATCCCAGGAGTATTTGGGATGTAAGGATGGTTTTTGTTGGATGTCAAGGTAGAGCTTGTGAACCTTGAGGTCCATCATCCAAGAATCTTGAGCCTTGTTTCAAAGACTAGAGATAAGTGTACTCTCACTGTACTGCAGCAACTGAGCTTCCTATCTATGAGGCTTTCTGGATAAGGTGTTGATCACCATATAATTGTACCTCAACATTTCAGTCACCCACTGTTCTTGATAAGGGGTAATGGCCTATTGAACAGAAAAAAATCAAAGGCTTTGGTGATTAGTATGGATCTGCAAATGCCTTCAAATTAGGTAAGGATTCCACTTATTCACTTCCAATAGGATAGCCAACATCTCTTTGTCATAGATAAAGAGGGCCTGATGTTTGGCTTTAAGAGCTTTGCTGAAAAAGGCCAAAGGCATTCCCTTTTGGTGTAAGACGACTCTCACACCTTGGCCAATCAATACATAATTTAGAAGAGAAATCTAGTAAGGCTAAAATAGGAGCTGCACAAATGGCTTGCTTAAGCTATTGGAAAGACTCATTGGCCAAGACTGATCAATCCCAGGCCACCCTTTTCTTCAAGAACTCAGTTAAACTAGAATTGCCCATTTGACGACAATTTTAACCTTGGACATGTCCATTGCCACAGATCCTTTGGAGATAATATGGCCAAGATACTCTATTACAAAAGTGGCAAAGTTACACTTGCTTTGCTTGGCATAAAGCTTGCGCTCCTTCAACAATTGCAAAACGTCCCTCAAATGTGTCAAGTGGTCTGTTGTAACACCCCAAACCCGACCTAGACATTATGGCCAAATCCAACGATTTCACATTGAAGTGTTTTTTGCAAAATATACTATCATTGAAAACTCACTTCATACTTTATCTCTTTGCGATTTTAACGAAAATTTTAGGATTGTCTCGTTCATTAAAATCCAAATCGTGTGGCAAAAATTTAATCATGTTAAATTGCTATCAATTTTTTTAAAACATTAATTGTTGCGGGAGCTTTTAAAATATGTTGCGTACACATGGTGTTTTTCAAACATTTATCTTTTTGAAAACCTACGTCTACTACTAGCAAATATAAATCAAACCAAAAAAACCTGAATAAAATATTAAAAATTTAAAGAGGCCTTATTACATCAAAAATACCCAAATTAAATTACTTATAAATTAAAATTTGAATAAGAAAGCATGTGCGGTTATGTGGCCATCCTTTAGTCCCTCGCAGCACTAACCCGCCTAAGACTGGGGATTATCTGCGCAGATAAACTGAAGGGTGAGTTTTATGAAAACTCAGTGTGTAATCCCTTAACAAACAATCAGTCAATCATGCAGTGAGCACATACAGTCTGGGCCTAAGCCCATTTCAGTAACAGTTCAGTTTTCGTTAGGGCCTTAGCCCATACAGTATTAGTATCAGTGTGGGCCGTAGCCCATTTTAGGTACAGTAACAATACATATACGCAATCAGAAATCCTACCCAACCAGCCTTTACATTCCACTCTGTCCAGCCCTACACTCCATGTGGGTATAAAATCAACCTATCCATCCCTACACTACATAATAGCACAGGTTGCGGCACTAAACAGTATTTGCAGCAGAGCTGCCAGTACAGTACACTTCCTCCAATCATAATAAACCGATCCCCATGCAACGTATCATGCGTCATGTCATAATATCATACATGTATGCAATATATATATATAAGGGCATGCTTGATTACAGTCATACATCTCATAAGGGCGTAATAGTCATTTTACCTCATAGAGGTATAACAGTCATTCATCAATTTGAGGTCTAGGTATACTTACCGACCTAACAGTAGGTCCACAGTCGTCTCGGGTGACCCGTGCAACCTTAACAGTCAAACAATACAAATGGCCCCAAGGCCTATAATGCGGACCCATGTGGGCCCACACGCTCGTATGACCTACATAACCCAGAAATGGCCTTGGCCGTGTGAACTACACATCTTGGCCCAATATTCTCCATACATCCGTGTGGTTTATCGGTGTGGGGCCCACACAGTCCATTTCAGCCCATCATGGCCCAAATCGGTCTCAGGCTATGAAATCGCTCATGGCCAGCCTTAACAATCTTATGCCCACGTTTAGGCGTTTGGATTACCACAAGAGAGAGCGCACGCTTGTGTAGCATCGACGGTCACTTATTTCGGCTTTTGCCAATTTACGAGTAGGGCAGTGTTTTTACACACCTTTTTCACGAAATGTACTAAAAGTCCACGAGCACCAAAACCTACATTCAATCAAGGCATTCTATTAGCTGTTTGACAATAGGGTTAACAACCTCTCCTAATACCATCCCAACTTATCATTAATACTTGCCTTGATTGAACAATTGTGGCTTAGCCCACTTAAACCGCTGACCAAGATTGATCACACGTTCCTTGTCGAATATCTGCATTACCAGTGAAATCCATTAATTACGATTACTTAAACACATGGTTTGAAACAACATAAACTAACTTATAGAAAACACCAAACCCACAAGTAGGGGAAAGAAGCATTCAGCCAACACCAAGGAATACAAGCCCACATACCCTAGTTGAACATAATGATTACAAACAGAGTTACCTTCGATCGACTGATGAGGGAAAGATTTCGGTCGTTTCACTATCAATGTAAAATCCCCTACTCTTGAGAAGTCCTAGAAACCGAAGGGATCCCAACAAGAAAGAAAGGGGATATGAGAATCGACAATGAAGAAAATGGGAGATTGATAGAATAAAAGCAATGTTTGGCTACCACAAAATCGAGTGAGAGCGAGGGACAAGCAATGAAAATCGGCCAAAGCAACAGTATGCCAAAGAGGGTGAACGATGGACTCAAAAGAAAAGTGAGTGAAGTAGAGAGAGATGAAGAAGTAATGATCAAGAGGAAAACCAATTAGGAAAAAAGGGAAGGATAATATTCGGCCAAAACCAAGAAACAAAAACTTGGGAAAACCCGAATGGCCTTTGCAATATTCAACCTAAGGTAACAAGGGAGGTACACTTAAAAAGAATAGTAGAAGAAGAATAGAATTGAAAAAAAAGAAGGTAGAGAAAAACCCAGTTGAAACAAGAACGAAAATGAGTGATACAAACCCGAACCCCTAGCTCAACTCGGCTACCAAAAGTGAAACAAAACCAAAAACTAGGGGGATAACCTACCTCAGCTGAAATTCTTGAGTAGCCAACTTACCAATTCGGAACTAACTCTCTCCTACTTTCAAATCCCACATTTTCCTCCCTTAATACTCTCCTAAAATCCCTCCTCAAATCTCTCCAACCGATCACACCTCCCCTCAACTACTTAATTTGAATTCCCCTCAACCACTTCAGTGTTTCAGTCAACCCACAACACTCTCACGACACAGCAGCAAAATAAAATGCCTACTATGCCCACCAGGATTTGAACCTCAGTCCTCTAGCATCAACAATACGCCACTTACCCCTTAGACTAGCAGGCCCTTTCTGTCATGTTTTACCCATTTTGATTTAAAAGCTTACTAACTAGAGACAAGGTTTTATTCAAGTAAGAAACAAAATTTTTGTACAAGCCAAGGCTTGAACCCAAGACTTCTCAGACACTTCCCAGAACACTTAACCACTGAAGTAGATACACACTTGTCATAACCATACAAAAATAATTATTTATGAATTTGGGGCGTTACAATTCTACCCCTCTAAAAGAAAATTTTGTCTCAAAATTTACTTGGTCAAAATAGATGAGGGTACTGTTGTCGCATCGCCTCTTCTGGTTCCCACGTGGCCTTCTCTGAGCTGTGATTGCGCCAAAGTACTTTAACCAGTGGGATAGACTTTTTCTTCAAAACATTCACTTCACGATCTAAAATCTAAATTGGCTCCTCCTCGAAAGTTAGATCCGGCCTAACCTCCACCTCCTCAGTCAAAATAACATGCGTGGGATCAGAGTGGTAGTGCCTCAACATAGAGACGTGGAACATAGAGGTAACTCAAGTTAATAGGCAACTGGTCCCACACGCTTCAGTATGCGGTAGGGCCCAAGGAAACTAGGGCTCAGCTTACCTTCCATCTAAATCTCAGTACCTTCTTCCATGGCGAGCCCTTGAGGAAAACAAAATCCCCCACAGAATATTCAATCTCCTTACGCTTCAGATCTGCATATGACTTCTGTCTATCTGATGCCACCTTCAGTCTATCCCGAATCAGTCTAACTTTAGTCTCGTTATCAGAAACTAATTCAGGGCCCAGAACACGTCGCTCGCCCAATTCAGTTCAACACGGAAGAGTACGACACCTACAATGATATAATGCCTCGTAAGGTGCCATCTGGATGCTAGACTGGTAGCTATTGTTATATGCAAACTCTACTAACGGTAAGTAATCCTCCCAACTGCCTTGAAAATCAATTGCACAACTCCGTAACATGTCCTCCAATATTTGAATCACCCTCTCTGACTGAACATCTATCTGAGGATGAAACGCAGTACTGAAGTCCAACCTTGTACCCAAAGCCTCGTGTAACTTCTTCCAGAACCGAGTCGTGAAGCGAGGATCTCTATCAGATATTATAGAAACTGGTATGCCATATAGTCTCACTATGTCAGCCACATACAATTTAGCCAGCTACTGCAAAGAGTAATCAGTACAAACTGGTATGAAATGGGCAGATTTGGTCAATCAATCCATGATGACCCATACTGAATCCTTCTGAGTAGGCGTTAAGGGCAACCCACTAATGAAGTCTATAGTCACTCTTTCCTACTTCCACGTGGAATCTTAACTGGCTGAAGCAACCCTGAAGGTAACTGATGTTCGACCTTAGCCTGCTGGCAAGTCAAACATTTACTCACGAAGTTGATAACTTTCCGTTTAAGACTCGGCCATCAATATAACTCACGAAGGTCTCAGTACATCTTATTCCCACCAGGATGCATATCATGAGGACTACTATGCGCCTCTTTCTGTATAGACTGCCTCAAATTAGTATCCTTCAGTACACAGACTCTTTATGGACAACCTCTGAAACGGTGCTCCAATGATCCACACTTCAAACATGCCCCAATCCTTTTCCAGCACTTGCCCTGATAGCGTCTCCCACAACCTGCATAGGGCTGAGGTCCAGTAACAGCAACAGGGACCCCAACTCTTACCGGCCCATCAACTCTGGCCTTTTTCTTAGGCCTCAGAAAAGAACTTGAGGGCTTCGAATCCCTCTTGTTCCTACCTCTTTCCTTTTCATAGTTCTGGTGCTCTGCACGCTTCACATCCTCGGTGAACTTTACCTTATCCACTAACGCAGCAAAATCTCACTCCCTCTATGGCGCTATCAGAACCCTTAACCTATCCCTGAGGCCATCCTCGAACCGGGCACACTGTTTGTACTTAGTCGCCACCATGCCTCGAGCATAACGGCTCAATCGTAAAAATTCAGCCTCATATTCAGCCACTGATTTATCCCCCTGAATTAAATTTAAAAACTCCCTCCTCCAGGCATCCACATAACTAGCACCCATATACTTTCCTTGAAACGCTGCCTTGAAGAATTCCTATGTCAACCGGTCGGGCAAAGTACCCTCTTTAATTGTAAGCCACCACTGGTAGGCCTCATCTCACAACAGTGACACTGTACCTTTGAGTTTCTGCTCGGGGGTGCAATCGAGGTCATCCATTATCCTCTCCGTGGCCTCAATCCAATATTCAGCCATAGTAAGGGCTACTCCAGTGATATCCCTGAAAATCTCAGCTTCATTAGACTAGAGTCGTTCCGGAACCGACCCACGGCCTATATTACCAATATTGGGCCCAACGACCCTCTCCAGAATTCGTAACATGGCCTGGGATAGTGCGTCGTCCCCAGCCGCTCGATCGTGAGACCCAGTCTCAGTCTTAAGTGAAGTCGGTGCCTCCCTAGCTTCAACATTAGGCATGTGGCTAGATGACGAAGATCCAGCCCTAGCACCTCCACGGCCTCTACTGCGGCCTCTTGTACCCCTTCCACGAGTACCTATGGTGCTCATTATCAATTTGCATATTATCTGTATTAACAATTTTATGCATCAGTTTACAGTTCTAGTGTTTATTGTAGGATATTTTATGAAAAGCGGTATCAGTATTTCGGTGTTCGTTTTCGTAGTTCGCAGTCTTGGTATAGTTTTAGTTTACCCTAAACAGAGTATTTTAGTATAGTCTACTACCTACAATAGTATCAATATTTTAATTTAAATAGATAGTAGTTTTAGAGAACTTACAGAATCAGCGTCGGAGACTCGATGTACCACACATTAAGTAAAACATTTCCAAGTATTTCAAATCTTTTGAAACAGTTCTTTTTCGAAATTCCAAGTTTTAAAAGAAACCAAAATCCATAACCGATTTTTATAACTTGACTCTGATACCACTAAATGTAATACCCCAAACTCGGCCTATACATTATGGCCGAATTTGACGATGTCACATTGAAGTGTTTTTCGAAAAATATACTATTGTTGAAAACCCGCTCTATACTTTATCACTTTGTGATTTTAACAAAAATTTTAGGATTGTCTCGTTCATTAAAATCCAAATCGTGTGGCAAAAAGTTAATCATGTTAAATTGTTATCAATTTTTTTAAAACATTAATTGTTGCGGGAGCTTTTAAAATATGTTGCGTACACGTGGTGTTTGAAAAATATTTATCTTTTTGAAAACCCGCTCCTACTGCTAGCAGATATAAATCAAACCAATAAAACCCCTAATAAAAAATTAAAAATTTAAATAGGCCTTACTACATAAAAGATACCCAAATTAAATTACTTATAAATTAAAAGTCAAATACGGATGCATGTGCGGTTATGTGGCCACCTTTGAGTCCCTCGCAGCACCAACCCGCCTAAAATTGGGGATTACTTGCGCAGATAAATAGAAGGGTGAGTTTTACGAAAAATTAGTGTGTAATCCCTTAAAAAACAATCATTCAATCATGCAGTGAGCACATACAGTCTAGGCCTAAGCCCATTTCAGTAACAGTTCAGTTTCAGTTATGGTCTTAGCCCATACAGTATCAGTATCAATGTGGGCCTTAGTCCATTTCAGTGATAGTAACAATACAGATATGCAATCAGAAATCCTACCCAACCAGCCTCTACACTCCACTCCGTCTAGCCCTACACTCCATGTGGGGATAAATTCAACCCACCCATCCCTACATTCCATAATAGCACCGATTGCGGTACTAAACAGTATTTGCAGCAGAGCTGCAGTACAGTACACTTCCTCCAATCATAATAAACTAATTCCCATGCAATGTATCATGCGTCATGTCATAATATCATACATGTATGCAATATATATATGATGGCATGCTTGATTAAAGTCATACATCTCATAAGGGCATAATAGTCATTTTACCTTGTAGGGGCATAACGGTCATTTATCAATTTAGGGTCTAGGTATACTTACTGACCCAACAATAGGACCATAGTCGTCTCAGGCGACTCGTGCAACCTTAACAGACAAACAGTACAAATGGGCCCAAGGCCCATAATGCGAGCCCATGTGGACCCACACGCCCATATGGCCCATATAGCCTAGAAAAGGCCTTGGCTGTGTAAACTACACAGCCTGGCCCAATATCCTCCACACATCCGTGTGGTTTACCGGTGTGGGGCCTATAGGCCCGTGGGGCTCACACGGCCTATTTCGGCCCACTATGGCCCAAATTGGCCTCTGGCCATGAAATCGCTTATGGTCAGCCTTAACGATCTTATACCTATGTTTAGGCATTCGGATTACCACACGAGCGAGCGCACGCTCGTGTAGCATCGACGGTCACTTATTTCGGCTTTTGTCGATTTACGAGTAGGGCAATGTTTTTGTACACCTTGTTCACGAAACGTGCTAAAAGTCCACGAGCACCAAAGCCTACATTCAATCAAGGCATTCTATTAGCCGTTTGACAATAGGGTTAACAACCTCTCCTAATACCATCCCAACTTATCATTAATACTTGCCTTCACTGAACAATTGTGGCTTAGCCCACTTAAACCGCTGACCAAGATTGATCAAACGCTCATTGTCGAATATCTGCATTACCAGCAACATCCATTAATTATGATTGCTTAAACACATGGTTTGAAACAACATAAGCTAACTTATAGAAAACACCAAACCCACAAGTAGAGTAAAGAAGCATTCGACCAACACCAAGGAATGCAAGCCCACATACCCCAGTTGAACACAATGATTACAAACAGAGTTACCTTTGATTGAGTGATGAGGGAAAGATTTCGGTCGCTTCACTATCAATGTAAAATCCCCTACTCTTGAGAAGTTCTAGAAACCGAAGGGAGCCCAACAAGAAAGAAAAGGGGATATGAGAGTCGACAATGAAGAAAAAGGGAGATTGATAGAATAAAAGTAATGTTCGACTACCACAAAATCGAGTGAGAGCAATGGACAAGCAATGAAAATCGACTAAAGCAACAGTATGCCAAAGAGGGTCAATGATGGACTCCAAAGAAAAGAGAGATAAGTAGAGAGAGAAGAAGAAGTAATAATCAAGAGGAAAACCAATTGGGGAAAAAGTTAAGGATACTATTCGGCCAAAACCAAGAAACAAAAACCTAAGAAAAGGCCATATTCGACCTAAGGTAACAAGGGAGGTACACTTAAAAAGAAGAGTAGAAAAAGAATAGAATCGACAAACAAAAAGAAGGTAGAGAAAAACCCAGTTGAAACAAGAACGAAAATGATGATACAAACCCGAACCCCCTAGCTCATCTTGGCCACCAAAAGTGAAACAAAACTGAAAACTAGGGGGATAACCTACCTCATCCGAAATTCTTGAGGAGCGAATTTACCAATTACGCACTAACTCTCCCCCACTTTCAAATCGCATATTTCCTCCCTTAATTCTCTCCTAAAATCCTTCAGCAAATCTCTCCAACCGATCACACCTCCCCTCAACTACTTAATTTGAATTCTCCTCAACCACTTCAGTGTTTTAGTCAACCCACAACACTCTCACGGTATAACAGCAAAATAAAACGCCCACTGTGCCCACCAGGATTCAAACCTCAGTCCTCTGGCATCAACAACACGCCACTTACCCCTTAGACCAGCAGGCCTTTTCTATCCTGTTTTACCCATTTTTATTTAAAAGCCTACTGACTAGAGACAAGGGTTTATTCAAGTGAGAAACAAAATTTTTGGACAAGCCAAGGCTTGAACCCAAGACTTCTCAGACACTTCCCAGAACACTTAACCACTAAAGAAAATACCCACTTGTGTCACAACCATCCAAAAATAATTATTTATGATTTTGGGGCATTACATCTGTCTAATTGACTGAGTAGACCAATATGTCATAAAAAAAACCAACATTGATCTACTAAGGAGAGGCTTGAAGACTATGTTCGTCAAAGCTTGAAAACTTGAACGTCCATTGGTCAACCATAAGGGTATGACCAAGAACTCATAATGACCCTCATGAGTTCGAAAGGAATTTTTGTGAATATTTTGTTCCCACATCTGGATTTGGTGGTTCCCTAATCTCAGATCCAATTTAAAAAAGAAGTGAGTTTGGTGAAACTCATCAAACAGCTCCTATATCATTGGAATTGGGAACTTATCTTTGACAGTTAGTTGATTGAGTTGCCTGTAGTCCACACAAAGTCTCCACCTCTCATCCTTTTTATTAACCATAACAGTAGGTGAGGCAAAGAAGTTGTTGCTGTCACCAATAATTCCAGATTGAAACATCTTCTTAATCGACTTTTTTATCCTAGAATTTTGTACTGCAGGATAACGATTTGGTCAAATCTTTACAACTGCACCCTTCATCTTTGAGGGGAATTTTTTGATCCTGCAACCTTAGAGAGGGTAATCATTGTGGGACTTAGAACACATCAACATACTCAACAAATAACTATTGCAACTCTTCATTTAAGGACTCAGTAGATGCTGACAAGCCTGCTAGCTTATTGGATGTCACCATCAAGGTATAAGGTCATTGATTGGGCACTCGAGGCCCAATACAAGCATTAGAATTGAGCCGGGAATTAATCAGGAACTTTAAGAATTTTTCATGACTTTTCAAAATTTTTCCAAGGTGCAAGGCTCATATGCCCCTGTGGTCCAAGGGACACGCCCGTGTGACCCTAGGACATACCCGTGTGACCTTAGGACACTGCTATGTTGGAGGTCGTGTTTGACCCCGTGTAACTCTCTAACTTGCACACACAGCCATGCCACACGCCTTTGTGCTAGGCCGTGTGGTCAATTAATTCAATTTGAAATTAGGTGCATGTTTCATACGGCAAAGACACACACCAGTGCTCTAGGCCGTATGGCACACACAGCTGAGACACATGCCCGTGTCTCTGCAATGTGCTTTGTTTCTCAAAATTTAGGTGCAGGGGACACACGGCTAGAACACATGCCCATGGGCCAAACCATGTGTCACACACGGCCTAGACAAACGCGCGTGTGTCTACCCGTGTGGAAAAAATAAAGGCTATTTACCAAGCCATTTGCCACCCTCTTTTTCACCTACACTTACACAAGTTCAATGGCATAATCCATGGCATGTTTAAGCAACCAAAAAATCCATAAACAAGGCTAAATCATATCATTCATTACCAACACTTAACATATTTACTTTAGCATAATTTACCAAATCAATTCATACCAAACTCACATTCACAAGTATCAATATGAATACTTTCATCATGCATAGTTCTACTTAGGTTTCCTAGCACACCCAAGGACCCATCTCATCCATTTCATAACAAGTCATTTAACTATAATAAACATATAGCAACCGATTACAAAACACAAAAATAAGAAGGCATTAACACAAATACTTATATAAATGGGCTTACAACCATTTTAGCCAAAATAAGCCAATTACATGGCTAAATACCAAATCACCTTAAAAAAATCTAAGCCAATACATTTGGCCAAATCAAATGACACATATAACAAAAAGACCAAGTCCCTATACATGCCATAACCTTAAAATGTTTAAAATCATTGGTACCCAAAATGAAAATTTGATAGTGTGAGGCGATATCTGACAATCTCCAACCTGAGCTAGCTTGGTGACATTATAAAACATTGAAAATAAAACGGAGTAAGCTATATAGCTTAGTAAACTCGTATGAAGAAAAAAACAACCTTACCATACATTGATCATGCAAGTAATATAACATAAGATAACATAATTTACCATAATCTCATGATCATAATTCACTTCCATCACAACTTACCTTGAAATTGTCATTTCGTGAAATAATAATCATAAGCTTCGAGTACATACCTGTACCATCTCGTAACAAATTTACACTTATTCTCATCATTGACATACCTGTGAGCCACTCGGAATAGCAACGTCGGATACTTAGGAATGTTGCACACTAAGTGCCACACATGTAGCTAATGCTACCTCAATCTCATATCATATAATTGCTCGCTCTCGAGCTAATCAATGGGCCTGCTCACACAAGCTGTTAGTCAAGACGTAGCTACTCGGTGCTCCTCACACAAGCTGTCAAGTAACCGCAACATATGTTGGTATACTCAACCACCGGTAGGACATACGAGACTAGCACCGAGATTACATAATCACATATCACATGATAACCCTAGTGACATGTCACTTGTTTCCTAATCTATTACTAAGGTTCAAACGAGATTTCTTGCTTATCGAATCGTCGTCGAACTCGTCTGTAGAGTAAAACTCGTCCACACAATCAATCAAACAGTTCATGCAATATTAAAGCATTTAAATACAATTATATAAAAGCTTATTTAACATACGAACTTACTTTGTTACAAAAACGACCAAAGAGAGCTATTCGCCAATTACTTTGTTTTTCCCTCGATCTTGACCCGAACGTCATTTTTCTTGATCTATAATGCCAAATTTAACTTATTTAATCATCATATTATTCAATTCAGCCCAAAAACACACTATGGAAAAAATTACATTTTTGCCCCTAAACTTTCGACATTTTACATTTTAGTCTCTAGGCTCATAAAATGAGTTTCATTCAATTTCTTTACCCAAGCCTAGTTGAACCCTTTTCATGCTCATGACAACCCACATTTTCCATATATTCACACTTTTATACATATTTTATAGACTTTTACAAATAAGTCTCTATTTGACTTTTTTATCGAAAATCATTTTGTAAATGTTGTTTAACTATCAACAAACATGCATATTCTATCATTAAACATCAAAATACACACATATTTATCATGGGTAAAATTTGAGACTTTGATTTTCTTTCAAATTAGTCCTTGAAATAGCTAAATCAAGTTACAACGATCTTAAAAATATAAAAATCATAAAAAATGGGACAAGAACGGACTTACAATCGAGCTTGGAAGCTTGGCCAAGACCCTAGCTATGGTGACCCTTGAAATTCGACTATGGGGGATGAAATTAGAAAGATGAACATCTTTTATTTGTTTTATTTTGTCTTTAGTAACCAAATGACCAAAATGCCCTTAATCTATAACTTTGAAATTTCACCTAACCATGTCCATTTTTGTCCATCCTAAAATAAAATGGTCTAATTACCATTTAAGGACCTCTAATTTAACAATTTATAGCAACTAGGCACTTTTAACATAGAGAACTCAAGTTTTGAATCTATTGCAATTTAGTCCTTTTAGTCAAATTGGACACTCAATCGATAAAATTTCCTAATGAGATTTTCACACAATCATTCAATCATTCTGTAGACCATAAAGAAATAAATATTTCTACTTCAGATTTGTGGTCCTGAAATCACTGTTTTGATTTGACCCAAAAACGGGCTGTTACAAGCTTACTAAGCATCATATGCTTACTTAATTTTTTTCCCTGTTTTATAGTAAGTCAAAAGCTCGTTGGATTGGAAGCTTGGTAGAGATCACTCTCACTATCCATCAGTTCGTTTTGGTATATATGGTAAATCAATTATGGTTATAATGGCATGTATAGGATTAATTGGCCATATTGGCATGTAAATGTAAATGATTATTGTAATCTAGCCATTGGAATGGCTAGTGATGATTATGTTTTTGTATATGCATGTATTAAGATTATTTTATGGCGATAACATAAGTGTTTATTATTGATTGATTAAGAAAGGTTAAACGAGTATGCTTAAAAAAGTAAGATTAAAAGCATGAATGCATGTAATAATATATCATGTTAGATGAATAGAATTAACTTGGTTATGATGCTTGAATTGGTTGGTATATGAATGAAAGTTTTAGTGTAGGTTATTGGCAAAGTTTGGGTGATAAATAAAGTTAGAAAATGGTTTTATTTTGTCCATACGGGCGTGTGTCTTGATCGTGTGTGACACACGGCTTGTCACATGGGCATATAGTTTGTGTAACAGCCCATTTTTCAGTAAAATCGAAACAATGATTTTGGGACCACATGTAACACCCCTTACCCGTACCCAAGACTGGGACGAGGTACGAGGCGTTACCGTATACATACACGGACACTTTCGAAAAATACGGGTTATAAAATTTCATTCTAATTTAAAACCGATTAAACAACATCATGATGTCCCAATTATGAACCTACAAGGTCCAAAACATACATTAAAAGAGATCTAGGACTAAACCGAGAGTAATAGAAAATTTTACTAAAATTCCTAGGGCTATGCCTCACACGCCCGTGTGCTTGGGGACGCGCCCATGTCCCCCTACCCGTGTTGAATTATTTGGATTTATTTTTCATTTCAAACCTACAAGAGTTTTCACACGGCCAAGCACATGCCCGTGTCCTTGGCCCGTGCCCCTCACATGGCCTAGACACGCTCCTGTCATCACCTGTATCTAAAAACCCAAACATTTTGTTTATGATGTCATCATTCACTTTGAGGCACACGGCCAAGGCACACGCCCGTGTGCTAGGCCGTGTTCTCCACGCGGTTGAGACACACGGCCGTGTCTTTGCCTGTGTGTTTACTACCATGCAATTCGACCTATAATTCTAGGTGTAGGGGACACACTGCCGCACAACACGCCCATGGGGCTGACCGTGTGTCACACACGGCCTAGACACATACCCGGGTGTCTACCCGTGTGGACCTTTTTAGAGGCTACTATCCAAGGCAATGGTCACCCTCAACATCCACACATATTTGTGAATTCCAATGGTATTCAACATGGCCTAATTATGCCCAATAACTACCTTCAGCGGTCTATTGTATGTTAACCTCATCTCATCAGTTTTGTACATGCCAAATTATCCTCTTTGTATTAAGGACTACTATACCATATAATACATTTAAACTTGGCTCATTTTATAACTCATTGCCAAATATGACCTAGCCATTTTCAAGCGATTTGGCCACATTCCACATGTCCATTCATGATATACCACATTTAACCATCTCATGAACATTTAAACACCATGCACAATTAGTAGGTTACAACCTACATTAAAGTGAGCCATATCTTATGGCCATATATAAAATGAATAGGTATATCATTTAAGCCTTTACATTGACTAACCAATGACACATATAACAAAATAACCAAAAACCTATACATGCCATTGTAACAAAGTATAAGTATCTACATACCAAAGCAAGATAAGTTGATAGTGTTGACAATACTCCAATCGTCTTCCAATCTTCAAGAGTCCACAAGCTCTCTAAAACAGGGCAAGGAAAGGAGTAAGCATTAACATGCTTAGTAAGTCGGGATAACAGGAAGGTAAACTTACCGGTTATTTAGCACACAACCATAAAAGATATTCATGCCAAGCATGCATAGTATAAATCCCCTATCGCATACACTCAATCATCAAGTTAGTTTCATCTAAAGCAATATAGCATTAATCTTAGGTGAGCTCATCAATTCAACATTTCCATTCTCATTTATCATTATAGTCCCATTGAATTTCTTGAATATCTCAATGGATGGCCATTTACCGTCAAATCATATAAGTGATCATCTCAAATACGCACTCCCCGCAAACCTTACATCTTACGACGAGATTACTAGTCCAGGCTAAATCCCCCGTAGTATAAACTCATAGAGCAATGTCGGGATTACCAGTCCAGGCTAAATTCTTTTCAATGACAATTTCTCTCATAATTTCGGATCTGAATTGCCAGTCTAGGCTAAATTCAGTACTCAACTGGATTACCCGTCCGGGCTAAATCATTAATGTACCTATATTCTTCGGGAGGTTCAATCACTCAAGGAACACTAGTTCAGGCTAGATCCTTTTTATATTGAGATCAACAGATTACCCGTCAAAGCTAAATCCTTTTCTGTAACACATGCAAGATCTCGTGTCATGTAAGCCATAATTTATCCACCGGATTCCCCTTTATGTTTTAACTGGGACATTTATCATCTTTTCATTTATATTACCACATTTCATGGATTATCATATAGTGAATATCTAAAATTTTCATATATTCAAAACATGCATTTTAAGTATACTAAGAGTTTACTTCGGGTTATACGGGCTTACATGGTAATTGTTTCGGTTTCGTATTTCGATTATTCTAAAACCTTTCGTTTTCCACGATCGACCTCCGAAATTTATTCCTCAGGTTCTATATCAATAAAATTAGATTATCAATACATCACATTATTCATTTTTAGGCCTAAAACACACCCCTGAGCAAAATGACTATTTTGCCCCTAACCTTTCACAATATTTACAATTTAGTCCTAAGCCTCGTATAATGAAATGCTGGTAATTCCTTGGCTACCCAAGCCTAGCTGAATGTTATTCACACTTATAGCAGCCCATGTTTTTCCCTCATTCCATATTTTTCTACCCATTTCCACAACTTTTACAATTTAGTCCTTTAAGCCATTTCCATGGAAAAGTACTCAGTAAAAATTGTTTATCATCGTTTAAACTCTCATATTCCTCCATATTTCATCAAAACACAAGAATCTCATGCATGGGTAATTTTCTAAACGTGAACCCTAGCATGAAATATGGGTAGAAATAAAAAAAGAGCATGTTACGAGGATCTTAAAAATACGAAGAACATTAAAAACGGGGCTAGAGAGCACTTACTATTGAGCTTGAAAATGTTGAAAACCCTAGCTATGGAGAACCCTAAAATTTTGGCAGCATGGAGAAGAAGAATGGCTGATTTTAGCTTGAATTTTCTCTTTTTATTTCATTTATTACCAAATGACCAAAATGCCCTTCCTTACTGACCTTTCCAAAATTTTCATGTATGCCCATTTTTGTCCAAAAACTTAGAAATTGGGAAAATTACTCTTTAAGGACCTCTAATTAATATTCCAAAGCAATTTCATACAAATTGCTTCTAGAACCCAAGTTTTGTAATTTATTCAATTTGGTCCCTAATTTCCAATTGGACACCTTACACATAGAATTTTTTTCATGAAACTTTAACACATACGTGTTTTCATATCCTATGTCTCATAATGATCATAAAATAATTATTTTAACATCGGATTTTTTTGTCCCAAAACCACTATTCTAACTAGGCCCTATTTTAGGATGTTACATTTCTTCCCCTTTAGGGACTTTCGTCCTCGAAAGTCTTACCAGTAAATAGGTTTGGATATTGACTTCTCATGGTTTCTTCAGGCTCTTATGTAGCCTCCTCCACACCATGTCGATGCCATGAAACTTTCACCAAGGCTATTTTTTTATTCCTCAACTGTTTGACTTCTTAAGCCAAAATCTTGACCGATTCTTCACCATAAGTCATGTCCGGTCTAATTTCAACTTCCGTCGGTGAAATCACCTGGGAGGGGTCTGATCGATATCGCCGTAATATGGATACATGGAATACATCATGGATCTTTTCCAATTTGGGTTGTAATGCCAAACAGTAGGCTAATTGTCCAACTCTTTCAGTGACCTCATATAGTCCAATAAATCTTGGTCTCAGTTTTCCTTTTCGACCAAATCTCAATACCTTTTTCCATGGAGATACTTTTAAGAACACTTTATCTCCAACTTGAAATTCGATCTCCTTTCTTTTCAAATCAGCATATGACTTTTGCCTATCCGTTTCCGCTTTCAGGCAAACACGTATCACTTTAACCTTTTCATCAGTTTCCTTGATTAAATCAACTCCGTTGATCTGGGGTTCCTTAAGTTTTGTCCAATACAATAAAGTTTGGCACTTTCTGCCATACAAGGCTTCATAGGGTGCCATTTTTAGACTCGTCTGGAAACTATTGTCGTAGGCAAATTCTACTAATGTTAAGTATTTTTCCAAACTACCCTGAAATTCAAGGACGCAACACCGTAACATGTCCTTAAGAATTTGAATCGTCCGCTCAGACTGACCATCAGTCTGCGGGTGAAAAGTCATGCTAAAACTCAACTTTGTACCTAGGGCTTATTGTAGCTTCTTCCAAAATCTCGAAGTGAATCTCGAGTCTTTATCTGAAATAATCGATAACGGTATCCCGTGTAATCTTACAATCTCCGATACATACAAGTCGGCCAATTTTTCAAGTGTGTAGTTAGTTCGTACTGAAATAAAGTGAGCTGATTTCATTAGCCTATCAACCACAACCTAAACGACATCTTTTCTTTTCGAGGTTAATGACAATCCCGTCACGAAATCCATAGTAATCCTGTCCCACTTCCATTCGGGGACCATCACAGGTTGTAACAAACCTAAAGGTACTTGGTGTTCAGCCTTGACTTGCTAACATATCAAGTATTTCGATACAAATTCAGAGATGTCTCTTTTCATGCCATTCCACCAGTACATTTTCTTCAAATCATTATACATCTTGGTACTTCCCAGATGAATAGACAAACGGCTATCATGTGCCTCTTGCAAAATTTTTTGAATAAGCTCATCGTCTCTTGGTACACAGATCCTATCTCTGAACATCAAGCAACCGTCAGAACCGATCCGAAAACCTGATTCAATACCTGACTCGAATTGAGTTCTCTTGGTTTGTAGATCACTATCATTGATCTGAGTTGCACAAATTTCTTACAAAAATGTTGGTCTGGTCCTTAACTCTACCAAAATCGAACCATCATCTAACAAGTCCAACTGTGTGTTCATGGCTCTCAAAGCAAACAAGGATTTTCTACTTAGTGCATCTGCGACCACATTCGCCTTTCCCAGGTGGTAGTCAATGACCAATTCATAATCTTTAATTAACTCTAACCATCTCTGTTGTCTTAGATTCAATTTTTTTTGGGTCATCAAGTACTTCAGACTCTTGTGATTGGTGTATACATGACATGTTTCACCATACAAATGGTGTCTCCAAATCTTCAAGGCAAAGACAATGGCGGCTAACTCCAAGTCATGTGTTGGATAATTTTTCTCGTGTGGTTTCGATTGCCTCGAAGCATAGGCTATCACTTTGCCTTCTTGCATTAGTACGCAACCCAGTCCATTCAAGGACGCATCACTATAGACCATGAATTCTTTTCTCGGTTCGAGCTATACTAAAACTGAAGCTCCCGTTAGCAACGACTTTAACTTCTTAAAGCTCTGCTGACACTTTTCTGACCATTCAAACTTAACATCTTTTTGCAGCAACCTCGTCAAAGGAGTTGCAATCATCGAAAATGCTTTCACAAAACGTCGATAGTAACTAAGTAAGCCCAAGAAGCATCTAACCTCGGTTACATTCTTCGATGGCTTCCATTAAAAAATGGTAAAAATTTTGTTTGGGTCAACTCGGATGCCTTCGCTTGAAATAATATGACCCAAAAATCCAACCTCTCGAAGCCAAAACTCACTTTTGATGAACTTAGCATACAATTTCTTATCTCGCAAAGTCTGTAAAATAGTCCTCAACTATTCAGCATGCTCGGACTTATTATGGGAATTGATCAAGATATCGTCAATGAATACCACAATAAACTTGTCCAAGTATGGTTGGAAAACACGATTCATTAAGTCCATAAACACAGCTAGGGCGTTCGTTAGACCAAAAGGCATGACTAGGAACTTGAAATGACCATACCTTGTCCTAAAAGCGGTCTTAGGCACGTCTGACTCCTTAACTCGTAACTGGTAGTAACCAGATCTCAGATCTATTTTTGAAATACATTGGCTCCTCTCAATTGGTCAAACAAATCATCAATCCTTAGCAATGTATACTTGTTCTTAATAGTTACCTTGTTAAGTTATCGGTAATCTATACATAGCCTCATCTAACCATCTTTCTTCTTTACAAATAATACGGGAGCACCCCAAGGTGAAAAGCTTAGTCTTGCAAAACCTTTGTCCGTCAGTTCTTGCAACTGTGCTTTTAACAATTTCAGCTCGGTTGGTGCCATCCTATATGGAGCAATAGAAATAGGAGTTGTTCCAGGCACCAGTTCAATACTGAACTCTATCTCTCTAGCGGGAGGTAATCTAGATAGCTCTTCCAGAAACACATCTAGATACTCGCATACTATCGGTACTGACTCCATATTTAACTCAGATTCTTTAGTATTCATCACGAAAGCAAGGTAAGTTTTGTACCCTTTTCTTATATACTTTTGAGCCAAAATTGAGGTAATTACAACCGGTGATGTATCCAACTCACTTGAATCAATCTGGAGAATCTCACCATTTGAGCATTTCAATTCGATATACTTGCTACCACAATTTATAATCACATCATGCACAACTAACCAATCTATGCCAAGTATTACATCAAACTCATCAAATGGAAATAACATAAGGTTAGCCGAAAAATAATGACCTTGAATCGTTAAGGGACAATTCTTATATACTTTATCAACGAGGGCTGACTTGCCCAGAGGATTTGACATCTTAATCACAAAATCTGTAGGTTCTACCGACAAATCCATACTAGACACCAGTTTTATGCAAATGTACGATTGGGTTGATCCTGGGTCAATTAAGGTAATGACACGAGTATTATAGATAGAAAATGTACTTTTGATGACATCGGGAGTAGATGCTTCCTCTCTAGCACGTATTGCATAAGTTCTTACTGGGGCTCGAGCCTCTGATTTTGCAGTAGCATCTTTGGCAACAGTCCGACTGCCACTTGTACTTCCAGGATATCTCGAAGGTCTACCTTGAGAGATAGTAGCATTCTACTATGAGGCTAATTCTACCTCTTTATTAGCTCACTCCGGGCAGCCTCTGAGAAAATGGTCAAGAGACCCACATTTAAAACACGCACAGCTCTTAATTCGGCACTCTTCGAAGTAAAATTTGTTGCAGCTTTTACACTTCGACTTCTGTTCATCTACGCTTCCCACACTAGTTACTATAAGAGAAGAAGACTTCGAGTTATGTCGTTTGAAGCTTCTCATACTACTCGAATATCCTATTGATGAAGTGGAGTGTTCTTGCTGGCTTCTCATTTTCTTTGTGGGGAAGGAGTGTGTTCTGCCACTAGATCTCTTACTTGCAACTTGAGCTTCTCTCTTATCTTGTTTTCTTTTATTACTTAGTTCTTCGGCCTTCTGGCCCAATCAGCTAACGTGACAAATTCTCATTTCTCAAGGATCTCGATCAACAATTTAATTTCCTCATTCAAGCCTTCCTCGAAGCGCTTACACATTTTTGTCTCTGATTGGACCCACTTCGTTACATACTGACTTAACCTTACGAATTCCCTTTCGTACTCTGACACAGTCTTATTTCCTTATTTGAGTTCCAGGAACTCCTTTCGCTTCGAGTCTAAAAACCTTTGACTGATGTATTTCTTTTTAAACTCAGCTTGGAAGAACTCCCATGTAATGTCTTCCTTCGGTACCACTGAGGATATAATCTTCCACCAGTGATATGCAGTATCTGTTAGAAGAGATACAACACACTTTAAACACTTCTTAGGTGCACATGACAACTCATCCAAAACTCACGTAGTGTTCTCGAGCCAGAACTCAGCTCGTTTAGCATCATCCTCAACCTTAGCCCTAAACTCTTCAGCCCCATATTTTCTATGTTTGTCCACTCGGGCTTTACCAATTCTCACGGCTACCATACCTAGTGACACTTCTCCCTCAGGCCGAGCAGGGGGTGGAGGAGGTCGTGGTATATTGGGGCAGTTTCTCAAATAATCCCCAAACCATTCATCCATTATCTCGAAGAAGGCAGCTCTTGCCTTTTCCCAGCCTTCAAACATAGGCCTTCAACTACTACTAGCTGTAGCTCGGTGATTGGAAGCTAGAGCATGGCTCTCGGCTCCCTTGGACTTATCTTGAGCTTGATTGGAAGATATTTACTATATTAAAATACAATTAATAATGGTTAGGAGATGTCACACTATCATAACTTGTATAATGGCATGTATAGCTATACTCAATACATGCTATGTTAGTCTTAGAACTGACTAAACCGTAGCTCTGATACCACTAAATATAACACCCCTTACCCGTACCCAAGATTGAGATGAGGTACGAGGCGTTACTGGATACATATACGGACACTTTTGAAAAATACGGGTTATAAAATTTCATTCTAATTTAAAACTGATTAAACAACATCATGATGTCCTAATTATGAACCTACAAGGTCCAAAACATACACTAAAAGAGATTCAGGACTAAACCGAGAGCTATAGAAAATTTTAGTAAAATTCCTAAGGTTATGCCTTACACACCCGTGTAGAGGCAAAGCACACGCCCGTGTGCTTGGGGACACGCCCGTGTCCCCCCACCTGTGTTGAATTATTTGGATTTATTTTTTATTTCAAACCTACAAGAGTTTTCACACGGCCAAGCACACGCTCGTGTCCCTGGCTCGTGTCCCTCATACGACCTAGACACGCTTGTGTCATCATCCGTGTCCAAAAACCTGAACATTCAGTTTATGACATCATCATTCATTTTGAGGTACACGGCCAAGGCACACGTCCATGTGCTAGGCCGTGTCCTCCACACGGTTGAGACACACGACTGTGTCACTTCCCGTGTGTTTACTACCATGCAATCTGACCTATAATTCTAAGTGCAGGGGGACACGTGACCGCACAACACGCCCATGGGGCTGACTGTGTATCACACATGGCCTAGACACATGCCCGTGTGTCTACCTGTGTTGACCATTTTGGAGGCTACTATCCAAGCCAAGGGTCACCCTCAACATCCACACACATTTGTGAATTTCAGTGGTATTCAACATGGCCTAATTATACCTTGTAACAGCCCAAATTTCAGTGGTGTCAGAATAGTGATGTGAGATCACTAAATTTGACATGTGAGTTTGGATATTAGTAAGTAAAAGTTAAGTGTGATCTTAGAAATGGTTTTGAATTTGTGAAATTGTGAATTAAATGAAATTTTTAGATAAAATGAGAGAAAAATAAGGTATCGAGACCTCTAATTCCTAAATCGAGCCATAAATATTTTTAGAAATATTTATAGAATGTTACTAAGTTAGTATTAAAGTTTTGTTAAGAAATTTTAACATTTCGATAGACAATTGAATAAAAAGGACTAAATTGAATAAGATGTTAAACTGTGGGAAATGATTAAATAGCTTAAATAATAAATAAGAGGGACTTAAAGAGAAATTTGACTTAAAATAAAATGGGTTGGACGGTTAGGTAAATATTAGCTGAGAAATGGTGTGAACTAAAGGTAAATTGGTAATTTAGTTGAAATTGGATAGTTAAAAATTGGATTAAATTAGGAAATCTAGAGTTTTCTTCATTTTTCTTCAACCTCTCCAGTAAAAACACCATTGAAGGGTTCTTTTAAGATGGTCTCTCGTATTTCTACAACATGTAAGCTCAATTTTTGATTATTTCTTGTAATTTTTGTGTTTTTGAAACTTTTACAACTAGGTCCACTTGTTTAATTCATTAGTTTTTGATTTCATGGGTAATTTTGAAAGTTTCCATGAATAAGTGCTGAAATTTTATGATGATTTATCATGGGATTGGTGTTTTAAGTTTATTATATGGTGATTTTATGAAAAGATTTTTTACAGGAATTGATTTTTAGGATCTAATTGTGAAAGTTGTTGGAATTAGGGTTTTGTGTTGAAATTTTGAATGTTAAAGGCTTTGAAGTAGTTTATAATGTCTTGATAAAGTGTTATTTGAGAGGAATTAGCTCAATTGATGAATAAATTGAGTAAGGACTAAATTGTAAAAATTGAAAAGTTTAGGGTAATAGTATAATTTCAAAAATTAAAGGGCATAAATTGTGAAGTAAAATAGAATTGAAATAGATGCTAACGAAGGAATGATTTTATAATTATAGATCAAGAAAACAAAGTGAATCATGAAAAGGAGAAATTGCAAGAATAGTCCCTGAATTTCTACGACTTTTGTAAAATAGCCCAGGTAAGTTCATATGGCTAAATTCAATGTTTTGGTAGGTAAATTTCATACATGTCATAGTATATTATGGTATATGAATGTCATTAAACCGTGATAATTGTGAAATAATATTTGAGTAAAAGTGCAAATTAAGTGGGACGATGGAATTGGGTACTTTCGTTCTGTGTTTAAGATGAATTGATGGAAAAGACCATGGTTAAACCATGGCAACATGTGATATGTGCTTCCGTATAAGAGCATACCTAGACTATGGCATTGGTGTGAAGAGATATACGCTTCTGTATAAGACCATAGCTGGGCTATGGCATCAGTGAGATTTGATTATGTGCTTCAGTATAAGACCATATCTGGGATATGGCATCGGTGATATATGTGCTTCTGTGTACGACCATATCTGGGATATGGCATTAGAGTGATTTGTGATCTATGTAAGACCATGGCTGGACTATGGCTTCAGTGTGTAACACCCCTTTCCTGTACCCGAGACTGGAAAAAGGTACGAGGCATTATCGCGAACATATAAGGACATTTCAGGAAAAGACGGGCTATAAAATTTTATTTCAAAGTCAAACTAAATCAAATTATATTATATTATCCATATTATGGTCCTACGCGGCCCAAAACATGCTTTAAAATGATCTGGGACCAAATCGAGAACTTAAAAAACTTCGTGGAAAATTTTCATACCCTAGCCTCACAAGCCCGTGTGGAGGCCTTCCACACACCTGTGTGCTAGGTTTTTCATTTCAAAGATGTAGTGGTTTCCACACGGCCGAGCACATCCCCGTGTCCTTAGCACATCCAGGCACACGCCCGTGTGGTCACCCGTGTAATTTTAGGTTGCATTCTGTTTATGATGTCATCATGCAATTTGAGGCACACAGCTAAGGCACACGCCAGTCGCCAGAGGCCGTGTCCTTCGTATGGCTGAGACACACGGCCGTGTCTCCGCCCGTGTGTTTACTACAAAGCTTGCTGCCTGAACTTTCAAGGTGCAGGGGACACACAGCTGGACTACATGCCCGTGGGGCTGACCGTGTGTCACACATGGCCTAGACACATGCCCATGTGTCTACCCATGTGGACCATTTGGTGGCTATTTTCCAAGCCATTGGTCAGCCAAAATCACTCATACACACTCAAAAGTTCCTATGGCATATAACATGACCTATATGTATCTTTAAACCACTTTGATATGGTCATTTGCATGGTAACCTCATATCATTGGATAGTACATGCTAGGTTATCCTTTTTGCATTCAGGATGTTCATTATTCCATTTCACATTTCATACTTGGGCCCTATTGATACCATATACCATTTTATGCCTTTACCATATTCAAATTATTTTGCCTCATTTAACACATTCATCCATGGCATATCATACCATCATAATACATGAGGCAAGTAAACATAGGCATACAAAATAGATAGGGATTACATGTAACACCCCAAACTCGGCCTAGACGTTATGGCCGAATCTGCGGTGTCACACTAGATTATGTCTTGAAAGCGTATTCCCGTTAAAAAATCTATTTTGTAATCAAACCCCGTTGTGGTGAAAAGTTATCTTATCTTGTTCCTTTCTAACTTACAGGTTTGTTTAGCAAAGCAAGTGTCATACTAAGTTGTTATTACATTTTAAAAACATTGTTCATTGCGGAAGCTTTTAAAATGAGTTACGGAACGTGGTAGTTGAAAATTTTTTATTTTTAGAAAACCAAGTCCTACTGCTAACAAATATAAACCAGATTAAATAAATCCCCAATTAAAAATAATAACTTTAAGCGGCCTTATTACATAAAATTTACCCAATGAAAATTACTTTTACTAAAAAGTTAAATACGAAAACATAAACAGTGGTGTGGCTGTCTCCGAGTCCCTTGTAGCACCGACCCACCTAAGGATTACCTGCGCAGATATGCAGAAAAGTGAGTTTATGAAAACTTAGTGTGTAATCCCTTTTTATCACAGTAAATCATGCAGTGCAAAGCTGTCTGGGCCTAAGCCCATGTCAGTGGCAATAACAGTGTAGGCCTTAGCCTATTATAGTAACAGTATTAGTGTAGGCCTTAGCCCAATTCAGTACAGTATCAAAGATGCATACAGAGATCCTACCCATCCATCCTCTACACTCCACTCCGTCCAACCCTACACTCCATGTGGAGATAAAATTGACCCACCCATCCCTACACTCCAGAATATAGCACCGGTTGCGACACTAACAGTATATGCAGCAGAGCTGCCAGTATAATACACTTCCTCTAAATATATCAACTTCACCCCCTATGCAACATGTTATGTCATAATATGTACGTGTATGCAAAATGTCATGCTCGGATACAGTCAAATATATCATAGGGGTATATCAGTCATTTTACCTCTAGGGGTATAACAGTCATTTCATCAATATAGGGCCTAAGTGTACTTACCGACCCATTAGTAGGCCCACAGTCGTCTTAGGTGACCCATGCGACCTTAACAATCAAATAGTGAAAATGGGCCAAAAGCCCATAATACGGCCCATGTGGGCCCACATGCTCGCATGGCCCAATAAGCCCAAATAGTGGCCTTGGCCGTGCTAACTACACAGTCAGCCCACTAATCTCCACACATCCATGCGGTTTGCTTGTATGGGGACCACAAGCTCATGGGCCCTCACGACCCATTTCGGCCCAACGTGGCCCAAAACGGCCTAAACCCATGAGATTGCTCATGGTGGCCTCTACCGTCAAACACACATGTTTATGCGTTCGATTCGCCACGTGAGCAAACGCACGCTCATGTAGCGTCTATGAACATGCTTTTTGGCTTTTGCCGATTAATAAGCTTTGCAGTGTGATTGCACACCTGGTTGCAGAAACGAGTGAAAGGTGTTAGAAGTCCCCAAGCAACAATCCTACATTCACACAAAACATTCCATTAGCCGCTTGGCATCTACACAAAACACCCTCCTCATTGGTACCTAATCCCAAAACATAAGGTACCTGCCTTGAAAGAACACTACTGTCTTAATCCACTTAAATTGCTGAATAATATTGCTCACTTAAATCGCCTAACAAATCGACAGTAAAGAAACTGTTAGTCATACGATTAGCACAACAGAGAAAGGAACGAAGAGAAATCGAATGAGTAAAACCAAACATAGGCCAACCGAAAACGCAGAACCACTTCCAAGGAAAGAGTAGTCGATTAACACCCAAAAGAAAATCCGAAAGCGCCTCCCTCTTGATACAGGTGACACATGCACAATTAACCTCTTGACAGAAATCGGCAGTACAAGGAGATGATTAAAAGACTTAAAAGACGAGAAAGAAAGATAGAGAAGAAGAGCATAATTGAGAAGATGCCTTACCACCTAAAACGACAGCAGGTAAAATAGATTAGCACAGAGAGGGAGAGGAGCAATTGATCACTACAAAAGCATTTGGGGAAAAGAGAAAGGAGAGGTTCGACAACAAAACAGAATGGGTTACAGAGAGAAGAAAAGTATTCGACTACAAGAACAATAAAGGAAAACGATTGCGAAAGAGTAATGGTAGATGAACACAAAAATCGGAATAGGTAAAAGATAATGCCACCAAGAACCTTAAGCAAGAATCGCCTAAGGAAATAAGCAGCAAAGAGACCCCAACAACCTAAGATGCAAAGAAAAGTAATGGGAAGTGTAAAGAACCAGGAGAAACAAAAACAAAGAGTGCACAATTACCCTAAGCCGATTTCCCCTACACAAACCGATTCCCTTGAGTGCCTAGAGTCCAAATTTGACACTCTTTCCTCTTTCACCCCAACTTCCCCTAATCCTCTCATTAAATCTCTCCACTATCTCCTCCTAAGATTCGGCTAAACACTCCACTCCCCCTCAAACACTCCAACCGCCCACCAACTCTAGAGTTCCACTGCCATTCGATCACTTGCATAGAAAAGTAGCAAAATAAATACCCTTTGTGTGTAATAGGATTCGAACCCAGGTCTCCTAGCAGAATTCGCACACCCCTATCCTCTGAACCAACATGCTTTCTATGACTCATCCTTCCCAGACATATTTAAGAATCACATTAACAGAAGACAGGGTTTATTCAAGCAAAAAAACAAAATTATGCACAAACCACTCCTTGAACTCAAGAACTCTCCAACACTCCTCAGGACACCCAACTACTGAAGCTAGCATACTATATGCAATACAACATGCAAAAAAATAAATACCCTAATTTTTGGGGCGTTACAATACAACCCATCTCAATATTGGCCACATCCCATAGCCATATACAAAAGAATTATCAATACCATAAGCCAACACTTTGGCTAACCAAATGTCACATATAACAAAATATGACCATTACCCTATACATGCCGTTATAACAAAATAAAAGTATTCAGATTCCAAAGTAAGACTAGTGATAGTGTGATGATTCCTCCAATCGTCTTCCAATCTTCACGAGTCCACGAGCTCTGTAAAACAGGGAAAGGAAAGGGGATAAGCATTAACATGCTTAGTAAGTTCGGATAACAGGAAGGTTAACTTACTGGTTATTTAGCATACAACCATAAAAGATATTCTTGCCAAACATGCATAGTATAATTTCCCTATCACATACACTCAATCAACGAGTTAAATTCATCTCAAACAATATAGCATTAATCTTAGATGAGCTCATCAATTCAACATTACCATTCCCATTTCTCATTATAGTCCCGTTGAATTTCTCAAAAATCTCGATGGGTCTCCCATTTCCCGTCAAGTCGTACTAGTGACCATTTTAAAATACACACTCCCATGAACCTCACTCTTACGATGGGATTACCAGTCCAGGTTAAACCCCTCATAACATAAATTCAAGAAGTATTGTCGGGATTACCATTCCAGGCTAAATCCCTTACAACAAAAATTACTCCAATATGCTCGGATCTGAAATGCCAGACCAGACTAATTTCAGTCCCTAAACATATTACCCATCCGGGCTAAACCCACAATGCACATATATTCATCGGGAGGTTCGGTTCGATCACTTAAGGAACACCCGTTTGGGCTAGATCCTTACCATGCTGAGATCATCAGATTACCCTTCCGAGCTAAATCCTTTTCTGCAACACAGGCAGGATCTCATGTCATGTAAATAAGAATTTACCCATCGAATCTCCCTTTTTCATTCAATCGGGACAATTGTCATCTTTCTTGGATTATCATGCAATCAATATCCAAATTAAGATACATTTAAGAATATGCATATATAAGTATATTTAAAGTTTACTTCGAGTTACATGAACTTACTTTGTAATTGCTTCGGGTTCGTGTTTCGGTTATTCCGAAACCTTCCATTTACCACGGTCGACCTCCGAAATTTGTTCCTTGGGGTCTATAATAGTAAAAATAAGTCATTAGTAACTCACAATATTCATTACGACCCTAAATTTCACCTTGGGAAAAATGACCATTTTGCCCCTAACCTTTCACAATATTTACAATTTAGTCCCTAGGCTCGTATGATGAAATGCATGCAATTTTTACATTACCCAAGCCTAACCGAATGTTTTTCCCTCTTATGGCAGCCCACATTTTCCATCATTTCTCATCTTTCTACCCATTTTTACAACTTTTACAAAAATGGTCCCTAAAGTCATTTCCATGAAAAATCACTTAGTAAAAATTGTTTACCATCCTTTAAACTTTCATATTCCTCCATAAACCATTAAAACACAAGTAACTCATGCATGGGTAAATTTCTAAACATGAACCCTAGCATGAAATATGGGTAGAAATGAAGAGTGCAAGTTACGAGGATTTCAAAAATACAAAGAACATTAAAAATGGGGCTTGGGAGCACTTAATATTGAGCTTGAAAAGTGAAGAAACCCTAGCTAAGGTGGCTCTCAAATTTCAGCAGCAAGGTGGAGAAGATGAGCTGATTTTTGGCTTATTTTTCCATTTTATTTCATTAATTAGCCAAATGACCAAAATATCCTTAAGCCCTTTCTTTCAAATTTTATCCATACATGCCCATTTTTGTCCAAAAACTTAGAAATTGGGAAAATTTCTCTTTAAGACCTTCTAATTAAAAATCTAAAGCAATTTCATACAAATTGCTTCTAGAACCCAAGTTTGCAACTCATTCAATTTGGTCCTTATTTTCCAATTGAACACCTTATACTTAGAATTTCTTCATGAAACTTTACCACATGCATATTTTCATATTCTAGACCTCATAATGGTAATAAAATAAATATTTTAATGTCAGATTTGTGGTCCGGAAACCACTATTCTGACTAGGCCCTATTTCGGGATATTATATTTCTTCCCCCTTAAGGACTTTCATCCTCGAAAGTCTTAGCAGAAAACAGGTTCGAATATTGAATTCTCATGGTTTCTTTAGGTTCCCATGTGGCCTCTTCTAATCTGTGTCTATGCCATAAAACTTTCACCAAGGCTATATTCTTGTTCCTCAACTGTTTGACTTCCCGGCCAAAATCTTAACCAGTTCTTCACAATAAGTCATATCCAGTCTAATATCAATTTCCATCGGTGAAATCACATGAGAGGGGTCTGATCTATATCCATGCAACATGGACACATGGAATAAATCGTTAATCTTTTCCAATTCAGACGGCAATGCTAATCGGTAGGCTAATGGTCCCACTCTTTCCGTAATCTCGTATGGCTAATAAACCGCGGACTCAATTTACCTTTTCGACCAAATCTCAATACCTTTTTTCGAGGAGATACTTTCAAGAACACTTTATCTCCAACTTGAAACTTGATCTCGTTTCTCTTCAAATCAGCATATGATTTTTGCCTATCCGATATCGCTTTTAGGCAATCACGAATCACTTTAACCTTTCTTCAGTTTCCTTGACTAGATCGACACCGTGATTTTGGCTTTCCTTGAGTTCTATCCAATACAGTGGAGTTCGACACTTTCGGCCATACAATGCGTCATAAGGTGCCATCTTTAAACTCGTTTAGAAACTGTTGTTGTAGGTGAATTCCACCAATGGTAAATATTTTTCCCAACTACCTTGAAATTCAAGGACGCAACATCGCAACATGTCCTCGAGAGTCTGAATAGTCCGCTCAAATTGACCATCGATCTGTGGGTGGAATGCCGTACTAAAGCTCAACTTTGTACCCAAGGCTTCTTATAGTTTCTTCTAAAATCTTGAGGTAAATCTCGAGTCTCTATCTTATATGATTGACAATGGAACCCCGTGTAGTCTTACAATCTTGGAGACATACAAGTCAACCAATTTATCAAGGGAGTAATCTGTTCGTACTGGGATGAAGTGAGCCGACTTAGTTAGCCTGTCTTCTATAACCCAAACAATATCTTTCTTCCTCAGAGTTAACGGTAATCCAGTCACAAAATCCATAGTAATCCTATCCCATTTCCATTCGGGGATTATCACAGGCTATAATAAACCCGAAGGCACTTGGTGTTCAGCCTTGACCTATTGACATATCAAGCATCTGAGCATTTCAATTCTATAAACTTGCTACCACAATTTACAATCACATCATGAAGGGCCAACCAATCCGTGCCAAGTATTACATCAAACTCATCAAACGACAAAAGCATAAGGTTGGCCGAAAAATAGTGACCTTGAATCATCAAAAGAAAATTCTTACAAACTTTATCGACTAAAATAAAAATGCCTAGATGGTTAGACATCTTAATTACAAATTTCGTAGTTTCCAAAGATATATTCATGCGAGACACTAATTTCAGGAAAATGTATGAATAGGTCGATCCCGGGTCAATCAAGGCAATAACATGAGCATTATGGAAAGAAAATGTACCCTAATAACATCGGGAGCTGAAGCTTCCTCTCTAGCACGTGTCACATAAGTTCTCGTCGGGGCTCGAGCCTCTGATTTTGCAGTAGTATCCTTGGCAACAGTTCGACTACCACTTGCACTTTCAGGATGTCGTGGTGGTCTACCTTGTGGATTTGGGGCATTAGACTTTGGGGCTAAATCCACCTCTTTATCGGCTCACTCCGGGCAACCTTTAAGGAAGTGTTCAAGGGAACCACATCTAAAGCATGCACTACTCCTCCTTCGACACTCGCTAAAGTGGAATTTGTTGCAGCTTTCATACCTCGGCTTTTGATCATCCACACTTCCCATACTAGTCACCTTGGGGGAAGAAGACTTTGGGTTGTGATGCTTAGAGCTTCTTGTTCTACCTGAATATCCCACCGAAGCAGTGGAGCGCTCTTGTTGACTCTTCGATTTTTTTGTGGGAAAAGAGTTCGTTCTACCGCTAGATCTTTTATTCAAAAATTGAGCTTCTCTCTTTGCTTGATTTCTTTCATTATTTAGCACTTCGGCCTTCTTGGCCTGATCAGCTAGTGCCGCAAATTCTCGTATCTCCAGGATCCCAATCAATAACTTAATTTCCTTATTTAAGCCTTCCTCGAAGCGCTTACACATTTTGATCTCTAATTGGTCCCACTCCATTGCATACTGACTTAACCTTACGAATTCCCTCTCATATTCTGACACGGTCTTATTTCCTTGCCTGAGTTCCAGGAACTCTTTTCGCTTCGAGTCTAAGAATCTTTGACTGATGCATTTCTTTTTAAACTCAGCTTGGAAGAACTCCCATATAATATCTTCCTTCGGTACTATTGAAGATACAGTCTTCCACCAGTGATATACAGTATCTTTTAGAAGAGACACAATACACTTTAGACATTCCTCAGGTGTACATGATAATGTAAGAGTATGCCCAAAGATCAATCACGAGATGGTTGTAATAACATACTTGGTTTATCATGTTTATTAATATAAGGCGTTGCCATTATTATTCTAGTTTCTTTTCTATGTGCATAAATAAACTGTTTTATAATAATGTCCTGAGAATAATATGATTATTCTCAAAAGATCCTTAGTCAAGTATTATTGTTGGCTAGGACAATAATAATGCATTAAGACTAACATGTAGTTGATTGATGATAAAGAGTTGTCATTGATATGGAGTGTCAGAATCAATACATGAATATGTGTGTTAGAGAACAACATATTAGACTGACCCGCTATGAGTATATTTCTTGGATTATTATGTAATTGTCACAACATTACTCATAGTGATTAATATGTATACGATCCTCATACTTGAGATCATCTTTATCCAAACATCGTGAGTTGTATATTTTGATACAACAAATAAACATCAGAATCGGTTTGTTCTATGAAGATCGATGTTGGATATACCCCAATTATGTGTTGAGGATATAGTTGATCAATATAGGATAAGTCCCTCCTACATAATGGGAGTAATATCTCGTGCCACTTGATTGAGTGAGGCTAGAAATGCATGGCCATGCTCAAATAAGTTGTTATGAGATGTCATACTTATTTGTGTATCATAGTCTACTCAAGGTATCAAGAAACATGGGATAGACTATGCAAGTGTGACTATTCCATGACTTGTGTCCATTCCAAAGATATAGGACTTAAGGATTAATGCATGAAAGGTTAATCACAAAAGGTTATGTCGAATCATGACTTCTTGTAACTTAGGTAGCATTGATGCATTGCTTTGGATGCCACTCATTGTTTGTAACATTAGAATCGTTCTAATATTATCGCTAACATTACAAGAACCTATAGGTCACACCCTATGGTTGAAATGAACGAGGTAAAACATAGTTGGTATATTGCTTGGTTGTCACATGAATTAAATTAATTATAGAATTAATTTAATTGGGCAATCAAATTGTTGAACATACTATATATGTACAAGGATGTTGTACACATAATCAGAACATAATTTTATTGATATATGAATTTAGTTCGTATATAAGTTTAAATAAATATAGTTTACCGAAATCTTTATTATAATTAATGTAATTATAATTTTTCGGTTAAACATTATTATATTTATTTGAATGATAATTATTATGTTTGGATTAATTTTAATGAATTAAAATTCGTTATAAATATATACCAATTAAAAGGGAGTTATATATAGCAAGGGTAAAAACCCTAAAAAGAATATATATATAAAACTAGCCCGAAAATATGCAAAGTGGTCTAGCAGCCGTTTAGCAAAATACTCTCTGAAAATAGTTTTCTGGGATTTCTACCGTTCATTGTCAATCGGGTGGACTACGTAGAGGTCGACATCTGAAAAGGTCGCGGCTTGGTTCGATAGTGGTTCAGCATTCCTATTGCTTAGGCATCGCTGTCTACTCAGATTGAAGTTTCGGTAATTTTGAAACCTTTTTATCACCCCGATTCGTTCCTTACACATGGATCCTTGGTTTGGATCGCTGGATTTTTAATTTTTTGCTGTGCCTTGGAGGCACCGGTGTTCCAACCGATAATTCGTCCAAAACTCGAGTAATGTTCTCGAGCCAAAACTCGGCTCATTCAGCATCATCATCTACTTAGCTCTAAACTCTTTAATCCCATATTTTCTAAGTTTGTCCACTAGGGCCCTACCAATTCTCACGGGTGCCATACCTTGTGGAACTTCTCCCTCAGGCCGAGCAGGGGACGGAGGAGGTCGTGGTATATTGGGGCGATTTCTCAAATAATCCCCAAACTATTCATCTATTATCTCAAAGAAGGCAACTCTTGCCTCTTTCCGACCTTCAGACGTAGGTCTTCTACTACTACTAGCAGTAGCTCATTGAACGAAAGCTGGAGCATGGCTCTCTGCTCCTTCGGACTCATCTTGGGCTTATTTGGAAGACATTTACTATATTCAAATACAATTAAAAATGGTTAGGAGATGTCACACTATCATAACTTATATAATGGCCTGTATAGTTGTACTCAATACTTGCTACGTTAGTCCTAGAACTGACTACATCGTAGCTCTGATACCACTAAATGTAACACCCCTTACCTGTACCTGAGACCGAGACAAGGTACGAGGCATTGCCGCGAACATACAAGGACATTTCAGGAAAAGACGGTATGTAAAATTTTATTTCAAAGTCAAACTAAATCAAATTATATTATATTGTCCCTATTATGGCCCTACGAGGCCCAAAACATGCTTTAAAATGATTCGGGACCAAAATCGAGAACATAAAAAAATTCGTGGAAAATTTTTATACCCTGGCCTCACATGCCTGTGTGGAGGCCTTCCACACGCCCGTGTCCCTTGTCCGTGCAGAATTATTTCGTTTTATTTTTCATTTCGAAGTTGCATGGTTTTCACACGGCCGAGCACACACCCGTGTGATTTTAGGTTGTATTTTGTTTATGACATCATCATGCAATTTGAGGCACACACCCATGGCCAAAGGCCGTGTCCTCCACACGGCTGAGACACATGGCCGTTTCTCTGCCCGTGTGTTTACTACAAAGCTTGCTGCCTGAAATTTCAAGGTGCAAGGGACACACGGCTAGACTACATGCCCGTGGGGCTGACTGTGTGTCACACACGACACACGGCCTAGACACATGCCTATGTGTCTACCCGTGTGGACCATTTGGTGGCTATTTTCCAAGCCATTGGTCACCCAAAATCACTCATACACACTCAAAAGTTCCTATGGCATATAACATGGCCTATATGTATCTTTAAACCACTTTGTTATGGTCATTTGCATGGTAACCTCATATCATTGGATAGTACATGCTAGGTTATCCTTTTTGCATTAAGGATGTTCATTATTCCATTTCACATTTCATACTTGGGCCTTATTGATACCATATACCATTTTATACCTTTACCATATTCAAATTGTTTGGCCTCATTTAACACGTTCATCCATGGTATGCCATCATAATACATGAGACAAGTAAACATAGGCATACAGAATAGATAAGGATTACAACCCATCTCAATATTGGCCACATCCCATAGCCATATACAAAAGAATTATCAATACCATAAGCCAACACTTTGGCTAACCAAATGACACATATAACAAAATATGACCATTACCCTATACATGCCATTATAACAAAATAAAAGTATTCATATACCAAAGCAAGACTAGTGATAGTGTGATGATTCCTCCAATCGTCTTCCAATCTTCACGAGTCCACGAGCTCTGTAAAACAGGGAAAGGAAGGGGGATAAGCATTAACATGCTTAGTAAGTTAGGATAACAGGAAGGTAAACTTATCAGTTATTTAGCATACAACCATAAAAGATATTCTTGCCAAACATGCATAGTATAATTTCCCTATCACATACACTCAATCATCGACTTACTTTCATCTAAAAAAATATAACATTAATCTTAGATGAGCTCATCAATTCAACATTACCATTCTTGCTTCTCATTATAGTCCCATTGAATTTCTCAGAAATCTTGATGGGTCTCCTATTTTCCGTCAAGTCATACTAGTGACCATTTTAAAATACACACTCCCGTGAACCTCACTCTTACGGCGGGATTACCAGTCCAGGTTAAACCCCTCATAACATAAATTCAAGGAGTATTGTCGAGATTAACATTCCAGGCTAAATCCCTTGCAACCATAATTACTCCAATATGCTCGGATCTGAAATGCCAAACCAAGCTAATTTCAGTCCTTAAACGTATTACCCATCCAGGCTAAACCCACAATGTACATATATTCATCGGGAGGTTCAGTTTGATCACTTAAGCAACACCTGTCCGGGCTAGATGCTTACCATATTGAGATTATCGGATTACCCGCCCGGGCTAAATCCCTTTTTTGCAACACATGCAGGATCTCATGTCATGTAAATAAGAATTTACCCATCGAATCTCCCTTTTTTATTCAACAAGGACAATTGTCATCTTCCTTGGATTGTCATGCAATCAATATCCAAAATAACATACATTTAAGAATATGCATATTTAAGTATATTTAAATTTTATTTCGAGTTACACGAACTTACTTGGTAATTGCTTCGGGTTTGTGTTTCGGTTATTCCGAAACCTTCCGTTTACCTCGATCGACCTCTGAAATTTGTTCCTTAGGGTCTATACCAGTAAAAACAAGTCATTAGTAACTCACATTATACATTACGAGCCTAAATTTTACCGCCGACAAAATAACCATTTTGCCCTTAACCTTTCACACTATTTACGATTTAGTCCCTAGGCTTGTATGATGAAATGCATGCGATTTCTACATTACCCAAGCCTAGCCGAATGTTTTTCCCTTTTATGGCAGCTCACATTTTCCATTATTTCTCATCTTTCTACCCATTTTTACAACTTTTACAAAAATGGTCCTTAAAGCCATTTCCATGAAAAAATCACTTAGTAAAAGTTGTTTACCATCCTTTAAACTTTCATATTCCTCCATAAACCATTAAAATACAAGTAACTCATGCATAGGTAAATTTCTAAACATGAACCTTAGCATGAAATATGGGTAGAAATGAAGAGAGCAAGTTACGAGGATTTCAAAAATACAAAAAACATTAAAAATGGGACTTGGGAGCTCTTAATATTGAGCTTGGAAAGTGAAGAAACCCTAGATATGGTGGCTCTCAAATTTCAGCAGCAGGGTGGAGAAGATGAGCTAATTTTTGGCTTATTTTCCCATTTTATTTCAATAATTAGCCAAATGACCAAATGCCCTTAGGCCCTTTCTTTCAAATTTTATCCATACATGCCCATTTTTGTCCAAAAACTTAGAAATTGGGAATATTGCTCTTTAAGACCTTCTAAATAAAAATCTAAAGCAATTTCATACAAATTGCTTCTAGAACCCAAGTTTTGCAACTTATTCAATTTGGTTCTTATTTTCCAATTGAACACCTTATACTTAGAATTTCTTCATGAAACTTTACCACATGCATATTTTCATATCCTAGACCTCATAATGGTAATAAAATAAATATTTTAATGTCAGATTTGTGGTCGCAAGACCATTATTCTGACTAGGCCCTATTTCGGGATATTACATGGTGTGTGACATGTGACTATGTGCAAGGCCATAGTTTTACTACGGCATTGTGATAACGAAGGACTCAATTCCATAATTTTTCCCTAAATTGGATAAGAAAGGTAAGTGATAAATGGGCCCAATAGAAAAAAAATTGTTATTATGTGACATTGAATCCAAATAAGTGAACTTATCATTGATTTTGTGATTGACAGGTGGAATTAGTAAATTGTATAATATATGATTATTGTTAAATGTTCGGTAAGATTTATTTTCTATGCCTATGAGCTTACTAAGCTTCTATAAGCTTACTTATGTATGTTTATTTATCTTGTAGATTAACGTATATACATTCGAAGGATCAAATCTACATCGAGGATCACACTATCCAGATTTACTCCGACAGATTTTGTTAAAAAACTTTTTGATGTATATGGCATGTAAAGGGGTTGATTTGATAATGTAATAGGATGAACGATTAAGTATGCAATGTAGTTTGAATGTGTTAGTTATAATAGATAATGAAATGTACATGTTTTGGCTTGAATTGGTTGATTAGTTGGACTTTATTGGTATATAAATGTGTTTTTATGCAGGAGGTTAGTATGAGAGTGAGAAAAGTGGTCTTAAAGGGCCTATTTTCGTCCACACGAGTAGGCACATGGGCGTGTGTCTAGGCCTACCATATGGGCATGTGATAAGGTCGTGTGTCCCCTGCAACTTAAAAATGAGAAACAGAATGACCAAGTTTAGGCACACGGCCTAGCACACGGGCGTGTGGCTTGGTCGTGTGACACACACGGGCTCCAACATGACCGTGTGATACGGCCGTGTGAAGTCTGCACCTAAAATGTGAAATTTTAATTACCACACAGCTGAGCAACACGGGCGTATGCTCAGGCCATGTGACTCAAGTTTCTTTTTGAATGCAAGTTAGAGAGCTCCACGGGCTTGGGACACGGGCATGTGTGACCACACGGCCTACCCACACGGGCGTGTGGCCCTGTTTCATGATAAAATTTTCTTAAGTTTTCTCAAAACTCTAAAAGTTCTTAGTTTGGTCCTGAACTATCTCCAACGTATGTTTTAGGCCTCATAGGCCTGTATAAGGAACATTAAGCATGTGTTTGAATAATATTTAATTTGGAATGATTTGTATGGTCTGGATTTGTGTATGTTTAATTGTGTTTAAGTCTGGTAATGTCTCGTACCCTGTTCCGGCGTTGAATACGGGTAAAGGGTGTTACATGCCCAATGACTACCTTCAACGGTCTATTGCATGTTAACCTCATCTCATCAGTTTTGTACATGCCAAATTATCCTCTTTGTATTAAGGATTACCATAACATATAATACATTTAAACTTGGCTCATTTTATAACTCATTGCCAATTATGACCTAGCCATTTCCAAGTGATTTGGCCACATTCCACATGTCCATTCATGATATACCACATTTAACCATCTCATGAACATTTAAACACCAACATGCACAATTAGTAGGTTACAACCTACATCAAAGTGAGCCATATCTTATGGCCATATACAAAATGAATAGGTATATCATTTAAGCTTTTACATTGACTAACCAATGACACATATAACAAAATAACCAAAAACCTATACATGCCATTGTAACAAAGTATAAGTATCTATATACCAAAGCAAGATAAGCTGATAGTGTTGACAATACTCCAATCATCTTCCAATCTTCACGAGTCCACGAGCTCTGTAAAACAGGGCAAGGAAAGGAGTAAGCATTAACATGCTTGGTAAGTCCGGATAATAGGAAGGTAAACTTACTGGTTATTTAACATACAATCATAAAAGACATTCATGCCAAGCATGCATAGTATAAATCCCCTATCACATACACTCAATCATCAAGTTAGTTTCATCTTAAGCAATATAGCATTAATCTTAGGTGAGCTCATCAATTCAACATTTCCATTCTCATTTCTCATTATATTCCCGTTGAATTTCTCAAAAATCTCAATGGATGGCCATTTACCATCAAATCATACAAGTGATCGTCTCAAATACGCACTCCAGCAAACCTTACATCTTACGGGGGGATTACCAGTCCAGGCTAAATCCCCTGTAGTATAAACTCATAGAGAAATGTCAAGATTACCAATCCAGGCTAAATCCTTTTCAACGACAATTGCTCTCATAAGTTCGGATCTGAATTGCTAGTCCAGGCTAAATTCAGTCCTCAATCGGATTACCCATTCGGGCTAAATCCTTAATGTACCTATATTCTTCAAGAGGTTCGATCACTCAAGGAACACCCGTCTGGGCTAGATCCTTTTTATATTGAGATCAATAGATTACCCGTCTGGGCTAAATCCTTTTCTGCAACACATGCAGATCTCGTGCCATGTAAGCCATAATTTATCCACCGGATTCCTCTTTTGGTTTCAACCGGGACATTTTTCATCTTTTCATTTATATTACCACATTTCATGGATTATCATACAGTGAATATCTAAAATTTTAATATATTCAAAACATGCATTTTAAGTATACTAAGAGTTTACTTTGGGTTATACAGACTTACCTGGTAATTATTTCGATTTTGTATTTCGGTTATTCCGAAACCTTTCGTTTTCCACGGTCGACCTCCAAAATTTATTCCTCGGGGTCTATATCAATAAAATTGGATTATCAATACATCACATTATTCATTTTTAGGCCTAAAACTTACCACCGAGCAAAATGACCATTTTGCCCCTAACCTTTCATAATATTTACAATTTAGTCCTAAGCCTCGTATAATGAAATGCATGTAATTCCTTGGCTACCCAAGCCTATCCGAATGTTATTCACACTTATAGTAGCCCATGTTTTTCCCGCATTAGATATTTTTCTACCCATTTCCACAACTTTTACAATTTAGTCCTTTAAGCCATTTCCATGAAAAACTACTTAGTAAAAGTTGTTTATCATCCTTTAAACTCTCATATTCCTCCATAAATCATCAAAACACAAGCATCTCATGAATGGTTAATTTTCTAAACATGAACCCTAGCATGAAATATGGGTAGAAATAGAAAGAGCATGTTACGAGGGTCTTAATAATACGAAAAACATTAAAAATGGGGCTAGGGAGCACTTACTATTGAGCGTGAAAATGTTGAAAACCCTAACTATGGAGAACCCTAAATTTTTTACAGCATGGAGAAGAAGAATGGCTGATTTTAGCTTGATTTTTTTCCTTTTTATTTCATTTATTACCAATTGACCAAAATGCCCTTCCTTACTAACCTTTCCAATTTTTTCATGTATGCCCATTTTTGTCCAAAAACTTAGAAATTGGGAAAATTACTCTTTAAGGACCTCTAATTAATATTCCAAAGCAATTTCATACAAATTTCTTCTAGAACCCAAGTTTTGTAATTTATTCAATTTGGTCCCTAATTTCCAATTGGACACCTTACACATAGAATTTTTTAACATCGAATTTCTATGTGTTAAACTAATAGTTCTAGGTTAAACTAATTTCTAGGTATCATAATGATCATAAAATAATTATTTTAACATCGAATTTGTTGTCCCAAAACCACTATTCCAACTAGGCCCTATTCAGGATGTTACACCATAAATTCGATCCAAAAATAAGGTTTATTTTTATTTCATTATATGGTCCGTATTATAGAAGGCATGTCATGTGAAAATGTTGATACGAGAATTTTATCGATTAAGTGTTTAATTACGAGAAGGACTAAATTGCATAAAATGTGAAAGTTGAATTCTAGTAGCTATAAGGATCAAATAGCTATGGAATTCAAAAATAGAGGTCCTTATATGGTAATTAGACCATTAAAGAAGTATGTTGATTTTTTTTATGACTTATCCGTGGAAATATAGAAAAAAAAGGCAAGGACTAAATTGGAAATTGCAAAATACTTAATTAATTAAAAGATGAAAAGAAAATATCATCTTATTTTTGTCATCTTCAACCTAAAATTCTATGGAAACCCTAGGAGAGAGAGGGGAAACTTTCAAGGCCTAATTGGGTAAGTTTTTTTTGTCCCGTTTTTAGTAATTTTGATATTTTTGAAACTGGGATAACTTAATCTCTCTATTTGACGGATTAATTTGAAAAGTTATCAAAGTATGGAAAATGGGTCAAGGATGTATATGCTAAAAATTAGAAATTTATGGTAGAAAATGAAAGGTTGTTGATAGATAAATAACTTTTACAAAGTGATTTTTGATGGAAACATGATTTAGGGACTAAAATGTGAACTTGTGAAATTGAAGAAAAATTTTGAATTTTTATGAATATATGTGCTGTAAAATTTGTAATGGGATTTTGGTTAGGCTTGGAATAGGGAGTAAATTGCACAAGTTTCATTTTTCGAGCCTAGGGACGAAATCAGAATTTATGGAAAAGTTAGAGGCAAAATGTTAATTATGCCTAGGACATAAATTAAGTCCATTTAAATATGAAATGTGTGAAATTGATGGTTAAATTCATTTCTATAGATCCGGACAACACTAATTCGAGGTCAGATCGAGAAAAATAAATTGTAACACCTAAAATCTCGAAAACCCCTGTTAAAATTATTTTTATGTGTTTATGATGTGAATGTATGCGTGCCTTAGTGGTTTAGTGCTCTGGGAGTGTCTGGAAAGTCATGGGTTCAAGCCTTGGCTTGAGCAAAATTTTGCTTCTACATGAATAAACCCTTGTCTTCAGCTAGTAGATTCTTAAATTGATGTGAGTGTTGTATGGCAAAAAATGGCTACTGGTCAAGAGGATAAGTGGCGTGTTGGGATGCCTAAGGGTTTTGAGTTCGAGCCCTCTTGTACGCAAAGGTGTTCTTTTTGTTGCTATGGCCGTGTAGGAAGTTGGGGTTGACCAAAATGCTGCCTAGTTGGGTGAAGTTGATATTGGCGGTTGTAGAGATCATGGTAGAGCGTTTCTAGGAGGAAAAATGGGGGGATTTGAAAATGTGGGGATTGTGTAGCCAAAATTAGGGAGGGATTTGTGGTGAAGATCATGGGGAGTTGAGGGGGGAGAGAGTGTTGTACTGAAGTGGGACTTTGGGTTACTCAAGGAAATCAATTTTAGGGGGTAGAATTCGGCTTTAGGGGTGAAGTTAGGCACTTGATTTCAGTTTTTGCCAAGAGTGTTGGGAAAAACCTTTTCTTTGGAAACCGATTGGTGCTAAGAAATTTAGGTGTGTCGTTCTTTTCTTTTGGCATTTTGGGGGGTCTTTGGTTATTCGTGCATCCTCTTTTTCTTTTTCTTTTGGCTGAACATCTTCTTAGTTCTTTTCTTCTCTCTCTTTTCTCTCAATCGCTTCTCTTACTCTCTCTCTTTCTATTCGGAACCCAAGTCAAATACATCATCTCACACTCGTTTCTTTTTGTTCTGATTTGTTAACTGTTCTGTGACAAGTTAGTGAGTGCACACGGGTTCCCCTTGTTTCTCTCTACTCTTTTAACATTTATCAAGCCTCTCCTTTATCAAACTATTGGAACTGAATATCTCTCTCTTTCTTAGTGCCGATTCTCATCTCTTCTCTCTCTGATTGTGATGTTTCTTTTGGTTTTTAAAATTGCTCGTGGAATGAAGGAGTTGCAAGTGATAACTGAAGCATTCGAAATCTTCCCTCATTACTCGATCGAAGGTAACTTTTTTTAATAGTTATCATGTTCAATTGGGGCATGTTAGCCTGCATTTCTTGGTGTTGGTTAAATGCTCTTTTCCTTCAGTTTTGGGTTTTTGGTTTTCTATAAGTAGTACATGAGGTTTCAAGCCTTGTGTTAAGTAATCGTGTTAATGGATTTCGTCGATAACGCAGATTTTTGACAAGGAGTGTGCGACCAATTTTAGTCAGTGGTCTAGGAGGACTAAGCCACAATTGGCCAAGAAAGTCAAGTGTTGGAACATTATTTTAAGTTCGGACTAGAAAAGGGTGATTAACCCTAGTATCAAGCAACTAACGGAGTGTCCTGTTTGAATGTAGGTTTGGAGAAACTCTTGGGTTAGATGCACGCGTCGCAACAGGTGTGTAACCACACTGCTATAAATGTAGATCGACAAAAGCCAAAAATGTATGACTGTTAATGCTACACGAGCGTGCGCTCGTTCGTGTGGTCATCCAACCACGTAAGTGCGAGCTTTTGATCGTAAAGGCCATCACGAGTGATTTCATGGGCTTAGGCCTCTTTGGGCCACGTTGGGCCAAAATGGGTCGTGTGGGCCCCACGAGCTCGTGGGCCCCATATAGGTGAACCATATGGGCGTGTGGAGATTGTTGGGCCAAGCTGTGTAGTTTACATGGCCAAGGTAATTTTTGGGTTTTATGGGCCACACGGGCGTGTGGGCCTACGTGGGTCGCATTATGGGCTTTGGGCCCATTATCACTGTTTGACTGTTAAGGTTGCACGGGTCGCCTGAAATGACTGTGGACCTACTATTAGGTTAGTAAGTATACTCAGACCCCATATTGATGAAATGACTATTATACCCCTACGAGGTACAATGACTGATATACCCCTATGATATGTATGACTGTATTCGACCATGACATTCTTGCATACACGTATGATATTATGACATGACATGTTGCATGGGGGTGGGTTTGATATATTTGGAGGAAGTGTACTATATTGGCAGCTTTGTTGCAATCACTATTTGGTACCACAACCGGTGCTATATTTTGGAGTGTAGGGATGGGTGGGTTGATTTTATCCCCACATGGAGTGTAGGGCTGGACGGAGTGGATCCCCACATGGAGTGTAGGGCTAGACGGAGTGGAGTGTAGAGGATGGATGGATAGGATTTCTGATTGCGTTACTGTTTCTGTTACTGTATTGGGCTAAGGCCCACACTGATACTGATACTATATTGGGCTACAGCCCTAATTGAAACTGGATTGTCACTGAAATGGGCTTAGGCCCAAACTGTATTTGCCTACAGTTTGACTGAGTTTTGAAAAGGGATTACACACTGAGTTTTTCATAAACTCACCCTTCTACATTCCTGTGCAGGTAATCTTTAGGCAAGTCGACGCTGTGAGGGACTCGATGGAGGCCAGAAAACTGCTATTGCTGTTGTTTTAAACTTTTTTTCTTTAAGCTATTTAATTTGGGTATTGTTATGTAATAAGGCCTCTTTAAAATTTTACTTTAATCCGGGGATTTCTTATTTTGATTTATATCTGCTAGTAGTAGGTCGCGGATTTTCAAAAAGATAAATGTTTTCAAAACACCACGCTATTGCAACATATTTTAAAAGCTCCAGCAACATACATTGTTTTTAAAGTGTAATAACAATCTTAAACGATTAGACTTTTTCTAACCTGCTTGAGATTTTAACAATGATCAAGATACTTAAAAGTTTTTGTAAAAGATCACTACGAGGGTTTTAGTAAAGTACGAACTTTTCAAACAAAACGATGGGTTTCAAAACACACTTCAATGTGACATCGCAGATTCAGCCATAAAGTCTAGGCCGGGTTTGTGGTGTTACATAAAAAGTTTCAAATTAGTAGATTTCTAACGCGAACAAGTGTCGAGGTAAGTTCGTGTAACTTAATCGGGCATGTAAATATGTTTAATTGAAAGTTGTGATTGTATGAAATGTTATTATCATTTGATGTGAATTATTTGATTGTTATAAAAAAAAAATTGAATACATGATTGAAATGATGAAAATGGGTTAAGTCCTGATTGAATATTGAATTTCGATGAATATATGCTCTTTCCTGAAACGAATGAGGTCCTGCATTTGTTGCGGACAAGTTTAGCTCGGACGAGTAATCTCATTGTCCTTGTTAAAGAAAGAATTTAGCCTGGACGGGTAATCCTGTTATAATACCTCTCGAGTATACATTATGATTAGGGTTTAGCCTGGACTGGTAATCCTAATTAAGCTCTTTGAACATACGTTATATAAGGATTTAGGCTAGACTGGTAATCTTGTTATACGACATGTGACTCGAGAGCGTGTTCCTTGGTTAAGTGCCCTAAAAGGTACCCTTGAATAAGAATTGACGGATTATTAAATCGCACACCTGAGTGTACTACTTGAGTATCCATCAGAATTTCAATGATTTAACGGATAGAAACTCTTAACATGGCATGAGAATTTTGAAATAAGATGATAATGTTTTGAAAGAGTGTTGCATGATGAGCTCATATATTCTTACTAGATGTATATGTAAACTTTGTGACTAGCATGTTTGATTGGATGCATGTGTTTAGGCAATTTAGCCAAATGGATGGAAAAGTTGTTATTGTATGCTTAGATTTAATAAACAGGATTGGTAAGTTTAGTTTTCGTTATACGAACTTACTAAGCATGTAATGCTTACTCCGTTTCATTTTTCCCCTATTTTATAGTGCTCAGAAGCTCGCAAGGGTTGGAGATCACTAGAGCATCGTCACACTATCAACTAGTCATTTTGGGTATACTTAGTAAAATCATTTCGGTATAAAGGCATGTATAGGACAACTTGACCATTGGTAGCTTGATAATGATGTTTTGTAACCTAGCCATTGGAATGGCTAGTAATGGCTTATTTCGGTATGATTAAGTGGGATATTATGAAATATATATACACATGTGTTATGTTAAGTATATGTGATCAAAGGCTGTTATTGCCTAAGTTAATCCAAGGTAAGTTTATAACCACCTTTGCATGTAATGTTATACCTTGATGAATGATGAAGTTTGTTTAATTTGAATGCTTGGATTGGTTGGTATTGGTTGTGTGTTTCAAGTGCAGGTCTTGGTGAAATTTTGGTTGAGAAATGAAGCTAGGAATGGCTTCATTTTGTCCACACGGGCAAACACACGGGTGTGTGTTTAGACCGTGTGTGACACACGGCCTAGTAACATGGGCATGTGGTTAGGTTCTGTGTCCCCTACATCTTAAAATTTAGAAACAAAATGCTCAGAATTGGGCACATGGGCGTGTGTCTCAGCTGTGTCACACGAGCGTGTTACACGACTGTGTGAAATTTGCACCTAAATTTCAAAAATTAAATTTTCCACACGGCCTAGCATATGGGTGTGTGACTTGGCCGTATGACTTCAATTTTTTCATGCCCTAAAAGTTAGAGAGTTACACGGGTTAAGGACACGGGCATGTGTAGTACACGGCCTGACCACACGGGCGTGTCCCTAGACCACACGGGCGTGTGAGCCCTGCAACTTTGGAAAATTTTTCAAATGTCGCAAGAAATTCTTAGAAGTTCTGATTAAGTCTCGACTCATTTAAAATGCTCATATTAGGCCTCGAGGGCCCAATTAAGGGACGTTTTGATTGATCTCGATAAATAAATAGTAACTTACATGAATTATTTGTAAAATATTTTGAATGTTCTAGTAATACTTTTAAACCCTGTTTTGACGAGGGGTATAGGTTAGAGGTGTTACATTTAGTGGTATCAGAGCTACGATTTAACCGATTCTCAGATTTGACGTAGCAAAACGAGTTTAGCTATACATGTCATTATATAAATTGTGATAGTGTGATGACTCCTGATCATTTTAAATATGTTTTTCATATAGTAATGTCATCTAATCGAGCTAGAGCTGAATCCGAGGAACCTGAGAGCAATGCTTTAGCTTCAATTCAAAGAGTTACGTCTACGTCTGGTAGTGAAATGCCCGTGTCTGAGGGCCAAAATGAGGAGGCAAAACAAACCTTCTTTGAAATGATGAATGAATGGTTTACACAGTACCTAAGAACAAACCCTACTGTACAACGACCTCCCCCACCTACTCTTCAACCGGTTCCTGAGGTACCATAGGGTGCTGAACTTGTTAGAATTTGTTAGCCTCCAATAGATAAAATCTGCAAACATGGGGCGAAAGAATTCAGAGCTACCGTAGATGATGATCCGAAAAAGGTTTTGGCTAGAAAATTCTATCTGGGTTTTTGATGAATTATCCTATACACCTACTGAATGTCTAAAATGTGCATTATCTCTATTGAAGGATACAACTTATCATTAGTGGAATATCATAACTTCAGCGGTACTAAGGGAGAATGTTACATGGGAATTCTTCTAAGCTGAATTCAGGAAGAAGTTTGTGAGTCAAAGATTTATGGATCAAAAAAAGAAAGAATTTCTAGAATTCAAACAAGAAAATATGGCTAGAATTTGTTCAACTAAGTAAGTATGCCAGAGAATGGGTTCTAATTGAGGCTAAGATGTGTGAATGCTTTGAAGAGGGTTTAAATGAGCATACAAAATTAAGGAACTGAGTAAAGAAAAAAAAAGCCAAACGAGAGGCTCGAGTTTTTGGAAAAAGAACTATGAGTAAGTCACAATCATTTGCTTCTAAGAAATTAAAGAAGTATTATGATCGTGTGACCACCTCTACGGGATATTCTAGAAGAGAGCGGAGCTCTCAATGTTCTAACCCGAGGTCTTCATCTCCATCTATGACCAGTGTAGGTAGTGTTGGTAACCCCAAACCGAAATGTAAACATTGTAATAAATTTCATCTCGGGGAATGTCAGTCAAGAAGTGGAGTTTGTTTTGGATGTGGTTCACTTGAGCATTTTCTCGAAGATTGTTTAGAAAGAATTGAAAAAGAGATAGAACCAACTCCAAAGTTGAGTAATCCTGTCGCGAGAGGTAGACCACCCCATCACCCCGGTAACGTTAGTGGTAGTCGAGGTACTACCAAGGATACAACTGTTAGATCTGGGGCACGAGCACTTGCAAGGACATATGCTATTCATGCTGGGGAAGATGCCTCTACACCAGACGTTATTACTGGTACATTTTTTCAACTTGATACTGATATTATTGCATTGGTTGATCCTAGTTCCACACATCCATACATATGCACAAACTTAGTGACCGTTAAAAATTTACCTATTGAATTCATTGAATTTGTGGTTAAAGTTTCAAACCCCCTGGGCCAGTGAGTTAAGGTGGATAAAGTTTGTAAGAATTGTCCATTAATGGTAAAAGGTTATTACTTTCCGGCTAACTTGATGTTATTGCCATTTGATGAATTTGATGTGATCTTGGGAATGGATTGGCTAACCCGATATGATGTAGTGGTGAATTGTAAGCAAAAATATATTGTATTGAAATATGAGAATGGTGAATTACTTCATGTTGAATCTGATAAACTGGATGGCTTACTTAATGTGATTTCAGCAATATCAGCACAGAAATATGTTAGAAAGGGATATGATGCTTATATTGCATATGTGTTGGATACTAAAGTATCTGAGTCAAAGATTCAGTTGGTGCCGGTAGTATGTGAATTTTCTGATGTATTCCCAGAAGAATTACCTGGTTTACTACCGGATAGAGATGTGGAATTCTCTATAGATCTTGTTCCGGGTACAACAGCTATATCTATATCACCTTATAGAATGTCTCCTACTGAATTGAAAGAGCTAAAAGTACAGTTGCAAGAATTGATTGACAAAGGTTTCGCTCGACCTAGTTTCTCACCTTGGGATGTGCTAGTTTTGTTCGTAAAGAAGAAAGATGGATTGTTGAGGCTGTACATTGATTATAGACAGATCAACTGTAACACCCCTAACCCGTATCCATCGCCGGACTAGGTTATGAAGCATTACCGATCAAAGGCAAAATTCCAAATACTAATATATATACTCACTCAAGTCAAACTCATTTATAATTAAAAATACAATCAATTCACATTTCAGAATATAGATCCATTTACACCTTGCATATATAAATCACAACCAATTTCAATTTACAACTAACAGTACCTATAATGTATTTATACACACGACTTAAACTATCATCAACATGGTTGAACATATTTCTAATATCACTTATGTAACTATACATGTAGCTACTGAATCTTGTTCATATCCTCACAACTTAACAAGCCATAATACACATCTTAAAGTACTTACCTATACGGCTTAGGTCATGTGCAAATTAAACATGCATGCTTTTCACTTTGATACATATTAAAGCATTCACATGGTAATAAATATGCGTTTCTAAATACTCTATTTAAAGTGAGTAATTATTAAAGATCATACATACTATTTAATCATTAGATTATATGCATTTGGTCTTAATAATTTTAACTATTTTATGCATACACGATTTAAAGGTACACTTGTTACATATACTAGTTAATACATCTAAAATTACTTGTTCAATAACAAAATATTATTCAATATTCGGACTTTTAAAATTATTGATTACTTATTAACATTCTTGACCTAACTCATATAGCAATTCCATAGTAACCAAATTTACACATACAATCATTTTATATAATCTAATAAACAATCATATATGTTTTCAATACATTATACTATAGTTGAACCTGTTAATATTGCACATATAAAATTTATGCAGCTTACCTAAAATAATGATCACATTTAACACAAAGTATACACAAAATAATCGGCCAAATTTATCCATGAAGCATATACAATTTTTATCAACAATCAAGCTCAATGAACATTTAACCAAGAGCATACAGAACCAAATTTAGACATAACAAACAAACCATTTTCAAAGCACATGGTACCTAACACAACCATTACACATACATGGCACGTCACTATAAAACCAAAGTGGACATAAACCGAACTTAACATAACTGAATTTAACAATAAAGGTTTAGCCATTTTCGCATGGCCTTTATACAAAACTAAAGTTCATCGATTTAAAACATACTCCAGCCTATACATGCCATAATTCGAGTTCTATTATTTAAATACTGAAGCTATAGATAGTGTGATAGACTTTGCTGATGATCCCCGAGCTTGTAACTTGAATCCAAAATCTATAAAAAAAACAAACATAAAAACACAGAGTAAGCTTTTGAAGCCTAGTAAGTCATAAGCAAATAAACAACTCAATATCATTAATAACCGAGTTAAACCAAGCCAACTTATAATATTATAACACATTTAGATTCAACATATTAAGTTCATATTATATGCACAATAATTCTTAAATATCACCTTGACCGAATACTCGTGTACTAAATTATCAATTTACCATTTAACTTTCAAAACCATCTATTCATCACAAACCTAGTCCACATACCATAAACACATAAGTTTGTGTATCACAAAATGGTTTCACATACACATACTAATTATATATCCGAATATAACTCATCAAATGTACACGTATATAAAAACTATTCATAATATGTTTTCTACCTATTCACAAAGCTAAATGCACATATCACATACACATAGTTTCTTTATTTGTATTTCACAAGATTTGTACAAATAGACAAGATGTTTACTCACCTTACTATAAATAAGTAACAAATTAATTCATACCTGACATATAGCTCGTATTACTCATTCGAACTCAATTTACCTTAGCCCGATAAACCATTCGGAATTGGGTAGGACACTCGGATAATCACACATATATATCATACATTGCCAACGTCCAAGACGTGGGCTTACATGTAATCACATATCGATGCCACTGTCCCAGACAGGGTCTTACTCGCACACATATATCGAAGTCACATATCGATGCCAACGTATAAACGTGGTCTTACTCACACACATATATCGATACCATGGTCTTACTCGCACATCACATATATCAGAATCATATATCGATGCCAACATATAAACGTGGTCTTACTCACACACATATATCGAAGTCATATATCGATGCCAAAGTATAAACATGGTCTTACTCACACACATATATCGATGCCATGGTCTTACTCGCACATCACATATATCAGAATCACATATCGATGCCAACGTATACTTCCAGGTATCAACCTTAAAGTCAGCTAAATTATACATAAATTCATTACAAAATTATCATTCATAACCAAAGTCACATTATCATTAAATATTCGAATATATATATGTACATTTATCCATAATTCACATTTTAATACCACATACATATTTCTTTTAGCCGAATACAAACTTGTAATTAATATACAAATAATCAACATTTTAACATATATAAATCATGTCATCACTTTTAATACTAAACTTATTCATTACTTATTATCAAACATATATTATTTTCATTTTCAATATCAATTTATAATTTAATTTTAATCAATATAACTATATATTAATCACATATATTAAAATTTAACAACTTCTATTTACTTATAAACTTACTTCGGACGTTATAAAACGGAACAGGGTAGCTAGTCGACGACTTTCGTTTTCCCCCGATCCAAATCTGATTTCTTTGGTTCTTGACCTAAACATATTCAAATTAAGCTCATTTAAACATATTTTCACTCAATTTAGTCCAAAAACACATAAATGGGAAAATTACCATTTTACCCTTGACATTTATAATTTTTACAATTTAATCCTTATTGCACAAAACAAAAAATATACAAAATTTCAGGATACCCATGTTTGGCCGAATATTCCTAGTGTTCATACAAGTCCATATATTTTATTTATTTCATATTTTAGTCCCTCAATTTATTATTTTTGCAATTTAGTCCTAATTACTCAAAATCATCAAAAACTCCAATACAAAATATGTTAATCTAAAACATATCTTTCATATTTCATCATCAAACAACAAAAATCACAAGCTCTCAAAAATGGCATAACTCAAAATATTCACCAAAATAAAAAATTCAAGCATGGGTTTTGTAGTACTCGAAGTAACGATCTCAAAAACGTAGAAATTATAAAAAACTGAGCTAAACTCTTACGTTGATTGAGCTTGAATGAAGTCGAACCCTAGTTCTTTTCTTTTTTTCTTTCTTTTTTGTTGTTTCAATGAATGAACAAATAAAAATAACATGTATTTTAACTTTGGTTTTATTTAATATAAGTTTATTAACTAAATTACCTATATAACCTTATTATTATAACATAAAACTATTATAAACTATGGCAACTACCGTCCACTAATATTAAATATGGCCTATTTACTACTTTAAGGCTTCAATTTAGAAAGCCATTAACAATTCAACCCCTTTTAGAAATAACCCCTAAATTTTCATTTTACGTGATTAAGTCCTTTTATTTAATCGGACACTCAAACGGCAAAATTAAATCACCAAAATTTCACAGATATAAATTCACACAAAATAAACATAGAAAATAATTTTAAAATATTTTTCTGACTTAAATTCGTTTTCTCAAAACCACCATTCTGATTAGGGTCAAAATTGGGCTGTTACATCAACAAAGTTACAATAAAAAATAAGTATCCATTGCCTCGAATCGATGACTTGTTTGATCAATTAAAATGTGCCACTGTATTTTTGAAGATTGATCTCTGTTCTAGTTACTATCAACTACGGGTAAAAGAATCGGATGTACCAAAGACAACTTTTAGAACTAGGTATAGACACTATGAGTTTCTTGTGATGCCATTAAGCTCGACAAATGCACCTGCGTTGTTTATAGATTTGATGAACAAAATTTTCAGCCCGTATTTGGATAGGTTTGTGGTGTTATTTATAGATGACATTTTGGTTTATTCCCGAGATGAAAATGAACATGCTGAGTATTTGAGAATAGTGTTGCAAACTCTATGAGAGAAAAAATTGTATGCCAAATTCAGTAAATGTGAATTTTAGCTACAAGAAGTTAGTTTTCTTGGGCATATAGTATCTCCTGAAGGTGTAAGAGTAGACCCGAATAAAATTTCAGTCAATGTTAATTGGAAGTCACCGAAGAAGGTATCTGAAGTCTGAAGTTTTTTGGGACTAGCTGGTTATTATCAGAGATTTGTAAATTTTTTTCAATGATAGCTTCTCCAATGACTCGTTTGCTACAGAAAGATGTAAAGTTCGAGTGGATCGATAAATGCCAGCAGAGTTTTGACAGATTAAAAGCTTTATTGACAGAAGCACCAGTGTTAGTTTAGCCAGGATCGGGTAAGGAATTTACAATTTACAGTGATAAGTCATTGAATGGTTTAGGCTTTGTCTTAATGAAAGAAGGTAAAGTAGTAGTCTATGCTTCAAGACAGCTAAAGCCACATGAAAAGAACTATCTAACATATGATCTTGAATTGGCAGCAATTGTGTTCGCATTGAAAATCTGGCGACATTACTTGTTTGGTGAAAAATGTCCCATATTCACTGATCATAAAAGTCTAAAATATTTGATGACACAGAAAGATTTGAATTTGAGACAACGCATATGGCTTAAGTTATTGAAAGATTATGATCTTGTTATTGACTGCCATTGGGGAAAAGCCAACGTTGTGGTAGATGCTTTGAGCAGAAAATTCCTATGTACTTTACAAGCAATGAATACTTGATTGTCATTGTCTGATGATGGTTCAATCATGGCTGAGTTAAAAGCTAGACCAACATTTTTGCAAAAGATCTCTGAAGCTCAGAAAAATGATAGTAAGTTGCAAGTAAAATGGATACAAAGTGAATCGACTTCTGACTCAGAATTTCAGATCGGGACTGATGGTTGTTTGCTATTTAGAGGTAGAGTATGTGTACCGAAAAGTTTAGAATTGATATAGAAGATTTTGAATAAAGCTCACAATAGTAACATGTCTATACATCCTGGTAGTAATAAAATGTATAATGATCTAAAAAAGATGTACTGGTGGCCGGGAATAAAACGAGACATTTATTAGTTTGTATATAAGTGTTTGATATGTCAGCAAGTAAAAGCTGAACATTAGTTGCCTTCTAGAATATTACAACCAGTTATGGTACTGGAATGGAAATGGGAAAGAATTACTATAGGCTTTGTAACGGGATTACCCCTGTATCCAAAGAAGAAATATGCCATTTGGGTAATTGTTGATCGATTGACAAAGTTTGCACATTTTATTCCAGTACGTATGGATTATTCCTTGGATAGATTGGCTGAATTATATGTTTCTGATATTGTTAGGTTGCATGGAGTGCCTGTCTCCATTATTTCAGATAGAGATCCTCGGTTTACATATCAATTCTAGAGAAAATTACAAGAAGCTCTGGGTACTCAGTTACACTTTAGTACTGCATTTCATCACCAGACAGATGGTCAATCTGAACGGGTAATACAGATCTTGGAAGATATGCTTCGATGTTGTATACTTGAGTTCGAAGGTAACTGGGAAAAGTATTTGCCTTTGGTTGAATTTGCTTATAATAGCAATTATCAATCGTATCAAAATGGCACCGTATGAAGCCTTGTATGGTCGCAAATGTAGAACTCCATTATATTGGACAGAACTCAGTGAGAAAAAGTTACACGGAATTGACTTGGTCAGAGAGACTGAAGAAAAAGTGAAAGTAATTCAGGACAGTTTGAAAGTAGCCTCTAATCGTCAAAAGTCCTACACTGATTAGAAATGAAAAGAAATAGAATTTTAAGTCGGTGACAAAGTATTCTTGAAAGTATCGCCTTGGAAGAATGTAACACCCCTAACCCGTATCTGTCTCTAGAATAAGGTTACGAGGCATTACCGGATAATACACATTATTCACAAACATTTATGTATTCATAATCTAAATCCATTCAACTCATTCACATGATCCTTTGTAAGGTCCTGCGAGACCTTAAAACATACTTAAAAGAGGTTTGGGACTAAATCGATAACATTTGAAAACTTAGGGATACTTAGGAAATTTTTTTCGTTAAGGGTCGCACGCCAATTTGAACAGGCCGTGTCATAGACCATGTGAAAATAGGGCATACAAAATGACTTGCACAACACGGTCGAGGACATGCCCGTGTGCCATGACCGTGGGAAATCTAAAGGGGTTACTGTGTTAACAGCCCAGTTTTAGCTAAATCGGAACAGTAGTTTTAGAACCACAAATCAAAGGTTGTAAAATTATTTTAATATTATTTTTGGTTTTTACAGCATGTGAATATATATGTGTGAAAATTTAGTGAGCTAATTTTATCGTTTAATACCTCAATTTGAGAAAAATGACTAAATTGCGTAAAATGCAAAAGTTGCATGCTATATGATAAAGGTGTTTATTTGTTATGGTTTATTAAATGTGAGGTCCTTATGTTGTAATTAGTCCATTGATAGTGGAGATGGACATAAATGGCCTTGAATTATGTGATTTATAATATTTTAATTAATGGATAAAATGGTAATTTGGTTATTAAGTTAATTAGAACAAAAACAAAACCAAATTTTATATCATATTTTATCATACTTAGCCGAGTTGAAGAGAAAAGAAAGCTTTTACACTCATTTAGGGTTCGGCCATGTTGATGCTCAATTGAAGGTCTGTTTTGTGTTCCCTTTTTTTATGATTTTTATGTTTCTGTGATCGTTGCTTTGAGTACTAGCTAGCCTGTACCTTAATTTTTGTGTTTGTTAGTGATTTTGAAAAATTCCATTGATGAATCCATGAGTTTTATGATGTTTGATGATGAATTATGCAAGCTTGGTGTTTGATATGCATGTTTTATAAAGTGATTTTTGTCAAAAATGCATATTAAGGATTAAATTGTGAAATTTGTAAACTAAGAGGGTTAAGTTTGAAATAAATGAAAATATGGGCTGCTAGGGACCTATATAGAATTCGGCTAAGCATGGGTAATATTTAATTTTGTGTAATTTGTGTTTTTTTTAAAATAGAGACTAAATTGAATAAATGTGGAACTTTAAAGGCTAAAGTGCAAAAATGCCCAAATATGTGTTTGTGGATGAAATTGAATATATTGATGAATAAAAGAGTTAATTTTGAATATATATAGATCAAGAACAAAAGAAAATAGATTTAGATTGGGGAAAATCGAAAGTTGACGAATAGTCGATCCAGCTTGTTTATTCCGACTACGAGGTAAGTTCATATGCAATTAAATGTCTTTAAATTGAATTATATATGTTTAATTTTTTTTGAATTGCTATGAATGTTGAATGAGCAAATGCGAGAAAGAATCAATGAAGTTACGATATCCGAAAGTCCCGTATGAACCTTAGGAATAGTATAGGATACGAATGCCATGGCATTAGGTTATCGATATGTGATTACATGTAAGACCATGTCTGGGACATTGGCATTGTATTGTGATTATGTCTGAGACCATGTCTGGGACATTGGCAGCGTTAATCAATTTCGTGTAAGACTCTATTTGGGACAGTGGCATCGATACGTGATAACATGTAAGACCATATCTAGGATATGGCATTGTACGAGCTTATATGATTTCTGAGTATCCTTAACAATTCTGAATGGTTCAACAGGAAAAGATAAGTCGAGAAATTTAAACGACTTAGGTAAGTATGAGATTCATACAAGAATTGGAAAAAGAAGTGGTTGATGAAATTACAGGTGAATTTGAATATGTATTCATTGAGAAAGGTTTGTGTATCTATATGTGTTTACTTGTATTTGGCCTATTGATAGAAATGTTGTGATTCATGTGGTAAATTTATTTGTATATGGCTTACTAAGCTTTTAAAGCTTACTTTGTGAGTTCTTTCCATGTTTTATAGATTATCGAAGCTAGCTCGGACATCGGGGATCATCGGGAACCATCATCACACCATTGACTATTTGTTGGTACTTTTGGAGCTTTGTATATTTAGCATATGGCATGTATAGGCTAGTGTCATTTTGGTATGTTTTGAGTCATGATCGTAGTCATGAGATTTGGCTTGATTTTAATGTAAATGTTGGTATGTATGGCCATTTAAGTTGGCTTAAATTATGTGTTTGATAAGTGATATATGTGATGTATATAAGTTATCATGTGCTTTGGCATGTATGTCATTGTTGTTGATATGGCTAGGTGGTTGCTCATTTGGTTAGTTATTATTTGATGTATTAATGCTTGAGGAATGGTATATTCTGGTATGATTTGTGGATAAAGAATTGGTATGTTTGAGAAGCATGAATTGGTTGATAGAAAGGTGAGAAAAATCATTTAGGATGTGAGTTTGATGATTGTGGCATGTTGATTTGGTATGTTTTGAATATGAAATTTAGTAGTTGAATTGGTTGATGATAGATATCATGATATGTGATTGAATTGGCATATTTTAGCTGCCTATATATGTGTTGAAATGATACCATTTTGATGGCTAGGTGTGCATAAGAGAAAGGGTGGCAAATTGGCTTTGCAAATGGCCTATTTTTGTCCATACAAACAGAGACATGGGAGTGTGTCTCAGCCGTGTGCGACACACGGTCATGTTACACGGTTGTGTGTCCCTTGGGGTACCCTTTGGAATTAAGTTAGTATACCCTACAGTTTTGACACGGCCTAGACACATTGGCGTTTCTACTAGCCGTGTACGGCACACGAGCTAGCACATGGGTGTATGGTCGGCCGTGTGACCCAAGTCAGTAACCTCCCCAGTTTTCCCACGACCATGGTACACGAGCGTGTCCTCGGCTGTGTGGTGCAAGTAAGTATGCATGCCCTATTTTCACATGGCCTATGACACAGGCGTGTCTGGTGGCCGTGTGAGGCACATGGCCTATTCACACGGGCGTGTGACCTTTAAGTGTTGAAAAATTTTCTAAGTTTCTCAAAGTTTTCAAATGTTATCGGTTTAGTCCCGAACCACTTCTAAGCATGTTTTAAGGTTTCGTAAGACCTTATAAGGGACATTGTGATAGAGATGAATGGATTTTTATTATGATTGTATAAATGTATATTAATGATGTGTATTATCTGGTAATGCTTTGTAACCCTATTCCAGCAATGGATACAAGTTAGGGGTGTTATATACTGACTTGGGTCTCACGGTTGACCACATGCCAATGTGTCAGCCCATGTGCCAGACACGGCCAGTAGACACGCCCGTGTGTCTAGGTTATGCCAAACCTGTAGGGTATACTGACTTAATTCCAAAGGGTACCCCAGGGGACACACGGCCGTGTAGCATGACTGTGTGTTACACACGGCTGAGACACACGTCCGTGTCTCTACCCGTGTGGACAAAAACAGGCTATTTGCGAAGCCAATTTGCCACCATTTTTTTCATGCACACCTAGCAATCAAAATGATACCATTTCAATAAATTAATAGTGTAGCAGCCCTAACCCGTCTCCGTCGCTGGACTAGGGTTGAAGGCGTTACCAGACAAATCAGAACCTTACATAATCATTTCACAATAAAATAATCATACATCACCATATCATAACAATTCATACACATATAGCCCCTTTAGAAGGTTTACGAAACATTAAACATGCTTTGGAGATGGTTCGAGACTAAACCGATCTCATATAAAATTTCTCAAAAACTTAACAAATTTTCAAAGTTACAAAGGTCACACGCTCGTGCGAATAGGCCGTGTGCCTCACACGGCATTAGACACACCCGTGTGGCTAGGCCGTGTCAAATCAGGACATACAAACTGGCTTATTCACATAGCGACAAGACATGCCCGTGTGCCTTAGCCGTGGTTGAAACTGACTTGGGTCACACGGCTAGCCATACGCTCGTGTGCCTTCACCGTGCTCGAGACTGACTTTAAATTGTAGGGCTACCACAGGAGACACATGGCCGTGTGACATGACGTGTCGCACACGGCTGAGGCACACGCCCATGTCTCTGCCCGTGTGGACAAAATAGGCTATTTGCAAAGACAATTTGACACCCAATTTGGTCATCCCTACAAGCATTAAAAACCAAAACATTTTATACCAAATTTTCAACCGTTTCACAACCAAACCATGCACCAATCTTGCCATATCATTATCAATCATCTTCATGCTTTAATCCATACCAAATCATAAGATAAATCATATCACAACATATACTTCATAACCTTAATTTACTTAATTCAATTTTGTGCCATAATCTTACTAATTTCTCAAATAAGCGCATACCGAAATCTTACCGAATTAACTAATTTTCCTTGGCCATCCATGTGCACATCAATATTGGCACTATTACATCACACATCAAATACCAAATCACAACAAAAGTTCAACCATAGTCAAGCCATATCACATGGCTAAATATACACATCTCAAAACATATCCAAAGTTCTCTAGCCTATACATGCCATACTTTTATATTCACATTTTCAAAAGATACCAAGATAGAGTTCGATAGTGTGGTGATAATCCTCGAGGATCCCTGAGCTCCCAATAGCTTCGATATCTATAAAACAGATGAAAAACACACAAAGTAAGCTTTCAAAAGCTTAGTAAGCCATATACAAATAAACTTATCATTTCAAGTATATAAGCATTATCAAATTACATATACTCCATAGCCAAAAACTATCATAATTCACATAATTCATATACATTTCACATATTCCTAATTCATTTGCACATAGAATATTTTCTCATACTTATATCACATATTAACAATTTCACATGTACTTACCTTTTATTCTCAAATATAGTAAACATTTCAAAAGTGCCTGAATCAGATACACATTTCATAAATTTATTCTTTTCTTGGAATGCCCATTGAACCGTTCGGAATCATAAGGATACACGGATAGCTTAGAAAGCACGTACAATGCCAACGTCCTAGACGTGGTCTTACATGTAATTAAATATCGATGTCACTGTCCCAGATAAGGTCTTACATGAAATCAAATACGATGCCAATATTCCAGACATGGTCTTACACATAATCTCAATATCGATGGGAACGTCCCAGACGTTGTCTTCCACGAAAATACATATCGGATCCTATGTCATGACATATGTATCATAACTATTCCTATGGTTCGTACGAGGCTTTTCAGACATCGTTGCATTATCGAAACTTTCTCGGATTTCACATATTCATCCATCACAATTCAATATCATATAAGCATAAATAAATCAATTTAAACATGTCTATTTGTATATAGACTTACCTCATACGGAAATGAACGGAAATGAGCGACTATTCAACAACTTTCATTTTCCCCCGATTTAATTCCGTTTTCTTTGGCTCTTGATCTAAATCAATTCAAATTTAATTTTTTATTCAAAAAATCATTCAAATCAATCCATAAACACACATTTAAGGCATTTTACAAATTAGCCCTCATATTTTCACATTTTGACACTTTAGTCCTTATTTCACAAAATCTCAAAATACACAAAATTCTCTTTTACACTTGTTAGGCTGAATATTCATAGTGTTCATACAAGTCCACATATTTCATTTATTTCACATTTTAGTCCCTCAACTTCTCATTTTCACAAATTAGCCCAAATTACTCAAATTCATCAAAAATTCAAAAACAAAATATGATAACCCAACATCAAGCTTCCATATACTATCATCAAACTTCATAAAACTCATAGTTTCATCAATGGCTCAACTCAAAATCATCAATAATTTCATAAATTGAGACATGGGCTTAATAGAATACAAAGCAACGATCAGATAAACGTAGAAATAATAAAAAATCGATCAAAAATTATACCTCAGTTGAGCTTTAGCTTTGCCGAACCATAGATGGTTCTTTTTCTTTTATTTTTCTTTGATTTTCGGCAATAGATGAACATAATGGCTTAATTTCATGCTTTTGTTTTAATTATAATTGATTTATTTACAATTTACTAATTTAACCTTTGTTAATCCATTATAAAATCACATATATTAAGGCCATTAATGTCCATTAACCATATCAATGGTCTAATTGCTTCATAAAGACCTCTCCATTAATAAGACATGGTAGTTAGACACACTTAACAAACAGAAGGCCACTTTTACCTTTTACGCGATTAGGTCCTTTTATCAAATTAAGCACAGAAATGATAAAATTAACACACGAAACTTTCACACAAGCTTAAACACATACTGTAAACACGAAAAATAATATTAAAATACTTTTCTGATCTAGATTTGTGGTCCCAAAACCACTATTCTGACTAGGGTCTAAACCAGACTATTACAACTCTCCCCCCATTAGGGATTTTTATTCCCGAAAATCTTACCATTGAATAGATTCGGATATTGCTGCCTCATAGCATCCTCAGGTTCCCACGTAGCCTCTTCGACTCCATGTTGATGCCACATTACTTTTACTAACAAAAATTTCTTATTTCTCAAGTCTTTAACCTCGCGAGCCAAAATATGGATCGGTTTCTCTTCATAGGTCATATCAAACTGAATTTCTATCTCAGACAGAGAAATCACATGCGAAGGATCAGATCTGTATCGTTAAAGCATCGATATGTGAAACACATTGTGAATCTTTTCTAACTTAGGTGGCAACAACAATCTATAAGCAACTGGCTCGATACGCTTGATAATCTCATACAGTCCAATAAATATCGGGCTTAATTTGCCTTTTCTGCTGAATCGGAGTACTTTCTTCCACGGAGACACTTTTAGAAATACTTTGTCACCGATCTCAAATTTAATGTCTTTTCGTTTCAAATATGCATATAATTTCTGACGATCGGAAGTTGCTTTTAGACTATCTTGGATTACTTTTACTTTCTATTCAGTCTCTTTAATCAAATCATTTCAGTATATCTTATTCTCACTGAGCTCAGACCAATACAATGGTGTCCGGCATTTTCTACCATATAAGGCTTCATACGGTGCCATTTTAATGCTCGATTGAAAACTATTATTATAAGTAAACTCAATCAATGCCAAGTACTATTCCTATGTACCTTCAAACACAAGAATGCAACATCTCAACATATCCCCTAGAATCTAAATAATCCGCTTGGATTGACCATCCTTTTGCGGGTGAAAAATAGCACTAAAATGCAATTTTGTACCTAAAACATCTTGCAGTTTCTTCCGAAACCTCGAAGTAAATCTCAAATCTCTGTCTGACACAATAGACAATGGTACCACATGCAATCTCACAATATCAAAAATGCATAATTCAGCTAATTTATCAAGCAAGTAGTCAGATCGTACTGGAATAAAGCTGAATTCGTCAATCTATCAACCACAACCCAGATTGCATCTTTCTTTCTCAGAAATAGGGGCAAACCTGAAACAAAATTCATCGTCACTTTATCCTATTTCCACTCCAGAATCATAATCGATTGTAACAAACTGGATGGCACCTGATGTTCAGCTTTAACTTGCTGACAGATCAAACATTTCGAAACAAAGTCAGAAATATCTCTTTTTATTCCCGACCACCAGTAATGTTGTTTCAAATCATTATTCATTTTTGTACTTCCCAGATGTGCAGATAAACGACTGTTGTGAGCTTATTTCAAAATCATCTAAATCAACTCCGAATTTCTTGGAACACAAATTTGATCTCGAAATCTCAAACAATCATCATTATCAATTCTATATTCAGACTCGGAATTCAAATCTCATTGAGCTCATTTTTCTAAAATCTCATTATCAACTTTCTGAGCTTCACAAATCTGCTGAATAAATAGTGGTCTTGCTTTCAGTTCGGCTAAAACCGAATCATCATTAGACAGATCCAAATGAGCATTCATCGCATGCAAAGCAAACAATAATTTTTGGCTCAAAGCATCAACAACATTGGACTTTCCCAGATGATAGTCAATCACTAACTCATAGTCTTTTAGCAATTCTAGCCATCTTCTCTGTCGTAGGTTCAAATCTTTTTTAAGTCATCAGATATTTTAGGCTTTTATGATCAGAATATACGTGACATTTCTCACCAAACAGATAGTGGCGCCAAATCTTCAAAGCAAATACAATCGCAGCTAATTCAAGGTCATGTGACAGATAATTCTTTTCATGCGACTTTAACTGCCTCGAAGCATAAGCTATAACTTTACCTTCTTACATTAGAACACAACTTAAACCATTTAAAGAAGCATCACTGTAAATCACGAATTCTTTACCAGACTCTGGCTGTACTAACACCAGAGCTTCAGTTAACAGAGCTTTCAATTGATCAAAGCTTTTCTGACACTTTTCAGACCATTCAAATTTCACATCTTTCTAAATCAATTTAGTCAACGGAGTTGCAATCATAGAAAATCCTTTTATGAACCGTTGGTAATAACCAGCAAGTCCCAAAAAACTGCAGACTTCAAAAACATTTCTCGGAGGCTTCCAACTTCACGTAACCAGAATTCACATTTACTGGACTTCGCATACAATTGCTTATCTCGTAAAGTCTATAGCACTATTCTCAGATGTTCAGCATGCTCAGATTCATCACGCGAATATATCAAAATGTTATTAATGAATACAATAACAAATTGATCTAAATATGGTCTAAAAATTCTGTTCATTAAATCCATAAAGATAGTAGGTGCATTCGTTAATCCGAAAGGCATAACTAAAAACTCATAGTGTCCACCTCGTTCGGAAAGTAGTTTTCGGAATGTCTGAATCTTTTACTCGCAACTAATAATATCCCAATCTCAGATCTATTTTTGAAAACACAACAGCTTCCTTCAATTGATCAAACAAATCGTCAAATCGGGGTAGAAGATATTTGTTCTTGATAGTCACTTTGTTCAACTACAATAATCAATACACATTCGCATCGTGCCATCTTTCTTTTTCACAAACAAAATAGGAGCACCCCAAGGACAGAAACACGGTCTTGCAAATCCTCTATCAGTCAACTCTTGCTACTGAGACTTTAATTCTTTTAACTCGGTCGGAGCCATTCTATATGGAGCAATCAAAATCTATGTAGTTTCCGGTACTAACTCAATACCAAACTTAACTTCTTGTATCAAAGGTAATCTCAAAAGTTCTTCAGAAAACAGATCAGGGAATTCACAGACAATAGGCACTGATTCAACTTTCTTTTCAGATACTTTCAAATCAATTACATAGGCAAAATAAGCTTCACAACCCTTTCTCACAATACTCAGAGCTTTCATCGAAGATATCATAGTTGGCAACACATTTAAATCACTAAATTCAATTCGGACTATTTCATCGTTGTTGCTTCTCAAATCAATAGTTGTCCGTATGTAGTTCACAATAGCATCATGAAAAGTTAACCAATCCATACCCAGAATTATATCAAACTCATCAAAGGGTAATAACATCAGATCAGCTGGAAAACAAATGTCTCGAAACATCAATGGATAGTTCTTGCAGACTTTGTCAACCAGAACACATCTGCCTAAGGGGTTTGATACTCTAATTACAAATTCAGTAGACTCTATAGGCAAAGTCTTATTGGATACTAATTTCATGCATACATACGAATGTTTCGATCCCGGATCTATCAATGCAATCACAGAAGTATTGTAAAGAGTAAAAGTACCAGTAATCACATCTAGAGACGAAGCTTTCTCACGAGCTCGGATGCATAGGCTCTGGCAGGTACGCGAGCCTCAGATCTAGCAGCGGTATCTCTAGTCCCTCTTTGACTACCATTCACATTACCCGTATTTCTGGGAGGTTTACCTCGAGCTGAAGTGTTACTCAATCTCAGATTTTGCACATTCTCTTGCTCAACAAACTCAGGACAATCACGGATAAAATGATCTAAAGATCCACATTTGAAATAAGCTCGATCATGCAATCTACAATTGCCAGGATGTCTTTTACCATAACGTTTAAACTCGAGTCTATCTGATCTGACATTTCCAACACTTGCAATAGAAGTAGTTGGAGTTTTAATGCTCAAATGTGATCTTGTACGATCTCTACTCGAATGTCCCACATTAGCCTCTGAACGGCTAAAATCATCTCAGAATTTCTTTGATGCTGACTGAAATGGTTTACTTGTAAATCTCTTGCTCACATCTCTAGCTTTTGAATTGGCTTTTCTTTTCTCTTTCTCGAGCTCTTCAGCTTTACACGCTCGTTCAACAAGCACTACAAATTATTTTATGTCCAAAATCCCGACTAACAAATAGATACCTTCATTCGACCCATCTTAGACTCTCTTGCACATAATTACTTTAGGCATACTGAATCAATCTCACAAATTCTCGCTTGTATTCTATAACAAACATATGGCCTTGTTTCAGCTCAAGAAACTCTTTGCATTTCTGATCAATAAATCTCTGACTGATGTATTTCTTTCAGAATTTAGCTTGAAAGAAATCCCAGGTAACTTATTCTCTTAGAACTACGGATATCAATGTCTTCCACCAATGATACATTGTGTTTCTCAAAAGTGAAACAACACATTTTATACATTCGTATGGAGTCAATGACAATTCATCGAACACTCATATTGTATTTTCTAACAAAAACTCGACTCTCTTAGCATCATCATTAGTAATAGCACGAAATTCTTCGGCCCCATATTTTCTAAGTTTGTTAATCGATGGCTTATTTAACTGAATCGGATTAGCTTGTGGCATGACAGGGACTTGCGAAGGATTGAGCGGGGGTGAAGGTTGTGGCACAGCCGAATTGGTTCTAATATACTGAGTAAACTAATCATTCATCATTTGATAAAAAGCTTGCTTAGCCTCTCCCTCGTGGCTACTAAATACGGGTCAAGATTCAGATGGCATCGTCCCTTGAGCGGGAGCAGGCATATTACTCTCAACATCGTCAGCTACTGCTCGTTCGGGATCCATTGGCTATATAAAAAAAAATTTCAATGTCAGGAATCATCACACTATCGTAGTTCATAAATATGGCATGTATAGCTACACTCACATACACTATATTAGTCCTAGAACCAACTGAATTGTAGCTCTGATACCAACCAAATGTAACATCCCTAACGGTATCCGTCACCGGACTAGGGTTAAAGGCGTTACCGAAAAAATTGGAACCTTACATAATCATTTCACAATCAAATAATCATACGTCACCATATCATAACAATTCATACATATATAGCCCTTTTAGAAGGTTTACAAAACCTTAAACATGCTTTGGAGAAGGTTCGGGACTAAACCGGTCTTATATAAAATTTCTCGAAAACTTAACAAATTTTCAAAGTTATAGAGGTCACACGCCCGTGCGAATGGGCTGTGTGTCTAAGCCGTGTCAAATCAAGACATACATACTGACTTATTCATACAGCCACAAGACATGCTCGTGTGCCTTGGTCGTGGTTGAAACTGACTTGGGTCACACGGCTAGCCACACGGCCGTGTGCCTTGGCCATGCTCGAGACTAACTTTAAATTGTAGGACTACCCTAGGGGACACATGGCCGTGTGACATGACCGTGTGTCGCCACGCCCGTGTCTCTGCCTGTGTGGACAAAATAGGCTATTTGCAAAGCCAATTTGCCACCCAATTTGGTCATCCCTACAAGCATTAAAAACCAAAACATTTTATACCAAATTTTCAACAATTTCACAACCAAAACATACACTAATCTTTCCATATCATTATCAATCATCTCCATGCTTTAATCCATACCAAATCATAAGCTAAATCATATCAAAACATATACTTCATAACCTTAATTTACTTCATTCAATTTCGTGTCATAATCTTACTAATTTCTCAAATAAGCGCATACCAAAATCTTACCGAATTAACCAATTTTCCTTGGCCATCCATGTGTACATCAATATTGGCACTATTACATCACACATCAAATACCAAATCACAACAAAAGTTCAACCATAGTCAAGCCATATCACATGGCTAAATATACACATCTCAAAACATATCCAAAGTTCTCTAGCCTATACATGCCATACTTTTATATTCACATTTTCAAAAGATACCAAGATAGAGTTCGATAGTGTGGTGATAATCCTCGAGGATCCCTGAGCTCCCAATAGCTTCGATATCTATAAAACAGATGAAAAATACACAAAGTAAGCTTTCAAAAGCTTAGTAAGCCATATACAAATAAACTTATCATTTCAAGTATATAAGCATTATCAAATTACATATACTCCATAGCCAAATACTATCATAATTCACATAATTCATATACATATCACATATTCCAAATTCATTTGCACATAGAATATTTTCTCATACTTATATCACATATTAACAATTTCACATGTACTTACCTTTTATTCTCAAATATAGTAAACATTTCAAAAGTGCCTGAATCGGATACACATTTCATAAATTTATTCTTTTCTCGGAATGCCCATTGAACCGTTCAGAATCATAAGGATACACGGATAGCTTAGAAAGCACGTACAATGCCAACGTCCCAGACGTGGTCTTACATGTAATTAAATATCGATGTCACTGTCCCAGATAAGGTCTTACACGAAATCAAATACGATGCCAATGTCCCAGACATGGTCTTACACATAATCTCAATATCGATGCCAACGTCCCAGACGTTGTCTTCCACGAAAATACATATCGGATCCTATGTCATGACAAATGTATCATAACTATTCCTATGGTTCGTACGAGGCTTTTCAGACATTGTTGCATTATCAAAACTTTCTAGGATTTCACATATTCATCCATCACAATTCAATATCATATAAGTATAAATAAATCAATTTAAACATGTCTATTTGTATATAGACTTACCTCGTAGGGAAATGAACGGAAAACGAGTGACTATTCAATGATTTCGTTTTCCCCCGATTTAATTCCGTTTTCTTTGGCTCTTGATCTAAATCAATTCAAATTTAACTCTTTTATTCAACAAACCATTCAAATCAATCTATAAACACACATTTAAGGCATTTTACAAATTAGCCCTCATATTTTCACATTTTAACACTTTAGTCCTTATTTCACAAAATCACAATACGTAAAATTCTCTTTTACACATGTTAGGCCGAATATTCATAGTGTTCATACAAGTCCACATATTTCATTTATTTCCCATTTTAGTCCCTCAATTTCTCATTTTCATAAATTAGCCCAAATTACTCAAATTCATCAAAAATTCAAAAACAAAATATACTAACCCAACATCAAGCTTCCATATACTATCATCAAACTTCATAAAACTCATAGTTTCATCAATGACTCAACTCAAAATCATCAATAATTCCATAAATTAATACATGGGCTTGATAGAATACAAAGCAACGATAAAAAAAACTTAGAAATAATTAAAAACCGATCAAAAATCATACCTCAATTGATCTTTAGCTTAGAAAAATCGTAGATGGTTCTTTTTCTTTTATTTTTCTTTGATTTTTGGTAATAGATGAACATAATGGCTTAATTTCATGCTTTTGTTTTAATTATAATAGATTTGTTTACAATTTACTTATTTAACCTTTGCTAATCCATTATAAAATCACATATATTAAGGCCATTAATGTCCATTAACCATATCAATGGTCTAATTGCATCATAAGGACCTCTCCTTTAAAAAGACATAGCAAATAGACACAGTTAACAAATAGAAGGCCACTTTTACCTTTTACGCGATTAGGTCATTTTATCAAATTAAGCACACAAATGATAAAATTAACACACGAAACTTTCACACATGCTTAAACACATACTGTAAACATGAAAAATAATATTAAAATATTTTTTGACCCGAATTTGTGGTCCCAATACCACTATTCCGACCAGGTTCTAAACTGGACTGTTACATATAGGTAGCCAAACATCCCAATTCATATACAATTCATGCCATCTATACTCAACCATTTCAACTACTAAATTCCATATTCAAAACTTACCAAATCATTATGCTAAAATCATGAAAAACTTACATAAGTTCCAAATGCATTTACTCATCATCTTATCATCTAATTCATGCCACAAAATAAGCCACAACATATCATCTTTCAAACATTAGCTTACTAAATGACAACTAGCTACTTGAGCAACCATATAACCATACCAAACAAGCCAACACATAAGGCATTATATACATCACATATATTACTTATCAAACACATAATCTAAGTCAACTTAAATGGCCAAATACATAACAACAGTTACAAACCAAATCTCATGGCTCAAAATCATAACTCAAAACACATCAAGATAACACTAGCCTATACATGCCATATACCATATATATAAAGCATCAAAAGTACCAACAAGTATAAGATAATGTGATGACGGTTTCTGATGATTCCCAATGCCTGAGCAAGCTTCGATGATCTATAAAATAGGGAAAGAACACACAAAGTAAGCTTTAAAAGCTTAGTAAGCCATATACAAATAAAATCATTATATAAATATTTGCATATCAATTCAAATATGCTAAGCATAGCTAAAGACATACAAATTCACAAACCTTTCTCATTGTACACATTTAATATCACAATTGAATTCATCAAATACTTCATTTTTCAATATTAGTAAGAATCTCGTACGTACCTAAGTCACTTAACTCATTCACATATTCTTTCTCGACTTGACTTTTCCCGTTGAACTGTTCGGAATCGTTAAGGATACTCGACAAACACATATAGCACGTACAATGCCATATCCCAGATATGGTCTTACATGTTATCAAATATCGATGCTACTGTCCCAAACAGGGTCTTACACGAAATCGATTAACGATGCTGATGTCCCACAAATGGTCTTACAGGTAATCACAATACAATGCCAAAGTCCCAGACATGGTCTTACATGTAATCACATCTCGAGAACCTAATGTCATGACATTTGTATCCTATACTATTCCTAAGGTTCGTACGGGACTTTTGGATATTGTAACTTCATCAATTCTTACTCGTATTTGCTCGTTCGACATTCATAGCAATTCAATGAGAATAAAACTTATATAATTCAATTCAAATACATTTATTTGCATATGAACTTACCTCGTATATACACTGAACGGATTGGATCGACTACTCGACAACTTTTGATTTCCCCTGATCTAAATTTGATTTCATTTGTTCTTGATCTAAATACATTCAAAATTAACTCATTTAATCACTTATTCATTCAATTTCATCCAAAAATACCTATTTGGTCATTTTTGCACTTTAATCCCTAAAGTTTCACATTTATTCAATTTACTCCTTGTATCACAAATACACGAAATTACATAATTTCTTTCAAACACATGCTAGCCGAATTTTCCTAGTGTGCATAACAACTCATATTTATCATTTATTCACACATTTAACCCCTCAATTTACACTTTTCACAATTAAATCCTTATTTGACATTTTTGTCAAAAATCACTTAACAAAACTTTAAAATATATCATCAAACTTTCATATTTTATCATCAAACATCCAAAAGCTCAAGCACTCATCAATGGCACTTCACAAAATCATCAAAAAGTTTGAAAATTAAAGCACGGGCTAGCTAGTACTCAAAGCAATGATCACAAAAACATAAAAATCACCAAAACCCGAGCTAAAATCGTACCTCAATCAAGTTAGGAGAGTGACAAATGTTTGAGCCCTAAAATGGCTTTCTTCTTCTCTAAATTCGGTAGATTAATGCACAAAAATGAAGAACATTTTGTTTTGTTTTAATTATTTAAGCTTTAATTCATAAATTACAAAAGTAACCTTTGTTATAAATATTATAAATCACATAACATAAGCCTATTTATGTCAAATTACACTATCAATGGTCTAATTACAGCATAAGGACCTTCCATTTAATGAACCATATCAATTAAGCACTTTTAACTTATAGCATGCTACTTTTGCATTTTACGCGATTAAGTCCTTTCGTCAAATTAAGCACTCAAACGCTAAAATTATTTCACAAAATTTTTACACATACATATTCACATGCTATAAACACCAAAAATAATATTAAAATAATTTTACGACCTCGAATTTGTGGTTCCAAAACCACTGTTCTGATTTAGCTAAAATCGGGTTGTTATAACTCTTCCCCCTTAGAGATTTTCATCCCCGAAAATCATACCAGTGAATAGATTTGGATATTGCTTTCTCATAGCATCCTCAGGTTCCCACGTAGCTTCTTCAACCCCGTGTCGATGCCATAATACTTTCACCAATGAAATTTTCTTATTTCTTAGCTCTTTGATTTTGTAATATCCTGATTTTGGGCCTAGTCGGAATAGTGGTTTTGTGACCACAAAATTCGAGATAGAAATAATTATTTTATAATTATTTTGATGTTTATGATATGATTTCATGATTGTGTGAAAATTTTGTGAAGAAATTCTATGCATAAAATGCTTAATTTGAAGTTAGGGACTAAATCGAATAATTTGCAAAACTTGCATTCTAGAAGTTTCTAGTATGAAATTGTTTTGAAATATTAATTAGGAGGTTTTAAATAGCAATTTTACCAATTTATAAGTCTATGGACAAAAATTGGACATGGATGGAATTTTTGGAAAGTTTAGTAGTAAGGGCATTTTGGTCATTTAGGGGTAAAATGAATTAAAATACAAAATTAAAAGCCAATTTTGCTCATCTTCAGCCCCATGGCCGAATATATCAAGGAGAAACCATGGCTAGGGTTTTTCAAGCTTCCAAGCTCGATTGTAAGTCCATTCTAGCCCCGTTTTTCAAGTTCTTTACGTTTTTGGAGTCCCGGTAGCTCGATTAAGCTTATGCTAGCAATAATTTAACCTAGGGTTTATATTTGGAAAAATAGCCATAGGTGAAATTTGTGTATTTTGGTGTTTTATGATAGAATATGAGGTTTTAAATCATGTTAGACAACTTGTGCTACTCGGTTTTAAGTGAAAACGAGCAAAAGGGCTTAATCGGGTAAAAATACCTAATAGTCATAAGTACATGTTAGAGTGAGAATTTGATGTTGCCATAGAAGGGAAAAATGATCAGCATGTCATAAAACATAAGAAAATAGGCTGAAGTTTAATTTACGAGCTTTGGGGCAAAAGTGTAAATATGCAAAAGTTTAGGGGCAAAATTGTAATTTTTCCAAAATATGATTTTGGGTCAATTTGAATAATGTGAGTCCTAATTAGACTATATTTTAAATGATAGAGCAAGGAGAACTGAAATTCGTGCTAAAATGGGGAAAATACCAAGTTGTGGACGAAATGGTAAAAGTAGCCATTTTCGCATACTAGGTAAGTTCATATGTAAATGTTGGTAGCATAGTTATTATTTTAAATATTTTTATGTTATTTAAATGATATGATAATTTTTATGAAATATTATACTCGTGATAGTTGTTTGATAATATGTCAAATTATGTGATATACTTGGAAAATGTGAAATACTACCGAGTATCGGTATCGGTATTCCGTAGAAGATGGTTGAGACACATGATTGGGAAAAAGGTCCCGTTGAACCTTAGGAATGGGTTAGAATACAAGTGACATGTCACTGGGATATTTGGGCATCCGAACTCGTTGAGTTGAGTCCGAGTTCACTTATGGATGCGAATGTCCGAACTCGTTGAGTTGAGTCCGAGTTCGTGAAATGTAACTAGGCATCCGAGCTCGTTGAGTTGAGTCCGAGTTCGCTTATGGGCGGGTTACATAGTAGCTTGGCTACATATGTGGCACTTATGTGCAATCTTTCCATGTATCTGAATTATATTCCGATGTGTTCAACGGGTAAAGTTCTACTCAAATGGAGGAATACTCAAGATGAAAGGGACGTATTGGTAAGTCTTTGTGAAATGGATACTTTGAACAGTATGTACTTAACCCTCGGGTTGAAAAATCGATATAACAATAATATGGTAAGATGATAAATGAAAATATGATATGAATGTCTTGGTGATGATTATGTAAATGATGTTTTATGTTTGCTTATATGGTTATGTTACTTGCTATTTGCATGTGAACTTACTAAGCATTTATGCTTACTTCCTCCTTTTCATTCCTTATAGTGTTGACAAGCCAGCTTTCGGAAATCGGGAATGTCGAGGCACGCTCACACTATCCGTATACCATCTTGGCATAATGGCTTGTATATTTTGAGTATGGCATGTATAGCGTTATAATCATTTTGTCTATATGGTCTTATGATATGGTTATTGAGTAGTATAAAAATGCTTGGTAATGATTAGCCATTGGAATGGCTAATTATGATCATATTTGGTGTTATGTATGTCAAATTGCTAGTTAATCCATGGAAACCATGAAATAGGTAACATTTACCATAAAATAGATTCAGACAGCAGTAGTGACGTGAATTTGAAAAATCATTAAAAATGGTAGAGATATAATTAGATGATGAATAAAATATGAAATTGAAGAATTATAAGTCTATTTTCACATGGAACAAACGAAACAGGTATATGAGTTATATTTTATGAGATGTTTAAATTTTTGTGAAACAGGGCCAGAGCAATTTCTGGATCCCCTGTTCTAACTTTGGAAATTCACCATAAATTGTATAAAAATAATTAGAAGTTATAATTTATATGTACAGATTTCTTATTTATTCTAGTTTTAAGAGAAACAAACTTCATAGTCATTTAAATTCTGTACAGAGAGATATCTGATTCGTGATACACAGATGTCAGAGAAGTCAAACCCTGAAACAGGGGAGACTTTAACTAATAAACTGTACTAATTGGCCTAGCCAAAAATTCTAGAAAACAATTAGTAAATATATATATGAGTCTATTTTCAGGGAAAATTGACAGAATTGGATATCGAGTTTCGTAACTCGAGATATGAATTTTTAAGCGAATGTGACGCAGTTAGCCAGCTTGTCTGGAATTTCTAAAATTAAATTGTTTGAGCTGTTTAAGCAATGAATTAAGTCTGTTAACACCTCGTGTTCGACTCCGGCAACGGTCTCGGGTACGGGGCGTTACAGATTTCACAAGCTAGAATTTGGATCGGTTCTTCACTATATGATAAATCTGACTGAATCTCAACTTCGGTCGGGGAAATAACATGCGAGGGATCAGATCTGTATCTTCTTAGAATCGATACATGAAATACATTGTGAATATTTTCTAACTCAGATGGTAATGCTAACCGATAAGCAACTGGTCCGACTCACTCGATGATCTCATATGATCCAATGAATCTCGAACTTAATTTTCCTTTACGACCAAAACGAAATATTTTCTTCCATGAAGATACTTTCGAAAACACTTTATCCCCAATTTGAAACTCAATATCTTTTTGTTTCAAATCTGCATAAGATTTCTGTCGATCCGAAGCTACTTTCAAACTATCGCAAATTACTTTCACTTTCTGTTCGGTCTCTTTAATCAAATCAACCCCGAGAATCTTATTCTCGCTAAGTTCAATCCAGTACAATGGTGTTCGACACTTCCGACCGTATAAAGCTCCGTACGGTGCCATCTTAATACTTGATTGAAAACTATTGTTATACACGAATTCAATCAACGGCAAATACTTTTCCCACGTACCTTCAAACTCATGAATGCAACATCTCAACATATCCTCGAGTATCCGAATAACTCACTTGGATTGACCATCTGTCTGCGAGTGAAATGCGGTACTAAAATGTAGTTTTGTATCTAGTGCATCTTGCAGTTTCTTCCAAAACCTTGATGTGAACCTTGGATCTCTATCCGAAACAATAGAAACAAGTACTCCTTGTAATCTCACAACCTCGGAGATATACAACTCAGCTAACTTTTCAAGCGAATAGTTTGCCCGTACCGGAATGAAATGAGCTGATTTTGTCAATCTGTCAACTATAACCCATATTGCATCTTTCTTTCTCGGAGATAGGAGCAATCTCGACACAAAATTCATAGTCACTCTATCCTATTTCCACTCGGGAATCATAATCGGCTACAGTACACCAGATGTACTTGATGTTTAGCTTTGACTTGCTGACAAATCAAACATTTCGAAATAAACTCCGAAATATCACGTTTCATGCCATGCCACCAATAAAGCTGCTTCAAATTGTTATACATTTTCGTGCTTCCCAGATGAACAGATAAACGGCTACTATGTACTTCATTCAAAATCATCTGAATCAATTCTGAATTCTCAGAACACATATTCGGCCTCTAAATCTTAAACAGTCATCGGGATCAACTTAAAACTCTAAATCAGGGTTCGAATCACAATGAGCTCTTTTTGCTAACATTTCATTATCAACTTTTTGAGCTTCATAAATCTGCTGTATAAAAAATGGTCTTGCTTTCAACTCAGCTACTATCGAACCATCATCAGATAGAGCCAACTGAGTATTCATTGCACGTAAAGTAAACAAAGATTTCTGGCTTAATGCATCAACAACAACATTAGCCTTCCCCGGATGATAGTCAATTACTAGCTCATAATCTTTTAGCAATTCTAACCATCTCCGCTATCACAAATTTAAATCTTTCTGAGTCATCAGCTATTTCAAACTCTTGTGATCTGAATAATCATGGCATTTCTCACCGAACAGATAATGGTGCCAAATCTTCAACTTAAACACAATGATTGCTAGCTCTAAATTGTGCGTTGGGTAATTCTTTTCATGCGGCTTCAACTGTCTTGAGGCATAAGCTATGACTTTGCCTTCCTGCATCAAATTGCAGCCCAAACCATTCAACGATGTATCACTATAGATCACAAATTCTTTACCCGATTCTGGTTGTACTAACACTGGAGCTTCAGTCAAAAGAGCTTTCAGCTGATCAAAACTTTTTTGACATTTCTCGGACCATTCAAACTTTACATCTTTCTGAAGCAATCTTATCAACGGAGTCGCTATCATCGAAAAGCCTTTCACAAATTGTCTATAATAGCCAGCTAGTCCCAAAAAACTATGGACCTCAGAAACATTTCTCGGAGGCTTCCAATCCATTATTGCAGAAATCTTGCTCGGATCAACTCGAATACCCGTGCCTGACACTATATGCCCCAGAAAACCAACCTCGCACAACTAGAATTCACATTTACTAAACTTTGCATATAACTGCTTATCATGCAGAGTCTGCAATAAAATTCTCAAATGCTCGGCATGCTCAGTTTCATCATCTAAAAAAATCAAAATGTCATCAATGAACACAACAACAAATCGATCTAGGTACGGTCTGAAAATACGGTTCATTAAGTTCATAAAGACAGCAGGTGCATTCGTTAGTCCAAAAGGCATAACTAAAAGTTCATAATGTTCATACCTCGTTCTAAACGCAGTCTTTGGCACAACGGAGCCTTTAACTCATAACTGGTAATAACCCGATCTCAAATCTATTTTTGAAAATACTGTACCCCTTTCAATTGATCAAACAAATCATAAATCCATGGTAGAGGGTATTTATTCTTAATTGTCACTTTGTTGAGCTGTCTGTAGTCTATACACATTCTCATCGTGCCATCTTTCTTTTTCACAAACAACACGGGAGCACCCCAAGGCGAGATACTTGGTCTTGCAAACCCTTAGTCGGTTAATTCTTGCAACTGAGCTTTTAATTCTTTTAACTCTGTCGGAGCCATTCTATACAGAGCTATCGATATCGACGTTGTACCTGGCATTAACTCAATGCCAAACTTAACCTCTCGAATCTGTGGTAAACCCGGTAACTCTTCAGGAAACACATTTGGATACTCACACACATCTGGCACTAATTTGATCTTCTTTTCAGTCACTTTCATATCAAGCGCATAAGCAAAAATAAGCTTTGCAACCCTTTTTCATATATTTTTGAGCTAACATCGATGAAATCACCGTTGGCAAGCTATTCAAATCATCTGACTCAATTCGGATAATCTTATTATTCTGACATCTCAAATCTATCATTTTTCGTTTGCAATTCACAATAGCATCATGCAACGTTAGCCAATCCATACCCATAATTATATCAAATTTATCAAATGGTAACAACATCAAATCGGCTGGAAAGCAGAAATCCCGTATCATCAATGGACAATTCTTGTACACTTTATCAACCAACACACACTTGCCTAAAGTGTTTGATACTCTAATCACAAATTCAGTAGATTCTGCAGGCAAAGTCTTACTGGATACTAAATTCACACATATATACGAATGAGTTGATCCTGGATCTATTAATGCAATAACTTTAGTATCATAGAGAGTAAAAATACCAGTGATAACATTTGGAGATGATGTTTCTTCGCTAGTGCGAATAGCGTAGGTTCGTGCAGGTGCTCTGGCTTCAGACCTCACAGCAGAGTCTTTGGTCGTTCTCTGACTACTCCTCACATTAACAACATTTCTAGGTGGTCTACCTCTAGCTGCAGTGTTACTCGGGCTCGTGTTTTATACTATATCTTACTCAACCAACTCAGGACAATTACGAATGAAATGATCCAATGATCCATATTTAAAATAGGCTCGATTATTCAATCTACAATCAGTGATATGCTATTTTTCACAATGTTTACACTCGGGTCAGTTTTATCGCACACTACCAACACTGGCAATAGATGTAGCTTGAGCTTTAGAACTTACAGGTTACTTTTCACGATCCCTATTTGAATGTCCCACAGATGCATTAGAATGATTAAATGAGTCTCGAAATTTCTTCAATGTAGACTAATAAGATTTACTAGTTGATCTCTTTCTCGAATCTCTTGCTTCAAAATTAGCTTTTCTTTCTTCTTTACTAAGATCTTCAACTTTACAAGCCCTTTCATCTGGAACGACAAATTATTTTAATTCAAGAATCCCAACTAATAGTTTTATATCCTCATTCAGTCCATCAACGAACCATTTACACATGATCTCTTCAGTAGACACATATTCTTGAGCATACTTGCTTAAACGTACAAACTCTCTTTCATACTCAGTGACCGTCATCCGGCCTTGTTTCAATTCTAGAAACTCTTTATGCTTCTGATCGAGAAATCACTGACTTATATATTTCTTTTGGAACTCAGATTGAAAGAGTTCCTAGGTAACCCATTCCCTCAAAACTACAGATATTAACATTTTTCACTAATGGTACACATTATCTCAAAGTAAAGATACCACACACTTGATACATTCATCAGGAGTACAGAACAATTCATCGAATACTCGGATAGTATTTTCAAGCCAAAACTCAGCTCTCTTAGCATCATCATCAACAGTAGCCCTGAACTCCTTAGTCACATGTTTACATATCTTATCTACTGGCGGCTTACTTAATCGAATCAGATCTATCACTTGTGGCACAGCTGGGATTTGTGGAGGAATAGGCAGGGGTGGAGGTTGTTAAGCATTCAGATTCTTTCAAACGAACTCTATGAACCACTCACTCATCATTTGAAAGAAGGCTTGCTTAGCCTCTCCCCCTTTACTACTAGAAATCGACCTAGAATCAGCCGGTGCTGCCCCTTGAGCGGAAGCGGGTGTATTACTTTCCACATCATCAGCTATTGCTTATTCAGGATCCATTATTATATGAAATCACACTTTAATTGTCAAGAATCATCACACTATCGCAGTTTATATATATAGAATGTATAGCTAGACTCTCATACGCTACATTAGTCCTAGAATTGACTAAACTATAGCTCTAATACCAATAAAATGTAACACCCTTAACCCGTATCTGTCGCTAGAATAGGGTTACGAGACATTACCGGATAATACACATCATTCACAAACATTTATGCATTCATAATCTAAATCCATTCAACTCATTCACATTGTCCCTTATAAGGTCCTACGAGACCTTAAAACATGCTTAAAAGAGGTTCGAGACTAAACCGATAATATTTGAAAACTTAGGGAAACTTAGGAAAATTTTCTTGCATTAAGGGTTACACGCCTGTGTGAACAGGCCATGTGCCTCAAACGGCCACCAAACACACCCATGTCACAGATCGTGTGAAAACAGGGCATACATACTAACTTGCACCACACGGCTGAAGACATACCCGTGTGCCATGACCGTGGGAAATCTGGAGGGGTTACTGACTTGGGTCACACAGTCGGCCACACACCTATGTGCCAGCCCTTGTGCTACACATGGCCAGTACACACACCCGTGTGTTTAAGCCGTGACAAACCTGTAGGGTATACTGACTTAATTCAAAAGGGTACCTAGCGGACACAGGGCTGTGTAGCATGACCGTGTGTCACACATGGCTGAGACACACGCCCGTATCTCTGCCCGTATAGACAAAAATAGGCTATTTGTTAAGCCAATTTACCACCCTTTTTTTCATGCACACCTAGCAATCAAAATGATACCATTTCAATACATTTATAGGCAGCCAAACATGCCAATTCATATACAATTCATGCCATCTATCCTCAACCATTTCAACTACTAAATTCCATATTCAAAACTTATCAAATCATTATGCCAAAATCATCAAAAACTTACATAAGTTCCAAATGCATTTACTCATCATCTTATCATCTAATTCATGCCACAAAATAAGCCACAACATATCATCTTTCAAGCATTAGCCTACCAAATGACAACTAGCTACTTGAGCAACCATATAACAATACCAAACAAGCCAACACATAAGGCATTATATACATCACATATATCACTTATCAAACACATAATTTAAGCCAACTTAAATGGCCAAATACATACCAGCATTTACAAGCCAAATCTCATGGCTCAAAATCATAACTCAAAACATATCAAGATAACCCTAGCCTATACATGTCATATACCATATATATAAAGCATCAAAAGTAACGACAAGTATTTGATAGTGTGATGACGGTTCTTGATGATTCCCAATGCCCGAGCTAGCTTTGATGATCTATAAGACAAGGAAATAACACACAAAATAAGCTTTAAAAGCTTACTAAACCATATACAAATAAAATCATTATATGAATATTTGCATATCAATTCAAATATCCTAAGCATAGCTAAACACATACAAATTCACAAACCTTTCTCATTGTACTCATATTCAAGATCACAATTGAATTCATCAAATACTTCCCTTTTCAATATTCGTATGAATCTCGTACGTACCTGAGTCACTTAACTCATTCACACATTCTTTCTCGACTTGACTTTGCTCGTTTAACCGTTCGAAATCATTAAGGATACTCAGCAAATACATATAGCACGTACAATGCCATATCCCAAATATGGTCTTACATGTTATCACATATCAATGCCATTGTCCCAGACAAGGTCTTACACGAAATTAATTAGTGATGCAGATGTCCCAGACATGGTTTTACATGTAATTACAATATAATGCCAATGTCCCAGACATGGTCTTACATGTAATCATATCTCAGTAGCCTAATTTCATTACATTCGTATCCTATACTTGTAACACCCTAAACTCGGCCTAGACATTATGACCGAATCTGACATGTCACATTAAAATACTTTTTTGAAACACTTTGTCTTATTAATAAATCTCACTTGTAAGAGAAAAACCCCTTTGTTTAATTCTAAAGTCAACTTAATTATTTGTTTCAGAAGCATTTCGACAATGTTGCGAAAACGTGATGTCATGAAAAGAGATATCATTTGGGAAAACCGCGCTTTACTTTTAACAGAAATAAATCATAATAGTTAAAAACACCCAAATTAAAAGCTAAAAAATTAGAGAAAATGCCTTATTACAACAAAAACCCAAAGAGAAAGTAATTTAAGTAATGTAAAAGAAAATACGAAAATTAAAAGTTGTTCGTAGTATGGCCACCTTCGAGTCCTCCCATACGTCGAACCACCTACTGAGGATTACCTGAAAAACTTCAAAGAGGGGGTAAGTTTACGAAAACTCAGTGTATATAACCCTCATCAATCATAAAGTATGCATCACATCAATTTCGGCTTAAGCCCATTAAAATAACGGTGGCACTTGGGCCTTAGCCCATAGTAGCCTCAATTGGGCCTAAGCCCAAGTCACAATCAAAATCAGATTATGCAATGCACAAATACCTAACCAACCCTGCACTCCATATCCCATCCAAGCCTACACTCCTATGGGGATTTAATCGACCCACCCATCCCTTCACTCTTGATGTAGCACCAGTTGCTAGACTAACCAATTTCGCAGCAGAGCTGCCAATGACATAATGACTTTAAGCCGTCAGTGGATCCATAGTCGTCAAGCGACCATGCGACGCTAACAAATCATATACTTCCTCCAAATTAATGATCCCGTCCCCCATGCAGCATAATATCACATGAATGCAAACATTTTATAGATGGCATACAATAACAATCATTTAACATGAAGGGGCATTTTAGTCATTTTTCCCTTCGGGGGCATAACAGTCATTTTGTAAATTGGGATCTAAGTACACTTACTGACCCATCAGTAGGTTCACAGTCGTCTCGCGTGACCTGTGCAACCTTTAGTAAACAAACAGCGCATTTGGGCCCAAAGCCCATTGAAGCATGCCCATAGGCCCACATCACACATTACCCCACCAAGCTCGATTTCGATCCAAGCCATGTGTGTGACATGGCCGGTCCAATGTTTTCCCACCTATTGGTGAGTTTTACACATCTAGGGCCTACAGTCCCATTGGGCCCATACGATCCAACTCGGCCCAACGTGCCCCATTACGGCCACAGCCCATGAGTTTGCTCTTGGTGGCCTTAGCTATCACATTAGATTTCCTACACGTCCGTTTGTGTGCTCGTGTAGTAACTATTGCCGTTCTTTCAGCTTTTTGACTTTTTAGCATTTCGAGATTTACTGATCTAGAGTTAAGTTGGTGTATGTACACACCTGATTTACGAAACATGCTACGAATCCCCCAACAACGAACCTAAAATATTCAAGACTAGTAGTTAGCCACTCGATTCATATTGTTGTTCTCCTTTTCCTACAACATGAATCGAAACCACACTAATACATACCTTAAATGATAAAGCCTTGCTAACCTCTCTATTCAATATCAAAGTTTACACCCCTAAATAGATCTACGTTTACAAAAGCCTTGCTAAAAGGGTTTGTTAAAACATGTGGTTCAATCCACACTTGGCAATTCATAGGGTCATTAAGAACATTAGGCCTTCACTCATAACAAGGCAAAAACACTTACTTGACCAAAACTAGAAGTGGGATGTCGATTGCTTCACATCACTTGCCCCACTATCAACCCTCGAGCAAACCTAGGTACCAACCAACATCAGACTAAGAGAGATAGGGAAGATTTGGTAACAAGGAAAAGAAGAACACCAACAATGAAAACCAAAATAAAGAAAATAAGTCACCATGACTTACACTTGATCCTGGAGGAGAAGAACGAAGCCTTATGATAGGAGAATAGAAGGGAGACAGATTCGGCAATAGCTAATAGAGAGAGAGTAGGGAGTATTAAACTTTATACACCTTAATATTAAATAAAATAATGATGTGGTAAGGGAATCCAGCTCACAAGAAGATGGTTGAGAGAAGAGGGATTTCGGCTATGAGAAACTAGTGAGAAAATAGAAAAGAAAGGCCACGGTTTAGAAAAGGAAGAGGGTTAGCATTCGGCTCAAGCCAGAAGGAAAAAAGAGAGGTAAAAGGATTAGAAAAGAAGGTAAAGGACTAGAAGATGATAAATGGGGGAAAAATCGGCTAATAGATGGCCTAAATGGTAACGCACTTTTGGCTAAAGCAAAACAGCAGACAACCCAGAGTCAGAGAGTCTTGAAAATGAAAGGCAAAGGTACCAAAACGAGTGAACAAAACAAAATAAAACACCTAGAATTCTTCTAGCAAGATTCAGTTATACCAAAATAATATCCCAAATGCCAAAAATGAACCAAATCCCCTATTGCCGAATTTCTGAGTACATCTCCAAGCAAATTCAGCAGAGTCTTACCTCACTTCGAACTCCCTTTTTTCCTCCTAAAATACCTCCATGATTTCCTCCCCAATATTCTCCTTGATTTTCTCCATAATCTATTCCTTGACCAGTTCAAATTCCAACCACCCTTGTAGTATTTTATTCAAACTCCACCACTCACACAGCAAATGAGTAAAATAAATACTCCTTTGTGCATCGAGTGACTCGAACTCAAGCACCCTTGCCACCTTAATGACGCCACAATCAACTAGACTACAAGCTCATCTTGTGTCACATTTTAATCTTAATTATTTAAAAGGCTTACTTCCAAGTACCAAGGGTTTTATTCACTTAAATAAAAAATTTAGCTAAAGCCCAGGTTTGAACCCAGGACTTCTCCAACACTCCCAAATAAGCTCCAATACTTAGCCACTAAAGCCAACCTGAAATTTGTGATATTTCTCACACACATAAACTTTTATGTGTTCCCACGCTCAAGGCCCATTCCTTTTAGGCCCAAATTCGGGGCATTACAATACTATTCCTAAGGTTCATACGGGACTTTTAGATATCATAACTTTCTCAATTCTTGCTCGTATTTGCTCATTTGACATTCATAGTAATTCGATGATGATAAAACTTATATAATTCAATTCAAAGACATTTATTTGCATATGAACTTACATTGTATATACACTGAACGGATTGGATCGACTACTCGATAACTTTTGATTTCCCCCGATCTAAATTTGATATCTTTCGTTTTTAATCAAAATAAATTCAAAATTAACTCATTTAATCACTTATTCATTTCAATTTCATCCAAAAATACCTATTTGGGTATTTTTGCACTTTAATCCCTAAAGTTTCTCATTTATTCAATTTAGTCATTATATCACAAATACACAAAGTTACACAATTTCTTTCAAACACATGCTAGCTGAATTTTTTTAGTGTGTATAATAACTCATATTTATCATTTATTCACACATTTAACCCCTCAATTTACACTTTTCACAATTAAATCCTTATTGGACTTTTTTTGTCAAAAATCACTTAACAAAACTTTAAAATCTATCACCAAACTTTCATATTTTATCATCAAACATCCAAAAGCTCAAGCACCCATCAATGGCACTTCAAAAAATCATCAAAAAATTTAAAAATTAAAGCACGAGCTAGCTAGTACTCAAAGCAACGATCACAAAAACATTGAAATCATCAAAAATTGAGCTAAAATCGTACCTCAATCAAGTTAGGAGAATGCCGAATGTTTGAGCCCTAAAATGGCTTTCTTCTTCTCTAAATTTGATGGATGAATGCATTAAAATGATGAACATTTTGTTTTGTTTTAATTATTTAAGCTTTAATTCATAAATTACAAAAATAACCTTTATTATAAATATTATAAATCACATAACATAAGCTTATTTATGTCAAATTCCACCATCAATGGTCTAATTAAAACATAAGGACCTTCTATTTAATGAACCATAGCAATTAAGTAGTTTTAACTTATAGCATGCTTCTTTTGCATTTTACGCGATTAAGTCCTTTTGTCAAATTAAGCACTCAAACGCTAAAATTGTTTCACAAAATTTTCACACATACATATTCACATGCTATAAACACCAAAACTAATATTAAAATAATTTTATGACCTTGATTTTGTGGTTCTGAAACAACTGTTCTGATTTAGCTAAAATCGGGCTGTTACAAAGAAAGTTCTCTGGTTTGGTCGTAAAGGAAAACTGAGTCCACTGTTTATTGGACCATATAAAGTTACGGAAAGAATTGAACCAGTTGCATATCGGTTAGCTTTACCAACAGAGCTTGATCGGATTCATAATGTTTTTCATGTGTCTATGCTACGGTGGTATTGATCCGATCCTTCACATGTTATCTCTCCGACAGAGGTAGAGATTTAGCCTGATATGATATGTAGTGAAGAACCAATCAAAATCTTAGCTTGGGAAACAAAAGAGTTAAGAAATAAAAAGGTAGCTTTAGTAAAAGTTCTTTGGCAATAACACGGCATAGAAGAGGCTACCTGGAAACCAGAGGATACTATGAGGAAGCAATACCCGAATACTTTTACTGGTAAGATTTTCAAGGACGAAAATCCTTAAGGGGGAGAGTTGTAACAACCCATTTTTCAGTGAAATTAGAACAATGGTTTTGGGACCACAAATTCGATCTGAAAATAAAGTTTAATTTTATTTCATTATATGGTTTGTATTATAATAGGCATGTCGTGCAAAAATGTTTATACGAAAATTTTATCGATTAAGTGTTTAATTACGAGAAGGACTAAATCGCATAAAATGTGAAAGTTGAATTCTAGTAGCTATAAGGATCAAATAGCTATGGAATTCAAAAATAGAGGTCCTTATATGGCAACTAGACCATTAAAGAAGTATGTAGATTTTTTTGATGACTCATCCATGGAAATATAGAAAAAGGGTAAGGACTAAATTTGAAATTCCAAAATAATTAATTAATTAAAAGATGAAAAGAAAATATCATCTTATTTTTGTCATCTTCAACCTAAAATTGTATGGAAACTCTAGGAGAGAGAGGGGAAACTTTCAAGGCCTAATTGGGTAAGTTTTCTTGTCCTGTTTTTCGTAATTTTGATATTTTTAAAACCGGGATAGCTTAATCTCTCTATTTGAGGGATTAATTTGTAAAGTTATCAAAGTATGGAAAATGGGTCAAGCATGTATATGCTGAAAATTAGAAATTTATGGTATAAAATGAAAGGTTGTTGATAGATAAACAACTTTTACAAAGTGATTTTTGATGAAAACATGATTTAGGGACTAAAATGTAAACTTGTGAAATTGAAGAAAAATTCTGAATTTTTATGAATATATGTGCTGTAAAATTTGTAATCGGATTTTGGTTAGGCTTGGAATAGGGAGTAAATTGCACAAGTTTCTTTTTTCGAGCCTAGGGACGAAATTAGAATTTATGGAAAAGTTAGGGGTAAAATGGTAATTTTACTTAAGACGTAGTTAGGCGTAAAATGGTAATTTTACCTAAGACGTAAATTGAGTCCGTTTAAATATGAAATGTGTGGAATTGATGGTTAAATTCATTTATATAGATCCGGACAACACTAATTTGAGGTCAGATCGAGGAAAATAAAAGGTTTCGGATTGGTAGATTTCTAACGCGAACAACTGTCGAGGTAAGTTCGTGTAACTTAATCGGGCATGTAAATATTTTTAATTTAATGTTGTGATTGTATGAATTGTTATTATCATTTGATGTGAATTATTTGATTGTTATAAAGAAAAATTGAATACATGCTTGAAATGATGAAAAAGGGTTAAGTCCCGATTGAATATTGAATTTTGATGAATATATGTGCTTTCCCGAAACGAATGAGGTCCTGCATTTGTTACAGATGGGATTTAGCTCGGACGAGTAATCCCATTAACCTTGTTAAAGAAAGGATTTAGCCCGGATGGGTAATCCTGTTATAATACCTCTCGAGTATACGTTACGATTTGGGTTTAGCTTGGACTAGTAATCCTAATTGAGCTCTTTGAATATACATTATATAATGATTTAGCCTGGACTGGTAATCCTGTTATATGACATGTGACTCAAGAGTGTGTTCCTTGGTTAAGTACCCTAAGAGGTTCCCTTGAATAAGAATTGACAGATTATTGAATCGTTCACCATGAATGTACCACTTGAGTATCCATCAGAATTTCAATGATTTAATGGACATAAAACTCTTTACATGGCATGAGAATTTTGAGATGAGATGATAATGTCTTGAAAGAGTGTTGCATGATGAGCTCATTTATTCTTACTTGATGTATATGTAAACTTTGTGACTAACATGTTTGATTGGATGCATGTGTTTAGGTAATTTAGCTAAATGGATGGAAACCTTGTTATTGTATGCTTAGATTTAATAAACGAGATTGGTAAGTTTAGTTTCCGTTATACAAACTTACAAAGCATATAATGCTTACTCTATTTTATTTTTCCCCTATTTTATAGTGCTCAGAAGCTTGCAAGGCTTGGAGATCTCCGGAGCATCGTCACACTATCAACTAGTCATTTTGGGTATACATAGTAAAATCATTTTGGTATAATGGCATGTATAGGACAACTTGACCATTGGTAGCTTGATAATGATGTTTTGTAACCTAGCCATTGGAATGGCTAGTAATGGCTTATTTTGGTATGATTAAGTGGGCTATTATGAAATATATATATACACATATGTTATGTTAAGTATATGTGATCAAAGGTTGTTATTGCCTAAATTAATCTAAGGTAAGTTTATAACCACCTATGCATGTAATGATATGCCTTGATGAATGATGAAGTTTGTTTAATTTGAATACTTGGATTGGTTGGTATTGGTTCTGTGTTTCAAGTGCATGTCTTAGTGAAATTTTAGGTGAGAAATGAAGTTAGGAATGGCTTCATTTTGTCCACACGGGCTATAACACCCCAAACCCGGCCAAAAAGTTAGTCCCAAATCTGGTGTGTCACATTGAAGTGTTTTTCGAAAATCATGATTTCATTAGAAACCCTTCTTATTTAAAATGTAGTACATTGAAAACTTCTTCATTTTATTTCCAAAATTCCTTTTTACTTTCCGGAAGCTAATTCTAAAAGTAACTAATTTACGAAAACGTGATGTTTAAAAGTCAAGTTGCGAAAGCATTTCTAAAATGTTGCGGAAACGTAGTGTTTGAAAATAGTTCTTGTTTTGGAAAACTATATCCTACTTCTAACAGATATTAGACATACTAAACAAACTTTCCAAATAAAAATTTAAGGAAATAAAGAGGCCTTATACAACCCAAATCAAAAACCAAAGTGCTTAACTAAATAAACGAAATAGAAAAACATGTGCAATTGTGTGGTCGTCTCCGAATCCTTTTGCGACACCGATCCACCTAACGCTGGGGATTACCTGCATAGTTAATAAACGGGGTGAGTTTACGAAAACTCAGTGTGTAATCCAAAACTCAGTGTGTAATCCCCTTACTTAGAGTAACAATCGGTATCTGAAACAAAAAGCGAAACTTGATGCAGGCGAGCCCTGAATGAATATAAATGCAGATCCAGCTTCGAGCATACGTGGGCCAAAGCCTATCACAATATCATTTGGGTCACAGTCCATAACAGAATCAATTAGGCTTAGCCCACGGTGTAAAAGATGCGGAAGATAGTTATTTTATTAAAAGTAAAGGATGGTTTTTACAAAGAGAGATTGTTTACAAAGAGAGAATATTGAAAGTAAAAGAAAAGATTTCTAAACTATTTTTCGATGCCTTGTTTAGGCTTCTTACATTGCTATTTATAGTAAAATTCCTAAACTCTATTTAATTTTTTCTTCAATCCCGAACAATGTTTCTGATAAGGATGAATTTATTGTTGCTTCCACGTATCCTAGCAGTTGTCCCATCATATCTTTGTTTGTACATGAATGCCTTGTTTTTCAAGTTACTGCCATTCTTGAAAATCTTCTTGTATCTCCACGTGGTAGCTATTTTGTCTTTATCCTTCTTGGATATTATCAAGATTCCAAGTTTCAATTTCATCTAAGTGTAAGGATTCTGGTGACAGTCTTGGTGAATTCCAAGTCTCCCACGTGTTTTTGATTTCATTGATTATGTCAGATGGATAGTCATCAATCTCTATTTCAGCTATCTTTTTTAATAGCTTTAAAGATTCTTCATCTTTATTTCTCTGGATGTTTCCAATCTGATCAGCAACTATTCTTCTTCCATCTGTCCAAAAATTGTAATCTTTATTTTGAGTAGATACTGAGCTGTTGATATTAGATCAATTCCTGTATGGATCTGATAATAGCTCAAATTATTATAACACTTGTCAATAGTTTTTGTCAAGTGTTCTTTATTTTCTTTTACGGCTGATAAATGGGGGCTTGAAATCATCCCTTGAATAATCCAAATTTGATATGGCTGATAAAATCTTCCCTTTTCAGCAATACCAATAAGACTACTTATTTGAATATAAAAATAATAATAGAAATCGTCTCCATTTACTATATTTGATAAAATAGTCTTAATAATTGCGGGAAAATCTTTTAGTAAATTAAAATAAAAATTTTGAACAACTATTTCTTTAACAAAACCCCATTCAATACTGCTTATATAAAATGGTTCATGATTAAGTCTAAATTTTATAGTAGGAATTTCTTCTCCTAATTCATTCATAAAAACATATGCCTGTAAAAAATATTCGGAAAAAGTTTTTTGAAATTGAGTTTACTGATTGCAAACAATTCTATTGATTTTTATAAAAATATCTATTGGTAAAATTTTTCTGGCTTTGTTCTATAAACATATTCTAAATACTTTATTCATAATAGGACTATTTGTTCCTTTATGAATAAAATATTGAAATATATCAAGAAGATTGTTTATCTCCTTAATATTCATATACTCTATATCAAGCTCTTCCCAATCTCTATATAAAATAGATTTTAATAATAATTCATGAGCTTCATTTTCTTTAGAATAGAATGTGTGAATGCATGGATGCATGCTATCCCATCCTAATAATCCAACCGTTACACATCAACTCCGTCCCCTAGTACACATCATGTGGGGATATAAATATTTACCTACCTATTCGATACACATCAATGGTAGCCCGGTTGCGGTACTACCTTCATTACAGCAAAGCTGCTAATCATATATTGGGCTTAAAAAGCCTTCAGTAGCGGTATTATAATTAGCACAAAGCCATCGATAACCATAATAAGTTTAGCACATAGCCATCAGCGACAGTAATATAATCGGCACAAAACCTTCGGTAAATATGATCGACACGGAGTCTTCAATAAGTATGTTAGGCACATAACCACGGGTAAATACGACATAATCAAGATGGCACAAAGCCATATTTAGGTTGGCACAGAGCCATAATCAGAATAATTGGCTTTAAGCCGTCGGTAGTTGTATCATGTTAGGCACATAGCCATCAGCAACGGTAATATAGTTGGCACACAGCCTCAGGTAAATATGATCGACACAGAGTCGTCAATAATCATATATTGGGCTTAAAAGCCACCAGTGGATCCACGGTCGTCAAGCAACCATGCGATCCTTAATCGGTGGATCCACGGTCGTCAAGCAACCATGCGATCCTCAATCGGTGGATCCACGGTCGTCAAGCAACCATGCAATCCTCAATCGGTGGATCCATGGTCGTCAAGCAACCATGCGATTCTCATATACTTCCTCCGTTCCATAATTCCAACCCCATGCAATATGTCGTGTATGTCATGCTCAATCATCACACGTGTATGCAAAATGGCCATGCTCAGTAACAATCATTTAAACATATATTAAAAACATATCAGTTTTACAACCACAGTCAAGTTAGTTAAAACACAATCATACAATCACAGTCAATCAGTCAAATTCATAGTCTAAGTCGGTCTTTTACGCACAAGGGCAAAATAGTCATTTTACCCTACAAAGGTATTTCAGTAATTTTACACTACAAGGGTAATCCGGTAATTTTACAAATCGAGAGTATTTTGATAATTTTACAAATTGGGAGTATTTCGGTAATTTTACAAACTGGGGGTATTTTGATAATTTTACAAATCGAGGATATTTCGATAATTTTACAAACTGAGGGTATTTCCGTAATTTTACAAACCGTGGGTCTTCACGACCCAACAGAAGGTCCACCGTCGCCTCGACCAACTTAAGCAACCTAAACAGACATATCGGTGCAAATGGGCCTAAGGTCCATTACTCGGCCCAAGTGGGCCCACATGCTAGTGTGGCCCATTTAGCCCAACTACTTCCTACCTAACAATTAGATTTACACAAGCGGGCCCACGAGCCCATCGAGGCCCAGAACAGCCCCAGCACACGAGAACGCTCGTGACGGCCTCTACAGTCTATTGCCCATGATCTATGGGCTCGAATTTCCACACGAGCAATCGCACGCTCGTGAAGCCTCAAATGCTGAAGTTTTGGCTTTTCGACTTTTGTCGACTTCCAACAAAGAAGGGCACGAATACACACCTATTTATGAGAATGCGCCAAAGTCCACGATCACCAACCTTGGCACATCCTGCATTGAGTTTTCCTCCCTAACTCATTTGGTTCGCTCTATTTAAAGCTAGCTTCTCACCAATTCTCATGTTAGCTTCCCGATGTGGGATTGCTTTCAACCATTAGGAAAAATTGCTCATTCTTATGACCACTTCAACCACAGAGTTCCAGTCCAACTCCACCTCCTACACAACTCAAATAGAAAAATAAATACTCCACTATGCATCCTAAGACTTGAACCTTAAACCTCACAGTTGCACAACACGCCACCTTGCCACTCCACCACAGACTCTTTCTGTGATAAAAACATCTATAATTAACTTTAAGACATATGTGCCAGTGTCCAGATTCACTTAAAAGAAAAACCAAAATGAATTGTAAGAGCCAAGACTTGAACCCAGGCTCCCTTGCAACCTTAATGACGCCACAACCACTAGACCACATGCTTCCTTGTGTCATTTATTTAATACAATAATTTAAAAAGGCCATCATCCAAGCATCCAGGGTTTTATTCACTTAATACCAAAATTTTTGCTAAAGCCCAGGTTTGAACCCAAGATTGCTCCAACAGTTCTTAGGGCCATTACCCACCAAAGTAAACATTTAATTGTATCATTCCCTTGCTCAATTAAATACTTATATTCAACCTCCTTACGGACCCAACTCAAGGCCCAAATTCGGGGCATTATACGGGCAGATACATTGGCGTGTGTCTAGACCATGTGTGATACACGGCTTGGTAACATGGGCATGTGGTTAGACCGTGTGTCTCCTGTATCTTAAAATTTAGAAACAGAATGCTCAAAATTGGGCACACGGGCATGTCTCTTAGCCGTGTGGTTGACACGACCTTGTACACGGTTGTCTTACACGGTCGTGTGAAAATTGCACCAAAATTTTGAAAACTAAATTCACCACACAACCTAGCACAAGGGCGTGTAACTTCAATTTCTTCATGTCCTAAAAGTTAAAGAGTTACACGGGTTAGGGACATGGGGGTGTGTAACACATGGTCTAACCATACGGTCGTGTCCCTAGACCATAGATTGTGTGAGCCCTGCAACTGTGGAAAATTTTGAAATGTCGCGAAAAATTCTTAGAATTTCGATTAAGTCTCGACTCATTTCAAATGCTCGTATTGGGCCTCGAGGGCTCAATTAAGGGACGTTTTGATTGATCTCGGTAAATGAATAGTAACTTACATGAATTATTTGTAAAATGTTCTGAATGTTTCGATAATAATCTTAAACCCTATTTCGACGACGGGTAAAGGTTAGGGGTGTTACAGTTTGGTCGTGTATCCCTTGCATCTTAAATTTGAGAAGCAAAATGCTCAGAATTGAGCTCACGGACAGAGACATGGGCGTGTGTCTCAGCCGTGTGAGAGACACAGCCTAGAACACGAGCGTGTTTCTTGGCCATGCGAAGCCTGCACCTAATTTGTAAAAATTTAATTTACCACACGGTCTAGCACACGAGCGTGTGAAAGGCCGTGTGGCACAAGTCAAAGAGTTACACGGGGTCGGGCACGGCCTATAGCACAGGCATGTCCTAAGGTCACACGGGCATGTCCCTTGGACCACATGGATGTGTGTGCCTTGTTTCTTAGAAAATTTTAGAAATTTCGTGAAAAATTTTCTGAGTTCTCGATTTAGTCCCGACTCGAATCTAATACTTATACTGGGCTTCAAAGGTCCATTTAAGGGACTTTAAGAACAATCTCGAAAAAGAAATAGTAACTGACATGAATTATCTGTAAATGTTCTGTAAACTCTAGTAATGCTCTGTAACCCTGTTCTGGCGACGGATACGGGTTAGGGGTATTACATTTATTGGTATCAGAGCTATAGTTTAGTCAGTTCTTAGACTGAACGTAACATATGTGGAGTCTAGAAATACATGTCATTATATAACTTGTGATAGTGTGATATCTCCCGAATCTGATGGAAATTATTTTGCTAATAGACAGAGATGCTTTCCAACTGAGCTAATTCCAATAATGGTGAAAGTGATACTCGCATGTCTGAGTAAAAATGTTGCTTATGATGAAATGGGACTTATAAAAGTATGCAATAAATGTTTTATAGTGAACATGTTGATGATAAATGTTAAGTGATATGTGTGTATTTATGAAATTTAAATTTTGAGGCTTTATGATCTCCACCCCCTCTCCAGTACAGTTTTATACAGTGAAATTCACAAGATTTTATATTGATTAAGTTCATAAGTGTGAAACTGAAGAGTTCAAAGGCTGAATGATTAATAATGTAGTCAGAATTGAGAATGGGTTAGTAAGTAAATACAATATTAAAAGAGATATCATATTTTTCTAAAGATTATTCTGAATATATGATGTCACTGTTAAGGAAGAAGTTATTCATGAGTAATCGTCTTATTCAGGTATGATTCTACAGAACGGATTAGCCGAAAGTTTCTTCTTAATTGGTTCTTTTAGTGAACTGAATAATGTAAGATTATTGATGACTTTATTAGTTAGTGGAATAGTGATGAAATTTTAAAGATATTTGAATACAGCCGTTATAATTGAGTATATTACAACAATCTCTTCTGGGTATTCTATATGTTCTGTTATTTTCAAAGACATATGAAATCGTTTATGTTCAGATGCAATATTTATTATATTGGAAGGCGGGCTAATTATATTAGATGGAATTATTGTAAGTCTAGTTTATTCATAAGCGGTATTGCTCTATGTTACTTGGGTTTTCTAATTCATCATGATTGATATAAGATTTGATGATAAGATTCATATGATACTATTTTCTACTTCTACTGATTGAAGCCCTGAATTGCGAATATGCAAATCATATTGTCTTTATTACAGTTGTTATTGGGGCCCTGTATTACTGCATTGGTTATTATTGGGGCCACTTTCGGTTTTCCTTTTCTAATTTGAGGTGCACTATTGATGTTGAAGTATTGTTCTATCTATACGGCTGAAATTTCAGTAATATTAAAGCACTATGATTTTTAAATCTATCTGATGGTTGTGGTTTCAAAAAAATTCAAAGCTTCAATGTTAATAATTGAAATAGCTACATTGGTGGCACGGTTATTACAGAAAAGAGGTAAGGTTTGAATGGGCCGATAAATATCAGTAAAATTTTGACCAGTTGGAAACTTTGTTGACCGAAGTATTAATTTTGGTTCGACCTAAACTGGGTAAGGAAATTATTATTACAATGATGTATTACTGAATGGGATTAGACTATGTTTTGATGTAGTAAGGCAAAGTAATAGCCTATACTTTTAGACAGTTAAAAACCACAAGGAAAAAAATACTCGATACATGATCTAGAATTGATAGGTATTGTTTTTGTATTGAAATCTGACAACATTACTTGTTTGGTGAAAAATTTCATATATTCACCGATCATAAAAGTTTGAAGTATCTGATATTGCAAAAAGATTTGAATCTGAGATAGCGTATATGGCTTGAATTGTTAAAAGACTATGATTTGATAATTGATTTTCATTTGGGAAAAGCTAGTGTTTGTTGATGCTTTGAGAAGAAAATCCCTGTTTGTCTTACAAGTAATGTATACTCGATTGTTATTGTCTGATAATGGCTCAATTTTAGCTGAGTATAAGCCTAAACCAATGTTTCTACAATAGAATTGTAAAGCTCAGAAAAATGATAATGAGTTGCAAGTTAAACGAGTACAGCGTGAATTAACTCTTGATGCAGAATTTTAGACCGGATCTGATAATTGACTGCTATTCAGAGACAGAGTTTGTTTACTAAAGAATCTGGAGTTTATACAGAAAATTTTACATGAATAATCACAATAGTACTATGTCTATTTATCTGGGAATGAAAAAATGCATAACAATTTGAAAAAGATGTATTAGTAGCCCGGAATGAAATGTGGTATTTTTGAATTTGTATTTAAATGTTGGATATGTAACACCCCTAACCTATACCCGTCATTGGAACAGGGTTTAGGAGTATTACCAGAACATTCAAAAACATTTACAAATAACTTATGTAAATTACTACTCATTTACCGGGATCATTCATAACGTCCCTTGATTGGGCCCTCGAGGGCCAATACAAGCATTAGAATCGAGCCGGGACTTAATCGGGATCTTTAAGAACTTTTCACGACTTTTCAAAAATTTTCCAAGGTGCAGGGCTCACACGCCCCTGTGGTCCAAGGGACACGCCCGTGTGACCCTAGGACACGCCCGTGTAACCTTGGGAAATGCTCGTGTTGGAGGCCATGTTCAACCCCGTGTAACTCTCTAACTTGCACACACGGCCATGCCACATGCCTATGTGCTAGGCCATGTGGTCAATTAATTCAATTCAAAATTAGGTGCAGGTTACGGCCAAGACACACGCCCGTGCTCTAGGCCGTGTGGCACACAGAGTTGAGACACACGCCCATGTCTCTGCCCATGTGCTCAATTCTGAGCATTCTGTTTCTCAAAATTGAGATGCAGGGGACACACAGCCTAACCACATGCCCATGTTACCAGGCCGTGTGTCACACACGATCTAGACACACGCTAGTGTGTCTGCCCGTGTGGAAAAAAATAAAGCTATTTCTAGCTTCATTTCTCACCCAAATTCACACTAATGACCTGCACTTAAACTCACATCCATAAACCAACCAATTCAAGCATTCAAATTTAGCAAATTCCATCATTCATCATGGCATATCATTTCATGCATACATGTCTACAATCTTACCTTAGTTCAATCCATGTATTAAACATGATTTGATCAACTACTTAACATTTATGTAGCTACCATAGTTTGACATTACAAGTATATTTAAACAAACCATTACTAGCCATTCCAATGACTAGATTACAAGCATCATTTGCATTGACATGCTAATATGGCCAGTATAACCCATACATGCCATTACAACCATAATTGATTTACCATATTGTAACGATATGGGCCGATGGATAGTGTGAGTGATCTCTGTCAAGCTTCCAATCCAACGAGCTTCTGATTTACTCTAAAACTGGGAAATAAAACTAAGCATAAAATGTGTAGTAAGTTCACATAACATGGTACTTAACTTACCATTTATTCTATTATGAGGTAACTATGTAAGGCCTATTCAATCAATTTGACCTCAAGCCTTACACACATTCTCATTGCCCTTATTAGTCATATAATCCATAATAACATCAAAACATATATGGGCTCAACAACAATCAAGATTCCAAGCACTTATGTTTTCCACAACATGTATTCATTCAATATGCATGATTCATCTCTTTATTACAAGTATAATTTCATACTACTTCATTTCGAGTTCAGATCATTTCATATCAGAATTTTACTCATATTACTCGAAATATCATGGTCACGATTAGTACACTCAAGGTGTATAAGTTTATAATCACGAATATACAAACTCATCAAATAAATTCCATGTACAATATCATCATTTCATAATTCCATAAATCAATTATAACGTATCATCATTTTCATATATTTCAGGCCGATATGTGTAATAACTCATTTCTTATTCATATCTTCTCATGTCAAGAACTTTTACCCGTTAAATTTATCTGAAATATCGATGGATACACAGGTTGTACACTCGTGGTGTACAAATTAGGATTCATCAATTCATATTCAATGGTACCCATAGGGTACTATTTCAGGGAGTACACTCTCGAGCCACACATGTATACAATAGGATTACCAATCTAGACTAAATCATTTTTATAACATATGCTCTAAGGAGCTTGATCTGGATTACCCGTCTAGGCTAAATCCAATCCATAACATATGCTCGAGAGGACTTAAATTAGGATTACCCATCTGGGCTAAATCCTTTCTGTAATGAGGTCAATAGGATTACTCGTCCAAGCTAAATCCCATCAGCAACAAATACAAGACCTCATTCATTTCGAGAAATCACATATCCATCGAATTTCCATTTTATTCAACCGGGATTCAAACATTTTTCAAGCATTATCGGGCATGTGACTATTTCATGCATCCAAAACATTCATATAATTCAAATAAACACATTCCATATTCATTTAAGCATATAAGTAACATTCTCATCGTTTATCCTTTAACATCTATCGGGCATTATCATTTAATTCAAACATTTTCATTTATCGGGCTTGATCAGATATGTGATCATTTTCTCATATTTATGACATTTATACAATTTACATAAACACAATCAATCCAAGCATGCAAATAAACACAATTTAGTTACACGAACTTACCTCGACGATTGTTCGTGTACGAAAAATCTACTAACCCGACTTTTCCTCTTTTCCTTGTTCTAGCTCTGAATTTGGTCTATTCGGATCTATATGAGTAAATTTGACATTAATTTATCACATTTTACATTCATGTGGACTCAATTTACAACCTAGGCAAAATTACCATTTTGTCCTATCTTTTCTATAAATTCCAATTTCGTCCCTAAGCCCGAAAAATGAAACTTGTGCAAATTACTCCCTATTCCAAGCCTAAACAAAGCCCCATTACAAATTTTATAGCACATGTGTTCATAAAATTTCAGAATTTTTCATCAAATTTTACAACTTTTCATTTTAGTCCCTAAATCATGTTTTCATCAGAAATCACTTTGTAAAAGTTATTTATCTATCAATAATCTTTCATTTTCTACCATAAATTTCTAATTTCCAGCATATACATCCATGACCCAATGTTTATACATTGATAACTTTTCAAATTAATCCCTCAAATAGATAGGTTAGACTATTCTGGTTTCAAAAATATAAAAATTACTAAAAATGGGGCTTGATTACTTACCCAAATAAGCTTGATAAGTCTTCTTCCTCTCTCCTAGGGTTTCTATGGAAATATTTAGGGAAGATGATATGAAATTGTTTTCTTTTTCATTTAATTAATTTGTCATTTAATAACTTTTCATCTTTCCAATTTAGTACTTAGCCTTTTTTTATTTTTACATGGATGAATCATACCAAAATATCTACATACTTTCTTTAATGGTCTAATTACAAGGACCTTAAGTTTTGAATTCCATAGCTATTTAATCCTTATAGCTACTAGAGTTCAACTTTCGCATTTTATACGATTTAGTCATTCTCGTAATTAAGCACATAATCGGTAAAATTTTCTTATCAAAATTTTTGTAACACCCCTAACTAGTATCCGTCGCCGGAATGGGGTTATGAGGTATTACCAAACAAAGCACAATATTCGAACAATTATATATGTACACATGAACGAGTCTCTTAAATCAGTCAAAATTTAATTCATATAACTAACACAACTCTTTTATTTCAAATCATTTCATATCGTACATATATACAGTCACATAATTCATATGCAACAATATGAATTATATCATTTTTACATAAAAGTTTTTTTTTATGCCAAACAAATCATAACACATGGCATTGTTGGCAATATCACGTTCGTCACAACAAGCATATACCAATTTTAACCAAGATGAGCTATAGACCTAAATGAATATCCAACCAATTATAATGCATAAGTATACATTGACTTTCATATTAACAAATGAATTCATTACTCAATTCAAGCATAATTTAAATATCTAGTATTAACCAAACTCCATTCATTAATATTTATGATATGTGCGCATATATGCATATATACTTAACATCTAATTTTTCAAGACATTATTTTTCTTTATAAAATTACCATTTCACTTTAAAACATTTTAAATGCAAATATAAATTAAATTCATACTCAAAACCACATGTCAATACACCATACAAATATATATATCATAGAATGACTAATTAAATTAGTACCGAATATCTATATCAAAACAACCACATAAGTCACATAATATATTTAAATAATATTTAAACAACCAAACCAAATTTAATTATTACAATGTCGAACACTTATTTATGCTAATACCATGTAATAGTTCACTTATGAAACTAACCATTTATGACTTAATTGATTGTTTTGCCATTACAACCAAGTTCTCAATCATTTTATTCCAATCAATTCGTCATACAAACATATAATTCAACTAATATATCAAACCAATCCATCATATGTATATTCATAAGTGCCGAATCATAAGTAGCTAATAAATATTGTCCATATCTATTCCGTCACATAACCGAATGCCATTACCTCAAATCATAGTCATTTACCTAATATATATCTCATTTATATAAATAAAGCATATCACTCAACAAATATCCAACCACAATTTCACATCATACCATTTATACTAAACACATATACTCTAGCATAACCTCGTCAACATTAACAATTATATTAACTATGGTTCACATATAAACACATATAATAACCGAAACATCAAAATCACAACCAAACATATCCATAGCATATTCAAACTTAAAACCAAACTTAACATGAATAAACAAGCCATTTTCTCATGGCTTATATATATATACAAACCAAAATTCAACATTTCCAAGTATTATCTAGCCTATACATGCCATAGGTTCAAATTTTAGCTTATAAGGTACCGAAAATAGCCGATAGTGTGATAGACTTTACTGACGACCCCTGAGCTCGTAACTAATCTCCAAAATCTATAAAATAGAGGCAAACATAAACACACATAGTAAGCTATCATAGCTTAGTAAGTCATAAGCAAATAAACAAATCAATGATATAATTAACTCATTTAAACCAATCCAAAATAAACTATCATAATCACATTTAATCTCAAGCTTACAATTTCATGTATAACATTTACTTTCAATTATAAATTTTTTCATGGCCGAATGTACATATATATATTAACAAAGTATCATTTGATTTCAAAGCCAAGACAGCATTATATAACCAAGTACATTTACACTCATATACATATACTCATGAAACAACATATAACATCACTTACATATTCATAGCATATGGCCGAATATACTACAAAAATGCACATATGTATACATTAGTAACTTGTATAATTTGCATCATATATCAAATAGCCAACTTACCTTATTTTCAAATAGGTAATCAACTAACTCATACCTGATCGTTTTAAATCATTTTACACACTCGATCACAACTTATCATTGCCCGTTGAACCATTCAGAATTGAATAAGATACTTGGATAATCACGCATATCGTACAATGCCAACGTCCAGACATGGTCTTACATGAAATCACATATCGATGCCACTGTCCCAGACAGGGTCTTACTCGTATTCACATATCGATGCCACTGTCCCAAACAGGGTCTTACTCACACACATATATTGGAATCACATATCGATTCCAACGTATTAAATGTGGTCTTGCTCGCACACATATATCGGTGCCATGGTCTTACTCGCACATTACATATCAGAATCCTATGTCATGATATATGTATCCTAGCTATTCCTAAGGTTCATACGGGGCTTTCAGACGTCGTATCTCGGTCGAATCAAACTCGTACACATAGATTCCAAGCTTAAGCACATTCGGCTTTCACATATATATTATCACATTATACATTTCAACGTATATAATTCATATTTAATCAAATAAACAACATTTATTTGCTTATAAACTTACCTCGTACGGACCCGAATGGACCGGAACAACTATTTGATAATTTTCGACTTTCCCCGTTCCAAATCCAATTTTCTCATTTCTAGATCTAATTCAATAAAAATTCAACTTATTTAATCATGTATTCAATCAAATTCATCTAATATCACATAAATGGGCTAATTACACTTTTACCCTTGACATTTCACATTTTTCGCAATTTAGTCCCTATTTCACAAAACACAAAATATTCAAAATTTGACCACACCCATGCTTGGCCGAATATTCCTACACTTTATATAAGCCCATGTATTTTATTTATTTCACATTTTAGTCCTTTAATTTATTTCATTTTCATAAATTAGCCCAAAATAGTCAAATTCATCAAAAATTCAAAGACAAATTATGTTAACCCAACATCAAGCTTCCATATACTATCATCAAACTTCATAAAACTCATAGTTTCATCAATAGCTTAACTCAAAATCATCAATAATTTCAGAAAATGAGGCATGGGCTTGATAGATTACAAAGCAACGATTACAAAAACATAAAAATTATCAAAAACTGAGCTAGTTACATACCTTAATTAAGCAAAACCATGGCCGAAACTTTCAAACTTTGTTTTTCTTTCTTTCTTTTTGATATTCGGTCTTATAATAGATGAATGCATGTCATTTTTAGTATATGTTTTATATTATATAACTTATTTATCATTTTACAGTTTTAACCTTTATTAAATAAACGAAAAATCATTATAACATATGGTCATAGCCGTCCATCACATTAAATATGGTCTAATTACAACTTAAACACCTCAAATTATAAAGATAACCACAATTCAGCCATTACACATTTAACCATCAGATTTTTATTTTATTCGATTAAGCCCTTTTTATTAAATTGACATCAAAACTGTAAAACTAAAATACGAAAATTTAACACATGTAAATTCACACATAATAAACACAAAAAATAATTTTTAAAAATTTTTCTAACTCGGATTCGTGGTCCCGAAACCACCATTTTGAATAGGGTCTAAATCAAGCTATTACAATTTTCACATGACATTTCTATCATATTACGGACCATGTAATAAAATAAAAATAAATTTTATTTTCGGCTCGGATTTGTGGTCCCGAGACCATTGTTCTGGTTTCACTGAAATTGGGCTGTTACAAGATGTATCAGCAAGATAAAGATGATACTTTTAGGATGATTATAGCCAGCGACGATACTGAAATGGAAATGGGACAAAGTTACTATGAATTTTATATCAGGATTATCCCTATCTATGACAAAGAAAGATACTATTTAAGTAATTGTCGATTGTTTGACGAAGCTTGCACATTTTATCCTGGTATGAATGGATTTCCCACTTAATAGATTGCTTGAATTATCTATGTTTGAGATTGTCAAATTATATGATGTGCTAGTTTTTGTTTTTTCTGATAGCAATCTACAGTTCATATTTTGATTCTAAAAGAAGTTACAAGAAGCTCTAGGTATAAGGTTACATTGTAGTACCGCATATCATTCTCAGATGGATGATCAATCTGAACATATGATTCAGATTTTTGAAGATATGTTTCGGTGCTATATTTTAGAATTCGAAGGTAATTGAAAAAGAAATATTTGCCATTAGTTGAATTCGTATATAATAACAGTTAATAGTCAAGTATAAATTATACCGTACGAGGCTTTATATGGTCACAAATGTAAAATATCGGCATTTTGGAATGAGCTTAGTGAGAAAAGATACATGTAGTTGGTTTGATTCTTTGAAACCGAAGAAAGGTGAAAGTGATCTAAGATAGTTTAAAAGTAGTATTTGATCTTCAGAAATCTAGTGTGAATAAAAAATGAAAAGAACTAGAGTTTCAAATTGGTGACAAAATATTTTTAAAAGTTTCGCCATGGAAGAAAGTTCTCTGGTTTAGCTGTAAAGGCAAATCAAGTCTGTTGTTTATTGTGTTATAAAATATTATTGAAAAGAATCAGATCTATCATGTATTGATTGGTATTATTACCAGAGCTCTACATAATTCACAATGTTTCTTTTTATGAGTATATGTGTTAAGACAGTATCAATCAGACCCATTATCTATTATTACTTTGATAAATGTTAAATTCATCTTGACACGACTTATAGTAAGAGATTTATTGTGGAATGCCCCAAAATCCAAGTGTTTATTTTTGTATGTTATGTTGCATAAATGCATGTTTGCTTTAGTGGTTGAGTGTCCTAAGAAGTGTTGGAGAAGTCTTGAGTTCAAGCTTTGACTTGTACAAAAATTTTGTTTTTACTTGAATAAACCCTATCTCTAGTCAGTAGGCTTCCTAAATAATTATGGTTAAAACATGACATAAAAAGCCTGCTGGACCAAGGGGTAGTGGCGTGTTAGTGCTACTAAGGTTCTTAAGTTCGAGTCCCGCTGTGCTCAAGGAGTGTTTTATTTTGCTTCTCTTGCCGTGTGAGAAGTAGAAGTTAACTAAAATTCTGCTAGTTGAGGAGAGTTTGAATTCGATGGTTGAGGAGGTAATGGTGGAGTGATATTAGGAGGATTTTTTTGGATTTGAAAGTGGGGGGAGTTGTAGCCGAATAGGGCTTTGACCACTCAGGACTTCGGCTATGGGATGGTAATTGGTCACTTCATTTCGGGTTTTTTCCAAATTGTGGTTCTTCTCACTCTTTGTTTCTGAAAGCCGAATATTACTATTGTTTCTATCGTACATCATTCGATTTTAGTGTGTTTCGATTCTTCCTTCTCCCCTTTCTATTTTGTTTCCTAGGCCGATTACCTTATTGCTTTTGTTTCGATTTTGGGCAAGTACTCTTTGACTCATTTTCGTCTCTTTTTCCCCCTAATCAATTCTCCTTTGGCCGCATATACCATCCCCCCTCTTTCGACTCTCATGGTTATCAGAGTTCATTTCTATACACCTAGCTTTTGTGACCGAATACACCTTGTTTCTCCTCTCTTTTCTCCCTCCAAACTGTTCTTCTTATTGTCTTTTCCTATTTGGTAGCTAGGAAGAGTACTCCATCCCTTTCGTTGTGGTTTGGTTTTTGTTCTCTGACAAATCAGTAAGTACTCTCGCACTGTTTAAAGCCAAATACTCCTTTCTCTTCTTACCGATTCTTATCTTTCTTCTCTTAGGTGTGGTGTTTTTTTCGGTTTCTAGAACTTCTCGAGGAGTGAAGGAGTTTGTAAGTAAATATTGAAGAAGTCAAAACCTTTCCCTCATCACTCGATCAAGGTAACTCTGTTTGCGATTATAATGTTCAACTGGAGCATGACTTGTATAGGAGGGGGTTGGCTAATTGTCTATTTTCCCCTAACCTTGGTTTTCTGTTTTCAATAAGCCAATATATAGTTTCCAGTTATGTGTTTATGTGATCATCGTTAATGGATTTTGCTGGCAAGGCAGCTATTCGATTAGGAGGGTGAATTAGCCTTCGTCAACGGTTTAAACAGGGCTAACCACGCTCTTGCAATCAAGGCAAGTATTGGATATTATTTTCAGTAAAGTGATAGAAAAGGGTGATTAACCCTAGTATCAAGAGACTAACGGAATACCTTGATTGAATGTAGGTTTGGGGAACTCTTGAGCTAGACGCATGTTTTCACAAATAGGTTTGTAAACACACTGCTATCATCGTAAATCGGTAAAAGCCAGAAAATAGGATTATTGATACCACATGAGTGTACGCTCGCTCGTGTGGCAACCCGTACGCCTAAAACATGGGCATTTTATCATAAAGGCCACCATGAGCGTTTTCATGGGCTTAGGCCATTCTGGGCCACGTTGGACCAAAATAGACCGTGCGGACCCTATGCGCTATTGGGCCCCACACCGGTAAACCACACGAACGTGTGAAGGTCAATGGGCCAAGCTATATAGTTCACACGGCCAAATCCATTTCTGGGCTTTGTGGGCCACACGAGCTTGTGGGCCCACATGGGCCTGCATCATGAGCCTTGGGGCCATTTTCACTAATTGACTGTTAAGGTTGCACGGGTCACCAAAGATGACTGTGAACCTACTATTGGGTCGATAAGCATACCTAGACCCCAAAAATTAAAAATGACTGTTATGCCCCTATAAGAGAAAATGACTATTATGCCCTTATGAGATGTAAGACTGTATTGAACATGCCATTTAATATATGTTGCATGATATTATGATATGTTGCATGGGGATGGGTTATTATGATTGGAGGAAGTGTACTGTTCTGGTAGCTCTGCTGCAATTTCTGTTTAGTGCCGCCACCACTGCTACTTTTGGTGTGTAGGGATGGGTGGGTTGATTTTATCCCCACATGGTGTGTAGGGTTTGACGGAGTGGTGTGTAGAGGTTGGCTGGGTAGGATTTCTGTTTGCATATCTGTACTGTGACCGCTACTGAATTGGACTAAGGCCCACACTGATTTTGATATTGTAATGGGCTAAGGCCCTATCTAAGATTAAACTATTACTAAAGCGAGCCTAGGCCCAGGCTGTAAATGCCTACAGTATGACTGATTGTTGTTAAGGGATTACACACTGATTTTTCATAAACTCACCCTTCTATTTTCTGCGCAGGTAATCCTTAGGCAGGTCGATGCTGTGAGGGACTCAAAGGTAGCCACACAACTGCATGGTCTTTTTATTAAATTATACTTGATAATTTAATTTGGGTATTTGGTTATGTAATAAGGCCTCTTTAATTTTTAACTTTTAATTTGGGATTTGTTTATTATGATTCATATCTATTAGTAGTAGGATCCGAGTTTTCAAAATGATAAATACTTTTCAAAACACCGCAAGTACGCATCCCATTTCAAAAAGCTTCCGCAAATAAACAACGTTTTAAAAGATAACTATGATTTAATTGATTAAACACTTTGCTGAAACAACTTGGGATTTAACTCTGAACTATACGACCTAATTACTAGCTAAGTTTTCAAAGAGAGTTAATATAGAATGGGGTTTTTAAACGAAATTTTATTTTACAAAAAATAGTTTCATGTGACACCGCCAGATTTGACAATAACTTCTAGGCTGGGTTTGGGGAGATACATTTAATGTTATCAGAGTCAAGTTGCAAAACTCGGCAGTGGAATTGGGTTTGTTCAAAATTTAAATTTTAAAAGGAACTATTTCAAATGATTTGAAGGTATTTTTGGAAAAATTTTTACTGAATGTGTGGTATACCGAGTCTCTAGCACTGATTCTGTAAGTCCTCTAAAACTACTGTCTGTTTAAATTGAAATACTGAGATTACTATAGGCGATAGCCTATAATGAAACACTCTGTTTAAGATAACCTAAAACTGTAGTAAGACCATGATCTGTGAAAATGAAAACTCTGAATTACTGATAATATTTTCATAAAATATCCTATAATAAACACTGGAACTATAAATTGATGCATAAAATTTCTAAAATAGATAATACATAAATCGATAACGAGCACCAGAGGTAATCGTGGAAGAGGTACAAGAGGCCACGGTGGAGGCCGTAGAGGTGTTCGGGCTGGGTCTTCGTCATCAGGCCACATGCCTAAAGTGGAAGCTAGAGAAGCACTAGCTTCACCCGTAACTAAGACTGGGTCTCACGATCGTGCGACTGAAGATGACGTACTGTCCCAAGCCATGTTGAGAATTCTGGAGAGGGTCACTGGGCCCAATACTAGTACAGTGGGCCATGGGTCAGTTATGAAACGACTCAGATCTAATGGGGCTGAGATTTTTAGGGGTATCATTAGAGTTGCCCCTAATGTGGTGAGATATTAGATTGAGGCCACGGAGAGAATAATGGATGACCTCGACTGTACCCCCGAGCAGAAACAAAAAGGTACGGTGTCACTGTTGCGAGATGAAGCCTATCAGTGGTGGCTTACAGTTAAAGAGGGTACTCAGCCTGACCGGTTGACCTACGAATTTTTCAAGACTACTTTGCAGGGAAAATATGTGGCCGCTAGTTATGTGGATGCTCGGAGGAGGGAGTTTTTGAATTTGATTCAAGGGGATAAATCTGTGGCTGAGTACGAGGCTGAATTTTTACGACTTAGCCGTTATGCGTGTGGGATAGTGGCTACTGAATATGAGCATTGTGTTCGATTTGAGGATGGCCTTAAGGATGATTTAAGGGTTTTGATAGCTCCACAAATGGAGCGAGATTTTTTTGTATTAGTGGAAAAGGCGAAGATCGCCGAGGATGTGAAGCGCGCTGAGCGCTAGAACCATAAGAAGGACAAAGATAGGAACAAGAGGGTTTGGAAGCCCTCAAGTTCAGTTATGAGGCCTAAGAAAAAGGCTAGAGTTGATAGGCCGATCAGAGTTGGGGCCCCTGTTGCTACTACTAGACCGTAGCCCTGTACTGATTGTGGAAGACGCCATCAGGGCGAGTGCTGGAGAAGGAGTGGGACATGTTTTAGGTGCGGTGTAACACCCCCTAACCGTATTCCGAGCCTAGAATAGGGTACGAGGCATTGCCGAACTTAATATGATCAATCATGTAAAAATCAGCCATAAAATTTCTTCTAAGTTAAAAACTTTCATACATATATTTAACGTCCCTTATATGGGCCTACAGGGCCCAAAACATACACTCAGGGTGGTTCGGGACCAAACCGTAAACATATGAAACTTTTGCAACACTTAGAAAATTTTCACACTTTGGAGAGTCACACGCCTATGTTTTCAACCCGTGTAACTCTCTATTTATAACTTCATCACCCTTGACAGTCGTATACTTCATATAAATAACAAGAAACGTGTATGGGCTCAATTCTCAATAAATTTCTCATATATATACACAATTTCACGTTATGTAATCATACAACATATATCAGCCATATCTCTGTAATCTAAATATGTTTTCATAACAACTTATCTTGATTTCATACTATTTTATATTTAAGCTTAAATAACCAAAGTATTTGAAATATCATCTTTATGCAAATAGTACACATGAGGTATATAATTACATAATTATGAATAAACACATTTATCAAACATTTTCCATATTCATATATCAATCTCTCATTTCTCCATATATCAATAACTGTCATTTTCTTGAATTCCGAGTTCAATTTCATAATTATTTATTTCATGTTCAATTTATTCCATGTCGAAACTTATTCATTAAAACATTTGAATTATCAATACATATGGACAGTACATTCAAGATGAACAATTATATAATCACAAATGAATTCATTTATCAACCAAGTTCTATACTCATATCTTATCAACTTGTACTTCCTTGTATCACATAACTCCATGTAACACTTACCAAACTTTGTCAAATTAGTGAACGTCTTACGGAATTGAGTACTTCGTTTTCTCGATGCCATAGTTCAACTATGGTCTTACACATCTTCACATAATGATGCCATAGCCCAGCTATGGTCTTACACATATTCATATATCGATGCTATAGCCCAACTATGGTCTTACACGAATCACATATCTCACTGACGCCATATCCCAGATATGGTCTTATACAGTAGCATATATCACACCGATGCCATATCCCAGATATGGTCTTATACGGAAATCACTTGTCACTTGTAGTCGAAGCTACCACTATTCACTGATCAGGTAGCCGGAGCTACCATTTTTCACTGATCAGGTAGCCGGAGCTACCACTTTTCACTGATCAGGTAGCAGAAGCTACCACTTTTCACTGATCAGGTAGCCGGAGCTACCACTTTTCACTGATCAGGTAGCAGAAGCTACCACTTTTCACTGATCAGGTAGCAGAAGCTACCACTTTTCACTGATCAGGTAGCCGAAGCTACCACTTTTCACTTGTCATTTGTCCTTGATCAGATAAGTGTAGCCGAAGCTATCACTTATCACTTGTTGCCATGGTCCAACCATGGTCTTTTCCTTCAATTCATCTTGTCACTGAACTGAAATACTCAATTTGATCATTTATTCAATTTTCATGCTTTTACATTATTCACGATTTTATCATCAATACATATGAAATAACACATCATGAAATTCATAAAATTAACAAATAATCACTAAAATTTAGCCATATAAACTCACAAGTTCAATTTTTGTATTATAACAATAATTATAATTTCATAATAAATATTCCAAATAAAACATTATATCATTTCTAATCCAACACTTATCGATTATAATCGGGCATGTGATCAATTTATACACGAGTCATTCATATATTTTTGTATATTTTCCTCCTCCTCCTCTCCATCCACATCCTTAGTATAAACAACATACTTGTAAGTAACATTATCCATAATTTTCACTATCTACTTAGGTGAATATTCAAGGTGTCCATCTGTGTCATAGTCACTAAATTATTTATATCTGAAGCTACGAAACTCCAAATTAAGATCCGCTAATTTTCCCTGACACTAGACTCCTATATATTATTACCATAAAAATTTCATAATTTTTTGCTGGGGTAATTAATACATTTTATTCATTGAAATCTCCCCTGTTCTGCTATCTGACAGTTATGACCCTTCTTCACTAAAAATTAATTACCTCCTCGTACAGAATTCGAATGATGTTCCTGTTCAATTGTATTGAAAATAGACTCATTCAGGATTCTAAGCATATAAGTATAAGCCCCTAATTATTTTTTTCAATTTTTTATGATTTTACAAAGTTAGAACAGGGGAACCCGAAATCATTCTGACCTTGTCTCACAAAAGTTATTGTATCTCACGATTTACAATTCTATTGCTTACATAATTTCTTTTATAAGAAATTAGACTCAATAAGCTTTAATTTAATATTTTATTCATCCTATAATTCCATTTATACAATTTTTGGTGATTTTTCAAAGTTAGACTACTGCTGCTGTCCAAAACAGTTTTAGTGTAAAATGTTGATTTCCATTTTGCCCCAAATATCACAATTCATACAATTCAGTCCTTCCTCAATTAACCCCTCAATTAAGATAATTTTCTCAATTAATAATTTTTCTAGACATTATAAGTTATTTCATAACTATTGAAATTCAAAATTTCCACATAAAACTCTAACTTCAAACTCTTTTACAATTAGGTCCCAAACATTCACTTTCTATTCAATTCTTTCAATAAAATCGGAATATAAACAATTTAAAGCTCTAATTCCATGCCAAATCATCATATATTTCTAAAACTCATCCATAAAAACTTCAAAAATTAGCCGTGGAATCAAAAACTAATGAAATAATAAGTTGGACCCAATTGTAAAAGTCCAAAAACATAAAAATTTCAAGGAGAAAGCAAGAATTAAACTTACATGAAGCTAGAGTATGAAAACCAACTTGAACCCTCCTCCATGGTTGTTTTTCAGCTGATCAATATGAAGAGAAATGAAGAGAATTCTAGATATTCCAATTTAGTCCCATTTTTATTTAGCCAATTTTGGCAATTTTCCAATTTTGCCCTTATTTCACCCATTTCCTGATTTTTCTCAGCTATTGCCGCCCAAAATATCTCCTTTGGGCTTATTTGCACTTTAGGTCCTTCCTCATTTGACAATTGAGCTATTTAATCATTTTAGCAACTTTTACACCTTTTTCAATTTAGTCCTTTTTATTTAATTAACCACCCAAACGTCAAAATTTTCTGACTAAATTTTATTATTACCTCACCAACACTCCATAAATATTTCTAAAAATATTTATGGCTCTGGTTATAGTCGAGGTCTCGATACCTCATTCTCGACCCATTTTAGCTAATTAATTCTTTTAAATCACCAAATTCACTAATTCAAAAATGCTTTTATATTCATATTTGACTCATAGGTATTAATTTATTAAATTTTCAACTCACCCATCGAATTTAGTGATCTCAAATATCTATTCCCGATACCACTGAAAATTAGGCTGTTACATGCGGATCTTTGGAACACCATATCAAAGATTGTCCACGGAGTCCTGAGCAGATGGAAGCTAGTAGTTTGGGTAATGTACAGCCGCCAAGGGTGTTCAGCAGCTACCGAGAGGCCGTGGTCAGGTCAGAGGTGGTAATAGTATAGGTCGTGGTTAGAGAGCACCAGGCAGAGGTGTCGGTCGTACTGAGGCGAGGCAGCCAGCTCTGGTTTATGCTGCACGTCGTCGGGAGGACGGGGGTGCCCTAGATGTTATTACGGGTACGTTCTTTATTCATAATGTACCTTATACTACACTGATTGATGTTGGGTCTACACATTCTTATATATCATGTAATGTATCTGAGACTCTAGGTATGATGGTTGAAAGTACCGCGAGTGAGGTTACTGTGTTGAGTCCACTAGGGCAGTCAGTGAGAGTAAATAAATTGTTCAGGGATATACCTTTAGAGGTTGAAGGAACTATCTTCTTGGCAGATTCAATGGAACTCCCTTTTGGAGAATTCGACTTGATACTAGGCATGGACTGGTTGGTTAAACACCAAGTGAATTTGGATTGTGCTACTAAGCGGGTGGTGCTGAAAACTATGGAGGGTAATGAGATAGTGGTAATTGGGGAGCGTCAGAATTATTTGTCAAATGTGATTTCTGCACTAAGGGCCGAGAAGTTGGTTCGTAAGGGTTGTGAGGCGTATCTAGCCTACATCGGTATTTCTAATTCTAAGGGTTCTTCTATTAAGGATATCAGAACAGTTAAGGACTTGCCAAATATTTTTCCCGATGAACTACATGGGTTACGTCCAAACCATGAAGTTGAGTTTGGGATTGAGCTCCTACCTGGTACAACTCTAGTGTCTATTGGCCCTTATAGAATGGCACCAAAGGAGCTAATGGAGCTTAAGGCTCAGATTCAAGAGTTGCTGGATCGAGGGTTCATCCACCCTAGTATGTCCTCGTGGGGAGCTCCAATTTTATTTGTGCAAAGAAGGATAGATCCATGCGTATGTGCATTGACTACCAGAAATTGAATAAATTGACTATTAAGAATAAGTACCCCCTACCGAGGATTGATGATTTATTCGACCAATTTCGAGGAGCTTCAGTCTTCTCTAAGATTGATCTCCGATCGGAGTACCATCAGCTGAGAGTCAAAGAAACTGATGTTTTTAAGACAGTGTTTAGAACTCGTTATGGTCATTACGAGTTTCTAGTGATGCCATTTGGATTGACGAATGTACCAGTAGCTTTTATGGATTTGATGAACCAGGTATTCCAGCCCTATCTGGATTAGTTCATAGTGGTGTTTATAGATGATATTCTGGTGTATTTGAAATCTGAAGATGAACACGATGCACATCTATGGATTGTTCTACAAATTCTGAGAGAGCAACAACTGTATGCCAAGTTCAGTAAGTGTAAATTCTGGTTACGAGAGGTAACATTTTTAGGATATGTGGTATCTGCTGAAGGGATTAGAGTGGATCCTCAAAAAATTGAAGCTGTTCTGGATTGCTAGCCGCCTAAGACAGTATCTGAGATTTAAAGTTTTCTGGGTCCTATCTTGATACAGCTAGAGCCTGGGAAAGAGTTTACTGTCTATAGCGATGTATCACATGTTTGTTTGGTTTGTGTGTTGATGCAAGAGGGTAAGGTGGTGGCATACGCGTCTCGCCAGCTTAAGACTCATTAGGCGAATTATCTGACGTATGACTTGGAGTTGGCCGCAGTGGTATTCACACTGAAAGTTTGGAGGTATTACCTATATGGTGATAAGTGTATCATTTACATAGATCACAAAAGCCTCAAGTATCTCCTCACTCAGAAGAAGTTAAATCTTAGGCAGCGTAGGTCGATCGAGCTGCTTAAAAACTATGACTGTTCGATTGAATACCATCATGGTAAGGCCAATGTGGTGGTTGACACATTGAGTCGAAGGGCTATGACTGATCTGAGGGTGATCTTTCCTCGTCTCAACTTATTTGATGATGGTAGCCTACTGGCCGAGCTACAAGTTAAACTGACGTGGATTGAACAGATTAAGGGCAAACAGTTGGAGGATGAATAATTGTGTCCTCGTTTCCAGCAACTAGAGAGTGGGGGAACTTTATACTTTAGACTGAATAGTGAAGGGGTACTGTGTTTATGTGGGAGAGTCTATGTACCGAGGGATACTAATTTGAGGCAGTTTATACTACGAGAGGCACATAGTATCCTTATGTTATGCATCCCAGCAGGAATAAGATGTACTGAGACCTTCAGAAGTTATATTGGTGGTCAGGTATTAAGCGTGAAGTTATCGATTTTGTGAGTAAATGCCTAACTTGCCAGCAGGTTAAGGTGGAACATCAGTTGCCTTCAGGGTTGCTTCAACCAGTTAAGATTCCGCTTTGGAAGTGGGAGAGAGAAACTATGGACTTCATTAGTGGGCTGCCCTTAACACCTACTAAGAAGGATTCAGTATGGGTCATCGTATATTGATTGACCAAATCTACTCATTTCATACCTATTCGTATTGATTACTCGTTGCAGAAGCTGGCTAAACTGTATGTGTCAGAGATAGTGTAACTGCATGGGGTATCGGTTTCCATAGTATCTGATAGAGATCCTCGCTTCACGTCTCGATTCTGGAAGAAGTTACACGAGGCTTTGGGTACAAAATCGGACTTCAGTACTGCGTTCCATCCTCAAATAGATGGTCAGTCAGAGAAGGTGATTCAGGTACTGAAAGACATGTTAAGGAGTTGTGTGATAGAGTTCCGAGGCAGTTGGGAGGATTATTTGCTGTTAATAGAGTTTGCATATAACAATAGCTACCAGTCTAGCATACAGATGGCACCTTATGAGGCATTATATGGTCGTAGGTGTCGTACTCCTTCGTGTTGGACTGAGTTGGGCGAGCGATGAATTCTGGGCCCTGAATTAGTTTCTAATACCGAGGATAAAGTTAGACTGATTCAAGATTGACTGAAGGCAGCATCAGACAGACAGAAGTTGTATGCAGATCTAAAACGTAAGGAGATTGAGGTTAGACCAGATTTAACTTTTGAGGAGGAACCAGTTTAGATTCTAGAGCGTGATGTAAAAATGTTAAAGAAGAAGTCTATCCCACTGGTTAATGTACTTTGGCATAATCACAGCTCAGAAGAAGCCACGTGGGAACCCGAGGAGGCGATGCGGCAGCAATACCCTCATCTGTTTTGACTAGGTAAATTTCGAGGCTGAAATTTTCTTTAGGGGGTAGAGTTGTAACACCCCAAAATCTAAGTGTTTATTTTTGTATGTTATATTGCATAAATGCATGTTTGCTTTAATGGTTAAGTGTCTTGATAAGTGTTGGAGAAGTCATGAGTTCAAGTTTTGACTTGTACAAAAATTTTGTTTTTACTTGAATAAACCCTGTCTCTAGTCAGTAGGCTTCTTAAATAATTATGGTTAAAACATGACATAAAAAGTCTGCTGGTCTAGGGGGTAGTGGCGTGTTATTGCAACTAAGGGTCTTGAGTTCGAGTCCTGCTGTGCTCAATGAGTGTTTTATTTTGCTTCTCTTTCTGTGTGAGAAGTAGAAGTTGACTGAAATACTGCTAGTTAAGGAGAGTTTGAATTCGGTGGTTGAGGAGGTAATGGTGGTGTGATATTAAGAGGATTTTGTGGGATTTGAAAGTGGGGGAAGCTGTAGCTGAATAGGGATTTGACCACTCAAGAATTCAGCTATGGGTTGGTAATTGGTTACTTCATATCAGGTTTTTGCCAAATTGTGGTTCTTCTCACTCTTTGTTTCTGAAAGTCGAATATTGCTATTGCTACTGTCGTGCAACTTTCGGATTTAGTGTGTTTCGATTCTTCCTTCTCCTCTTTCCACTTTGTTGCCTGGGTTGATTTCCTTATTGCTTTTGTTTTGGTTTTGGGAAAGTGCTCTTTGACTCTTTTTTGTCTCTTTTCCCCCCAATCAATTCTCCTTTAGCCGAATATACCATCTCCCCCTCTTTCGACTCTCGTGGTTATCAGAGTTCATTTCTATCCACCTAGCTTTTATGACTGAATACACCTTGCTTCTCCTCTCTCTTCTCCCTCCAAACTGTTCTTCTTGCTGTCTCTTCCTATTTGGTAGCCAGGCCGAATGCTCCATCCCTTTCGTTGTGGTTTGCTTTTTTTTCTCTGACAAATCGGTAAGTACTCTCGCACTGTTTAAAATAGAATACTCCTTTCTCTTCTTGTCGATTCTTATCTTCATTCTCTTAGGTGTGTTGTTTCTTTAAGTTTCTAGAACTTCTCGAGGAGCGAAAGAGTTTGCAAGTAAATACTGAAGCAGTCGAAACCTTTCCCTCATCACTCGATCAAGGTAACTCTGTTTGCGATTATTTTGTTCAACAGAAGCACGACATGTATAGGAGGAGGTTGGTCGATTGTCTATTTTCCCCTAACCTTGGTTTTGTGTTTTCAATAAGCCAATATATAGTTTTCAGTTATGTGTTCATGTGATCATCGTTAATAGATTTCGCTATCAATGTAACTATTCAATTAAGAGGGTGAATCAGCCTTCGTTAACTATTTAAACAGGGCTAACCACACTCTTGCAATCAAGACAAGTATTGGATGTTATTTTCAGTTAAGTGATAGAAAAGGGTGATTAACCCTAGTATCAAGCGATTAACAGAATACCTTGATTGAATGTAGGTTTGGGGAACTCTTGAGCTAGATGCACGTTTTCGCAAATAGGTGTGTAACCACACTGCTATCATCGTAAATTAACAAAAAGTCGAAAAATAGGATTATTGACGCTACGCGAGCGTACGCTCACTCGTGTGGTAACCCGTATGCCTAAAACGTGGGCGTTTGATCGTAAAGGCCACCATGAGTGTTTTCATGGGCTTAGGTCGTTCTGGGCCACGTTGGGCCGAAATAGACTATGCGGGCCCCACGAGCTCGTGGGCCTCACACGGGTAAACCACACGGACATGCGGAGGTTAGTAGGCCAGGCTGTGTAGTTCACACATCCAAGGTCATTTCTGGGCTTTGTGGGCCACACGGGCGTGTGGGCCCACATGGGTCTGCACATGGGCCTTGGGGCCATTTTCACTGATTGACTGTTAAGGTTGCATGGGTCACCTGAGACGAATTTGGCCCTACTTTTGGGTCAATAAGCATACTTAGACCCTAAAAATTAAAAAATGACTATTATGGCCCTATAAGAGAAAATGACTATTATGCCCCTATAAGAGAAAATAACTATTATGCCCTTATGAGATGTATGACTGTATTGAGCATGTCGTTTAATATATGTTGCATGATATTATGATATGTTGCATGGGGATGGGTTATTATGATTGGAGGAAGTGTACTATTCTGGCAGCTCTGCTGCAATTTCTGTTTAATGTCGCCACCGATGCTACTTTTGGTGTGTAGGGATGGGTAGGTTGATTTTATCCCCACATGGTGTGTAGGGTTTGACGGAGTGGTGTGTAGAGGTTGGCTGGGTAGGATTTCTGTTTGCATATCTATCCTGTGGATCAAGCTCGAATTGGGCTAATGCCCACACCGATTCTCGATCTTCAGAATGGGTTAAGGCCCTATCGAGATTAAATCATTTCATGAGCGGGCCTAGGCCCAGACTGAAATGCCTATTGTATGGCTGACTGTTGTTAAGGGATTACACACTGAGTTTTCATAAACTCACCCTTCTGTTTTCTGCGCAGGTAATCCTTAGGCGGGTCGGTGCTGCGAGGGACTCAAAGGTGGCCACACAACTGCATGGACTTTTTATTAAATTATACTTGATAATTTAATTTGGGTATTTGGTTATGTAATAAGGCCTCTTTAATTTTTAACCTTTAATTTGGGATTTGTTTATTATGATTCATATCTATTAGTAGTAGGATCCGAGTTTTCAAAATGATAAATACTTTTCAAAACACCACAAGTACGCATCCCATTTCAAAAAGCTTCCACAAATAAACAATGTTTTAAAAGATAACCACGATTTAATTGATTAAACACTTTGCTGAAACAACTTGGGTTTTAACACTAAACTATACGACCTAATTACTAGCTAAGTTTTCAAAGAGGGTTAATATAGAATGGGGTTTTCAAACGAAATTTTATTTTATGAAAAATAGTTTCATGTGACACCGCCAAATTCAGTCATAACTTCTAGGCCGGGTTTTGGGTGTTACAGATTGAAATTCTGGCATTTGAAGAGAAAAACTGAGAAATAAAAAGGTAGCTTTAGTAAAAGTTTTCTGACAATGACATAATATAGAAGGAGCTACCTAAGAACCGAGGGAAACTATGAGAAAGCAATATTTCAATCTCTTTACTGGTAAAATTTTCGAGGACAAAAATTCTTTAAGGTGGGAGAGTTGTAATAGCCCATTTTTGACAAAATCAGAATAGTTGTTTCAAGACCACAGATCCAAGTTAGAAAAGAAAAATTATTTTAATATTATTTTATGATCTACAATATGATAATAATATTGTGTTAAAATTTCGTAAAGAAATTTTATCGATTACATGTTTAATTTGATAAAGGACCAAATTGCACAAAGTGCAAAAGTTGAGTTCTAATAGCTAAAGGGATTAGATAGCTATAGAAATTTAAATTGGAGGTCCTTATGGTAATTAGACCATTAATTAAAAGTTAGTAGATATTTTTGGATGATTCATCCATAGAAAATTAGAAAAAGGTTAAGGACTAAACTAGAAAGTGATAAAATTAAAAGATGACAAATTATTAAATAGAAATAAAAATCATTTTATATCATCTTCTTCCCTAAATATTCCATGGAAACCCTAGGAAAGAGAAAGTAACCTTTCTTGGCCAAATTAGATCTAGATATACCAAATTCGAAGCTAGAATGAGGAAAAGAGGAAAATGTCGAATTAGTAGAGTTTACGTACATGAACATTTGTTAAGTTCGTGTAACTAAATTGTAAATTTATATGCTTGAATTAGATTTTATGTATGTAATTTATATAAATATCTTATATGACATTGAAAACATATCTGACAAAGGCCGATAAATGATAATGCCCGATAAATGATAAATGATAAAAATGTTACTTTTATGCTTGAAATGAATGTGGAATGTGTTTATTTGAATTATATGAATGTTATAGATGTATGAAATAATCACATGCCTGATAATGCTTGAAAAATGTTAAATCCTGTTTGAATAAATGAAAATCGATGAATAATGTGATTTCCCTTATTGAATGAGGTCCTGCATTTGTTGCTGATAGGATTTAGCTTAGACAAGTAATCCTATTGACCTCACTATAGAAAGGATTTAGCCTAGACTGGTAATCCTAATATAAGCCCTCTTGAGAATATGTACAGATAGGATTTACCCCGAACGAGTAATCTTGATTAAGCTCTTGTGAGCATATGTTGAAAACAGGATTTAGCTTGGACAAGTAATCCTGTTATATGATATGTAGCTCGAGAGTGTGCTTTCTGATTAAGTGCCCTAATGGGTACCCCTGAATATGAGTTGACGGATCCTGATTTGTACACCTCGAGTGTACTACCTGAGTATCCATCGATATTTTAGATAAATTCAATGGGAAAAATCTTAACATGAGAAGATATGAATAAGAAATGAGTTATTACATGTATCTGCCTGAAATACACGAGAATAATAATACATGATAATTGATATATGGAAATATGATATGATGATATTTGTACATGGAATTTATTTGATGAATATGTTCATCCTTGATTACAGATTTGTACATCTTGAGTGTACTACTCGTGTGACATTGATATTTCGAATGATATGAGTAAAGTTCTGATATGAAATAATCTGAACTCGAGATGAATTATTATGAAAATACTTAAAATATAAAAATATGATTTATACATGCTATATAAATATGTGATATGGAAAGTATATATATATCTGGAAATATGATTGTTGTTGAGCTCATATATGTTTCTTGATGTTATTATGGAATATATTACTAACAAGGGCAATGAGAATATGTGTAGGGCTTGAGATCAAATTGATTGAATGTGCCTTACATGTTTATCTTGAAATAGAATAAATGGTAAGTTAAGTACCATGTTATACGAACTTACTAAGCATCATATGCTTACTTAGTTTTATTTCCCTGTTTTATAGTAAGTCGAAAGCTCGTGGGATTGGAAGCTTAGTGGAGATCACTCACACTATCCATCAGTTCATTGGTATATATGGTAAATCAATTATGGTTATAATGACATGTATAGATTTAATTGGCCATACTGGCATGTAAATGTAAATGATTATTGTAATCTAGCCATTAGAATGGCTAGTGATGATTATGTTTTGGTATATGCATATATTAAGATTATTTTATGGTGATAACATAAGTGTTTATTATTGATGATTGAGAAAGGTTAAACGAGTATGCTTAAAAAAAGGTAAGATTAAAAGTATGAATGCATGTAATAATATATCATGTTAGATGAATAGAATTAACTTGGTTATGATGCTTGAATTGGTTGGTATATGAATGAAAGTTTTGGTGTAGGTCATTGGCAAAGCTTGGGTGAGAAATAAAGCTAGAAAATGGCTTTATTTTGTCCATACGGGTAGACACATGAGTGTGTGTCTTGACCGTGTGTAACACACGGCCTGGCACATGGGCATGTAGTTTGGCTGTGTATCCCTTGCATCTTAAATTTGAGAAATAGAATGCTCAGAATTGAGCATACGGGCAGAGACACGGGCGTGTTCGAGCTTAAACAAGGTCGTATGTCTGTCATAGAATACGAGCGAGAATTTGTGAGATTGAGTCAGTATGCCTGAGAATGTGTATCTTCAGAAGCAATAATGTGTAAGAGATTTGAAGACGATTTAAATGAAGATATTCGTTTACTAGTTGGGATTCTAGAAATTAAAGAATTTGTGGTGCTTGTTGAATGAGCATGTAAAGCTGAAGATCTTGGGAAAGAGAAAAGAAAGGCTGATTTTGAAGCTAGAGAGGTACAAAAGAGAACATCGGGCAAATCATTTCAATTTGGATCAAAGAAATTTAGAGATGATAGTAATCGTTCAAAGACTAGTGTGGGACATTCAAACAGAGATCGTGTTAGATCGCAATCAAATTACAAATCTTAAGCTACATCTATTGCCAGTGTTGATAATGCAAAGAATGAAAAGCCTGAGTGTGATCAATGTGGATGACGACACTTTGGTGAATGTTAGGGAAAAAGTAATAACCGAGCTTGTTATAGTTGTGGTTCAAGAAATCATTTTATTAAAGATTGCCCAGATTTAGCTGAAAAAGATAATGTTCAGAATCTGAGGCAGAGTGGTAATGTTTCTCGTGGTAAACCTCTCAGAAATACAGGAAATGTAAGTGGCAGTTAGAGAGGGACAAATGATACAGTCGTTAAATCTGAGGCTCGTGCACCTGCCAGAGCTTATGCTATTCGAGCTCGCGAGGAAGCTTCATCGCCAGATGTGATTATGGGTACATTTACTCTCTATGATACTTCTTTGATTGCTTTGATAAATCCTGGTTCGACACATTCGTATATATGTATGAACTTAGTGAATAGTAAGACTTTGCCTCTAAAGTCTACTGAATTTGTAATTAGAGTTTCGAACCCCTTAGGCAGATGTGTTCTGGTTGATAAAGTCTGCAAGAATTGTCTGTTAATGTTTTGAGACACTTGTTTTCCGGCTAATCTGATGCTATTACCTTTTGATGAGTTTGATATAATTCTGTGTATGGATTGGTTAACTTTGCATGATGTTTTAGTGAACTGCAAATGGAAAATTATTGATTTGAGATGCAAGAATGATGCAATAGTTAGAACTAAATCTAGTGATTTGAATGAATTATCTGCTGTAATATATTTGATGAAAGCTTTGAGTATTGTGAGAAAGGGTTGTGAAGCTTATTTTGCATATGTGATTGATTCAAGAGTATCAGAAAAGAAAGTTGAATTAGTGCCTATTGTATGTGAGTTTCCTGATGTGTTTCCTGAAGAACTTTCGGGATTACCTCCGGTTAGATAGGTAGAGTTTGGCATTGAATTGATACCTGGTACTACTTCAATTTCGATAGCTCCGTACAGAATGGCTCCGACTGAGCTAAAATAATTAAAGTCACTATTGCAAGAGTTGACCGATAGAGGCTTTGCTAGACCGAGTTTCTTACCTTGGAGTACGATGAGAACGTGTATTGACTATCGTCAGTTGAATAAGGTGACTGTCAAGAATAAGTATCCCCTGCCCCGAATTGATGATCTATTTGACCAGTTGAAAGGAACTGATGTGTTTTTGATAATAGATTTGAGATCAGGCTATTATCAGCTATGAGTTAAAGACTCAGATATTTTGAAAACTACTTTCAAAACGAGGTACGGTCACTATGAATTCTTAGTTATGCCTTTCGAATTGACTAACACACCTACTATCTTCATGGATTTGATGAATAGAATTTTCAAACCATATTTAGATCAATTTGTCGTGGTATACATTGATGACATATTGATTTATTCACGTGATGAATCCGAACATGCTGAGCATCTAAGAATAGTGCTCTAGATTCTGAGAGACAAACAGTTGTATGCAAAGTTCAGTAAATGTGAGTTTTGGTTGCGAGAAGTTAGTTTTCTGGGTCATATTGTATCAGCATCTGGTATCTGAGTTGATCCGAGCAAAATTTTAGCTATTTTGGATTGGAAACCTCCAAGTAATGTTTCTGAAGTCCGCAGTTTTTTAGGACTTGCGAGTTATTATAGAAGATTCGTAAAAGGTTTCTCCATGATTGAGACTCCGTTAACAAAACTGCTACAGAAAGATGTGAAATTTGAGTGGTTTGAAAAGTGTCAGAACAACTTTGAGCAATTGAAAGCTTTGTTGACTGAAGCTCCATTATTGGTACAACCGAAATTGAGTAAAGAATTTGTGATTTATAGTGATGCTTCGTTGATAGGTTTGGGATGTGTTTTAATACAAGAAGGAAAAGTTATTGCTTATGCTTCGAGACAGTTGAAGCCACACGAAAAGAACTATCCGACGCATGATCTTGAATTAGCTGCGATTGTGTTTGCTCTAAAGAATTGGCGTCATTACTTGTTCGGTGAGAAGTGTCACGTATACTCTGATCATAAGAGTTTGAAGTATTTGATGACTCAAAAATATTTAAATCTGCGACAAAGAAGATGCCTTAAATTACTAAAAGACTACGAACTTGTGATTGATTATCATTTGGGAAAAACAAATGTTGTTACTGATGCTTTGAGTCAAAAACCGTTATTTGCTTTGCGTACGATAAAACACGTTTAGTTTTGTCCGATGATGGTTCAATTTTAGCTGAATTAAAAGCAAGACCTTTATTTTTACAATAGATTATTGAAGCTCAGAAGATTGATAATGAGATCTTAGCTAAACAAGCTCAGTGTGATGTAGAGTCTGATTCAGAATTCAGAGTTGATAAAGATGATTGCTTGAGATTTTGAGATCGAATTTGTATTCCGAGAAATCCAGAGTTAATTTAGATGATTTTGAATGAAGTCCATAGTAATTGGTTATCTGTGCATCCGAGTAATACAAAAATGTATAATGAATTGAAACAGTATTATTGGTGGTCCAGAATGAAAAGAGATATCTCTGAATTTGTTTCTAAATGTTTGATCTGCCAACAAGTTAAAGCTGAACATCAGGTGCCATCTGGTTTGCTACAACCGATTATGGTTCCAGGGTGGAAATGGGATCGAGTGACCATGGACTTTGTTTCGGGTTTGCCCCTGTGTTCGAGAAAGAAAGATACAATTTGAGTTGTAGTCGATCGATTGACGAAATCAGCTCATTTTATTCCGATTAGGTCCGGTTACTCACTTGATAAATTAGCTGAGTTATACATTTCTGATATTGTGAAATTGCATGGTGTGCCATTGTCTATAGTATCAGACAGAGATCAGAGATTCACATCACGATTTTGGAAGAAGTTGCAAGATGCACTAGGTACTAAATTGCAATTTAGTACTGCTTTTCATCCGCAAACGGACGGTCAATCTAAGCGGATTATTCAGATACTCGAGGATATGTTGAGATGTTGCATTTTAAGTTTGAAGGTACGTGGGAACAATATCTACCTTTGATTGAATTCGCGTATAATAACAGTTTTTAGTCGAGCATTAAAATGTCGTACACCTTTATATTGGATAGAGCTCAGCAAAAATAAGATTCACGGGGTTGATTTGATAAAAGAAACGGAACATAAAGTAAAAGTGATCTGAGATAGTTCGAAAGTAGCTTCCGGTCGTCAGAAATCATATGCAGGTTTAAAGAGAAAAGACATTGAGTTTGAGATCAACGATAAAGTGTTTTTGAAAGTGTTTCCGTGGAAGAAAGTGCTTCGATTTGGTAGAAAAGGCAAATTGAGTCTGAGGTTCATCGGGCCGTATGAAATTATTGAGTGTATTGGGTCGGTAGCATATAGATTGTTGTTGCCACCAGAGCTAGAAAGGATTCACGATGTGTTTCACGTATCGATGCTACGACGATACAGATCCGATTCTTTGCATGTGATTCCTCTGTCTAAGATTGAAATTCAGTTTGATATGACTTACGAAGAAAAGTCGATCCAAATTTTAGCTCGAGAGGTTAAAAAGTTACGAAATAAGAAAATTTTGTTAGTTAAAGTAATGTGGCATCGACACAGTGTTGAAGAGGCCACGTGAGAGCCTGAAGATGCTATGAGACATCAATATCCGAATCTGTTTAATGGTAAGATTTTTAGGGACGAAAATCCCTAAGAGGGGAGAATTGTAATAGTTTGGTTTTGACCCTAGTTGGAATAGTGGTTTCAGGACCACATATCCTAGTCAAAAAATATTTTAATATTATTTTCTGTGCCTATTATAAGTGAATTTACATGTGTGAAAGTTTCGTATTAAAATTTAACTGTTTGTGTGATTAATTTGCAAAAAGGACCAAATCGTGTAAAATGTAAAAGTTGTGTGCTAGATATTAGAAGTGCTTATTTGATTTGGCTTTGTAATTGTGAGATCCTTATGTGGTTATTTAACCATTGGAAGTTTGAATGGACATAAAAGGGCATGTGTTAGGTGAATTTATAATGGTTGAATGAAAGGGCAAAATGGTCATTTAGATTTTATGATAATTAATAATAAAACAAAGCATGAAATTGTTCATTATTTTTCTCCATGCTTGCCGAATATTGAAGAACAAAAGAAAAGAAAAAAAACATTAGGGTTCGGCTTTGGTTTTCCTTGATTGAGGTATGTAATTTGATCGATTTTTGATGATTTCTACGTTTTTATGATCATTGTTAAGTGTTCTAGCTAGCCCATGCTAAAATTTATGAAATTGTTCATGATTTAGAAATGTGCCATGGATGAATTCATGAGCTTTGTGATGTTAGTTGATGAATTATGTAAGCTTGATGTTGGGTTTAAATGTTTTGTCTTTGGATTTTTGATGAAATTGAGTAATTTCGTTAAATTGTAAAAATGTCATTTTTGGGGGGACTAAAATGTGAAATAAATGAAATGTATGGGCTTGTATGAGAGTCATGAAAATTTAGCTAAGCTTGTGTACAAGTAAATTTTGTGTATTTTGTGATTTTGTGAATTAGGGAATAAAGTGTCGAAATGTGAAAATGTGGGGGCTATTTGCAAAATACCCTAGTTGTGTGTATATGGACTATTTTGAATGATTTGGTGAATAAAACGATTAATTTTTAATACTTATAGATCAAGAAAAGAGGAATTCGGATTTAGATCGAGGGAAGTTGAAGATTATAGAATAAATGTTCGAGTCGACAACTTCGAGTATGAGGTAAGTTCGTACGTAGAACATGATATTATAAATACATATTGTTGTTTTGATTATGCATAGATGTATATATAGTTGATCTAGATAAATATGATGATGAATTGAAAGTATTTGGCACTAAGTGTGCGATTTAAACTAGCTTCGGCTACTTGAGGCACTAAGTGTTCGATATTGACTTGGTTTCGGGTAATTGAGATGGCACTAAGTGTGCGAAATTATTCTAGCTTTGGCTAACTTTTAAGCACTAAGTGTACGGATTTTTTAAGCATTGGCGATCTTTGGAAAGTCTTAAAGTATTCGAACAAGAGGTGAGATTGAAAATGAACAAATATGAAAATGTTCAGGCAAGTATGATACCTATGTGGTAGATGATATTATGTTTAATAAGCTCATTGAATTGGTAAGAACTTATGGATTGTGTTGGTATAAATTTGATAGATGAATTGAGAAATTGTAATTACTTAAGTGTTGATGATTTATGTTTTATATACTATTGACGATTTTAGTACGAGCTTACTAAGCTTTTGAAAGCTTACTTTGTGTGTTTGCATTGTTTTATAGATATTGAAGCTACTACAAGCTCGGGGATCATCAAGGATCGTCACCACACTATCAAATCTCCTTTTGGTACTTTTGAAAATACATATCTTTTTGAAGTATGGCATGTATAGGCTAGTAGTTGGATAAGTATGTTTTGTGTTAAATATGCTTAGCCATGTGATTTGGCTAATTTGTGCTTGAATTCATTATTGTAAATGACTTATAGTATGTGATGATAAGTTGCAAATGTGGTATGTTTTTAGTTGGTAACTCTTGGTAAGTTTAATTTGAGATTGAATGAGGTATGGAAGGAAATGTTTAGGTATGAATTTACCTTGTGTTTATCATGAATTGGTAAGGTTTATGAGTAGGGAAATGGTTGATATTGTTATGTTATAAATGATGAATGCTATAGCATAAATATTGCCTGAATTGGAATGGCAAATTGGCTATTCAAATAGTCTATTTTTGTCCACAAGTGCAGAGACACAGGCGTGTGTCTCAGCCGTGTGCGACACATGGCCATGTTGCACGGACGTGTGTCCCCTGGGGTACCCTTCAATTTTAAGTCAGGCTCACACACGAGCTAGACACACGGGCGTGTGGTCTGGCCGTGTGACTTTAATTGGTATGATGATGTCACAAACAGAATACCCCCTATTTTTGGCACGACTTGGACACGGGTGTGTGCATAGCACACGGGCTGGACACACGGGCGTGTGGTCTGGCAGTGTGGACAAGTCAATAGCTATGCCCTGTTTTGCCACGGCTTTGACACACGGGTGTGTTTAGATCGTGTGAGTCACACAGCCTGTTAACACGGGCATATGACCTTTTAAAAGTTGAAATTTTTTATAAGTTTTGAAACTTTTGTATGTTATCAATTTGGTCCTGAATGCATGTTTAAGCATTGTATACTCGATTTTATGTGAATATTGAATGTGAATGAATGACTTTTATTAGTAATGAGATGATATTTCATGTGTGGTGGTTTTGATTTGAGTTATGAGTCCTGTAATGCCTCTTAACCTATTCTGGCGATGGTTACGGGTTAGTGGTGTTACAAAATCTTTCTTTTTTTATGGCCTGTGACACCCAATGGGAGCTTTCCACACACTAGATAATTAACCAAATCCGCATACCAAGGGGTGCATCTACAGCAAATAACTTCTCATCTGGGAATGCGACGACAATTTGAAGTATGTTTCCATCTTCACTGCCAACTTCCAATCGAGACAGATGGTCTGCAACTTGATTCTTTAAACCCTTGCGGTCTTTTATCTCAATGTCAAATTCTTGCAACAGTAAGATCTAGCATATCAGTCTTGGTTTTTCATCCTTCTTCGTAAAAAGATATCTCAACGTCGAGTGGTCAATAAATACGATAACCTTTGCATCAATAAGATAAGAATGAAACTTGCTGAAAGAAAAGATTACATCTAACAATTCTTTCTCTGTAATGGTATAATTGATTTGAGCCTCTGTAAGATTTTTGATAGCATAATAGATGGCGTGAAATATTTTTCCCTTGCGTTGTCCTAAAACAACACCCAAAACAAAGTCGCTTGTATTGCACATAACTTCAAAAGGTTGAGACCAATCTGGTGCAACGACAATGGGTGCATTTACTAGCTACTTTTTTAATTGAATAAATGCATCCAGACATGCATCGTCAAAGAAGAATTTTCGATTCTGTTCCAGCAATGAGCATAAGGGTTTTGTAATTTTTGAGAAATCTCTAATAAATCTTCGGTAAAACCCCGCATGCCCAAGAAAATTGCGAATATCTTTAACATTTGTCTGTGGAGGTAATTTCTCAATGATTTCCACCTTAGCTCTGTCTACTTCAATGCCTTGACTAGAGATGTGATGGCCTAACACAATGCCTTCAGTTGCCATGAGATGACATTTTTTTCCAATTTAGAACAAGATGTGTTTCTTCACATCGTTTCAAAACTTTATCCAAATTGTTAGCACAATGATCAAAATCATTCCCATAGACTAAGAAATCATCCATAAAAACCTCTAAAAAATCTTCAATTATATCCGAGAATATTGCCATCATGCACCTTTGAACTGTGGCTGGTGCATTGTGAAGACCAAAAGGTATACGGCGAAAAGCAAAAGTACCAAAGGGACAGGTGAAAGTAATTTTCTCCTAATCCTCCGATGCAATAACAATTTGATTGTACCTAGAATAGTCATCTAAAAAACAGTAATAGGCTCTTCCAGCAAGCCTGTCCAACATTTGGTCAATGAAAAGAAGTGGGAAGTGGTCCTTCCTTGTGGCAACACTAAGTTTGCGATAATCCATACAGACTCGCCATCCCGTAGGAATACGTGTAGGAATTAATTTTTCTTGGTCATTGCTAACCACAGTGATGCCACTCTTTTTAGAAATACACTGCACTGGACTTACCCAATTGCTCTCAGAAATAGGGTAAAGAATTCTAGCATCAAGCCATTTTTTAATTTCTTTTTTAACAACTGCATTCATCTTCTTGTTTAATCTTCTTTGTTGCTTAATCGATTTCTTGCCTTCATCTTCCAACTTGATCTTGTACATGCAAAAAGATGGACTAATTCCTTAAATATTGGCAATACTCCAAGCATTAGCCCGTTTACATTGCTTAAGAATATGGACCAATTTCTTTTCTTGAGTTACATTCAGTGTTGCGGAGACAATAACTGGGAGATTATTGTTAGCACCAAGAAAGACGTATTTAAGATGAGTAGGTAGTGGTTTCAATTCTAGAGTAGGAGCTTCGTCAATAGATGGCTTGAAAATTGGAGTTGTTCTGTTGGCTAAGTCTAAGGATTCAATTTGCCTTCCATGCTTGAGTTCAATATTATTAACTTCAACCATGCTGTCACAATTATCTAAGAATTCATCATCAAATGTCACCACAAACTCCTCAGAAAGTATTGTGCTTTGGTCATTGAATTCTTCCTCAATTAGATCATCTAGCACATCAATAGTATTGTAACACCTCTAACCCGTATACATCACTGGAACAGGGTTACAGAGCGTTACTAGAGCTTTTCAGAACGTTTACAGATAATTTAAGTCAATTTTTATTCAATTACCGAGATTATTCATAACGTCCCTTAAATAGACCATCGAGGCCCAAAACAAGTATTATAATCGAATTGGGACTAAATTAAGAACTCAGAGAATTTTTCCTGAAATTTTTAAAATTTTCCAAGATGTAGGGCTCACATGCCCGTGTGGTCTAAGGGTCACGCCCGTGTGATCCTAAGACACATCCGTGTTGCAGGCCATGTTCAACCCCGTGTAACTCTCTGACTTGTGCCACACGGCCCGCCACACGCTCATGTGCTAGGTCGTGTAACACACACGGCTGAGACCCACGCCCGTGTCTCTACCCGTGTACTCAATTCTGAGCATTTTGTTTCTCAAATTTAAGGTGCAGGGGACACACGGCCAAACCACACACCCATGTGCTAAGCCGTGTGTCACACACAATCAAGACACACGCCCGTTTGTCTACCCGTATGGACAAAATAAAGCCATTTCCAACTTCATTTCTCACTTAAAACCTTGCCACAAACCTACACCAAAACTTGCATTCATAAACTAACCAATCCAAGCATTTTAAACAAGCTAATTCTACCATTTAAGATGGTATATCGTTACATGCTTTCATGTTATTAATCTTACCTTATTAAGCATACTCTTTTAACCTTTCACAATCAATCAATAATAAATGCTTATGTTATCACCCTGAAATAATCTTAATATGTATATATATATCAATACATAATCATCACTAGCCATTCCAATGGCTAGATTTACAACCATTTACATTTACATGCCAATATGGCCAGTTAACCTATACATGCCATTATAACCACAATTGTTTTACCATATGTACCGAAATGAGCTGATGGATAGTGTGAGTGATCTCTTCCAAGCTTCCAATTCAACGAGCTTTCATTTTACTATAAAATAGGGAAATAAAACTAAGTAAACATATAATTCTTAGTAAGTTTGTATAACATGGTACTTAACTTACCATTCATTGCATTGCAAGATAAACATGTAAGACACATTCAATCAATTTGATTTCAAGCCCTACACATATCCTCATTACCCTTGTTAGTCATATATTCCATAATAACATCAAGAAACATATATGGGCTCAACATAATTAGATTTTCGAATATATATACTTTCCATATCACATATTCATCTAACACGTATAAATCATATCTTTATATTACAAGTATATTTTCATAGCAATTAATCTCAAGTTCAAATTATTCCATGTCAGAATTTTACTCCTCTAATTTGAAATATCAATGTCACATGAGTAGTACACTCAAGGTGTACAAATCTATAATCAAGGATGAACATACTCATCAAATAAATTCCATGTACAAATATCATCATCTCATGTTTCCATATATCAATTATCATGTATTATCATTTCATGTATTTCAGGCAGATACGTGTAATAACTCATTTCTTATTCATATCTTTTCAAGTCTGGATTGTTACCCATTGAATTTATTTAGAATATCGATGGATACACAGGTAGTACACTCAAAGTGTACAAATCAGGATCTGTCAATTCATGTTCAATGATACCCATAAGGTACTATATCGGAGAGTACACTCTCGAACCACACATGTATATAACAGGATTACCAGTCCAGGCTAAATCCTGTCTCCAATATATATCTACTCACTAGAGCTTAGTCAGGATTACCGGTCCAGGCTAAATCTTTTTATGACATATGCTCTAAAGAGTTTGATCTGGATTACCCATCTGGGCTAAATCCAATCCATAACATACGCTCGAGAGGACTTATATCAGGATTACCAGTGTAGGCTAAATCCTTTCTGTAATGAGGTCAATAGATTACTAGTTTGAGCTAAATCTCGTCAGCAACAAATGCAGGACCTCATTTAATAAGGGAAATCACACTTATCCATCAATTTTCATTTATTCAAATGGGGTTTAACATTTTTCAGGCATTAACAGGCATGTAATTATTTCATACATCTATAACATTCATATAATTCAAATAAACACATTTCACATTCATTTCAAGCATAGAAATAACATTTTTATCATTTATCGGGCATTCTCATTGATCGAGCTTTTTCAGATATGTTTTCAATGTCATATATATATGATATTTATACAGTTCACAAACACAACATTAAATTCAAGCATATAAATATACACAATTTAGTTACACGAACTTACCTCGACAAATGTTCGTATACGTAAAATCTACTAATCCAACATTTCTCTCTTTTTCTCGTTCTAACTCCAAATTTGGTCTATTCGTATCTATACGAGTGAATTTAATATCAATTTAATACATTTTAAACTCAATTCAGTCCAACTCACATCTTAGGCAAAATTACTATTTTTCCCCTAAACTTTTAATTAATGGTTTCGTCTCTAAGCTTGGAAAATAAAATTTATGCAATTTACTCCTTATTCAAAGCCTAAACAAAAATTTAATATAAAATTTATAGCACATGTATTCTATAAAATTCAGAATTTTTCTTCAATTTTCACAACTTTACATTTTAGTCCATAAATCATGTTTTCATCAAAAATCACTTTGTAAATGTTGTTTATCTATCAACAACCTTTCATATTCTACCATAAATTTCAAATTTTCAGCATATTCATCCATGAAATAATTTCTATATTTTTATAAATTTTCAAATTGATCCCCCAAATAGATAGATTAAGTTATCTCAGTTTCAAAAATATAAAAATTACTAAAAATGGGGCTTGAATACTTACCTAATTTGGCCAAGAAAGCTTGTTTTCTCTTTCTTAGGGTTTCCATGGAATATTTTGGGAAGAATATGATATAAAATGATTTTTATTTCTATTTAATTATTTATCATCTTTTAATTTTATCACTTTTCAATTTAGTCCTTAGCTTTTTTCTAATTTTCCATGGATGAATCATCCGAAAATATCTACTAAATTTTCATTAATGGTATAATTACCATATAAGGACCTCAAGTTTTGAATTCCATAGCTATTTGATCCTTATACCTTCTAGAATTCAACTTTTGCATTTTATGCGATTTGGTCCTTTTCACAATTAAGCACATAATCGATAAAATTTCTTTGCGAAATTTTCCCACAACATTATTATCATATTATAGACCATAAAATAATATTAAAATAAATTTTATTTCAGAAATCAGATTTGTGGTCCCGAAACCATTGTTCTGATTTCTCTAAAAAGTATGGAATTCTTCTTTATCCTTGCATTGAATAAATTCGAAAACATTGAAGGTAACATGCTCATAATTAAATGGCATGGTCAGTTTACCTTTGTAAACATCAATAAGAGTTTGTCCAATGGCTAAAAATGGTCGTCCCAAGATTATGGGAACCTACTTGTCTGCCTCGCAGTCAAGTATGATAAAATTAGCCGGAAAAATGAATTTATTCACACGAACTAAGATGTCTTTGATTTGCCCTTTAGGTTGAGCCAAGTATCGATCTGATAGTTGCAATGTCACTGTAAGAGGTTTCATGTGACTAATTCCCAACTTTTTGAAAGTAGATAGTGGCATTAGGTTGATGCTAGCTCCCAAGTTACATAACGCCTTACCCAAATAATGGTTGTCAATTTAACGTGAGAGAGTAAAGCTTCTAGGATCTTTTATTTTGGGGCAACTTATTTGTCAAAATAGCACTACAACCTTCTGTAAGTGCAATAGTTTCAATATCATTGAGCTTCATCTTCTTGGAAAAGAGCTCCTTCATAAATTTTCCATAATTCAAAATTTGCACAAGAGCATCTACTAAATGAATATTGACCTGAAGTTGCTTCAATGTATTCAAGAACTGTTGGTACTACATATCATGTTCATTCTCCCTAAATCTTTGTAAAAAAGGTAAAGGTGGAGATACATTTGATTGCACCGACACCTTTGATTACGTTGACAGTTTCGAGGGTCAGACATTAGGCGAACATTAGGTATATGAGTGACAATTTGTGGAACTTCTTTGTCTAGTACATCAACAAGCTCTTCAAATTCAACCTTCTCATCAGGGATCACTTCACCAGTATCCTGAGCTGCTACAGTAGAGTCTATAGTCGGCTCACTAGTTTGTTTACCACTCCTAAGAGTGATAGCCTTGTAGTGTTCTTTCCCCCTAGGACTAGGATTTGTCGTGTCACTAGGTAGTGTGCCTGGTGGTCAAGTATTTATATTCGAAGCAAGTTGTCCTAATTGTGCCTCCAACGCTCAAATAGAAGATGAATTGCCTTGCAAAATAACTTCTGTGTGAGTAATATGCTCCTGCATTAAAGCCTCAAGAGCTACTAACAGGTCAGTAGGAGAAGCTTGCGTGTACTGTTGTTGTCGATATCCTTGAACATGGTAATTCGACATTGAAGAGTGTTGTGGTTGCATCTAATTCTGGTGTAGATGCATTTGGCTTTATTTTGGATGCATCTGAGTGTGCTGATTGTAGTTCTACTATTTTTTATTGTAATTCCCTTGTCTTGGATTATAATTGCCCTGTGTAGATATATTCCCATAACGGAATGTCACAGCATTTTGTCTAGTAGTCTGAGTTTCCCAAGATTGTTGATTGCGTGTAGAATTATTATAAGAGTTGTCATAAGATTTGTTGCGGATGTTACTGACATAAAAGACATTCTCTACGTGTCGTGGACAATCTTCATAGCTATGGTTGTCACTGCAAATCTCACAACAAAAGGTAGGAACATCAACTTGTTGAGCGACTTGTATAGGTGCAACGTCACTAGTCCCTTGCATATATTTTATCATTTTTGCAAGAGAAGAAACTTGAGCACTAAGTGCGGATATTGTACCCAATTCAATAACTCCCGAAGTAGCTTTTGCTTGTGCAGCTATAGAGATAGGATATTGATAATCATTTTGAGCAATTCTATCAAGAATTCCAATAGCACCATTAAAAGTACAATCCAGCGAAGGACCATTGGTTGATGCGTCAACAAGATTCCTTGTGTGTGAATTTAGCCCATTATAGAAAATTTCAATTTGTGTTTCAAATTACGTGCATGAGGAAACATCAAAACAAAGATTTATAACGTTCCTACGTAGTGTGAAGACTATCATTATCCAGCTAATGATAAGCTATAATTAGTTTAGAGACAAGAATTCATTATTGGTAGGTTAAAGCGCAAAATAAACTGTGTTGCTAGTGCATTTCAAGAAGTAATTGATTTGGCAGGTAGCCCAAGGAACCAAGTATAAGCTCTTCCCTATAAGGAATAAGGAAATAATTGCATCTTCAAAGCGTCATCAGGAATGCCTTGTGGACTAAAGGAAGTACAAATCAATAAAAATGATCTAAGATGTTCTCGTTTATCTTCATATGGCAGTCCAGCATATTGGCCATTAGAATTGAACATTTGAAACATTACTGGCTTGAGTTCAAAATTCCCAACTTGGATTGCATGCCTAACAACTCACGATTCTAAGTCATCTAAGATAGGTACTACAAAGTCTCGTATAGTCCTATTTTGTATTTGAGCGTCTTGCGGCAATGGTGGGTCATTAGCATTTTGGTGCTGCACCTAGGGTATGGCGTCATTGTTTCTTGGTAAAGTCATATTCCTTTGTTCTTGAAGTTTCCTCCGAATGGTTCTTTCAATTTTTGGATCAAAATCGGTAATAAAATTCAAATTGTGTCGGGTCATCAAAAACCTAAAATAAAATGTGAAATAACGACAAAAAGAAAACAAGTTAGTGGCAACTTAATATTATATAATAAAAAACAAAGTGCAAAAACAAAAATAATTATCAAACAAATGCCATCCCCGGCAACGACGCCAAAACTTGATCGATTGTTTAACGTTACAATAATAATGTTCAAGCGTACACTGTTGATACAAGTATAGTAGACAGATATGAGTCTATCAGATATCGATCCCACGAGGATGGTTGTCTTTTGTCTGTCAATGTCAGTGCAATAAATAGATAGAAATGAGATAAATTTTGAGAGTAGTTTTTGAAGCAATAACTTGAAAATAATAAGATAAAATATGATAACGATAAACCGGGATCCCCAACGTGAATATTCAACAGGATACTAAGTGCTCACAAGGTATAAAAAGATAAGTGATTGTTGATGCATTAAATTGCAATGAATATCTTACCAAGCTTAACTTCTATATTTAATCTAAGACTTAAACATGCACATTAACCACACCGTCCGATGATGGCAATGGAACACTATAAAGAACAAATGGAATAAATCCCTTTAATCCTCAAGCAACTTCCATTGTCATGCTTGTTAGCTTGAACTTTCGTTGCACTTTCCAGTGTTAGTGACTGCAATAACACTTCCATGCTAAAATATTCAAACCCAAAGATTAAACAATAGAAGCAAGATTGAAAAAAATAACATTTAATCTAGAAATCATGTGTACTTCCGTACAAATATGAAATATAAAGTAATCACCATCGTTTAGAAAAGAAATATAAAAGAAATAAGTGGAGAATACTATTCCTAGATGATCTCGACTTGAATCTCTCAATTCCCTCTTGTGTCGCACTTAGGGCTCCTCGTTAGGAGCTAATCTGCATCCCTTTCATGTCAGTTCACCCGTAGGAGACTTAAGTCACCATAGTCGAAAAGCTTCAAAAGATAGGTTGAAGAACATAATACCTCACAAAAGCCTACCCCTTCTTTTTTTCTTTTCATGTGAATATTTATATTCTTCCAAATAGTACATGTGTCCTTTCATTAGAATCATGCTGCCTCTATCCGTACAAGTTGGTTATACCAGACTGGACAGCTTACACATTTTTGTTCTTATCCAGACAGCTGTCAAGTGTGGCAACAATTCTAGGAGCAACCTGGAAATACTCATGCAGCGATATCGGTACCAAAACATGACAAAATTAAGGATTAATAGGCTAAGATCCACTGAGTTATAAAATGCAATTTACTAAACTGAAAATGCTAAAATATGTGCTAAAGATAACTAAATGGGGACAAATTAACCAATAAGTAGGGAGAAAACATATGTTCTTTCTAGTATTATCATCTCTTTATTCGAACCTCTAAACTCCACCAACGTTGGACCATCGTCGAACCACCGCTGAGCTGTCGGTGATCAAAACCTTTCTTTTCTTTTTCTTTTCTTCTTCTTATGCTTATGCTCATTTTGAATTAATCAAACTTATTCTTTTATCTCAATGATACTCTTTATATTACTTGATACTTCGAAATCACCCCTTCTCGATTCATCGTTCAATTTGAATTGATCAAATGTAAGTATGGATCATTTTTAAGTCATAAAAATACTTCTAGTATTTTCTTTACATGGCCGAATGGTAACTACCATGATTCATAAGGGTATTTTGTTAATATTAAATATTTATGTACTATAGTACTAATGCCACATCATATCATTTTGAAGGACCAAACAATAATCGTAGGGGAGACTCCTAACCTCGTAATGAAAATTCTCTTTTCAAGAGTCTTAGATGATGAAGGTAAGTGACGAGACTATTAGTCATAAATCTCTTAACTGACAAAATATTTTCAAAGATCCATACTAATATGTGTTAATTATGTGATAGATCGTCTTGCGAGGTAGATCGAGTGAAACCTATTAATAAGTGTTGAAGCAAATCAATCTACAATCTAAGGTGTGGGATTGATTATACTCATTATGTGTAACATAATTATTTTTATTATATTAATAATTAAATTATAAATAATGGTGAGTATATTAAGTATTTGAAGTGGAGTTGTTAAAAACTCAATACAAAGGACCAAAGTAAGTGACTCGAACCGAAATACTTTCTATGGAATGTATGAGATATGTGATATGATGTGACTATCATTATAATAACGATGTATGTGTAAATCTTATTCTCATGACATGTGTTGCATGGCTTATGTGTTATATTTGGTGATTCAAGTATGTTCTATATTTATATATATAAATATGTGAATATTGAGTTCTATGATCTAATGTGACAAGCATGATTAAACATGTAAAAGTGATAACTAGTGGAATGTGATTATGTGAGCATATCTATATGCCTAAGTCATGTGTTAAAAGTGTAATTGCCATGTCATATGCATGGGGTGGGATATCGTGAAAGGTTGAAGCAGTGACGTAAATCTGCAAATCAGTGGTGGCTTGTCCACATCAATGTTATCAATGGCAGTTTGTCTGCAAATTTGTGGTTGCATGTCCACAAATGGTGTTTTGGATGAACGAGTTTTGGGGAACTCAATATTGGTGTGTAGCGGAGATGGGTAGGAATTTTATAAAATGTGCATCGATTTTAAATATGCATCGATATGTTCATGCTTAGTAATCAATGTTAAATTCCATGATCTTGATGATGATTATATTGTGATTGTTATCTGTATATTGATATGTATGCAACTATATTTATTATGTATTGATCTCAGACTAAGCCTTTTTATGCTCACCCCCATTGCTTATGTGTTTCAAATAATCCTCGTGGTTAAAACACGAATTCAGGCGTCGGAGAGGCTCTCGGATTTAAATGTTTTTTATGGTTATTTTCTATTTTATATTTTTGGGACTTTCGTGGATTTTAACTTTTATTTTGGGATTTTTTTTGTGTGGATTACTATTGAAATGTGGCGTGGGTACTTTTTTTTAAACTATGGATATTGGACATTTTGCATGATTTTTATTAAGGACAAATTGTTTAATCATTTTTTAATAAAATCCATTTTTCGCAAACTCATTTTATTAAATCTAAAATTTTAAAATAGTTATAACATCTTTCAAATAAACAAGATTACTTCTCAAGTTATATTTTAAAAAAATGAATTCTAAAGAAATATTAAATACGTATTTTTAAAATTAAATTTGTTTATTTCAACTCGCGTTTTGGCCATTTCCATGGCCCATGTGATCACTTTGATTGAGTCATAACGTCTAGGCCCAGTTTGAGGGGTTATAATCCATATGATTATTTCCTTTGTCTTGATAACTTATAGTCTATTTAACTGTTTGAGAATTATTTTTAATGTACTTTTTAATGGTTGGAACATCATCTTAACAAGGAATGGTCTTATTTGGTATAGGTTCACATATGTTGAATTGTATTGCAGTATTTATAAGTCATCGTCTAGTCTTTTTAAAATAGATTGTAAGAAATTGTGTTGTATCAATATAATTTATAATGTCAAGCAGGATGTTAAAGAAAGCAATGGGACATCTTTGCTCATTTTTACATTGTGTAAATTACATTGTTATTTTTATGCTATAGGTATTGGTTTAGGGTTATGAAAACAATAATGTCTTAAGGTTTAAAAAAATGAATTGATTGATTATTTACTATTTATGTAGTGCAATTGTTCGAGAAAAAATCGAGGAGAAAAGTGAGGAGAAAGATAAATTTGGCATACTGGTAAGGAGAAATTTTGAGAAATTATATTATTCATTATGGCTTAGGTACAAATTATTATATGCAACTATTAATCTTTATTATAAGTCCATTATATTAATTGTTTGTCTTATTGTGAAATAGGATCATCGAAAGTTGGCCAAACATTGGGCAAAGCTTCCAGAGTCTGAGATAGCACATTTCAAAATTAAGACGACCATAGATAAAGAAGAGTATGAGCAAATAAAAAAGGGGTTGTCAGTAAAGACCAGAGTGAAAATAATAAAGTATAATTTCAATTACAGTTATAACATAGTAGTTTTAAAAAAGTTATTGTATAATTAGAGTATAGTTAAGATAGCTAATTTTATTTTTTCGGTGCAACTGTTGCTTGCACGGTGTAGCCCTCTAAATGTGCTAAAATTAATTAAAGACTTGAAGGATAAGAAGATTGAAAATATCCTTTATAGTATTGGCATTGGTTCGTTGATGCAAATGAATTCTCACTCAATGAAGAGGGTCACCTTAACATACTTAACCGAAAGGTTTGATACAATGAGTTGCACTATCAAACTTCCCAATCATGCTACTCCTCTCGACATAGAAGATATGACTGGAATTTTGGGGATAAAAAATGAGAGCATCCATGTGGTCGTAGTTTTGAAGAGGACTAGGGGCATATTCACACATGAGTCTCAAACATGTCCTTAGATAAATTATGCAAGTCTTATATTCCCTTGTTAAATTTTCTATTAGGGGCATGTAGAATAATATACTTAAATATTAATTTTATGCCTTATGACTCATAGTTTTGTTGGATATGGTGCCCTAAGTGTAGTATATTTATTTGTACACTTGTAATTTGTTTTGAACAGATTGATTAATAAATTATTCATAAATTACATTAATACCCTTTGTATATTTTCCTAGTAAATTAGAAGCAAATGTTAGCACACTGGTTGTCTAATGTTTAACTAATACTAAGCGGTATTATATGGTTGGATCATAACATAGAAAAACTTATATTAATAAATGAACCTAAACATGTCCTTAGTCTAATCGAAAATGAGAAAATCGATTGAAAGACTAATATGATGTCTATCAAATCCAATTGAGGTGATGTTTTGTCTTAGGCATCGGAGCGAATGACTCCCAGAAGATACAGACATAGATGTGACTGACTAGGCTAATAGTACATCGGACTAGACCTAAGAATAATAGATCCTGAATCTGTTTATGGATTTATTCACTTGTGACGTTCAAAGTGTGGCATACATTAATCTTGAGTGAATGATGAATTATGTGTGCATGACTCATATACTTTTATGTAAGTAAAAGCCTGAGTTCAAATAGATAATAAATCGAACGTTGGTGTGTTGGGTATACAAATTCTGTAATATGTAGTATTATTCAAAATAGTGGAATTCATAGCCTAAGAAATGGGTAAATGATATCCTCCCATTGCATTACACGATAGATGAAATGTAAACATAGCAACAGGTCGTTCATCTTTGTGATGAGTAACTTGATTACTATTTGACAGTATTTGAATTTTCATGAAGGAAGATGTAATGGTTATCATGAAATAAAATAGGATCATATTGGGATAGTGGATTTACCCCAAAGAGATTAAGGATATCCTACGAGCATTGGTCGAATAGCTTTTATAATAGTATATCTTTAGGGAGAGCTCAGTCACGATACTATAGTGGAATGACTTCATGACTAAATGAATTTATAGTTAATAATAAAAAAGATGGAACTTAATTATAAATCATTTGAGCCCTAATCACATATGTCCAATCAGTCCCTCTGCTAGCTTGTTGAATCAAATACACAGAAATGGATGGAAATGGTAAAGTTAGAGAAATGGGAAACCTTCGATAATGAATATTATTTTCTCACTAAGTATGAAGATAATCTAAGAATTAATTTATAGTTTTTCAAATTATTAATTAATTAATTAATTAATTGAACTTCAAAAATGGAATTAAATTAATTGGCCATTATGAAATCCGTTGAATGTAGAAATTAAATATAGTTTCTCATAGATTCTTTTACGATAAACTTGTCATGATTTTAAGGGAATTAGAATTGCGTTGAGAAAATTATTTAATTACAAAATCAATTTATTTAAATAATGTGTATTTTGAGAAATAGAAAAACATGTACTAGGTTGAATTAAGTTATAAAATATTGGGTTAATAGTTCAGGAAGCACACATAAATGGACCTAATACAAGAGAGGCTCGAATTTCAATCATAATACATATCAGAGGAAGCACACCCTATTAACCCATCTCTCTCCTAGTTCAACTAGGGGATTGTTTTTTATTAAATAAGCATTAAATGCTTTTACTAATTTAACAACGATTTCACTTTTGATCACAAATAGATGACATTAGTAAGGCTAAAAATACAATAAGTTAAACAACTTTTGACATATTGTTATTTTACCCAAAAATAGTGGGAATTGATTTATAAGTATAAATTCTATTTTTCGAGAATAACAACTCTACCGGTTCCTATAAGAGAGAGATATACTTTCCTACTGAACGTTCAAAAAATGTTTCTAGTTATGTGTTTGATTCGGAATTGTTTGAGCTCACACTTGAAGTAGTTCGTGGTACGAGAATAGTGGAGAGGACCATTCGTTTGAAATTCAGGAACAATAAGGATCTATCTTGCTCAAATCACAAGTATATTTTGGGACACATACTCTCGTTTAGGACCTGTAGGAATTTAGATTTCCATACATTATACATGCTCTAGGCTATACTTTTCGTTAATACATAATGTGTATTGTATTCATGCATACGCGTATGCAGAGAATTGAAGTGCCTAGAATTTCTCACAATCGTAGGTCCCTCATGTTAGGGAAACACTTTATATTGCCTCGAAAATATCTTAGTTGGGTTTAGCGTACATCGTGATCCGAATTCATAAGTTTGGACATGAGTAACACACAATATACATAGTGTTTGCCCTCTCTGCATTTTGTTTATTTTCTTTCATGACATCGTCACACTAAACATGACCGCCTGCTATTTTTTCAGCTTATTTCTTCAATTGCTTTGGAAATAGGGTTGTCAAGAGAAAGTAGGTTTCTTTTACAACAAAGGCTATCAGCAAATAAAACATCCCCTTCAATACGAAATTGATGCATTCCACTAGGTTCATTGTCACGTGCCCGTATTGTAGACCCCTGTTATATGATTGTGTCTATTGTTCAAATGGTATGCTAGCGAGGTATGACGCATCGTGGCTGTTGATGGCGTGCAAGTTATCTAACATTTCATAGAAATGATGTTGGACGACCTCGTAACCTGTCGAAAATTCAAAGTAAAACAGTATACCCATGAATGCAAAAACTATATATGTTATTGCGTGATTGTGGAAATAGTGGCAACTACATACCCATGCTTTTCCATGTAGTTAGAGTTGACATGTCTTATACAATATGGTGTATGTGATCTAAAAGACTACCATGTTGTTTAATTATGACAAAGATTTCAGGTCCCCTATCGGAGATGACGCATATTTCGGGCTACGAGACAACATGATGGCACAATCAGCTTAGGAAGAAATCACAATCATCTATCTTTTCTCTTGATGTTATTATAAATGCTATTAGCAAATTCTTTAATTAGCATCTTGGGAAACGACCACCAACAAATGGTGTTCATACCTCTCGTATAACCAGGTGCCATCTATTTGGAGCAAAGGCCTGCAATACCGAAAAGCTTCTCTGCATTGGTCGAAGGTCTAAAAGAATTTATGGGAAACTCTTTTCCCAAGGACCAAATGATCATGGAAGTATGTTGGGTGCATTTCCAGATAGTTACAAAACCTGGTACGTATTGATCCAATACTTAACACCGTTGTCACAAATCATTATAGGACTTGTCCCACCCGTTTTGCAACTTCTACATAGCCTTTTATTTTGCGACCCAAGCCTTGTAGTACGATGACATGTAATCATATTGACTACGAATATTGCCAATCAAAACCGACATGAGAATCTTAGGACTCCCTTTCTCCATAGGTAAAGTTATGTCAACTATCATGTCGGAGTCTACCTTTGGATCATCTTGAGTTACACCTACAATAGGGGTAGTCAAAGTTATGTTATTGCAAATATAGAGCCTATTGTTAGGTCATATAGAAATATCAGGTGATCGCATGACGCACTTGCGACAACACAAGTATGTGCAGCAGTATGCTTTTTTATTGTCCATAACCTTGTCTTCTTTCGAAAAGATACCATGATTTTGCATTGGCATCTTCTGTCACATATTGCTCACTTGTCCTTAAATTTCTTTGAATGAGATTTTGTGACATAGTAGTTCACACCGTTCTTGATGTTGAACCGCTTCACTACATCAAGAAAATAATCTTTTAAGGAATACTCCATGCCAACTTCTAATTCCCTGACTAGGTTTTCTGTGCGAGAGATCTGAAAACTCTAACCCACCCTCAGCTGAGAGGATGATGTTTTGCATGTTGGTCAGAGGTTTATATGCCCTAAATCGTGAATCTGTTTCAGGAGTATTGTTTGTATCATCACCATCAGAACCGTAAGGTGTTGGCTCAGTTGGAACATGCTCTAGTTCAGAAAAAATATGTTATTTCTAAACCATCCGGCCCAGACTATCGAATTGGATCAAGGTCAAATTCAAATCCACCAACATCCGCTTCCTCTTCGTTCGTACCTACATCTTCTTCCTCACATGTATCTTTATTTTCATCTTCATCCAAAGGGTTAGATGTCCCTTCACCAGCTCTAGACTTAAGAAGTAAATCTTTAGTTCTATACCCCACATTACGGTAAAAATCTCCATTGAATTTCCAACTGATGTAGGTTGATGGCATACCGATTTAAATGTTTCTGGGCTGGGACATTGGACCACCGGAGTTGAAATCAAATGCACTGATTGAATTTCGTGTCCGAGTGTCAAAGTTTGGGTTATCGAGATACCCCGATTGATGGATAGAATGGTTGTCGAAGTTGAAACTAGTGCCTAAAATTGAAGAATTTCTTCCCATTGGTAATTTTGGGACATCATAATGGGAGCTTTGCAACAATGCAATGAACCCACCGAACAATAGTGTCATAGGACTTTCTACTTCTTGTTCAGTTCCCGCATGACCTGGAACATTTTTCGAAGATGAACTAGCTCTATTGATCTTGACAAACTCGACATATAACTCAAGTATAACATTTCCACTTGAGTAATGCGAATCCAGCATCTCCTCAAGCTCCATCTCACCTTTAAAGGGGTCTAATGAGGCAAGAAATCTACAATTCAAGCTCAAAATTCTTTAACAGCTTCAACCCCCTGTTTTTCTCTTAATTCTTGTCTTGTAGCTCATGCAATTGAATGCTATTATTGAAACCCAATTCTATTGATTGAACTCCTACAAATACGACCCTGACATTCGTATTACAAATTTGACTATCGTAATAAATTACAAAATTGACTCATTGACTCAACTCGTCCTCTATGATAATTGGGTTCTGAATTTAAAATGAATTAAATATTTAGAGAAAATTGTACTAATTATCCAAAATCGAGAAGAATGAAACAAACTTTAGATAATGAATTAAAGAAATAAGAGACGACACTCAAAATACAACTCTTCAACAAACACAATTTGCTGGTGTCTCAATATTGCATACTTTAGTAGGAATGCTGGGTAGTTTAATCTGAAAAAGAACAAAGAGAGATGGTGCAAGGTGTGCTTAAAAACACATCCTATAAATGTGTTTTCATTGAACAATAACTTCATTTCAATAGAAAACTTACTCGAGATTCCTAGGACGTAGGGCATCTGCAGGCATTGGGAAAATGCTGGAGGGAAAGTACGCCCAACGGGACATTTTTCACAAAAATGTCAAGGAAAACGCACTTAGCTAGACATATTTTCTAATAATTCCAAAGAAAGTGCACCCCTCTACCATTTTTCCAAAGCCTGCACAGATGCTCTGTGTCCCTAAAATCTCGGGTAAGTTTTCTGTTGATCTGAAGTTATTATTTGATGAAAATGCATTTTCAGGCACACCTTGTTTTTTCTTTCAATCTCACCCCACCCCTTACCTTAAAAAAGGGATCTCCCCCTATTCCATCATCTCTCTCAGCCACCGTCCCTCCCCTTTACAAAATTTCTCTCTCGATTTTCTTCCCGCCTCAGTGTTTAAATTTTTTGTCGAAACTATTTATTTCTATTTTGTATAAAGAGTGTGCTAATTTTAAGGAATATTTTAGTTTTCGGTGATACGATAGCGCTCTGACACACACATTTCATATGTTGTGCCAGGATGGGATCATTACCTTAGAAACTCATCCTATGGAAGTCGGGTTCTAAGGTGGCAGTGTTTTCTACAATCATGGAATGAAGTCTAAGTAGAGGTCCTGGTCGACAACCGTTATGTGTGTTGGAAAAAACAAATTTGGAAAAAGCAGCAGAAAATAAATTTAGTGAAAAACCAGAGTTTTAAAAAATTTTCCAAAACAAGGTCTTGGTTATGATATTTAAAGTAATAAACACTCAATCAAAATTGTACATTTCCTATTCGTCTAAGATGAATGCTTCGACTAAATAGTCTTCTTCGCTATCCTCAAACTCACGTTTGTTGAGTGTGGGTTCACTTCGAATCAGAAAATTTTTTACAAAAATTACTAGTGGGGTAATTTTACAATTTTTCTAACATTTTGGGTTAAGTTGTAAATCAGAAAAATATCTCTAGAAAATTTCTAAATAATCTCTTCAGAGAATTTTCTCTCTGCAACTTTATCCTGAATTCAAGTGTGTATAAAATAATGACTCAAGGCTCTCTTTATATAAAGAGAGTTTAGAGAGTTCAACTATGATTAAACTTAATCACTTTAATATTAAATTTAATGATAAATATTAGATTAAATTTAATATTAAATCTTATTAAAATAATATAATATTTATCTACAAGATAAACATTAAATTAAATTTAACATTAAGATAATCATTTTAATATTAAATTAATAAAATACTATTAAGATAAGTATGAAATTAAATTTCATATTAAACTATTAAAATAATATTACTTTTAAAATAGTTAACCTGAAATCAAATTCTCTAGTAGAGTTCTACATATTAAACTATTAAAATAATATTACTTTTAAAATAGTTAACCTGAAATCAAATTCTCTAGTAGAGTTCCAGTAGGAGTGTAACTCTTCCACTACTTAACCACCGAAGACCAACCATCACCGACCATCGGAACGTCGCCGTCGTAACCACCAACATCACCGTGTCCGGTGATGCGAGTGTGACACCTTTACGATACCCCAAGCCGGTTCAGTTCGATTCGAGTCAGTGACGACCTAACTAGTCCGGTCTAGCCACTGGTTGAATCGTCGGCTCGATTTCACATATCGGACCCGATTCTACTATTTTTTGGGTCTTAGTCTCAGTTTTGGGCTCCCGGACCCAATTTATTATCGCAAGTCCAATTATCAAGTTCAATTAATTACCTGACTTGAAAATTAATTTTCAAACATATATTAATTTTAATTAATTTGATTAATTTAATTTTACTTGATCAAAATTAATTTTTCCAAAAACCACTTAGATTTTCCAAATTAAATTTTCAAGAAATTTTTTTAATCAGATTCTCTAGTGGAACAATTCTCATGACTACATAATTTAATTCCACATCGTATAAATTGACTCAATTAAATTATTTCCAAAGTCGTAGAATTTTCTTCTAATCCAAAGGCAATTCGATTTAGCTTTTGTTAGCTAGCGAAGGGGCCAATCAGACATATACAATTAGGCTCTAGTGATTTCAATTATGTTTAGAAGCATCACTCCAATTATTCGCAATTACTTAACCATGGAGTCAGTCCACAAGAAGTGCAATGATTGAAAACTCCTTTTTGTATACTCCTAACAAAAACAATTCATCCAATTGTTTTATCCAATGACCTCGTCATGAGTGTGTTACTCTCGTCAAGTTTTCTTTCTCGCAATGTAAATGTTCTTACAATGCTACTTATCTTCAGTTTGAACTTAGACAATTAATGAGCTAATATTTGCTTGTCACAATTTCGCTATGCATGCAAAAAGTAAAAGAAAGAAATACAAAAGACAAAATAGTGAAATGTTAAATTAACTTTATTAATTTATTCATCGTTCAAATAAATAGAAAATAATTACATGTTAACTACATTATGGGCACATTTCTCAACAATCTCCCACTTACCCTAATGAAGTAAATGTGTCATGTTTTACATTCTCATATCCTCGACATGTTTGTTAAAACTCCTAGTTACAAGAGTCTTTGCAAATGAATTCGTGAGGTTATCCTTAGAAGTTACTTTCATCACAGCTACAATTCCTTCGGCTACTACCTCTCGTATCAAGTTTATTTTACACTTCTCCAAACTATGGCTCCATAGCCTAGAATGAATATACTTCCCGACGTTGATTTCCTTGAATCTTTACAAGTTTGGATGTCTAAATCTGTGTATCCAACAGGGGCAAGGTTCTCCCTTAAATACACAAGAATATAATCCATGGTTCATTTAAGATACCTTAATAAATGCTTTACAGCTTGCTAATGTCTGAGACTTGGATTCACTTGATATCGATTAACCATTCCTACTACGAAATAGATATCTAGATGTGTTCAAAGCATCACATACATAAGGCTTCCAACTGTCGAAGCATATGAAACCTTACTCATATGCTCTCTTTTTTCCGCTGTCTGAAAACAATCATTTAAAGAAAGATGAAAACTTGAGGCAGTCGGCTGAACGCCTGGCTTCGCATCGGTTATTGCAAAACGTTCCAATACCTTACCGATGTATGAAGTTTAATATAAAGCTATCATTTTATTCTTTCAATCCCTAAGAATTCAAATTCTAAGAATATAACTAGCTTCACCCAAGTCCCTCTTGCTAAACTGTTGAGCTAACCATAGTTTAACCGACAACAATTCTCCTATATCATTTTCGATAAGTAGAATATCATTGACATACAAAATGAGGAAAACTACCTTTTTGTCCTTCATACGCTTATAAACACAAGGTTCATCAACGTTTTGCTCAAATCCAAAAGTCTTGATCATTTGATCAAATATTTTATTCCATAAGTGGGATGTATGCTTAAGCCTGTAAATGGATCTTAGTAGTTTGCAAACTTTCTGCTCCTTTCCTTTGACAACATAGTTAGTAGGTTAAGCCATGTAAATGGTTTCATCAATATAGCCATTCAATAATGTTATCTTGACATCCATTTGCCAAATCTTGTAATTGAGAGCAACGACAATGGATAAGACTATGCGGATAGAGTTTAGCATGGCCACCAAAGAGAAGATCTTATCGTAATCGATGCATTCTTTCTGTGTGTAACCTTTCTCTATAAGTCTAGCTTTTTGTGTTTCCACTTTCCCTTCCGCATTTCTCTTCTTCTAGTTGATCCACTTACACCCTATGGGTTTAATCCCAACAAGTAAGTCTACAAGTTCCCACATCATATTGGATTTCATAGAATCCATCTCAGCATCCATGGCCTATTTCTAGAGCTTGGAATCAACGTCCTGCGTAGCCTCCTCGTAAGTGAGTGGATCATCATACTCATAATTGGCTTTTGTATTATAAATACTACCGTCATAGATGAAGAAGTTTGGTATCTTAAAAAATCTCCCACTATGATAGATTCCTTTATATTGTTGATCTTTTATAGGTCTTTCTACAACTTTATCGAGAATTGAACTTGGTGATTGTTCTACCACTCCTGAAAGTTCCTCAAGTACCACTTTACTCCGAGGCTTAAAGTTATCCATGTAGCTTTCCTTAAGTAGCATAAGTAGAAACTTTAATCATATTATCTTTTGGATTGTTTAATAATCATCCCTTTGTTCCTTTAGGATATCCTACAAATATGCATAATTCTATCCCTACATCCAACTTCTTTGCATCCTTATCCAGAACTTGTGTTGGAGAACCCCATATTCTAAAATGATTTCGAGCAAGTTTCTTTCCATGCCAAATTTCATAATGTGTCTTACAAGTAGACTTGGTTGGTTACATCATTCAGAATATAGTAAGTCCTTTGTATCGTATATCCCCAAAGGAAGTAGTAAGTTGTGAATAGCTTAACATTGAACGAACCATGTCAAGTAAGGTTCAATTCCTTCTTTCAATAGGCCATTCTACTGTGAAGTGCCCGGTGCAGTCAATTGGGATAAAATCTCATTCTCTATGAGGTATCCTAAGAACTCACCGGACAAGTATTCCCCACCTCGATTAGACCAAATATTCTTTATAGATAAACTTTATTGTTTTTCCACTTCTGCACGAAACTCTTGAAATTTATCAAAGGTTTCACTTTTACAGTGCATTAGATACACATATCCATATTAAGAATAGTCGTTGATAAAATTCATGTAATAATTGTAACTTCCTCTAGCACTAATGCTCATGGGACCACATACATCAGTGTGCACAAGTTCTAAAGGTTGGTTCGCCCTTGTACCTTTCGAATTAAAAGACCTCTTAGTCATTTTACCTTTCAAGTAAGATTCATATTATGGAAGACTAACTTCCTTAAGCATGCTTAACGAACAATCTTTCACAAGTCTAGTGATTCTTTCTTGGTTAATATGATCAAGTCTTAAGTGTCATAGGTACCCCTCATTAGAGTGAGAAGTTATAAGTTTTTTATTCACTATTTCACTTTGAAACATAAAGTATTACTTGGTTTGACAAAGTAGAGATTATTTTCCATCCATCCATTACAGATTAAAAAATGATTTTTGTGAATAGCAATCCCTTTATTGAATGTCACGGTATAACCATCATAAAATAAACATGGTATGAAAGTTAAATTCCTCTTAAAATGAAGTATATAAAACACATTATTTAAAACACTCTTCTTTAAATTATCAAAGTGTAAAATAACTTCTCCCATTGCTTCGGCTGAAACATAGCTCCTATCTCTGGTACACAATGAGAGGCTTCTATCACGCAAACTTCTAGTTTCGCTGAACCCCTGTAATGAAACATAGATATGGTTAGTGGCTCCAAAATCAATAACCTAATCGTCAATTGATTCTTCCACTAAGCAAGCTTCAACCACAAAGAGTTTCATACATTTTCCCTTTTTGTCTAGGTAATCCAAATACTCCTTATAGTTTGATTTGAAATGCCCTTTCCTGTTGTAGAAGAAACATTTGATCTTTTTAAGATTTTTTTTACTTCTTAACCTTCCTCCTATGCATAGGAAGTGGAACCAAAGACTTACTCGGTCTCTTTTTTCCCTTAGTTTTCTGCTTCCCTTAAAGAACGAGGGGTCCATAGCTAAGTTTGCTTTAAGTTTCTCCTAAACTGGCTTACAACCATTCAGTATCAACTCATAGGATTGTAATTCCTTCACAAGCTGAGTCAAGGCAAGTGTCTTATTCCCCAAGTTGTAAACGGCCCTAAAACCAGCAAACTCCTTGGTTAAAGATTTGAACACTATTTCAATTTGAATGTTCATGTCTAGTTCAGCCCCATTGTCCTATGCTTCCACAAAGAATCCCATAAGCTTAAGCATATATTCTTTGACCGAAGTATTGGTTTTCTGTTGAGAATTCATCAAATTTGTAATAGCGGATTGTCGAGCCAATGCAACTTGGCCTTTGAGCAAATCCTCGAAATTTATCATGATCTCTTTGGTAGCACAAAAATTCTCGTGTTATTTTTTGCAATACACTACCCATGTTCGCTAGCATATAACATCAAGTAATCGAGTCAAAATCTCTCCAGCAATTTCTCGTTTTGTGTTGAGCTTCAAGAGGGCACGTTTCATCAAGAATAACTTTATGTTTCTCACAATTGAGAACTATTAGCAAATTTTGTTTCCATTCTCGAAAGTTATCCTCATTTAATTTATTCTCAGAAAGAATGCTAATAAGAGGAGTGAGAGATATATTTGAATTGAAAAAATAAAGATTCACTAATTACTATCTTTGTATTAAGCAAATATTTTTCATTTCAGTAACATATCAAGAATGTAGTATGATACATGCGTCTTATATTAAAACCTTGAAAAAAAATTGTTGCTACGATCATTCTCACACCCATCAACCAGTTGACTTGGGGTCCCATGATTAACTAGCAAAAATATAGATTACATCCAATCAGTTCGTGAATCTTAATTCTCAAGACTCCATACAAACTAACGTTCGTTTAAAGTTTGACCATTATCTTTAGCTTAAATATCATTTCTTGGGAAACTATTTAATAAAAGATGATCTTAAGTGTGTAACCATTGACTCAACAGCCATCATGAACATGCTCTCATTTGTGAGTCATCTTGGGACAATCTCTCTAAAAGTCATGCATGACTAGTTGTCCTTGAAAGGAAAATCTCATCTAGTGAACCCACATAATAAAGTTTACCTTGGGGTGCAGCCAGGATAGGAACTGACTCAAAACTTTATCATGCTATCACTTAAGGGCCATCAATTTAGGCCCTAGGTCTTGTTCAATGACCTTCTCTCAATCAACATTTTAAAAACAAACAAGGTTTTTTTATCTCAAATTTCAAGAATGATCATACAATAGTCCTAGTGGCATTCTTACCTAATCTAAATGACATGTTTCCAATATATGCATGGCATGTTATGGCAATTTTACAATATTCACATTTATTCACAAGAATCAATCAATCATAAAAACAAACAATTTTGATTCTCTATAGTTTCCTTTAAGGGAAAAATCGAAGAAGTGAATGTGAACCATGCACCAAGTAGGGTCCTAGGAAAGGGAGGTGAGTCAAATTTGACCACTTAAAAACCAAGTCTTTCCTAGCTAGAGAAAATTCTAGACATGCACATTCTCATTACCACACTTCTCTAATTTATCAAATAACCTAAAGAAGTGAATAGAACAATACAACACATGTATTTTCTCAGTGCCACACTTCTTTTTTTTTAATCGATCAACTGTGGATCATCTCATATATAAAAAATTATAACATTACATAATATAAATATTATAAACAATTATAAAACATATTTATAATAAGACAGGTAATTTAAAATAAAATTGTCCGCTAAGGTTTCCATGGTTCTATTTCTAGAAAATAAAATTACATAATTTTTTGCCACAAAGCATTCCTTGGATTTTCAACCCTCATCACATCTTTTCCTCATCATGGACTCCTTTTGAAAAACTTACATTTAAGTCATATGTTTGTTTCCGGCTCACAAGAATTTTATGAATTATAAAAAAATAGCCCTACGTGGAGATGATAGTCCATACTCTATTTCCTAAGAACCAAAACTTCGAAAATTAAAAACCAATTATATAACAATTATATAATATCGTATCTATTCCCTTATATAACTCAAAACATGCATAAGATCTAAAGAATGTCACTTTCTATATAATCAAATCATTCAAGAAGAAGAGAAATTTATTTTGATTATCTCTTTATACTTATAGATAAAATATAACTTGGCTCTGATACCAATTATTAGAAAAAACAAGTTTAGAAAATGCAGCAGAAAATAAATTTAGAGAAAAACTAAAGTTTTAAATTTTTTTTCCAAAATAAGATCTTGGTTGTGATATCTAAAATAATAAATACTTCATCAAAATTGTACATTTTTATTCATCTAAGATGAGCGCTTCGACTGAATAGTCTTCTCTGCTATTCTCAAGCTCATGTCTGTTGAGTGTGGGCTCACTTTGAATTAGAAATTTTTTTACAAAAATTACCAGTGGGGTAATTTCGTAATTTCTCTAACCTTTTAGGTCAAGTTGTAAATCAGAAAAATATCTCTAGGAATTTTCTAAAATAATCTCTTCAGAGAATTTTGTAAAATAATCTCTCTTAAATTCAAGTTTGTATAAAATAATGACCCAAGGCTCTTTTTATATAGCGAGAGTTTAGAGAGTTCAACTATGATTAAACTTAATCACTTTAATATTAAAATTAATCTTATTAAAATAATAGAATATTTATCAACAAGATAAACATTAAATTAAATTTAATATTAAGATAATCACTTTAATATTAAATTAATAAAATACTATTAAGATAAGTATTAAATTAAATTTAAATTTAAAATAATATTATTTTTGGAATAGTTAATCTAAAATCAAATTCTTTAACAGAGTTCTAGTAGAAGTGTAACTCTTCCACTGCTCAACCACCGAAGACCAACCACTGTCGATGACCGGAACGCCATCATCATAGTCGTCGAAACCACCGTGTCTAGTGATGCAAGTCTGACACCTTTACGACACCCTGAGCCGGTTTGGTCCGGATCAGTGACAACCCAATCGGTCTGGTCTAGCCACTGGTTGGACCGTTGACCTAGTTTCACATATCGAGCTCGATTTGATCAATTTTTGGGTCATGATCTTGATTTTAGGCTCCCGGACCCAATTTACGATCTCAGGTCTAATTTTCAAGTTCAATTACACATTAAGTCAATTGTTTTACTTGAAAATTAATTTCCAAAAATATCATATTAATTTTAATTAATTTGATTTTACTTGACCAAAATTAATTTTCTCAAAAATCACTTAGATTTTCCAAATTAGATTTTCAAGAAAAGTCTTTAATCAAATTCTCTTATTGAACAATTCTCATGACCACCTAATTTAATTCCACATCAAATAAATCAACTCAATTAAATTATTTCCAAAGTCGTAGAATTTTCTTCTGATTCAAATGTAGTCTGATCAAGCTTTTGTTGAGCTAGCGGAGGGATCAATCAGAAATATAAAATTAGGCTCTAGTAATTGCAATTATGTCCAAAAGCATTGTTCTGGTAATCCGCAATTACTTAATCATGGAGTCAGTCCACAAGAAGTACCATGATTGAAAACTCCTTATTGTATACTCTTTACGAAAACAATTTATCCAACTGTTTTGTCTAATGACATCGTCATGTGTTGTTACCCTCATATGATATACTTGATTCCTTTGAGTTAAATTTGTTCACTCAATACAATTCTATTTTATCTCATTATCACCATTGTGTCTTTTTCATGATTAATATGATCACTGTCAACAAATGACTGTGATAAATTGCTCGTTCGAGAATAAGCAACCTGTGGTCACGTTCCATATTTATCAATCCACATAATGCTTTGAAAGGATATCATTAACTCTTTAATTGAGCTACGAATTCCACTTTTTCTAGTAAAGTTATGACATACACAAGTCATGTACCCAACATACTAGCTATAGGCTCGATCACCTTTAGAGCATCAGTCTCCACTTATATCAAAGCACATGAGTTGCATACACATGGCCAGTGACTAACTCAGGATTTAGGTAAATCACACCATGAACATCACAGGTGAATTAATCCATAAACGGAATCCGAATTAATTCATCTTTGGTCCAATCTAATGTATCATTCTACCAATGAATACATCTATGTCTCTACTCGTGGAGTCAACTGCTCTGATAGCCAAGACTAGCCATCTCCTCAATTGGAGTTGTAGACGACATAATAATCTTTATTAGTATTTGAATCGAATGTTCACTTTGATTCTTTTACAGGATTGTGAACTCATTTAGATTATCTACTGAAGTAAGTTGTCTTTCTCGCAATGTAAACGTTCTTACAATGTCATATATCTTTAGTTTGAACTTAGATAATCAATGAGCTAATATTTGCTTGTCACAATTTTGTTATGCATGCAAAAAATAAAAGATAGAAATACAAAAGAAATAATAGTAAAATGTGAAATTAACTTTATTTATTCATCGTTTAAATAAATAAATAATAGTTACATGTTTATTGTGCACATTTCCCAAAAATGTGGTCATAGGTTGGAGTATAATTAGGGGGCTAGTTGACGATCGTTATGCGGTCACGAGTTTAAGCTTTTTGGATATTCGAAGATGATGCATTATAAATACCATACATAAGTTTGAAGGCATAATCAAAGGGAAAAACTAAGGGGCTTCCCAGTATAATCAACTTATTATTTTTCTCTATTTTCACCAAAACCAGTATCTTTAACCTTCCTTCTTATTCGAAGCCTGACACTGATTTGGATGCAAAAGGACTCTCAAGAGGGGATCGATTGTGACGGTGGAGTAAAGGTGATGCTGTAACACCCCTAACTCGTATCCACCGCTGGAATAGGGTTACGCAGCGTTACCAGAGATTTTCGGAACATTTACAAACATTTCATGTTATTCACTATTTATTTATTGAGATCATTTGTAACGTCCCTTAAATAGACCCTCGAGGCTCAATACGAGCATTAGAATCAAGCCGGGACTTAATCGAAAACTCTAAGAATTTTTCGTGAAATTTTAAATTTTTTCCAAGGAGTAGGGCTCACATGCCTATGTGGTCTAAGGGACATGCCCGTGTGACTCTAGGACACACCCGTGTTGTAGGTCGTGTTCGACCCCGTGTAACTCTCTGACTTGTGCACACGGCCATGCCACATACCCATGTGCTAGGCCGTGTGGTTAATTAAATTCTTTCGAAATTAGGTGCAGATTTTAAACAGCCAAGACACACGCTCATGTTCCAGGCCGTGTCACACACATGGCTGAGACATAAGCCCGTGCCTCTGCTCGTGTGCTCAATTCTAAGCATTATGTTTCCTCGAATTTAAGGTACAAGGGACACACGGCCTAACCACACGCCCATGTACCAGACACATGGTCTAACCACACGCCCGTGTACCAGGCCGTGTGTCATACACGGTCTAGACACACGCCCGTGTGTCTGCTCGTGTGGACAAAATAAAGCTATTTCTAGCTTTATTTCTCACCCAAAATTTTCACCAAGTTCCTACACCAAATTTACATCCAAATACCAACCATTTCAAGCATTGAATCTAAGCAATTTATAACATCTAACATGATATATTGCTACATGAATTCATGCTTTTAATCTTACCTTTCATAAGCACACTCATTTAACCTTTTCTCAATCAATCAATAATAAACACTTATGTTATCCATAAAATGAACTTAATACATACATACATATACTAAAACATAATCATCACTAGCAATTCCAATGGCTAGATTGAAATAATCATTTACAATTACATGCCAATATGGCCAATATGACCAATATAACCTATACATGCCATTGTAACCATAATTTCTTTATCATATTGTACCGACATGGGCAGATGGATAGTGTGAGTGACCTCCGCCAAGCTTCCAATTCAACAAGCTTTCGATTTACTCTAAAACAGGGAAATAAAACTAAGTAAGCATAAAATGCTTATTAAGTTCGTATAACATGGTACTTAACTAACCATTCATTCTATTTTGAGGTAACTATGTAAGACATATTTAATCAATTTGCCCTTAAGCACTACACATATCCGCATTGCCCTTGTTAGTCATGTAATCCATAATAACATCACTAACATATATGGGCTCAACAACAATCAAATTTCCATGCACATATGCTTTCCACAACATGTATTCATTTAACATGTATAAATCATCTCTTTATATTACAAGTATAATTTCATAATAGTTCATCTCAAGTTCAGATCATTTCATATCAAAACTTTACCCATATTACTTGGAATATCATAGTCACGATTAGTACACTCAAGGTGTATAAGTCTATAATCAAGGATGTACATACTCATCAAATAAATTTCATGTACAATATCATCATTTCATATTTCCATATATCAATTATCACGTATCATCATTTTCATGTATTTCAGGCCGATATGTGTAATAACTCATTTCTTATTCATATCTTCTCATGTTAAGAAATTTTACCCATTGAATTTATCTGAAATATTGATGGATACACAAGTAGTACACTCGTGGTGTACAAATCAGGATTCGTCAATTCATATTCAATGGTACCCATAAGGTACTATTTCAGGGAGTACACTCTCGAGCCACACATGTATACAGCAGGATTACTAGTTTAGGCTAAATCCTTTTAATAACATATGTTCTAAGGAGCTTGATATGGATTACCCGTCCAGGCTAAATCCTTTCTATAATGAGGTCAATAGGATTACTCGTCCGAGCTAAATCCTGTCAGCAACAAATACAGGTCCTCATTCATTTTGGGAAATCACATATTCATCGATTTTCCATTTATTCAACTGGGATTTAAACAATTTTCAAGCACTATCGGGCATATGATTATTTCATACATCCATAACATTCATATAATTCAAATGATCACATTTCGCATTCATTCCAAGCATTAAAGTAACATTTTTATCGTTTGTCCTTTATCGGGCATTATTGTTGATTGGGCTTTGTCAGGTATATTTTCAATGTCATATACGTATATGATATTTATACAATTCACAAACACAATATCTAATTCAAGCATATAAAATACACAATTTAGTTACACAAACTTACCAAGACAAATGTTCGTGTACGAAAAATCTACTAATCCGATATTTTCCTCTTTTCCTCATTCTAGCTCGGAATTTAGTCTATACGGATCTATACGAGTAAATTTAACATCAATTTATCATATTTCATATTCAAGTGGACTCAATTTTCATCAAGGGTAAAATTATCATTTTTCCCCTAACTTTTCCATAAATTCCCATTTTGTCCTTAGGCTCAGAAAATGAAATTTGTGCAATTTACTCCCTATTCCAAGCCTAACCAAAATTTCGTCAAAAAATTTATAGCACATGTATTCATAAAAATTTAGAATTTTTCTTCAAATTTCAGAACTTTACATTTTAGTCCCTAAATCATGTTTTCATCATAAATCACTTTGTAAAAGTTGTTTATCTATCAACAACCTTTCATTTTCTACAATAAATTTCAAATTTTCAGCATATCCATCCATGACCCAATTTTCATACTTTGATAACTTCTCAAATTGATCTCCCAAATAGATAGATTAAGCTATCCCGGTTTCAAAAATATCAAAATTACTAAAAACGGGGTAAGAAAACTTACCCAATTTGGCCATGAAAGTTTCTTCTCTCTCTCCTAGGGTTTCCATGTATTGTTGGGAAGAAGATGATAAAATAAGATCATATTTCTTTTTATCATCTTTTAATTAATTAAATTATTTCAATTTCCAATTTAGTCCTTGCCCTTTTTCTAAATTTCTATGGATGAGTCACCATATAATCTACATACTTTTCTTTAATGGTCTAATTACCATATAAGGACCTCAAGTTTTGAATACCATAGCTATTTAATCCTTATAGCTACTAGAATTCAACTTTTGCATTTTATGCGATTTAGTCCTTCTCGTAATTAAGCACATAATCAGTAAAATTTTCTTATCAAAACTTTCACATGACATTTCTATCATATTAAGAACCATAAAAAAATTAAAAATAAATTTTATTTTTGGCTCGAATTTATGGTCCCAAAACCACTGTTCCGATTTCACCAAAATTGGGTTGTTACAAATGCCTCTTTTGAGGTAGCAACGATTGTCATTATTAAACAACTCATTAATAACTGCAGTCATTATCATGCCGACCTAAGTTTTACCTCTCCTTCACCGAAACTGTAACACCCCTAACCCGTATCTGTCGTTGGAATTGGGTTTCAGAGCATTATCGAAACTTTCGAAACAATTTTTAAATAATTTATGTAAATTACTATTCATTAACTGAGATCATTCAGAACGTCCCTTGATTGGACCCTCGAGGCCCAATACAAGCATTAGAATTAACTCGAGACATAATAGGGAGCTCTAAGAATTTTTTACGAAATTTCAAAAAATTTCCAAGGTGTAGGGCTCACACGCCCGTGTGGTCCAAGGGACACACCCGTGTGACCTTAGGACACGCCCGTGCTATAGGTCATATTCGATCCCGTGTCACTCTCTGACTTGTGCACACGGCCATGCCACACACCCATGTGCTAGGCCGTGTGGTTAATTAATTTAATTCGAAATTAGGTGCAGGTTTAACACGGCTAAGATACACGCCCGTGTTCTAAGCCGTGTAGCACACACGCCTGTGTCTCTACCCGTGTGCTAAATTCTAAGCATTCTGTTTCTCAAAATTAAGGTACAAAGGACACACAGCCTAACCACATACCCATGTTACAAGGCTGTGTGTCACACACGTTCTAGACACACGCCCGTGTATCTACCCGTGTAGACAAAATAAAGTCATTTCCTAGCTTCATTTGTCACCCAAATTTACCATTTTCCTGCACTAAAACACACCAAACACATTCCAACCATTTCTAAGCATTCAAGTTAAGCAGTTTCCATCATTCTTCATGGCATACCAATACATGCATACATGCTCACAATCTTACATTGATTCAATCCATATATTAGACATAATTTGATCAACTACTTAACATATATTTCACTACCATAACATGACATTACAAGTATATCAAAACAACCATTACTAGACATTCTAATGGCTAGATTACAAGCATCATTATCAAGCCACTAATGGTCAAGTTGTCCCATACATGCCATTATACCAAAAAGATTTTACTATGTATATCCCAAAATAACTAGTTGATAGTGTGATGGTGCTCCAACGATCTTCCAACCTTCGAGAGCTTCCAAGCACTATAAGACAGGGGAAAAATAAAATGGAGTAAGTATTACATGCTTAGTAAATTCAGATAACGAAAAACTAAACTTACCAAACCCGTTTATTAAATCTAAGCATACATGTAACACCCCAAACCCGGTCCAGACATTATGGCCAAGTCTGGTGTGTCACATTGAAGTGTTTTTCGAAAACCATGTTTTCATTAAAACCCCTTCTTGATGTTTAGAAACTTTTACTGTTTAAACTTGTAACCCTTTGTAGTGGCAGGAACATGTTATTTAAAAACAGTTAAGTATCGAAAAAAATCAAACCTTCTTTGTTATGGCTTAAAGCGAATGGATACTACGCACCAGGTAGGATTCAAGAAAAGAGAAGGTGAATCAATTAGACTGCTTAAATACCTAGCTCTTCCATGATCCAATCCTAGACATGCACACATCCATTGCCACACTTTAAGCTTATTACTTGTCCATGAACAATAAATTAAGTTCAAGTCTATTTAAAATATTTATTTCCCTTGAAAACATTTACGTTGCGGAAGCTTTGCTCGGTTATCATGATATTTTGAAAATAAGTAACTTTTATAAAACGCGCCCTAGAGCTAACAAATTTTAAGGAATCAATTTAAGTGATGTGAATCCCGAGTTGAAAACGATTTAAGTAATTTAAAAACCCAAAATAAAAATAATAGAGTGGCCTTATTACAACTTTAACCAAAATAGAAATAATCAAAAATAAATGCGAAATTTAAAAGGAAGCTATTGAAACTTATTTAAAAACCAGGAATTTAATCTTCGTGGCCACTCTAAATCCCGCCCAGCTCCAAGTCCACCAACTAGGGCTCACCTGCAAGGATGGAAGAGAAAGGGGGTGAGTTTGGGAAACTCAGTGTGTATGGAAAACCCATCCAAAGCCCAAGTCAGCTCAAGCCCATTGGGCCTAAGCCTTATTCCGATAACAAGATGAGTCTTGGGCCGAAGCCCTTTTTTAATCTGATGAACCGCCTTAGCCCCTTTTCAGATAACAGTATGGCCCATAGGCCCATTCCAGAACAGAACAGACATATTCGTGTATGCAAGCCCAACCAGCCTATGACCAACCGCTACACTCCACCCGTACCAGCCCTACACTCCACAGTTGCAGCATTGCTACTCAGATATCAGTAAGTTGAGACAAAGCCTCCAGTACGTGGACAAGCCACTTTCAGTACTTCCTCCATCAATAACCCAGTCCCATGCATCAGATAATAATAACATGGCATGCAGTAAATAGTAACAGTCGAACATGCATTCAGGTCAACCTTAACCCTAGGGGTATATTAGTAATTTTACTCCTAGGGGTAAATCTGTAAATTTCCCACCTATAAAGGTATTTCAGTAATTTTATCCATTTTAAGGGTTCTCATGAATAATACGGTCCTTACTAGCCCATTTGTCATCACAGTAATTTATTTATCTCAATTTCACAATTTTAGCCATTGGGCCCTAAAACCCCTAATGGGCCCTATAGTGTCCACTAGCAATTTAAGCCCATTTAATTCAAGTTTTATGACCAGTTTATCAGTTTAAGCAGTTTTGATTCTACAGTCTAACAGAACATACTTATTGCCTATTTTTTTATTTTTTTATTTTACCCGTATGGGCCTGTAAGCCCATTGGGCCCAGTTTTAGCCTATCGAGGCCCAATTACCGAAGTGCACGAAATTTCACACACGACTAACTTACCACTTTGCGATTTCAGATCAAATGATTTCTAAACGTCTTGTGAGCACTCGCACACTCACAAGCCTACGAAATGTCAGAATTTCGGCATTTCGGCTTTTGCCGAATTGAACTATGAGAGGGTGTTCGATACACACCTGTTTCGCGACGACTGCCACTGAGATCCCTTACGATGTCCTACAATTGATTACCATAATTCTTAGATTGCAACCCACAATAACCAATCCCAATATTCACCTACCATATTCGAACCATGCCCCTAAAGCCTTTAGAATCTTACCTTTTTACTGAAAACCGATGACTAGATCTAAATCTAGTTGTTCCAATTATCCAAGCCTTCGATCCAACCTCTAGAAAACACTAAACACCAAAAGAAATCGTCAGTTAAAGACCCTTAAAGCCCTATGCCCAAATCGACAGCCTCCTTAGATTTTAGGGACTTCGGCTTTTTCTAAATTGTAAAATAAGACTAGATCTGAGGTGATGAGCACTTACCACCTATTCCTCTTTGATTTCTACGCAGATCTGATGCAAATCTATCCTCTAAATGATAGTAGAACTCGAATCCAGAAGATCTGAAGTTTCGGCTATAAGTCCCTAAATCTATGGTACTTCGGCTTTTTAAGTGATGAAGAAGATGACGATTTGAGGCTATAACTTTGAAGTAATGTTGCCGACAGATACTAAGGGTTTAGAGAAGATGAAAGTTAATCAAAAGGAACAAAAATGACTGAAGGATTTTGGCTTGGAGAAATCGGTACAAGAAGTGAGTTTTTCAGGATTTCTACTTTTATGGCAATCGGCTATAAAGGTTTAAAAAAAACAACTGATAAGAGATGGAGATAAGCAGAATGGTAGGAAGATTCGGCTATAGAGGAAAGAAGAAGACGAAAGGAAGTAGATGAAGAGAGAAGAAAAGAAAAGAAAAGGAAATAGAAGAAGAAAAACTGAATTCTAAAGGCCAAAATATATGGCACTTATTAGCTATGGCCGAGTGAGTGTATTTCGGGCATAGGAATTCTTCCTAAGAATTCCAATTCCCCGAATTGCTCCTTGATTTTTGGCCACATCCAATGTTTGAATTCAATTCAAACTCTTGACCGATCAGCCCACCATTTGCACCGCTTCAGCATGCTGCCAAGAGTCCTGATCAGACTCCAACTCCTTCCCCATGCATGCAGCAAAAATCCCAACCTTGCGTTCGCGAGATGAAGCTCGAACCCCAGACCTTTGTCCACCTTGCGCCCTTGCGCCTTCGCCCGAGCTGTTGGCACTGCACCACGCTTTCTCCTTTATTAATATATGGTTACAATTAATTATAAACCTTACCTGCTTCAGTTCTGGCCCGCTTTAAAAATAAAACAGAATTTTCCCGTGCAAGGACTCGAACCCGCGCCCTTGTGGTACTCCTAGCAACCTACTGCCACTGTGCCACAAGCGTCCTTGTAGCATAACTCGGTCGCAACTATTCTTAAACCTTTCTTTAGTGCGACCTGGCTTCTAAAATAAAAACAAGCCTTTGCATGCACCAACCCTCGAACCTAGGCACTATACCACACTCCCAATGCCTCTGCCACTGGACCGAACTTCCCTTTGTGTTACCTTTTAACCCCAACTATATATAAGGCTTCCCTGCGTAGTTCCCTAATATAAAGAAAAATAAAACACCTTTGCACATGCTGGGAGTCGAGCCCCAACTTTCCTTCCCACTACCTAGCATGCTAACCACTGGGCCAGGTACGCTTCTTCATGCCCAGTCTTGCCCAATTTATTTTATAAGCCTTATGCCCAGATTCCGTCTATGAGGCAAAAATTAAAATAATTTTTTTTCCTAGAGTTTAAACACCAAAACAACAATACTTTTATAAATATATATATATTTTCCTATCTAATAATAATAATTATAATAATAATAATTTTATAAATATATCTAATAATAAAAATTTCAAATATCAATAATACAGTAAATAATAATAATAATAATTTTCATAAAAAAATTTTCAAACATACATACAGTAATATTTTTCTAATAATAAAAATTTTATCTCATAATACTAATTAAAATTTCATAAAAATTTAAAATATCCGTAATAATAAATACAGTAAATATTTTCTAGTAGTAATTTAATTCAAAATTTTTTTCTTAAACGATAATTTTTAAAACTTCTTAATTATTCAGGTTTTCTTCTATCCGAATCCCAAGCTTAAAGCCCAACTCTTCTAGGCTCAAAAATCAGGGCGTTACAATACAATAACATGTTTTCCATCCATTTGGAAAAATTTTCTAAACACATGCATCCAATCAAACATGTTAGTCACAAAGTTTACATATACATCAAGTAAGGATAGATGAGCTCATCATGCAATACTCTTTCAAGACATTATCTTTTCATCTCATAATTCTCATGCCATGTCAAGAGTTTTATGTTCGTTGAATCATTGAAATTTCGATAGATACTCAAGTAGTACACTCGGGGTGTACGATTCAATAATCTGTAAATTCTTATTCAAGGGTACCCATTAGGGTACTTAACCAAGGAACACACTCTCGAGCCATATACTGTATAACAAGATTACCAGTCCAGGCTAAATCTTTTATATAACGTATGCTCAGAAGAGCTCAATTAGGATTACTAGTCTAGGCTAAACCCTAATCATAACGTATGCTCGAGAGGTATTATATCAAGATTACGAGTCTGGGCTAAATCCTTTCTATAACAAGGTCAATAGGATTACTCGTCCGAGCTAAATCCCTTCCGCAACAAATGCAGGACCTTATTCGTTTCAGTAAAGCACATGCATTCATCGGAATTCAATATTCAATCGGAACTTAACCTTTTTTTACCATATCAAACATGTATTAAATTTCTCATTATAGCATTCAAGTAATTTACATCAATATAAGTCACATTCCATACAACACAACATTCAATTAAACATATTTACATGCTCGATTAAGTTACACGAACGTACCTCGACACTTGTTTACGTATAAAATCTACTAATCTGAAACCTTTTCTTTTCCTCAGTCTAACCTCGAATTTGTGTTTTCCAAATCTATATAAATAGATTTAATCATTAATTTCACATATTTCATATTTATTTGGACTCAATTTATATTCTAGGCAAAATAACCATTTTGCCCCTAACTTTTTTATAAATTCCAATTTCGTCCCTAGGCTTGAAAAATAAAACTTGTGCAATTTCCTCCTTATTCCAAGCCTAACCAAAATCCCATTACAAAATTTACAGCACATGTATTCATAAAAATTCAAAATTTTTCTTGAATTTCACAAGTTTACATTTTAGTCCCTAAATCATGTTTTCATCAAAAAATCACTTTGTAAAAGTTGTTTATCTATCAACAACCTTTCATTTCTACCATAAATTTCTAATTTTCAGCATATACATCCAAGACCCATTTTCCATACTTTGATAACTTTTCAAATTAATCTCCCAAATAGATAGTTTAAGCTATCTCGGTTTCAAAAATATCAAAATTACTAAAAACGGGACAAGGGAACTTACCCAATTAGGCCATGAAAGTTTATTCTCTCTCTCCTAGGGTTTCCATGTATTTTAGGTTGAAGAAGATAAGAAAATAAGATGATATTTTCTTTTCATCTTTTAATGAATTACTTATTTTTCAAATTCCAATTTAGTGCTTGCTCTTTTTCTAAATTTCCATGGATGAGTCACCAAAAATCTACATACTTTTCTTTAATGGTCTAATTACCATATAAGGACCTCTAGTTTTGAATTCCATAGCTATTTAATCCTTATAGCTACTAGAATTCAACTTTCACATTTTATGCGATTTAGTCCTTCTCGTAATTAAACACTTAATCGATAAAATTTTCGTATCAAAATTTTCACATGACATTTCTATCATAATACAGACCATCTAATAAACTAAAAATAAATTTTATTTTTGGGTCAGATTTGTGGTCCCGAAACCACTATTCCTATTTCACTGAAAAATGGGCTGCTATAGAAACATCCTCTCTCCACCTGAGAGTCCTCTTGTATCCAACTCAGTCCAAAGCTTCATATAGGAATGAAGGTTAAATATATCGCTTTCGGTTGAGATGGAGAAAAAAATTACGTTGATTACATTGGAAAGTCCCTTCGTTTTTCCCTATTATTATGGCTTCATTCTCATGTATGATGTTTATAAGCCACCACGAACGGGTATCCGAAAAGTTTAAACTTGTGACTGCATAACAACAGTAAACTATTCCCCTAATTATACTCCAACCCATGACCGCATAAAGTTCGTCGACTGGGACTTGTACATACACTTCCACATATAACCGTATAAAGCACTGTCTCCCAAAACCCGACTTCCATAGGATAAGCTTTTAAGGTAATGGTCTCATCTCGAAATAGCATATGAAATGTGTGTCCCCAAGCACTATCGCATCCTCAGCAACTCAAATCTACCTTTAAGCTTTCATAATGTCTACCTTAAATCTCAAAATAATAATAAAAAAACCTTAAACTTAAAGTAAACCATAAAAACCCTAAACCATAAAAAATCATAAACCTAAAATAAAAAACCTTAAAAAATAGACGAGGGGAGAGAAAGGAAAGTGCGTCCAACTGGACACATTTTCCTACCAACTGTGCAGAAAACGCGTATAGTTGGACGCGCTGTCACACTCTCTCTCCAAAATCAGCTTATTTCCCTAATTTTTTTTAAAAAGGCCTATTTTGTCGAATATTTTTCCGACATATATGCCTAATTCAACCTTGGTCTTTATACTTTCTATCTTTTTAAAATCAGCCAAGTGAGCCTCGCAACAAATTCTAATCCTATAGTTTTAAATATTATGGCCACTAGTTTGATCCAAATTCTAAATATCCAAATGTATTCCATGCACCCAATATTTCAGATAAACAAAATATTTTACCATTGAGAATTAACCAAAATACCCTTTCAAAGAAAAATGACCTTTTTGCCCTTTTATACTTTTAAACGCAATTTATTCACAACAAATGCTTATTAATCAACCCAAATTCCCTAATTCTCATTTAGTACTTAATACTCATCTTTAGGTATTGAATATTACAATTTTACCCCTCTCTTGGCAAAAACGAAAAATTTATAATTTAATCTTTATACTTCTGGGTTTTTCCAATTTAACTCAAAAGTGATTTTTCCGTGGCACTAAAATATAATCCAATAATTTTTCACGTCAAATAATAAACAATAATTCATTTTCCTATTTTGGTCATATTTTCACAATAACTCTAAACTTTTTAAGATTTACAATTTAGCCTTTTTTACCATATTTTCATTTTTCTAAATTTTTTTTCCATTAATTTCCATATCCAAAAGCAATTTTATTTTCATAATAATCCTTTTTTAATACTTGTTTTCGAAATTTCTTATAAATACATTTACCCGATACTGGTGTACGCCACTTATCAAATCAGAAATTGTAGAATGTAAAACCTCGTGTTCTTCGTCTAAATGTTTCATCTTAAAGATCAAAAAGTCCAATCATCAAGCAAATAAGCAAAGTATGGAATTGTCTTAGAAGAACTAAACACCAAAATAAAATATGAACAGTAAATTTAATTAGAAAGGATGCCTAATCAAATAGAGGAAAAATAATCAAGGATTTAGTCTAAAATAAGAATAAAATCTTCACGTAAATATGTGCACAAATCGGACAAAAAAAAAACAATGATTAACCTTAGATCTTAAACAGAAAAAAAACACCAACTAAAACAAAGAAAAGCCAAAAATAGAAATACGAAAGGTTAGAGAGAAAACAATTGCCAATGGTGAACCGAGGAAAATATTAGGCTAATATACTAAAAACACCCTTAAACTTTTATACCAACCTATGGAACCACTTGATTTTAATATTAAAGTAAACTAATTCGATAAGATTGGTTTATTAAATAAAATAATATTTTTTTGAAAGTAAAATTAAATAATTTTTTAAAGTTCTTAAATACATAATACGTAAACTTAGTCTCTCTTTTGAAAAAAATTGATTAGTCTTCTAAAATTTATGTTTTATGTTAAGGTTGCATCAATAAGAGTCTAAAATTCAGAATATTTTTAATTTAATATTAAAATCAAGGACTTTAATGAGTAAAAATGATAGGTTAAAAATTTATTTAACTATAAAAATAATTAAAGGACTTGTTTAAATAAAATGGAGTAGTTTAAGAGGTTTTTTTTAATATATAAACCAAAATATTGTGAATAAAAAAGCCGAATAAAACAATTGAAAAGAATGGGGTAGAAGAATTGAGATATGGACAAAGAAAAGAGAGGAAGAATAAGTGGTGGTCAAGGTTGGGGTTAGGGAGAGGGAAAACGTTAAAGAAGAAGATCAAGACCCACACAAGGGAAGTTCTCGTAAAGACAGAAGAATTGAATTGGAATATAGAAAATCAATCTCATTGATCTAGTCATGATTGAAGTGAATGTCATGAAGTTTACCAAAGCCCATAAAATGCAGCTACCAAACAAAATAAAAGAGAGGAACAGTTGAAAATCAACGGGTAGCAAATATGTGGAGTCATTTTCTTTAAAAAGTAAATGTGTACGTCAAGCTCCCTTTTTAAAGGCCAACCAGTATCGTAAATGTTGCTTTCTTATTGGACCACCCTTCTATATTTTTCTTTTTTTTCTTTTAGTCCCAAATCCAACATGAATTGGTCTCTATTTCTCTATTAATTTCACGTTATATCACCATTCATTTTTGATTCATTTCAAGGGAAAACGAGCTAAAGCCCTTTGTTAATTTTTATTTTAAAATTTGATTATTAACCCTAGATTTTTTATGACCGACTCCCTCTGTTCAATTTATGATATGGGTTTTAATTAAATTGTTACTTTCCTTATTTTTTTTTAAAATATTTCTTCATCTTTATGTTTTTTTTTTCCTAAAATATAGAAACAACAATATTTTATTTTAGAATAAACTACAAAAACAATCATTTTTATTTGACTTAAATTACGTTTTTATCACTTATATTTAAAATGTTACGTTATCATTTTATTACAAAGTGGTCACTCTACCGTTAAACTCCATTACCTCCTTAACGGTAGTCAAAATGGGTTTTAAATGTCAACTTGGATGTCTAATTGCTAGGATGAAAATATGTTTTTAATTAAATAAATTTAATTTAAACTGCCACATAGGATATCCAAGTTGGTATTTAAAATCCATTTGGACTATCACATAGGATCGCTGTTAGAGAAGTAACAGAGCTTAACGGTAGAGTGACCACTTCGTAACAAAACAATAATATAAGTGATTAAAACGTAAACATAAATGACTAAAATGTAATATAAAGCAAACAAAAGTGATTTTTTTTATAATTTACCATTTATTTTAATTAATTTGAAAAGTGTACAGTTATGTATTTTTCTATTACTAAAATTAGAAGATGACAACTATGATTAGACACAAATGAAGGATTAAAGCACGCCCCAAAGAACATGTAGTTGTCCTATAAATTCAAAAGATCGAAACCTACGGAAAAAGAAAAAAGAAACAAAAATGATGTGGCAAAATATATAAGACCCCAAAGAAAATAAATAAATATAATAAGCTGAAGAAGTTATTACACATGAAAAAGCCAAAAGCCGTAAGCCGCAAGAAAAGGAGAATGTAGATTAGAGAAGGTTTTGTTTTAGGCGGCCGAATACTTACTACTTGGACAATCACAAAAACAGGCACAACCTCAACTTAAACAAATAAATCAGTCAAATATTAAAAAAATGAAATTTGTTAAAACCATTTTATTTATTTTCGATTCCATTTAAGTTAGCATTTTGCTTGAATTTTTATTAATTAATAATTAATTTATTTAATTTATTAAAATATAATATAATAACTTATTTAGTTCTTCAATTTTACAAAAAAAAATTGTTTTAACTCTTTATTTAATTTTTTTCTTTTTTTTAAATTTTTGAACTTACATTGTATATCAATTCACTCTAAAATAGATGAGAAATTAACGCCTGATAAATTTACTGATGTGGTAACCATGCTATGCTACGTCAACAATTAATGAATTTTTTTAGAAATTTTATAACTTTTATAATTTTTATAATAATGTTAATAATTGATTAAATATTTTTATAGTTTTTTTTATTTTAGAAATATTAAAAAATTAATTATTGATGTGGCATTCGAATGACAATCTACGTGTATGCCACGTTAATAAAATTAACAAATATTAATTTTTTATCTATTTTTAGGTGATTTGACAAACATAATAGGTTTAAGGGTTCAAAAAGTAAAAAATAAAAACTAAAATGACTTTTTTTATAAAGTTAAAGAGTTAAATAAATTATTATGTCATAATGTAAAATGTGTATTTCAAAACAAAATTATAAATATATATTTTTTAAATTACAAGTAAATATTCATAATTTACGAGCAATATAACCTAAATAATTACAACCCTAATCAATCGTTATAATGCCCGGTTGATTTGATATCTAAGTCTAGCTAAAATAATTTTGAAAAAATTTAAAACAAATTAACACTTGATTTACACTCAATAGAATTCAAACATTGAAGGTTGTCATTAAACTAAAATTTCATTGACATTATGAACACTATAATATATTAATAAACATTCTAAATATTTATTTTAGTGAAAAAATAATAATTCCTAACAAAATTTGGAAAATACATAAATTGTTTAAAGGAAAAATTAATTACATCACCTATTTTATCTTCTTCTTTTTTCGAGCACCTTCACAGTAACGGAAACATATATAAATGATAAACTCTACAATAATAAATTTAATGGTGTAAAAAGTCCTCAAATTTATAAAAGAAAAACAATTAAGCCCTTGTTTTTTTCTCACTCAATTAGGTACTTGAACTGTAAAAATGCATCAAAAAGGCTCTTTGACTGTTAACTTTAACAGTTGACTGCTAAAGTTAACTGCCCCTAATTTTTTCAATTAAAGTCACCCTATGTCATAATCATGATGTGACATGTAACAAAAATTATAAAAAGTAAAAATAATTAAAAATATTAAAATTTAATAAAAAATATTAAAATTTTATTAAAAATTTAAAAAATTTATACAAATCGTAACAAAATTATAAAAAATTGTAAAATTTTATAAAAATTATAAAAAAATTTATAAAATGCATCAAAAAGGCTCTTTAATAATTAACTTTAACATCGACGATTAAAGTTAATGACCCCTAATTTTTTCAGTTAAAGCAATTACGTGTCACAACACAACATGACATGTGACGAAAAATGATAAAAAATAAAAATCAACAAAAGTTATAGAAAAATTACTAAATGCTTTTTTAGTACGATAATTTTTATAATCTTTTTACGAATTTTATATTTCTTTACATTTTTTATAATTTTCTTACAACTTTATAAAATTTTATATATTTTTATAATTTTTTTCTAATTTTTAATAAGCTTTAAATATTTTTATATTTTTTATTAAAATTAATAATTTTTATAACTTTATTGATTTTTATTTTTTTATCATTTTTTTTGCCACATGTCACACCATGGTTGTGCCACGTGTTTGCTTTAAATGAAAAAAATTAAAAGCAGTTAACTTTAATAATCAACTGTTAAACTTAATGGTCAAGGGGCCTTTTGATACATTTTGACAGTTCAAGTATCTAATTGCGTGTAAAAGAAAGAAGGCACTTAATTGTTTTTTTGAAAAAGTTTGAGGGCCTTTTTTATACATTTTGAAAGTTCAAGTACCCAATTGAGTGTAAAAAAAAGGGGTTAATTGCTTGTTTTGAAAAAGTTTGGGAACCTTTTTTATGCATTTTGAAAATTTAAATACCCAGTTGAATACAATTTTTTTTTAATTTTGAGAATTTTTTATACCATTAAACCAAAATAATATAATGAACCTCGCAATGAGAATGAGTATTTAAAAATTTTAGTATTTTAAATTTAATTTTCATTATAAATTATGTGTAAATTTAGATTTTATTTTAATTATTTTTATAATATGTAATAATTTATTTTAGTTACAATTATTCGAATATTGTATGTTATTTATAATTATAATTACAATTATATTTATAACATCTTAAAAAGATTAACATGTAGTTATATTTATATAAACTTATATATTTAATGATGTAATATATTTAATTATGAAATATGGTGTGGTAATTATTAAAATTATTTTTTAATTATGAGGTATAGATTTAATTCTTATCCATGAAAATAAAGTATTTTTTATGATTAATTATTTACCTCTTTAAAAAATACTAATAACAAGATGATTGATCACTAACATCAACACTATAATCTAATATTTTTATATTATTTTTATATATTTACATTTCTTTTTTTCTAAAAACAAAAGATTTACTACTGACTTTTCTAAATAATATATAAATTGATTTACTTATATTTCTGTCGTATATATAAATTCGCTTTCACCTTCTCCCACTGTTCCATTCCATTATCCTTTCCTCTATTCATTTACAAATTAGTTTCAATTTAATATAATCTAATCCCCAATCCAATCAGATTTCTCATGGCCGAAGAAGAGTTCCAAGAGTCCGAGGTTGTGTTCTCCGAGCACAACAGCCACCATTACGGCACACATGACGAGGATGCTGCTGTTAACGATGATGAGTACTTCGATTACCGAGGATTCTCCAAAAACAGCCGCGTTTCACGTAACTACAAATCCAAGAAAAACAACAGCACCACGAAGAAGAGCAACAACAAGATGGCCGCCAGTTCGCTGCCTGTAAACATTCCACGTCAACACGGCGCTACTGCTTTCCATTGCGGCGGCGAAGCCGATGAATATGACGACGGTGGAATGGTGCCTCCCCATGTTATTTTAGCAAGGAGAATTGCGGGGAAAATGGCGTTTTCTGTTTGTATTGGCAATGGAAGGACACTTAAAGGAAGGGATTTGAGTCAAGTGCGAAATTCAGTTCTTAGAATGACAGGATTTTTGGAAGCCTAACACCCAACCCCATACCCAAATCTTTTCATTTTTCTTTTCTTATTTTATTCCTTTTAGTATTCATTTCAGAAATGAAATTAAAAAAAAAAAAACAAAAATCCTTGTGTTGTAATCTAGGGACTTCCGTGCTTTTCTTTCTTAATATTCATTGTTACAGGAAAAAAAAAAAAAAAGAAAATGGAATTAACATATTTCGATGAGGTTCAAGGATTCACTTTGCTTAATTCAATGATTAAATTTCTTAGCTTTGAGGTTTTGTTTTAAGTAAACCGTGGGTGAGGCAGCGGCGGCACCGCCTGCCGAAGTAAAAAAAAAAACACCACGTCGGAGTTTTTGTCTTGACATTGGAGGGACAGCTATTTTTTATGATCGAAATAGAGAGAAGGGGGGGGGGGAGAGAACACTTTTTTTTGCTAAGAGACATAAAGAATAGATGATAATTGGGTTCATGGGTTTAATGTGAAAAAAATATTGTTTTCATTAAAAAACAACTAATTTTCTTTTAGCTTCTCATTATTAAAGGTAGCTACCTGTTTTTGACGATCTAGTGCCTTTTTATACACAAGATTGCATTTCTAACGTAGGATGAAGTTTTCTCTTTCGTTGGTTGAGAGTATCTATCTTGTAGATTTCATCATGGTTCGGATTGATGCAAAATTTTAGGTTTATTTTTTAGGTTTAGGTTTGATTCAATTTAAAATTCTGTCAAAACTTAACTTAGATTAAAAAAAGTTAAAACTGAGCTCAACCCGATCTACTCGTATTAATTTTTTAAGATTATTTTTATATAAAAATTAATTTAAAAATATAATACATCAAATACAATAAAAATATTAAAATAAATATTTCTCAACAAACTAGAAATACATTAAAAAAATATTTATACTTAAATAACACTAACATAGTTACAATTTAGCAAACAAATATCTCTAAAATAGTAGCAAAATTAACAATAAAATAAGAGTTATACAATATCCAAACAATAACAATAAAATAATAGCAATATAGTAGTGAAATGGTAGCAAAACAGTAACAAAAATGAAAGTTTAGGTTAATTTGAGCCTGGCCCAAGCTAAAAAAATCCTACACGAGGCTATATTTTTTCCCAAACCTTCTCACGTTTTGGGCAGACCTTCAGGCCTAGGTGAGTGGCTCGACCCATGATTAGGTTTATTATCTTGTAGTGTGAGATTTCTCTCTCTATTTCCCTCTCTAGGAGAGTTTGGTGGTTATGTGGCGGTCTTTTCTTCATTTTTTTTTGTTTCTTGATTTTTAAAGTCTGAACACTTTTACAATCTAGGCTTTTTTTTTTCTTGAGTGGATTTCCTTTTGATTCCGGCACTTAGGTTAATTGAAATTCAAGAGACCAATTGTTGATTCTATATCAATTCTTTCGTGTCTTGTTAGGCTTCATTTTTTTTCTTTATTTGTTTGCAGGGAAATTGGTGGCTTGATATGCTATCAACAAGGACACAAAAGAGGTGGACTCTGGAGTTAGTCGATCAATTTGGAATTGATTTCATTGAGCCCTAGAGGTGTAGAGAATAGGTTAGAAGCAGATTGGAAAGCTATTGTGAGTTCTACTTAGTTTATGGTATTATGGAAGTTACTTGCTAATAAATCAGATAATAGAAGAGGGATTAAAAAGTTCTTCAGAGTGTATAGTCGTCAAAAGAGGTAATTGATATTAGGGATTTGGATATGAATCTATTTTCTATATTATTTATGGATGAAATTCTATGAATAAAACTCATGGCAATAGTCATTGGTCTATGATAGGGTATTGTCTTGGTCTATAGATCCATAAATTATTGTTAGATTTTTTTCTAGAGTCTAATGCTATTAAAATTGCTAAAACCTTGGGGACTTTAATTTAGATTGATGAATGCTTGTGGGATAGGGGTATGGAGAGAAGTTTTTTTAAGGATGAGGGTTGGTATCGATGTAAAGAATTCACTAGTTGAGGAGTTTTAGGTTCTAAGGAAGGAAGGGGGAAAGATTTAGGCTACTGTGAGATATGAAAAAAAATAGTAGATTCTTGTTTCGAGTGTGGAAGATTAGGTCATTTTAGCATGAATTGTGAGCAAAAGGGAATTGGTGGTAGAAAGGGTAGGGGAAAGGTAAATTTGGAATGTGGATGAAAGCAACACCTTTGAAAGGTATGAGTTTAGGAAAGAAAGTGGTTGGAGAGGGGAAGGAAAGTGGTGGGAAGGGAATTAACTGTAACATCTTAAAATAGGGCCTAGTCGGAATAGTGGTTTCGGGACCACAAATATGACGTTAAAATAATTATTTTATGATCATTATGAGGCATAGGATATGAAAACATGCATGTGTTAAAGTTTCATGAAGAAATTCTATGTGTAAGATGTCCAATTGAAAATTAGGGACCAAATTGAATAAATTACAAAACTTGGGTTCTAGAAGTAATTTGTATAAAATTGCTTTATAATATTAATTAGAGGTCCTTAAAGAGTAATTTTCCCAATTTCTAAGTTTTTGGACAAAAATAGGCATACATGAAAATTTTGGAAAGGTTAGTAAAGAATGGCATTTTGGTCATTTGGTAATAAATGAAATAAAAAGGGAAAAATCAAGCTAAAATCAACCATTCTTCTTCTCCATGCTGTCTAAAATTTAGGGTTCTCCATAGCTAGGGTTTTCAACATTTTCAAGCTCAATAATAAGTGTTCCCTAGCCCCGTTTTTAATGTTCTTTGTATTTTTAAGATCCTCGTAACATGCTCTTTCTATTTCTACCCATATTTCATGCTAGGGTTCATGTTTAGAAAATTACCCATGCATGAGATGCTTGTATTTTGATGATTTATGGAGGAATATGAGAGTTTAAAGGATGATAAAAAAAATTTTACTAAGTAGTTTTTCATGGAAATAGCTTAAAGGACTAAATTGTAAAAGTTATGGAAATGGGTAGAAAAATATGGAATGAGGGAAAAACATGGGCTGTTATAAGTGTGAGTAACATTCGGCTAGGCTTAGGTAGCCAAGGAATTACATGCATTTCATTATACAAGGCTTAGGACAAAATTGTAAATATTGTGAAAGGTTAGGGGTAAAATGGTCATTTTGCTCGGGGGTGAGTTTTAGGCCTAAAAATGAATAATGTGATGTATTAGCAATCTAATTTTATTGATATAGACCTCAAGGAACAAATTTCGAGGGTCAACAATGGAAAACGAAAGGTTTCAGAATAACCAAAATACGAAACTAAAACAATTACCAGGTAAGTCCATATAACCCGAAGTAAACTCTAAGTATACTTAAAATGCATGTTTTGAATGTATGATAATTTTAGATATTCATTGTATGATAATCCATGAAATGTGGTAATATAAATGAAAAGATGATAAATATCCCGGTTGAAACAAAAAGGGGAATCCAATGGATAAATTATGGCTTACATGACAAGAGATCCTGCATGTGTTGTAGAAAAGGATTTAGCCCGGACGGGTAATCCGTTGATCTCAATATAAAAAGGATATAGCCTAGACGGGTGTTCCTTAAGTGATCGAACCTCCCGAAGAATATTGGTGCATTAAGGATTTAGCCCAAACGAGTAATCCGATTAAGAACTGAATTTAGCTTGGACTGGCAATTCAGATCCGAACTTATGAGAGCAATTGTCATTGAAAAGGATTTAGCCTGGACTGGTAATTCTAACATTGCTCTATGAGTTTATACTACGGGGGATTTAGCTTGGACTAGTAATCCCGCCGTAAGATGTAAAGTTTGCGGGAGTGCGTATTTGAGATGATCACTTGTATGATTTGACAGTAAATGGCCATCCATTGAGATTTTTGAGAAATTCAACGGGACTATAATGATAAACGAGAATGGAAATGTTGAATTGATGAGCTCACTTATGATTAATGCTATATTGCTTGAGATGAAACTAACTTGATGATTGAGTGTATGTGATAGAGGATTTATACTATGCATGCTTGGCATTAATATATTTTATAGTTGTATGCTAAATAACCGGTAAGTTTACCTTCCTGTTATCTGGACTTACTAAGCATGTTAGTGCTTACTCCTTTCCTTGCCCTGTTTTACAAAGCTCGTGGACTCGTGAAGATTGGAAGACGATTGGAGTATTGTCAACACTATCAGCTTATCTTGCTTTGGTATATAGATACTTATACTTGGTTACAATAGAATGTATAAGTTTTTGGTTATTTTGTTATATGTATCATTGGTTAGGCAATGTAAAGGCTTAAATGATATACCTATTCATTTTGTATATGGCCATAAGATATGGCTCACTTTGATGTAGGTTGTAACCTACTAATTATGCATGTTGGTGTTTAAATGTTCATGAGATGGTTAAATGTGGTATATCATGAATGGACATGTGGAATGTAGCCAAATCACTTGGAAAGGGCTAGGTCATAATTGGCAATGAGTTATAAAATGAACTAAGTTTAAATGTCTTATATGATATGGTAGTCCTTAATACAAAGAGGATAATTTAGCATGTACAAAACCGATGAGATGAGGTTGACATGCATTAGACCGTTAAAGGTAGTCATTGGGCATAATTAGGCCACGTTGAATACCATTGAAATTCATAAATGTGTGTGGATATTGAGGGTGACCATTGGCTTGGATAGTAGCATCCAAAAAGGTCCACACGGGTAGACACACGAGAGTGTGTCTAGGCCGTGTTTGACACACGGTCAGCCCCATGGGCGTTTTGTGCGGCCGTGTGTCCCCTGTACCTAGAATTACAAGTCAGATTGCATGGTAGTAAACACACGGGCAGAGACACGACCGTGTGTCTCAACCGTGTGAAGGACACGGCCTAGCACGCATGCGTGTGCCTTGGCTGTGTGCCTCAAAGTGAATGATGATGTCATAAACAGAATGTCTGAGTTTTTGGACACGGATGATGACATGGGCGTGTTTAAGCCGTGTGAGGGACACGGGCGTGTGCTTGGCTGTGTGAAAACCCCTGTAGGTTTGAAATGGAAAATAAATTCAAATAATTCAATAGGAGTGGGGAACACGGGAGTGTCCCCAAGCACAAGGGCATGTGCTTTGCCTCCACACGGGCGTGTGAGGCATAACCTTAGGAATTTTACTAAAATTTTCTATAGTTCTCGGGTTAGTCCCGGATCACTTTTAATGTATGTTTTGGACCTTGTAGGTTCATAATTGGGACATCATGATGTTGTTTGATCAGTTTTAAATTAGAATGAAATTTTATAACCTGTATTTTTTAAAAGTGTCTGTGTATGTATTCGGTAACGCCTCGTACCTCGTCCTAGTCTTGGGTACGAGTAAAGGGTGTTACATTTAGTGGTATCAGAGCTACGATTTAGTTGGTTCTAAGACTAACGTAGCATGTATTGAGTATAACTATACATGCCATTATACAAGTTATGATAGTGTGACATCTCCTAACCATTATTAATTGTATTTGAATATAGCAAATGTCTTCCAATCAAGCTTAAGATGAGTCTGAAGGAGCCGAGAGCCATGCTCCAGCTTCTGTTCAACGAGCTACTGCTAGTAGTAGTAGAAGGCATATGTCTGAAGGCCGATAAGAGGCAAGAGCTGCTTTCTTCGAGATGATGGATGAATGGTTTGGGGATTATTTGAGAAACCGCCCCAATATACCACGACCTCCTCCTCCCCCTACTCGGCCTGAGGGAGAAGTGCCACTAGGTATGACACCCGTGAGAATTGGTAAATCCCTAGTGGACAAACTTAGAAAATATGGGGCTGAAGAGTTTAGGGCTAAGGTTAAGGATGATACTGAACGAGCTGAGTACTGGCTCAAGAACACTACGCGAGTTTTGGATGAGTTGTCATGTACACCGGAGGAGTGTTTAAAGTGTGCTGTTTCTCTTTTAAAAGATATTGTATATCACTGGTGGAAGACTGTATCCTCAGTGGTACCGAAGGAATACATTACATGGGAGTTCTTCCAAGCTGAGTTTAAAAAGAAATACATCAGTCAAAGGTTTTTAGACTCGAAGCAAAAAGAGTTCCTGGAACTCAAACAAGGAAATAAGACTGTGTCAAAGTACGAAAGGGAATTCGTAAGGTTAAGTCAGTATGCAACGGAATGGGTCCAATCAGAGACAGAAATGTCTAAGCGCTTCAAGGAAGGCTTGAATGAGGAAATTAAGTTGTTGATTGAGATCCTTGAGATACGAGAATTTGCCGCGTTAGCTGATTCAACCAAGAAGGCCGAAAAACTAAATAATGAAAGAAAGCAAGCCAAGAGGGAAGCTCGAGTTGTGAGTTAGAGATCTAGCGATAGAACACACTCTTTCCCCACAAAGAAATCGAGAAGTGAGCAAGAACGCTCCACTTCATCGGTTGAATATTCGAGTAGAGCGAGAAGCTCCAAATGACATAACCTGAAGTCTTCTTCCCCTATGGTAACTAGTGTGGGAAACGTAGATGAACAGAAGCTGAAGTGTAAAAGCTGCAACAAATTCCACTTGGGAGAGTACTGAATGAAGAACGGTGCATATTTTAGATGTGGGTCCCTTAACCATTTTCTCAAAGACTGCCCGGAGTGAGCTAATAAAGAGGTTGAATTAACCTCGCAGCAGAATGCTCCTATCTCTCGAGGTAGACCTCCGAGATATCCCAGAAGTGCAAGTGGTTGTCGGACTGTTGCCAAGGATGCTACTGCAAAATCAGAGGCTCGATCCCCGGCTAGAACTTATGCAATATGCGTTAGAGAGTAAGCCTCTGCTCCCGATGTCATCATGGGTACATTTTCTACCTATAATACTCGTGTCATTGCCTTAATTGACTCAAGATTAACCCATTCGTACATTTGCATGAAATTGGTGTCTAGCATGGATATGTCGGTAGAACCTACAAAATTAGTGATTAAGGTGTCAAATCCTCTAGGCAAGTCTGTCCTAGTTGATAAAGTCTGTAAAAATTGTCCATTGACGATTCAAGATTATTGTTTTCTGGCTAACCTTATGTTATTGCCATTTGATGAGTTTGATGTAATACTTGGCATGGATTGGTTAGCTGTGCATGATGTGATTGTAAATTGTGGTAGCAAGTATATCGAATTGAAATGCTCAGATGGTGAGATTCTCCGGATAGATTCAAGTGAGTTGGATACATCTCTAGTTGTAATTACCTCAATTTTGGCTCAAACGTATATGAGAAAAGGGTACAAAACTTACATTGCTTTCATGATAAATACCAAAGAATCTGAGTTGAAGATGGAGTCGATACCAATAGTATGCGAGTATCTGGATGTGTTTCCGGAAGAGCTAACTAGATTACCTCTCGCTAGAGAGATAGAGTTCGGTATTGAGCTGGTGCCTGAAACAACTCCTATTTCTATTGCTCTATATAGGATCACACCAACTGAGCTAAAAGAGTTAAAAGCACAGTTGCAAGAACTGACGAATAAAGGTTTTGCAAGACCGAGCTATTTGCCTTGGGGTGCTCCCGTATTATTTGTAAAGAAGAAAGATGGTTCGATGAGGCTATGTATAGATTACCGACAACTTAACAAGGTAACTATTAAGAACAAGTATCAGTTTCCAAGGATTGATGATTTGTTTGATCAGAGGAGCCAATGTATTTTCAAAAATAGATCTGAGATCCAGTTACTACTAGTTGCGAGTTAAGGAGTCAGACATGCCTAAGACTACTTTCAGGACAAGGTATGGTCATTTCAAGTTTTTAGTCATGCCTTTTGGTTTAACGAACGCCCCAGCTGCGTTTATGGACTTAATGAATCGTGTTTTCCAACCATACTTGGACAAGTTTGTTGTGGTATTCATTGACGATATCTTGATCTATTCCCATAATAAGTCCGAGCATGCTGAACACTTGAGGATTGTTTTACAGACTTTGCGAGACAAGAAATTGTATACTAAGTTCAGCAAAAGCGAGTTCTGGCTTTGAGATGTTGGATTTTTGGGTCATATTGTTTTGGGTGAAGGCATCTGATTTGATCCAAACAAAATTTCTACCATTGTTGAGTGGAAGCCACCAAAGAATGTAACCGAGGTTAGAAGCTTCTTGGGCTTAGCCGGTTACTATCGACGTTTTGTGAAAGGATTTTCGATGATTGCAACTTCTTTGACGAGGTTGCTGCAAAAAGATGTTAAGTTCGAATGGTCAAAAAAGTGTCAGCAAAGCTTTGAGAAGTTAAAGACGTTGCTAACGGAAGCTCCAGTTTTAGTACAGCCCGAATTGGGAAAAGAATTCGTGGTCTACAGTGATGCGTCCTTGAATGGACTAGGTTGCGTACTGATGCAAGAAGGCAAAGTGATAGCCTATGCTTCGAGGTAATTGAAACCACACGAGAAAAATTATCCAACACATGACTTGGAATTAGCTGCCATTGTCTTTGCCTTGAAGATTTGGAGACACCATTTGTATGGTGAAACATGCCGTGTATACACCGATCACAAGAGTCTGAAGTACTTGATGACCCAAAAAGATTTGAGTCTGAGACAAATGAGATGGTTAGAGTTAAATAAAGATTATGAATTGATTATTCACTACCACCAGGAAAGACGAACATGGTCGCAGCTGCACTAAGCAGAAAATTCTTGTTTGCTTTGAGAGCCATGAATATGCAGTTGGACTTATTAGATGATGGTTCGATTTTGGCAGAGTTAAGGACCAAACCAACATTTCTGCAAGAAATTTGTGCAGCTCAGATCAATAATAGTGATCTACAAACCAAGAGAACTCAATTCGAGTCAGGTACTGAATCAGGTTTTCGGATCGGTTCTGACGGTTGCTTAATGTTCAGAGTAGAATCTGTGTACCAAGAGACGATGAGCTTATTCAAAAAATTTTGCAAGAGGCACATGATAGCCATTTGCCTATTCATCCAGGAAGTACCAAGATGTATAATGATTTGAAGAAAATATACTGGTGGAATGGCATGAAAAGAGACATCTCTGAATTTGTATCGAAATGCTTGATATGTCAACAAGTCAAGGCTGAACACCAAGTACCTTCAGGTTTGTTACAACCTGTGGTGGTCCCCGAGTGAAAGTGGGACAAGATTACTGTGGATTTTGTGACGGGATTGCCGTTAACCCCGAAAAAAAAATATGCTATTTGGGTCGTGGTTGATAGGGTAACAAAGTTGGCTCACTTTATTCCAGTACGAATTGACTACTCACTTGATAGATTGGTCGACTTGTATGTATCTGAGATTGTGAGATTACATGGGGTACCATTATCAATTATTTTAGATAGGGACCCGGGATTCACTTCGAGATTTTGGAAGAAGTTGCAAGAAGCCCCGGGTACAAAGTTGAGTTTTAGTACGGCTTTTCACCCGCAGACTGATGGTCAGTCTGAGTGGACAATTCAGATTCTTGAGGACATGTTACGGTGTTGAGTTTTAGCGGCAAAAGTCATATGCTGATTTCAAAAGAAAGGAGATTGAATTTCAAGTTAGAGATAAAGTGTTCTTAAAAGTATCTTCATGGAAAAAGGTATTGAGATTTGGTCAAAAAAGCAAACTGAGTCCAATATTTATTGGACCATATGAGGTCACTGAAAGAGTTGAACAATTAGCCTATCGTTTGGCATTACCATCCGAATTGGAAAAGATCCACGATGTATTCCATGTATCCATGTTACAATGATATCAATCAGACCCCTCCTATGCGATTTCACCGACGAAAGTTGAAATTAGATCGGGCATGACTTATTGTGAAGAACCGATCAAGATTTTGGCTTGAGAAGTCAAACAATTGAGGAATAAAAAAATAGCCTTGGTAAAATTTTTATGGCATCGACACGGTATGGAAGAGGCTACATGGGAGCCCGAAGAAACTATGAGAAATCAATATTCGAACTTGTTTACTGGTAAGACTTTCGAGTACGAAAGTCCCTCAGGGGAGAAATATAACATCTTGAAATAGGGCCTAGTCGGAACAGTGGTTTTGAGACCACAAATCTAACGCTAAAATAATTATTTTATGATCATTTTGAGGCCTAGGATATGAAAACATGGATGTGTTAAAGTTTCATGAAGAAATTCTATGTGTAAGGTGTCCAATTGAAAATTATGGACCAAATTGAATAAATTACAAAACTTGGGTTCTAGAAGCAATTTGTATGAAATTGCTTTAGAATATTAATTAGAGGTCCTTAGAGAGTAATTTGCCCAATTTCTAAGTTTTTGGACATAAATGGGCATACATGAAAAATTTAGAAAGCTTAGTAAGGAAGGGCATTTTGGTCATTTGGTAATAAATGAAATAAAAAGGGAAAAATCAAGCTAAAATCACCCATTCTTCTTCTCCATGCTGCCGAAAATTTAGGGTTCTCCATAGCTAGGGTTTTCAACATTTTCAAGCTCAATAGTAAGTGCTCCCTTGCCCCGTTTTTAATGTTTTTCATATTTTTAAGATCCTCATAACATGCTCTTTTTATTTCTACCCATATTCCATGCTAGGTTTCATGTTTAGAAAATTACCCATGCATGAGATGCTTGTGTTTTGATGATTTATGGAGGAATATGAGAGTTTAAAGGATGATAAAAAAACTTTTACTAAGTAGTTTTTCATGGAAATGGCTTAAAGGACTAAATTGTAAAAGTTGTGGAAATGGGTAGAAAAATATGGAATGAGGGAAAAACATGGACTGTTATAAGTGTGAGTAACATTCGGCTAGGCTTGGGTAGCCAAGGAATTACATGCATTTCATTATACAAGGCTTAGGATTAAATTGTAAATATTGTGAAAGGTTAGGGGCAAAATGGTCATTTTGCTCGGGGGTGAGTTTTAGGCCTAAAAATGAATAATGTGATGTATTAATAATCTAATTTTATTGATATAAATCCTGAGGAACAAATTCTGGAGGTCGACCGTGGAAAATGAAAAGTTTCGGAATAACCAAAATATGAAACCAAAACAATTACCAGGTAAGCCCGTATAACCCGAAGTAAACTCTAAGTATACTTAAAATTCATATTTTGAATGTATGATAATTTTAGATATTCATTGTATGATAATCCATGAAATACGCTAATATAAATGAAGAGATGATAAATGTTACGGGTGAAACAAAAAGGGGAATCCGATGGATAAATTATGACTTACATGACACGGGATCCTACATGTGTTGTAGAAAAGGATTTAGCGTAGACGAGTAATCCGTTGATCTCAATATAAAAAGGATCTAGCCTGGATGGGTGTTCCTTAAGTGATCGAACCTCCCGAAGAATATAGGTGCATTAAGGATTTAGCCAGGACAGGTAATCCGATTGATGACTTAATTTAACTTAGACTGGCAATTTAGATCCGAACTTATGAGAGCAATTTTCGTTGAAAAGGATTTAGCCTAGACTGGTAATCCCGACATTGCTCTATGAGTTTATACTATGAGGGATTTAGCCTGGACTGGTAATCCCGCCGTAAGATTTAGGGTTCGCGGGAGTGCGTATTTGAGATAATCACTTGTATGATTTGACAATAAATGGCCATTCATTGAGATTCCTGAGAAATTCAATGGGACTATAATGATAATCGAGAATGGAAATGTTAAATTGATGATCTCATCTATGATTAATGCTATATTGCTTGAGATGAAACTAACTTGATGATTGAGTGTATATGATAGGGGATTTATACTATGCATGCTTGGCATGAATATCTTTTATGGTTGTATGCTAAATAACCGGTAAGTTTACCTTCCTGTTATCCGAATTACTAAGCATGTTAGTGCTTACTCCTTTCCTTGCCCTGTTTTACAGAGCTCGTGGACTCATGAAGATTGGAAGACGATTGGAGTATTGTCAACACTATCAACTTACTTTTCTTTGGTATATAGATACTTATACTTTGTTACAATGGCATGTATAGGTTTTTGGTTATTTTTTATATGTGTCATTGGTTAGTCAATGTAAAGGCTTAAATGATATACCTATTCATTTTGTATATAGCCATAAGATATGGCTCACTTTGATGTAGGTTGTAACCTATTAATTGTGCATATTGGTGTTTAAATGTTCATGAGATGGTTAAATATGGTATATCATGAATGGACATGTGGAATGTGGTCAAATCACTTAGAAATGGCTAGGATATAATTGGCAATGAGTTATAAAATGAGCCAAGTTTAAATGTATTATATGATATGGTAGTCCTTAATACAAAGAGAATAATTTAGCATGTACAAAATCGATGAGATGAGGTTAACATGCATTAGACCGTTGAAGGTAGTCATTGGGCATAATTAGGCCACGTTGAATACCATTGAAATTCACAAATGTGTGTGGATATTGAGGGTGACCATTGGCTTGGATAGTAACCTCCAAAAAGGTCCACACAGGTAGACACACGGGCGTGTGTCTAGGCCATGTGTGACACACGGTCAGCCCCATGGACGTGTTGTGCGACCGTGTGTCCCTTGCACCTAGAATTATAGGTCAAATTGCATGGTAGTAAACACACGGGCTGAGATACGGCCGTGTGTCTCAACCATGTGGAGGACACGGCCTAGCACATGGGCGTGTGCCTTAAAGTGAATGATGACATCATAAACAGAATGTCTAGGTTTTTGGACACGGGTGATGACATGGGCGTGCTTAAGCCGTGTGAGGGACACCGGCATGTGCTTGGCCGTGTGAAAACCCTTGTAGGTTCGAAATGGAAAATAAATTCAAATAATTCAATATGAGTGGGGAACACGGGTGTGTCCCCAAGCACACGGGCGTGTGCTTTGTCTCCACACGGGCGTGTGAGGCATAACCCTAGGAATTTTACTAAAATTTTCTATAGTTCTCAGGTTAGTCCCGATTTGCTTTTAATGTATGTTTTGGACCTTGTAGGTTCATAATTGGGACATCATGATGTTGTTTGATCGGTTTTAAATTAGAATGAAATTTTATAAACCGTATTTTTTGAAAGTGTCCGTGTATGTATCCGGTAATGCCTCGTACCTCGTCCCAGTCTTAGGTACGGGTAAGGAGTGTTACATTAACAATAATTACAGGGGACAAGATTAGTGTGTAGGGGAGCAGAGGGATAGTAGGGAGGATTTATTGGTTGAGAGAGGAAAGGGTAAATGGGGAGGAGTGATTAGTACTAGTAAGGATGATAGTTGTTTGGGCAGTAAGAAAGGAGTGGAGTTTGGTCAAGTGAGAGATGCACAAGATTGGAAAGAAGGTAATAGTAGTTGTTCTTATGAATGAATGGAGGGTTTTAAAAATAATTGTGGAAAGGTATAGATTAGGGTTTCTAAAGGTAAGGGTGTTGAAAGGGAATACTCGGAAGATGAGAAAATTGAGAGAGTTGAGGGTCAAACAATAGATGAAAAGGGTAAGAAGAATAAGGTACATGGATAGGAGTTGAAAGGAACCAAAGGGTAGGATAGGATATGAATAGGTGGGTTAAGAGGGTGCTGAGGGGAGTGGAAACGTTAGATAAGAAAGGGAATGAGTATATTATGGAGCTACCTCTTGAAGATGTTGGGGAAGATGAAAGTGAAGAGTAGTGAAGGGGACAATTGGATGCTAATAAGGAAAACTGTATTGTTTTTTAGTTGAAAAAATTAAATTTGAAAAGGAAATTTGAGGATAAAGAAAGGAAAGAAAGAAAAAAGGTTAACTTATTGGAGGTGGGGTTAGGTTTGATGGAAAGTGTGGGAAAGAATAATAATGATGTTGGTGGGAAGGTGAGGAAGAAATATCAGAAGATTATAAGTAGGAAATGTGGTAAGATAATGAGGGGTAATCAGAGGAATCACTGTGAGCAAAGCCTTTAGGATATGCCTATTGTGTATGGAAACCAATTGAATATTGAGAAAGGTTGTGGTGGATTTCCTACAACAACCAGCTAGGGGCCATGAAGCTATTATCATGGAATTTTCAAGGGGTGGGATCACCTTTGATAGTTAAGACTCTTTGTGAGCTTAAGAGGAAGCATGACATTCATCTTCTTTTTTTAATCGAAACAAAGAATAGAGAAGAAAATATGGACAATTTGAGAAGGAAGGTTAAAATGGATAAAACAGTTTACGTTGAACCAAAAAGCATTAGTGGGGGACTTGCATTTTGGTGGAAACAGGATATGAATAGGAGAGTGCTGGATATTGGGAGTAATGCAATTGATGTAAAGCTGAGATTGCTAATATAATGCAATTATGTAGAAATTTTTTTGTGTATGGACCTATTGATTTTCATGAAAGGTAGGAGGTGTAAAGGCTGATTAAAAATAATCAACCATAGATCCATGTATGAGGAACGAATCGGGTCAAACAAGGGTAAAAAATATACCTTTTCAAAACTAAAAGAGCGACGAACAAGGTTGGTGATAAGATCCCTTTGAATGATGTTGATCCCAAGCCGCAACAGTAACATCTCGACCTCTACGTAATCCACTCAGTTAAAGAGTGAACAACAAAATTCTTTTAAACTTTTCAAAAAATATTTTTAGGAACAGTTGCTAGACATTTTGATTTGTGTTTTCTTGGTAACCCGAACACGCTAAGGGATTATTTTCCTTTTATCTTCTTTGATATCACATATTAGAAAAGAAAAAAAAAAGGATTATCCCCTTATTATTAGAGAAACAAATAGAAAGTTAGAAAAGAAATTATATTCTTTCCAAAAGAATGTCAACTTCATGCCTTTTATATTTTCACCGAAATTAATTATTATAATTGTTTATATTAATAATTTTGGTAAACTATATACAATTAATATTTTGTATGAATCAAATTCATGTATGAATTTTATCTATGTTATTTATTTGTGTACAACAAGTTTGTACATATAATGTGCTCAATATTTAACTATCAAATTAATTTAATTTAATTCATGTGACGGCCAAATATAATACAAAATGTATTTGGATTCTGTTCGCTTCAACTATAGGGTGTGACACTATATATTTTTGTAATGTTAGTAGTAATACTAGAATGTTTCTAATATTACAAGTAATGAATGGCATCTAGCAATGCACCATTGCTACCCAAGTTACAAAAAGTCGTGATTCAACACAACCTTTCTATGATAACCTTTTCATGTATTATATCCTTTTATCCTTAATATCTAGATTGGACACATGTCATGGAATAATCACACTTGTATAGTCCAATCTCATATTTTTTTTAATTTTCTGAGTAGACTACAATAAACAAATAAGTGTGATATCTCATATCAACTTATTCAAGCATGACCATGAATTTCTAGTATTACTCCATCAAGAGGCCTAAGATATTGCTCCCATTATGTAGGAGAGACAAATCCTATCGTGATCAACCATATCCCATTACATAGATTGTGACATACCAAACATCAGTCTTTATACTATAACCTGTTATGGTAGATGTTTGACTATGTCAAAACATATAACTCACTATGTTGGGACAATGATGATCTCAAGTCTGAGGATCATATACATCGTTATCACTATGATTAATGTTGTGACTATTACACAATAATCTAAGAACCATATTCATTAGCAGGTTAGTCCAGTATGTTGTTCTCTAACACATACTCATGTACCAATTTTGACATCCCTATGTCAATGACAACACTTTGTCATCAATCAACTACACATTAGTCTCAATGCATTATCATTGTCCAAGCCAACAATAATACTTGACTAAAGACTTTTTAAGAATAACCATATTATTCTCAGGACTTTATTATTAACCAGATTATTTGTACACACAAAAAAGAAACTAAAATAACAATGACAATGCCTTATATTAACAAGCAAGGTAAAACGAGTATGTGATTATAATCATCTCATGATTGGTCTTTAGGCATACTCTAACAGATATTGAAGGTAGGTAGAAAAAGAGTCCGAGCCAATTTAAATTCGAGACTTTTTTAGACTAAAAATGAGGAGTGTGAGTAGGTCATTAAGGAAGTTTAGACTTCTCATTTTAAGGACCCTAAAGCTTTTCAAGTTTTTTAAAGGTTAAAGAAATGCAATATGATGCTTATAGAGTAGTGAAGAGTTTTTTCCTAATAATAAAGTTATTATTAATGATATCACTGAAAAAATAACAAAGTTGCAGGATAAGGAGATAAGTAAGGAAACTTGTCAAGAGGTTAAGAAGTTGACTCTTGAGCTTAAGGAAGTATGAGAAAGAGAAGAAAAATTATGGTCTCAAATATCAAGATTGAAATGGTTGCAATATGGAGATAAAGATACCAAGTTCTTTAATCAAACTACATTACAAAGGAGAAGGCGTAATAATATTTTAAGTATCAAGGGAGAAAATAAGTGTTGGTTTGATGATAAAAAATGCTATTCAAAATCAATTTATAGAGTTTTATAGACAATTGTTTACAACAATTGGTAGGACAAAATTTGGGGGGTATGGAAAGTATAATACCAAATTTGGTATTAGATGAAATGAATGAGATTTTGATAATAGATGTAACACCCCTTAACCCGTATCCGTCACTAGAATAGGGTTACAGAGCATTACTGAAACTTTTAGAATATTTACAGATAAATCACGTAAATTACTATTCATTAACCGAGATTATTCAAAGCGTCCCTTAAATGGACCCTCGAGGCCAATACAAGCATTAGAATCAAGTCGGGACTTATTGGAAACTTTACGAATTTTTTGCGAATTTTCAAAAATTTTCTAAGTTACAGGGCTCACATGCTTGCGTGGTCCAAGGGACATACCTGTGTGACCCTGAGACACGCCCGTGCTGTAGGCCGTGTTCTACCCCGTGTAACTCTCTGACTTGTGCCACATGGCCAGCCACACGCCCGTGTGAGTAGGCCGTGTGATTAATTTTATTTTTCAAATTTAGTTGTAGGTTTCACACGGCCAAGACATACGCCCGTGTTCTAGGCCGTGTAGCACACACGGCAGAGACACATGCCCATGTCTCTGCCTGTGTGCTCAATTCTGAGAATTCTGTTTCTCAAATTTAAGGTGCAGGGGACACGCGTCTTAACCACATGCCTATGTACCAGGCTGTGTGTCACACACGGTCTAGACACATGCCGATGTGTCTGCTTGTATGGACAAAATGAAGCCATTTCTAGCTTCATTTCTCACCCAAAATTACACCAATGACCTGCACTTAAACTCAAACCCAAATACCAACCATTTCAAGCATTCAAATTAAGTAAACTATCATTCAACATGATATATCATTACATGCATACATATTTATAATCTTACCTTGGTATATTCCTTATGTTAGACATAATTTAATCAACCATTTAACATATATATAGCTACCATAGTATGACATTACAAGTATATCAAAACAACCATTACTAGCCATTCCAATGGCTAGATTACAAACCACATATTTAAGCCATCTATGGCTAAATTACCCTATACATGTCATTATATCAAAATGATTTTACTATATATACCTAAAATAACTAGGGATAGTGTGACTATGCTCCAATGACCTCTAACCTTCGCAAGCTTCCTAGCACTATAAAATAGGGGAGAATAAAATGGAGTAAGCATTACATCCTTAATAAGTTCGTATAACGGAAACTAAACTTACCAATCCCGTTTATTAAATCTAAGCATATAAAGTCATGTTTTCCATCAACTTAGCAAAATTGGCTAAACACATGCATTCAATCAAATATGTTAGTCACAAAACTTTCATATACACCAATTAAACATAGATGAGCTTATCATGCAATATTTTTTCAAGACATTATCATTTCATCTCGTAATTCTCTCATCATGCCAAGAGTTTTGTCCGTAGAATCATTGAAACTCTGATGGATACTCAAGTAGTACACTCAAGGTGTACAATTCTATAACCTATCAATTCTTATTCAAGAGTACCCATTAGGAAATTTAATCAAATAACACACTCTCAAGCCACATATCATATTATACGATTACCAATTCAGGCTAAATCTTTTATGTAACGTATGCTCAGAAGAGCTCAATTAGGATTACCAGTCCAGGCTAAATCCTAATTGTAACATATGCTCGAGAGTGAATATATCAGGATTACCCGTTCGGGCTAAATCCTTTCTATAATGAAATCAATAGGATTACTTGTTCGAGCTAAATCTCGTTTGCAACTAATGTAGGATCTCATTCATTTCGGGAAAACACATTTATCCATCGAAATTCAATATTCAAACGAGACTTTACCCTTTTTCCAACATTTCCGAACATGTAATCATTTCACACATTTATAACATTCACATAACTATAATTCATATTGCATACAATCATAACATTCAAGTTAACATATTTACACAATCGATTTAGTTACACGAACTTACCTCGACATTAGTTCGCATATAAAATCTACTAATCCGAAACTTTTTCTTTTCCTCAATCTAAACTCGAATTTGTATTATCCGGATCTATATAAATAACTTTAATCATCAATTTCACACATTTCATATTCATTTGGACTCAATTTATGTCCTAGGAAAAATTACCATTTTGCCCCTGACTTTTCCATAAATTCCAATTTTGTCCTTAGGCTCGGAAAATGAAATTCATATAATTTACTCCCTATTCCAAGCCTAATCAAAATTTAAACATAAAATTTACAGCACATATTTTCTATAAATTTCAGAATTTTTCATCAATTTACACAACTTTACATTTTAGTCCCTAAATCATGTTTTCATTAAGAATCACTTTGTAAAAGTTGTTTATCTATCAACAACCTTTCATTTTCTACCGTAAATTTTAAATTTTTAGCATATTCATCCATGAAATAATTTCCATACCTTGATAACTCTTCAAATTGATCCCCCAAATAGATAGATTAAGCTATTCCGATTTCAAAAATATCAAAATTACTAAAAACGGGACAAGAAAACTTACCCAATTAAGCCATGAAAGTTTCTTCTTTCTCTCCTAGGGTTTCCATGTATTTTTGGGGAAGAAGATGAGTAAATAAGATGATATTTTATTTTTCATCTTTTAATTAATTAAATTATTTCAAATTCCAATTTAGTTATTGCCCTTTTTCTAAATTTCCATGGATGAGTCACCAAAATATCTACATACTTTTATTTAATGGTTTAATTACCATATAAGGATCTCTAGTTTTGAATTCCATAGCTATTTAATCCTTGTAGCTACTAGAATTTAATTTTTACATTTTATGCGATTTAGTCCTTCTCGTAATTAAGCACAAAATCAATAAAAGTTTCTTATCAGAATTTTCACATGACATTTCTAACATATTACGGACCATGTAATAAAATAAAAATAAATTTTATTTTCGAATCGGGTTTGTGGTCCCAAAACCACTGTTCTAATTTTACTGAAAAATGGGTTGTTACAATAAATGTTACTGAAGAGGAGGTTAAGAATGCTGCTAATAGACTTGATGATTTGAAAGCCTAGGGTGTATGGATTTTGTAACGCCCCAAAATTTGTATTTCTGATTCTGTTAGAATATAACACAATTGTGTATCTGCTTTAGTGGCTAAGTGTTTTGGGAGTGTTTGAGAGGTCCCAAGTTCAAGCCCTAGCTTGGGAAAAATTTTGGTTTTTTTTTTTTAATAAGGCCTTGTCTTTGGTTGTTAGGCTTATAATTTTTTATTTATTAAAATATTCAAGAATGGGCCTGCTGGTCTGGCGGATAAGTGGAGTGTTGGTGTGAGGGAGGTTTTGGGTTCGAGTCTGAGTGGAGGCAGTATTTTTGCTACTATTGCCGTGGGAGTGTTTGAGTTGGCTTGAGATTCTGAGTATTTGCTATAGTTGAGGTTTAGTGAGAGCAAAAAAAGGGATTTGGGAGTTACCTAAATACTCAGCTTTTCCCTCTCTGCCGAATTTCTCTGCAATTTTCCCCTTCTCTACATTTTTTTTCTTCTTTCTTTTCTTCCAACCAAAAATTCCCTATTTGCTACCCATTTTACTTCTTTCTATTATTAGTTTTTAGCCCTTTTCCATCATCTCTTCTCATCTCTGCTTTTGGCGCAAATATGGTAAGGGTAAAGTCGTTGTTAACTTTTGGGTGTTGCTTATTCTTTGTGACTCAGTTTAGGTGACTAACTAAGTGACATGTTATTTGATATTAGATTTTGGAGTGCTCGTGGTTGCGTTAGCTTCGAAACGATCCAGGTGTGTACCCCAACTACGTAGAAAATGAGATTCGACGAAAGTAAAAAATGATTCTGTCGATGCCACACGGGCGTGTGGTCATCCGTGTGGTAGGTCGTGTGGACAACCAGGTCGTGCACGCACGACACAAGCACGAAGGACACGGCCGTGTGGTGGTTGGTGAGGCCGTGTGTGAGACACGAGCTTGGCCAATTGGGCCGTGTGGGCCATATAGGCGTGTGGGCCCACATGGGTAAACAACACGGGTGTGTGGGAATTTGGGGGCCAAGGCTAATTTAGGCCGTGTGGAAAACACAAACGTGTGGGCCCACACGAGCAGGCCACATGGGCGTGTGAGCCCATCTTTCTGAAATGTTCTGTAAGGTTGCATAGGTCGCCCAAGTCTACTGTGACCTGTCGAAGGGTCGATAAGAAATACTTAGACCCCTGTTCTGTGATATGATATTGTGATGTATGTGTTACCATGTTACACCTAGCATGTTTATCTATATTGTTTTGATTATAAATGTATGATCTGTTTACTTGCATCATAGCATGCCACATTGTATGATGCATTGGATTGGGGTGGGTTTGATGAAGTGAATGAAGTATCTGAAAGGCTTCATAAGCCTGTTATCTGGCAACTAAGCTGCATATTTATGACATGTCCTGCATTGCAGTACTTTATGGTGTGTAGGGCTAGATGGGTCGATTTTATCCTCATATTTGGTGTGCAGGGATGACTGGGTGGATTTTATCCCCACATGGTGTGTTGGGTTGGACGAAGTTGGTGTGTAGGGTTGGTAGGCATGTTCTGTTATTCTGATCTGTTATGTATGATATATATATCTGAGATGGGCTGAAGCCCTAAGTCTATATTTGATTCTGTTTCTGAGTGGGCTAAGGGCCCACAACTTTTGTAAAGGGTTCAGGCCCGAATTGTGACTGTATTTTATTACTTGACTGTATGCATGTTGAACTGTGGGGATGTACACACTTACGAAAACTCACTCTTTATCTGTTTGATTTGTTCGAGTAATCCCCAGCAGTAGATGGATCGGTGCAGCGGAGGACTCGACGGTGACCACGCTCACATACATTTGGTTTATAGTCTTACTACTTTTGCTTTATTCATTATTTTGGGAATATTTTGATGTAAATTTTGGTCTTGGACTTTTGGTTTTAATTTGGATTTTTTGAACTGCGAACATGGATTATAAGCTACAACACACAAGTATGGTTTTCCTAAAACAAACTAAGAGTTTTCGAAATAAATAACAAATTGCTTTCAAAAGCTTCCGCGATAAAGAAATGTTTTCAAACAATTTGACCGTTACACGATAATGACTACGAAAAAGATAACAACTTGAATGGTTTTCTTGATTCAAAACAGTTTTTAAGAAAACACTCTCATGTGACATTGCCGGGTTCAGCCATAAAGTATAGACCAGGTGTAGGGTGTTATAGATTTAATGGGTTATTTTATCAAAAGTATTGGAAAATAGTTAAAGATGGTGTGGTTGGTGTAGTATGGTAGTGAAGAGGTATAATATGGTAATAAAGGTGGAACTTAATAAGGCTTATGATAAGGTAGAGTATATTTTGGAGATGGTTATAGGTAAAATGGGTTTTTATGACAAATGGGTTTGATGGACTCTTAAGTGTATCTCTTCTGTGTCTTACAATTTGATTGTTAATGGTAATACTTCAATCATAATTTTTCCTATTAGAGGTCTTAGGTAGGGCGATCCTCTATCTCCCTACCATTTTTTTTGTGGTTGATGTCCTATCTAGGATGATTATTTTTGTTAATAAGTTAAATAGTTTGGCTAGAATCAAGTTAGGAAAAGAGTGTCTAAGCTTGTCACATTTATTTATTTATTTTTGCAGATGATGCTTTATTTTTCTTAACAACTAAAAAGAGGAATCGTGATACACTGTGCTCAATACTAGATAAGTTTAGTAGAGGATCTTGACAGCTTGTGAGTTTCAATAAATCCAATATTATTTTTAGTTCATCTGTGCCACAAGTGAGGTCTGAAATGTGAACAAGGCTTTAGATTTTTTAGGCTCAAAATCCTGGAATGTACTTTGGAATTCCTTCTTTATGGGGTAGATCAAAGTGTGTATCAATGAGTCACATTAAGGAGAGGGTTCTTCTAAAGCTACAAGTATAGAAGCAAAAGATATTGAGCATGAGAGGTCGAGAAGTGTTGATCAAAGCAGTGGCTCGTGCGATCTTTACTTATATGGTGCATTATTACAAACTGGTTAAGAAGATTTGTAATAAGATTAATGGAGCTATAGCAAAGTTCTGGCAGGGGCAACAAAAAGAGGAAAGAAAGATACATTGGATGGCTTGTGATGAACTTACTGATAAGAAAGTAGGGTATGAGATTCAAAGATTTAAATATTTATAATATTGCTTTCCTTGGGAAGTAATGTTGAAGAATGATAATGAACCCTGAGTCTTTAGGGGTAAGGGTTTCGAAAGGTAATTACTTTTCTAATGTTAATTTTATGGATGAAAAGAAGGGTGCTAGAGCTTAATGTGTAATAGCCCAATTTCAAAGGTACCTAAAATATATGGTTTTGGAATCCCACTTTCATAAACAAAGTTCATAAATATAAAATAAGAATATTTACGGAGTTAACATAAAAATATATTGCAGAACGGTTGGGTAATTTTGTCGATTAAATTGTTGATTGAAACTTAGGGACGAAATTGTAAAAGTTCAATCGCTATTAATTTTTAATTAATAAAAGGCTAAAGGACATATATTGCAATTAACCAAAGGTCCAAATGGTAATTAAACCATTATGGTGACATATCTCATTATGTATAAGTAATAGTTAAATTAAACTAATAAAACCAAGTTTAAGATAATTAAGCTAGATTAATTAGTGATTAATTAAATTATAGAAAAATAAGTTACTGGAAAATTCCACCATTTTTTTCAAACTCCACACCGTCCACAATAATTGAAACCAAAGAAAACTTCCAAAGCTTTGACAACATTTAGCCAAGCAAAATTTAAGGTAATCAAGTCCTTTTTCATGTATTTTTATAGATTTGTGATATGATGGCTTGATTTAGCTAGCTCATGTATCAATTTGATCAATTGTTAAAATTTTAGCAAGTTTTCATTGTTGCTAAATTGATGAATTATGGTTGGAATTGATAGATATTGAGCTTAAAGTTAGTTAAGTTGTCTATTAGCTTTGTAAAATTAGGGACCAAATTGAATAAATGTTAAACCTATCACAGAATTATGCTAGAAATATAAAGTATAAGATCATTAATGAAAGAATGTGAAATCAAAATTTAATTCGAAGCTAGGAATCAAAAATATGTCTATCCTGAGTTTAGGGACTAAATTGAAAAAAAGGAAAAATATATATAAAATCAAAAAAGGGGCTTATTTAGGATCATGCATCTCATGACATTGTGTATAGTATTGATTTGGTATGTAAAAATATTTTTATAGACTAACAATTGGACCAAAGTGGAAAAAGTAGAGGAAAAGCAAATATTGCGAATTAGGCCTTAAGAAATCTATCGTTTTGTGCTTTGATAAGGTAAGTTAATATGGAACTTACTATCTTTCTTTGTGTTATATGTATGCATGTGCTTATTTCATTATAACTATGTTTGAACATAATACTAAATTATGATTAAATTGGCATACATGGCTGGTAAATGAAATGGTTGGATTGAATTAAAATGAAATGAGGTGTGGTGATTGATATATGATAGTACAAAGTATAAAAATAAAAATGTGACTATTTAGAGGATTTGATATACAAATGTGAATAATATAGAGTATAATATACAAAGGTGAATAATATAGAGTATAATATACAAAGGTGAATAATGCAGAGTATGATATACAAATGTGAATAATACAAGGTATGATATGCAAATATGAGTGACATAGGGTTTAAATATGTAAATATGTATAATAGATTCCCATGTGAACTTAGTAAAATGTTAGGATACGATTGACATGTCAATAAGGTCATAAGCTCACTTGTACATGATATGTGATGATACGAAGGTTATGATAGGTTATATCGAGATCCAACTTCTATTGCAAATCATCAAATATTATTTGTCTTTACGGAGACTTTGGTGTGGTGGAATGATGTAATTAAAAAGGTTATACATTTGATGCCAATAGGTTTTACACTTCAATGCTTTGGTGTAGTGTAGTTTAAGCTCATACAAGCTATCTGGTAAGGCATAATCCACCTGTGTATCTGAGTTCGTTTTACTAGGATTCCATTAGATGAATATTTAAATTGAAGCTGGAAATTTGAAAATGAAATGAATTGAACTTGTTAAATTAATATGATATGTGATTCACTTGAAGTGGTATAAATTTTTGGACTGATGTTAGAGTATCATATTGAGATGAATGTATGTGAGATTGGTGCAAATTTATGATGCTTAAGTTATGCTTATAAATTTTGACCCACATGATTGTTTATGTTCATATGCCTCACCATGTTGTAACTTTAAATGCCATGTCCTGGCTAACTGTATGCCAAAACCATGGTAGTTAGCATGCTCATCCATGAGTAAGACAAGTAAAGTAATTTTCATTTGAACTTACTAAGCATTTAAATACTTACTATAGTTGCTTTCCCCTACTTCTAGATCTTCAACTTGTGGAACTCAACGAGTTAGATCAATGCAGATCACACACTATCACTAAGAAGGTAAAAATATGTTCATTTTGAGTCCTAATGTTGTGGCATGTATCTAGTGTCTTTATTATGTAAATGGTCATCCTCACTTGAGCTAACCAATGTTGTGTTAATGAATAAGGTTATGCTTGTGTTGATAAGCTTGATATATGGCCTAGTTTGTATTTAGGTTTAATCATGTGTGTGATGCCATTTGGTTATGATTTCAAAATTGCATATAAGTTTTTTTACCTTAAAAAAGGGAAGTATCTTAGTATATTAAGATTGATAAAAGGATTGTATTTGCTTAAAGGTTGATTATGTGGTTGGTACCATCGAATTCTTGTTCTCAAAATGTGAATAACTTAATTTTGTACGGTTTGGTTTGATAAGATGATTTGATGAGATTAGTATGAAACTGCATTGTGAAGATGGTCATTATAGGCTACAAAAGTTGTACATTGTGTGAAATGTTACGTTGAACCGAAAAGGGGATTGATCTAGTAGTAACTTGTTGGCAAGGTCGCAACACCACTCCATAGATGTCATAACACTAGCCATCATCATTGTGATGTTGAAACCCGATGTCGTGACACTAGCTAAAAGGAAAATGGACTTATAGTGAACTATTTTCAAGGTTGCAACACTAGCCTTTAAAGTTGTGGCATTGAACCCTAAGGTTGCAACACCACTTCAATGAAATTTCGAAACTTTTTGTTTTAGTCCCAATATGTAATACTTTCTTATTATTTTGGAAGTCGCGACAACGTACCCTTGGTGTTGCAACACCAGCCCAAAACCTTTCAAAACTTTTCATTTTGGTCTTTTAATGGACTCATGCTATCGAAATAGCTTTCGTAAGCTCGTACAAACCTACTACAGAATAAAGTTTATGATGTAATTGTTGGCTCTAGTGCCCTAAGTGTAATATTTTCATCAATATACACTTGTAATTTTTTCAAACAGATTAGTTAATAAAACAAATTCATTGATTACATAAATATACTTTGTATAATTTTCCTCACATGGTTTTTGCACGCAAAGAAAAATGGAAACAAATGTTGCTCATTGATTGTCTAATGTTTAACTAATACTTAGCGGTATTAGGTAGTAGGATCATAATACAAAAAGACAGATTGTATTAATAGAAAAACCTAAACATGTATTTAGTCTAATCGGAAATGAGCAAATCAATTAAAAGAATAATATGTCGCTTACCAAGTCTAATTAGGGAGATGCTTTATCTTGAGTATCAGAGCGGATGACTCTTAGAAGGTTGAGATATAAATGTAACTGATTGGACTGACAGTACATTAGATAGGACCAAGCAGAATAGATCTTGAATTTGTTTATGGATTTATTCACTTGTGACATTCATAGTGTGCTATACCTAAATCCTGAGTGGATGGCAAACTATGTATGTGCGACTTGTACACTTTAATGTAAGTAAAAGCTCGAGTTTAAATAGTTAAGGAACCGAAAGTTGGTGCGTTGGTGGTTCGTGATGGAATGTGCAAGTGTACACAATCGTTATCAAGTAATAAATAAGGAAAAGAGTTATCGTCTCCATAGAGAATGCATTTAAATTGATAATTGTAAAATTGTTATTCACAAGTTGGTTAAGAAGCACAATAATTTGGAGTTTTAGATGAAATTAATTAACTAAATGCAAATGAGATGAAAAATGCAATGAAATGGTTTTGCAGTAATTTCACAAGTTTAACAACAATAACATGAATAAGCTAAAATAATTACAATATTTGACTCAATTCATTCTTCATCATGTTTGACAATATTTTGGAAAAATTCAATGGCAACTCGGTCTTTCATTAACTTGGAATCTCATATAAGTTCTTTCAAAGTCTTATACTTTAAAAAATATGTATATTTCTATGTTCATATTTTACTAAGGATTCCTTAGAATTTATGTGAAGTAACAGGGACATATTAGGTTTGAAACAATTTAATCACGCAAACCTAAAGTTATGCAAGATAATATAGCTCTCTCAGGTTATTACGATCATTTAATTTAATCAAATTAGGATCTAAATTAAGCATGCACCTTCCAATTATCGTGTCCATTAATCACCATCTTATTAGAATTGATCAATTAATTCTAATGCATCCAAACATATTTTAATGCATGAATAACATGAATGATTTTAATTAGAAGCATGAACAACTGAAGCACAGAACATCGTAAACATGAATCAAAATGAATATTATCAAACTATTGCAATCATTCTAGCTAAAACAAAATTAAGTCATAATCATTAATGGAAGAACAATTGAACAATTTGCAAGCATATTTGAATAACTAAAAACAAAAATATAGAAGAAGGAAGAAGGAACTCTTAATGATTTCAGCGATTTTTCAAAGACCGGTCGTGGTGGCTTCCTTCAATTCTCGTGTTTGCTCCTTAGCAAACTTCTCCTCAATGTGGCTAGCCAAGAGAGTTTTTCTCAAGGGAAATGCTAGCTAAAAGAAAGTGGGGAAATGGATGGCTTATGTGTGGAAGAGAGGAAAGAAAGATGAGAGAAAGATGATAAAAATGTGAACTGTGGGATGAATGAAATGAGAGATGGGAGGTGGTATTTATACTAGAGGAATGGCTTGGGGGTTTTCTAAAAATAGAATGGAGATCCGTTGGATTTCTCGCTCGCTTGGCATACAATAAATTGTGGAGAGAAAGTTGAGTGGTTGCTTAATTCATGCTTGATTTTATGCATGAATCATGCAAAGGGTTGGACGGTTTTCAAAGGTTTAGTTGGGGGCTGATTTATGTTTTTTTGCACATGCAAATACCTTCAATTCAAATATTCCAAAGCTAATTTGGGCTGATTTTCATGCCTTAGCCAAATTGGGCTTTTCTTCCCCTTGTTGGACAATTTTTGACAACCCAACTAGCTAGCAGACTAGCCTTTCTCAACAAGCAACTTTCAACTGGGTTTAATCAATCTTTTCTGGGTTGAATTTGTTTTCTTTTTCATCCATATGAAGTGTATTTTAGCTCATATCCATGTGTGTTTTTATTAACTCCCACATTTATCAACTCAATGGTCCAACTGCAACAAATTGAGCAAAAATTAACATGTAACATAAAATAGTACAATTATGTAAAATGAATGCTTAATTTCATAAAATTACATACTTTACTAAAATTATGTCCAATGTCTTAATATGAACTAAAATGACTCAATTAGTTATCACTATACTTGAAATTTGTATAGATTATAAGTAAAAAGGTGCTAAAAACTATATAATTTAGACGTATCAATTGGGTGTATGACTCTTGTAGTATGTAACGTCATTCACAATAATGAAATTCATATCCCAAAACATAGGTAAATGATATTCTCTCATTGGCATTGCATGGTTGATGAAAAGTAAACGCGTCCATAGGTCGTCCATCTTTGTGATGGATGACTTGATCACTATTTGATAGTGATTGACTTTTCATGAAGGAAGATGTAATGGTTACCATGAGATAAAATAAGATCATATTGGGAGTGCGGATATTATCCCAAAGTGATCAAGGATATCTGATAACTCTTGAAAAGAGTTATATTTCATGCCTTTAGACCTACCTAATTACTTGTACTTAGGTACATGTAGTTGTATTTAGGACATTTCATTTGTTTTTTTCATCATTTCATTAGGAGATTGGACTATGTTTAAATATTAAGTACTTTTAATTACTTGTGGTAGGGGTTGTGTTTGGTGGTTTGGCAGGTGTAAGTTGAGAAACGAGAAATAAAGGAGTGAAGGTTTGCCGGGGCAAAAGGTTTGACATTTTGTCAACACAGATGCTGTGTCAATTCTAGGAAGACCGAGTCAACACTCAATGCATACCAGTTTCAGCCCAACTGTACTTGTACCAGAAAAATTTGCCTAAAAAAGATAAGAAGATAATCTTGGATTGTTGGTTTTTATCCTAGAAAAATGAAAGAATTTAAAAAGAGGAGAATATAATCTTGGATTGTTGAAAAAAAATTTTAAAAAAAAAGGAGAAGATAAACATAGGTTGTTGGATTTACCCTAGGGAAAAAGCTATAAAAGCTAATGGAGGAAACCCTTAAAAGTGAAAAAAAAAGGAAGATATCCTTAGGAAAAAATAGAGGGTAATGGCTAGGATGAAATGGAAATAGGAAGACGAAAGCAGTCCCTCTCAGCCATCTCAGTACATTGTGCTGCTGGAGTGTAAACTAGACAAACGAAAGTTGTCTTCTCGAAGTTATTTGTATTTCTTACTTTTTTCTTTTGTGAATCGAATGATGAAAATTGTGTTGGATGCTATTTTGGTTTTGAATTTTACGTGCCAAATCATGAGCTAAATCTCATCAGGTTGGGATTACATGAAACTTTTATTTTCTTTAATGGTTGAAGCATAGATCTGAATCAATTTACTATTTCATTCAATTGTTTTATTTTTAAGTTGTATGCATGAAATCCCTAGACTTAGATGACTGTTCAGCATGCTAATAAACTAAATATAATTCTAAAAAGGTTGGATTAGTTGGACCGAAATTGAATGATAGGAGAAACTACTCGATTGATACTTGCAGTAGACTCTAGACATAGACCAACGTTCATACGAAAGGAAAACAATGCAGGGTACCACATTAATGCCGAAAGAAGCAAACCATTTTAAAACTCTTCTGAGTAGTAAACTGAGTATGGTTTTGCCAATGCATTATTGACAGTAAGGATAGATTCTTAGTAATCTCGATGATTTTGCCAATGCATTATTGACAGTAAGGATAGATTCTTAGTAATCTCGACCTTCCAAATCAACATCATATATCCTTTATTCTTTGCCGCCGTATCTTTACCATATCATTCTTAGTTATTTACTTGATCATTTACATAATATTCCCATAGTAATTCTCACCATTTCCATTACATTTCTACTCTCATTTTGCTATAGCATTTCCAAGTATTCATTAATTCCACATATTGCATACATCATTATTCCTTTTAATTGCCACAGCATACTTAACATAGCTTTACCATAGCATTAATTGTATTTTATTATAATAACTTGACCACTTTTGTACTTCAATTCAATCCTCGTGGGAACGACACTCACTCATCACTTTATTACTTTATTTGACATGTATACTTGCACAATTCACAATATCTTATGAGGGTAACACACTTATGACAAGGTTATTGGACGAGCACTGCGTAGTTGCATTCATAATGGTATGTCGTTGGGGAGAGCTCAGTCATGACACTATAGTAGAATGACTTCGTGACTAAATAAGTTTATAATTAATATGGGAAAAGCCAAAACTTAATTATAAATCATTTGAGCTATGTCCAATTGGTCCCTTCACTAGCTTATTGAAACCATAAATAAATTGTGTGTTTGAATAGAAATGAATGAAATGAATAGAAAAAGAGAAATGGAAAATATCCAGGGATGATTATGGTTTTCTCTGAAATGGAAAAATGAAATCATTTGAAAATGAATGAAGGTTTCAAAAAATAGAAATGAAAATGAAAAATGGAAATTTGCAATCCTTTATAGGATTACTTAAAAAATTATGGAAGAATGAGTTTATGTTTTTGGATTAATTTGAAGCCTAAAAATGAAAATAAACCATTCGGTCATAGTGAACATGTTGAGTTGTGACATATTGAACGAATTTTCTCAAAATTTTACTAAGGGTAAAATTGTCAAAATTTTCGTAGGGGTAAAATTGAGATGAGAAAGTTATTTAATACGTAAATATTAAAGTTTATTTTGGGAAATAGAAAAAATAAATCAGGTTGAATCATATTATAGAGTATTGGGTCAAAAAGGTCTAAGAAGTACTCGTAATTGGACACGATGTGAGATAGGCCCAAAACCCCTCATATAACATGAATAGGGCAAAAACCCTAATAAAAATATAAGGGTGAGTCGTTCACCCCTATCCTACTTGTTTTTCTATTTAAAATAAACCTCTACAACTCTACAAGTGTTCTACTTTCTCTTTCTATAAATAGATGGTAGAGCTATTAACAAAACTTTTGAGAGATTGTTATTCTACCGAAAAATAAAAAGAGTTTATTTTCAACTTTAAAATATATTTTTCTAGAATAACAATTTTATTGGTTTCTATTAGAGAAGAGAAAATTTTCATTTTCACCTCAAAACTTTTTCTAGTTCTGTGTTTCTATTTAATTGATTCGAGCCCACACTCGAAGCAGTCCGTGGTACGAGAATAGCAGAGAAGATCATTTAGTTGAAAGTTGAAAAAATCAAGGATTCGCTTATTCGAAAATAAAGGTATGTATTTAATTAAGGTTTATTGCTATGAATTCAAATTGCTTGAAATGATGGAATTTATATTGTATTTAAATGCAGTTGCTCTGACAACTAATGTGGCATCCTGTAGCTCAAACCTGATGATTAGGTCGGGCTAGGGGTGTTACATTATGGGCTTAAGAAAATCTTCTTGAAGGAAGAGATTTCTTGAAGAATGAGCTATTGTGGCAAGTTTGGATGGGTGGATCATTAACATTTGGAACGATAGATGGCTTGAGGAAAGAAAGTTAGGGCAACCAGTGGGAGAAAGTTATCAAATGCTTTAGAAGGTTGCTAAAATAATAAACAAGGATAAGGGGGAGTGGGAGTGGGATTTGAATGCAATAAGGGCTTTTTTGACAAAGGACCAAGTTCAATCAATTGAGAAGCTTCCTATGGGGAAAAGTGAAGGATAGGACAAGCTAATTTGGCTTGGAAATAATGGTGTCTTGTGCATAGTAAAGGGAGGGTATCACTGTTTAAAGGACAAGGAAGGTTAAGAAAACATTTAGCTCACATGTTATTGACAATAAAGTATAACGTGGAGAGCTTTAAGTTCACCAAAAAAAAATTAAAACTTTTTTGTGGAGAACTTGTGGTAATAATGTGGCTACTATTCAGAATCTTTGGAGAAGAAAGATAAGAGAGACTTTTAAATGTTTGATTTATGGAAATTAAAAGGAGACAATAGAGCATATATTATTGTTATGTGAGTGGATTAAGCTTATTTGGTTTGGTCTAGGGTATAAGGTGAAAAAGGATAGAGTGGGAAGAGTTGATGAATGGTTAATGAAAATCATTAATGTGAAGGGTTTGAAGAAAGATGAGTTATAGTTGTTGAATGTACAAGTTGCAATTGCATGTTGGGAGATCTAAAAAGGTAGATATAATGTTGTAATGAAGCATATAGAACCTAATCTGTAACACCCCAAAACATGGCCTGGAAATTTTACCCGGATCCCGGAGGTTACATTGATCACTGAAGTGATCTATAGCAATTTTACAAAATAGAATGTTAAAATCTCATTTCACACACAGTTCACTACATTCAAACTAAATCATTTAACCATTTGGGTTTCAAAACAGAAAATTTAAGTTACATTAAAAATATTTAGAAATATAAATCTACAATTTTTGAAATTCAGTCTAAAACAACAATTTATGAAAATCCCAAAATAAAACTTAAACCGCACTTTTTATAATTACTTACAGTCCAGAACAACTGGAAAAATTTAGAATTGAAACGAAATACTTTATTTTTCCAATCAGAAACTTATCCGTCTGAGACCTCCAGAATGTCGAGTCTATCTATAGAATATGGGAGTACTTGAAAGGGGAAAAACTAGGGGATGAGTTACATGAGCTTAATGTGAGTCTAAACCAAAAGTAAATAGCAAGTGACGAAGAATCAAACCAATATACAAATGAACTACAAAAATCTCGATCAAACGGCCAGATATACGAAACATTTCATTGGTCATATAAATCACGATTACAATATTTCAACTACACATGTTACTTAATCATGCAAGATTAAGCTTATTAGCAGATACAATTTATTTCACAAGTATCCCAAATTCAGACAAACAAACACGTATTCTGATGCAGAATGTATGCAGTAAGTAAAAGAATCATAATCAGACACATATGCTCAATGCAAACCATATGCAACAAGTCATAACCCACCCAACCATCTAAACACCACTTCAACCACCTTGCGCACCACATAAGGGCTATAGAAGGCCCGTCCACCCTGCACACCACATAAAACCATAAAAGGCTCATCCACCCTACACATCACAAAATGTGGAACTATGCCACTGAAATAACAATCTGTAGCTGAGCTTGCATATGTATAATACAATGTGGTAAACCACTGTACAGAAGTATTGCACTTAAAACTGTCGAATTAGACTTCCTTCTCTTCTCAACCAAATCCTAGAATTTTCATGGAAATGCACAATGCACACAACTTACAGACAATCATACAGAAGTAGATTACACATACTCGGACAAACAATTTCAAAACCAATAGTGTTTGTAACACCCCAAACCCGGCCCTGATGTTATGGCCGAATCTGGTGTGTCACATTGAAGTGTTTTAGCGAAAACTGTGTTTTCATTGAAAACCCTTCTTAAAATAAAAGAAACCTTAATTAACTTAAAAAAAACACACCCTTTCAGTTACAAAAACCTTGTTGAAATATTTGATTTAAGAAAACTTATCATTTAAAAATTTAATTGCGGAAACGTAGAAAACATACTATAATTTAGAAAACCCATGTTCAACTTCTTGTAATTACATTGAAAATAATAATAATTCAAGTAATAATAACACAATGAAAACCTCATTACAATCTGGTCTGGAACATACTTAAAAAGAAGTAAAAACTTAAATACTTGAAAAAAAACCCAAGTCCAAATCATCTTGCTAGCTGCCCACCCAGAGTCCTTCCAAACATCGAACCTTCTACTGAGCATCACCTGAAAATAAAATAAAAGAGGGGGTGAGTTTTCGTAAACTCAGTGTGTACAACCCTCGGCAAAAACAAGCATTCAAAAAAAACATCATTCATCAATCATGCAATGCAATCCCATCCAAATTATCCATCCACTACACACCAGCTCTGTCCCCCGTCACACCATGTGGGGATATAAATATCGACCCACCCAACCCACACACTATGGTAGCCCGGTTGCGAAACTACCTTCATTTACATATTGGGCTTTAAAAGTCGTCGATGGATCCACGATTGTCAAGCAACCATGCGATCCTCATATACTTCCTCCATTCCATAATTCCCAATCCATATGCAACCTAAGTAGAATATCATATGTATGCATGTCGCATCCACAAAACTTACATTCAACACCTAGGGGTATTTTGGTCATTTTTGCCCTTAGAGGCATTTCAGTAATTTTCCCTTAATTACGGTTTTCATTTATCTTAGCCCGTTAACAAGTCCCATGAGGTAAGATGAATGAATACTATGCACCAGGTAGGATTCTAGAGAAGAGGAGGTGGGTCATTAAGACCGCTTAAGTACCAAACTCTCCCTAGATCCAATCCTAGACATGCATATACCCATTGCCACACCTTAACCCTTTGACTAGTCCACGGTTGCAATATATTAATTAAGTCTTATGTGGATATCATATACTAGGCCCAAAACCCCTTACAGAGCCCAAACAATTTCACATACTTGTATCTGACCCATTAAGCCCAACCATATTCATATGGCCCATTAGGCCCAAATCACCTGTATATGGCCCATTAGGCCCAAATCACATTTATATGGCCCGTTAGGCCTAGTCACATCCATACTCATGCTCACATACAAATTCCTATCACATAGCATCAATATTTAGTTTTTGCCTATTATGGGCCCAATAGCCATCGAGCCCATTTAGCCCATCTGGCCCATATGACCAAATCACAACCCAAGTCCATGGAATTGCCCGTGGGCCTCAGGCAACCTATCAGTTTCCCCCTTACGAGTTTTTGTGCACTCGCAAGACTACCATAGCTAAACTTTCGACTTTTCGGCATTTCAGCTTTTCGACTTTTCAACTTTTCAGCTTTTGCCGAATCATTGTGTGTGTGCAGTGTATGTACACACCTGGTAAGCGAGCGTGATGTGATCTCCTTAGCCCAAACCTACAATCGATATCATCCTTCAATTAATCGCATGCTTAATACTTATTTACTCAAAAATTGAAACCTCATCTTAACCTTACCTTAAGCCCAATCCTTAATCACTTTTTCCTTAATCACGTATTTCCTAGATCTGTACAAATCTTAACTATTAAAACCTGAATAATAGATGACTCGTATCCAACACAAGTCTCCTTACCATAACTATGACCATTCGACCACCTTAGCCAATGGGAGAAGATTACTTACCAAAACCGCAACACCTTAAGAAGCAACTCGGCAGAGAGCTAAAAACCAAGATCTGATACTAATTCCCTACCAAAGTTGACTAGAAAGAGTGAGGGACAATAATTGATACTAAAAAAAGAAAAACTGATTGGAAGAGCAACACTTACACTAGATTCGGTCAAAAAGTATTTGGCCCTTAGAAGATTCGATTTTTTGGCTTTTCAAACTAAGTATGGTGAATAAGGATTATTTGGTACAGATTAAAGAAGAAGAGTAGTAGAAGAAATCGGCAAAGAAGATTGTGTAGAGAAGAATAAAAATCGGCAGAAAGAAAAGAAAGTAAAATAGAGGGTTTTCGGCTTTTTAGATCTTGAAGAGAAAAGGGTTTCTGGCACAAAGTGAATGGAAATTCATCATTAACTTCTCAACCCTCCCATTTGGCACCTATTTATAGCCCTATAGCCGAATTCTTCAAACCCAAGTTCCCAATTCAGCGCCACTTACTCCTCACTTCTCATCTCCTCATTTTTCTCCCTAATAACCCCTTGATCCTTTCCTTAATTTTCTCTTTTGAACACTCCCCTTAAAGTCCATCTTCACGCCACTTCCATCCTTCTAGAAGGCCAAAATTAAATTCTAAAAATACTAAGCTAGGATTCGAACCTTAGACCCCCTTGCTAGCTACTAACGCGACCTCACTACACCTTATGTGGCGTCACTTAGCCACTCCACCACAGGCTCTTTTTGTGTCCAATTGTTTCTTCATTTATACAAAAGCCCAACTACTAGCCAACCCTAATTCTTTTAATAATTAAATTATAATTTCTTCTACCCCTTAATTCGAACTTAATCCTTAGCTAAGACCTACTAAAATTATCGCTTGGATAAGAATATTAAACACAATTTTCATCAAAATCGAAAATAAAGAAAATTCAGGATTTCAGGATTTTTGGGGCATTACAGTGTTGGTACACTTTTCACAAACGATAACCAGTAGCATCTCAAACTCATTTATCAAATCATACTAATACTTGATAAACAATTGACATACACCCGATAATTGTAAATATACACACAAACCTAAGTTGAAAATAGAGTCCCAACACACTTACAGAGGCCTAATCGAGAGTCGGATACACAAATATATTAAACGGGTCAGTTTATGACTTAGTACAAAAATTTACAAAACGGGGCAACGCGGCCATGTGCCCCTACCATGTGGAAGCGCCTAGGCTATGTGGAGGTCAACATGCTCATGTGGTTGTCCACACACCCGTGTGACCGAGTTACATGGTCGTGTAAGTAACCCGTGTAACTCACTGTCTAAAATTTCTAAAATAAGGTGCAGGGAAACACGACCATGTGGAAGTCTCACACGCCCATGTGCCCACAGGACACAATCATGTGTCCAAAACGTACGCCCATGTGAATATCAACTAAAATCCTCAAATTTAACTACATGGTCATGTGGAACCAAAAATTGCCCCAAAACCCTTATTTCCAATTGAACACGGCTGTATGGACCACCCGTGTGCGACACACGCCTGTGTGGCCTCCTGTGTGGTCATGAAACCACCTTAAAATAGCCCAAAAACGCAAACTTCTTCAATGAAACAAATACCTACATCAGTAATGCTAAAACCCACACTGAAATCACATGGAAATCAAGAAATCCACCATCGAAACGACCCCTACTCACCTTAATTTCAGAAACACTCAAGTGGTCGTCAAATTCCATAGAATTCAATAGCGATTCGATAGCAAATTTAAACAAGTTCAGAATACACACCTTAAATTGTGATTCCTAGCAAGACGAACCATTCGATTCACTCTACCAAACCACTCAGAACCTTCTTCACCTCTAATTAAATAAACACACAAGGAAAAAACTCCCTTGACAAACGATAAGTAACGAAAAAATCGAAGTAGCAAATAATTACAAGAAAACTGAATTTTGGGGAAAAAAGAAAGAATTACAGAAAAGTTACAAAGAACTAAAGTGGGAAAAGAACGTGGAATAGTTGGGTTTTGAAATAAAAATAAAATAAAATAAGATTTAAAATAAATAAATGTTTTAAACTTAAAATAAATTTAAGTAAAAAATAATAATTCCTTAAAACTAACACACATCTAACCATCGAATTAGCAAGATCATTCTGACATCAAAACGTGAAAACAAATTCAATTGCTCAACCCACTTATTGACCCTAACCACAAACCTCAAAACTTTTAGCCCTAAATTGTAACATCCCGAAATAGGGCCTAGTCAGAATAGTGGTTTTGGGACCATAAATTCGACATTAAAACATTTAGTTTATGATTATTATGAGGTCTAGAATAAGAAAATATGCATGTGTTAAAGTTTCATGAAGAAATTCTTTGAGTAAGGTGTCTAATTGAAGATTAGGGACCAAATTGAATAAATTTCAAAACTTAGATTCTAGAAGCAATTTGTATGAAACTGCTTTAGATTATTAATTAGAAGGTCTTAAAGAGCAATTTTCCCAATTTCTAAGTTTTTGGACAAAAATGGGCTTGTGTGGATGAAAGCTTAAAGAAAAGGCTTAAGGGCATTTTAGTCATTTGGCATTTTAATGAAATAAAATGGGAAAAAGAAGGAAAAAATCAGCCATCTTCTCCCTTATACCAGCCGAAATTCTCAAGTCCCCCATAGCTAGGGTTTCTAACATTTTCAAGCTCAATAGTAAGTGCTCCCAAGCCCCGTTTTCAATGTTCTTCGTATTTTTGAAATCCCGATAGCTTACTCTCTCTATTTCTACTCATATTTCATGCTAGGGTTCATGTTTAAAAACTTACACATGCATGAGTTACTTGTATTTTGATGTTTTATGGAGGAATATGAAAGTTGGAGGTGTGTTAAACATCTTTTCCTAGGTGATTTTCATAAAAAACCCCTAAAAGGACCTTTTTGCAAAAAGGTGTAAAATGTGTGGTAGAAATGTGAAAATAATGGAAAATGTGGTTGCCATCAGAGGGAAAAATATTTTTCTAGGCTTGGGTAAGGTAGAAATTGCATGTGTTTCATTATACGAGCCTAGAGACTAAATCGTAAAAATGTGAAAGGTTAGGGGAAAAATTTAGACTCAAAAAGTATAATGTGAGTTGTTAATAATTTATCTTTATTGTTATAGACCCCGAGGAACAAATTTTAGAGGTCGACTGAGGAAACCGAAAGGTTTCAGAATAACCGAAACACAATACCGAGACGAGTACCAGGTAAGTTCGGATAGCTTGAAGTAAACTCATAATATGACTAATTGCATAATTTATGAATGTATGACAATTGCATTTGATAATGGCATGCAATGTATCTTTAAAAATCACATGTTGAAAAATGTCCCGGTTGAGGTTAAAAAGGAAGTTCGATGGATAAACCATGATTTATACGTGACTTGAGATCCCGCATGTGTTGCAGAAAGAATTTACCCGGGACGAGTAATCCATTGATCTCAAATATAGAAAAGATCTAGCCCGGACGGGTAATCCGATTAGGGTCTGAATTTAGCCTGGACTGGCAATTCAGATCCAAGCTCACTAAGGGTGTTTGTCGCTATAAGGGATTTAGCCTGGACTGGTAATCCCGACATCACCTTATGAGTTTATATTGTGGGGGATTTAGCCTGGACTGGTAATTCCACCGTAAAATGTGAGGTTCGCGAGAGTGCATACCTAAAATGATCATTCTTATGAATTGACAGAAAATGGATAACCCATCGAAATTTCCTAGAAACTCAACGGGATTAACATGATGTATATAAATGGAATAATGAATGATGAGCTCATCTAAGACAAATGACATGGTACATTATTATTGTGACTAACTTGTTGACTGAGTGCATGTGATAGGGAAACCATTTCATGCTTGTTGCTTCTATTGCTTAATATGGTTGTATGCCAATAACTCAGTAAGTTTACTTTCAAGTTATTCAAGCTTGCTAAGCATGTAAATGCTTACCCCTCTCTTTTCCCTCTCTTACAGAGCTCGAGGACTTGTAAAGATTGAAAGACAGTTGGAGAGTCAGCACACTATCAACTAGTCCAGCTTTGGTATATAGACACTTTTATTTGGTTTAATGGCATGTATAGAACTTTGAGTATTTTGTTATATGTGACATTTGATTTGCCAAGGTGAAGGCATGTAAAGATACCCATATCTTTTTGTATATAGCCATAGGAATTGGCTTATTTTGTAGTAGGCTATGACCTACAAATCTATGCATGTTTATGTTCATATATGATAGCTGGTTATAATTGGCAATGAGCTATAAGAATGAGCCAATCTTGAATGTGTTAAGGAGATATAGAAACCCTTAATACAAAAAGGGAATTAATCTAGCATGTATAAAACCGATGATATGAGGTTTTCATGCAATGAGGTTTATCATGTTTTATATAAGCATATAATTTGGCCTTATCATGTATTAATATATCTTATAAGTGTGATTGGTTGATAAAGGGTGACCAAAGGCTTGGAAAATGGCCTAACAAAGTCCATACAGGTAGACACATGGGTGTGTGTCTAGGCCGTGTGTGACATACGGCTCTCCCCCATGGGTGTGTGGTATGGCTGTGTGTCCCCTACACCTAAAATTTAAAGTCAGTATAGTGCACGGGCTAGACACATGGACGTGTGTCCGTGTGCCCCTAAAGCCATGCTGACGTCATAAACAGAGAGTTACACGGGCTGAGGGCACGGCCGTGTCCCAAGCCACACGGCCCCACCCACACGGACGTGTGACTCTCCAAGGCAAGAAAATTTATTAAGTCATCCAAAATCTATCAAATGTTTTTGGTTTTGTCCCGAACCGTCCCGACGTATGTTTTAAGCCTCGAAGGCCTGTATAAGGGATAGTTTGCACGTGTTTGAAAAGTTTTAAATTTTGGGAGAAATTTAGTGAGCCGGTTTTGTATGTCGTAAAATTTTAAGCCTGATAACACCTCGAACCCTGTCCCGGCGTGGGATGCGAGTGAAGGGTGTTACATTTAGTGGTATCAGGGTTACGGTTTAGTCAGTTCTTAGACTACCGTAGAGAGTATTGAGGTTCGCTATACTTGCCATTATTCGAACATTGATAGTGTGACATCTCCTAATTGTTTAAATTGTTTTGAATATAGTAAATGTCTTTCAATCTAGCACAAAATGAGTCTGAGGGAGCTGAGAGCCATGCTCCAGCTTTCCTACAACGAGCTGTATCTAGTAGTAGTAGTAGAAGGCTTATGTCTAAAGGCCAGGAAGAAGCCCAAGCCGCCTTTTTTAACATGATGGACGAATGGTTTGGGAATTATCTAAGGAATCGCCCTAACATACCACGACCTCCCTCGCCCCCTAACCAACCTGATGAGAAATTGCCACGAGGTATGGCACCGGTAAGAATTGGTAAGGCCCCTGTTAATAAGCTTAGAAAGTATGAGACTGAGGAATTCAAAGTTAAGATCGACGATGATGCTGAAAGAGCCGGGTTTTGGCTCGAGAATACTATATGCGTATTAGATGAATTATCGTGCACACCTGAGGAATGCTTAAAGTGTGCCGTGTCTCTCCTGAAGGACACTGCGTACCACTAGTGGAAGACTGTATCTTCAGTGGTGCCAAGAGAAAATATCACTTGAGAATTCTTCCAAGCAGAGTTTAGGAAAAAATACATCAGTCAAAGGTTTTTAGACTTGAAGCGAAAGGAGTTCCTGGAACTCAAACAAGGGAATAAGACTATGGCAGAATACGAAAGGGAGTTTGTAAGGCTAAGTCAGTATGCAGCTGAATGGGTTCAAGCCGAGTCAAAAATGTGTAAACGCTTTGAAGAAGGTCTGAATGAGGAAATTAAGTTGTTGATTGGGATTCTTAAAATACGAGAGTTCGCCCCATTAGCTGATCGAGCCAAGAAGGCCTAGGAGCTCAATAATGAAAGAAAGCAAGCGAAGAGAGAGGCTCGAGTTTCGAGCAAGAGATCTAGTGGTAAGACCCTCTCATTTTCCACAAAGAAATCAAGGAGCCAACATGAACGCTCCACTTCATCAGTAGGATATTCGGGTAAAGCAAGAGGCTCCAAACGAAGAAATCAAAAGTCTTTCTCCCCGATGGTGACTAGTGTGGGGAGTGTAGATGACCAAAGGAAAAGTGTAAGAGCTGCAACAAATTTCACTTTGAAGAGTGTCGAATGAAGAGCGGTGCATGCTTCAGATGTGGTTCTCTTGACCACTTTCACAGAGACTGCCTAGAGCGAATCGAAAAAGAAGTGGAAGTAGCCCCGAAGTCGAGTGCTCCTATTGCATGAGGTAGACCTTTGAAATATCCTGGAAGTATGAGTGGCAGTCGAGTTGTGGCCAAAGACACTGCAAAAATTAGAGGCTCGAGCCCTTGCAAGAACGTATACAATACGCGCTCGAGAGGAAGCCTCTGCTCCTGACATCATCACGGGTACTTTTTCTCTTTTCAATACATGTGTTGTTGCCTTAATTGACTTGGGGTCGAAGCATTCATACATTTGCATGAGATTGGTGTCTAGTATGAACATACCCGTTGAACCTACGGAATTTATTATTAGAGTGTCGAACCCACTAGGCAAATCAGTCCTGGTTGATAAAGTCTGTAAGAATTGTCTTTTGACGATTTAGAGTCATTGCTTTCCGGCTAGCCTTATGTTGTTACCTTTTGATGAGTTTGATGTAATAATTGGTATGGATTGGTTAGCCCTACATGATGTAATTGTAAATTTTGGTAGCAAGTATATTAAATTGAAACGCCCAAATGGTAAGATTCTAAGGGTTGATTCAAGAGAATTGGGTACGCCGCTGGTTGTAATCACGGTAATGGTTACTCAGAGATACATGAGAAAAAAGTATGAAGCCTACCTTGATTTTGTATTGAACACTAGGGAAACGGAGTTGAAGATTGAGTCTGTGCCAATAGTATATGAATATCTAGACGTGTTCCCAGAAGAATTACCCGGATTACCTCCTGAAAGAGAGATCGAGTTTGGTATTGAACTAATGCTAGGAACAACTCTCATTTCTATTGCTCCGTATAGGATGGCACCAACCAAGCTGAAAGAAATAAAAGCACAGTTGCAAGAGCTGGCAAATAAAGGTTTTGCAAGGCTAAGTTTTTCACTTTGGGGTGTCCCCGTATTGTTTGTAAAGAAGAAAGATGGTTCGATGAGGCTATGTATAGATTTTTGCCAACTGAATAAGGCAACTATCAAGAATAAGTATCCTTTGCCAAGGATCGATGATTTGTTCGACCAGTTGAGAGTAGCCACCATATTTTCTAAGATAGATATGAGGTCCGGCTATTATCATCTGCGAGTTAAAAAATCGGATGTGCCTAAGACAACTTTCAGAACGAGGTATAGCCATTATGAATTTCTTTTCACATCGTTTGGGTTAACGAATGCACCAGCCGTATTCATGGACCTAATGAATAGGATATTTCAGCCATACTTGGCTAAGTTTGTCGTTGTGTTTATTGACGACATCTTGATTTATTCCAAAGATGAGACAGAGCATGCGAAACACCTAAGAACTATATTGCAGACCTTATAGGAAAAACAACTGTATGCTAAGTTTAGCAAAAGTGAGTTTTGGCTCCAAGAAGTTGAGTTTTTGGGTCATATTGTTTCGGGTGAAGGTATCTGAGTTTATTCAAGTAATATCTCTGCTATTGTTGAATGGAAACCACCTAAAAATGTAACCGAGGTTAGAAGCTTTTTGGGCTTAGCCGGTTACTACCGAAGATTTGTGAAAGGATTCTCCATGATAGCAACTCCAATGATGAGGTTGCTACAGAAAGATGTTAAGTTTGAATGGACGAAAAAGTGTTAGCAGAGTTTCGAGAGGTTAAAGGCATTACTGACTGAAGCTCCTGTTTTAGTATTGCCTGAGCCGGGAAAAAATTTTGTGGTTTATAGTGATGCATACTTAAATGGATTGGGTTGTGTACTTATGCAAGATGGCAAGGTGATAGCCTATGCTTCATGGCAGTTGAAGCCACACGAGAAGAACTATCTGATGCATGACCTAGAGCTCGCCGCCATTATTTTTGCCTTGAAAATCTGGAGGCATTATTCATACAGTGAAACTTGTCGTATATTTACAAACCACAAGAGTTTGAAGTATTTGATGACTCAAAAAGAATTGAATCTGAGACAGCAGAGATGGTTAGAATTAATTAAAGATTATGAGCTGATCATTGACTATCACCCGGGAAAGGCGAATATGGTCGCCGACGCGTTAAGCAGAAAATCTTTGTTTCCATTGAGAGCCATGGACGCTCGATTAACATTGCTTGATGATGGTTCAGTCTTGGTAGAGCTAGAGGCTAGCCGACATTTCTTCAGGAAATCTATGATGCTTAAACTAATGATAGTGACCTGCAGGGTAAAAAAACTCAATGCAAGTCGGCCATTGAATCAGATTTTCAGATAGTTCCTGATGGATGTTTGATGTTCAGAGATAGAGTCTGTGTGCCCAAAGATGATGAGCTTATTCAAAAAATCCTGCAAGAAGCACATGATAGTCATTTGTCTATTCATCCGGGAAGTACCAAGATCTACAATGATTTGAAGAAAATGTACTGGTGGAACGGCATGAAAAGAGACATTTCCAAATTTGTATCGAAATGCTTTATATGTCAGCAAGTCAAAGTTGAACATCAAGTACCTTCAGGTTTGTTACAGCATGTGATGGTCCCCGAATGGAAGTGGGACAAAATTACTATAGATTTCATGACAGGATTGCCATTGACTCCGAAAAAGAAAGATGCTATATGGGTTGTGGTGGATAAGTTGACAAAGTTGGCTCATTTCATTCCAGTAAGGACAAATTACTCTCTTGATAGATTGGCCGACTTGTATATATCTGAAATTATGAGATTACACGGGGTACCGCTGTCGATTATTTAAGACAGAGACCCAAGGTTCACTTCGAGATTCTAGAAGAAGTTACAAGAAGCCTTGGGTACAAAATTGAGTTTTAGTACGGCTTTTCACCCACAGACCGATGGTCAGTCTGTGTGAATGATTTAGATTCTTGAGGATATGTTGTGATGTTGCATCCTCGAATTTTAGGGTAGCTGGGAAAGGTATTTGCCATTGGTAGAATTTACCTACAACAACAGTTTTCAAACGAGTTTGAAGATGGCGCCTTATGAGGCCTTGTATGGCAAAAAGTGCCGAACTCCATTGTACTGGACAGAACTCAAAGAGAATCAGATTCACAGGGTTGATCTGATCAAGGAAACTGAAGAAAAGATTAAAGTGATACGAGATTATTTAAAAGCGGCATCAGATAGACAAAAATCGTATGCTGATTTGAAAAGAAAAGAGATTGAGTTCCAAGTTGGAGATAGAGTATTCTTAAAAGTATCTCCATCGAAAAAGGTGTTGAGATTTGGCCGGAAAGACAAATTGAGTCCGCGATTTATCGGACTGTATGAGATCACTGAAAGAGTTGGACCATTAGCCTATCGTTTGGCATTGCCACCTGAATTGGAAAATATTCACGACGTGTTCCATGTATCTATGTTAAGACGATATCGATCAGACCCCTCTCATGTGATTTCACCGACGGAGATTGAGATTAGACCGGACATGACCTATGGAGAGGAACCGGTCAAGATTTTGGCTCGTGAGGTTAAACAGTTGAGAAATAAAAATATGACTTTAGTAAATGTATTATGGCATTGACATGGTGTGGAAGAGGCTACATGGGAGCCGGAAGAAACCATGAGAGGACAATATCCAAACCTATTTACTGGTAAGACTTTCGAGGACGAAAGTCCCTAAGGGGGGAGAAATGTAACATTCTAAAATAGGGCCTAGTCGGAATAGTGGTTTTGGGACCATAAATCTGACATTAAAACATTTATTTTATGATTATTATGAGGTCTAGAATATGAGAATATGCATGTGTTAAAGTTTCATGAAGAAATTCTTTGAGTAAGGTGTTCAATTGAAGATTAGGGACCAAATTGAATAAATTTCAAATCTTGGATTCTAGAAGCAATTTGTATGAAATTGATTTAGATTATTAATTAGAAGGTCTTAAAGAGAAATTTTCCGAATTTCTAAGTTTTTGGAAAAAAAAATGGGCTTGTATGGATGAAATCTTAAAGAAGGGCATTTTGGTCATTCAAAATTTTAATGAAATAAAATGGGAAAAAGAAGGAAAAAAATCAGCCATCTTCTACTTTGTACCAGCCGAAATTCTCAAGTCCCCCATAGCTAGGGTTTCCAACATTTTCAAGCTCAATAGTAAATGCTCCCAAGCCCCGTTTTTAATGTTCTTCATATTTTTGAAATCCCGATAGCTTACCCTCTCTATTTCTACACATATTTCATGCTAGGGTTTATGTTTAAAAATTTACCCATGCATGAGTTACTAGTATTTTGATGTTTTATGGAGGAATATGAAAGTTAGAGGTGTGTTAAACATCTTTTCCTAGATGATTTTCATGAAAAACCCCTAAAAGGACCTTTTTGCAAAAAGGTGTAAAATATGTGGTAGAAATGTGAAAATAATGGAAAATGTGGGCTGCCATAAGAGGGAAAAATATTTGACTAGGCTTGGGTAAGGTAGAAATTGCAAGTGTTTCATTATACGAGCCTAGGGACTAAATCGTAAAAATGTGAAAGGTTAGGGGCAAAACGGTCATTTGGATCGGGGGTGAAATTTAGACTCAAAAAGTATAATGTGAGTTGTGAATAATTTATCTTTATTGTTATAGACCCCGAGGAACAAATTACGGAGGTCGGCCGAGGAAAACGAAAGGTTTCGGAATAACTAAAACACGATACCGAGACGAGTACCAGGTAAGTTCGGATAGCTTTGTGACAGCCCTAATTTGACCCTAGTCGGAAAGTGGTTTCGGGACCACAAAACCGAGTTATAAAAATAATTAACCGTTATATTCTATGCTTATTATATGTGTAAATGTATTTGTGAAAGTCTCATGCTTTGATTTTGTCATTTGTATGTGAAATTTTTAAACAGGACTTATGTGAGACATTTGTGAAATGTGATAGGTAAATTTTAAAGTGATCTATTAATGCATGATGTCAAAAAGGTAGACTTGCATGTCAATTACTCATTTTTTTGGATAGTGGTCGGCCATGATATTGATTAATATATATTATATGTATTTTTATATTAATATTTTAATTTACAAAATGAATTAAAGAATAAAGAGTAATAAAATATTGGGTTAGTGGGAGGAGAAACCAAAGTTGGTTCATCTTTGCTCCTCCATTGCCGTAACTTGAAGTAAGGAAGAAGAAAAGATTCTTGTTTAATTTTCGGCTTAGATGATGGCTAGAATGAGGTATGTACTATGCCATTCTTGAAAATTTATGCATAATTGAGATGATTAGTTGAATTCTACCTATTCCATGGTTTAAATTTAAGCTATTAGGAGGTTTGAAATTCGGCCAAGAAGCTTGAAAATTTTTAGTAGATGCTTTGATGTCATTAGCATGGATAGTTATGTTGGATGTGTTAAGTTGCTTGTTATTTTAGCTTAAAAGTTGAGGTTAGTATTTGGTTTATAGGATATGCCGAATTTGGATTTAGGGAGAAAAATAGGTGATTGGTCATGCTAGATTCTTGATGAAAAAAATTGTTTAATGCTTTATATGTTATATAAATGAGCTTGTAAGTGAATTTGAAGATTGGTAAAATTGTGGATGAGAGGTGCCGAATGTGGTTTTTGGGTGTGACTTAAGGAATAATAATATGGTGGCTTGAGTTTAGTAACATTCGGCCAAAGACTTTAGGTGCTAGCAAATTTGGTAAAAATGTTTAGATGTTTTGCATTTTGTATTGGATGTCTTGATGAATGAAGTCAATTTAAATGAATGTATAAACAATGTATGTGATTGTATCTTACATTGGAATGATTAGCTAATGTGGTTCGTTAATAAAAAGGGACTAAAATGTTAGGTTTGTGCCTTAACTGTGGTTCGGCAAGAATGTATATTAGGTCATTGTGGGTTCATTTCTAGGATAAGGCTATAATTGTAGTAATGAATAATTGTAGACTTAGTTGGACTTTGGCAATTTGAGTGATGCATCTGACTTTTGTGTCGATCTTAGATGATATATGTTATTATATAAAATGAAATGATGTATATGGAATTATGATAAGAGATATGTTTTGATTTTATTACAAATTGTAATTCGGCACTTACTCCATGATAAAATACGTGAAATTGTATACAAATTAGTTTATGAAATTCGAATATGCAAGGTAATAAGTTAGTAAAATGTTCCTTGATAGTTTTAATTTATTAATTGGGAATAAATGTGATTGTTGATTGTAGCCTAGTAATATGTTCGATTGTGCATGAGTAGGGCATATGTATGATGTTTAAATAGCTAGTTAGTAAGGTCATTTGTACCTTAAATATATGATATACATGTATTAAATTAAATTGCTTAATTGATAAGTAATTAAACAAAATCATTTGTTTAAATTAAGCTCAAGAGCAAAGAGGAACTAAATCAGATAGGGGAAAAGGGAAAGCAATCGAGTAGCCTATCCGCAACTGTTCAAAATATCCGAGGTAAGTTTTGAGTAATCACCTTTAGTATAAAATTTATGATGCCTTGATATGTGTATATTAGATGAATTATGAACTATGGTCGAAGGGTCAATACGGGTTAAGCTTGATTAATGAAATGTATATGAGATATTTTTGTATAATTTTTAAACCGAAATGTAATTGATGGTGTTCATATGGAGCTTATATTCGCATGTAGCAAATGGTTACTAATGTGTCATGTTAAATGAGATGTGTTAATATATAATTAAATATGCATAATGCTTGTGGAATTGTATCCGGGCTTAAAGACCCGCAGGCTTCGTGCTGGAATTGTATCCGGGCTTAAAGACCATGAGCTACTAAATGGTATTATTATCTGGTTTTAAATTCCCGTAGGCTGGTGCTAGAAAATTGTTTCAAGTTCTAAGACTTGACAGGATTGATGCCAGTAAATTAAGTAAGATTACGACATTGAATATCCGCGGTCGAGTAAGTACTATATATATTTTACATGTTAAGGTATGTATTATGTACTCATATGTGAATTGATTTTAAATTGAATTATTAGTATCAAAGAATGATATATATATATATATATGTGTGTGTGTGTGTGTGTGTGTGCGGATGAATACGGTATTTAAGAATAAGAGAATGACCTATTCGGTCAATGTATGTCATTATGTGAAAGTATTTGACTTAAAGTAATTGTATGAGCCATATAGTATAGTGAAATATGTGCTGGAAATTTCTTGTGTATTTATATATATATTCGGCCAATAGGCTTTATAACTAGTGTACTTGTGTATATTCGGCCAAGTGATTTACAATTAGAATACGAGTTTTGTGATACTTAATGTTCGATTTAAATGACAAGTTTTAATTGTTTGAAATGCTTAAAACTTACTAAGCCTTGAAAGCTTACTCTGTTCCTTATTTCTTTGTTTTATAGATTGTTGATTTTGGCCGCCGACTCGGGGATCATCAGCAGTTCATCATACTATCGATCTTTTTGGTACAGTTATATTTTGGCCTTGATATGGCATGTATAGGTTAGGCCAGTGATAGTTATGTTTTGTACTGTAAATATTTTGGCCATATGAAAATGACATTTATAACTTATAAATCGATATATATTCAGCTCGATTTCTGTCTTTGTTGATTGGTAATGTGAAAAAAAAATTAATGTTTAGCTCGGTAATACCTTTTAGCCTAAAACTGGCGATCGGATTCGGGCTAGGGGTGTTACAAGCTTGAAGTAAACCCATAATATGACTAATTGCATAATTGATGAATGTATGACAATTGCATTTGATAATGGAATGAAATGTATCGTTAAAAATGACATGTTGAAAAATGTCCCAGTTGAGATTAAAAAGGAAGTTCGATGAATAAACCATGATTTATACGTGACTTGAGATCCTGCATGTGTTGCAGAAAGAATTTAGCCTGGATGGGTAATCTGTTGATCTCAAATATAGAAAGGATCTAGCCCGAACGGGTGTTCCTTAAATGATCGAGCCTCCAAAGAATATATGTGCATTGAGGATTTAGCCCGGACGGGTAATCCGATTAGGGTGTGAATTTAGCCTGGACTGGCAATTCAGATCCGAGCTCACTAAGGGTGTTTGTCGCTATAAGGGATTTAGCCTGGACTGGTAATCCTAACATCACCTTATGAGTTTATATTGTGGGGGATTTAGCCTAGACTATTAATCTCGCCGTAAAATGTGAGGTTTGCGGGAGTGCATACCTGAAATGATCATTCTTATGAATTGACGGTAGATGGATAATCCATCGAAATTTCCTAGAAACTCAATGGGATTAACATGATGTATATAAATGGAATAATGAATGATGAGCTCATCTAAGACAAATGACATGGTACATTATTATTGTGACTAACTTGTTGACTGAGTGCATGTGATAGGGAAACCATTTCATGCTTGTTGCTTCTATTGCTTAATATGGTTGTATGCTAATTACTCGGTAAGTTTACTTTCTAGTTATTCGAGCTTGCTAAGCATGTAAATACTTACCCTCTCTTTTCCCTCTCTTACAGAGCTCGAAGACTCGTAAAGATTAAAAGACGGTTAGAAAGTCAACACGCTATCAACTAGTCCAGCTTTAGTATATAGACACTTTTATTTGGTTTAGTGGCATGTATAGAACTTTGAGTATTTTGTTATATGTGACATTTGATTTGCTAAGGTGAAGGCATGTAAAGATACCCATATCTTTTTGTATATGGCCATAAGAATTCGCTTATTTTGTAGTAGGCTATAACCTACAAATCTATTTATGTTTATTTTCATATGTGATAGCTTGGTTATAATTGGAAATGAGTTATAAGAATGAGCCAATATTGAATGTGTTAAGGAGATATGAAAACCCTTAATACAAAAAGGGAATTAATCTAGCATGTATAAAACTGATGACATGAGGTTTTCATGCAATGAGGTTTATCATGGTTTTATATAAGCGTATAATTTGGCCTTATCATGTATTAATGTATCTTATAAGTGTGATTGGTTGATAGAGGGTGACCAAAGGCTTGGAAAATGGCCTAACAAGGTCTACACGGGCATTTGTCTAGGCCGTGTGTAACACACGGCTCACCCCCATGGGTGTGTGGTATGGTCGTGCGTCCCCTGCACCTAAAATTTAAAGTCAGTATAGTGCACAGGCTAGACACATGGGCGTGTGTCTTGGCCTTGTGCCCCTAAAGCCATGCTGACGTCATAAACAGAGAGTTACACGGGCTGAGGGAACGGCTTTGTCCCAAGCCACACGGTCCCACCCACATGGGCGTGTGACTCTCCAAGGCAAGAAAATTTATTAAGTTGTCCAAAATCTATCAAATGTTTTCAGTTTTGTCCCGAACTGCCCCGACGTATGTTTTAGGCCTCGAAGGCCTGTATAAGGGACAGTTTGCATGTGTTTGAAAAGTTCTAAATTTTGGGTGAAATTTGATGAGCCGATTTTGTATGTCGTGAGAGTTTAAGCCTAGTAAAGCCTCGAACCCTCTCCCGGTGCGAGATACGGGTGAAGGGTGTTACATAAATTCTGGGGTGTTACAACTCAACCCTTCTTAAAACAATTTCGTCCCTGAAATTTCCCACTAACAGAACAAACATCTAACGTAAACACCACCACTACACTCCTGCTACGCACTCTAATCCCAAAGCACTACCATACCATGCTTAATTTCTAACGGAAGCATTCTTAACTTACTAACACACACATAACCACTTTCCAACAAATAAACAAACAAATCATTCACAACAAAAACACACATAGCCAACGAATATAGGGTCACTATCATTCTCATCAATAACACACAAAATTACAGTAACCTGCAACCATACCTGACTCAATGTCGCCGAGGACACTCCCTAACGCGATGCTCCATAAACGCTCATTTAAGACCTGCCCTGACTTTTTTCAACAGTCACCCAGATGGCATTTCTTACAGTGCCCATAGACCGAAACATCTGCGCCACTGCTAGAACCTCCACACTACCTTTACTGACACTCAATTGTGATTTCACATGCTTCGCAGACCGAGGCTCCAACCTCAAAGGACTACGATCTCTTTTCTTCCCACAGTCCACACACCTACCTTGAACCAACTCTCTATTTCTCTCTAAACTAACCTCAAAAACTTTGTCTAGAACCTTTCTCATTAGCCGAGTCAATGCCTCAGTACCAACCTCAGGGTTATCGCTACCCGTAGCTGGTGGAACCACATTGACTTTTGACTCCTAAACAGACAAACATCTTGGAGAAGCAGACAACTCCTTGAGAATCTCACCAGGCTAATCCTCATGATCTTGCTTACCACCAGAATCCATATCGGTCTCGTAACTAAACTTAAAGAATCTGAATTTCGAAACCAAACACAAATAAATGTCTAAACACAACAGTTCAAATTTTAACTCAGCTAAACTTACAGTCTTCAAGTTTCATACGGACCAACATCGGAGTCTCAAACATTTCATTTTCGTACAACATTTCCAAAACTCAAATCATTTCAAAACACTGTAGTATATATATTTTTAAAATGAACATGCGCGCAAATAGATACGTAAAACCACAAGTCAAGTTTTTGCAAACCTGGCTTTGATACCACTAAATGTAACACCCTAAAACCCGGCCTAAAAATTTTACCCTGATCTCGAAGGTTACATTGATCACCGAAGTGATCTAGAGTAATTTTACAAAATAGAATGTTAAAATCTCATTTCACACACAGTTTGCTACATTCAAACTAAATCATTTAACCATTTGGGTTTTAAAATAGAAAATTTAAGTTACATTAAAAACATTCGGAAATATAAATTCACAGTTTCTAAAATTTAGTCCAAAACAACAATTTACAAAAATCCCAAAATAAAACTTATACCATAGTTCTTATAATTACTTACAGTCTAGAACAACTTGAAAAATTAAGAATAGAAATGAAACACTTTATTTAACCAATTAGAAATTTATCCGTCTGAGACCTCTAGAATGTCGAGTCCATCTATAGAATACGAAAACACTTGAAAAGGGAAAAACTATGGGATGAGTTACATGAGCTCAATGTAAGTCTAAACCAAAAGTAAATAGCAAGTGACGAAGAATCAAACCAGTGTACGGACGAACTACGAAAATCTCGATCAAACGACCAAATATACAAAACATTTCATTGGTCATATAAATCACGATTATAATATTTCAAATACACATGTTACTTAATCATGCAAGATTAAGCATGTAAAAGAAACATAATCAAACACATGCTCAATGCAAACCGTATGCAACAAGTCAAAACCCATCCAACTATCTAAACACCACTTCAACCACCCTGCACACCACATAAGGACTATAAAAGGCCCGTCCACCCTGCACACCACATAGAACCATAAAAGGTTCATCCACCCTACACACCACGAAATGTGGAACTATGCTACTAAAATAACAATATGTAGTTGAGCTTGTATATGTATAATTCAATGCGGTAAACCGCTGTATAGAAATATTGCAATTAAAACTGCTGAATTAGACTTCCTTCTCTTCACAACCAAATCCCAGAATTTTCATGCAAATGCACAATGTGCACAAATTACAAACAATCATACAGAAGCAGATTACACATACTCGGACAAACAATTTTAGAACCAATAGTGTTGGCACACTTTTCACAAATGATAACCAGTAGCATCTCAAACTCATTTATCAAATCATATTAATACTTGATAAATAATTGACATACACCCGCTAATTGTAAATATACACACAAACATAAGCTGAAAATAGAGTCCCAACACACTTACAGAGGCCTAACCGAGTGTCGGATATACAAGCACATTAAACAGGTCAGTTTATGACTTAGTATAAAAATTTATGAAATAGGGTCACATGGTCGTGTGGAAGTGCCTAGGTCGTGTGGAGGTCTACACGCCCGTGTGGTGGTCTACACACCCATGTGGAGAAAACACATGGCCGTGTAAATAGCTCGTGTAACTCACTATCCAAAATTTCTAAAATAAGGTGCAAGGCAGACACGAGTGGAAGTCTCACATGCCCATGTGCTCACGGGACACAGTTATGTATCCAAAATGCACGCCCATATGGACATTGACTAAAATCCTCAAATTCAGCCGTACGGCCGTGTGGCACCAAAAATTGCCCAAAAACCCTAATTCCCAATTGTACACAACCGTGTGGACTGCCCGTGTACGGCACACGCCCGTATGGCACCTATGTGGTCACGAAACCACCCTAAAATAGCCCAAAAAACGTGAACTTCTTCAACAAAATGAATACCTACATCAGTAGTGCTAAAACCCACATCGAAATCACTTGGAAATCAATAAATCCACCATCAAAACGACCCCTACTCACCTTAATTTTAGAAACACTCAAGGGGTCGTAGTATTCCATAGAATCCGACATCAAATTGATAGCAAATTTAAATAGGTTCAGAACACCCACCTTAAATAGCGATTCCCAACACCATGAACTGTTCGATTCACTCCACCAAACCATTCGAAACCTTCTTCACCTCTGATTAAATGAAACACGAGGATAAAACTCCCTTGACAGACGACAAGTAATGATAAAACCGAAGAATCAAAGAATTATAAGAAAACTAAATTTTGGGGAAGAAAGAAGAAAAAATGAATTATAGAAAAGTTACAGAGAAATAAAGTGGGAAAAGAACTCGGAATGGTTGGGTTTTGAAATAAAATAAGATTTAAAATAAATAATTATTTTAAAACTTAAAAAAATTTAAGTAAAAATAATAATTCCTTAAAACACACACATGAGGACTCGAACCTAGAGGTAAACTAATACACATCCAACCACCGAACCGGCAGACTCATTATAACATCAAAACGTGACAACAAATTCAATTGCTCAACCCGCTCACTAACCTTAACCACAAACCTCAAAACTTCTAACCCTAAATTATAGAGTGTTACATAATCTATGGATGCGTGTGTAAAGGATAAAAGATAGAAATGGGGAAGCTTCAATTACTCTTAGCAAGTTCAATAAGAATAAGGTGCATATGGGAAATGAACAATCTGGTTTATTTAAGCTTGAAAAGGGATAGCTCAAAGTGAATTGTTTTGGAGCTTTTGACTCTAAGCAAGAGGGAGGTATAGTAGTTATTGTGAGGAATCATGAAAGGAAGCTTGTTGTAAGACTTTCTAAGAATGTTAAAGTTGGATCTGAAATTGAAGTTGATGCTTTGGTAGTTTGTGAAAGAGTGGAAATTGCATAAAAGATTGGAGTGAGGAGGGTCATAATTGAATCTGATTCTTTGAAATTAGTTCAAGATTTTAATTTTGTGTATGAAGAGAATTAATGGAGGATATTCCATTATATAGAGAGGATAAAATATAGGAGTGCACGTTTTGAAGAGTTTAAGGGTTAGTTTCGCATTACTTTTGAGAAGTGCTTTGGAAATGTGGTTTTGAGAAGTACTTTTGAAAAGTTTAGTTTAAGATTTAAGTGTTTAGTATTGCTGTCAAAAAGTACTTTTGAGAAATAAAATGTTCATTTCAGACATGATGTTATAAAGTAATAAATAAGCATTTAAATAATGTTCAAATTAGTTAATATTATGATATTTTAATAAGAATATAGAAATAATTTATTATAATTTGTTGTTAATATTTTAATATATGAAAAATAAATTTTTAATATTTTTAAGCAATTAACCAGAGAAGTAAAAGTACCAAGTGTTGGAGAGGTGAAAACGTAATTAAGTTGTCAAAAGTGCTTTTGGGAGAGAAGAGCTAAAAATTTGAACTTCACACTTGGGGAAAAGAGCTTTTGAAAAGGTAAAAATTTCCTTCCAAAGTTGTTTGTTTAGCATTCATTTTGCTTCAAAAGTACTTTTCATGTCAAAAATGCTTCTAAAAAGCATTACTAAACACAACCTAAGTGTACTTGGATATATAGATAGACAAATAAAGCTATAGATTGAATAGCAAAGAAAACGAAAAAGAAGATGTACATTGTTAATTGGGTGGAACTACTCTCATATTCTCTTGTTAATATTTTCAACAAAGATGGGTTGCGAACTCCCCCATGAGGTGTTTATGTGTTGGTCCTAGATTTAAGGAGATTACAAGTGTTTATTGTTTTCTCACTTTCAAAGCTAGGATATTTGTTGTGTTGATATGTACTGTTAATTTTTTTCTAATAATATTTTCTTTTTACAGGCCAAAAAAAAATGTAGGATAAAGTTGATATTAGAACTTTATGCATTTCAAGTTTTCATAATTTAATTTTTATAATTTTTTAAAAATATTTTGATTTTTATTTCACTTTATATATGACATTCTATACATAAAAGAAAAGAAAAATAAAAGAATTCTAAGTATTACATATTATTTTGTTTGGATTAATTAAAGTAAACTAAATTTGATCAGTTTTGTTTGGTTAAACAGTGGAAAGGAAAAGAAATAATTAAATATAATGATTTTTTACAATCATAACTATTTTATAATATAATTAAAAGAATGTAAAAAAAGAAGAAGATATTTTACCTCTTAAAAATTTAGTTACTTTCTTTTCTCTAACTTTCTCTCCGATTTGAGATAATTAAATCTTTTGACCTAATGATAAAGAGTATTATGTTATAAACATGAGAATTTGAGTTTAATCATAGACAATCTCATTCCCCCATCTCAATTATATATATATATATATATATATATATATAAAAAGAACATTGACATTTTGAAGGAAAGCAAGGGGTACTCAGCTACCTTAGCTTTCCTTACCTAAATAACAAAAACAAAAAGATATCCAAACCTAAGAAAGCATATTCCTTCTTTTTCCTTTGTATTACCTCAATTCAAACATAAGTTACTTGAACTAAGATCTGATTTGGTAGGATCTAACTAGGTTAGGATATTGTGAAACTAATTTCGACTTAGCCTACCCTAGCCTGAATTAAAAGTATAACAATAAAAATAATATTTTTATTTAATTCAATTATATTACATATGTTAATATTAATATAAAAATATTTTTATAAATTTTTTATCGTATAATGAGGGTTATTTAGGTAGATTTGAATGAGTTTGAGTAAAGAATTTTATTTTATTTTCAAAAAGTAGCATTTTTCTATCTAACTTAAGGTCTCATAATATTGTTAGGGTTGTATATTTTGCATTATTCATAATATGTTTCTATTAATTTTTATATAAAAATTAATAAGTTTACTTTCGAACGAACTTTGAATATGTTTAGCAAAAGTATGAATTCATATATTATTGTGGTATTGGTTTTAGAGTAATGTTTAGATTGTGTAACATGTACGTAAGGATAGGACTCTTGTGAGGATGCTTAAGCAGAGCAATTTGAACATGTGATTTCCCAAATATAAGCATAGTTTAGACGTTTTGTTAAAGTTAATAAGAAGTGCTGAGCACATTTTGTTTTTTTTAACAAACAACATCAGAATTAGGCACATTAAGTAGAGAGTCAAACAAACAAACAAACTCTTAGGAATCTCCAAAGAAAACAACGTAAAACCGGGATTTTGGGATCGATCGAAGCTTTATTCGTCATTAATTTGCAGCAGTTTTGGGTAGGAAAACAAAAAGGGGCCGTTATATATAGAAAGAGATGAGCCTTTATTGCATTCATGAGGAATGACAAGCTATAACTTACTATTAAAGCAACTCCCTAATTGCTTGACATTGCAGAATTGAAGACCGAGGAACTGCACACACGCCACTAAAGTCATTAAAAGTGATTTGAGGGTTAATTATGATAGGTTTAGAGGGGCGGGGGAGTGTGTTTAACTTATTTTTTATCTTACTTTATTGTATTATTATAGTATCTAATCTCATTACCATCGCTATTTTTACATTAATCGCAAGTAAACGTACCGCCTATCCAAACTCACCCATAGTGTAATAAAATTATATCATCAAAGAGAAAGACTTTGAATAAGGTTAATTCAAGTAATTAGTTTGTCATGTTGTGATGCCATGATTTTTATCTCATCCTTTAATTATATGGTCAAGAGTTCGATTCCCATTCATGGGAATAAATCACATTTTATAATAAGTTTTTTATCTCTTCGAAGATCACACACAGCGAGAGGATTAATCACCACCACTAACAATAGATACCTTAATTACAACAAAAAATTTAGGTAATTAGTTAAAGGAAAAATATGTATTAGAGTTTGTATTGTTTTTTTTTATATATTTAACTTATAACACGTTCTTTTAATTAATTTTATAATATTGGGTTGGTGTCATATTTTAATTATTTAATATTTTATATTATTTTGTATTATTTTCATTGTAACGAGTGTCTATGTGTTAATTATTTTGCATAATAGGATTTAGTGATTCGCTTTTATATATATATATATATATATATATATATATATATATATATATACTATTAAAAATCTCCTAACTGAGTTGGTGTCACGAGATAATCAAGTATCAACTCGGTTAGTAAATTACGAAAATGTTCATCCATAATTAAAATAAATCATATTATTTGAGGGTATTTTAGTCTTTTCATTTTAATAAAAACTAATAAAAATATGCATATGGTGAGATTTAGCCTACACCAATTTAATTAGTAAAATTTTAAATTAACCACTCAACCAAAGCTCTATTTTAATTTTATATGCATTTTCTAATATGCATGATTTAGTATTTCCACCAGTTGTATATCTATAATACTTATTAAGGCCTTAACTGATATGGTGTCACCCTCAATAGGGTCACCAACTAAGTCAGGAAGTTATGAAAATATCATTTTGTAATTAGAAAAAAAATCATATTATTCGAAGATACTTTAATCTTTTCATTTCAACAAAAACCAACGAATGATAAGTGTTTTTCCTTGCGTGGATCTTATATCAATAGTAACTTAATAAGCTGATCCGCTTACACATCTTGCTTTTACTACTATATTGGGAGTTACTCCACATATTGCTTGACGTAAAATAAAGAATGATTTTATTTGTCTTTTGTCAAATATTTTTTAAGGTTCGATAAATAATTTGATAAACTAATTTTTTTTCATGTTTCAGAATATAGTTAACCAACATATTAACAAATTGAATACAACAATTGACTACATTTGTGTGCTGTAAAGTTAGGAAATTTTCTGTTCACAAATTTAACTACTTTTCACCTCACTTTCATCAATATTCACTAGAAAAAGAAGTTTTCACTACAAAAACAAGATTTTCTTTTTCTTTTTAAAAATTAAAGTGAATTGCATCTTCTCCATCCTAAACGATTGCAAACAAGTTTTATCGGATCTTCGTGATTATTTTATATGTAATTTTATGTTGTTGATCTGGTTTGTGTTACGAATAAATATTATTATTTTTCTATTTAAATTTTTAAATAAATAATTAAAAAATACTACTTGAAATAACCAAAAATTCAAACATCCAATTCGGAATTAATAAAAACTTATAAAAACAACCTTAGCACTCCATTTGCAGTTTATTCAATAAATAACTTTTTTTTATAAATATATTTATATTGTGAATGTGAATGTGAAATAATTAATTAATTAAATTCAATATCTCCTTATTTTTATACTTACCAATATTTCATAAGAAAGCAATAAATATTAAAATTATATATAAACTTTATTAAGTAATAATTTGATATATAAATTTTAATTTGGTGTAATTATACATATGAATATTTGATTATAGTTCGAATGTATACTTAAAACTTTAGTTTTAATTCAACTGTAAACTTTTAGTTATATAAATACATCAATTTATTTTTATATTTGATAAATATAATTATGTGTATATACAATATGTAAACGTAAATTAGTGCTATATTAATAATTGTGGTAGTGATTTGTAGAAACTAAATCAAATTAAATTTTCATGTATAAATTTGCACAAAACCAAAGTTATAACATTACACATTTGATAAAAACTCATGTATAATTTTGAGATTATCATTAAAAAAAAAGGTTCGATTAATGTATACTTTTATATTTAACATGGTTGCACTTTTAAATTAAAAAATCATTATATTAGTCGATTGAGTCTTAGCTCAATTAGCATGGACATTATTGTCAATACAGGAAATGTGAGTTCAAGTGTGTTGAATCGCATTATTCTTCTATTTATAGGTTAGGAGAGGTTATGAGTAATTCTAAAAATTATGTCAAAAAGAACAAATATGATCAAAATCTATAATGATATTGTTCAACAAACTTATTTATCTTTTTTTTATTACGGTTCATCCATATGTTCAACTTCGCTAAATATATACTTCTAAATTATTGCATATTCTGCTTGTATTCACATGGTTTATTGCTTTCTTTATCAGAAATATAAATCCATTCATCAAAAAGAAATTACATGCAAGTCGGGTCTAACCCCGGTACTAGCCTTAAGCATAAAAAAAGACCAAAGAAGCAATACAAGAAAAAGACCCAATAGCTAGATAGTTGAAACACATAATCGAAAAGAAAGGAAAAACCACTGTTGAGATTATCTTCCAACGCCATAAACCACAAAAAAGTTGTTTCTTGAGACTGGGTGCAAGAAGAGACTCTCGCCTTTTAACTTCGGCAGCATACCCGTGACCATCCGAGGTGTCATAGAGCTTGAGAGCCCCTTACACAGACCTTCCTTGCCCAAAAAAGTGACTATCATCGCAATAGTGTACCCAACTTTCAAATTGACTTTAACGTCCTTGTAAAGTCCGTCAATAGACTTTACGCATGCCGCCGCCACCGAAGACAAACCTTGCTAACTGTTGACTTTAAGAAAAACTGGCCTTGCATGCCCATAACTACTCAAGGCAGCTTCAACCATCCTAAACAAAGACATGGCCTTCTGGTCTGGGGCCTTAGCCTGCAAGGGGTGCCCAAAGCCGTTAAGTAACCACCATTCTTCTGCAGATCCTTCCCTCACCTTAAAATGGAAAATTTTTTATTTAAGCCCTTTATAATTTATAAAAATTTAAATTAATAATAATAAAATTATACTTTAACCCTTAAAAATATAAAAGACTAATTTAATCATCTAAAAATTATAAAAATATAAATTATTAAAATTGTGAAATTATATTTTTATTATTGTAAAAATATATAATTTAATTTCGCCCCTAAATGTTTTCTAGCTTCACCCCTGACAATACTAATATAAGTTTACTTCCTAAATTGTATTTCTAGATCTACTACTAATCATAAGGAAAGATCACTAATGGCAAGTATTTCAACACCGGTTGAAAATATAATATTATATACAAATATAAGATTATGTAGTATAATATTATACCCGCTGAACCAAACACACCATTATGGCAATCATTTATTTATTTATTCCACTAATTAGATTTAATTTTTAAAATTAGATGTACAAATTTCTATAAAAACTTAAAATATATAAAGCAAAGGCGGTCCACGCATAATTAAGCTCTACAAAGTAATCTAGGGATTGTAATATAAAAATAAGGTAAATTACACTAGTCACTCAATTATGAATAAATTTTTGTTTTGATCATTTAATTAAAAAAATTACAATTTAATTACTAATATATTTAGTTTTTTAGTCACTCAACTATTAAGCGGCTAACAATGACACTTTTTTGGCTAGTATAGTAATAAATTTATTCCCCATCTTTTATACTTTATGTTAATTTAAAACTTAATTCACGATTTAGTTCCTAAAGTATACTTATATTCCCACTTAGGTATCTAAACTTTTTTTTGTCCCAATTTAGTACCTAAAATATCAATTTCCTCAATTTTTGGTCCATTTTGTAATGGACATTAAAAAAAGTTGTTAGATAGCTTTGACCAATGAAAAAGCACCACGTGATATGTTTTAGCTTACAAAAAATGTCACATGACAATTAGGTTTATTTAAAATAAAAATATTAATTTTAAATTAAAAAATAGAAAATTATAATATTAAAAATACTTTTGACTTTGATCAATCGTTGACTAGCGTTGATTGACCATGTGGTGCTATTAGAACACGCCATGTGTCCTTTCTTTTAAGTTTCTTTTAAATATTATATATATTATATTGATTAAAAATATAAAAAATAATATATAATATAAAAAAGTTTAAAAATAATTTTTTATAAAATTATAAAATATATAATTTTAATTTTAAAAAGTCCCCATAGTATATAAATTGAAAATTGTTATAAAATTTAGAAAAGGTTTTAAAATTTCAAGTAATACAAAAAAAACGTAAAATTTAAATACCTTTTATATAATTTTATAAAAAATTGTAGTTTTAGACCTTTTTAAAAAATTAATTTTTTAAATATTTTTTACATTTTTTATATTTTATTGTAATAATATTATTAATTTCAAATAATTTCTTTACAATTATCATATTTTTTAAAATTTTATTTTTAAAATTTTTAAAATTTATATATATTTTTGAATTTTTATATATTTATTTTCATTTTTAATATTATTTAATGTGTATATAAATTAATAAAATAAAATATTTATTTATTTTACATAAAGATGCCACGTGAAGCTTTGTAATTGACTATAAGAATTTTTTCTAATGTTTGTCAAAGAATAGACTAAAAATATAACGAGACATACTTTAATTATCAAAGAATTTCAGTATACTTTGGTACCAAATTGAGATGAAAAAAAAATTTAGGTACCAAAGTAGAAAAATAAGTTTACTTTAGAGGCCAAATCGTGAATTAAGCCTTAATTTAAATCTAATTCTATATAAAAATTATAAAAAAAGCCCTCTATTTTAAAAATAAAAAAAAATTATATAAAAATTCAAGTTATTGCTTCAACAAATCTCTTAACATAATATTACTCTAGTATAAAGCTTAAATATGATTAAAAGTTAATGTTCATAAAAGAAAATTCAATATTCTATTGTAGTGAAGACTAAGATTGTTTAATATTGAGACATAAGAAAAAATAATAATCATTTAATAAAATCCAATAACAATTTAAATGCATAACAGAACTAAATTAGTAATATTTTCAACTCGAGTCCCATGTTATTGAAGAACTTCTTTTAGAACTGATACTGCAGAGACTTGTAAAATTGACTTTGATACCATAATTTAACCAAAAATAAATAAATGTTGAAACATACTAAAGATTAGATGTTAGAATTCTTAGGAATTATTAAGAATTAAAACATAGCAATATTGGTTAAGAGCCTAGTAGGAAGTCTTGAGAACTTAGGTTCAAGTCTTATAAATTTGATTTTATCCCTTTAATTTTTCTACAAATATAGAGCCTACAGTAATACAGTTTATGTGTTTGTATATGTTTTGAGTAAAATGTGGGTATTAGCCCAAAGGTCAAGCCTTTCCAATTCTTCCTTCACAATCCTAGGTTCCATCAATGCCATACTCTCTTATTTTTGATGATTTTTAGACTAATGGGCTATTTGCACATTAGCCCTTAAGCTCTTCCCCAACTCAACTCTTTAAGTCCTTTTTTAATTTAACTAAAATTCCCTATTTGTTATTCTATTAAATTGAAACCCTAACTCTCTCTATTTATACCCTAGTTTTCTCTCAAAATTCTCTATTTTAAAACTCTTTTAAGCCCTTAAATTTTGCTAAAAAATAGTCTTTAAAGTTTTTGAAATTTCAATTAAGTCATCATCAATTGTTCTTCTCCAAATTGTTGAAATCCATGCCATTAGAACGTTGAATTTCTATCAAGATCAGAAAGTATCTCGTCCCTTGTCAATTATGACCTTTCAATTATGGAAGATATCGTGTTTTGATAAATCTTTCAATCCGATTAAAAAACTTCAACGTTTTTTCGAAAATCTCTACAAATATTGAAAATTCCTTTTTTATTCTTGTTTTTTGTCAATTGAAAGATCCTTGTAGGTGTTTGGATCGATCTTGAACGTGCGGTAGTCACGTAAGGTTCCGGGAAAGTAATGTGGGTTACTTTTAATGAAAAATCGAGTCAAAATTCAAAACTGTCCAAGTATACACGGTCTGAAGGCACATGGCTTGGACACAGGGTCGTGTGGCTCCTGCATCTTCACCCCTATGCTTTGTACAAGGTTTAGAGCTTCACACATGGCTTGAACACACAGTTGTGAGGCTTCTGTACCTCACCCCACTTCATATCGCACATGGCCTGAGGCTTCACACACGAGCTAGTTACACGGTCGTATGGCCCTTGAAACTTGAAAATTAAAGTTTTTCCTTATCTTTAATTATTTATGCAATTCAGACCCTAATTAGGTTTCTAATGGCATCTAGAGAACTAAATTTTACAGTTAGGTCTATACTAGGATTAGAATGAGTAAATGCATGATTGAACGAATTGATGATTTAATTACTTATGAATGATGGCATAAATCCGTGAATGATTGTATGGTTATCGATGTGATATAATTTCTTATGAATGATTATATATTACTAATGCTATTCATGACGAATAAACGTTTCTTATGCTTTAATGATTGATTTATTAATTTCCCCTATTTTTACAATGAGATAGAATGTTGAACGAATTATTGAATGAACGAATTAGTTATATTGCATATGCATGGGGGGAAGGATATGAAAGGTGGAAAAAACAACAATTCATATTAACTGTATAAATGAATGTTCATTGTGTAATCACAGCCATAGTAGATTCCAATTGTGGAGGTCTTACTGTGTACCCAAAGAACGGCTAATTCAAACTGTGACGTTTTTCACTGTGCTCTCACAATCCTCCCAACAGCTTTCTACTAGGAGTGGCTGTGTTTCCGCAGTTACCGTCAACTTTTATCGGCACCCAATGAACGTAGTGGTATTAAGTCCATGAAATGTAGTGGTAAAAGTCCACGAGTGGAGTAAAAAGGTAAAGGGGGTTCTGGGGAACTCCCTATTTGGAGCCCTAGTGGTCAGGGTTAGGATTAACAAATTTTAAATAAAATGTTAAACGAATGTTGCATGACATACTATGCATACTCATTGAAAAGTACATGTTGAAACGACTAAAATGATAAATGTGCATAAATCTAATGTGACTGATATTCTGACTCTATAGTTGAATTGTTCAATTGATTTCGACTGAATGTAAACGTTCTGCTTGTCTAGAGTGACAAAAACTAAATTATTGTATTGATCGAATTAATATGTGAATTTAATTATTATAATTGACATGCATATTTGAATATTGATTTGATTTACTATAAAGGGAGTCCCATTGAGCTTTCATAACTCACTCTCCTATTTTACATCTTTTCAGACAATTCAACGGACTAGGACACAGGCTCGACATACGAAAGGTCTCAGCTTGTCGTGGACTTTACTTAAGATTATCAATATTAATTCCATTGTTATTATTGTTATTATTGTTATTTATTTCAATTATGGAACCGTGACATGAGATATGGGGTTTTAAAAGAATGATAATTTAGGATGCATGATTTTTAATTATTAGGAAGATATGAAATTAGTTGAATCATTACTTATTCTTATTATTATTGATAAGGTTATAGGATGAGATTTAGTATAAGTTTCTTTTATATATATATATATATATATATATATGATATAAACATGTTTATTTATGTTAATTAATTTCCGTAGCTATATTCATGACCATTTTTGGTGGATTGGTATGTAAAATTTACTTGGGTAAAATAGGTTTAGAACTAAAAACTGGTTTGATAAGGACCGAGTCACTTTGGTGGTTAATGTAATCTCCCGAATTTGGATCTACCATCTGATATGGGTTGGGGAGGTTACAAATATACCACAAAATATTTTTTTAAAACTCAATTAAAATTTTCAATTTATTTAAATTATTTTTCAAATCCAAAATCTAGAAACAAATTATGTTCTGAATCTTTTTCTTCTTCTTTTCTTCTAATGAAAAACAATTTTTACTCATTTTCTCTCACTTTGTCTATTTTTGAAAATTTATCTTTTTTTTTTTTTAAATTTTCTATGTATGTTTTAGAATTTTCTAAAAATTAGAAATAATTTCAATAATTCTCTATCATTTTATATAAAATCAGGGTCAATTAAGAGAAAGTATAAAAGCTAATGACTAAAATTGTCATTATAATAATTAAAAAAAGTGTCATTGTTAGTCACTTAATGGTTAGGTGACAAAAAAAAAACATTAGTGACCAAATTATAATTTTTTAGTTAAGTGATCAAAATAAAAATTTATCTATAATTAAAAGACTAATGGAATGATTTACGTAAATATAATAGCTTTGTTAATTTGAATTAAGTTGTTATTTCAAACAAATGGATAAACATTATCACAATACACTTTAAATGTAACGTAAAGTATTTAGGGTGGGTTTGAATGAGCAGTGGGGTGCGGTACGTTTAGTTTATTTTTTGTCTCATGCTCCAGTATCTAATCACACCGTCACTGCTATTTTTACACTAATCACAGATAAACGCACCGTTGATCCATACTGAGAAGCTTTTTTCTTTCTTCTAACAAAAGAAATATTTTACACTAATTGAGAAATGTGCAGAGAGTTTAGAAGCAACAATATTTCATAGTTATATATTCCAAAAAGAAATCTTAAATTAACTTGGTTTTTAAATTTCAAAAAATTATGGAAAATTCTCTGAATTTTGAGGCCAATACTTATTTGTTGGAAGTTGAAGCTGGTAGTGGCTCTTCGGCGGGTGTTGATCGTAATACCAAGAAAGTTCGCTTTAAAGAGGGGAATGATGAGGAGAGCACTGAAATGATGGTGGAATCGGGATCCAGTCCTAAGATTTCTTGGAAGGACAAACTTGTGGGGGTCAATACTAGGGCATTAGACAAGATAGGGATGGATTTTTCTGGTGCTAGAGTTGAGAAAGATTTGGAATTTTTTGGAAGGAGATATTCACAAATCTATTGTCAATGATATTCCTGCTATTGATTTCTTTGAGAGAATTCAAAAAATTTTGTTTAAAGAGATGAAGCTTACGGTTGTGTTGAAATTACTCGGAAAGAATATTGGTTACGGGGCTCTAAATAGCCGGATCAACAGTTTATGGAATCCTTCTAAACCCTTCTATCTCATGGATATTGAGAATGGATATTATTTGGCTAAGTTTCAGTCTAATGAAGATTATGCCAAAGTTTTGTCACAAGAGCCATGGTTGATTTACGGTCAATATCTAACTATACAACCCTAGACCAAAGAACTTAACCCCCTTCAACCTTATCCAAGCATAGTGATGGCCTGGATTAGATTACCAAGCCCTCCAAGGTATCTCTACAAAAGGAATATATTTGAAGAAATAGGAGGGATCATTGGCAAAGTGGTTCGGCTGGATTTTAACGCAAACAATAGAATAAGAGGTAGATTTGCAAGGTTGGTCGTTTGTGTTAATCTTGACAAACCTCTAATTGCACAAGTTCTTGTGAATGGAGTACAGTAGAAAGTAGAATATGAAGCTTTACCCACAATCTGCTTTACCTGTGGGAAATACGGCCACACCAAAGAGCTGTGCGCTGTGATGCAATCGGAGATCACATCGAAGAAGACCCAAGATGGTGCTGTTCCTGAAAAGCAGACTAGCAAAGGAGGCAGTGCCATTTACGAGCCTTGGATGGTGGTCGAGAAGAGATCCAGACACAATCCCAAGAGTTTTAATTTTAGCAGAGCAAATTATAGGGAAAGAATAAAATCGGGGTCCCAATTTGATACTTTGACGAATATGAAAACCAGTGACATGGAAGCTAGACCAAATAAGGGAAGAGATGAACAGACGGTAGAATTTAAAGAAACATTGAAGGCTGGTGAATTTGTTGAAAATTTGAGGCTCAAAAATTGAGAAACCTCTAAAGCTAAGAGAAGTGAGCAGATGGGGGAGTTATAGGGGGTGTTAGGCCTTTGAAATCATAAGTGGATAGTCTAAATATTGGTGGGTCAGTGGGCCAATCTATTGATGCATCTGCTTTTGTTACTAGAGTGGCTAGCCTATTTCCTTCTATGGATAGTTTTGACCCATCAAGCAGCGCCTTGAGCCAGCCCATGAATGTGATGGACATGTCTTGCATAAGGCTTAGACATCAAGATAAAGAACTAGAGGGTCCTTCGAATCTCTCAGGAAATATTGTTAATCTTAATTTGCCTAGTGCAGATAATTTTAAAAAACTTTCTAATTCTTCTAGCTTAACACTTATGACCATATCTTGTTTTAATCCAGTCTTTGTTAGACAGGAGGAGAATAAAGAAAATGATGCGATTATGCGGTCCAAGTCTAATTCTTTGGTGCCAGAACCAATTGAAGTTCAGATTCTTGACTCACCTGGTGGGTTAAACCTTAATAGGCACTTTATTGTCTCCTTTAAGGAGAAAGGTCCAGTTGATGGTGATAATTCGAGGAGGATGCATGTGCCAATCTCTGGCAACACTAAGATTCGAAGCATGGGAAAAATGATGGGAGGCAAAGATGGGGGTTTTCGTGCTACAAAAAAGATTAATAAAATTACGCATGGGAAAGGGAATAATTTTAAAAATAATTTTTTTTCTAAAATTTCTTTGAGTGATTCTATGACTAGGTTAGCTCAGACTGTTTCCACTTTAAGAAGTGCTAACTCAGCAGATATTGTCTCGGACTCTGGTAAAAAATTCTTGAATGATTTTTTTAATGTTTAGGACAGTAAGGTTTTTTTTATGAGGTTATTATTATTACCACTATTTTATTGCCTATTTTTATGGATTTAAATTTATCAATATTTTTTTGGAATTGTCAAGGTTGTGCGAGTAGTAAATTTCTCCGGGCTTTTCGCGAGTATAATTTTGAACATAAACCGAATATTGTATGCCTTTTGGAGCCAAGAGTTAGTGGTAAAAAAGCTAATGTTATCATTGACAAATTGGGTTTTGATTTTTCTCATCGTATTGAATCTATTGATTTTTCAGGTGGCATCTGGGTTGGATGGAAGGATAATATTTGTATTAATGTTATTCACAATCATCCTCAATTCATGCTTCTTCATGTTCAGGGCAATAATGTTTTTAATTTATTTTTTATCTTTGTTGTGTATGGTAGCCCTGACAGAGTCAAGAGGAAAACTCTTTGGATTGATTTAATGGAAGTTTTACCTCCTGATCCTGTACCTTGGTTGATTTTAAAGGATTTTAATGCTATCCTCTCTCCTAAGGATAAAAAAAGTGATCGTTCCACTGGTAAGAGATGTAATTTATTTGGAAACTTTGTTGACTCTTGTAATTTACAGGATCTTAGATTCATAGGACCTTCATTCACTTGGCAAAGAGGAAACATGCATGAACAGATTGATCGGGCTTTAGCAAATGATCCTTAGATTTTATCTTTCCTGCATACTCTAGTTTATCATCTTCCGCGCATCAAGTCAGATCATAGGCCAATTCTTATTAAAACTAATCCTGCGCTCAGTTTTTTGAAAGCGAGATCGTTTTTTTGTCTCACAGGATAGACAAAGCATGCAAATTTTAAAGATTTGGTCTCTGATAAATGGAGGTAATCAGGTAACATGGCTACTTCTTTATCTAAATTTACCTCACATGTCAAGGATTGGAACAGGTCCATATATGGCTTTATAGGATCATGGAAAAGACATCTTATGAGATCGCTTAGGAACATTCAAAAGGCCATGGACTGGTATTCTTCTAGTAGGCTTGCTGAAGTGGAGACGGAGATTCACGGTGAACTGAAAATTGTACTAAATCATAAGGAACTGTTATGAAGGCAAAAGGCTATGTGTGATTAGCTTCAGTCTGGGGATCGCTATACCCAGTACTTTTATAGTCACACGATGCAAAGGAGGAAATTTAATTGTATTATGGCTTTACACATAAGTAGTATAACACCCCTTACCCGTAACTGAAGCTGGGACAGGGTTTGAGGCATTACTGGACTTAAACATTCACAAACATGCAAAATCAGGCCATAAAATTTCATCCAAATTAAAACTTTTCAAACACATGTAAATCATCCCTTATACAGGCCTTCGAGGCCTAAAATATACATCGGGGTGGTTCGGGACTAAATCGAGGACTTTAGAAAGCTCTGGGAAAAGTTAGAGAAATTTTCATGAAACAAGGTCACACGCTCGTGTGGACACAGGGACACGCTCCTGTGTCTTCAACACGCCCATGTCCTTAGGCCGTGTAACTCTTTTTTTATGACGTCAGCAAAATAAATTGATCCACACGGCCAAGCTACACGCCCGTGTGCTAGGCCGTGTCCTCCACATGGCTGAGACACATGGCCGTGTCTCTGCCCATGTAGCCAACACTTAGGCTATTTTCCAAGCCTTATGTTGTCCTTAATTCTCTCTCATACTTATACACATTATAGACACACATTATAACATTGATTTAATGGTTAATCATCCTTTAGTAAAATTTCGTTAAAGCATTTACATGTTGTCATACATGTGTTTATTACCTATACTCATGTTACACCAAGTTAGACATTCCAATTCACATTCTACAATTTTCCATATTCAATCATTATCAACTTACTACAATGCCACACATTCACTCCATGGTCACAACCACCTCGAATGGTCTTAGAGCATTCATAATGTACATGTGTTATACTAATCATTCATAACAACCAATTATAAACACATCACAAACATTAACACATAACAAGAATAATTAGGCTTACAAGCCATAACCATTTAAGCCACATCTCATGGCCATATATAATAAATCAATATAAGCTGATACATTTTGCTAATCATAACAACATCTAACATAAAAATTAGTCCTTATACATGACACTCACCTGAAAGTATTTAATACACATATGACAATACTCCGGAGTTGTTGGCTTGATAGTGTGATGCTGCCTTCGACGGTCTCCGACCCCGAGCTGACCTAAGAACACTAAGGAAATGGAGAAGAGGGAGTAAGCTTAAAGCTTAGTAAGTCCATATGAAAATAATAAGCAAATTATCAACATGATTCCATGAAAATGTAATCATAATTACACTTTTGCTGATTTTTTGGTCATGCTGTTTTCTCGAGTCATAGTTACTAATTTTTTTATATCCATTAAGATCCATTAATTTTAGCTGAAACTAGACTTATATATCTTCTTACCTTAAAATTTTCAGAATTTTTGGTCTAGCCAATAAGTACAGTTTATTTATTAAAGATACCCATGTTTCACTGTCTGACAGTTCCGACATCTCTTCACTAAAAATTATTCATCTCATGGTACGGGACTCCAAATTGAGAACCGCTAATTTTCCCAGAAACTAGACTAATATATATTCTTACCATAAAATTTTTAGAATTTTTGGTTTAGCCAATTAGTACAGTTTATTCATTAAATATACCCCTGTTTCACTGTCTGATAGTTCCGACTCTCTTCACTAAAAATTATTTATCTCATGGTACAGCTCTCGGATGTTGTCCCCATCAATTCCTCTTGAAAATATACTCATGAAGTATTTTAAGCATACAAATTATAACCCATATACAATTTTTAATGATTTTCCCAAATCAGAACAGTGGGTTCCAAAATCATTCTGACTCTGTCTCACAAAAATCTAATTATCACAGAATATGAAATTCTTTTGCCTTCACCGTTTCTTTTATAAGAAATAGACTCATTAAACTTTAATTTAATATCTTATTCAACCTCTAATTCAGTTTCTACCATTTTTGGTGATTTTTCAAAGTCATACAACTGCTGCTGTCTAAAATTGTTTTATTACAAAATTTCACTTTTACATAATTTCACTTACTCCATTCTAACTTACTAAAAGATTTGCTCAACTACCGAGCACATTGCTCACAACTTTTCACATAGATATACTTGCACTTGTTCATCACATAGTCATGTACATATATATTTTCACTTAGTAAATTTCCCATTGAACAAATTGAAATAATAACAGATACCCGGTGGCCTGTGCATATACCACCCTTGTAACCGAAGCTCTCTGGTACACATAGTAGCATGCACTTAGTACTACAAATGCGACCTATCAATCTGGTACATATAGTAGCCTACACTTAGTACTACACATGTGACTTAACCATCTGATACACTAGTAGCCTGCACTTAGTACTACACATGTGATCGAAGTTAACGGGTACACATAGTAGCCTGCACTTAGTACTACACATGCGACCTATCAATCTGGTACAAGTAGTAGCCTGCACTTAGTACTACACACGTGACTCACAACAGATCATTTGTATCTCTTCTATCCTGAAGGTTCAATCGAGAAATTCTTCACTTTTCAACATTTTACTAACTCGTTCTTAGTCAATTCTGATTCGTAGTTTACATCAATTGATCATTCTATAGGCAGCCACATCTCATATAATAACAAAGATAATAACATAAAAAGAATCGAAATATTATTTACATACAAACTTACTCGTTTCAAAGAAACATCATATTCCATCAAACTTCCAAACCTCTACCGAACGTACTCAAATTGTGGCTTCATTCACATAGCAATATCTCATAATCACATGGCATTGCAACATTTTCATCATAATAGCAAAACATCAAGAACATGTTATATCATCAAAATAATCACATAATATCAAATTATTCACATATATATACTTACAACTCGTGTAATATCGAAGAATTAGCATTCAAATACAATATTGCATTATTAAAATCACATGAACTTACCTCGGGTTCAAGTACGACTATATATTCTGATTTAGTCCATAATCTCATTCATTTCCAATCTATGCCTGAATCTCATTTTCCTTAATCTATAATACCACATTTAGCTTAATAATTAGTCACATTATTCATATGGGTCCAAAAATCATACTTTTAAAAATTTGCATTTTGACCCTTAAACTTTCACATATTTGCACTTTGACCCTTAGGTTCGTAAAATGAGTTTTATTCAATTTCCTTGCATTTTAAGCCTAGCCGAATCATTTTCATAACTGTATCAGCCCCTAATTTCCACTAAATCACACTTTTATGACAAATTTTGTAACTTTTACAAAACGGTCCTTTTTGACAATTTCACCGAAAATCACTTAGTAAAAGTCGTTTATTACACACCGAGTATTCATATTCTACCATTAGACATCAAAAAATATACATGTCATCCATGGATAAATTTTTAAACACAAACCCTAGCTCAAAATATGGGTAGAAATGAGTAGATCTTGTTACGAGGATTTCAAAAACATAAATATCATTAAAAAGGAGGCTAGAACGGACTTACAATCGAGCTTGAAAGCTTGAAAAACCCTAGCTATGTCTTCTCTATGCAAGTTTCAACCATAGGGTAGAATATTGACAAAAATTGGCTTTTAATTTTATTTTTAAATCATTTTAATTACTAGATTACCAAAATGCCCCTAACTTAAAAATATTCAATTTCACCCATTTCATGTCCATTTTTGTCCAAAAAATTATTTAATGGTCTAATTACCATTTAAGGGCCTCCAATATAAAATTTCATAACAATTAGACATCTCTAACATGTAGAAATCAACTTTTGTACTTTTTACAATTTAGTCCTTTTGACCAAATTGACTACCCAAACATCAAAATTTTCGAACGATATTTTCATGAAATCATCCCGTAAAATTTTAAACCATAAAAATATAACAAAAACAAATTTTATTGTGTCAAATTTGTGGTCTCAAAATTACTGTTCCGACTAGGCCCTAATTTGATATGTTACAAGTAGTGGGAAGTGCTGCTTGGATTAGAATATTCTCAGTGATGAGGCAACCAAATTTTTGAGACCTTGTATGGTGAGATCCCTAATCCCATGAGTGCACCTCCCTTGAATATATTTCCTTGTCTCACAAAGCAAGACATTAATTTTCTTAATAAACCAATTTTGAATGATGAGATAAAAAAGGCCCCTTTTTGACATGGCTCCGCTGAAGGCTCCCGGTAATGATGGGTATCATGCACTTTTCTTCCAAAGTCAGTAAGATTTAGTTGGAGGAGCAGTTTGTGAGTGGGTTCAGGGAATCTTTGCTGGCAATAAAATTAAAGAAGATCTTAACAATACGTTAATTGTGCTTATTCCTAAGAAGGATCGTCCGGAAGACTTAAGCGAATTCCGGCCAATTAGTCTCTATTCAGTAATGTATAAGTTGATGATGAAGGTGATCACTAATAGATTCAAAGTGGTGTTTCCTAATTACATAACACCCGAACAAGCAGGGTTTATTGTTGGCCGCAACATTTCTAACAATATCATTATTGTGCAAGAATTCATACATTCGATGCGTAGTAGGAAAGCGGGCAAGAATTGGATGGCAATTAACTTGGATCTGGAGAAAGCCTATGACAAGGTTAGCTGAGAGCTTGTTGATGTGTCCCTTATTGCTTCCGGGATCCTCGAGTTTCTTAGAAAGGTTATTAAAGGTGCTATTTCTTCATCTACTATGCAAATTCTATGGAATGGAGTTCCATCTCAGTCTTTTAAACTGGTGAGAGGGATTAGATAGGGATGCCCTTTATCACATTATCTTTTCGTTCTCTGTATGGAATGGTTAGGGCACTTAATTCGTTATGAAATCACAGCTAAGAGGTGGAACCCGATTCAGTTATCAAGGTCGGGACCACCTTTATCTCATCTCTTTTTTTGTTGATGATCTTGTCATTTTTGGTAAAGCGGAGATGGATCAAGCCTTTTTGTTAAAAGAAATCCTTAAGCAATTCTGTGACTTTTCTGGACACAAGATCAGTGCAAGGAAGAGCAATATGTATTTCTCCAAAGGTGTTGATAATAGTTCACGTGATCAGATTAGTTAGTTCTTTGGTTTTCGAGATGTTCTTAATTTAGGTACTTATTTTGGGGTGTCTCTCCTTCATGATCGAGTTACTAAAAGTATCCTGAATTTTGTAGTTGAAAAAGTGAAGGGCAAACTGCATAATTGGGAAGCCAGGAAACTCTCCTTTGCAGGACGTGTCACACTTGCTCAATTAGTCCTTCTAGCTATTCCAAGCTATTTTATGCAATCTTTATTGGTTCTGAAAGGGGTATGTGATGAGATTGAAAAGATTTTAAGATAGTTTATTTGGGGAGGTTCTATTGGACATCATAAGATTGCTTTGGTAGGATGAGAGTCCATTTGTCAGCCTAGATCTCGTGGAGGACTTGGGTTTTGGCATCTTCAAGATCAGAATAATTCTTTTCTTATGAAAATTGGGTTTAATCTCGTCTCCAGAAAGGATGCATTATGGGTTCATGTTATTCAGTCGAAATATGGTTGGAAGAGTCAGCTTTCTGATTCCATTCAAAGAAGCAATTGCTCTCACTTTTGGCGTTCCCTTTCTAAGGTGAGGCCCCCTTTTTTGTGAGAATCTCATATGGTCTATAGGGGATGGCTCCACAATCCAAGGATGGAAAGATTCTTGGGTTCCTGATGTTGGTCCCCTTTCTTCTCATGTTGTAGCTCATTCTAGACTTAATTTGGAAAGTCCTTTGAGGGATTGGGTGCTCCTTGATGGTTCTTGAAATGTGGAACTGTTTAGTGTTTGGTTGCCTGAGGTCATCATTAAGCGAATAGTAAGCATTCCCTGTAACACATCTCGCCCGTATCTGACGCCGGGATAGGGTTCGAGGCGTTACCGGTAATTCACTTTACAAACTTACTCAATCAGGTTATTAAATTTTGCTCGTGATTTAATACTTTTCAAACGTGTGTACTTTGTCTCTTATACAGGCATCCGAGGCCTAAAAACACTCCTAAGGGTAGTACAGAACAAAATCGAAATTGTTCGATAGACTTGGGGCACTTTAGGAAATTTTCCCTTAGTTGAAGTGTAACACGCCCGTGGGGCTTAGAACACGCCTGTGTCCTTTTTCCAGTATGCAACACGGCCAAGGCACATGCCTGTGGCCTTAACCCGTGTGCTACACTGACTTCAACCTCACTATTATGTTAAATATACACGGCTTAGGCACATGCCCGTGTGCTTAACCCGTGCTCTATGCTGACTTAAAATTTCAGGTGCAGGGGACACACGGTAATAGCACACACCCATGGGAGTAGCCCGTGTGTCACACACGGCCTAGACACATGCCCGTGTGTCTACCCATGTGGACCTTGTTAGGCTATTTTCCAAGCCTTAAGTCACCCTCTACTACCCAATTACAATTATAGATTACTATAGTGCATATTTGGGCCAAATTATCCATTTGTAAATATGAAATTTTAATTAACCTCATTGCATGTGAACCTCATGTCATTGGTTTCATACATGCTAAGTTAATTCTTATCTTGCATTTAATGATTTATATGTTTGCTTGACATATTAAGATTAGCTTGTTATTATAACTCATTGCCAATTATAACTAAGCCATCACATATAAATATAAACATGCATAGATTTGTAGGGTATAGCCTACTTCATAATAAGTCAATTCCCATGATCATATACAAAAAAAAAAAGATAAACATATTTTTACATGCCTTCATTAGGCAAATCAAATGACATATATAACAAAATACTCAAAAATCCTATACATGCCATTGGACAAAATAGAAATGTCTTTATACCAAAGCTTGTCTAGTTGATAGTGTGTTGACTCTCCAATTGTCTTCCAATCCTTATGAGTCCTTGAGCTCTGAAAAGCAGGAAAAAAAGAGGGGTAAGCATTTACATGCTTAGTAAGCCCGTGTAACTGGAAAGTAAACTTACCGATTATTTACCATACAACCATATTAGGCAATGAAACCAACAAGCATATGATAGTTTCCCTATCACATGCACTCAACCATCGAGTTAGTTACATATCAATGCACCATGTAATTCATCTTAGATAAGCTTATCAATTAACATATCATCTATACATATTCCTTGTGATAGTCCCGTTGAGTTTCTAGGAAATCTCGATGGATCATCCATTTACCATCAATTTGTACAAATGATCGTTTCAGTAAGCACTCCCGCGAACCTCACATCTTACGGCGGGATTACCAGTCCAGGCTAAATCCCCCGTAATATAAACTCATAAGGTGATGTCGAGATTACCAGTCCATGCTAAATCCCTTATAACGACAAACACCCTTAATGAGCTTGGATCTGAATTACCAGTCCAGGCTAAATTCAGACCCTAATTGGATTACCCGTCCAGGCTAAATCCATAATGCACACATATTCTTCGGGAGGCTCGATCACTCAAGGAACACCAGTCCAAGCTAGATCCTTTTTATACTTGAGATCTTCGGATTACCAGTCCAAGCTAAATCCTTTTCTGCAATACATGCAGGATCTCAAGTCTCATGTAAATCATGGTTTATCTATAGAATTCCCTTTCCAACCTCAACCGAGACATTATCCAACAATTTATTATTAAAGATGCAATTCATGCATTTTCATGCCATCAACAATGCAATTATCATGCATTCACAAAATATACAATTATGCATGTTATAGGTTTACTTCGAGTTATCCGAACTTACCTAGTATTCATTTTGGAGCTGTGTTTCGGTTATTTCGAAACCTTGCATTTACCTCGATCGACCTCCGAAATTTGTTCCTCGGGGTCTATAACAACAAAATTATATAATTAATTCACTACATTACACTTTTCAAGTTTAATTTCTACCCCCGGTCCAAATGACCGTTTTGCCCCTAACCTTTAGCATTTTTACTATTTAGTCTTTAATCTCGTGTAATGAAACACATGGAATTTCTATCTTACCCAAGCCTGATCGAACATTTTTCTCTCTTATGGAAGCCCACATTTTCCATTATTTTCTCATTTCTACCACACATTTTAAAATATTTGAAAAGTGGTCCCTACAAGGGCTTTTCATGAAAATCACTTAGGAAAAGATGTTTATCACACCTTAAACTTTCATACCCCTCCATAATCTACCAAAATATAAGAAAATCATGCATGGGTAAATTTTTAAACATGAGCCCTAGCATGAAATATGGGTAGAAATGGAGAGAGTAAGCTACCGGGATTTAAAAAATACAAAGAACATTAAAAACGGGGCTTGGGAGCACTTACTATTGAGCTTGGAAAGCTTGAAAACCCTAGCTATAGAGAGCATGAAATTTCCGGCAGCTATAGAGAAGAAGATGGCTGATTTTGGCTTATTTTCCCATTTTATTTCATTAGAAAGCCAATTGACCAAAATGCCCTTAAGTCCTTTCTTTAAAATTTCATCCATGCAAGCCCATTTTTGTCCAAAAACTTAGAAATTGGGAAAATTTCTCCCCAATAACTTCTAATTTATAATCTAAAAAAAATTTCATACAAATTGCTTCTAGAATCCAAGTTTTGCAATTTATTCAATTTAGTCCCTAATTTCCAATTAGACACCTTACTCAAGGAATTTCTTCATGAAACTTTAACACATGCATAATATCATATTCTAGGTCTGATAATAATCGTAAAATAAATATTTTGATGTCAGATTTGTGGTCTCGAAACTACTGTCCCGACTAGGCCCTATTTCGGGATGTTACATTCCCCCTCTTCACCCAACTGGGAAAGTGGATAGGATCATTTGGGCTCATTCTGGTCTAGGGTCCTTTTCTGTTTGAAGTGCTTATTGGGCTTTAAAATAAAATTCCTGGAGTCCTAATGATGATGCTTGAAAGTCCGTTTGAAAATATTAAGGTCCACAGAGAGTTTGTCTTTTTCTTTGGCTTGCAGTAAAACAGAGGCTTCTTACTAATTCTGAAAGGGCTGGGAGAGGTTTTGGACAAAATAGTGCCTATCCTATATAAGGACATGATTCTGAGGATCTTTTTCATGTTCTCCGTGATTGTTTGACGGCTAAGGAAGCTTGGATGCTCGTTGTCCCCACAGAGAAGCTTTCCAGGTTTTTTTCTGACTCCTTTCAAATTTGGTTTTCCACTAACCTTTGTTGTCACAATGAGGTGTAGGATATGGGAATTACTTGGTCGTACTTATTTGGGATAATCACTTAGACAATTTGGAAGAATAGGAATTTGTTCATTTTCCAAAATATCAACTGGACGGCCTATGAGATTAACATTTTGAACCTTTTTTAATTGGAGGCAAATCTATTACATCTAATCCAGTAATAACTCACCATTGTGTAGAAAATTGGGTTCACTTATTTTCTAATGGAGCAGTCGCTAGAGAGTCTAGAAATGCTTTAGCGGGAGGTGTGGTTCGAGATCGGGTTAGTAATTGGACTTTGGGTTACACCCATTATTTGGGCAGATGTTCACCTTTGGAGGCTAAACTTTGGGGTATCCTTGATGGAATTCCCATTTTATTAAGCAAGGGTTATAAGAAAGTCCAGATTCAGATTGATAATCTTGAAGTGGTAAGGGTCTTGTCCTTGGAAGAAACAGAGGATTCCGACATTACCTTACTTAGAAGAGTTAAATGTTTTTTGCATTCTGAAGAAATGTTTTTTGCGTTCTGAAGGCCAATGGGATGTTAAGTATGTTCCTAGGGAGTGTAACTTAATTGCGAATCAATTGGCAAAGATTAGTCTCTCTTGGCACGCACCCTTCCAGGTTTTTGAAGTACCTTCTAATTTGGTGGCTACAGTTATCCAAAAAGACAAAGCTTTTAGAGCATTTTAAGATTTTTTAAGTTGTAACATTGTTTTTTCACCAAAAAAAAATTTTAACTTGGTTTTTACTTTTGAAGACTAATACACCTGAAAATTCTACAATAAATATGTTCAGCAACATTAGTCCTAATAATGTTTATAATTTCATTTCATATAATTTTAACTTGTTATTATCATCATCACATTATCCTTTACTTCTTTCTCTTAAAAAAAGTCCTCAGCATATTATATGTTATATACTCAAAGTTTTATATGGAATTGAGTTATTCAACTCAACTTTTTTGTCTATAATTCAATTTCAGTATTTAAGTTTTTTATTGAAAAATTAAAATTAATTCTAAAAAAATTTAAAAGGATAAAATGATTTTTTCTTATAAAAAATTCAATTTTTTTTAAAAAAGGCCTATTTAATTTCTTATAAATTTTCATGTTTTCTCCCACTGAAAAATAAAATTAATCTAAAAAAGTAAAATGTAAAAAGGAAATGAAAAATATAAATTGATTTTCCCTTAAAAATTCATGTTTTTCTTTGTGAAACTTTAGGTTTTTCCCTTTCCCTTTTACGGGGAAAAACAAAAATTAATTTTAAAATGGAAAACAATAAAAAAAAGTTAAAAATAATTTTTCTAACTTAGTTTTTCCTTATAAAAACTTAAGTTTTTCTATTTATTGAAAATAAAATAAAATAAAATAAAATCAATTTAAATAAAAGGAAAAAACAAAGGAAATATAAAATATAATATGAGTGGAAATAAGGTAACTAAATTAAAATGGGTATGTAACGGCAAATTAACAGCGAATAACTAAATGATAAAAATATGTACCGCAGTTAATGTTATAAGTATATAACGGTAGTGCACATATTTACAAATTTTTATTTTGATATTTTCAGTACTCAAAATAAAAATTTAAAAAAATAAAGTGATTACGTAATTTACTCTTTTAAAAAATAATATTTTAATCCTTAAACGAGATAAATTTCTCTCTATATATCATCATTTATTTATTTTTGCGTTTATTTTTTAAAATTTTGTGACAACTAAAACTAGGTTTTCCCATGTCGCACCTGCACGTTTAGATAAGTTTTATTAAATTAATGTTTAATTAATAGAATGTGTGAAACCAAAGATTAAAATTATTGTAGCAAGTATGCTATGTCAAAATAACAGGCTTTTTCCTGTTATTAGATAACTACTTTTACTTACAATAATTAAATCACAAGTTTAAGGGTGAATTTAAATAGACAGTTCATTTATTTATAATTAATGTAAAAATAACAATGATGATAAGATATAAAAAGTAACATGTTTCTTCCAGCTATTGAGTATTTTGAATGTTAAGACATAAAAAGTTAAAAAATTACATTTATAAAAATAGAAATATAAAGATTAAATTTTAAAATATTTAAAAAGTACAAGGGCCTATGACAAATTTTACCCTTAACTAGTGGGACTTGCGCAAAGATTTGACAATTAAGCCACGTGTGGTGCACGGGGTTTTTGTGAGTGATTCAGAAAATGGTGAATTGCCAGATAAAAAGATTACCAGACGTAGTGTGATGTCTATCTCATCAATAACGTCAATCACATCATTAAGTTTGTAATCGAACTTTTATTTGTTCCTTTATAAGAAAAAAATTATGATTGTTCATTAGTTTGAGATTTTGTTTTTGTTTTTAATGTCACTTTCCAGCGTCAAAATTGCGAGATATATAAATTTGCATACAAGTCCAACCAAATTAAAATTCAACAATATTAAATTTGTTTATGCAAAATTAAATCCGAGGAGCTTGAAAAAGATTATTAATATTAAAATATTTAAAATATTCTTTTTTATCTGCAGCTAATCTTTATATAACAATTATTATTTATAAAGTTTATTCCGAAATCAAGTTTTTATTGTTTATTTTTATCCTTTATAACAAATTTTCATCCATAATAGTTATAAAACATGAAATACATTCTTCACTAAATTAATTTTTTATAAAGTCTTTTATCTTAAAATTTAATAATTATGTGAAACAAAAATAATAAATCTTAGTTAAAATATTATTTTAATAAAATATTTAAAATTTTATATAAAATATGTTAACCATATTTTATTAAATAAGAATATATTTTAATAAATGAAATTACATTTGTAAATTTTATTAAACATACATTCTAAGTCTCACTTACTAATATTATTAATATATAATATATTTTTCTAATTTGAAATAAAAAAATTATAATATAATCTTAATATCTATAATTTTGATAAACAAATGGAATTGAGTTTTATAATTAATTTTTTAAAATTTAAGTCGACCACATATTTAATCTAATCTAGATGAACAGAAAATCTCATTTTAACAGAAAAGACAAATTAAAATTTATCGAAACCAGCTAATTATTTATTCTTATATCAATAATATATTAAAAGGAGTGCCAATGATTTTTTAAAAGCAAAGACGATAAGAATTATTTGATTATTATTCATGACTTGAAAAGATGCAAAGAGGAAGGTGGCGAAAATGTTGGAAATGTTTGTTATATGTTACAATTAAATGACAAAATGGAGATGGCCATTTGATAAATTTGCATACATTAAACCGTTTTATTTAGAGAATAATTCATTATCAATATGTGATTTAAATTCAATTTACTCATCAAGTTATAACTTTACTCTCATACATCAATTAGACCACTCTCCCTGTTAAGATTTTCTTCTTGAAAGTTTGACTACAAATTAAATATGAAGAACAATTTATGTTAGAGTTGTGTGATCCAAATTCATGTTAAAGAAATAATACCGTGGTAAAATTGGGGGATCTGTGGAGGGCCTAGGCCATCGGCTATGCAACATTAGTAGAATCTGTATAGAACTACACTTCCTCTATTTGACTTTGATTAGAATAAGTTTTTTCAACCTTTAAATAGATATAGTTGAAACTCCTCTTGTATCATTCAATTTTCAACACTAGTGAATCTTCTTCTCCTCTACCCATGATTTTTTCCCGAAAAGATTTTCACGTAAAATCTGTGTATTTTATTTTTTTCTTTCTTATTGCTTTGTGATATTTCTATATTGTTATTATCGACGTTCAGCTTTAACAATTTGTTTACAAAGTAATTGCACAAAAATAAGTTTCGTAAACTGAACAAATAAGTGATCCCTCTAATTTGTGTATAATGAAATTAACAACTCTTCTTTAAATAAGCATTCTTGGCTTGCAATTATTCAATTAGTGTAAACATATCTTCCCAACATATGCTTCAATAAGTATTCCATAAGGAATCAAATATTTGATATCTTCAAAGAATAGACTTCTACAATAACTAGATTTCTTTAATTAAGGAAACACAACCACACATTAATCCTTCAAAAGGAGTCATTTCTTAACTGGTATTCAACATTATTTAATCTATCAAATTGCTATTTTAAATCCCCAGAGTGGTGTAAAAGTAAGTCCAAGATTTGTTGGTCAATATAATGCCAGATATGCAAAGTTACTTAGCAACCTAGTTGCAAAGCGAGTTGCAACTAGCGTTGCATTTGGATGTGCATCCAATACTAACATTCTCCGCCCTTGACATTTTTAACCAAAAACAGAGTGGCAAACTCAAGCAAGGTGAAAATCAATCTTCAAAACAATGCTCTCCCTTAATCTAACCAACTATGAAAATAAATATGAAATCAATAATGTAATATCCCATTTTTCAGTGGTGTTGAAAACGGTGGTTTCAAGATCACAATTATGATATGTGAGGTAGTGTTTTATTATCTAATTAATGTTTATGGAGTTACATTAGAGTCGTATTAAATTTTGGTGAAGAAATTTTAATATTAAGTTAGTTAATTGAATAAAAAGGACTAAATTGTAAAAGACACAAAACTTAATATGATTGGATTGTATTGAGTTAATAGCTTAATTATCAAATGAAAGAGGACTTATGAAGTAATTAGTCCATAGGGTATATAGATGGACAGTTAAGGTCCTTTTAATTGTTAAATTATAAGTTTATAATAAGGCTAAAGTTGTAATTTAATAAAGATAAACTAAAGGATAATAAAAAAATAAAACATATCATCATTTTCTCAAAAGGGTACCATCGAAAATTAAAAGGAATTTCACCATTGAAGAAGCTTGTAGGGTTTGGTCAAAGCTTCCTTTGCATGTAAGTCCAATTTGATCTTATTTCTTGTATTTTTTTGTGTTTTTGATATCGTTGCGACTAGGTCCAGTTAACTCATAGCTTTGTTTTTGAAACTGTTAAGAAATTTAGATTTTTCCATTGATGATTTTAGTTATTTTAAAGTTAATGGGTGAAATTGAAATATTGATAATTAGTTAGAATTAATTTATTAATTGATTTTTGGATAGTTTTTAGTTAATGGAATTAATGATAAATTATTTAAAGTTTTATGGAATTATTGCAAATTGTGAAGAATTGCAGACTGCCCTAACATAGAAAGAATTTGATTGACTTGGGAAACTGTAAACTTTTGTTAAAATTGGAATTTCAAATTTACGGACTAAATTGTAAGAAATGTAAAAGTTTAGGGAAAGTGTGTAAATAATAAAAAATTAAGTGTCTCATGAATTGAATTGAGCTTGAAATGTATGTGAATTTAATGATTTTAATTTAATTAATATATAGATCAAGAATCGAGTCAAAAAGACAATAACCGAGGAAAGGAAAAAATTACGGAGTAGTCCCTGTGTTTTAACTGGAAGTGGATCGTAGGTAAGTTCATAGTATAAAGGAATTGAATTACATTATATTTAAGTTGATGTTGTTTTGTACCAACTAAATAGTTTATTTTGAAGATGAAATGTGAATTGATTAGTAATAAGTATGAATAGATTTCGTATTTGTTGAGAAATAGATGAAATTATGAATGATGAAATCTTAGAATGAACATCTTGAATTAGTTGAATATGTATAAATAATACGGAAGTGCATCTAATGTGATTGTGATGAGTCCAATTAAATGCTCGTTTGAACATAGTAAACAATTAGGATATAATTGGCATGCCAATAGGGTTAGTATGCGCGCTTGTATGGGATTGCACTTTGGTGCCTCTATTACACTTCGGTGTCTCTGTTTGCACTTCGATGCCTTTGATTGCACAATTGTGCCTCTGTCTACACTTTGATGCCTTTATTATGATGTTATTAAGTAATAAATGTTGAATTGAAATTCTTATTTATGTATGTGGATGTTTACATTGAGGTAATTTAATTTATGGAAATGGTTATTTCTTGCAAAAGTGTTATTATATTGTTATACATGAATTGAATTATTTGACATATGTTAGCATTTAATTGTAAAATTGTTTCTATTACGAATTTAAATATTCTGTTTTACTCGATAACACTCCGTAACCCTAATTCGGTAACATAGATGGATTAGGGGTGTTAGAAATCATTAATGAAATAGAGAAGATAACATCAATAATAGAAAAGCATAGTAACATAACAAGCAGTATCAATATCATCAGTAACACAATAAAAATCAATCCACACAATTTCCTGAATTTCCAACAAACATAACAACACAACTCCATCTAACTCTATTCTCACCTCTCTCTTTTTCCAACAAACATAACAACACAACTCCATCTAACTCTATTCTCACCTCTCTCTTTTTCTTTTTCTTTTTTTTTTGGTTAAAAAATCCAAAGGTTTCATTAGGTGTCAAAAGCAAGAAGATCAACTTTTTACTTGGCTTTTCTGTTTGTTAAGGAGTTTGATTTAATGCTCCAAATAAATAAGTTGCTTCTAGATGCAAGTCACCTCTTCATCTAGGTGTTCTATTAATTTTTCCTTATTAGCATTGGATGTTTGGGGTAGACACATATGCATATGAAAATGCAATTGTAGTTGCTATAACATCTCGTATTGAATTGTCATCATCTTTAGAGTTTACAACCTCAATGTAGCATCCCCAATAATTTTTTATTTACCATATAATGCTTTTTTTTTTCTTCTGGAATTTAGTTAGAATTTCAATATTTTACATCTAGAAGAAACTTATTTATTTGGAGTATCAAATCAAACTCCTTAACAAATAGAAAAGTCGAGCATTATACTGCAAAGTTGATCTTGTCACCACTACACTATTTTGCTAGTTTGTAGTCTTAAACACCTCCGATATTTCCTGAACCACTCCTAATTGATTTTAAATTGATTCTAAAACCTCTAAATTTTCTTAAACTCAATTTATTGATGTTATAAGAATTTTTAATATTCCAAGATTTTTTGTTCGTACATGTTTTGATAGAATCTCCAATCCATAATGAATTGCAGGATGGTTGAGGGGTGTTACACTTAATATATGAATTAAAATTACATCTTTCCCAAAATTACACTTGTAGGATAATTAAATTTAACTTGTGAAGGCCCAAGAACTTCAACTTCTTGCACAATGTCTTTATTTTGGTGCAGTAGAATCTGGAAAGATGAGTGAGGGAAAGGGTAGCATTTGCCTTCTGTTTTTGGTCTATTTATCTTTTACAATCTAAGAGAAGATTAGTTTGCCAAGATCAATATAAATGAATGATACTACCTTATACAAAAGAGTTGTCATCCTTCTACTAACAACCATGCTTTGTTTGGATTATAGCTAGTATTAGATATGGTGCCCTAAATGTAGTATTTTCGTCTAAGGACACTTGTAATTTTTTCGAACAAATTTGTTAATATGAGTTTTGCACAGAAAGAAAAATGGATGCAAATGTTGCTCATTGGTTGTCTAATTTTTAACTGATGTCAAGTGTTATTACGTGGTCGGATCATAATACAAAAAGACAACTTATATCAATAGATGAACCTATGTCCTTAGTCTAATTAGAAATGAGCAAACTGATTGAAATACTAATGTATCGTACATCAAGTCCAACTAAGGAGGTGTTTTGTCTTGGGTATCAGAGCGGATGACTCCTAAAAGATAGAGATATATATGTGATTGACTGGACTAACAGTACATTGGATTGGACCCAAGAAGAATGTATCTTGAATTATTTTATGGATTTATTCACTTGTGGCATTCATAGTGTGACATACCAAAAATCCTAAGTGTATGATGGACTATGTATGTGTGACTTGTACACTTTGATGTAAGTAAAAGCTTGGGTTTGAATAAATAAAGAACCGAAAGCTAGTGCATTGGGTATATGACTTTTGTAGTATGTAACGTCATTCACGACAATGGAATTTATAGCTTAAGACATGGGTAATTGATATACTCTTATTGCCATTACATGGTTGATGAAAAGTAAAAGTGGTCATTGGATGATTAAAGGTATCTTATGAGGGCAACACACTTATGACAAGGTCATTGGATAAGCACTGATCAAGTTCCTTTCGTAATGGTATGTTGTTTGGGAGAGCTCAGGCACGATACTATAGTGGAATGAATTCGTAACTAAATGAGTTTATAATTAATAGGTGAAAAGCTGGAACTTAATTATAAATCATTTGAGCCTCAATTACATATGTCCAATCAATCCATCCGCTAGCTCGTTGAAACCGAAAATGAATTACAGGATAAATCAAATGAAAAAAATGGATAGAAATGATAAAGTTAGATAAATGAGTTACATTCGGAAATGAATGTGGTTTTCTCACTAATTACGAAAATTATCTGAGAATTAATTTATGGTTTTTTAAATTATTAATTAATTAAATAATTAAAATTCAAAAATAGATTTAAATTAACTTGTCATTGTGAATCCAATTGAATGTAGAAAAATTAAATATATTTTCTCATAGATTCTTTTACGATAAAATTGTCATGATTTTAACAAAATTAGAATTGAGTTGATAAAATTATTTAATTGAGAAATTAATTAATTTAAATTAATTGAGAAAATAATATTTAATTTTGGAAATGAAAAGAAACATGTATTGGGTTGAAATATATTATAAAGTGTTGGGTTAAAGTTTAGGAAGCACATATAATTGGACCCAGTACAAGAGAGGCCCAATTCCCCTTATATGGAATACATGGGAAGACAAACCCTAGTATTCCTATCTAGGCTTGTCGCCCCTCTCTCTAAATAATAGGGAATTGGAGATTTTTTCTATCAAAATAATATTATTTGTATTCTACCACTTCAACTAGGATTCTACTAACACTCCCTATAAATTGATGGAACTGGTATGCTTCTGATAAACCGTCATTTATACATATTTTTACCCCATGCTTTGCGCATTTTATGGATGATTTTTCCTTAGAATTGGTGAATTCGATGCTCCTAATGTCTTAATTTCATGTTTTATACTTAGGTAAGCTTAGGAGAGCGAAAGGAACGAGAAACGGGCCAAAAACAGAGAAAATAAGCCAACGTACAAAATCAACATGGCCTGGACTTCCTCACACAGGCAGACCACATAGCCGTGCCATTCTAACACGCTCGAACACGGCCTAAAGTAATCACACACGGGCGTGTCCTTGCCGAACCCAAGTTGAGTCCAATTGGAAAAAGGCTAATTTTGAGGGCTCTTAGGCATTCCAAAGCCTATAAATACACCCTAGAAGAGGAGAAAAGGAAGAGGCACAGGGAGGAAGGAAGGAATTACTTGAAGAAAGCCGATTGATCCATCTCAGAAGCCAGATTCATCCTCAAAACTGAAGATCTCCCCTCAATTTCCCTTCAGGAGTTTTGGGTTTTCTTTATGTTTTGTATTCATTATTCTTCTGAGATGTTTTCCTTTTTAGTTATGAACTAAATCCCCTAAATACTTAAGAGGGATGAAACCTAAGACGAATCTTATTATTATTTTCTGAATTGTATGATAAATATTTGACTTGTTCTTAATTATGTGTTCTTAATTCTTGTTTTGATATTCTAGGATATTGATTCAAGTTATGCTCTTATTCAGAGGAGGAATAGACCCTGTCTAAGAGTACAATTGTCATAATTAAGCGGATTTGATTGCGCGCCTAGAGATAGGGTGACAAGATTTTGTCGGATTAGGGTGAAACCTAATAAGGGGATCCATAGATCGAGTTAATGCAACCCTAGGGTGATAATTAGAGAAAAGTCTCAGTTATTCAATCTAGGGATTAGACATTATTAGTCTTGAATAAGGATAATAACATAACTTAGGGATCTCTACGGAACAAGTTAAATGAATAATTCGTCCAGTTCGGAGTCAGAATAACAAGTAAAGTCTAGGAGGATTCTTTCCTAGGTATTGTCTTAATTCAATCATTTTCCAAAAGTAATCCCCCAATTCTATTTTTTGTGAATTCTTAGTTTAGTTAATTAGTTAGTTAAAACAAACCCCCTTATTCTTAGGCTAGATAATAAAAAGACAGTCATTACTAGTACTTTTAGTTCCTTTGGGTTCGACAATCCGGTCTTGCTAAGTACACTTGCCTACATCGTGATAATAGTTAGTTTCAAGAATGATTAGTTATAAATATTTAAAACCTGTCACAAAATCACGATCAACTTCAAATCACACCAACAGAAAGAGAAAAACGTTTCTCTAAAGTTATCAATATTTCTATTTTGGGAGAAAGTAGTGGAAATTTATTTTAAGAATAAATTATATTTTCTGGGAACTGTAATTCTACTAGTTTCTATTTAAGAGAGATTTACTTTCCCACTAAAAGTAAAGAAAATATTTTTGGTTCTTTGTTTGATTCGATTTGTTCGAGCCCACACTCAAAATAGTTCATGGTATGAGAATAGTAGAAAAGATCGATTGGTTGAAAGTTGAGAATGACAAGGATCTGTCTATCTGAAAACATAGGTATGATTTCAGTCTAGGATTTATTGCTATAAATATCACAAACCAAGTTGGTTTTCAAAGTTTTTATTTTTTGTTGTGCAAGAAAATCATTTTTGAACTGAATTTTATCCAACAGTTAGTTCTATGTAATAGTAGTTTGTAAAGCAGCATAGGTGGGTTCAAGCTTTGAGGTTTTGAAGTCTTGCCTTTGGTCTAGGTGGATTTGATTTTATTGGTGAGTTGCGAAATAAGGTGGTCATAGTCACAAATAAACTTGGCATCATCTTTTCCATGATGATGCAATAAGTTACTGACGAGTTACAAATATGAAAGTGAAAAAGTGTCCACGCATATAAGCCTACATATAGTGTGCATCATCTTTTCTTGTGATAGTTTTTTAAAGATTAACCTAAAATTCAAGCACCGTATTCTTGACATAGGACTTGGCATAGGATATTGTAAACATAAGTTCATTTTTCTCTAGAAATATGTCAATTCCTTGCTCTATTATAAGTATTCCTTTCATTATGTCAACTTTTTCAACCATAATCTTTATCCTCTTTGAAAATGATAGAAAAAGGAATCGACGCTTCATTGGGTTAAGCATGAGACTAACAACTTTAATAAAGTTGTTGGGCAGGACTTTATCATAAGCATTCATGTTCGTACCGAAATCTCCATATATACACCAATACCTATATGTATATATCGAGTTTTACAAATATAAGCAATTCCACAGTCATTTAATAAGCACATCACAATTCACCTAGATGATTTATATAATTGATGCGTCCTAGTTGATTTATAAATAATTTCACTATCATTGTGGCATTCCATTTCAATTTATAAGCTTCAGTCATTTAGGATATAGTAAGAACAGTATTGACCCCTTCAACAATTTAGCTTTAATAAGCCACTTGCTTAATTTATCATAATCATGTCAAATATCTTTTAACTCTCTATGTAACATCCCAAAAGTCAAGGGTTAGTAGAATAGGGTTTGTGAATCGAGCGAGAGTGGTCATGCCTTAATTTTTAAAATTTATCTATGCATTTTTTGGAAATAAATGAGATATTGGTTTGTTGGTTAAGCGTTAGTGAAATGTTCCTTGAAACCTAAGTTCAAATCCCTTCTCTCTCACCATTTTTATTATTTTGCAAATTTTTCCTTAAACCCTAGTATGTGACATGCCTTGTTTTTAAAATAAATATAGAAAAATTATTTCAAAAATTAGAAAAAAATCCTAATGGTTAAAATAAATATGAGAAAGCATGGAAATTAAATGAGGTCCCAAGTTCGAATCTCTTCCCTTATGAAATAATTAAAATTTGCAAAATCTCTTGTTTTTTAATGTGTGTGCCATCCATACCCCTGAACCCTAAGTATAAATATAAATTTTTATTGTATTTTTCAGCCTTTAATTCAAATTTTACCTACCCAAGCCGTTTACCCACTTCCTCTCCTCTTTTCTCTTCAATTTTTTTCTTTCTCCCATTGTTGTCGTTGCATACACCTAGTTTTACCATCTCTTTCTTCTTTTTCTTTTTTTTCACAAGATTTGTTAACATATTATCCACAATATTGCTTTCATTTTTCCTCATTAAAATCATCCCAAAATTTGAAATCTTGAACTCTAAGATTGATCCCGAACATTGCCAAGAAAGTGCAATTGTCGTTTCTCTCGACTAGCTTGGGTAATATCTTTTCTCTCTTCAATTTCTTAATTAATATTATCCATTAAAAACCTAAATTTCAAGGTCTTGAATTTGGGGGATTTTAAATTATTTCAAAGTTATTTTTCCAGATTTTAATAAGATCTCAAATCATTTTAAAATTCAGCCACAATTTTGGCCACCGCGAGTGGTGGTGCGTGCACCTATGGGCAAGAAAAGGGGCTGATTTTTTTTCTTGGTTCTTGCCTATATTTTTCCAGAATTAATTTCAGTTCTTGAATCCTTCTAATCATCTTTTAAATCCATTTAAATTAGGGAAAAAAGTTCTTGATCGATTGACCATTCGAATCCCACAAATCGAGAAACGTAACTGCAATTAAGGGTAACTAGTTTGTTATTTCAATATAGTTGTTGGGTAAATGTTATGATTTGATTAAATGAAGGAATTTAATCATTAATTAGCTACTTATTTTCTAGTATATTATTGAATTAGGTGCTGACCCAAATCATCCGTAAAGGTGAAGAATGATTGTACGTACGGTTTGCATCGATATAGTGTAAGGAATCTAACTAGTTTGAATTCATAAAATAGTTATAATTTCAACGATTGGTTTGAACTCATAAGTGGGTGTTTGGGGGCTGGTTTAGTGGTAAATTGATTGAATTTATATTGAATTTTGATTTAGGTTCGTTTAAGGAATTATTAAGGAAAATGGAAGGTTCGTTAGTGTGCTGTAAGGAAGCGGAAAATAAGGTGTGAGTCCTAAACTCATAAAATTGTTTGAAAATGTTAAATATCATGTTATATATGATAAATTAGCTTGCTGATTTGTAACACCCCTCACCTGTATTCAACACCGAAATAGGGTTATGGCGCACTACCGGACTTACAACACATTTAAACATTCAATTATTCACATTTCATGCAAACATTAATCAAACTCAAGCATAATGTCCCTATAACGAGCCTTCGAGGCCTTAAAAATACTTTGTGAGTGGTTCGGGACTAAACTGATAGCTCAAGAAACTTTCATGAAACTTAGAAAATTTTTCTCAAAATAGGGGACATACGCTCGTGTGGTCAGGTCGTGTGTCTCACACAGCCACCACACATGCCTATTCAAAATTGGAGCACATGACCGTGTCCCAGCCCTTGTCCAACCCCGTGTAACTCTCTAACTTGGGTCACACAGCCAACACACACGCCCGTGTGCCCTAAAAATGGCCATACATGCTCGTGTGCCAGACCGTGTGCTAGGCCGTGCCAAACCTGTAGGGTATATTGACTTATGCCACACGGCCAAGTCACACGTCCGTGTGTGAGGCAGTGAGGAGCATACTAAATTAATTTCAAAATCAACACTAGGGGACACACAACCATGTACTTGACCGTGTGTCACACACGGCTGAGACACATGCTCGTGTCTTTGCCCATGTGGACAAAAATAGGCTATTTACCAAGCAATTTTGCCACCCAAATTTAGGTACACTTACACCTCTCAAATAACACACAATATAGCATCAATAGGCATATATTTCAATTTCAATCAAGCATGACTTATACCAATTCCAATACCAACCAATACAAAACATAAATACCACATATTGCCATCTAATTTCATGCCAATCTTTATCTTCTCAAAACATCAAAATGACCATTTACAAATATGCATTATTATGCTCAATTCCACAAACATACCAATTCACAAATCGTCACCTATTGAAATTCAAAATTACCTAATATTAATGAGCATCATGATTCCACCTCAATCACACAACATAGGTCAATTACCAACTCAAAACAAAAGCCATTTGCACACTTATATACATCATCAAATTCACCATCCTAAGCCAACTACATGACCATATATATATATATACAAACCAAAACATACACATTTACAAGCCATTTCAAATGGCCAAAATCATTACCAAAACATAATCAAAATGACTCAAAGTTCCTATACATGCCATATACTTAAAATACCAAGTTCATAGGTACTGATAGATAAGTGGATAGTGTGACAATGTCTCCGACGATCCTCAAATCCGAGCTAGCTTTGAATTCACTATAAGACATAGAAAAATAAATGATGTAAGCTATAAAGCTTAGTAAGCTCGTATGGCAAAAATTCGATATAATCAAAAACAAATAATTTAGTAATTGATCATAAGTATAAGAATTCACATAAACTAACAAACCTCTCAATTACTGATTCACAAAACTATATACTTTCTTCACCATTTCTTGGTTTCAAAGCTAATATGGTTTATACACATACCTGTATCATATCGTACTAATCTTATACGAATTGTTGTCTTTCATTTACCCATTGAACCATTCAGAATAGAAGTCAGATACTCAAGCTTTTCACACGATAAGTACCTATACCATGGCTCGAATCCAAATCAAGGTAACTTATCTCCAAAGTACTGATATCATGGCTCGAAGCCAAATCAGCAGGTATGCATGGCCCGAAGCCAAATCGATATAACTCGCACCTGAAGTGCTATATCATGTCCCGAGGCCAACTCAATGTATCTCCTAATGACATGTCATTAGCATCCTAAACTATTCCTAAGGTTTAACTGGAATTTCGAATGTCGAATTGTCGTCGAATCACTATCATTCATATCCACAGTCTCGTATTCACGATTTATGCAATATCAAAGCATATGAAATACATTTGTATTGAAATTTATCACATACAGACTTACCTCGGATGTGAAAATGACAAATTAAGTCGATTAGTCGATAACTTTAGTTTTCTCCCTATCTAAATCTGAATTCTGCTTTTCTTGATCTAAATATATTCAAAATTAACTTATTTAATCATGTATTTATAAAATTCAATCCAAAATATACATTAGAGCTATGTTACACATTTGCCCCTAAACTTTCACATTTTTACAGTTTAGTCCTTATTACACAAAATCACAAATTCATGAAATTTCTTCAATACCCATGATAGCAAAATTACCATAATACCCCTAGCAGCCCATACTTTCTATTTATTTCACATTTAACCACTAAATTCACACATTTTGCAATTTAGCCCCTAATTTACAATTTCACTAAAATTACTTAACAAAACTTGTATATCTATCAACAAACATTCATAATCTATCAAGAAACTTCAAAATACACATGTATTCATCAATGGAATCATTCAAAATATTTAACAATTTTGCAAAATAGTACCTAGGCTAGCTAGTACTAGTTACAACAATTACAAAAACATAGAAATCATTAAAAACGGGACAAAAACCGTACCTTAATAAACAATGAAAGCTTGGATGATTGAAAAGACCTAACAATGGCTTCCAAGACTGTAAAATTTTGAAGCTTGGATGATTGAAAAGACCTAACAATGGCTTCCAAGACTGTAAAATTTTGCTAAGGATGATGATAATGGAATAGATTTTTGTTTTGTTTTATTTAATTAACCTTATTTGATATATTACCAAATTATCCTTAATAATAAAACATTTATATCATCCATTTCATGTCCATTAATGTCCACTTACCTTAATAATGGTCCATTTACAACATAAGAACCTTAAATTTAAGGTTCTATAGCTATTAGATACCTTTAGCTAATAGAACTCCACTTTTACTCTTTACGCGATTTAGTCCTTTTTATCAAAATGACCAACCAAACAAAAAAATTTCTTAACGAAAGTTTCACAAAATAATTTTATCACACTTTAAAAGTTAAAATAATAATAAAATAAATATTTTGACCTTCGATTTGTGGTCCCGAAACCACTGTTCTAATTTGACTAAAAATGGGCTGTTACAATTCTCTCCCTTAGGGATTTTCATCCCCGAAAATCTTACTAGTGAATAGGTTAGAGTACTATTTTCTCATAGCTTTCTCGAGTTCCCACGTAGCGTCTTCGACATCGTGCCGTTTCCAAAGTACTTTCACAATAGCTATGCTTTTATTTCTCAATTGTTTAACCTAACGTGCTAGAATTCTGATCGGTTTTTCGTTGTATGTCATATCAAGTTGAATTTCAATCTCAAATAGAGAAATTACATATGATGGATCTGATATATATTGACGCAACATCGACACATGAAACACATTGTGGATCTTTTCTAGCTCAATCGGTAACATTAAGCGATATGCCATTAGCCCTATTCGTTCAATAATATTATATGGCTCGATGAATTGCGGACTTAGTTTGCCTTTGCAACCAAATCGAAGTAATTTCTTCCACGGAGATACTTTCAAGAACACTTTTTCACCAATCTGAAATTTAATGTTTTTTCGTTTCAAATCCGCGTACAATTTTTGATCATCTGAAGTTACTTTCAAATAGTCGCGAATTACTTTCACTTTCTCTTTGGTTCCTTTAACCAAATCAACCCCATGAATCTGTTTCTCACTAAGTTCGGTCCAGTACAATGGAGTTCGACATTTGTGACCATACAAAGCTTTGTACGGTGCCATCTTTATACTCGATTGAAAACTATTGTTATACGCAAATTCAACCAATGATAATTATTTTACCCAGTTGCCTTTGAATTCTAAAACACAACATTGGAGCATATTTTCGAGAACCTGAATTACTCTCTCAATTTGACCGTCGGTTTGCGAATGAAAAGTTGTACTAAAATTCAACTTTGTACCCAAAGCTTCTTACAATTTCTTCCAAAATCGTGATGTAAACCTTGGATCTCTATCCGAAATAATCGAAACTGGCACCTCGTGCAATCTATCAATCTCAGAAATGTATAACTCCACCAATTTATCAAGCGAAAAGTCAGTACGTACCGGGATAAAATGTGCAGATTTCGTCAGACGATCAACGATAACCCAAATTGCATCTTTCTTCTTCGGAGACAGGGGTAATCCCAATACAAAATCTATAGTCACACTATCCCATTTCCATTCCAATATCATCATAAGCTGAAGCAAACCGGAAGGTACTTGATGCTCGGCTTTCACTTGCTGACAAATTAAACACTTTAATACAAACGCAGAAAAGTCTCGTTTCATACCTGACCACCAATACAACTTCTTCAAATCATTGTACATTTTGGAACACCTAGGGTGAAGGGATAAATTACTACTATGTGCCTCGTTCAAAATTTTCTAAATCAACTCTGGATTTTTTGGTATGCAGATTCTAAATCAACTCTGGATTTTTTGGTACGCAGATTCTATCTCGGAACATCAAACAATCATCAGATTCGATTTGGTACTCTGAATCACTATTCGACTCGCATTGCATTTTTTTAGCTTGCAATTCACTATCACATTTTTGAGCTTCGCAATTTTGTTGAAGAAATACTAGTTTAGCTTTTAACTCAGCTAAAATCGAACCATCATCAGATAATGTGAACTGCGTATTCATTGCTCTCAAGGCAAACAATGATTTTCTACCCAAAGCATCCGCGACTACATTCGCTTTCCTTGGATGAAAATCGATTACTAACTCATAATCTTTTAGTAGCTCAAGCCATCTTCATTGTCGCAAATTCAAATCTTTTTGAGTCATAATATACTTTAAGCTTTTATGGTCAGTAAAGATATGGCATTTTTCACAGAACAAATGATGACGCCAAATTTTCAGTGCAAAAAATATAGTGGCCAATTCTAAATCGTGCGTCGGATAGTTCTTTTCATGCAGTTTCAACTATCTGAAGGCATAAGCTACAACTTTTCCCTCTTGTATCAATACACAACCCAAACCGTTCAATAACGCGTCACTATAAATCACAAATTCTTTACTCGATTCAGGTTGAACCAACACTGGTGCTTTAGTTAACAATGTTTTCAATTGATCAAAATTTTGTTGACATTTCTTGGACCTTTCAAACTTTACATCTTTCTGTAGCAGTCTGGTCATCGGTGTAGCAATCATCGAGAACTCTTAAAGATATGTCGATAGTAACCAACCAATCCTAGAAAGCTTCTGACCTAACATACATTTCTAGGTCGTTTCCAGTCAATAATTGCAGAAATCTTTCTCGGATCAACTCAAATGCCATCCAACGAAAAAATATTTCCCAAAAATCCTACTTCCCGAAGCCAAAACTCACACTTACTGAAATTAGCATACAATTGCTTATCTCTCAATGTTTGCAACACAATCCTCAAGTGCTCAGCATGCTCAGACTCATTTCGGGAATAGATTAGAATGTCATCAATGAACACAATAAAAAATCTATCTAAATACGGTCTAAATATCCGATTCATCAAATCCATAAAAATGGCAAGAGCATTAGTCAATCCAAAAGGCATAACAAGGAATTCATAATGTCAGTACCTCGTTCTAAATGCTATTTTTGGCACATCTGGGTCTTCAACTCGTAGTTGATAATAGCTAGATCTCAAATCAATCTTTGAAAACACTATTGCACCTTTCAACTGATCAAACAAATCGTCTATTCTCGGCAACGAATACTTATTCTTTATCATAACCTTGTTGAGCTGATGATAGTCAATACACATTCTCATTAACCCGTCTTTCTTCTTTACAAACAACACAGGCGCACCCCAGGCAAAAAACTCGGTTGTGCAAAACATTTATCTGTTAACTTTTGTAACTGAGCTTTCAAGTCTTTCAATTTGGTCAGAGGCATTCTGTACAGAGCTATAGATATCGGAGATGTTCCCGGTACCAATTCAATAGCAAACCAACCTCTCTAACTGGTGACAACCCTGGCAATTCTTCTAGAAATACATTCGAATATTCACAAACTACAGGCACCGATTCAATCTTCTTTCCAAAAACTTTAGTATCTAAAACATATGCTAGGTATGCATTACAGCCCTTTCTCACATATCTCTGAGCCGACATCGACGAAATCACTAGAGATAATCCACCCGATTCATCAGATTTAATTCGAAGAATTTTATTATTCTGACATTTCAATTCTATAATCTTTCGTCTATAGTTTACAACGGCATCATATAGAGTCAACCAATCCACACCCAGAATCACATCAAACTCATCAAATGGTAAAAGCATCAAGTTAGCTAGAAAACAGTAACCCCGAGTCATTAAAGGACAGTTCTTGCATACTTTGTCAACTAGAACATACTTGCCTAAGGGGTTTGATACTTTAATTACAAATTCTGTAGACTCAACAGACAATTTCTTAATAGACACTAAATTTTCACAAAGATACAAATGTGTCGATCCAGGATCAATTAAAGCAATCGCATTAGTGTCGTAAAGAGAAAATGTATCAGTGATAAAATCTGGCAACGACGCTCTTCGTGAGCGCAAATAGCATAAGCTTTGGCTAGTGCTCTAGCTTTGGATCTCACAGCTGAATCCCTAATCACACCTCTACCATTGGACACATTCCCCGTATTTCTTGGTGGTCTCCCTCTCCTAGCCGTATTACTTGGTCTTGTATTCGAAAATTTATTTTTCTCAGATAACTTTGGGCAATCTCAAATAAAGTGATCTGACGAGCCACATTTGAAACAAGCTTTAACACTCTTATTCCAGCACTCTCCAAAATGACGTCTCCCACACTGTTGACACTCGGATTTGTTGTTTCTTACACTGCCAATGCTCGAGACGGAAGTTGCTTGAGCTTTAGAACTCACATTTTGATTTCCACGATCTCTATTATGATATCCCACTGATGTATTTGATCGACTATACGAATCTCGAGATTTCTTTGATGAAGAATGATAAGGTTTATTCATCAGTCTTTTTCTCAAATCTCTAGCCTCTGAATCAGCTTTCCTCTTTTTTCGGCTAAAATCTTCGTCTTTATAAGCCCGATCAACCAATACAACAAATTCTTTCAAATCTAGAATCCCAACCAAAAGTTTAATGTCTTCGTTTAGCTCGTCGACAAACCGCTTACACATGATCTCTTCGGTAGAAACATAATCTTGAGCATATTTACTCAACCGCACAAACTATCTCTCGTACTCGATTACGGTCGTACGACCTTGTTTCAACTCTAATAACTCTTTGTGCTTTTGATCCAGAAATTGCTGGCTTATATATTTCTTCCTAAACTCAGTCTGAAAGAACTCCCAAGTGACTCTCTCTCTTGGCACCACTGATACTAGCGTATCCTACCATTGATATGCGATATCCCTTAGAAGTGATATAGCACATTTTAAACACTCGACCGGTGTGCAAGAAAGCTTGTCAAATACTCTGATAGTGTTTTCTAACCAAAACTCAGCTCTCTCAGGATCATAATCAATATTAACTCTGAAATCTTTAGCCTGTATTTACGGATCTTGTCAACTGGAGGCTTATTTAATCTTAAAAGCTCGACATCTTGAGGAGGTACGGGAACCGGTTGGGGATTAGGAGGGGGTGGAAGTTGTTGAGCAGTCGGGTTCATCCAGATATACTGTGTGAACCATTCGTTCATCATTTGGAAGAAGACTTCTCTAGCCTCTCCCCTTTGGTTACCCAATATGGGTCTAGAATCAGACGACACTTTCCCTTAAGCAAGAGTGAGCGTATTACTTTCAACCTCATCAGCTATAGCTCGATTGGGATCCATTTACTATATGAAAACACATTTTAAAATGTCAGGAGTCATCACACTATCTCAGTTTATATATGGCATGTATAGCTAGACTCTCACTCATGCTACGTTAATACTAGAATCGACTAAACTGTAGCGCTGATACTAATAAATGTAACACCCCTCACCCGTATTCAACACTGAAATAGGGTTACAATGCTTTACCAAACTTACAACACATTTGAACATTCAATTATTCACATTTCATGTAAACATTAATCAAACTCAAGCATAATGTCCCTAAAACGAGCCTTCAAGGCCCTAAACATACTTTGGGAGTGGTTCGAGACTAAACCGATAGCTCAAGAAACTTTCACGAAACTTAAAAAATTTTTCTCAAAACAGGGGACACACGCCCATGTGGCCAAGCCGTGTGTCTCACACAGCCAGTTGATACGCCTGTGTCACAGGTCATGTAGACATTTGAAATGGGAGCACATTGCCATGTCCCAGCCTTTGTCCAACCCTGTGTAACTCTCTGACTTGGGTCACACGGCCAACACACATGCCCGTGTGCCCTAAAAATAGCCATACACACTCGTGTTCTAGGCCGTGTGCTAGGTCGTGCCAAACCTGTAGGGTATACTGACTTATGCCAAATGGTCAAGTCACACGCTCATGTGTGAGGCAGTGTGGAGCATACTGACTTAATTTCAAAATCAACACTAGGGAACACACGGCCGTGTACTTGACTGTGTGTCACACACGGTTGAGACACATGCCCATGTGGACAAAAATAGGCTATTTACCAAGCAATTTTTCCACCCAAATTTAGGTACACTTACACCTCTCAAATAGCACACAATATAGCATCAATAGGCATATATTTCAATTCCAATCAAGCATGAATTATACCAATTCCAACACCTATAACTCCCCAAACCCGGTCTAGACGTTAGGGCCATATATGTGATGTCACATTTGAGTGAGTTTTGAAAATCGCAGTTTAAATTAAAAAGTTCATTTGTGTTAAAACTTTGTTTGTGATTCTTTTGAAAATCTAACTTGTTTAACCTATTTTCCAAATTACAAGTTCATTTAGTAAAACATGTCTTGTGCTAGGTTGTTAACATACTTTAAAACGTTGTCATTGTGAAAGCTTTTAAATTAGGTTACGTAGCATGATAGTAGAAAATCATTTTACTTTTTTTGAAAACCCAAATCCTACGGCTAACAAATATAAACCAATTTAATAAAATTCCCAAATAAAAATAAAACTTAAAACGACCTTATTACATGAAATACCTTTACTAAATCTACTTTTACCAAGTCAAAACGAAATTATAGACAGTAGTGTGGCCGTCTCCGAGACACCCGCCTAAGGATTACCTGCAGAGTTAAACAGAGAAGGAGAGTTATGAAACTCAGTGTGTAATCCCTATTTAATAAGCAGTCAAACATACAGTGTTGAACAGTCTGGCTTAAGCCAATATCAATAGCAATATCAGTGTGGGCCTTAGCCCAATTCAGTACAGTGTCAGTAATGCATAAAGAAATCCTACCCAACCATCCTCTACACTCCATTCCGTCTAGCCCTACACTCCATGTGGGGAATAAATCAACCCACCCAACCCTACACTCCAGAATAAAGTACCGGTTTCGGTACTAACAATATTTGCAGTAGAGCTGCTAGTAATAGGCTTATAGCCTTTCAGTACACTTCCTCCAACAATAAATATATATCCCGCACCATGCAATGCAACATAATATAAATGTACATACGTTAAGAATGGCATGCGCAAAAAGTCATACATCACATAGGGGTATTTTCGTCATTTACCTCATAGGGGTATAACGGTCATTTCATAAATTAAGGTTTAGGTATACTTACCAACCCAACAGTAGGTCCACAGTCGTCTCGTGCGACCCATGTAAGCTTAACAGTTAAACAACAAAAATGAGCCCAAGCCCATATTACGACCTATGTGGGCCACACGCTCGGGTGGCCCAATAAGCCCAAATAATGGCTTTTGCTGTGCAAACTACACGCCAGCCCAACAATCTCCACACATCCGTGCGGTTTGTCGGTGCGGGGCCCACGAGCTTGTAGGGCCCACATGATCCATTTCGGCCCAACGCGACAAAAAACGGCCTATAACACTCATAACCCGTATCCATCGCCGGAATGGGTTATGAGGAATTACTGAATCATCCCTAACCCGTATCCATCGCCAGACATGGGTTAAGAGGCATTACTGAACAAAAACATAATTCCGAACATTCACATATTCAAACAAATTATATTCGTAAATTTAAACACATGTCTAATTAAGTATTTAATATACATTATTAATCATATTGCATTTACGAATCATATCTCAAATAATAATATTTTCAATAACAAATATAAAATTATGCATATACTATTATTACAAACCAAACCATTATAGCAAACAAGTACATGTATATTTATATACATATAATTAATATGTACTAAAAATTCTTATAATTTCCTTAGTGTATTATTATACAATTTACTATTCATTTGGTCAATTTTCATCCCATTAACCGAATAAGTATATCACTATCATCGTTTTCCTATCAACTTTGTTTCATCACAAACAATTACACATTCAAACGTGAAAACATGTATATACATCCTATAAGTTACATTTTATCCTGCAAACCGAACTAAACTAACCTATGCATATTCGATCATGTGCATGTCTCATACCATGCATTTCCAAATATACATTAAACATGTTTAACATTTGAGCTCATATTTATAAATAAATAAGCATACACAAAAAAATCAAGTCGTCAAACCCTATTTGTTCATATATATATACATATCAAAACCGAATGATCAACCACAACCAATTCTATTAATCACTTTAAATTATTTCCAACACATATCACACCATTCACATTTACATTTCATTCATTTCACATAAAATTATAATCAAAACAAAATAAACCAATACCAAACATAACCAAAACCAAGCTTTAAAGATAAGCCATATTTGCATGGCTCAATTTACACATATTCAAAGTTGAACAAAATACATATTAGCCTATATATGCCAAAAGTTTGAAGATAAACTTTTAAAAATACCGAAAGTTGATGATAGTGTGGATAACTTCGGTTACGATCCCCGAGCTCGTAACTTGCAACCAAAATCTATAAAACAGAGTAACAAAAACACACAGGGTAAGCTAACTTAACTTAGTAAGCCTTAAACAAATTAAACAACTCAATGAATAATCAAAACATTCAAACTAACCAAATTATATTCATAATGTTATACTTCATCTTAATAAAATACCTTAACGAATGTTCACAATTAATTATATAGCATCACATAAATATTTCTTATAAGCCGATTAAACAAGATCAAATATTTCATCACATAATCATTTACATGTATGGCCAAATACACAAGATTTATTATAACTTCACATGTGACCGAATATAAGAGATATATAAAACATCACTTATAACTTATAGTTCAATTTCAATATATACCATCACTTATGGCCGAATGTGCACACACAAGACAACTTCACATATAACTGAATATACCAGTTCAAAATAAACTCATATATACTTACCTTTTTGGTCAAACATATACAATGCAATTTAGCTCAATTTCACTTGCTCAATATTCATAATAACTTGAATACTCATAATCATAGACTCGAAAACAAATCACCGGTATAAAACCTGCTAGGCATAAGCCTAAATTACACACCGGCATAAGGCCTACTAGACTCAAGGTTTGATATTTATTCACCGGCACTAAGCCTGCTAGGCACAAATCCCGATCAAAGTCACCAACCCAAGGCTTGCTTGGCTCAAAGCCCGAACATCACAAACATAAAAACATTCCACAATGCATTTCATATATCGAATCGTATAATACTCCATGTATCACATACACACTTTCAGAGGTTTTGATATCATTCAAATACAACTTAATCACATTAATTCATTGATATTTATCATTCGGCTAACATAATAATACATTATAAAATTTGAATTATCATAGTAAATCATTCTATGCTCAAAATAAACCATGTTTAATTGCTTAGAGACTTACCTCGGATATCGACGGACGTTACGAATCAGCTATTCGACTATTTTTATTTTTCCTCGATCCAAGTCCGATTTCCTTTGTTCTTGATCTATATAATTTCGAATTAACCTCATTTAAATACAATTTCATTCAATTTAATCCAACAACACATAAATGGGTAAATTACTATTTTACCTCTGATATTTCATACCTTTACAATTTAGTCCTAATTGCACAAAACACAAAATACACCAAATCTCATAACAACATAGTTGGGCCAAATATTCAATGTAACCATACTAGTCCATATATTCCATCTATTTCACATTTTAGCCCTTCAATTTATTATTTTTGTAATTTAGTCCTAATAACTCAAAATCATCAAAAACTCCAATACAAAACATGTTAATCTAAAACATATTTTTGATATTTCATCATCAAACATCACAAAACACAATTATTCATCAATGGCATAACACAAAATATTCACCAAAATAAAAAATTCAAGCATGGGTCGGGTAGTATTCGAAGCAACGATCTCAAAAACGTAAAAATCATAAAAAACCGAAACAAAACATACCTTAGAATTGAACCAACAATGGTTGAATACTTTGTTTCTTTTTTCTTTTCTTTCTTCTTTTATTTTTGGCAATAACAAAGTATGAATGCATGGCTTTATTATTTTTTTATGTTTTAATATATTACATGTTAACATTTAACATATTTCATTTTTATTTTCTTTAACCTTATAAAAATAATATCATAAACATATATATTAAGGTACATTCGGCCATCACAAAAATAAAGGATTATTTGCAACATAAATACTCCATATTAAAAAGCCACTTTCAAATCAACCTTTATGATTTAATCTATCAAGTTTTCAACTTACGCGATTAAGTCCTTTTATCAAATTAATCACACAAACAATCAAATTTTCGTACAAAATTTTCACGCATGCAAATTCACATATAATAAACACAAATAATAATATTTAAATATTTTTCAACTTAGATTCGTGGTCCCGAAACCACCGTTCCGATTAAGGTCTAAATCGGACTATTATAATTCTTTCCCTTTAGGGATTTTCATCCCCGAAAATCTTACCGGTGAGTAGGTTCAGATAACACTCTTTCATTGTATCCTCTGGCTCCCACGTTGCTTCCTCAACTCCGTGTTTATGCCATAATACTTTAACCAATGAAATTTTCTTATTTCGCAACTCTTTAATCTCACGAGCTAGAATACGAATCGATTCTTTCTCGTATGACATATCGGGCTTAATCTCAACTTCAGTCGGACTAATTATGTGTGAAGGATCAGATCGATATCTACGAAGCATCGAGACATGAAATACATTGTGGATCTTTTCTAGCTCAAGTGGCAACAGCAGTCTATACGCAACCGGCCCAATTCGCTTGATAATCTCATATGGCCCAATGAATCTCGGACTCAATTTGCCTTTACGATCGAATCTGAGTATTTTCTTCCACGGTGAGACTTTTAAAAATACTTTATCCCCTATCTGAAACTCTATATCTTTTCGTTTCAAATCCGCGTATGATTTTTGACGATCTGGTGCTACTTTCAAACTTTCACGGATTACTTTCACTTTCTGTTCAGTTTCTTTGATCAAATCAACCCCGTGTATTTTATTTTCACTGAGCTCAATCCAGTACAGAGGTGTACGACATTTACGACCATACAAAGCTTCATAGGGTGCCATTTTGATACTTGATTGAAAGCTATTATTGTATGCAAATTCAATCAGAGGTAAGTATCGTTCCCACGTACCTTTGAACTCGAGAATGTAAAATCTCAACATATCCTCAAGTATCTGAATAATTTGCTCGGACTGACCGTCTGTCTGAGGATGAAAAGCAGTGCTAAAGTGCAGTTTAGTACCTAATGCATCTTGCAATTTCTTCCAAAACTGCGATGTAAACCTCGAATCTCTATCTGAAACAATAAATATAGGCACACCATGTAACCTCACGATCTGAGAAACATACAATTCAGCCAGTTTATCAAGTGATTAATTTGTACGAACCGAAACAAAGTGAGCAGATTTGGTCAATCTATCAACAATATCCCAGATTGCATCTTTCTTGCTCGGTGTCAATGGTAAACCGAATACAAAATCCATCGTAATTCTGTCCCATTTCCATTCAGGTATCATAATCGGCTGTAGCAATCCAGAAGGTACTTGATGCTCGGCTTTTACTTGTTGACGGATTAAACATTTCGATACAAAGTCAGAAATATCTCGTTTCATACCTTGCCACCAATAGTGCTATTTCAGATCATTATACATCTTCATGCTACTCGGGTAAATAGATAGCCAACTGTTATGAGCTTCGTTCAATATTACCTGAATCAAATCTATATTTCTCGGAACACATATTCAGTTTCTGAATCTCATACAATCATCAGCATCAACTCGAAACTCTGTACCAGCATTTGAATCACATTGAACCCATTTTGCTATCAATTCGTTATCAACCTTCTGGGCATCACAAATTTGTTGAATAAATAATGGTTTTGCTTTTAACTCAGCTATTATCGCACCATCATCTGACATAGCTATATGTGCATTCATTGCACGCAAAGCAAATAGTGATTTTCAGCTTAAAGCATCAGCAACAACATTGGTCTTTCCCGGGTGATAGTCAATCACAAGTTCATAGTCTTTAAGCAATTCTAACCATCAACGTTGTCTTAAATTCAGATCTTTCTGAGTCATTAAGTACTTCAAAATTTTATGATCGAAATAAACATGACATTTCTCCCCGAACAAATAATGGCGCCATATCTTCAATGCAAACACAATAGTTGCTAACTCTAGGTCGTGTGTCGGATAATTCTTTTCATGCGGCTTTAACTATCTCGAGGCATAAGCTATAACTTTGCCTTCCTGCATCAAAACACAGGCCAAACCATTTAAAGATGCATCACTAAAGATAACAAGTTCTTTACCCGATTCTGGCTGAACTAACACTGGAGCTTTGGTCAAAAGGGCTTTCAACTGATCAAAACTTTTCTGGCACTTTTCTGTCCACTCAAATTTAACATCTTTCTGCAGCAGCTTCATCATCGGAGTTGCAATCATAGAGAAATCTTTCACAAACCATCTATAGTAACCAGTAAGTCCCAGAAAACTTCTGACTTTAGAAACGTTTCTCGGAGGTTTCCAATCAAGTATTGTTGAAATTTTACTCGGATCAACCCGAATACCTAATGCTGAAACAACATGTCCCAGAAAGCTAACTTCTTGTAACCAAAACTCACATTTACTAAACTTTACATAGAACTATTTTTCTTGCAAAGCCTGTAACACAAGTCTCAAATACTCGGCATGTTCGGTTTTGTTACGAGAGTAGATCAGTATATCATTAATGAACACAACCACAAACTGATCTAAATACTACCTAAAGATCCGATTCATCAAATCCATAAAAATAACAGGTGCATTAGTAAGTCCGAACAGCATAACTAAAAGCTCATAATGTCCGTACCTCGTTCGAAAAGCAGTTTTTGGCACATCGGAGTCTCTAACTCACAACTGATAATAACCCGATCTCAAATCTATCTTTGAAAACACTGAAGCCCCTTTCAACTGATCGAACAGATCGTCAATTCGTGGCAACGGGTATTTATTCTTTATAGTCACCTTATTTAATTGGCGGTAATCGATACACATTCTCATAGTTCCGTCTTTCTTTTTCACAAATAGAACTGGTGCACCCCAGGGAGAGAAACTCGGTCGTGCAAAACCTCTATCTGTTAACTCTTGCAACTGTGCTTTCAACTCTTTTAATTCTATAGGTGCCATCTGATACGGAGCTATTGAAATCGGAGTCATCCCCGGTACTAACTCAATACCAAATTCTACCTCTCGAATAGGTGGAAAACCCAACAATTCTTCAGGAAACACATCTGGATAGTCACACACAACTGATACAGATTCAATCTTCTTTTCAGTTACTTTACTATCAAGCACATAGGCTAGGTAAGCTTCACGACCTTTTCTCACATATTTCTGAGCTAACATCAAAGATATTACTGCTGGTAAACCATTCAGATGATTAGATTCAATCTGAATAATCTCGCTGTTCTGACATCTCAGATCAATGGTCTTTCTTTTGCAATTAACAACAGCATCGTGCAAAGTCAGCCAATCCATACCCAAGATTATATCGAACTCGTCGAAAGGTAACAACATCAATTGGCCGAAAAGCATGAATCTCGAATCATCAACGAGAAATTCTTACACACTTTATCAACCAGAACACACTGACCTAGGGGGTTTGATACTCGAATTACAAACTCAGTAGACTCAACAGGCAAATTCTTACTAGATACTAACGTTTCATACACATAAATGAGTCAAACCAGGATCAATTAATGCAATAACACTAGTATCATAAAGAGTGAAAGTACCGGTAATAACATCTGGGGAAGAAGCCTCCTCGCGAGCTCGTATAGCATATGCTCTGGCTAGTGCACGAGCCTCAGATTGAACTGCTGTATATTTTGTCCCTCTCTGACTACCACTCACATTACCCGAATATCTGGGTGGTCTACCTTGTACTGACATGTTACTCGGTCTCGCATTCTGAACAGTGTTTTGCTCGGCTAACATTGGACAATCTCGGATGGAATGATCCATCGATCCACATTTAAAACATGATCGATCATGTAATCTACAACTTCCAGAATGCCATTTGCCATAATTCTTACACTCAAGTCTGTTCTGTCGATCATTGCCAACACTAGCAATTGAAGTAGCTCGTGAACTCACAGGAGGTCGATCTCGGTCTCGTCTAGAAATGTCTGAAGTAACTTTAAATTGACTAGAACTATCTCTGAACTTCTTCAATGCTGAATGAAAAGTCTTGCTCGATGATCTTTTACGAGAATCTCTGGCTTCAAAATCAGTTTTTCTTTTCTCTTTCCCGAGCTCTTTAGCTTTGCAAGCTCGATCAATAAGTGTCACGAACTCCTTAATTTCATGTATACCAACCAAATATTTTATGTCTTCGTTTAAACTGTCTTCAAATCTTTTACACATGATAGCTTCGGTTGAAATAAATTCACGAGCATATCGACTAAGTCTAAAAAAATTTCGTTCGTACTCGGTTACGGTCATACGACCTTGTTTTAATTCTAGGAATTCCTTATATTTCTGATCTATAAATCTCTGGCTGATGTATTTCTTACGAAACTCAGTCTGAAAGAATTCCCAGGTCACTATCTCTTTCGGAACCACCGATACTAGTGTATTCCACCAGTGATATGCGGTGTCTTGTAATAAAGATATGCACACTTTAAACATTCATCTGGAGTACATGATAACTCGTCGAACACACGGATAGTATTATCAAGCCACAACTCAGCCCACTCAGCATCATCATTATCATTAGCTTTAAACTCTTCGGCCTCGTGTTTTCTGATTTTATCAACAAGAGGCCTACTAAATCTCATTAGATCAATCATCGGGGGTACCACAAGTATCGGAGATGGATTATTCGGGGGTAGAGGTTGTTGTACAGCCGGATTAGTCCAGATATACTGAGTAAACCAATCGTTTATCATTTGATAGAAGGCTTGCTTAGCCTCCCCCTCATGACTACTCGAGATAGGTTGAGATTCAACTGGCGCTGTCCCATGCGCGGGAGTAGGCGCTACGCTCTCGACATCATCAGCTACAGCTCTATCGGGATCCATTTACTATATGAAAGCACATTTTCAAATGTCAGAAGTCATCACACTATCTCAGTATAAATTTTGGCATGTATAGCTAAACTCACACATGCTACGTTAGTCCTAGAACTGACTAAACTGTAGCTTGATACCAATAAAATGTAACATCCCTAACCCGTATCCGTCGCCAGACTAGGGTTAAGAGGCATTACTGAACAAAAACATAATTCTGAACATTCACATATTCAAACAAATTATATTCGTAAATTTAAACACATGTCTAATTAAATATTTAATATACATTATAAATCATATTGCATTTACGAATCATATCTCAAATAATAACATTTTCATTAACAAATATAAAATTATGCATATACTATTATTACAAACCAAACCATTATAGCAAACAACATTCGAACACGCAAACAAGCACATGTATATTTATATACATTTAATTAATATGTACTAAAAATTCTTATAATTTCCTTAGTGTATTATTATACAATTCACTATTCATTTGGTCAATTTTCATCTCATTAACCGAATAAGTATATCACTATCATCATTTTCCTGTCAACTTTGTTTCATCACAAACAATTACACATTCGTACGTGAAAACATGTATATACATCCTATAAGTTACATTTTATCCTGCAAACTGAACTAAACTAACCTATGCATATTCGATCATTTGCATGTCTCATACCATGCATTTCCAAATATACATTAAACATGTTTAACATTTGAGCTCATATTTATAAATAAATAAGCATACACAAAAAAAAATCAAGTCGTCAAACCCTATTTGTTCACATATATATACATATCAAAACTAAATGATCAACCACAACCAATTCTACTAATCACTTTAAATTATTTCCAACACATATCACCATTCATATTTACTTTCCATTCATTTCACATAACATTATAATCAAAACAAAATAAACCAATACCAAACATAACCAAAACCAAGCTTTAAAGATAAGCCATATTCGCATGGCTCAATTTACACATATTTAAAGTTGAACAAAATGCATATTAGCCTATACATGCCAAAAGTTTGAAGATAAACTTTTAAAAATACTGAAAGTTGACGATAGTGTAAAAAACTTCGGTCACGATCCCCGAGCTCATAACTTACAACCAAAATCTATAAAACAGAATAACAAAAACACACAGGGTAAGCTAACTTAGCTTAGTAAGCCTTAAACAAATTAAACAACTCAATGAATAATCAAAACATTCAAACTAACCAAATTATATTCATAATGTTATACTTCATCTTAATAAAATACCTTGACGAATTTTCATAATCAATTATATAACATCACATAAATATTTCCTATAAGCCAATTAAATAAGATCAAATATTTCATCACATAATCATTTACATGTATGGTCATATACACAAGATTTATTATAACTTCACATGTGACCGAATATAAGAGATATATAAAACATCACTTATAACGTATAGTTCAATTTCAATATATATCATCACTTATGGCCGAATGTGCATACACAAGACAACTTCACATATAACCGAATATACCAGTTCAAAATAAACTCACATATACTTACCTTTTTGGTCAAACATATACAATTCAATTTAGCCCAATTTCACTTGCTCAATATTCATAATAACTTGAATACTCATAATCATAGACTTGAAAACAAATCACTGGTATAAAACCTGCTAGGCATAAGCTTGAATTACACACTGGCACAAGGTCTGCTAGACTTAAGGTCTGATATTTATTCATCGGCACTAAGCCTGCTAGGCACAAAGATCGATCAAAGTCACTAGCCCAAGGCTTGCTAGGCTCAAAGCCCGAACATCACAAACATGAAATCATTCCACAACGCATTTCGTATATCGAATCGTATAATACTCCATGTATCACATACACACTTTCAGAGGTTTTAATATCATTCAAATACAACTTAATCACATTAATTCATTGATATTTCTCATTCGGCTAACATAATAATACATTATAAAATTTGAATTATCATAGTAAATCATTCTATGTTCAAAATAAACCATGTTTAATTGCTTAGAGACTTACTGATCGTGATTTTGTGACAGATTTTAAATATTTATAATTAATCATTCTTAAAACTAACTATTATCACAATGTAGGCAAGTGTACCTATCGAACAATAGTATAGTTTTAGGAAGACCGGATTGTCGAACCAAAAGGAACTAAAAGTACTAGTAATGACTGTCTTTTTATTATCTAGCCTAAGAATAAAGGGGTTTGTTTTAACTAACTAATTAACTAAACTAAGAATTCACAGAAAATAAAATTGGGGGATTACTTTTGGAAAATGATTGAATTAAGACAATACCTAAGGAAGAATCCACCTAGACTTTACTTGTTATTCTGACTCCGAATCGGACGATTTATTCATTTAACTTGTTCCGTAGAGATCCCTAAGTTATGTTATTATCCCTATTCAAGACTAATAACTTTTAATCCTTAGATTGAATAACTGAGACTTTTCTCTAATTATCACCCTAGGGTTGCATTAACTCAATTTATGGATCTCCTTATTACGTTTCACCCTAATCCGGCAAAATCTTGTCACCCTATCTCTAGGCGCGCAATCAACTCCGCTTAATTATGATAATTGTATTCTTAGACAGGGTCTATTCCTCCTCTGAATAAGAGCTTAACTTGAATCAATCTCCTGGAATATCAAAACAAGAATTAAGAACACATAATTAAGAACAAGTCAAATATTTATCATACAATTCAGAAAATAATAACAAGATTTGTCTTAGGTTTCATCCCCCGTAGGTATTTAGGGGATTTAGTTCATAACTAAAAAGGAAAACATCTCAGAAGAATAATGAATACAAAACATAAAGAAAACCCAAATCTCCTGAAGGAAATTGAGGGGAGATCTTCAGTCTTGAGGATGAATCCGGCTTCTGAGATGGATCAATCGGCTTTCTTAGAGTAATTCCTTCCTTCCTCCCTGTGCCTCTCTGTGCCCCCTTCTTTTCTCCTCTTCTAGGGTGTATTTATAGGCTTCGGAATGCCTAAGAGCCCTCAAAATTAGCCTTTTCCGAATTGGACTCAACTTGGGTTAAGCAAGGACACGCCTGTGTGACACGCCCGTATACGATTACTTCAGGCTGTGTTTGAGCCTGTAAGAATGGCACAGACGTGTGGTCTACCCGTGTGAGGAAGTCCAGGCCATGTTGATTTCATACGTTGGACCATTTTCTCCGTTTTTGGCCCTTTTCTCGTTCCTTTTGCTCTTTTAAGCTCACCTAAGTATAAAACATGAAATTAAGGCATTAGGAGCATCGAATTCACCAATTCTAAGGAAAAATCATCCATAAAATGTGCAAAGCATGGGGTAAAAATATGTATAAATGACGGTTTATCACTTACCTCGGATATCGACGGACGTTATGAATCGGCTATTCGACTATTTTTGTTTTTCCCCGATCCAAGTCTGATTTCCTTTGTTCTTGATCTATATAATTTCAAATTAACCTCATTTAAATACAATTTCATTCAATTTAATCCAACAACACATAAATGGGCAAATTACCATTTTACCCTTGATATTTCATACTTTTACAATTTAGTCCTAATTGCACAAAACACAAAATACACCAAATCTCATAACAACATAGTTGGGCCGATTATTCAATGTAATCATACTAGTCCATATATTCCATCTATTTCACATTTTAGTCCTTCAATTTATTATTTTTGCAATTTAGTCTTAATAACTCAAAATCATCAAAAACTCCAATACAAAACATGTTAATCTAAAACATATTTTTGATATTTCATCATCAAACATCACAAAACACAATTATTCATCAATGACATAACACAAAATATTCACCAAAATAAAAAATTCAAGCATGGGTCGGGTAGTATTCGAAGCAACGATCTCAAAAACGTAAAAATCATAAAAAAATCGAAACAAAATATACCTTAAAATTGAACCAACAATGGCTGAATACCTTGTTTCTTTTTTCTTTTCTTTCTTCTTTTATTTTCGGCAATAACAAACTATGAATGCATGGCTTTATTATTTTTTTATGTTTTAATATATTACATGTTAACATTTAACATATTTTATTTTTTTTAACCTTATAAAAATAATATCATAAACATATATATTAAGGTACATTTGGCCATAAAAAAAAGGATTATTTGCAACATAAATACTCCATATTAAAAAGCCACATCAAATCAACCTTTATGATTTAAACTATCAAGTTTTCAACTTACGCGATTAAGTCCTTTTATCAAATTAATCACACAAATAATTAATTTTTCGTACGAAATTTTCACACATGCAAATTCACATATAATAAACACGAATAATAATATTTAAATATTTTTTCGACTTGAGTTCATAGTCTCAAAACCACCGTTCCGATTAGGGTCTAAATCAGACTGTTACAATAAATACCAATTAAACTGACTTTTCTTACATCTCAAACTACCAAGAAAATATCATAATGTTAAATACTTATAAAAAAAATAATCATATTTCAAAGATACCAAATTCGAACCAAACACATATATGGAAATAAAAAAAACAATGCTCACCTTTTTAAAATTTTCAAAGTTTGTTTCTCTATATTAAACACCGTAATGCCGTTTTTATAAGTAATAATACTCCATTATAATGCATCATTGCATACATCAAATATTTACATTTATCCATTTCATTAATTATATATCAAACAAATCAATTATTAATATCTGTATGAATTCAATTTAAAACCAAATGAAATCATATCTCTTAATCTAATATGCAATTACACATACAATTTTAACATTCTGTAACATGGCCGAATGTATTAATATTCCACATATATATAGTACATAATCTACCTTTAAATTTAAGGCCAAACTAACTTTTGAGTATAAGTTAAACAACAACTAAAACGATCATGAAACACATTCATTACATACCATTTAATAACCGGATTTATTAACTAATAAACTACCATTCATCATTTTAATTACAATACATAATTCGTTAAACATTATATCTAAGAAAATATCGAAACAAGTCTAAACATAATAAGCAAATTTCGCATACACCTTGTTTTAATATAAAACACATTCCAAATTAATCATTCCACTATAAGACCAATTCACATAACAAGCTTTCCAAACATCATTCAATTTGGATACGTTCTCAATATAAACTCATGCCAAGATCATACATATATAACATCACCATGTTCGAAACAATTAATAGTCTTTAAACAAGTACAAATAGTTATACCATTGTCGAATACATCATTTAAAAAAAAAATACACAATCAAGGTTTGCATGGCGAATTATCATACCTAACATATCAAATATATAATCTAAGAACATACTAGGTCAAACTAATCATAATAATCATGTTCACCTGCATACGTATTAGTATAAAACATATCCAAATCAACCAAACATTAATTATGACCAATTCATTTGTGTGCCACTTCCAAGCTAATAATCCACCTTTAATACCTAACCTCATATCATTAGCCATCCATTCCAAATTACCTACAATTCATCACCTATGTTAATCATTCCCATTTCATAGCATAAAAACTAACACATTTTAAACCATAATCAAGCACAATTAAAAGCCAAACTTGGAAGTAAGCCATTTTCGCATGGCTTTAATTTTACACATCCGAATTTCAACATTTCAAAAACACTCCCCAGCCTATACATGGTATAATTCGAGTTTGACTTATAAGGGTACCAAAATAGCTGATAGTGTGATGAACTCTGCTGACTGTCCCAGAGCTCGTAGCTTGACTCCAAAATCTATAAAACAAAGAAAACATAGCACACAGAGTAAGCTATCTAAGCTTAGTAAGTTATAAGCAAATAAACAATCCTAAGATATTAACAACTCATTTTAAGGTAACTGAATTATATGTTCGTTACCGAGTTTAATTTCAAACCTACAGGTGAAACAAATAATACACTTTCATGCACAAGTCTACCTTGGCTGAATGCTTGCAAGAACATATTAACCAAGTGTTAAATGAATTCCTAAGTTAATATGTCATTATATAACAAAATATAAACTTATTATCATTTAACCTTCAAGAGTGAATATTCAATATATATCTAATCACATACACAAATATACAACTCACATGACTTAATATAATTCCATACATATATTAACCATATAACCGAACATTTATATACATATATATCTCATCATTTATACATATATACACTTAAGAAATAATCATAACATATTTACTACTCATTCACTAAACCGAATACACATATCATATACACATGTTTTCTTAATTTACACTTTACAAGATTCATAACAAATAACCATGGTTTTTACTTACCTTTTCTCAAGTACGTAACAAGTAATTCTTACCTGACATATAGCTCGTTTTACACATTCAAACTCATTATACCTTTGCCCGATGAACCATTCGGAATTGGATAGGACACTATGATAATCACACAAGCTGTACAATGCCAACGTCCCAAACGTGGTCTTATATGTAGTCACATAATGATGCCACTGTCCCAGACAGGGTCTTACTCATAAATACATTTCGGAATCATAAATCAATGCCATGATCTTACTCGCACACATATATTGTAATTCTATGTCATGACATATGTATCCTAGCTATTCCTAAGGTTCATACGGGGCTTTCAGACGTCGTATCTCGGTCGAATCGAACTCAGAAGTATCATAGCCAAAGTTAAACATATTCAGCCATAGCATATGTTAATTCTAACATTTCATAACAACATGTATATATTTAACATTAAATTATTTATAAACACATCTATTTGTTTATAAACTTACCTCGGACGGTACAAAACAGAATTGGGCAGCTAGTCGACAACTTTCGTTTTTCCCCAATCCAAATTCGATTTCTTTAGTTCTTGATCTAAACATATTCAAATTAAGCTCATTCAAACATATTTTCATTCAATTTAGTCCAAAAACACATAAATGGGAAATTTACCATTTTACCCTAACATTTACAATTTTTACAATTTAGTCCCTATTGCACAAAACACAAAATTTCTAATTACCCATGTTTGGCTGAATCTTACCCATTACCATACAAGTCCACATATTTCATAAATTTCACATTTTAGTCCCTCAAATTATTATTTTTGCAATTAAGTCTTAATTACTCAAAATCATCAAAAATTCCAATACAAAATATGTTAATCTAAAACATATCTTTCATTTTTCATCATCAAACAACAAAAATCACAAGCTATAAACAATGGCACAACTCAAAATATTCATCAAAATAAAAAATTCAAGTATGGGTTTTGTAGTACTCGAAGCAACGATCTAAAAAACGTAGAAATTATCAAAAACCGACAAAGAACTAACCTTGATTTTAGCTTGGAAGATGGCCGAACTAGGTTTCTTCTTTCTTTTCTTTCTTATTCGGTTTATGAACAAAATAAAATAATGAATACAATAACTTATTTTTAACATATAATAATTTATTAACCAATTTACTTAAATAACCTTAATGATATAATAATAAAATCATAAAACATATGTCTTTAACCGTCCATTACACTTAATTTTGGGCTTATTGCAACTTTAAGGCTTTTATTTAAAAAGCCAAGTACAATTTAGCCCTTTTTAGAAAAAACCACTAAAATTTCATTTTACGCGATTAAGCCCTTTTATTTAATCGGACACCTAAACGACGAAATTAAATCACGAAAATTTCACAGATATAAATTCACACAAATTAAGCACGAAAAATAATTTTTAAACATTTTTTTTGACGAGGATTCGTGGTCCCAAAACCACCGTTCTGATTAGGGTCTAAATCGGACTGTTACAATTCTTCCCCCTTAGGGATTTTCGTCCCCGAAAATCTTACCGGTAAGTAGGTACGGATAGCGCTCTTTCTTTGTATCCTATGGCTTCCAAGTTGCTTCCTCAAATCCGTGTTTATGCCACAATACTTAACCAACAAAAATTTCTTATTTCATAACTCTTTAATCTCACGAGCTAGAATACGAATCGGTTCTTCCTCGTACGACATATCGGGCTTAATCTCAACTTCAGTCAGACTAATTACGTGTGAAGGATCAGATCGATATCTTTGAAGCATCGAAACATGGAATACATTATGGATCTTTTCTAACTCAGGTGGCAACAACAGTCTGTAAGCAACTAGCCCATACGCTCTATAATTTCTTACGGCCCAATGAATCTCGGACGCAATTTGCCTTTACGACCAACTCTAAGTATTTTCTTCCACGGCGAGACTTTCAAGAAAACTTTATCTCCGATCTGAAATTCTATATCCTTGTGTTTTAAGTCCGCATAAGTTTTCTAACGATCTGATGCTACTTTCAAACTTTCACGAATCACTTTCACTTTCTGTTCAGTTTCTTTGATCAAATCAACCCCGTGTATCTTATTTTCACTCAGCTCAGTCCAGTATAATGGTGTACGACACTTACGACCATACAAATCTTCATAGGGTGCCATTTTAATACTCGATTGAAAACTGTTATTATACGCAAATTCAATCAGAGGCAGGTATAGTTCCCACGTACCTTCAAACTCAAGAATGCAACATCTCAACATATCCTCAAGTATCTGAATGATTCGCTCAGACTAGCCTCTGTTTGCGGATGGAAAGCAGTACTGAAATGTAATTTCATACCTAGTGTATCTTGCAATTTCTTCTAAAGTCACGATGTAAACCTCGGATCTCTATATGAAACAATAGATATAGGCACACCATGTAATCTTACAATCTGATAAACATTCAATTTAGCCAACTTATCAAGTGAGTAGTCTGTACGTATCGGAACAAAATGAGCCGATTTAGTCAATCTATTAACAACAACCTAGATTGCATCTTTCTTGCTCGGTGTTAACGGTAAACCAGATATAAAATCCATCGTGACTCTATCCCACTTCCACTCAGGTATCATGATAGGCTGAAGCAACCTGAAGACACCTGATGTTCAGCTTTTACTTGTTGACAAAGTAAACATCTTGCAAAAAAGTCAGAAATGTCTCGTTTCATTCCATGCCACCAGTAAAGCTGTTTTAGATCATTATACATCTTTGTACTACCTAGATGAACGGATAATCAACTGCTGTGAGCTTCACTTAAAATCATTTGAATCAACTTTGAATTCTTCGGAACACATATTCAATCTCTAAATCTCAAACAGTCTTTAGTATCAACTTTGAATTCTGATTTTGCATCTGTCTCACACTGAGCTCGTTTTGCGATCAACTCATTATCAACCTTCTGGGCATCACAAATTTGTTGAACAAATAATGGTCTAGCTTTTAATTCAGTTACTATTAAACCATCATCTGACATGGTCATATGCGCATTCATTGCATGCAAAGCAAACAGTGATTTTCAGCTTAATGCATCAGCAACAATGTTGGCCTTTCTCGGGTGATAGTCAATCACAAGCTCGTAGTCTTTTAGCAATTCTAACCATTGATGTTGTCTCAAATTCAGATCTTTCTGAGTCATTAAGTATTTCAGGCTTTTATGGTCAGAATAAACATGACATTTCTCACTGAACAGATAGTGACGCCAAATTTTCAAGGCGGACATAATGGCTTCCAATTCTAGGTCGTGTGTAGGATAGTTCTTTTCATTTGGCTTCAACTGCCTCGAGGCATAAGCTATCACTCTGCCTTCCTACATCAGAACACAACCCAAACAATTTAATGATGCATAAATATAAATAACAAATTCTTTACCCGATTCTGGCTGAACTAGCACTGGAGCTTCAGTTAAAAGGGCTTTCAACTGATTAATGCTTTTCTGGCACTTCTCTGACCACTCGGACTTAATATCTTTTTGCAATAGCTTTGTCATCAGGGCTGCAATCATGGAGAAACCTTTCACGAACCGTCTATAATAACCAACAAGTCCTAAAAAGCTTCAAACTTTAGAAACATTCTTCGGAGGTTTCCAATCCAGTATAGCAGAAATTTTGCTCGGATCAACCCGAATACCTGATGCTGATACCACATGGCCCAGAAAACTAACTTCACTTAACCAGAACTCACATTTACTGAATTTCGCATACAACTGCATGTTCAGCTTCATCACAAGGGTAGATCAAAATATCATCTATAAACACAACCACAAACTGGTCCAAATATGGTCTGAAGATCCGGTTCATCGAGTCCATGAAAATAGCAGGTGCATTAGTGAGTCCGAAAGGCATAACCAAAAATTCATAGTGTCCGTAGCTCGTTCTGAAAGTAGTCTTTGGCACATCGGAGTCTTTAACTCGCAATTGATAGTAGCCTGATCTCAAATCTATCTTCAAAAATACTGTAGCTCATTTCAGCTCATCAAACAGATCGTCAATCTATGGCAACAGATACTTATTCTTTATAGTCACCTTATTGAGTTGTCAATAATCAATGCACATTCTCATAGTTCCATCCTTCTTTTTCACAAACAGTATTGGTGCACCCCATAGAGAGAAACTCGATCGTGCGAAACCTCTATCTGTCCATTCTTGCAGCTGAGTTTTCAATTCTTCTAATTCTGTAGGTGCCATTCTGTACAGAGCTATAGATATCGGATTCGTCCCAAGCATTAGCTCAGTACCAAAATCTACTTCCCGAATAGGTCGCAAACCCGGTAATTCTTCTGGAAACACATCTGGATATTCACATACAATAGGTATTGATTCAATGTTTCTTTTAGCCGCTTTACTGTCGAGCACGTAGGCAAAATAAGCTTCACACCCTTTTCTCACATATTTCTGAGCTAGCATCGAATAAATCATGCTGGTAAACCATACAAATCACTAGATTCAATCCGAACAATCTCATCATTCTGGCTCCGTAAATCAATGGTCTTTCTTTTGCAGCTCACAACAACATCATGTAATGTTAACCAGTCCATACCTAGAATTAGGTCGAACTCATCAAATGGAAGCAACATCAAATCAGCCGGAAAGCACAGATCTCGAACCATCAAGGGACAATTCTTACACACTGGCCCAAGGGGTTTGACACTCTAATCACAAACTCAGTAGACTCAACAGGTAGAGTCTTGCTAAATACTAATGTCTCACACACATAAGAATTAGTAGAACCAGGATCAATCAATGCAATTACATTAGTATCATAAAGAGTGAATATACCAGTAACAACATCTAGGGATGAAGCCTTCTCTCGCGCACGAATGGCATAGGCTCTGGCAGGTGCACGAGCCTCAGATCTGACTGTTGTATCTTTAGTCCCTCTCTAACTGCCACTCGTATTACCAGCATTTCTGGGTGGTCTACTTCAAGCTGCAGTATTACTCGATCTCGTATTCTGCACTAGATTTTCCTCAACTAACCTTGGGCAATATCGAATATAATGATCTGTCGATCCACATTTAAAGCAAGCCCGATCATGCAATCTACAACTACCGGGATGTCGTTTACCACAGTGTTTACACTTAGGTTGATTTGATCTGACATTACCCACACTCACTACTGAGGTAGCTCTCAAGCTCACTGGTGGTCTATTCTGATCCCGTCTAGAGTAAACTGAAGTGGCTTTAGAATGGCTGAAATTATCTCGAAACTTCTTTGATGCCGACTGGAACGACTTACTGGATGTTCTTTTGCGTGCATCTCTAGCTTTAAAGTCAGCCTTCTTTTTCTATTTCCCTAGCTCTTCAGCTTTGCAAGCCCGCTCAACCAGTACCACAAACTCTTTTATCTCAAGTATGCCAACTAACAGTTTAATGTCTTCATTTAGTCCATCTTCAAATCTTTTACACATTATGGCCTCAGTAGAAACACACTCTCGAGCATACCGACTGAGTTTCACAAATTTTCGCTCGTACTCTGTCATGGTCATCTGACCTTGTTTCAGCTCTAAAAATTCCTTACGCTTCTGGTCGATAAATCTTTGGCTGATATATTTTTTACGGAACTCAGTCTGAAAGAATTCCTAGGTTACTTGCTCTCTCAGGACTACTAATACTAGGGTATTCCACCAGTGATATGCTGTGTCTCGTAGTAAGGATATGACACATTTCAAGCATTCATCTGGGGTGCAGGACAGCTCATCTAACACACAGAACTCAGCTCGCTCAACATCATCCTCATCAGTAGCTTTAAACTCTTTAGCCCCATGTTCTCTGATTTTATCAACAGGTGGTTCATATAATCTCAGTGGATCACTTACTTGAGGTATAGCAGGCAACGAAGTTGGATTAGTCGGGGTAGAGGTTGTTGTGCAGTCGGATTAGTCCGGATATATTGAGTAAACCAGGCATTCATCATTTGATAGAAGGCTTTTTTAGCCTCACTTTCTTGATTACTCGAAGTCGGTCGAGAATCAGCCAGCGCTGTCCCTTGTGCGGGAGCAGACGCTAACTCTCGACATCATCAGCTACAGCTCTGTCGAGATCGATTTCCTATATGAAAACACATTTTCAAATGTTAGAAGTTATCACACTATCATAGTATATAATATGGCATGTACAGCTAGACTCTCATATGCTACGCTAGTCCTAGAACCAACTAAACCTTAGCTCTGATACCAATAAAATGTAACACCCATAACCCGTATCCGTTGCCGGAATGGGTTACAAGGCATTACTAAATAAATACGAATTAATCTGACTTTCTTACATCTCAAACCACCAAGAAAATATCATAACGTTAAATACTTATCAAAAACAAATAATCATATTTCAAAGATACCAAATTCAAACCAAACGCATATATGGAAATACATAAAACAATACTCACCTTTTTAAAATTTTCAAATTTTGTTTCTCTATATTAAACACCTTAATGCTGTTTTTATAAGTAATAATACTCCATTATAACGCATCATTGCATACATCAAATATATACATTTATCCATTTCATTAATTATATATCAAACAAATCAATTATTAATATCTGTATAAATTCACTTTAAAACCAAATGAAATCATATCTCTTAATCTAATATGCAATTACACATACAATTTTAACATTCTGTAACATGGCCGAATGTATTAATATTCCACAAATATATATAGTACATAATCTACCTTAAAATTTAAGGCCAAACTAACATTTGAGTATAAGCTAAACAACAACTAAAACGATCATGAAACACATTCATTACATACCATTTAATAATTGGATTTATTAACTAATAAACTACCATCCATCATTTTAATTACAATACATAATTCATTTAACATTATATCTAAGAAAATATCGAAACAAGTCTAAACATAATAAGCAAATTTCGCATACACCTTGTTTTAATATAAAACACATTCCAAATTAATCATTCCATACTATAAGACCAATTCACATAACAAGCTTTCCAAACATCATTCAATTTGGATACATTCTCGATATAAACTCATGCCAAGATCATACATATATAACATCACCATGTTCGAAACAATTAATAGTCTTTAAACAAGTACAGATACTTATACCATTGTCGAATACATCATTTAAAAAAAAATACACAATCAAGGTTTCCATGGCGAATTATCATACCTAACATATCAAATATATAATCTAAGAACATACTAGGTCAAACTAATCATAATAATCATGTTCACCTGCATACGTATTAGTATAAAACATATCCAAATCAACCAAACATTAATTATGACTAATTCATTTGTGTGCCACTTCCAAGCTAATAATCCACCTTTAATACCTAACCTCATATCATTAGCCATCCATTCCAAATTATCTTCTATTAATCACCTATGTTAATCATTCCCATTTCATAGCATAAAAACTAACACATTTTAAATCACAATCAAGCACAATTAAAAGCCAAATTTGGAAGTAAGCCATTTTCGCATGGCTTTAATTTTACACATTCGAATTTCAACATTTCAAAAACACACCCCAGCCTATACATGGCATAATTCGAGTTTGACTTATAAGGGTACCAAAATAGTTGATAGTGTGATGAACTCTGCTGACGGTCCTTGAGCTCGTAGCTTGACTCCAAAATCTATAAAACAAAGAAAACATAGCACACAGAGTAAGCTATCTAAGCTCAGTAAGTTATAAGCAAATAAATAATCCCAAGAAATTAACAAATCATTTTAAGGTAACTGAATTATAAGTTCATTACCGAGTTTAATTTCAAACCTACAGGTGAAACAAATAATACACTTTCATGCACAAGTCTACCTTGGCTGAATGCTTGCAAGAAAATATTAACCAAGTGTTAAACGAATTCCTAAGTTAATATGTCATTATATAACCAAAAATAAACTTATTATTATTTAACCTTCAAGACTGAATATTCAATATATGTCTAATCACATACACAAATATACAACTCACATGACTTAATATAATTCCATACATATAGTAACCATATAACCAAACATTTATATACATATATATCTCATCATTTATACATATATACACTTAAGAAATAATCATAACATATTTACTACTCATTCACTAAACCGAATACACATATCATATACACATGTTTTCTTAATTTACACTTTACAAGATTCGTAACAAATAACCATGGTTTTTACTTACCTTTTCTCAAATAGGTAACAAGTAATTCTTACTTGACATATAGCTCGTTTTACACATTCGAACTCGTTATATCTTTACCCGGTGAAGCATTCGGAATTGGATAGGACACTCTGATAATCACACAAGCTGTACAATGCCAACGTCCCAAACGTGGTCTTATATGTAGTCACATAATGATGCCACTGTCCCAGACAGGGTCTTACTCATAAATACATTTCGGAACCACAAATCGATACCATGGTCTTACTCGCACACATATATTGTAATTCTATGTCATGACATATGTATCCTAGCTATTCCTAAGGTTCATACGAGACTTTCGGACGTCGTATCTCGGTCGAATCGAACTCAAAAGTATCATAGCCAAATTTAAACATATTCGGCCATAGCATATATTAATTCTAACATTTCATAACAGCATGTACATATTTAACATTAAATTATCTATAAACACGTCAATTTGTTTATAAACTTACCTCGGACAGTACAAAATAGAATTGGGCAGCTAGTCAACAACTTTCGTTTTTCCCCGATCCAAATTCGATTTTTTTAGTTCTTGATCTAAACATATTCAAATTAAGCTCATTCAAACATATTTTCATTCAATTTAATCCAAAAACACATAAATTGGTAAATTACCATTTTACCCCTAACATTTACAATTTTTACAATTTAGTCCCTATTGCACAATACATAAAATACACAAAATTTCTAATTACCCATGTTTGGCCAAATCTTACCCATTACCATACAAGTCCACATATTTCATAAATTTCACATTTTAGTCTCTCAAATTATTATTTTTGCAATTAAGTCCTAATTACTCAAAATCATCAAAAATTCCAGTACAAAATATGTTAATCTAAAACATGTCTTTCATTTTTCATCATCAAATAACATATAATAGTTTATTAACCAATTTACTTAAATAACCTTAATGATATAATAATAAAATCATATAACATATGTCTTTAACCGTCCATTACACTTAATTTTGGGTTTATTGTAACTTTAAGGCTTTCATTTAAAAAGCCAAGTACAATTTAGCCCTTTTTAGAAAAAAACTACTGAATTTTCATTTTACGCGATTAAGCCCTTTTATTTAATCGGACACCTAAACGACGAAATTAAATCATGAAAATTTCACATATATAAATTCACACAAATTAAGCATAAAAAATAATTTTTAAACATGGTCCCGAAACTACCGTTCCGATTAGGGTCTAAATCGAGTTGTTACATGGCCTGAGCCTATGAGTTCGCTCATGGTGGCCTCTACAGTCAAACATACAAGTTCATGTATTTGACTCACCAAACGAGTGAGCGTACGCTCGTAGAGTGCATATAGACATGTTTTCTGACTTTTGCTATTTAACAATAGTAGAGTGTGATTACACATCTTTTTGCGATAAGTGAGCAAACCTCCACAACACCAATCTAGACCCAAATATGACCCACTGTTAGTCCTCAAGTTGATAAAGTTAACACCCTTATATAACACTTAAATCCCCAATCGAACTATCCACTTACCTTGACTAAACAAGCAAGGTTTACTCCTCCCTTAAGCTAGTGATCACCTACTCCTTGTCAAGGATCTGCATTAGAACTTGACCTTGTTACGCATCACCCTACAAATAAACCACTTAAACCAAGTGAACCACTTACCAAAAATAGAACTACGAATGGAGGGAAGCAATCGGCTCACAGTCTCCCCCAAAAGAACGTCAACACAAAAGGCAACACAAACGCAGACACTTCCCTAACAACCGCCAGCCAGAAGAGAAAGTGTTAGAAAGGGGATTATAGATTCGAGAGAATAGGAAAGGGGTGAACAGAACAAAGTTAAGATAGCAACACTTACCACCAAGATCAGTAGAGAAGACACAAAGAGAATTTGGCACACAAAGGAGTAAGTGCAAAATCAATATTCGGTGTACTTGAGAGGTGACAGAAGAAGAGAAGGAAAAACTGATTACCCCAAACTAAACCGAAAAGGTTTAGAAGCTAGAAGGTACCAGATATTCGGCCAAACAGGGCAGCCACTAGAGACGAGATGTGAGGGAGAAGAAAGAAAATGCAAGCTATGAGTACCGAAAGATACTCCCACAACGCAAGTCATTTTTCTAAAACAAGCGAAAGAATCCACAATATGTAAAAACCCGAAGAGAAGAAAAAAAGAAAGAAAAGTTACCAAAAGAACGAAAGCTCACAAAATAGGCAACCAAAAACACCTAGTTTCAACAACCCCCTAGCCAAAATCGAATTAGCATCAATGGGTCTCCCACATTCAGCCACTACCACCACACTCCCCCAACTTCCCTTAATTTTCTCCTTGAATCTCTCCTATATCACTCCAATCGAACACAATCCCAATCCCCTTCAAATCTCCTAACTTTTCTCCCCCCCAACACTCCCAAAATCTCTCCACCCTTTCCTTACTTAGACTTTCACTGAAACACAACCTCTTGCCACCCAACTCAGCAAAAATATTAATCTCCTTGCGTATACAAGTACTCGAACCCAGGTCTCCTTGCAGAAGTGATCACGCCATTATCCCCTAGACCAGTAGGCTTTTTATGACACAACTCTACCACATTTATTTAAAAAGCTCATCACCAGGCGACAGGGTTTGCTAAAGCAAAAATCAAAATTTTGTACAAGCTAAGGCTTGAACTCAGGACCTCTACCACACTCCTCAGGACACTCATCACACAACATACAAAACTAAATACCCAAATTTTAGGGATTACTACTCTACCCCCCTAAAAGAAAATTTTGGCCTCAAAATTTACCTGATCAAAACAGATGAGGGTATTGTTGTCGCATCGCCTCCTCAGGTTCCCACGTGGCATCCTTAGAACTGTGATTACGCCATAGCACTTTAACCAGTGTAATTGACTTTCTTCTCAAAACCTTCACATTGCGATCTAAAATCTAAATTGGCTCCTCCTCAAAAGTCAAATAAGGCCTAACCTCAATCTCCCCCGTCGAGACGATGTGTGTAGAATTAGAGCGATATCGCCTTAACATAGAGACGTGGAACACATCATGAATCCGATCCAACTCTAGAGGTAACTCAAGTTGGTAGGCAACCAGTCCCATACGCTTCATTATACGATAAGGCCCAATGAACCTAGGGCTTAACTTGCCTTTCCAACCAAACCTCAATACTTTCTTCCATGGTGAGACCTTAAGAAACACCAAGTCCCTCACAGAAAACTCGATCTCCTTTCGCTTTAGATCCGCATATGACTTCTGTCTGTCTAATGCTGCCTTTAGTCGATCTCGAATCAATCTGAATTTATCCTCGGTATCAGATACTAGCTCTGGACTCAGAATACGCCGCTCACCCAACCCAGTCCAGCACGAAGGAGTATAACACCTACGGCTATATAATGCCTCATAAGGTGCCATCTGTATGCTAGACTGATAACTATTATTGTATGCAAACACTGCCAATGGTAAGTAATCCTCCCAACTGCCTCGGAAGTCAATTACACAACTCCTTAACATGTCCTCCAGTATCTGAATTACCCTCTCTGACTGAACGTCTGTCTGAGGTTAGAATGCAGTACTGAAGTCCAACCTTGTACCCAACGCTTCATGTAACTTCTTCCAAAACCGATATGTGAAACGCGGATCTCTATCAGATATTATAGAAATCGGTACCCCATGTAGTTGCACTATCGGACACAAATAGCTTAGCCAGCTTCTGCAGCGAGTAATCAGTACGGACAGGTATGAAGTGGGTAGATTTCGTCAGTCGATCTACGATAACCTATATTAAATCCTTCTTAGTAGGTGTTAAGGGCAACGCACTAACAAAGTCCATAGTCACTCTCTCCCACTTCTACAATGGAATCTTAACTGGCTGAAGTAACCCTGAAGGCAACTGATGTTTTGCCTTAACCTGCTGGCAAGTCAGACACTTACTCACAAAATCAGTAACTTCCTGCTTAGGCCCTGGCCACCAATATAACTCCCGAAGGTCTTGGTAAATTTTATTCCCGCTAGGATACATAGCATAAAGACTACTATGCGCCTCTTGTAGTATAGACTGTCTTAAATATGTATCCCCTGGTACACTGACTCTCCCACGAAAATAAAGTACCCCTTTGTTATTCAATCCAAAATCTAAAGTTTCCCCACTCTCTATCTACCGAAAACGAGAACCTAGTGACTCATCCTCCAACTGCTTACCTTTAATTTGCTCAATCCATCTCGATTTAACTTGAAGTTTGGCCAGCAAACTACCATTGTCGAATAAACTGAGACGAGTCAACATCTTCTTCAAATCAGTAATAGCCCTACGGCTCAGTGCATCGGCTACCATATTAGCCTTTCCAAGATGGTATTCAATCGAATAGTCATAATCCTTAAGCAACTCGACCCATCTATGTTGCCTAAGGTTTAACTCCTTCTGAGTGAGGAGATACTTGAGGCTCTTGTGATCCGTGTAAACAATACACTTCTTACCATACAGGTCATGCCTTCAAATCTTCAGTGCGAATACTACCAGCCAACTCCAAGTCATGCGTCGAGTAGTTTACTTTATACGCCTTAAGCTGAAGAGATGCATATGCCACTACCTTACCCTCCTGCATCAACACGCACCCCAAGCCAACAAGTGATGCATCGCTGTAGACAGTGAATTCCTTCCCAGATTCTAGCTGTATCAAGACAGGGGCCTCAGTTAGAACTTTCTTAAGCTTCTCGAAACTTTCCTGCTGCTTATCAGTCTAGTTAAATGATACCCTTTTACACAACAACTTAGTCAAAGGTTCAGCAATCAATAAAAACCCTTCAACAAACCGTCTATAATACCCTGCCAAAGAAAACTTCGAATCTCTGACACCGACTTGGATTGCTTCCAATATAGAACCGCTTCAATTTCCTGAGGATCAACCCTAATCCCATCAATAGATACCACGTGACCCAGAAAAGTTACCTCATGCAGCCAAAATTCACACTTGCTGAATTTAGCATACAATTTATTTTCCCTCAAAATCTGCAGAATAACCCGAAGATGTGCATCATGATCCTCCTCAGTCCTCGAATACACTAGAATATCATCTATAAACACCACCACGAACCGATCCAAATAGGGCTGGAACACTCAGCTCATCAACTCCATAAAAGCAGCTAGTGCATTTGTCAGCCCAAACGGCATCACTAGAAACTCGTAATGACAGTTACGAGTCCTAAATGCTATCTTGTATACATCAATCTCCTTGACCCTCAGTTGATGGTACCTTGATCGAAGATCAATCTTGGACAAAACCGATGCTCCTCGGAATTGGTCAAAAAGATCATCAATCCTCGGTAGGGGGTACTTATTTTTTATAGTCAATTTGTTCAGTTGCCGGTAATCGATGCACATACGTATGGTTCCATCCTTCTTTTTCATAAATAAAATCAGTGCTCCCCACGGGGACACACTGGGGCGGATGAACCCTCGATCCAGTAACTCTTGAATCTGTGTTTTAAGCTCCTCAAGCTCCTCCGGTGCCATTCTATAAGTGGCAATGGACACTGGAGCTATACCAGGCAAAAGCTCAATCCCAAATTCAACTTCGCGATTGGGAGGTAACCCCGGTAGCTCATTAGGAAAGGCATCCAGAAACTCCTTAACTGTTTTGATATCCCTAACAGTCGAAACCTCAGAACCCGTAGCACTAACATAAGCTAAATACACCTCACAACCTTTACGCACCAGCTTCTCAGTCCTAAGTGCAGAAATCACATTTGATAGATAATTTCGACGCTCTCCAATTACAATTACCTCATCACCCTTTTCAGTTCTCAGTATCATCTACTTTGCAGCACAGTCCAAGTTTGCCTGATGCTTAACCAGCCAATCCATGCCCAATATTATGTCGAATTCCCCAAATGGAAGTTCCATTAAGTCTGCCAAAAAGATCGTTCCTTGAACCTACAAAGGTACATCCTTAAACAGTTTGTTCACTCTCACTGACTGCCCTAATGGAGTCAACACTGTAACCTCACTCGTAGTGTTTTCAACCATCATACCCAAAGTCTCAGACATAGAACATGCTAAATAAGAGTGTGTAGATCTAACATCAATCAGTGCAGTATAGGGTATATTATGAATAAAGAACGTACTCGTAATAACATATGGGGCGTCTCCATCCTCCTGATGACGTGCAGCATAAACCAGTACTGGCTGCCTCACCTCAGTACGACCCGCACCTCTGCCCGGTGCTCTACGACCATAGCCCATACCATTTCCACTTTTGGCCTGACCACGACCTCTCAGTGGCTGCTGAAAACCTCTCAACGGCTAAACAGTACCCCTACTGGTAGCTTGAATCTGACCGGGACTCCGTGGACAATCCCTGATACAGTGCTCCATAGATTCGCACCTGAAACATGCCCCCATCTGAAACCAACACTCGCCCTGATGGCGTTTCCAACAAATTGTACAAGGCAGGAACCCAGAAGTAGCAACAGGGGGCCCAACTCTGACTGGTCCATCAATCTTAGCCTTTTTCTTAAGTCTCATAGCTGAACTTAAGGGTTTCCAAACCCTCTTGTTCCTTCTCCTGTCTGAGTCACAATTCCGGCGCTCAGTGCGTTTCACATCTTCGGCGATCTTCGCCTTTTCCACCAACATAGAAAATTCTCGCTCCCTCTGTGGAGCTAACAAAACTCGTAGAACATCTCTGAGACCATCCTCAAAACGCACGCAAAGCTCATACTCTGTCACTACCATGCCTCGCGCATAACGGCTCAATCACAAAAATTTTGCCTCAAACTCAGCTACGGACTTGTCCCCCTGAGTCAGATTCAGAAACTCCCTTCTAAGGGCATCCACATAGTTAGCGCCCACATATTTCCCTTGAAAATCATTCTTGAAAAACTCCCAAGTTATTTGATTGGGCTGAGTACCCTCTTTCACAGTAAGCCACAACTGATAGGCTTCATCCCGTAGCAATGATACTGCACCTTTAAGTTTTTTCTCTGGGGTACAGTCGAGGTCATCCATGATCCTATCCGTGGCCTCTATCCAATATTCAGCCACATTAGAGGCGACTCTAGTGACACCCCTAAAGATCTCAGCCCCATTAGACCTGAGTCGTTTCGTCACCAACCCACGGCCCACAGTACCAGTATTGGGCCCAACAACCCTTTCCAAAATTCGCAACATAGCCTGGGACAGTGCGTCGTCCCCAGCTGCACGATCGTGTGACCCAGTCTCAGTTACAGGTGAAGCTAGTGCCTCCCTTGCCTCAACGTTAGGCATATGACCCGATGCCGAAGACCCAGCCCGAGCACCCCACAGCCTCTGCCGTGGCCTCTAGTACCCCTTTCACGAGTACCTCTAGTGCTCATAGTCGATTCGTGTATTATCTGTATTAACAGTTTTATACATCAGTTTTATAGTTCCAATGTTTATTAACAGATATTTTATGAAAAATAGCATCAATAATTCAGAGTTGTTTGTTTTCACAGATCGTAGTCTTACTACAGTTTTAGGTTACCTTAACCCAAGTTTCAGTATAGTCTATTATCTACGAAAATCTTAATATTTCAGTTAAATCAAACAGAAGTTTTAAAGAACTTACAGGACCGGCACCGCAGACTCGGTAGACCACACATTCAAAAGTTTTACTTCTAAAAACTATTTGAAACAGTCTCTTTTAAAAATTTTACATTTTTAGAAAAACCCAAATCCACAACCGAGTCTTGAAACCTGGCTCTGATACCAGTAAATGTAACACCCCAATCCTGCCCTAGACGTTAGGGCCGTATCTGTGATGTCACATTGGAGTGAGTTTTAAAAATCACAGTTTAAATTAAAAAGTTTGTTTGTGTTAAAACTTTGTTTGTGATTTTTTTGAAAATCTAACTTGTTTAACCTATTTTCCAAATTACAAGTTCATTTAGTAAAACATGTCTCGTACTAGGTTGTTAATATACTTTAAAACATTGTTGTTGCGGAAGCTTTTAAATTAGGTTACGTAGCATGATAGTAGAAAATCATTTTACTTTCTTTGAAAACCCCTAATAAAATTCTCAAATAAAAATAAAACTTAAAACGACTTTATTACATGAAATACCCCTAATAAATCTACTTTTACCAAGTCAAAATGAAATTATAGACTGTAGTGTGGCCATTTCTGAGACCCTCACAGCACCAACCCGCCTAAGGATTACCTGCACAGTTAAGTAGAGAAGGTGAGTTATGAAACTTAGTGTGTAATCCCTATTTAATAAGCATTCAAACATACAGTGTTGAACAGTCTGACTTAAGCCCATATCAGTAGCAATATCAGTGTGGGCCATAGCCCATTATAATAGTATTAACAGTAGCCCAATTCAGTACAGTATCAGCAATGCATAAAGAAATCCTACCCAACCATCCTCTACACTCCACTTCGTCCAGCCCTACACTCCATGTGGGGAATAAAATAACCCACCCATCCCTATACTCCAGAATAAAGTACCGGTTTTAGTACTAACAGTATTTGTAGTAGAGCTATCAGTAATAGGCTTATAACCTTTTAGTCCACTTCCTCCAACAATATATATATCCCGCCCCATGCAATGCAACATAATATAAATGTACATACGTTAAGAATGGCATGCTCAAAAAGTCATACATCACATAGGGGTATTTTCGTCATTTACCTCATAGGAGTATAACAGTCATTTCATAAATTAAGGTTTAGGTATACTTACCGACCCAACAGTAGGTCCACAGTTGTCTCGTGCGACCCGTGCAACCTTAACAGTTAAACAGTAAAAATGGGCCCAAGCCCATATTACGGCCCATGTGGGCCACACGCTCGGGTGGCCCAATAAGCCCAAATAATGGCCTTGGCCGTGCAAACTAGACAGCCAGTCCAACAATCTCCACACATCTGTACGGTTTACCGGTATGGTGCCCACAAGCTCGTGGGGCCCACACGACCTATTTTGGCCCAACACGGCCCAAAACAGCCTGAGCCCATAAGTTCACTCATGGTGGCCTCTACAGTCAAATATACGAGTTCATGCATTTGATTCACCAAGCGAGCGAGTGTACGCTCGTATAGTGCATATAGACATGTTTTTCGGCTTTTTTCGTTTAACAACTGTAAAGTGTGATTACACACATTTTTGTGATAAGTGTGCAAATCTCCACAATGCCAATCTAGACCCAAATATGACCCACTGTTAGTCCTTAAGTTGATAGAGTTAACACCCTCATATAACACTTAAATCCCCAATCGAACTATCCACTTACCTTGACTAAACAAGCAGGGTTTACTCCTCCCTTAAGCTAGTAATCACCTATTCCTTGTTAAGGATCTGCATTAGAACTTGACCTTGTTATGCATCACCCTACAAATAAACCACTTAAACCAAATGAACCACTTACCAAAAACAGAACTACGAATGGAGGGAAGCAATCGGCTCACAGTCTCCCCTAAAAGAACGTCAACACAAAAGGCAACACAAACGCAGACACTTCCCTAACAACCGCCAGCCAGAAAAGAAAGTGTTAGAAATGGGATTATAGATTCGGTAGAATAGAAAAGGGGTGAACAGAACAAATTTAAGATAGCAACACTTACCAACAAGGCGATACTTTCAAGAATACTTTGTCACCTACTTAAAATTCTATTTCTTTTCATTTAAGATCAGTATAGGACTTTTGACGATCAGAGGCTGCTTTCAAAATGTCCCAAATTACTTTCACTTTTTCCTCAGTTTCACGAACTAAGTTAACTCTGTGTAACTTTTTCTCACTGAGTTATGTCCAATACAATGGATTGCTACATTTACGACCATACAAAGCTTCATACGGTGCCATTTTAATAGTAGACTGATAACTGTTATTGTATGCAAATTTAACTAAAGGCAAATACCTTTCCCAATTACCTTCAAACTCAAGTATACAACATCGAAGCATATCTTCCAAGGTCTGTATTACCCATTCAGATTGACCATCTGTTTGGGGATGAAATGCAGTACTAAAGTGTAACTGAGTACCCAGAGCTTCTTGCAATTTGCTCCAGAATCGAGATGTAAACCGAGGGTCTCTATCTGAAATAACAAAGACAGACATTCCATGTAATCTAACAATCTCAAGAACATAAAATTCAACAAATCCATCCAAGGAAAAATCCATACGTACTGGAATAAAGTGTGCAGACTTTGTCAACCGATCAACAATCACCCAAATGGCATATTTCTTCTTTGGAGATAGGGGTAATCCTGATACGAAGTCCATGGTAATTCTTTCCAATTTTCATTCTAGTATCGTAACTGGTTGTAATAGTCTAAAAGGCAACTAATGTTCAGCTTTTACTTGCTGACATATCAAACATTTAGATACAAACTCAGAAATATCTCGTTTCATTCCCGGTCACCAGTACATCTTTTTCAGATCATTATACATCTTATTACTACCAGGATTTATAGACATGTTACCATTATGAGCTTCTTTCAACATCTTCTGTACTAGTTCTGAACTTTTAGGTACACATACTCTGCCTCTGAATAACAGAAAATCATCGGTCCCGATCTGAAATTCTAAGTCAGGAGTCGATTCATTTTGTATCTATTTTGCTTGCAACTCACTATCATTTTTTTGAGCTTCAGAGATATGTTGCAAAAACGTTGGTCTAGCTTTTAACCCAGCTATGATTGAACCATCATCATATAATGACAATTGAGTATTCATAGCTCACAAGGAAAACAGGGATTTTCTGCTCAAAGCATTAGCAACCACATTAGCTTTTCCCGAATGATAATCGATAATCAAATCATAATCCTTCAATAACTAAGGCCACCTACGCTGTCTCAAATTCAAATATTTCTGTGTCATCAAGTTTTTTAGACTTTTATGATCAGTGAATATATGAAATTTTTCACCAAACAGGTAATGCTGCCAAATTTTCAATGCAAACACTAGTTTACCATCTTGCATCAAAACACAGCCTAAACCATTCAATGATGCCTCATTGTAAACTATAAGTTCCTTACCCGATTCTGGCTGAACTAACACTGGAGCTTCTATCAATAAAGCTTTTAATCTATCAAAACTCTACTGACATTTATCAGTCCACTAAAATTTCACGTCTTTTTGCAATAGACGGGTCATCGGAGAAGCTATCATTAAAAAATGTTTTACAAACCTCCGATAATAACCAGCTATTCCCAGAAAACTTCAAACTTCAAACATATTCTTTGGTGGCTTCCAGTTAACAATGGCTGAAATTTTATTCGGCCCTACCCTAATACCTTCAATAGATACTATATGCCCAAGAAAACTAACTTCTCGTAGCTAAAATTCACATTTACTAAATTTGGCATACAATTGTTTCTCTCGCAAAGTTTGCAACACTATTCTCAAACGCTTCACATGTTCATTTTCATCTTGGGAGTAAACCAAAATATCATCTATAAATACCACCACAAACCTATCAAAGTATGGGCTAAATTTTCTTTTCATCAGATCCATAAACATTGCAGGTGCATTTGTAAAACTGAATGGCATCACAAGAAATTCATAGTGTCCATACCTGGTTCTAAAAGCTATTTTTGGCACATTTGAATCTTTTACCTGTAGTTGATAATAGCCAGAATGAAGATCAATCTTGGAAAATACAGTGGCACATTTTAACTGGTCAAATAGGTCAACAATAAAAGGTAAAGGATACTTGTTTTTTTATTGTAACTTTGTTGAGCTGTCTGTAATCAATACGCAGCCTCAACGATCCAACCTTCTTCTTTACAAATAGAACCGGCGCACCCTAAGGTGAGAAACTAGGTCAAGAAAAACCTCTGTCAACCAATTCTTGCAACTATGCTTTCAACTCTTTTAATTCAGTAGGAGTCATCTTGTAAGGTGCTATGAATATAGATGTTGTACCCGAAACAAGATCTATAGAGAATTCCACTTCTCTATCCGGTGGTAAACCAGGTAATTCTTTTGGGAATACATCAGGAAATTCACATACAATCAGCACTGACTGAATCTTTAACTTAGATAATTTAGTATCCAACACATATGCAAGATAAGCATCATAACCCTTTTTGACATATTTCTATGCTGATATTGCTGAAATCACATTAGGTAATCCATCCAGTTTATCAGATTCAACATGAAGCAATTCACCACACTCATATTTCAATACAATATATTTATGTTTACAATTCACCACTGCATCATATTGGGTTAACCAATCCATTCCCAAAATCACATCAAATTCATCAAATGACAATAACATCAAGTCAGCCGAAAAATAATAACCCTTTACCATCAATGGACAGTTCTTAAAAACTTTATCCACCATAACGCACTGGCTTAAGGGGTTTGAAACTTTAGCCACAAATTTAGTGAATTCAATAGGTAAATTCTTAACAAACACTAAGTTCCTGCATATGTAAGAATGTGTGGAACTAGGATCAATAAAAGTAGTAATATCAGTATCAAGTAGAGAAAATGCACCAGTAATGACGTCTGGTATAGAGGCATCTTTTCTAGCACGAATAGCATATGTCCTTGCAGGTGCTCGTGCCTCAAATCTAACTGTTGTGTCCCTAGTAGTACCTCGATTACCACTAACATTGCCAGGGTGACGGGGTGGATTACTTGGTTTTGGAGCTGGTTCTATCTCTTTTTCAACTCTTTCTGGACAATCTCTGAGAAAATGCTCAAGTGAACCACATCCAAAACAAGCTCCACTTCTAGACTGACATTCCCCATGATGAAATTTGTTACAATGTTTACATTTCAGTTTGGGATTACCAACACTACCCACACTAGTCATAGATGGAGATGAAGACCTTGGGTTAGAACCTTGAGAGCCCCACTCTCTTCCAGAATATCCCGTAGAGGTGGTAACACGATCATAATACTTCTTTAATTTCTTAGAAGCAAATGATTATGACTTACTCATAGTTCTTTTTCCAGAAACCCGAGCCTCTCTTTTAGCTTGTTTCTTTTCTTGACACAATTCCTCAACTTTGTGTGCTCGATTGGCTAACACCACAAATTCCCTTATTTTGAGAATTCCGATCAATAACTTGATATCTTCATTTAAACCCTCTTCAAAGTGTTTACACATCTCAGCCTCGGTTAGAACCCATTCTCTGGCATATTTGATCAACTAAACAAATTCTCATTCATACTCAGATACAATCATGTCTCCCTACTTGAGTTCAAAAAATTCCTTCTTTTTCTGATCCATAAATCTCTAACTAATATATTTTTTTCTGAATTCAGGCTAGAAGAACTCCTATGTAACGTTCTCTCTCGGAACAACCGAAGTTATTGTATTCCACCAATGACGAGTTGTATCTTTCAGTAGAGATACTGCACATTTCAGACATTCAGCAGATTTACAGGATAATTCATCAAAAACCTGGATGATATTTTCCAACCAAAATTTAGCCTTTTCCGAGTCATCATCTACGATAGCTCTAAATTCTTCCGCCCCATGCTTGCAGATTTTATCTACCAGAGGCTTACCCATTCTAACAGGTTCAACACCCTGTAGCATCTTAAGAACCAGTTGAGGAGTAGGCGGGGGAGGTTGTTGTACAGCGGGGTTTGTTCTTAAATACTCAGTAAACCATTCATTCATCAATTGAAAGAATACTTGTTTTGCCTCTTCACTTCGGCCCTCAGACGCAAACGCAACTCTTTGAACTAAAGTTAAAGCATTGCTCTCAGCTTCCTCAAAGCATCAGGAGTGTAACCCCTAATCTCAGCTTGATTGGATGACATTACTATATGAAAAACACATTTAAAATGATCAGGAGTCATCACACTATCACAAATTATATAATGGCATGTATAACTAAACTCGTGTTTGCTACATTAAATCTAAGAATCGGCTAAATCGTAGCTCTGATACCACTAAGTGTAACACCCCTAACCCGTATTCGTCGTTAGAACAGGGTTTCAAAGCATTACCGAAACTTTTATAACATTTTTCAAATAATTTTTGTAAATTACTATTCATTAACTGACATAATTCAAAACGTCACTTAACTGGACCCTCGAGGCCCAATACGAGCGTTAGAATTGAGTCGAGACTTAATCGAGAACTCTAAGAATTTTTCATAAATTTTCACAAATTTTCTAAGTTACAGGGCTTACACGCCCATGTGGTCCGAGAGGAACTCCCGTGTGACCCTAGGACATGCCCGTGCTACAGGTCATGTTCGACCTTGTGTAACTCTCTGACTTGTGCACACGGCCAAGCTACACGCCTGTGTGCTACGCCGTGTGGTTAATTAATTCAATTCGAAATTAGGTGCAGGTTTCACATGGCCAAGACACACGCCCGTGTTCTAGGCTGTGTAGCACACATGGCTGAGACACACGCTCGTGTCTCTGCCCGTATGCTCGATTCTGAGCATTTTGTTTCTCAAGATTTAGGTGCAGGGGACACATGGCCTAACTACACGCCCATGTACTCAACCGTGTCTCACATACGGTCTAGACACATGCCCATGTGTTTGCCCGTGTAGACAAAATAAAGCCATTTCTTGTAACACCCTCACCCGTATTCAATGTCGGAATAGGGTTATGGAGTATTACTGGACTTACAACAAATTTACACATAATTTTCATATACATTATAACATTTCATATATTCATCAATTAATCTCAATCAATTTGTCCCTAATACGAGCCTACGAGGCCCTAAACATGCTTTAGGAGTGGTTCGGGACTAAACCGATAACTTATTAGACTTTCAAGAATCTCATAAAATTCTTCTCAAAATAGGGGACACACTCCCGTGTGACCTGGCCGTGTATCTCTCACGGCCACCAGACATGCCCGTGTCACAGACCATATGGACATTTGAAATGGGAGCACCTGGCCGTGTCCCAACCCGTGTCCTACCTCGTGTTCAAACAAATGAGCTTACTGACTTAGGTCACACGGCCAACACACACACCCACGTGACTAGCCCGTGTGTCCTAAAAATTGCCATACACGCCCGTGTGCCAGGCCTTGTGCTAGGCCGTGCCAATCCTGTAGGGTATATTGACTTATGTCACACGGCCAAGTCACACGCCTGTGTGTGAGGCTGTGTGAAGCATACTGACTTGATTTCTAAAACCACACCAGGGGACACACGGCTGTGTACTTAACTGCGTGTCACACATGGCTGAGACACATGCCTGTGTCTCTGCCCGTGTGGACAAAAATAGAATATTTACTAAGCCAATTTGCGACCCCATTTAGTACACACCTTCACCTACACATATGGCACCAAAATAAAGCATAATAGGTAACCCTAAACAACCAAATCAAACATAATTCATACCATTTCGTCTAAGCATTTTTTAGCTTAAACCACAATCACAAACATCCTCATTTCATCAACCATTTCCAAGAAAACTTTAAACATATCACAAAATGACATTAGCATACCTATAAACATACATCACCAACCAAACCAAATTCACTATCAAGCTATAACCAAAATGACCAATGTCCTTATACATGCCATACGACCCAAAACATAGTTTCAAAGTTAACAAAGTGTCAGTGGATAGTGTGATGAAGTCTCCAACGATCCCCGTGTCCAACCTAGCTTTGAAATTAATATAAAACATGGAAAATCAACAAAGTAAGCTATATAGCTTAGTAAGCTCATATGTTAACAATAAGCAACTATCAACATTCATTAACATTCAAATAGTAGAAAATAATATACAACAATTCTATTAAACCTCAAAGCTATCAAATGATCATTCACATCGCTTACCAAAGAACTTATCAATTCCATATTTTCATTACTCAATTCATTACTGTACATACCTGTACCATCTCTTACCAATCTCATACTCAACCATGTTTTTCATTTACCCGTTGAACCATTTGGAATAGAAGTTGGATACTCAAGGTCTCATAAGATAAGTACCTATACCATGGCCCGAATCCAAATCAAGGTAACTTATCTGAAATTCTAATATCATGGCCTAAAGCCAAATCAGCCGATATACATGGCCCGAAGCCAAATCGGTATATCTTGCACCCGAAGTACTGATAACATGGCCCAAAGCCAACTCAAAGTATACCTAATGACATGTTACTAGCATCCTAAACTATTCTTAAGGTTCAACTGGGACTTCAATTGTTGAATCATCGTCGAATCATTTCCAAACTCATCCGTAACCAGATAATCACAATTCATGCTATATCAAAGTGTATAAAATACATTTGAAACAAAATTATAACATATGAACTTACCTCGGATGTCAAAACGACGAATCAAGTCGATTAGTCAATAACTTTATCTTTTCCCGGATCCAAGTCCGTATTTCTCCTTTCTTGATATAAATATATTTATAATTAACTTATTTAATCATCTATTCATTCAATTTAATCCAAAACACACTTTAAAACACATTTACACTTTTTCCCTACATATTACACATTTTTCACAAATTAGTCCTCATTTCATAAAATCACAAATTAACAAAATTCCAAATATACCCAAGCTAGATGAATTACCAATATGCCCCTAATAGCCCATATTTTTCATTTATTTCACATTTTAACTACTAACTTTACTCATTTCTCAATTTAATCCCTATTTTGCATTTTCACTAAAAATCACTTAATAAAACTTGTTTAACTATCAACAACTATTCAAAATCTATCATCAAACATCAAAACTCATACATATTTAGCAATGGAAACTTTCAAAATCTTTAACAATTTTTCAAATTAGTCCCTGGGCTAGCTAATACTAGTTGCAACGATCACAACAACATAGAAATCATTATAAATGGGACCAAAAATGGACTTACATGCTTAAGATACCATGGCCAAATATTCCAAGCTTTCAAATGGTTCTTTTCAAGCCCTAATTTGGATAATGGTGCTTAATGAAGATGAAGATTTAATGTTTTTATTATTTTTAACTTAAGTTATTTTATAATTACTATATTAACCTTAAATAATTAACCTTTAAAACTATTTATAACATGTCCATGTATGTCCACTCACCAATATAATGGTCTAATTAAAACATAAGGACCTTAAATTTAGGTTTTATAGCCATTTGACACATTTAGCTAATAGAACAATAATTTTTCATTTTACGCAATTTAGTCCTTTTTATCAAATTGACCAACTAAACGATAAATTTTCTTAACGAAATTTTCACACAATCACATTATCATACTGTAAATATTAAAATAATAATAGAATAAATATATTGACCTCAGATTTGTGGTCCCAAAACTACTGTTTCAATTTGACTAAAAACGGGCTGGTACATTTCTAGCCTCATTTCTCACCCCAAAATCACACCAATGACCCGCACTTAAACTCACATCCAAATACCAACCAATTCAAGCCTTCAAATTAAACAAATTTCATCATTCAACAAGGCATATCATTGCATGCATACATGTTTATAATCTTACCTTAGTATATTCTGTATGTTAGACATAATTTGATCAACTACTTAACATATATTTGGCTACCATAGCATGACATTACAAGTATATCAAAACAACCATTACTAACCATTCCAATGTCCAGATTACAAGCATCATTATCAAGCCACTAATGGTCATGTTGTCCTATACATGCCATTATACTAAAATAATTTTTCTATGTATACCCAAAATAAGCTAGTTGATAGTGTGACGATGTTCTAATGATCTCCAACCTTCGCGAGCTTTCGAGCACTATAAAACAGGAAAAATAAAACGGAGTAAGCATTACATGCTTAGTAAGTTCATATAATGGAAACTAAACTTACAAATCCTGTTTATTAAATCTAAGTATACAATGTCATGTTTCCCATCCATTAGCAAAATTGTCTAAACACATGCATTCAATCAAACATGTTAGTCACCAAAATCTTCATATCAATCAAGTAAACATAGATGAGCTCATCATGCAATATTCTTTCAAGTCATTATAATTTCATCTCATAATTCTCATACCATGTCATTAGTTGTGTCCGTTGAATTATTGAAATTTCTGATGGATGCTCAAGTACTACACTCGAGGTGTACGATTCAATAACCCGTCAATTCTTTTTCAAGAGTTCCTATTAGGGAACTTAACCAAGGAACACACTCTCAAGCCACATATCGTATAACAAGATTATCAATCCAGGCTATGCAATGCCCCAAAATATTTGTATTTGTTTCTATAAATATTTGACACAACTCTGTATATGCTTCAGTGGTTAAGTGTTTTGGGTGTGTGTATGAGGTCCTAAGTTCAAGCCTGGTCTCTGGCAAATTTTGGCTTTTTCCTAAATTAACTCTTAACTGCTAGTACAAAAGGCTTATATTAAGTTATGTGTAATTTCAGATCAGAATGAGCCTACTAGTCTAGTGGATAAGTGGAATGTTGGTATGAGGGAGGTCTTGGGTTCAAGTCTGAACAGAGGCATTATTTTTGCTGCTAATGCCGTGGGAGTATTTGAGTGGGTTTGGGATACTTAGTAGTTGCAATAGATGTGCGTTAGTGGGGAGATAATTAAGGGATTTGGGAAACTTTCAGTTTTAATTTTAATTTTTTTCAAAATTTCGGTCTCTAAAAAATTCTCTCTGTTGTGCTGTTGAATTTTCCAGTATTTTCTTCCTCTTTTCTTTTGTTTTGTTTTCTTTCATACCTCCATCATGTCCAGTGATTGAACTCACCCGTTTTAGTAAGTTTTTGTGTTGCCACTTTTTTTCGTTTCGTAGTTGGTTCTCTGAAAAGGATTGTTTTGGCTCTTTTGGTTTAGGCGAAAATCAAGAACCAGCGGGTGCTTCACGAATGGTTTGAGTGTTAGGGATTTTTGTTCACTGTCGGTAAGTGTTTAAATTATGTTTTAATGTTTTAACTGTTCAATTATGAAATATTTTGATTTAATGTTCGCTCCTGTTACTAAAGTTGGACTTGGTAATGTCAATCATAGGGACTGGATTATGAGGTTGCATTTTGGGAGCGAAAACGAACCAGGTGTATACTCCGATTGCACAGAAAATGAGATTCGACAAAAGCCAAAAAGCATTTTGTCAACGTCATATGGGCGTGTGGTTGTCCGTGTGGTAGGCCGTGTAATAGTACGTGGGTGTGTGGTCGATGAACCAGGCAGTGTACACGTGACACGAGCGTGAAGGACACGGCCGTAGGATGGCTGGCAAGGCCATCTACGAGACACGAGCCCGGCCAACTGGGCCGTGTGGGCCACACGGGCGTGTGGAATTTTGGGCCAAGCCGTGTGATCCACACGGCCAAGGCTAATTTGGGTCGTGTGGGCCACACGAGCGACTGGGCTGTGTGATCCACACGGCCAAGGCCAATTTAGGCCGTGTGGGCCACACGAGCGACTGGGCCTACACGGGCTGGCCATATGAGCGTGTGAGCCCATTTTTCTGAAATGTTTTGAAAGGTTGCACGGGTTGCCCAAGTCGACTGTGACCTTTAGTGAGGGTCGGTAAGCTTTACTTAGACCCTTCATTCTGTGATATGATATTGCGATGTATGTACTACCATGTTACACTTAGCATGTATATCTGTTCTATTTTGAATATGAATATATGTCTATTGATCTACATGATTTCATGCCATTCTTGTATGATGCATTGCATTGGGGTAGGTTTGATGAAGTGAAGGAAGTGTCTGAAAGGCTTATTAGTCTGTTATCTGGCAGCTAAGCTGCATAGTTCTATCATGTGTCGCATTACGTTACTTTATGGTGTGTAGGGTTGGATGGGTCGATTTTATCCCCATATTTGGTGTGTAGGGATAGGTGGGTCGATTTTATCCCCACATGGTGTGTAGGGTTGGACGGAGTTAGTGTGTAGGGTTAGTGGGCATGTTTCTGCTATTCTGATCTGTAGGCATGATATATCTGATTCTGTTCTGAGTGGGCCAAGGCCCACACCTATTCTGTTAAGGGCTCAGGCCTGAATTATGACTGTATTTTGTGATCTGTCTGTATGCATGTTGAACTGTGGGGATGTACACACTGAGTTTGCGAAAACTCACCCTTTATATTTTATTTATTCAGGTAATCCTCGGTAGTAGGCAGATCAGTGCAGCGGATGACTCGACGGTGACCACGACCACATACATTTTGGTTTATGAACTTAATTCTTTAGATTTATTCATTATTTTTGGGAATTTTGATGTAATTTTGGACTTAGACTTTTGGTTTTAATTTGGGTTTTTGAACTGTGATTTTGGAATAAAAACTGTAATACCAAGCATGGTTTTCTTCAAAATAAACTAAGAGTTTTCGTAAATAAAAACGGTCTTAAAAAATGGTTTTGAAAGCTTTCGCGATAAAGAAATGTATTCAAACAATTCGATTATTACACGTTTTACTCAACCTAAGTAAAAGGGTAATAATTTGACAGATTTTATGTATTAAAATGGTTTTTCAAAACACTCTCATGTGACATTGCCAGATTTAGCCATAATGTCCAGGCCGGGTTTGGGGTGTTACAGGCTAAATCCTTTATATAGCATATGCTCAGAAGAGCTCAATTAGGATTACCAGTCCAGGCTAAACCCTAATCGTAACGTATACTCAAGAGGTATTATATCAGGATTACCCGTCTGGGCTAAATCTTTTCTATAATGAGGTCAATAGGATTACTCATCCGAGCTAAATTCGTCAGCAACAAATACAGGACCTCATCCATTTCGGGAAAGCATATATATTTATCAGAAATCAATATTCAATCGGAACTAAATTCTTTTTCCACCATTATAAGCACTATTCAATTTTTCATTATAGCAATCAAATAATTCACATCCATATAAGTCACATTACATACAAACACAACATTCAATTAATTATATTTACATGTTTGATTAAGTTACACGAACTTACCTCGACACTTGATCGCGTAAGTAATCTACTGATCCGAAACATTTTCTTTTCCTCGATCTAACCTCGAATTTGTGTTGTCCGAATATATGTAAATAGCTTTAATCATCAATTTCTCATATTTTATACTCATTTGGACTCAATTTATGTTCTAGGCAAAATTACCATTTCAGTCCATAAATTCCAATTTCGTCCCTAGGCTCGGAAAAGTGAAACTTGTGCAATTTACTCCCTATTCCATGCCTAACCAAAATCGTATTACAAAATTTACAGCACATGTATTCAAAAAAATGCAGAATTTTTCATCAAATTTCACAACTTTACATTTTAGTCCCTAAATCATGTTTTCATCAAAAGCCACTTTGTAAAAGTTGTTTATCTATCAACAACCTTTCATTTTCTACCATAAATTTCTAATTTTCAGCATATTCATCCATGACCCAAATTTCATACCTTGACAACTTTTCAAATTAATCCCCCAAATAGATAGATTAAATTATCCCGATTCTAAAAATATAAAAATTACTAAAAACGGGACTTGATTTCATACCTTTTTAAGCTTGGAAAGTTTTCTTCCTCTCTCCTAGAGTTTTCTTCCTCTCTCCTAGGGTTTCCATAGAAATTTTGGGGAAGAAGACATGAAATTAAGATGATAATTTCTTTTTAATTAATTATCATCTTTTAATTTTTGTAATTTCTAATTTAGTCCTTACTCTTTTCTAATTTTTCCAAGAATGAGTCACCAAAAATCTGCATACTTTTCTTTAATGGTCTAATTACTATATAAGGACCTCTAGTTTTGAACTTCATAGCTATTTAATCCTTATAGCTACTAGAATTCAACTTTTTCATTTTATGCAATTTAGTCCTTCTCGTAATTAAACACTTAATTGATAAAATTTTCGTATCAAAATTTTCATACGACATGTCTATCATAATACGGACCATATAATAAAATAAAAATAAATTTTATTTTCGGATCGGATTTATGGTCCGGAAACCACTATTCCGATTTCACTGAAAAATTGGCTATTACAATAGGACTCCATAACATTTAGTCTAAATCACTAGTACTCGATTCAAATACTCAATAATCACTAGTATTCACTAGTACGAATTACATACTAAACACTAAAATTTTCTTACCAAACTTTAATACGATCCTAATATAACTTAATAAACAACAATTAAATAATAAATATGACTTCATATATTGGAATTGTGGTCCAAAAACCACTGTTTCTGACACCACTAAAAAATGAGATATTACAGTTCAACATATAATTGTATCATGTCATAATTCCAACATATAACATTCCAAATCATATTCGAATACAATACAATATAACATGTTTATGTTCATGTTAGTATCCTAATTCAATATACATTCATACTAACTTGCCATATAACATACATTTCTTAGGCAATTTAGTTCATTCCAATTACCACATGTAAGTATTTACACGTATCCATTTATTATCATCACAATTAAGCTCATATGTTCCATTTCATTTTAAACATTTTAATCATTTCCAAGCTGGATAACTCTTTCATATTTATTTGGTCCTTAAGGATCGTTTTGAACTCAATGCGTATGGCATAGTATTTCACATTTCCAAATCATTCCATTTCATTATCATTTAACCAATTCATTTATTTTTAACCTTATTAACCAGACACGAACTCGGTACGGATACACACAATTGTCACCCCAGGTTGCTCAACAAAAATGACGTTATAAAGATACATAATACCACCCAAGATTTCCCAACAACAATGGTTGTCTCATCTCAATCTATATGTCATCCTAGATTGCCTTGCAAAAATGACTCAAAGCACAATATCTACCACCCTGACTGCCCGACAACAATGGTTTTACTAGTAATATGACCCTATGGCATGCCAACTATATCTAACTCAGTCTGAATAATTAATAGGGGGTAACCAATTTCTAATTCATTACAAGTTCGGCTCCCATTCTATCAATCTCAGTATCATCAATTAATCAATCAAGATATCATTTCATACATAGCATAGTATGAGTTGTCTCAATTCCAAGCTAATTTCACCAAGTTATATTATTTTTAATTTTATTCAATTAGTCTTCTATCTCGATAATCAATCAAATTCCTACCAATATGATTCAATTGGTCATAATCAAATATTAGTTTATTAAATATCTCAAATTCCAATTCATCATATTCAATTTAACATTTCTTTATGATTTGGTTCATATCTTACCTTTTGTGCCAAATTGTAAACAATTCAAATTACTATCAAATATAAAAAAATTCATAGTTCAAATATATATAAAAATTTAAATACAATCATACCATATGAACTTGCCTGGTCAAAATGGAAAACAACCGAATCTTCAAGGACTAATTGGAAATTTTTGGTTTTTCCCCAATTATCCTCAATTTGGTTCAATTCTCTAGCTATATAATAATTCAATTCAATTTTATCAACTTCAAACATCTTATATCATCTTATTATATGTATATGCATATGTCAATTCAATTTTATTTTTTGAATGCTCCCTAAAGATTTTCATTTTATTCAATTTACCCTTTAAAACTGAAATTGCCATAACTTTCGAATTTGAGCTTCGATTTCGAAACCTTATATAACCCTCTATTATCAATAATTACAAAAATTTAACATCAATTTCAAAATTTGCACATTTAGTCCCTATGTTCAAAAACTAGCAATTATACTTTACAACTATTCCTTTTTCATACCTAAGCTTAAGATCTAGCAATTTAACACCAATTTCTTCAAGAATTCATATATGGTAACTTTTAGAAACTTTAACTGTTTTGCAAATTGGTACATGGGCTAGCTAAATCAAGCTTCCACGACCTCAAAAATATAGAAATTACAAGAAAATGATTAAATTGAATAAACTTAACAAGTGCCGAAAGTTTGGAAGCTTCAACCCTAACTTTTATTTCTTTTGTTCATGGAGAAGATGAATAGAAAGAAATGATTGTTTTTCTTTTACAATTTGATTAGTAATTAATTATAATCAACTTAATTAATCTATAATTAACTAAACTTAAATTTAATTAATCAATTGGGTGGCTTACAACTAGTCCTCACAACCACTTGGCTATAACAAAGTAATTCAATTGCCCAATTGGTCCTTTAATTAATTAAAAATCCATAGCGATTAACTTTTACAATTTAGTCCTTATGCCTTAATTGATTATCCAATTAACACAATTAAGGGACTAAAATTTAATTAACCTTTATACTAACCTCGTAAATATTGAATAATAATATGTACAAGCTTAAACATCAGAAATAGGATTCTAAAACTGTCGTTTCTGACACCACTAGAAAATGGACTGTTACATACTAGACATTTTGCCACGTATTTCGAGATTTCTCTTTTCATCCCCGACCACCAATATAATTGTTTCAAATCATTATACACTTTAATAATGCCCAAATGAATCGAATAAGTACTACTATGAGCCTCATGTAAAATGTCTTGTCTCAAGGTTCCAATTTGCTAACTATAGCAAATCATCTTTATGTAATTCTTAAATTCTCCGAAGGAATATTGGTTTAGCTCTTAGCTTGACTAAAATGGAACTGTCATGTTCCAGATTCAATTGAGCATTCATTGCTTTCAAAGCAAGCAGAGATTTCTAACTCAAAGCATCAGCTACAACTTAGCTTTACCTGAATGATAGTCGATAATTAGATCATAATATTTCAACAATTCAAGCCATCTACGTTATCTCAGATTTAACTTTTTCTATGTTACCAGGTATTTCATACTTTTGTGATTGGTGAAAATATTACATTTCTCCCCGTATAAATAATGTCGCCAAATCTACAGAGCAAACACAACAATAGCTAATTCCATATCGTGTGTAAGTAATTCTTTTCGTGTGGCTTAAGCTGTCGAGAGATACAGGTAGTTACCTTTCTCTTTTGCATCAGTATGCAACCCAAACCGTTAAGTGAAGCATTGCTGAAAAGAAAAAATTCTTTTTCAAATTCAAATTGAGTTAATATTGGAGCTTTTGTTAACATAGCTTTCAACTGTTTGAAACTCTGTTGACACTTATTTGAACAAAAAAAACTAATATTGTTCTGTAATAGTTTCATTAATGATAAATTTATCATTTAGGAACCATTAATGACCATCTGTAATATCTAGCTAGACCCAAAAAATCCTTCTTTTTGTAGCCAGAACTCATATTTATTGAATTTCGGATACAACAATTTCTTTTGCGATGTATGCAATACAATTTTTAGATGCTAATCATGTTCAGTTTCATTCATTGAGTAAATCAAAATGTCATCAATAAACACAATAACCAATTTGTCTAGTCACCTGTCGTCAAATATAATAGTCAATTCCTCACTTAAGGAGCTTGCTTTCTAGGCAATTTAGGATTTTATAAAATATTTTTGGTATTTAGGCCTTAGGATTAAATATAAATAAACTAAGTGTTTTTTAACACATTTTATAAGTGTTGTAGTCCAATAGGTCGAAGGATTAAATATAAATAAACTAATATGTTTAATTGACTATTTAAGATGAAAAATTAAAGGCCTAATTGATGTGGAAGCAAGAACGAGTTATGCACAAGCTTCTCAAACCGTCAAAGCACAAAACAAAGACACAAGGTAGATTTTGTGTGTCGTGTCGCACCATAAACATGGTGTGGCGCGACACAGGTCGACTTCCTATCCGAGTATTTCAGGGTTATTTTCATCTATACAATCAACTTTATACAAAGACCTAGACGTGTCAAATACCTAATTTGGGCCGCCAACACCTCTATAAATAAGACATTAGGGGTTTGATGTAGCTAAATTGTGACACCCCTTACTCGTACCTGAGACCGGGACAAAGTACGAGGTGTTACCGGACACATACTCGGACATTTCGAAAAATAAGGGTAAAAAAATTTCATTCTAATTTAAAACCAAATCAAACAACATCATAGTGTCCCTATTATGGACCTACAATGTCCAAAACATACATTAAATTGATCCAGGACTAAACTGAAAACTATAGAAACTTTTAGTAAAGTTCCTAAGGTTATGCCTCACACGCCCGTGTGGAGATAAGCACACGCCCGTGTGCTTGGGAACACGCCCGTGTTCCTCACCCGTGTTGAATTATTTGGATTTATTTTTCATTTTGAACCTATATGGGTTTTCACACGGCCAAGCACACTCCTGTGTCTCTGGCCTGTGGCCCTTACACGGCCTAGACACGCCCGTGTCCAAAAAATCAAACATTCTGTTTATGACATCATCATTCATTTTAAGGCACACATCCATGTACTAGGTCATATCCTCCACATGGTCGAGACACATGGTCGTGTCTCTGCCCGTGTGTTTACTACCATGCATACTGACTTGAATAATTAGGGTGCAGGGGACACACAACCGTACAACACACCCGTGGGCATGACCGTGTGTCACACACGGCCTAGACACATGCCCGTGTGGACCTTTTTGGAGGCTATATTCCAAGCCTTTGGTCACCCTCAAGCATCCTTACACTCTAATATGCCCCTTGTACATTTAACATGGAGTAAAGGTATCCCTGAAACCTTCTTGACCATAATTATGCATGTTACCTCATATCTCTTTTTAACCTACATTAATATTATCCCTTTCAGTGGTAAGGTTACCATTTCAAAATGTCACCTCTTACACTTGGTCCATTTTATTTCTTATGACCATTAAAACATGAGTCATTTCCCAAGTGATTTGGCCACATTACACATTTCCATTTCATGGCATATCATATCAACCATCACATGAACACTCAAGTATAAACATGCACAATTAGTAGGTTTACAACCTACATCAAAATGAGCCATATCTCATGGCCATATACAAAATTAATAAGCCCATCATTATAAGCCATAACATTAGCTATCCAAATGACACATATAACAAAATAAACAAGGGCCCTATACATGCCATTAAACAAAATAAAAGTTTCCATATACCAAAGCTGAACAAGTTGATAGTGTGATGACTTTCTCCAACCGTCTTCCAATTTTCACGAGTTCGCAAGCTTTGTAAGACAAGGAAAAGAGAGGGGGTAAGCATTTACATGCTTAGTAAGTCTGGATAAGGGGAAGGTAAACTTACCGGTTACTTGACATACAACCATAAAAGATATTCATGCCGAACATGCATAGCATAATTCCCCTATCACATACACTCAACCATCAAGTTAGTCTCATACCAATACATTATAACTTTAGTCTTTGACGAGCACATCAATTCAAACATTACCATTTTGAATTCTCATTTTAATCCTATTGAATTTCTCAGAAATCTCGATGGATAGCCCATTTACCGTCAAGTCATACAAGTGATCATCAAAAGTACACACTCCCGCAAACCTTACATTTTACGGCAGGATTACCAGTTCAAGCTAAATCCCCCGTAGTATAAACTCATGGAGTGATGTCGGGATTACCAGTCCAGGCTAAATCCCTTGTAACAATAAACACTCTTAATGAGCTCGGATCTGAATTACCAGTTTAGGCTAAATTCAGACCCTAATCGGGTTACCCGTCCGGGCTAAATCCATAATGCACACATATTCTTCAGGAGGCTAAATCACTTAAGGAACACCTGTTCGGGCTAGATCCTTTCTATATCGAGATCAACGGATTACCCGTCAGGGCTAAATCCTTTTCTATAACACATGCAGGATCTCGTGTCATGTAAGAGTAGCTTATCCATCAGATAACCCTTTTTATTCAACCGAGACATTTTTCATCTTTTCATTTACACTAGCACATTTCATAGATTATCATGCAATGAATATCTAGATTTTCATACATTCAAGAACATGCTTATTTAAGTATATTAAGAGTTTACTTCAGGTTATACGAACTTACTTGGTAATCGTTTTGGATTTGTGTTTCGGTTATTTTGAAACCTTTTGTTTTCCACGGTCAACCTCCGGAATTGGTTCCTCGGGGTCTATATCAGTAAAGATAAATTATTAACATCTCACATTATTCAATTCCGGCATAAAACCCATCCTATGGGCAAAATGACCAATTTGCCCCTCACCTTTCACAACTTTTACAATCTAGTTCTAAGGCTCGTATAATGAAATGCATGTAATTTCTAGGTTACCCAATCCTAGCTGAATATTTTTCATGCTTATAGCAGCCCACAATTTTCCTTCATTACACATTTTTCTACCCATTTTTACAACTTTTACAAAATGGTCCTTTAGGCCATTTCCATGAAAGCTACCTAGTAAAAGTTGTTCACCATCCTTTAAACTCTCATATTCCTCCATAAATCATCAAAACACAAACATCTCATGCATGGGTAAATTTTTTAACATGAACCTTAGCTTGAAATATGGGTAGAAATAGAGAGAGCATGTTACGAGGATCTCAAAAATACGAAGAACATTAAAACGGGGCTAGAATTGACTTACTATCAAGCTTGAAATGTTGGAAAACCCTAGCAATGAAGACCCCTTCAAATTCGACAGCATGGAGAAGAAAATGAGTGAATTTTTGCTTGATTTTCCTTTTTTATTACAATAATTAACCAAATGACCAAAATGCCCTTCCTTACTAACCTTTCCAAATTTTCCATGCATGCCCATTTTTGTCCAAAAACTTAAAAATTGAGAAAATTTCTCTTTAAATACCTCTAATTAATATTCTAAAGCAATTTCATACAAATTGCTTCTAGAACCCAAGTTTTGCAATTTATTCCATTTGGTCCCTAATTTCTAATTGGACACCTTACACATAGAATTTCTTCATGAAACTTTAACACATGCTTATTTTCATATCCTAGACCTTATAATGATCATAAGATAATTATTTTAATGTCAGACTTGTGGTCCCAAAACCACTATTCCGACTATGCCCTATTTCAGGATGTTATAATTCTCCCCCTTAGGGACTTTCATCCTCGAAAGTCTTACCAGTAAATAGGTTCGGATATTGGTTCTTCATGGTTTCTTCGGGTTCCCATATGGCTTCTTCCACTCCATGTCGATGCCATAAAATTTCACTAAGGCTATATTCTTATTCCTCAACTGTTTGACTTCTCGAGCTAAAATCTTGACTGGTTCTTCACCATAGGTCATATCTAGTCTAATCTCAACCTCTATCGGTGAGATCATGTGGGAGGGGTCTGATCTATATCTTCGTAACATGGATACATGGAGCAAATCGTGAATCTCTTCCAATTCGGATGGCTGTGCTAAATAGTAGGCTAATGGTTCAATTTTTTCAGTAACCTCATATGGTTTGATAAATCTTGGACTCAGTTTACCTTTCCGGCCGAATCTTAATACCTTCTTCCATGGGGACACTTTCAAGAACACTTTATCTCCAACTTGAAATTTAATTTCCTTTCTTTTCAAATCAGCATATGACTTTTTCCTATCCGATGCCACTTTTAAGCAGTCACGTATCACCTTAACTTTTTCCTCTGTTTCTTTGATTAGGTCAACCCCGTGAATTTGGTTTTCTTTGAGTTCTATCCAATACAGTGGAGTTCGGCACTTCCTGCCATACAAGGCCTCATAGGGTGCCATTTTCAAACTCGTCTGGAAACTATTGTTGTAGGTGAATTCCACCAATGGTAAGTATTTTTCCCAACTACCCTGAAATTCAAGGACGCAAAACCATAACATATCCTCAAGAATTTGGATCGTCTGTTTGAACTGACCATCAGTTTGCGAGTGGAAGGCTGTGCTAAAACTCAACTTTGTACCTAAGGCTTCTTGCAGCTTCTTCCAAAATCTTTAAGTGAATCTCGGGTCTCTGTCTGAGATAGTCGACAACAGTACCTTTTGTAGTCTCGCAATCTCGGATATGTACAAGTCAGCCAATCTATCAAGAGAATAATCGGTCCGTATTGGGATGAAGTGAGCCAACTTCATTAGTCTATCAACTATAACCCAAATAGCATCTTTCTTTTTAGGGGTTAACGATAATCTTGTCATGAAATCCATGGTAATCTTGTCTCATTTCCATTCGGGAACCATCACAGGCTATAACAAACCTGATGGTACTTGGTGTTCAGCCTTGACTTGCTGACATATCAAGCATCTCGACACAAATTCAGAGATGTCTCTTTTCATGCCATTCCACCAGTACATTTTCTTTAAATTATTGTACATCTTGGTACTTCCTGGATGAATAGACAAACAATTATCATATGCCTCTTGTAGAATTTTTCGGATAAGTTCATCATCTCTCGGTACACATACCCTGTCTCCGAACATTAGACAACCATCGAGACTGATCTGAAAATCTGATTCAATGCCTGACTCGCATTGAGTTCTCTTAGCTTGTAGGTCATTATCATTAATCTGGGCATCACAAATTTCTTGAAGAAATGTCGGTCTAGTCCTTAACTCTTCTAAGACCAAACCATCTTCAGACAATGCCAACTGTGTGTTCAAAGCATTCAAAGCAAATAAGGATTTTCTGCTCAGTGCATTGGCAACCACATTCGCCTTTCCTGGGTGATAATCAATTATCAGCTTATAATCTTTAATCAACTCTAACCATCTCCATTGTCTCAGATTCAATTCCCTTTGAGTCATCAAGTACTTCAAGCTCTTGTGATCAGTGAATACACGGCATATCTCACCATACAAATGGTGTCACCAAATTTTCGAGGCAAAGACGATGGTGGCAAGCTTCAAGTCATGTGTCAGATAATTCTTTTCGTGTGGCTTTAATTGTCTGGAAGCATAGGCTATCACTTTGCCCTCTTGCATAAGTACGCAACCCAGTCCATTTAAGGACGCATCACTATAGACCACGAATTCTTTTCCTAGTTCGGGTTGCACTAACATTGGAGCTTCAGTCAACAATGTCTTTAATTTCTTGAAACTTTGTTGACACTTTTCTGACCATTCAAACTTGACATCTTTTTGTAGCAACCTCGTTAAAGGAGTTGCAATCATCAAAAATCCTTTTACAAAGCGTCGATAATACCCGGCTAAGCCTAAAAAACTTCTAACCTTGGTTACATTCTTCGGCGGTTTCCATTCGACAATAGTAGATATCTTACTTGGATCAACTCGGATGCCTTCACCCGTAACAATGTGACCCAAGAATCCTACCTCTCGAAGCCAAAACTCACTCTTGCTAAATTTAGCATACATCCACTTGTCCCCTAAAGTCTATAAAACAGTTCTTAGATGTTCCGCATGTTCAATCTCATCCTTAGAATGAATCAGGATATTATTAATGGCCAAAATATCCTATTCATCAAATCCATAAACATAGTCGGAGAATTCGTCAATCTGAAAGGCATTACAAGAAATTTGTAACGGCCATACCTCGTTCTGAAAGCGGTCTTAGGTACGTCTGACTTCTTAACTCACAACTAGTAGTAGCCAAACCTCAGATCTATCTTCGAAAACATAGTGGCTCCCTTCAATTGATCAAATAAGTCATCAATCATTGGCAAAGGATACTTATTCTTGATGGTTACCTTATTAAGTTGTCGGTAGTCTATACATAACCTCATCGAACCATCTTTCTTCTTTACAAATAATAGAGCACCCCAAGGTGAAAAGCTCAGTCTTGCAAAACCTTTATCCGTCAGTTCTTGTAACTGTGCCTTTAATTCTTTCAGCTCAATCGATGCCATCCTATATGGGGCAATAGAAATAGGCGTTGTTCCAAGCGTTAGCTTGATACCAAACTCTACCTCTCTAACAGGAGGTAATTCGGGCAACTCTTCCGGAAACACATATAGATACTCGCATACTATTGGTACTGACTCCATCTTCAGCTCAGATTCTTTAGAATTCAATACAAAAGCAAGGTAAGCTTCATATATTTTTCTCAAATACCTTTGAGCCATCATTGAGAAAATTACGACCGGCAGAGTATCCAACTCACTTGAATCAACTCAAAGAATTTCGCCATCTGAACACTTCAATTCAATATACTTGCTACCATAATTTACAATTACATTATGAACGGTCAACCAATCCATGCCAAGTATTACATCAAACTCATCGAAGGGTAAAAGCATAAGGTTAGTGGAAAACAATAACCTTGAATCGTCAAGGGACAATCCTTACAAAGCTTATCTGTAACACCCCTTACCCGTGTTCGACGCTGGAACAGGGTACGAGGCATTACCGGACTTAATCACTAATCATCGTATAAAAACCGATTCATAATTTCACTCTAATTTAAAACTTTTTCAAACACATTCAAGTTGTCCCTTAAAAAGAGCTTACAAGGCCCATATCATGCTTTAATTCAACCACACACATAGGCAAGCATGCACATTCATAAATTGCATCATTTAATTAATAACATAATCAAGACTATCTACATTAAATGACTTTATACAATAGAGACCTTCAAATAACATAGGTCAGTATTTTAGGCCAATTCCTAGCAACTTAGTAACAATTAAACGAGTCTCCATACATGCCAAAGACTTTAAAATACTTTAAAACCTTTATATATCGATCAATAGTTTGATAGTGTGATTTAACCTCCGGCGACCTCCAACTCGAGCTAACATCTGAGACACTATAGGAAAAAGGAAAGGAAGGGAGTAAGCATTATAGCTTAGTAAGTAAGTATGTAAATGTTAATAAACAATACATTATCATACTTTAAATGAAGTCACAATATGTTCCCAGAATATTACCATCACAAACACACACATACTTTCACTATTACAATCATAAACAGGTTCAAAATAAGCTGTCTAGCAGAGTACCAGCAGCTAAATTATTTATTTCTGGAGCTAAAGAACTCAAAATTACAAAAAGTTAATTTTTATTGAAACTAGACTCACGTATATTATTACCATAAAATTTTCAGAATTTTTGGTCTAGCCAATTAGTCCAGTTTATTCATTGAAGTTACCCCTGTTTCACTGCTCAACTGTTCTGACCACTCTTCACTACAAATCAGTTTTCTCCTTGTACGGGATTCAAAGAATGTTATCATTTATTTAATTTAAAACTAGACTCATTAATAATTTCAACCATATAAATTATATCCCCTAATTATTTTTTTACAATTTTTAATGATTTTTCCAAGTCAGAACAGGGAATCACGTAGTCATTCTGAACCAGTCTCTCAAAAACTTAAATATATCATAATATAGAATTCCTTTGCTTTATCTGTTTCTATTATATAAAAATAGACTCATTAAGATTTAATTTGATATCTCATTCAGTCTCTGATTCAATTTCTACTATTTTTGGTAAATTTTTATATTCACGTCACTGCAACTATCGATAACAGTTTTATTGTCAATTTTGATCTTTCACACTTCAATTGTATTCATCACTTACCCATAACAATCTTTCCAATTTCCAATCACATATTGAGCATATTGCTCATACGTTACACACGTATATACTTACACTTATCATCACAAAGTCATACACAATTTCATTTAATCAATTTCTCAGTTGAATGCTACGGAATAATAACAGATACGCGATGGTATCGCACACAGCCCACCTTTAAAATCGAAGCTCTCTTGTACACATAGTGGCCTTCACTTAGCACCACTCATGTGACCTAGCTCGATTGTACACATAATTTTGGCTCTCTTGTACACATGGTGAACACTTAGTACCACCCATGTGACCTAGCCAATTTATCTCATAGCTCTCTTGTCTACATGGTGTCCTTCACCTGGAACCACGCATGCGACCTAGCTACATATATCCCGTAGCTCTCTTGTCTACATGGTGTACACATAGTATCACCCATGCAACCTAGCTACATCGTAATGTCTCGTAACTCTCTTGTACACATGATGTGCACTTAGCACCATACATGTGACCTAGCTACATACCATCTGTATCATCCAATTTTTCCGAAGGTTCAACCGGGATTTCTCTCTCTTTCTAATACTTGATTCCATACTTCCAATAGTCAATTATGATTCAAAAGTTAGCTACAACACATAAAATTTGCTGAAATATAAAAACATAATAAAGATAATGTATTATTTACATACAAACTTACATACTTTCTCATTTCCATGTCGAATTAATATTGAACATTTAAATCATCATAATTATACTTACTTTCAACACCTCGGCAATCATAATAAATATATCAATTTTACATTGAAACATGCATAAATTAATGCTTATTATACATATGAACTTACCTCGATACTAAAACGGCCATTTTACCAACTTTCCCGATTTTCGATTTTTCTCCCATTCTAGGTTCAAATCTCGTTTTCCGGGATTATTGAGCTTGGAAAGCTTGAAAACCCTAGCCATGGCTTCCCCCATGCTAATTTCGGCCTCCATGAAAAAGATGAGTCAATTTTGGCTTTATTTTTCCGTTTTATTTCTTTTAATTACCAAATGACTAAAATGCCCTTAAGGCCTTTCTTTAAAATTTTGTCCTATTCATGCCCATATTTGTCCAAACAAAATATAATGGTCTAATTACCATTTAAGGACCTCCTCTTTAAACCCCCATTTCAATCAAGTACTTATGAATTAGAACACATATTTTGCAACTTTTGCAATTTAGTCATAAAAGTCCAATTAAGCACTTTATCAGTAAAATTACTTAACGATATTTTTACACAATATTTTAATCAATAAATAAACCTTAAAACTTAATTGGAATAAATTTTTCGACTTTGAATTCGTGGTTCTAAAACCATCATTCTATTTAGGCCCTAAATCGGGCTGTTACAGCAACTTCTGCAAATAAGCCCTAATAGGCAAATTAAACATGCAATCTATAAAATTTCTTATCAATACTCTAACACATGCATCTAATCACTCGGTAAATCATAAAAATTAATCGAAATAAACTTTTCTATCTCAGATTTGTGGTTTCACAACCACTATTCCATTTAGGCCCTATTTCGAGATGTTACATTATCGACTAAAACAGACTTGCCTAGAGGGTTCGGCACCTTAATCACAAATTCTGTAGGTTCCACAAACATATTCATGCTAGACACCAATTTCATGCAAATGTATGAATGGGTCGATCCCGGATCAATCAAGGCAATAACATGGACATTATGAAGAGAAAATGTACCCGTAATGACATCAGGAGCTAAGGCTTCCTCTCTGGCACGAATAGCATAAGTTCTCACCAAGACTCGAGCTTCTAATTTTGCAAAAGCATCTTTAGCAACAGTTCAATTGCCACTTGCACTCCCGGTATGTCTCGGAGGTCTACCTCGAGAAATAGAAGCATTCGGCTGCGGGCTAACTCAACCTCTTTATCAGTTCGCTCCGAGTAATCTCTGAGGAAGTGGTCAAGAGACCCACATCTATAGTACGCACCACTCTTCATTCGGCACTCTCAAAAGTGAAATTTGTTGCATCTTTTACACTTTGGCTTTTGATCATCTACGCTTCCCACACTAGTTAGCGTAGGGGAAGAAGACTTCGGGTTAAGTCGCTTGGAGCTTCTTGCTCTACCCGAATATCCTACCGATGAAGTGGAGTGTTCTTGATGACTTCTCAATTTCTTTGTAGGGAAAGAGTGTGCTTTGCCGCTAGACCTCTCACTCAAAACTCGAGCTTCTTTCATAGCTTGTTTCCTTTCATTATTGAGCCCTTCGGCCTTCTTGGCCCGACCGGCTAGTGCAGTAAATTCTCGTATTTCAAGTATCCCGATTAACAACTTGATTTCCTCATTCAAGCCTTCCTCGAAGTGCTTACACATTTCTGTTTCTGATGGGACCCATCCGTCGCATACTGACTCAGCTTTATGAACTCTCTTTCATATTCTGACACGGTCTTATTTCCTTGTCTGAGCTCCAAGAAATCCTTTCGCTTCGAGTCTAAGAACCTTTGACTTATATACTTTTTCCTAAACTTAGCTTGGAAAAATTCCCATGTAATGTTCTCTCTTGGTGCCACCGAGGATATAGTCTTACACCAGTGGTATGTAGTGTCCTTCAGTAGTGACACCGCACATTTCAAGCTCTCCTCAGGTGTACACGATAGTTTGTTGAGAACCCGTATGGTATTTTCGAGCCAAAATTCGGCACGTTCTGGGTCATCATCAATCTTGGCCCTAAACTCTTCAGCTCCATCTTTCCTAAGCTTATCCACAGGGGCCTTACCAATTCTCACAAGTGTCATACTTTGTGGCACTTCCTCCTCGGGTCGAATAGGAGGTGGAGGAGGTCGTGGCATATTGGGGCGGTTTCTCAAATATTCTTCAAACCATTCATCCATCATATTAAAAAAAGGCAGCTCTCGCCTCTTCCTGGCCCTCAAAAATAGGCCTTCTACTACTACTAGAAATAGCTTGTTGTACGAAAGCTAGAGCATGGCGCTCGACTCCTTCGAACTCATCTTGGGCTTGATTGGAAGACTTTACTATATTCAAGTACAATTAAAAGTTAGGAGATGTCACACTATCAAAATTTGTATAATGGCATGTATAGCTAAACTCGTTACATGCTACGTTAGTCTGAGAATCAACTAAATCATAGCTCTGATACCACTAAATGTGACACTTCTTACCCATACCAGAGATCGGGACAAAGTATGAGGCGTTACTGGACACATACTCAGACATTTCAAAAAATACGGGTTATAAAATTTCATTCTAATTTAAAACCAAATCAAACAACATCATAGTGTCCCTATTATGGACCTACAAGGTCCAAAACATACATTAAATCGATCCGGGACTAAACCGAAAACTATAGAAACTTTCAGTAAATTTTCTAGGGTTATGTCTCACACGCTCGTGTGGAGACAAGCACATACCCGTGTGCTTAGGGACATGCCCGTGTTCCTCACCCGTATTGAATTATTTAGATTTATTTTTCATTTCAAACCTACAGGGGTTTTCACACGGCCAAGCACACGCCCGTGTCTCTGGGTCGTGTCCCTCACACGGTTTAGACAGCCTATGTCATCGCTCGTGTCCAAAAACTTAGACATTCTATTTATGACATCATCATTCATTTTGCGGCACACGGCCAATGCACACACCCGTGTACTAGGCCGTATCCTCCACACGGTCAAGACACATGTCCGTGTCTCTGCCCGTGTGTTTACTACAATGCATATTGACTTGAAGAATTAGGGTGCAGGGGACACACAACCGTACAACACACCCATGGGCATGACCGTGTGTCACACACGGCCTAGACAAATACCCGTGTGTCTACCCATGTGGACTTTTTTGGAGGATATATTCCAAGCCTTTGGTCACCCTCAAGCATCCTTTGTAACGCCCCGTACCCGAGACCATCGTTGGAGTCGAATACGAGGTGTTAACAGACTTAATTCATTACTTAAACAGCTCAAACAATTTAATTTTAGAAATTCCAGACAAGCTGGCTAACTGCATCACAGTCGCTTAAAAATTCATATCTCGAGTTCTGAAACTCAAAATCCAATTCCATAAATTTTCCCTGAAACTAGATTCATATATCTATTTACTATTTTTTTTCTAGAATTTTTGGCTAGGCCAATTAGTACAGTTTATTAGTTAAAGTCTCCCCTGTTTTAGGGTTCGACTGCTTTGACCTCTGTGTATTACGAATCAGATATCTCTCTGTACAGAATTTCAATGACTATGAAGTTTGTTTCTCTTAAACCTAGACTCAATAAGAAATCTATACATATAAAGTATGAATTCTAATTATTTTTATACAATTTATGGTGAATTTCCAAAATCAGAATAGGGGATCCAGAAATCGCTCTGGCCCTGTTTCACAAAAATTTAAACATCTCATAAAATATAACTTATATACCTGTTTCGTTTCTTCCATATGAAAATAGACTCATAATTCTTCAATTCCATATTTTATTCATCATCTAATTATATCTATACTATTTTTAATGATTTTTCAAATTCACGTCACTACTGCTGTCTGAATCTATTTTATGGTAAATTTTACCTATTTCATGGTTTCCATGGATTAACTAGCAATTTGACATACATAACACCAAATATGATCATAATTAGCCATTCCAATGGCTAATCATTACCAAGCATTTTTATACTACTCAATAACCATATCATAAGACCATATATACAAAATGATTATAATGCTATACATGCCATACTCAAAATGTACAATCCATTATGCCAAGATGGTATACGGATAGTGTGAGCGTGCCTCCGACCGTTCCCGATTTCCGAGCCGGCTTGTCAACACTACAAGGAATGAAAAGGAGGGAGTAAGCATAAATGCTTAGTAAGTTCACATGCAAATAGCAAGTAACATAACCATATAAGCAAACATAAAACATCATTTGCATAATCATCACCAAGACATTCATATCATATTTTCATTTATCATCTTACCATATTGTTGTTATATCGATTTTTCAACCCGAGGGTTAAGTACATACCTGTTCAAAGTATCCATTTCACAACACTTACCAATACGTCCCTTTCATCTTGAGTATTCCTCCATTTGAGTAGAACTTTACCGTTGAACACATCGAATATAATTCGGATACATGGAAAGTTTGCACATAAGTGCCACATATGTAGCCAAGCTACTATGTAACCCGCCCATAAGCGAACTCGGACTCAACTCAACGAGCTCGGTGTTCGCATCCATAAGTGAACTTCGGACTCAACTCAACGAGCTCGGATGCCTAGTTACATCTCACGAACTCGGACTCAACTCAACGAGTTCGAACATTTGCATCCGTAAGTGAACTCGGACTCAACTCAACAAGTTCGGATGCCCAAATATCCCAGTGACATGTCACTTGTATCCTAATCCATTCCTAAGGTTCAACGGGACCTTTTTCCCAATCATGTGTCTCAACCATCTTCTACGGAATACCGATATCGATACTCGGTAGTATTTCACATTTTCCAAGTATATCACATAATTTGACATATTATCAAACAATTATCACGAGTATAATATTTCATAATAATTATCATATCATTTAAATAACATAAAAACATTTAAAATAATAACTATGTTACCAACATTTACATATGAACTTACCTAGTATGCGAAAATGGATACTTTTACCATTTCGTCCACAACTTGGTATTTTCCCCATTTTAGCCCGAATTTCAGTTTTCCTTGCTCTATCATTTAAAATATAGTCTAATTAGGACTCACATTATTCAAATTGACCCAAAATCATATTTTGGAAAAATTACAATTTTGCCCCTAAACTTTTGCATATTTACACTTTTGCCCCAAAGCTCGTAAATTAAACTTCAGCCTATTTTCTTATGTTTTATGACATGCTAATCATTTTTCCCTTCTATGGCAACATCAAATTCTCACTCGAACATGTACTTATGACTATTAGGTATTGTTACCGATTAAGCCCTTTTGCTCGTTTTCACTTAAAACCGAGTAGCACAAGCTGTCTAACATAATTTAAAACCTCATATTCTATCATAAAACACCAAAATACACAAATTTCACCTATGGGTATTTTTCCAAATATGAACCCTAGGTTAAATTATTGCTAGCATAAGCTAAATCGAGCTACCGGGACTCCAAAAACGTAAAGAACTTAAAAAATGGGGCTAGAATGGATTACAATCGAGCTTGGAAGCTTGAAAAACCCTAGCCATGGTTTCTCCTTGCTATATTCGGCCATGGGGTTGAAGATGAGCAAAATTGGCTTTTAATTTTGTATTTTAATTCATTTTACCCCTAAATGACCAAAATGCCCTTACTACTAAACTTTCCAAAAATTCCATCCAAGTCCAATTTTTGTCCATAAACTTAGAAATTGGTAAAATTTCTATTTAAGACCTCCTAATTAATATTTCAAAACAATTTCATACTAGAAACTTCTAGAATGCAAGTTTTGCAAATTATTCGATTTAGTCCCTAATTTCAATTTAAGCACTTTAGGCATAGGATTTCATCACGAAATTTTCACACAATCATGCAATCATATCATAAACATCAAAATAATTATAAAATAATTATTTCTATCTCGGATTTTGTGGTCACGAAACCACTATTCCGACTAGGCCCAAAATCAGGATATTACATCCTTACACTCTAATATGCCCCTTGTACATTTAACATGGTGTAAAGGTATCCTTGAAACCTTCTTGACCATAATTATGCATGTTACCTCATATCTCTTTTTAACCTACATTAATATTATTCTTTTCAGTGGTAAGGTTACCATTTCAAAATGTCACCTCTTACACTTGGTCCATTTTATATCTTATGACCATTAAAACATGGTTCATTTCCCAAGTGATTTGGCCACATTACACATTTCCATTTCATGGCATATCATATCAACCATCACATGAACACTCGAGTATAAACATGCACAATTAGTAGGTTTACAACCTACATCAAAGTAAGCCATATCTCATGGCCATATACAAAATTAATAAGCCCATCATTATAAGCCATAACATTAGCTATTCAAATGACACATATAACAAAATAAACAAGGGCCCTATACATGCCATTAAAAAAATAAAAGTTTCCATATACCAAAGCTTAACAAGTTGATAGTGTGATGACTTTCTCCAACCGTCTTCCAATCTTCACGAGTCCACGAGCTCTGTAAGACAAGGAAAAAAGAGGGGGTAAGCATTTACATGCTTAGTAAGTCCGGATAACGGGAAGGTAAACTTACCAGTTACTTAACATACAACCATAAAAGATATTCATGCCGAACATGCATAGCAGAATTCCCCTATCACATAAACTCAACCTCAAGTTAGTCTCGTACCAATACATTATAACTTTAGTCTTTGACGAGCTCATCAATTCAAACGTTTCCATTTTGAATTCTCATTTTAATCCCGTTGAATTTCTCAGAAATATCGATGGATAGCCCATTTTCCGTCAATTCGTACAAGTGATCATCAAAAGTACGCACTCCCGCGAACCTTACATTTTACGGCGGGATTACCAGTCCAGGCTAAATCCCCTGTAGTGTAAACTCATGGAGTGATGTCGGGATTAACAGTCCAGGCTAAATCCCTTGTAACGACAAACACTCTTAATAAGCTTGGATCTGAATTACCAGTCCAGGCTAAATTCAGACCCTAATCGAATTACCCGTCCGGGCTAAATCCATAATGCACACATATTCTTCCGGACGCTAAATCACTTAAGCAACACCTGTCTGGGCTAGATCCTTTCTATACCGAGATCAACAGATTACTTGTCTGGGCAAAATCCTTTTCTGCAACACATGCAGGATCTCGTGTCATGTAAGAGTAGCTTATCCATCAGATAACCCTTTTTATTCAACCGAGACATTTTTCATCTTTTCATTTACACTAGCACATTTCATAGATTATCATGCAATGAATATCTAGATTTTCATACATTCGAGAACGTGAATATTTAAGTATATTAAGATTTTACTTCGGGTTATACGAACGTAGCTGGTAATCGTTTCGGATTTGTGTTTCGGTTATTCTGAAACCTTTCATTTTCCACGGTCGACCTTCGAAATTGGTTCCTCGGGGTCTATATATGTAAATATAAATTATTAACATCTCACATTATTCAATTCCGGCCTAAAACCCATCCTAGGGCAAAATGACCAATTTGCCCCTAACCTTTCACAACTTTTACAATCTAGTCCTAAGGCCCGTATAATGAAATGCATGTAATTTCTACGTTACCCAAGCCTAGCCAAATATTTTTCATGCTTATAGCAGCCCACAATTTTCCTTCATTACACATTTTTCTACCCATTTTTACAATTTTTACAAAATGGTCCTTTAGGCCATTTCCATGAAAATTACCTAGTAAAAGTTGTTCACCATCCTTTAAACTCTCATATTCCTCCATAAATCATCAAAACACAAACATCTCATGCATGGGAAAATTTTTTAACATAAACCCTATCTTGAAATATGGGTAGAAATAGAGAGAGCATGTTACGAGGATCTCAAAAATACGAAGAACATTAAAAACGGGGCTAAGATTGACTTACTATCAAGCTTGAAATGTTGGAAAACCCTAGCTATGGAGACCCCTTCAAATTCGGCAGCATGGAGAAGAAAATGAGTGAATTTTTGCTTGATTTTCCCTTTTTATTACAATAATTAACCAAATGACCAAAATGTCCTTCCTTACTAACCTTTCCAAATTTTCCATGCATGCCCATTTTTGTCCAAAAACTTAGAAATTGGGAAAATTGCTCTTTAAATACCTCTAGTTAATATTCTAAAGTAATTTCATACAAATTACTTCTAGAACCCAAGTTTTGTAATTTATTCAATTTAGTCCTTAATTTCCAATTAGACACCTTACACATAGAATTTCTTCATGAAACTTTAACACATGCTTATTTTCATATCCTAGACTTTATAATAATCATAAAATAATTATTTTAATGTTAGACTTGTGGTCCTGAAACCACTATTCTAACTAGGCCCTATTTTAGGATGTTACATAAATCATTCTAGATACCATCAAAAACCCTAATAGTTTATGAATAGGATTAGTTTATTTTTCTTTCAGCTTTTCATAACTCTTTTGTTTTTTCCTTTTAAAATATGTTTCAATCCAAGAGTTTATTTATCTAATTGAACTATTCAAATTTACTCATTATTGCATTCGATTTATTTCTTTATTCAAATCAAATGATTTTCTAGTCCGTTGCGCATTTGATATTAAATCCATAATTATTCAAATCTCTTTTCTCCTTCAAATCAATCATCTTCTTCACATGATTTATTCAATTGGATTCGAGATCATAAATAACATGAGTGACTAAAACACTTGAGGGAGATTACAGAGTGGATGGGGATGTGATTAATAGAGGATTTAAGGATTCTTGAGAGAGGTTAGTTGGTATGAATTATGCATGCTTAAACCACTAGGATTGATAACCCTAGGAAGTTATCGTAGGCTAGACAAAGTCGGGAGATAAGCCGAACCAAATAAATCGTAATTTATCCTAGTTGAGAAAGTAAGGTCGGAAGATAAGTGAGTATCAATCAATCGATTAGTTAATTAGAGGCCGGGAGGTAATAATTAGTTAACTGGTAGCTAATCTACCCTAAAACCCTAATCTGAAGCTAGTTACAAACCCTAAAACGAGTTAATCTTCCTGATTGGTTTATTTATTTTATCTTTTTTATTATCTTTTTATTTTTTTATTTTTTTATCCCAATTATCTATTTTATGGTTTATCATAATATAGGAATTAATTACTACTGCTTAGACTTATCATTGTAAAAATGTTTCATAATTTATTCAATCCTACTTTGGGTACGATCCTCGGAATACTTCTAAGTATTTCGTTGTACTAACTATATTACAATTTGATCTATGCATTTACGGACACCGCCGTTCTCAATTCTTATATTTTTGGTGTTATATTTTTACTATAAACAATAACTATTTTATAGGTAGTCCCATACAACGATGAATATTGATCCACTCGATGTAAATAATTTACCCCGAGGAAATCCATTATTCAAAGATCTAAGAGAACGACAAGGAAATAACTGGGAAGAAGCCCAGATGGATCAAAGGACGTTGCGTAAGTATGCCCTACCTACACTAGACATGGTGCGAGGGAGCATAGAAAGGCTGGAAATTAATGTCAATAATTTTGAGATAAATATGACTAGTATTCAGATGATCCATAACATACTACAGTTTAAAGGCAACATTGTAGAATACCCGAACCAACACTTGAAGCAGTTCCTACAATTATGCAGCACCTTCAAGTATAATGGGGTATCCGATGATGTTGTGCCTCTTTGATTATTCATGTATTCTTTGTGCGACATCGTAACTAATTGGTTAGACTCACTAGAATCGGGTTCCATTATAACATGGAATGATCTAGTGGAAAACTTTCTCTATAAATTTTTCTCGATTAGTTGAACCATCTAGTTGAGGCGAGAAATCGTAAATTTTAAACAATACGAAGGTGAGAACTTGTACAAAGCGTGGGAGCATTTCAAAATAATGCTAAGGAAGTGCCTACATCATGGACTGCAAGCGTGGCTCTAAATCCAAATATTCTATAACGGTGTTGATAGACACATTAGATCTAGCCTAGTTGGAGCATTCAACAGATCTCTCATGTTCCATATGTATGAGAGAGCCTACAACATCATTGAAGACATGGCCATGAACTCGTACATGTGGCCCAGTGATAGGTGCATGTACAACTCTAAGCCTCCTGCAATGAAAGGGATGAATGAAGAAAATGACGATGATAGATTCAAATGAATATTACAGAAGCTCAACCGTTTAGAGATACCTGTCAAGCCAACAAGAACGGAGCCTTATTTTGAAAACCAACTACAGGAGGCACACTACGTGAGCAATAGGGGTCGAGATCCCTATTCCTTTGTGACTTCAAGGTTAGCATAAATTTGATGCCCCTATCAGTCTATCAAAAACTCAGACTCGAGGTGTTATAACACCTCAATAATGCTTCAGCTAACTGATAGATCCTTTATACACCCAAAAGGTGTACTTGAGGACGTATTGGTCAAGGTATGGGGATTCATAATCCCAGCCGACTTTGTAGTCCTTGACTTTGAGGAAGATCAAGAAATCCCTATTCTATTGGGTAGGCCATTTTTGTCCACTTCTAAATCAACTATCGATCTCGAGCGAAACGAGCAAATTATAAAGATCGATGAAGAAATAGAAGTGCTCAAATGTGGTTGTGATTTCCAAAGTGAGGGTTAGCTCAGGAGAAATGTTATGTGCTATTTAATTTAATCCCCAACTGCCTTGATCAAAGACATTTCCTGAGTTGTGCAAGTGTAGGTACTCACAAGACGAGAGAACAGGATAAATAGAGAGACTCTAACAAAAATATGAGCAATTAGGAGAGCCAAGACGGGTGAGGCTGACAACTTAAGTCGATGGTAAAGTTTAAGGAATTTTCGAACAAGTATGGTAGCACACCATAATTTTTAACCATCAAACTTAATCAATTAGATTTGTATTTTATGTTAGAATTAGAAGGAATCAGGTTTTCGATGACAACGGAAGAGCTAGACGTTAGTAGGGTGCTTATACGGGGCAATCGAGGACCTTTTACACATTTCGAAGAGGCGAAATCAAAGCCATGTCGTGCCACATCCTACCTATGGCGTGACACACACTCAAATTCAATATAAATAGGGGAACAATTAGTATTATGCTGTGTCATACACCCCTATGGCATGACATGCAAGCCATTTTTGGCAACTCTTCTTTCTTAATTCGACGTGATCTTCAGAGGTTTCAACCAAGTTTGGACGAAAAGCAAAGCCCTAGATGGCTTCTATATATTGCTCTTGCCAACTAGCACACCCTTCAAGCTATCATAGCCACTCAAATCGACGTTTGAAACCCTTTTTTGGGGATTTCCCTCTTTCTTACTTTTTAACCCCAAAACCATGACCAACAATCGGTACAACGAAGAATCAGTTGGTGATAATTTCAAAGATCTTTGAGAAAAAAAGGAAAAACACTTGAGAGAGATTTAGTGAAAAGCTCAACTTCAAGAGAGAGGTTTCGAGCTCTTAGTATCTTTGACTAGTGAGATGAGAGATAGAATTGAAAAACTCGATTGGGAAAAATTTTGTACACCTCCAATGAACCAAAATGCATCCCGGTTGTCCAAGAATTTTATGCCACTCTAAAAGAAGCTGAGATGAATCAAGAATGGGACATGTCATGGCGTCGGATAATTGTTCGGGGAAAAGAACTTCCAATATCACCTTTAGAAATATCAAGGTATTATGCCACCCCTATATCTTTTTATGATTTTGTACAACGAACAGATCCCATGCAATTTTCGAGAGAGAAAAAAGATGATATGGTCAATCTCCTAACGAATGGACAAGGTGTGTGGGAACTACATCCTGGAACAAATTTCCCAACATCAATCCCGCAAAAAACGCTAACTCCAAAAGCAAGAATGTGTCTATAGTTTATCAATAATCAAGTTTATCTAGCCTCTGGTATGTCCAACGTAGATATGTTCCAAGCTACGATGCTGTATTCCATACCACAGAAAGAAAGAATTTGTATTGGTGCATGGATCTACCTGAGCATGTTGTTTTGTGTCAGGAAGAACAAGATCGAATTGCTTTTCCCATATTTAGTAACAACCTTGTGTAAACAAGCACGAGTACCAATGGGAAAATTAGAATGTTACCTACAACCATTGAAACGTCTAATACACAAACCAAAACAAAAACACTTGGTGGGAAATAGGAAACAAAAGAGGGCCATTAAGTCAAAACCTCATCTAGGTACGAATGTGTTACCTAAGTTGGAATGGATTATTCAATGGAAGTAAGAAATGAAACCAATCTACAAAGATTATGCGAAGAAAAATAGGTCGAAGCTACCACAATTCCTAGTAGATAAGTACAAGGAAAAGATCGAATCAAGCAAGGAGAGGGAACTGGAAGAGAAGGAAGATCCTGAAGAAGACCCAAAAGAAGACCCTGAAGAGGAGTCAACAAGCAAACCAAGCAAAACGAACGAAGAGTCAGATCTTGATTCTGATTAGTTCTGAACATTAATTTGTTTAGGATTTTGTACTCTCTTTTTATTTTGGGGATGATTTTTAATTTTTTTCTTTAGTCTTAAGTAGTTAAGATTTAGTATTTTCTATATATATATATATTTTTATATATATATATTCTTTTTTTAAAATTTTCTTTGTAGGAACCCCACAATGACGGCACTACAAGATTGAGTCAACACCAAAAGGAGTAGTAGTCTTACCAATTGAGTTGCACATATCACTCCAACCGGGTAACATTTTTCCTTTATATTTTTAATTGCACATTAAGGACAATCTATCGAATAAAGTGTGGGGTGACTTAGGAAATTTTTAAAAAAAAATTTAATTTCTTTGTTTTTAGTAGTTTTGATTTTTGATTTTTGATTTTTAATTACATGTTTTCTATGTGCTTGAGCTTGTGGAAATACAAGTTATTGGTTAAGGGCATATACTTAGCTTGTTTGTTTAGATTGTAATTTAGCCTAAAATTAAATAATTTAGGTTGTTTATACTTGGACTAATTAGTTCAATTTATTAAACTGTAAATAGGAAAAAGAGATTAAATATACCAAGTGATAAAGTTAAATACGAATAGGTAATTATATTTGTAGAAGTATAGGATGTTCAAATTAAAAAGAAAATACTTAATAAAATTCATGGTTATTGAAACGGTGCAGTATGACTAGTATAACCCTTACAAAAGTGTCCAAGAAAAATCTCAATCGTATTAGCACAAATAAATAAATAAAAATCGTAAGGGATTATATGGGGAAATATTATTGCATTAGAGTTCAAAGCATGGAAGAAAACTAATTGAGTGAGAAAAAAATTCGAACTGACTATACCTTGCAAAACTAAATATTATATTTGTATATACATTTTGATAGAGGTGTATATTTAATTTTCTTTGACTTGTTTACTTTGTAATTTATTGAACTAATATGTTTAGGTGTAAATAATTGTGAATTGTTTAAATTTCTAGCTAGAGTTATATATTTAAGCAAATCTTCCTACTGTTGACGCTCCGATGCCAACTATTTTTGCTACTATTTACATGTTCTGATCATGCCTATTGTACTGCTCAATGTTAATTAAAAACATGTCATTTTGCATTAGCTTTGGACGATCAAGTAAGGAGGAAGATCTAGCAGTTTATCTGCAATTCTGGTGGTTTAACCATATAATTCTGTCAGTTCATCTGCACTTCTAGTGGCATGACCATATTTCTGGCCGCTTGTCTGCAATTTTGGTTGTTTATCTATGAATTTGATGGCTTGTCCACAAATTGGTGCGTTATTGGTTGGATGAGTTTTTGGGAACTCTTATTATGGTGTGTGGCGAAGTTGGGTTGGAACTTTTCTAAAAATTATGCATTGACATAATCACGTAAGGCACAAATTGTGGTTTTTGTACAGCTTATAGTATTTGTACACTTACTGGTTTGAATGTTATGATTTTTGTTATTACTGTATTTTTGTGATAAGACTTACACTGAGCTTAATAGCTCACTCATTAGTTTCTGATTTGATTTCAAATAATCCCTGAGGTTAGGAATCAGATGCGATTATTGGAGGAGCTTGTCAGATGGTTTTAATTTTAAGTAATTTAAACTCTATTTTAAAGATTATTTTGGGACTGTAATATTTTTCTTATGTATTGTGGCATGGGACTTTACTTTGGGGATTTTTATTTTCTTTTTGCATGTTGAAGTTTTTAATTGATTACTCAATATTTTAATAATTATGTATGAAAAATTGATTTTTAATTAAAACATGATTTTGGCACAAACTTTTCTACTGCAATATAACTAAAATTATTTTTAATAAAATACAATTTATTTTTTCGAAATAATTAAATATTTACAAACGAAATTCTAAATATACTTGATTTATAAAATAAATATGTTTTCACAAATTAAAAGAAAATAACCGAGTTCACTAGTTTTGAATAAAACAACAAATGGTTTTAAAAAGTGATCTAAATTATGAAATTTTTGTGTCATTTCGGTGACTAATGTAATCTTCAAGATTCGGCCATAACATCTAAACCGAATTTGGGAGGTTACATCAATAGCATCAAGATAGGCTTCCATTCTAACAACTCATCCTTGATAATTTGTGTCGTCAAAAATCTAAGGAGCAATAGTAGTGAATGAAACATCTATATTCACGTTTTTAATGGTTATGGCTTTGTACTTATGTAGGTGGATAAAGAGTGTTTATGGATTTTTTTTGTTGTTTGATTTCACATGTCTTTTAAGAAATAGCTCTAATATCAATGTAACACCCGATTTTGGTAGGTTCTGAAATTGGCGGGTAAACCAAGTAGTACTCTAAGTGGCGTAGTGTTATCCGTCCAACCGATGCTCTTAGCGTGTAAAAGTGGGCACATAGCATTTATTGGATTATTGCGAGGAATTGTCTTAGAAAGGATGAATTGTTAAGGAAAGGAGTTTGGTAATGTATTAGGGAATTTTAGGTAATCGAGTTATTGTTGAAGAGTATGGTACGCCAAGTTTGGTTAGTCAGGGTACTGGTTACGTTCTAACAGGGTGGTTAGAAATGAATGATAAAATTACTATATATATATATGTTGGATTTTCATACATGTTTCTCTACATCTGTAAACCACTTGTACAGCAGATTGTACAGGATTATGATGTGTGTCAAGTTTCCATATGGACAAAGGTTGTATATCTAAATCATCAGAATTGGAAAAAGGGAGTTTTACTTCATCCTTCTTCAAGAAGTATTTGTTGTCTAGATCTAAAAAAACTTAGAGTATTTCTTTTTTTCACTTAAGCTAAGTTGTAGATATGGATCTTTACCTATGAATGCTCTATGTCAAGGTAAGATTTTTTACCCTCTATATTATGTTGTGAAAGAGTAAATTTGTTAACTTGGTAGATCCGTAATATGAATGATATAAGGCTCTATTTGGGGATTTTTAGTGTTAGAAATTATGGTAAAAGTGGGTTTATGATTAGATCCTATGAGTTTCCATGTTCTGTAGCAGTAGTTGTTGCTGATATTACAAGGGAAGTTTGGATCTAGAGTTTGGAACTATTATAGATGAGAATCAGGTGAGTCTCAAACTTGACTCCTATGTGTATACTTGTTTATTCTAGATACTCTTGTAAAGAATCATATGAACCATGAACTAATATTAGAAAAGAATAGTATGATGAGTATGCTGATATATGAATGTTGGATAAGATTTGCATTTATAGTTTGTAAAAATTTGACAAGTGTAGAGTATGTGATAAGAAATCTGGAGTTGAAAATATGACTGTAAGAGCATGTCTAGGATGTGTAAGATAAGATGTATGATAAGTTTGGTGATAATGTATGAAAGGTCTGTTAAGTGAGCCTGTGTCTATTCACCGCGGTGGAGTCTAAAAAGGGTCCATCGGGACTTTAAACATGTTCTCTGAAGGAAAAACTAATGGGCATGGCACCATATCATGTAAGACCATAGTTGGTGGGCTATGACACCATATCGAAATAATTAAAGAAAGTTATTACCTAATGAGATTCTCTGCGTAACCCAGGATGATGATGGGCAATCATCACAAAATGTGAGTTTAGGAAAATCCTTATCTTGAGCACGCCAGAAAAACCTTGTGGCAATCTATGAAATAGAATCCTTTGTGACAATCTATGAAATGGAAGCTTTTATGGCGTATATGAAATAGAAGCCTTCATGGAATTCTCTAAAAAGATGGCCCTCATGGCAACCATCTGAAGGGAACGCCTCTGTGGTGGACCTTAAATGAAAGAAATAGAATGTATGACGAACTCTGAAAGAACAAAAATTTCGGTGGACTCTGAAGAAACGGTATGAAAGGCAATCTCTAAAATTAAAGTCTTAGTAGTAATGTATAAAGGAAATGCCCTTGCGGTAGATTGTGAAGAAACAACCTCTATGGCGAATTCTACAAGAAAATTTTTTATGGCGCATACAGGATGGATCACTCCTGTGGTGTAATCTAGAAGGGCTTCCAATAATGAACCATGAAGGACACTTTTGCGATAGACTCTATGTTACGTAATTAGCGTATCCTACATAGTCCCTAAATGCAAACAATAAGACTAGTAAGTACGAGACGTATTCATGGGTATAACAATAAGGTATTCAATATGATTAAGATTTGTATAGAGATATGGAATTAAAGAGATATATTTAAGTAATGAAAATATATTCTGAAAATAATGTAAACATGGTACGCTCTAAAGGAAATATCGATCATCTATGTATGGGCCTCTTTTTGAAACTTAATGGAATTATGGCTTAATGATTGAAGGATGTAGGTAAAGTCTCAAAGACACTAAATAGATGGAAAAAGGGCTTAGAGTAAGGTATGGAAATGAACGTGAGTATAAGAATGGCAATTGAGGAAGTAATTCTTAAAGGCAAAATAAAGAATAAGGGCGACGAGACGATAATCGAAACACTGAATGTAACGCCCAAGTATGATTCAGGTGAGTGTTTGACTCACTAAGTTCTTTCAAACTTACCTCTATATGTTAGGTTTCAGGTGGGTTTTTAAGGTCTTAGCCTGGAGGGACGACGTCAGGACTACGTCGAAGGAGTGGCGTATTGGGCTATTATGCATACAGAGTGAGCTTGGTGGTGAGATCGAGTCTGAGTTTACACATTTTTCTAGAAACCTTTTTCGCGAGGTAGCTATTTTAGGCCAAGGCCTCAATTTGGTTGTAGTTGTAACTCAATTCTTGATGTTTTCTAGTAAGATTTCTTCATTGTTTATACTAACGTATTTTATTAAGGATATTTAAAAGTTGAATAGTTGTATTCGATTAAAATTTGTGCAATTAAAACTAAATTTTAATTGTAGAAGACTGATAATGCTCAAGATTCGGATCTGATTTATCATATCGAGTTTAGGGTATTACAACCAATCTATTGGTAAACAAAACTAGAAGCATTTAAAGAATTTGCAGAAATCATACAATTTATTAAATTATCAAGCCATCTATTTATACAGCAAGTTTTTCAAATTAAAATGCAGGAAAATCTTCTACAAATCATAATCTAATATGTTTTTTGACTACTTTATTTGCCTAAAAATAAGGGCTGATATTTGCGTAAAGATAATGACAAAATATAACTAATGCAGGTTCAAAAATCATAAAAGTTAACAATCTCTACTTACCCTAAGTTCTACAATCAAACGTTTATTTCACTTATTTTGTTATTCAATAAGAGATGGAGTTCTTGTTGCTCCGAGTATAGTTTTTGTTGTTTTGAGAGTTGTGCTCCTAGCATTTTTCATTTTTTTCCTCCATCTCAGTGAATTGTTGTAAACCAGAATGTGGGTTTTGGGAGGCTTGGACGATTGGCGGGTACTTATGTTGCCTTGTTGAGGTTAGTGGTAGTACTACAGCGGTGGAGAATACTAATAGTAATAGGGATAGGTTACAGAGCATATGCCCGATAAAGGTAGGTAAGATTGTCTAGCGTTGGTCCAAGGCTAAGATGAGTTTGGCTAAGTTTGTTTTGCACTTGGTGAGGTTGGTTTTGGGTTGGTTGAGGCTCCTATATTATGACCTCTATGTTGTCTAGGATAACAAGGTTCGAGTGAGCTATGCTAGTTCGATCTACGCTTACTACGCCAATTGTTGATACGGAGTAACAAGGAAGAAAGGGTGGAAGAGGTGAGGTTCAGTTCACCCAGGTGAGGTGGAAAGCAAGCAATTGGAGAATAAGGTGAAGGAATGAGTAGGAAGGGTGAGCTTCCTTGAGAGAGAGAGAAAGATCCCTATTCCTTTGTGTACCTTGGCTTATATAGTGGGTCGTCTTATATCTTGTAGCGCCGCATGGAAAATTGTACAAATGTTCATATAGTTGTGCAGGCTAGTTAGACGTCAATGGTCAGGGGTCAAGTGCCAAACGAGCACTGCTATTGCATGTTGGTTGTTGTTATAGTACTTGTTGTGTGGTCTCATTTATGTCATAGGTTGTCTCTGCTCTAACAACTCCCTCCTTAAAAGTACTCAATGACAGGTGAGGTCACCGTAAGGGGTCTGGGTAAGGCCACTAGGGTCGCCACAAGGGGTTCTCTGGTGGAGCCAGTCATGGGTCTGCCACTTGGCTGGAAGGTATAGCAATTGAGGTTAATTTGCTTGACATATATAAAGAAGTTCAAAGGAAATATATATATATATATATATATATTTTGTTTTTTTTCAAGTCATTAAAAACAAAACAACTCACAAATTTTGGAAGTTCTTTCACGTTTTGGTTTTGTTTTGCTTTCCCCGTCTCAACGTTGAATCTATATTGCAAAGCAAAGACAAAAGCAAATATATACACATAATATAATAAAAAGACAAGCAAAAGGTGGGGCCATAGTTCTTGGCTGAGACCCGACATAACTGGAACATAGGAAAGCATATGAAGCTGCGTTTGGGGTTAATATCTAGTTTAGTGTTTACTCGAGCATGTTTGTATAAATGAAGATTTTGGCAATGTTCGGTAAAGCTCAAATCAAGTAAAGACTTTGTTTGCTTTTATCGTTCAAAATAAAACCATCCTCTCAATCCTCAAACCAAGGTTCAATTCCATGACTTCCCAACTTGTATTAAATACCACATAGCACACACACGTAGCACAAAAATATAAAACCGGTCCCCTCAATGATGCAGTCAACAAAACAATGCATTTTGTCCAAGTCAATAAAATCTTCACTTATACAAACATTGCCAAAATGAATATAAATACCAACACATTGTAACCTTTCTAGTATCTCAATATACATACAAGGCAAGAGAATGAACATTGCGAAAGAACCCATGATGTCCTTTTTCCCCATAACAAAGAATTGTGCAATGAAAAAAAGCTATGCCTTCCTTTTTCTTCTTTCTTCTTTCCCTTTTCCGGAGGGTTAAATGTTTAACTCATGTTTATAACTCAATAGACTTCAGCAGCTGGATTACTCGATGGAAGTCTCTGGCGCTTCTCAACATAAGCTGATGGAAACCACCCTGCTTTGCCCTTGCATTCTCCTTCTGACCATCCAGTTGGACTTACCTGCATGGCCATACAGTGTTTTAAGAATCAGAGCAAGTAAATGAGAAATTCAACCCATCAATTTTTTTTTATTTTTAAATGAAAGCTATAACCTAGACAAGTTTATTAGTAGTGTTATTTGTGTGGGCATTAAATCAAATGCTTAAGCTAGAGCGAATTAAATGTAAGACTGAATGCGACAGGACCTAGAGTATCCAGTAAGATACCTCTTGCACAACATTTCATGTATATGGTGGATGAGTTGCAATCTATGCACCACAGTTTAAAAGGCATCCAGCATTATTCTTCCATTTTGTAAGATTGCAAAATCAGCTTCGACTTATCTTTGTAACTATAACCTAAGATCACTCCAGTCTCTCGAGCTAAATGCAACCTATATGCACCACTTAGATGTAAGACTAAGGAAAGGAAAATAGAATACCTTTCGCACAACAACAAAGTCACCTATTGACAAGCTCAGTTCCTTCTCAGATGAAGCAGAAAAGGGATACGTTGCCTGTGACAAGAAACTCAAAATATTAGTACTTCACCTACCTGAAGGGAACCAAAGTGTAAGAAGAACCCCTTCGACTTAGAGAAGCTAAAAAGTTAAGGCAATTACTTCATTCATCCTAATTTTAATGGCCAATAAAAAATGTAAAAGGCAAGTCTAAAAACTTAAGTCGATGTCTTTGACCATAATCAAACAATTTTCTGTTTTATTTTTCTCTTTCGTCTCTAATCTCATGCTTTTATGAAATACACGGTTTCTTAATGAACCTAGTAGCTAGAACATTCTTCAAATTTCCAAGATTAGGTGAACTTACTTCAGCCAAGTAATACATAGTTTTCTCTGAGCCATTCTCAGGTACAATCACGGGAGGAGCAGATTCTTTGCGCTGTTTCTCAGAAACCATCTAACAAGTTCAACACAAAGATATAAGTTCCCATAATTCAAAATAAAAGGCTACTTTACCAGAAACAAGGAAGCCAGGAAATAACCTCAGCTTCAATCTCATTAAGAATTGCAGCCACTCTTAAATGATAAGTCTTTTCCCCTTCAACCTACAAATGTCAGATCAAAATCTTGAATATCATCTATGAATTAAGATATGCTTCAAGTTGGAGACTGTATACACTGAAGAAATGCACATCTATACCATAGCTACAAGCCTCTGTAAAGTTAGTCTTTGCTGCTGTGCTTCAACAGCAGCCAATGCAGCAGAAGCTTCTTTACCCAGAACTGCCATATTTGCTTTCAGTTCCTGCATCTTTGCTTCAGCAGCATGCAACTTCGCAACATTTTCAGGAATTGGTGCTTCTCTTATTCTTGCTTGTCTTCTGGAAATCTCTGCTGCCTGCTTGCTTATCATATTTAGTATCAGTTATGAATTTCCGAAGACAATCTTAAGAAATTTGAACTGTTGTTTAATATATAGAAAATTACTAATGCAAGGGGTGCTGTTCTGTATGATTACTTACTAGTGCCTCAGCTTCCTGCCTCATTCGACTATAGCGTTGAGCAAGATGACGAGCATCTTCCAAAGGAGCACCAGCACTCATTGCTCTCAAGGGATCCAAAACCTTACGTATTTTAAAATAGAAGGGTCATGTTTCTAATCAGCACTAGTTATTCTCAATAAAATGTAACAGAAGCATGCAATAGGACAAAGAACATACAAATTCTTTGAATGCATACAAAAACATAGTCTGGTAACATTTAGCAAGGAATCCAACAAAAGCATCATGCTCATTTTGGATTGAATGTGTTTACAAGTACATAACTAAAAATTTATTTTATGATGTGATGAAAAGAGTCTTTCAAAACACAAAATCCGATAAATGTCAACCTGTTGAGATAACAACTTAATCAAATCTTCTTGCTCCTTCTCTACATGTTTACAACCATCACCATAAATAGCAGCAGCTTTGGCAAGAATATTTTCGTTGATGTTTTCACTGTTTTCAGTTCCATATCGGCAGCATTCTTCGGAGAACTTGGTTCCTGATTATCATAAAGATTAAGAACCATAAAGATAAAGCTTTATCTTCACAATATATGTTATTTATTTCAATCGCACAAAATTCATGTCAGAACAACAAAATTAAAAAGGTACGAATTAATGCTGCACCTGTTTCAATATGCTTATACCCGATGGCCGTAAATGCTTCTGCAGCTTTAATAACTTCTTTTTGAAAATCCTGAAAGGAAGAGCGGTAAATTCCTTAAGCAAGCACTCCATGGGTATTAAACTTGCAGTAAATATAGAAGAAAATTAAGAGAAATTAGTTTTTATGAAAGGTAGGTAAATTGAGAAACTAAATATCAGAATATAGTACAGCCATTAGTAGCTCTCATAATAAATTTTGTTCCTGCAACCAGGCGCACCCGCAGAGCAACTGTTACCTTTGAAATTTTATTTAGTTAAAATGACACCGAAGGGATTTAACTGAAGTACTTAACTGTAACTCAAGTAGATAGGATGCACTAAAGTTACATACTGAAAATGGCTTCATTTGTGAAGATATGAATAACACGGATTCACAGAGAACAAAGCAACATGACATGATTGTCAAATTAAGTTTCACAAATTTATGAAGGAAATGTTGTTTACCCTAGCTGAACGAGTGGACTTGTACAATTTGTCCAGTTGTTGATGCCTTTGCATCTCAATCTCGTCAATAACTACAACATCTGAGCTCTCATAACCAGTTCCACTGAATTGCTTTATTACAGCCTGAAAAAAAAATTCTTTTAACTCAATAGAAGAAGACATTGATCATCTCAAGAAAAATGCAACTAGCAAAACTAACATAAACATAAGAATTAAGGGTAACTTGTCAGGACTCAATTCAAAAAAAATTAGCCCAGTTAGAATAAGATAGGATGATATTGTTTTTGAGTAAATGATCCTAACAAGGTAAACCAAATGAATGACATCCATGCCCATGTTTAAACCAAATGCAAAAACACCTGCAAAGATAAAAGCCAATCAATCAACACTTGGAAGCACTTGAGATTTCACTGATTACTCAACTTTCAGGTAAAGGATGAAGCTTTGCAATAACAAAAGCTTCTGGAAACTCTGTATCTACTCTTTTCCCTATGTTAGAAAATGTAGGGCAATCTAATGGTAGGTACAGTTTTCTGAGAATATAGCAGAAAACAAACTCAAAGGACATGGAACTAGCTAATTTACCTAAAAAAGAATGATTCGTCTTTGATGATTATAAATTACAATTTAACGTTTAGAATTAACTCCACAATTAAATATTTAATTCTTGAAACATATACATTAGGCCCCCAAACTTCTAGAAGTCAAAGTAATGAAACACATCTAATTCTGTAATCCAAGACTAAATAAAATATTTGCTTTCATTTTCCCAGATTTCCTCCATTATCCTGACAACCAAATCAACAGAACTCGATTCTCATTAAACCCAGGAAAATAAATTAAAAGAGACCTGCTGTTGCTTGGCAACTTGTTCTCTGAGCTTGCTGGCTTGCCTTCTGAAAGCATCCATTGCTGCCTCTTCTAGTTCTACCGCCTCTCAACACAACGAAACAGATTTACAGAAAAAAAAAAAAAGTACAACTTGAAATCTGGATTTTATTTTATCGATTGATCGACTTAGCAGATCTGGCAGCTGGCTGGCTATGTTTGAGAGACCAAAGCCTTCGATTACCTCACTGTTGTCTCGTAATTTTTGTTTTTTTCGGGTTGATGCAATAATTAATGGGCTTCTTCATTTAGGATAGCTCTGAGCCAGCCTATATTTCTTTGTCGGCCTTCGGCTCAGCTAAATTTGCTGGACTGGACTCTATCATTTCAACCCACTAAATTTTTAAATAATCATTCAAAAATTTATCATTTCATAGCAATCAATTTCTTAAAAAAAAAAAAAAAGTTAATATAAACTTGTCAAAAAAATATTTAATTGATATTTAAATTTTATTTTCTATTTACTTGTATTTCATTACACGCATTACTCTCAATTTGTTAACAATATTAATTTTTTTAAGATTAGCATATAGTTTGCCCCGTGAACTTATTCAAAAGTAATTAGTTGATACTTGAATTTGTCTAAAAGTACCTAGTTGGTACTTAAACTTGTCTAAAAAATTATAATTTTTTAAATTAATTTATATTTTTTAAAATAATTATATTTTTTTAATTTATGTCCCCACGTGTCATACTAAGAGGTTATCACATGTCACTATAGGATTGGCTATTAGCACCACATCAGTACAAACTAACAACTTTAGTAGAAGGGTACCGATCTGGATGACAAAATACTAGTTTAAATACCGATTAGGTATTAAAAATGCAAATACCAACTAAGTATCTTTAAACAAGTTTAACCAGTAAATTACTTATTATCCCTTAAAAAATTCAATTAAATCTTTAATTGGATGGAAATAGATTAATGTTACTGAAGGTAAGAAAAAGTTGATGGGAAAGATATTGGCTCATATAGTGGATAGAGGTCGTGCAGAGAGCCAAGTTGCTTGGTTTCTTTTAAGTCTTAATGGATGATGGTCAAAGGTTCCTTTAGAATGAGTTTCACTTGCTTTTATGAGGGTCATTATAGATGGATAGTAGTCTTGGGTTTGGACACGTATTTGTAGATCTAAGGGACATGTTGGACCCTTAATATGTCTACGATGTCTCTTCACTAGGCTAACAACATGATTTGATGTGATGTATGTAACATTCTGAAAATTGAGGGTTAGTAGAATCGGGTTTGTGAATCGAGAGAGAGTGGTCATACCTTAATTTTTGGAACTTAACTATACATTTTTAGGAAATAAATAAAGTATTGGTTTGTTGGTTAAGTGTTAGTGAAATGTTCCTTGAAACCCAAGTTCAAATCCCTTCTCTCTCACAATTTTTCTTATTTTGCAAATTTTTCCTTAAACCCTAGTATTCGACATGTTTTGTTTTTAAAATAAATATTGCAAAATTATTTTAAGAATGAGGAAAAAGCCTAATGCTTAAAAGAAATATGAGAAAGCATGAAAATTAAATGAGGTCCTATTTTCAAATCCCTTCCCTTACGAAATAATTAAATTTTGCAAAATCCCTTATGTTTTTAATGTGTGACATCCATACCCTTGAACCCTAAGTATAAATATAACTTTTAATTGTATTTTTAGCCTTTAATTCAACTTTTACCTACCCAAGCTGTCCACCCTCTTCCTCTCCTCTTTTCTCTTCAATTTTCTTTCTTTCTCCCATTGTTGTCGTCGCCTACACCTAGTTTTACTTTCTCTTTCTTATTTTTCTTTTTGCCACAAGATTTGTTAACATATTCTCCACCATATTGCTGTCATTTTTCCTCATTAAAATCAGCCCCAAATCTGAAATCTTGAACTCCAAGATCGATCTTGAACATTGCCAAGAAAGTGTCATTGTCGTTTCTCTCGACTAACTTGGGTAAGGTCTCTTCTCTCTTCAATTTCTTAATTAATATTGTCCATTCAAAACCTAAATTTTTAGATCTGGAATTTGGGGGATTTTAAATGATTTCAAAGGTATTTTTCTAGATTTTAATGAGATCTCAAACCATTTTAAAATTCAGCCCCAATTTTGCCCACTATGGGTGGTGGTGCATACGCCTATGTGCAAGAAAGGGAGTTGTTTTGTTTCTTGGTTCTTGCCTATATTTTTCCAGAATTAGTTTGAGTTCTTGAAACCTTCTAATCAGCTTTTAAACCCATTTCAAATAGGGAAAAACGTTCTTGATCAATTGGTCATTTGGATCCCACAAATCGTGAAACGTAAGTGCAATTAAGGGTAACTATTTTATTATTTTGACATAGTTGTTGGGTAAAGGTTATGATTTGATTAAATGAAGAAATTTAATCATTAATTAGCTACTGATTTTCCAATATATTATGGAATTAGGTGCTGATCGAAATGCCTCAAATCATTCGTAAAGGTGAATAATTATCGATACAGTGTAAGGAATCTAACTAGTTTAGATTCATAAAATAGTTATAATTTCAACGATTGGTTTGAACTCATAAGTGGGTGTTTGGGGGATAGTTTACTGGTAAACTGATTGAATTCATACAGAATTTTGGTTTAGGTTCACTTAAGGAATTACTAAGGAAAATTGGAAGATTCGCTAGTGTGTTGCGAGGAAGCAAAAATAAGGTATGGGTCCTAAACTCATAAAATTGTTTGAAAATGTTAAATATCATGTTATATTTGATAAATTAGATTGCTGATTGAATTGTCTTAATAGTCAAATTATTGATTTTGTGAGTGGCCGAACCAAGAATGTTTCGAGCCTTAAAAGACTGATATGTTGGCAAAATTGCTAGTTTGATAGTATGAATGTTTGCTTGAGTTTGTAATTGCATATTTGAGTTAAGAGATAAGTGAATGTTTGACTGAATGATACAATGTGTTGAGATATTAAGCTTATGTATGATTTAAATGCATGAGATATTTGTTATATTGTTTACTGAAAAAGGTGCTATTTATGCACAATAAAAATTCGTAAAATATGTGAAATTAAACGATATTCATTGATACCAACATAATGGTAATTTGAAAGATTGGAACACTGTTTCCATTTACTGAAAGTATGTGATTATTAAGGACATGCTGAGCATGTCAAATGAATGTGAAAAGTATTGAGATATGATTATGTATGAGATTGTGTGACATATTGCATATGCACTGGGTTAGGATTTTGTGGTTGACGGAGGAGTTTCGTGGAGTACCAGCGGCATTTTAAGTCTGCATTATTCGTAGTCAGTGCACTACTGTAACACCCCAAACTTGGCCTGGACGTTATAGCCTGATCAGGCGATGTTACATGGTAGTGTGTTTGAAGATCGTAACTTTGCTTAAAACAATTTCCATTTAGAAACTTTTTTGTAATTACTTAGTAATTCTAAAATCGTATTATTTTATCAATTGAAAGTGTTCAAAACGTTTCTTCAATGCGGAAACTTTTAAAACCCGTTTGCGTATTCATGAGTATTTTTTTAAAACATTTTGGTTCTTTTGAAAAACCCGAGTTTTTCTAATACTAGCAGTTATAAACCATAACCAATAAAAACCCCAAATTAAAGATCCATAGAGGTCATATTTACAATAAAATGCCCAAATAAAACTTATTAATGAAATTAGGTAATAATTGGTATAAAAGGAGTCGTATGGCCACCGTTGAGTCCTCCGCCGCACCAATCTGCCTACGCCTAGGGATTACCTATACAATTTAAAATAGAAGGGAGAGTTTATGAAAACTCAATGTGTAATCCCCAAGCATATAAATAGACAAACACAGTCTGGGCTTAAGCCCTTTTTAAGCATCGATATCAGTCCAATGTGGGCCTTAGCCCATCTCAGTACAAAATTAGTCATGCAGTAGGGCCTTAGCCCATCACAGTAACAGTAGCTGTATCAGATATGCAGTCACAAAATCCTACCCAACTAGCCTCTACACACCATCTCCGTCCAACCCTACACTCTATGTGGGGATATAATCAACCCACCCCTACACTCTAAATAGTATCGAATACAACACTAGACAATAATTTGCAGCTGTGCTACCAGTAACTTAGGCTCGAAGCCTTTCAGAACACTTCCTCCGATCAATACCAACCCATCCCCATGCAATGCATCATACAATCATGTCATGTCAAATCATGGTATCATACATATATTCGGTACAGTATTAATAACATGCTCAGTATACAGTCATACATATATATACATATCATGTATGGATATTACAGTCATTCAGTTATTTCACTCAGGTAGGGGTCTAAGTAAGCTTACCGACCGTACAGTAGGTCCACAGTCGACTCGAGCGACCCGTGCAACCTTAGCAGTCAAACAGTGAAAATAGGCTCACACGCCCATGTTGTCTGCCCATATGGGCCCACACGACCCAAATTGGCTTTAGTCGTGTGGATCACACGGCCTGGCCTAGAATCCCACACGCCTGTTTGGCCTACACAGCCCAAATTGGTCTAGCTCGTATCTCGCACACGGCCTACCTGGCCATTACACGGTCGTGTCTGATGAGCACGACCTGGCTTGTCGATCACACGCTCGTGTTTCATCACACGGCCTACCATACGGGTGACCACACGCCCGTGTGGCGGTGATAGAATGGTTTTTGACTTTTGTTGAAACCTTGTTTTTTACATTTTTGGGTACACATCTGGTATCGGTTAATGCTAAAATAGTCCCCGAGCACTCCAAAACCTATAATTGAACAAATAACACTAATTTAATCGATTAGAACGTGATCCCAAATCGAACTCGTATCAAGGTTTTAACCCAAAAGTGACTAAACCCTACCTTTAGAGAAGCAACGATGACTTCCCACTACCAAAGTGCTGATTAACAACCCACAGATCTTTGATTAACCCCTAATCACATAACAAACTCTTATCAATCCATTCAATAAATCAAAATGAAAACACACCTCTAAACTTACCGATTACGTACGTAGAACACAGGAGTAAAGAGTCGTAGTTAAACGATAATAGGAAAAAGGCAAAAATTGAATAAAAAACAACAAGAGGAGAGTATGAAGAAAATGGCAGCAATGAGAGAAAGAGAGAGGGGAAAAATGGTGAACGTCAATTTTTCTGTAGGAGAGATTTTTGGGAAAATCGACTACCCCAAATCCCACTAATTCTCATCCTAACCACCCACTACTCAGAATTCCACTATCACTGGAACTCTAACTTAGAGTTGAGCAAAAATAAAACTCCCTCGCTTGTGCAGGGATTCGAACACAGGACTTCCAACATATCAACACACATTTTAACCACCAGACTAGCAGGCTCATTCTAATGTAAGCTTACCAACAATTAAACTTAAACCCTTTTAGCAAGGTTAGGGCTTTATTCAGAAAAATACCAAAATTTGCCAAAAAAAGGCTTGAACCCAATACCTCACACACACACCCAGTACACTTAACCACTGAAGCAAATACACAATTGTGTCACATTTTAACAGAATAAAAAATATAAATTTTTGGGGTGTTACAATTCTACCCCCATAAAAAAAATTTTGGCCTCAAAATTTTACCTGATCAGAACAAATGAGGATACTACTGACGCATCACATCCTCAGCTTCCCACATATCCTCCTCAGAGCTGTGATTACGCCATAGGACTTTAACTAGTGGAATAGATTTCCTTCTCAGAACCTTTACATCACGATCCAATATCTGAACCGGCTCCTCCTAAAAAGTCAGATCTGGCTGAACCTCGATCTCCTCTACTAGAACAATATGCGTTGGATCAGAGCGATAGCGCCTCAATATCGAGACATGAAAAACATCATGACTCTGATTCAACTTTGGAGGTAGCTCTAACTGGTAGGCAACCGATTCCACTTGTCTCAGAATGCGATAAGGCCCAATAAATCTAGGGCTCAGCTTGCCCTTGCGACCAAACCTCAGAACCTTTTTCCAAGGTGAGACCTTCAGAAACACGAAGTCCTCCTACAGAATACTCAATCTCATGTCTCTTCAAATCAGCTGTTAGAAGCTGCCTTCAGACGATCCCTAATTAGCCGAATATTATCCTCAGTCTCAAAAATCAACTTAGGACCCAACGCTCGACGCTCACCCAGTTCAGTCCAACACAAAAGAGTACGGCACTTACGACCATACAGAGCCTCGTAAGGTGCCATCCGTATACTCGACTGGAAGCTGTTATTATAGGAAAACTCGGCTAGTGGCAGATAGTCCTCCCAACTGCCTCAAAAATCAATTACACAACTCCTCAACATATCCTCCAGTATCTAAATCACCCTCTAAAATTGACCATCTGTCTGAGGATAGAAAGCAGTATTGAAGTCCAGCCTTGTACCCAGAGCTTCATGTAGCTTCTTCCAGAACCGAGACATGAAGCGAGGATCCCTATTAGATATTATTGAAACTAGTACCCTATGCAGTCTCACTATCTTAGACACATACAGCTTAGCCAGCTTTTACAAAGAGTAGTTAGTACGAATGGGTATGAAATGGATGGACTTGGTCAACCGATCCACGATGACCCATACAGAATTCTTCTTAGTGGGTGTGAGGGGCAACCCACTAACGAATTCCATTGTCACTCTCTCTCACTTCTAAAGTGGAATCTTGACTGGCTGTAACAAACCCGAAAGTAACTGATGCTCAGCCTTAACTTGCTGGCAAGTTAGACATTTACCCACGAAGTCGGTAACCTCTCACTTAAGTTCTGGCTACCAGTATAACTTACAAAGGTCTCGGTACATCTTATTTCTGCCAGGATGTAAAGCATAAGGGCTACTATGCGCCTCTCTCAGTATTGACTACTTTAATTCAGTATCTTTTGGTACACAGATTCTCCCTCGAAAACAAAGTACCCCTTCGCTATTCAGTCTAAAATCCACAGTATTCCCACTCTCAACCTGTTGCAAGCGAAGACCCAAAGACTCGTCCTCCATCTGTTTACCCTTAATCTACTCTATCAACATAGGCATAACCTGAAGCTCAGCTAGCAAACCTCCATCATCAAATAAACTGAGGCGAGCAAACATCGCCCTAAAATCCGTCATAACCTTACGGCTCAGTGTGTTGGCCACCACATTGGCCTTACCCGGGTGGTATTCAATCATACAGTCATAATTTTTAAGCAGCTCAATCCATCTCAGCTGTCTAAGATTTAACTCATTCTGAGTGAGGAGATACCTGAGGCTCTTGTGATCCGTGTAAATAATACACTTCTTACTATACAGATAGTGCCTCCAGATTTTCAGTACGAATACCACAGCAACCGACTCTAGATCATGCGTCGGATAATTCACCTTATGAGTCTTAAGTTGACGAGATGTATACGTTACCACCTAACTCTCTTGCATTAATACACATCCCAACCCGACATGTGATGCATCATTGTAAACACTAAACTCTTTTCCAGAATCTAGTTGTATCAAGACAGGGGACTCAGCCAGTACAATTTTGAGCTTCTCAAAACTCTCTTGCTGCGCATCAGTCTAATTAAATGACACACCCTTATGTAACAGCTTAGTTAAGGGTGCCGCAATCAATGAAAACCCCTCTACAAAACGTCGATAGTACCCTGCTAGTCCCAAAAAACTATAGATTTTAGATACAGTCTTAGGCTGCTTCCAATCTAAGACAGCCTTAATCTTTCAAGGATCAACTCTAATCCCCTCAATAGAAACTACATGGCCCAGAAATGTTACTTCCCGCAACTAGAACTCACATTTACTGAACTTAGCGTATAGTTGTTTCTCTCGCAAGATCTGCAGAACCACTCTGAGGTGTTCATCGTGTTCATCCTCAGTCTTCGAGTACACTAGTATGTCGTCAATAAATACCACCATGAACTTGTCCAGATAGGGCTGGAACACTCGGTTCATCAGATCTATAAAAGCTATCAGTGCATTAGTCAGTCCAAATGGCATTACTAGGAACTCGTAGTGACCGTATTGAGTCCTAAATGTTGTCTTATGCACATCAGCCTCTTTAACTCTCAACTGGTGATACCCTGATCGAAGATCAATCTTAAAAAAAATCGAAGCTCCTCAGAACTAGTCAAATAGATCATCTATCCTCGGTAGGGTGTACTTATTCTTGATGGTCAGTTTTTCAGTTGTCGATAGTCAATGCACATACGCATGGATCTATCCTTCTTTTTCATGAACAGAACTGGTACTCCCCACGGAAACACACTAGGGCGGATGTACCCACGATCCAGTAACTCTTGAATCTGAGCTTTAAGCTCCACGAGCTTCTTCGGTGCCATTCTATAAGGGGCGATGGACATCGGGGCTATACTAGGAAGGAGCTCAATCCCAAACTCTACTTCACAATTTGGAGGTAACTCAGGTAGCTCTTCAAGAAAAATATTCAGAAAGTCTTTAACCGTTCTGATATCAGTACCCGAAGAATCCCTAGAATCTGAAACACTGTTGTAGGCCAAATATGCCTCATATTCTTTACGAACCAACTTTTGCGCCCTCAGTGCAGAAATCACATTCGACAAGTAATTTCGACGTTTCCCAATTACGACTACCTCGCTGTCCTCCTGAATTCTCAACACAACACTTTTTATTGCACAATCTAAGCTTACTTGGTGCTTAACCAACCAGTCCATACCCAGTATCAGATCAAACTCTACAAAAGGAAATTCCATCAGATCAGCCAAAAAAATAGCCCCTTGGACCTCTAGAGGAACATCTCTAAACAGTTTGTTAACCCTTATCGACTACCTCAACAGACTCAGTACAGTGACTTCACTCGAAGTGCTCTCAACTAGTATACCCAAGTTTTCAGATACGGTACAAGCTATATAGGAGTAAGTGGATCCTATATCTATCAGTGCATATAAGGTACATTATAAATAAAGAACGTACCCGTAATAACGTCCGGAGCATCTCCATCCTCTTGGCGACGTGTAGCATAAACTAGAGCCGGCTGCCTCACTTCAGTTTGCCCAGCACCTTTGCCTGGTGCTCTCTGACCATGGCTCAAACCATTCCCACCTCTAGCCTGACCATGGCCTCTTGGTGGCTACTGAACTACCCTCAGTGATGGTGCAGTACCAGTACCCAAAGCTTGCATCTGATCGGACCTCCATGGACACTCTCCAATACGGTGCTCTAATGAACCGCACCTCAAACAAGCCCTAGTTCTTTTCGAACACTCGTCCTGATGGCGTCTACCACAGTTAGTACACGACGGCTGTCTAGTAGCAACAATAGAAGCCCCAACTCTGATCGATCCATCAACTCTGGCCTTTTTCTTAGGCCTCTGAGTGGAACTCGAGGGCTCCGAATCCCTCTTGCTCCTACCTCTCTCTCGGTTCTAGCACTCAGCGTGCTTCACTTCCTTGGCGATCTTCGCCTTATCGACCAGTGTAGCAAAGTCTCGCTCCCTTTGTGGAGCTAATAGAACCTTCAGATTATCCTTGAGGCCATCCTCAAAGCAAACACATCGCTTGTACTCAATCGCCACCATACCTCGCGGATAGTGGCTCAGTCTAAAAAATTTGGCCTCATACTTGGCCACCGAGCTATCTCCCTGAGTTAGATTTAGGAATTTTCTTTTACCGGCATCCACTTAACTGGCACCCACATACTTTCCCTGGAAACCGGTCTTAAAATATTCTCAAGACAGTCATTCAGGCTGAGTGCCCTCCTTAACAGTGAACCACCATTGATATGCCTCATCACGTAGCAGCAATACATAACCCTTTAATTTCTACTCAGGGATGCAGTCCAGATCGTCCATAATCCTTTCTGTGGCCTCAATCCAGTATTCAGCCACATTAGGGGCAACTCTAGCAATACTCTTGAAAAGCTCAGCTCTGTTAGACCAGAGTCATTCCGTAACTGACCCGCGACCTCTAGCTCCAGTATTGGGCCCAACAACCCTCTCCAGAATTCGTAACATGGCTTGGGACAGTGTGTCATCCCCAGCCTCATGATCATGAGACCCAGATCCAGTCTTAGTCACTGGTGAAATAGGCATCTCACTAGTATTTAGATTAGGCAGGTTGCCTGATGATGAGGACCCAACTCGAGCCCCTTTACATCTTCTACCACGGCCTCTAGTACCCCGTCCGCGAGTACCTCTAGTGCTCATTGTCTAAACGCGTTTATCTGTATTAGTAGTTTTATGTATCAGTTTATAGTTTCAGTAATTATTAGCAGATATCTTATGTGAAGCAGTATCAAATGTGTATAGTTAGCGGTTTCAGTTTATGCTATCTATAGCAGTTTCAGTTTAAAACACAGAACAGTTTCAGAAGACTTACAGAATCGGCGCCGGAGACTCAGTGTACCACACTCTTAGTAAAAAAACATTTCAAATAATTAGAAATCAGTTATTAAAAAATCAGATCTTAAAAACCTAAATCCACAGCTAAATTTTATAATTAGGCTCTGATACCACTAATTGTAACACCCCAAACCCGGCCTGGACGTTATGGCCGGATCAGGCGATGTCACATGGTAATGTGTTTGAAGACCATAACTTTGCTTAAAATAATTTCTGTTTAAAAACTTTTTGTAATTACTTATTAATTCTAAAATCGTATTATTTTATCAGTTGAAAGTGTTCAAAATGTTTCTTCAATGTGGAAGCTTTTAAAACCCGTTTGTGTATTTATGAGTATTTTGTTAAAACGTTTTGGTTCTTTTTAAAACTCGAGTTTTCCTAATACTAGCAGTTATAAACTATAACCAATAAAAACCTCAAATCAAAATAAAAATCCATAGAGGCCATATTTACAATAACATGCCCAAATAAAACTTATTAATGGAAATAGGTAATAATCGGTATAAAAAGAGTAGTGTGGCCACCGCTGAGTCCTCTACCACATCGATCCACCTATGCCTAGAGATTACCTATACAGTCTAAAACAGAAGGGTGAGTTTATGAAAACTCAATGTGTAATCCCCAAGCATATAAACAGACAAACACAGTCTGGGCTTAAGCCCTTTTTTTAATATCGGTATCAGTCCAGTGTGGGCCTTAGCCTGTCACAAAATCCTACCCAACCAGCCTCTACACACCATCTCCGTCTAATCCTACATCTATGTGGGGATATAATCAACCCACCCATCCTTACACTCTAAATAGTATCGAATACAACACTAGACAACAATTTTCAGCTATGCTATCGGTAACTTAGGCTCGAAGCCTTTCAGAACACTTCTTCCGATCAATACCAACCCATCCCCATACAATGCATCATACAATAATGTCATGCCAAATCATGGTATCATGCATATATTTAGTACGGTATTAATAACATGCTCAGTATACAGTCATACTTATATATACATATCATGTATGGATATTACATTCATTCAGTTATTTCACTCAGCTAAGGGTCTAAGTAAGCTTACCGACCGTACAGTAGGTCCACAGTCGACTCGAGCGACTCGTACAACCTTAGCAGTCAAACAGTGAAAATGGGCTCACACGCCCATGTTGTCTACCCGTGTGGGTCCAGACGACCCAAATTGACTTTGATCGTGTGGATCACACGGCCTGGCCAAAAATCCCTGTAACACCCCACATTCGTACCCTACCCCGGGACGGCATACGAGGCGTTACTAAACTTTAACATGTGTACACGATCATTTTTGAGTCATCAAGACTTGATCAAATTTAAAACTACGAGGTCTCAAATATTCATTGGAAACCACTCGGAACCAACTCAGGTCCTTAAACCAACTTAATAAAAAATGATTCTTGAAACAGGGCACACGCCTGTGTGGAAAGGTAACAAGCCCATGTGATTATTACAACATGGCCGTGCTGATGGCCCGTGTGACACACACGGCCTAAGCATCTATGGCACGCCCATGTCCCAAACCCGTGTAAATTAAATTCTAAATTCAAACCTACAGGGGTTTTCATACAGTTTGACACATGCTCGTGTCTATGGCCCGTGTCCGTCACACGGCCATGACACGCCCATGTCCTAGCCCATGTCTAAAAACCTTGACATTCTGTTTCTGACGTCAGCATCTAACAAGGGGCACACAGCCAAGGCACACGCCCGTGGGCCAGAGAACATGTCTTTCACACGGCTGAGACACACAATCGTGTCTCTGCCCATGTGTTTACTACCATACATACTGACTTGAAAATTTTACGTGCAGGGGACACACGACCAGACAACACGCCCATGGGGCTAGCCATGTGTCACACACGGCCTAGACGCACGCCCATGTGTCTACCCGTATGGATAATATAAGGCTATCTACCAAGCCTTTTGCCAACTTGAAACACAATCTATCATACCCAAGTCTATCATAACATGATTTTTCAACTAAATAACCATAACAAAGGCCTATATACATTGCATACATATACGACCATACCAACAATTTTCACATTCATGAAAGATTTTCTTGCATTCATAAAACAACTTTCAATATTAGCCATTATTCATGGCCTTATACTAAATGAGTCATGTACAAGATTAAGCCAACACATTTGGCCCTAAAACAATGTTACAAAACTCAAAGGTCAAGATCTTATACATGCCATAATCAAAATATAAGAACTAACTATACCAAGTGTTTCAGATGATAGTGTGACTAGCATCTCCGATGTATGCGATGATCTATAGGCTACTTTGACGGCACTATAAGAAAATGGAAAGGAAAACGGGTAAGCATAAAGTTTAGTAAGTTTCATGAAAGTAAACATCAACTAATTATCATACAACAATATGCTTATGACCTTTCATGACTTATTCATGAATACCATAAATGGACATAAGTACAACTTACTCATCACCATCCAATACCATTCATATGGCATATATTGAGCCCACATCTCATACATTTCAAGTAGGTACCTGTACCACTCATCACATGGTCATAACTTTTCTCATTTCGATATAAATCATAAGTCTTTTATTGAACCATTTGGAATATTACCGGATACTCAATAACCCTGAACATGGGATAAGATGCCGACGCCATGTCCCGGACATGGTCTTACACTGGCTAGCACATTAAAGTTGATGCCGTGTCCCAGATAAGTCTTACACTAAATTTCATATATCGAGGCCGATGCCATGTCCTAGACAGGTCTTACACTAGCTCTCATCTTATGGTGTCGATGCCATGTCCCAGATAGGTCTTACACTGACACACAACAAGCTGACGCCATATCCCAGATAGGTCTTACACTAGCTTGTATATTCCGAGGCTGATGCATGTCCCAGACATGTCTTACACTGGCTCTCATAATGTGGCTAATGTATGTTCCAGACATGTCTTACACTGGCTCACATACCACCCAATGTCATGGTACGAATATCCAAGTCTATTCCAAATGTTCAACCGGAAGTCTTTACTACTTTAATTTCTCGGCATGCATTCTCATAATCACAATCAAACAATTAATACAATATCAATTCAATCATACATCATAGCAATATAGTTGCATTATTAACATACAACTTACCTTGGTACTCAAAATGTGGCGATTAGTTGATTTAATCTACTTGCATTGCCTTCCCCCGGACTAGGTTCAGATTTTGTATTTCTTGATCTAAAATGGAAACATATAACCATTTAATCATCAATTAAATCTAAACATTCAATAATTTATGATTTGGAAGAAATGACCATTTTGTCCCTAGACTTTCACAAAATGACCATTTTACCTCTAGGCCTGGAAATCGATTTTTGTCATATTTTCTCATTAATCAAGCCTAGCCAAATAATTCTCATACTAGGAGCAGCCCAAAATTCTCATTATTTCTCACATTTATCAACTATTTTACAACTTATGCAAAATGGTCTTTTTTAGGGTTTTCATAAGAAATTCCTTCACAAAAGTTGTTTATTACACAACCATGATTCATTTTATTCCATAAAATTTAGAAAAAAACATGTCTACTCTCATAGAAATACCCTAGACATTCAACCATTTTGCAGAATAGCCCCATTGTTAGAAAGCTCAAGATACGAGGATCTCAAAAGTATAAAAATATTCAAGAAAAGCCCTCAAAATCACTTACTTGTAGAGAGACTAAGTGGCTGAAATTTCAATCTTCAAAAACTCCTCTAATGGCTGATATTTTCGGTTAAGAAGAAAGGATGGAGGCAAAAGATGAAGGCTAAGCTTTTCAGTATTATTTTATCACATATTAGGTCATTAAATACCTAATACTTTGACTATTTAATTTCTTTGTTTCATGGCCAGCCAAGCCTCTCCCTAAGGGTCTATTTGCCCTTTAAAGACCCCCAATTTAAGATACATGGAAATTTAACACCCTTACTATCAAATTAAAACTTTTGCATTTTATGCGATTTAGTCTTTTTTTGCAATTAAGCTCACAAACGCTAAAGTTACTTTACCAAATTTTTCATGCACTAATATAATCATGCTATAACTCTAAAATAATAATAAAATACTTTCTCTGAATTTGGATTGTTGGTCTCGAAACCACTGATCCGACTAAGCCCAACATTAGGCTGTTACAATCCCACACACCTGTGTGGCCCATACGGACCCAAATTGGTCGAGCCCGTGTGTCGCACACGGCCTACCTGGCCATCACACGACTGTGTCTGATGTGCACAGCCTGGCTCGTCAATCACATGCCCATATTCCATCATACAGCCTACCACACGGGTGACCATATGCCCGTGTGGTGTCAACAAAATGGTTTTCGGCTTTCATTAAAACCTCGTTTTCTACTTTTTTAGGTACACACCTAGTATCTGTTAATGCTAAAATAGTCCCCGAGCACTCCAAGACCTATAATTGGACAAATAAAACTAATTTAATCGATTAAAATACGATCCCAAATCAAACTCGCATCGAGGTTTTAACCCAAAAATGACTAAACCCTACCTTCAGCAAAGCAACGGCGACTTCCCACTACCAAAGTGCTGATTAGCAGCCCATAGATCTTTGATTAACCTCTAATCACATAACGAACTCTTATCAATCCATTCAATAAATCAAAATAAAAACACGCCTCTAAACTTACTGATTACACACGCAGTACACAGGAGTAGAGAGTCGTGGTTAAACAATGGTAGGAAAAAGGCAAAAATTGAAAAAAAATAGCAAGATGAGATTATGAAGAAAACGGCAGCAAGAAGAGAAAGGGAGAGGGAAAAAAATGGTGAACGTCAGTTTTTCTACAAGAGAGATTTTTGGAAAACTGATTACCCCAAATCCCACTAATTCTCATCCTAACCACCCACTACTCAGAATTCCACTATCACTGGAACTCTAACGTAGAGCCGAGCAAAAATAAAACTCCCTCGCTCGTGCAAGGATTCGAACACAGGACCTCCAACATATCAACACACATCTTAACCACCAGACCAGCAGGTCGATTCTGATGTAAGATTACCAACAATTAAACTTAAACCCTTTTAGCAAGGTTAGGGCTTTATTCAGAAAAATACCAAAATTTGCCAAATGAAAGGCTTGAACCCAAGACCTCACACACACACCTAGAACACTTAACCACTGAAGCAGATACACAATTGTGTTACATTTTAACATAATCAAAAATTTAAAATTTTGGGGCATTACAACTGCACCTGGAGTACCGGGGGGATTGACAATTTTATCGCATATTATATGTTATTGGCGATTGTATCGTACTATTCGATATCCGACATATTTATTGCATTATTGATTATTCAATGATTTTACCACATTGATCTATGCTCATAATGTTTTGGAGTTTGGTAGACGGGTTCTGGGGAACTCGTGGTGTGTAGCGGATGGTATGGGTAGGAACTTTTTTACATTGCATCATGTGCACGACATATTCGAGTGTTATTGATTTATGCTATGCATTATACTTTGTTATATTGAATGGTATCAAAATTAATGATTGTTAATCGAATGAATAATGACTTATGCTCATACAATGTTTGATATAAATTTGATAATGGCTATGTAATGACATAAAATTCCTATGATGGTTCTGTTTTCTTATGTTAATGTTAATATGTTTCACTATATTTGATGTTTTTTCCCGTTTAAATAATTATTTGACTCACACTGAGCTTTTAATAAGCTCACCCCCAATAATGTTTAACTTTTCAGGTAAACCTCAAAATTAGGACCGGGTCGGCATTTGGAGAATCACCTTGGACCTCCAACTATTCTTAATAAGCATTATTAGGTCTTTATTGGTTTTGGCTTGTAATTTTTAATTATCTTTGATCTGTGGCTTGGTAACTTTTCTTTTGGAAATTCTTGCATGCATGAATTACTCAAGCATAATAACCGAATAATGTATTATATCAGACTTAAGTAAAATTTGATATTGTGCCCTAGTTTCCACTACATTGCAAATGAACTGTTTTTGAAAAACAAATCGATAAGGCAACTAATTTTCCAAAATGACTTGAAAAATGGTTTTTCTGCTGCATTAGTTTAACTTTGAGTTTTTTTTAAAGAAGAGCGACAAGCAAACAATTTTTCTAAAATAGTACAGTCAACAATAAAATGAACCCTAAGCATACACAACCTAATGAATGAATTTTTTTAATCTAACTCAAAGTACAACTACGGTTTTCTCTAAAATGAGTTTTTTTTAAGTCTTAAAAAGTAACGTAAGTTAGCTTAGCCATTTCGGTGGCTAATGTAGCCTTCTCAATCTAGCCATAACGTCTAGGCTGGGTTTGAGAGGTTACATTTAGTGGTATCAAAGCCTTGGTTCAAAACCTCGAACTGAGTTTTTAAATATACTTAAGTAAGACTAGATGCATACATAAAAAAGGGAAAATTTGGGAAAAACAAGCCACAAAGAATTTTAAAAATGATATAATACAAAGAAAATCAGGTCCAAGACTCCGGTGTCGGTTGCCGTAGAAAAGATGTTGTTAAGTTATAGGTAAACACTTGAGGGTAACAGCCTGATTTAGGGCCTAGTCAGAACAATGGTCTCAGGACCACAAATCTAAAGTCAAAGAGATTATTTTATTATTATTTTGGAGTCATAGCATGTATATAGTAGTCCATGAAAAATTTGGTGAGTTAATTTTGACGTTTGTAAGCCCAATTGCGAAAAAGGACTAAATCGCATAAAATGTAAAAGTTCTAGATTAATAGCTAAAGGTGTCAAATAGCTAGAGAACCAAAATTGGGGGTCTTTAAAGGGAAAATAGACCCTTAAAAGAAAGCATAGCCGTCCATGAGATAAGGGAATCAAATAGTCAAAGTGTTAGGTTTTGATGATATTAGCAAATTGATTAAAATAAAGAAAAGTTGTCATCTTTTCTTTTCTTCTCCTATACACCACCGAAAATCAGCCATTGAAAGGGGTTTGGAAGCTCAAATTTTTCACCCACTTAGTTAACTCATAAGTAAGTGATTTCCATGTCATTTGTTGATGATTTTTGTATTTTTGAGAACCTTGAAGCATAAGCTTTCAAATGAGGGGTCTATTTTGCAAAATGACTAAGAGTTTAGGGTTTTTCCATGAATGGATTTGTGATATTTCTTGAGTTTTTATGGAAGAATATGAGTCCTAGTTGTGTAATAAACAATTTTTGTGAAGGGTGTTAGCATGAAAACACCTAAACAGACTATTTTGCATAAGTTGAAAAATAGGTGATAAGTGTGTGAAATAGTGAAAATTTGGGGTTGGTATAAGAGTAAAAAGAGTTTGGTTAGGCTTGAGATACAAAAAAATTCGATAAAAATCAATTTTTTAGAATAGGGGCAAAATGGTCATTTTGCCAAGATCTAGGGGTAAAGTGGTCATTTTACCTAAGATATGAATTTTAAATTGCCTAATTGTGTTTAGTGACTAAATGAGTGCATTTTGCTAATATAAATAAAGAATTTCCAAATCCGAACCTAGACTGGGGGAAGGCCAAGCAAATCGACTAAACTGACTAGTCGTACAGGTTTTGTAATCCGAGGTAAGTTGTATGTAAATAATACAACTAAATTGCTACTATAAGTGTTTGAATTGTAATTGAATTGGTTGATTGTGAATTGAGAATGTATAATGATAATTATGATAGTAGAAATCCTGTGGAACCCTATGAAATAGACTGGATATTCATGCCGTGTCATTGGGTCACTTGTGTGAGCTAGTGTGAGACATGTCTAGGATATGGATCGACCACATTATGAGAGCCAGTATAAGACCATGTCTGGGACATGGCATCGACATTGAGATGAGAGCTAGTGTAAGACATGTCTGGGACATGCATCAGCCTCGAGACGTAAGTCAATGTAAGACTTGTCAGGAACATGCATCGGCTACGAGATGTGTCAGTGTAAGACCATGTCTAGGATATGGCATCAACACGGATATGCGAGAGCTAGTGTAAGACCATGTCTGGGACATGGCATCGGATTTGATGATGATAGCCAGTGTAAAACCATGTTTGGGACATGGTATCGACACCTTACCCCATGTTGAGGCTTATGGTATATCCGGTATTATTCTTAATGGTTCAAGGGTAGGAATTATAGTTGTGAGTTGATAAGGAAATTATAATCGTGTTACGAGTGGTACAGGTACCTAATGGACACGTATGAGAAATGAGCTCAATATATAGTATGTGACTTGTGTGGATGGTAATGAGTAAGTTATGCGTATGCCTAATTTTGTGTTATGAGCACGATGACTAGTGATGAAATTGTTGTTGTATATTTATTTATATGCAACTTACTAAGCTTTTATGCTTACTCCCTTTTTCTTTCCATTTCTTTACAGTGCCGCCTAATTAGCTCAAGGATCACCGAAGGTCAGAGATATCAATTACACTATCAGCCGAAACATTCGGTATAGTTGGATTCATATTTTTGAATATGGCATGTATAGGGCTAGACCTTATTATTTTGTGTCTTTGAGAATTGGTCAAACGTGTTGCCTTGGGATAGATCCCACACTTTGTATTAAGCCTTGAGTGAATGTCTATTGTGGCTGGTTTGATTTTGGAAATTTTGCTTGTTTGGTAATGATATGAAAATAGGTATGTAAGGGTGGCAATGAGGCTTGGTAAATAGTCACATAATATTCATACGGGTAGACACACGGGTATGTGTCTAGGCCGTGTGTGATACACAGTCAGCCCCATGGGCGCGTAGTCCGGCCGTGTGTCCCTTGCACTTAAAAATTTCAAGTCAGTATGCCTGGTAATAAACACACAGGTAGAGACATGGCTGTGTGTCTTAGCCGTGTGGAGAACACGGCCTAATACAGGGCGTGTGCCATGACCGTGTGACATTTTGGGGATGCTGACGTTAGAAATAGAATACCCAGGTTTTTACACATGGACTAAGACATGGGTGTGTCGTGGTCGTGTGAGGGACACGAGCCATTGACATAGGCGTGTGTCTGGCCGTGTGAAAACCCCTGCAGGTGTGAATTAGAAATTAATTCTACACGGGTAAGGGACACAGGCGTGTCCCAGAATGCTTAGGCCGTGTGAGCCACACGGGCTACCAACACAACCATGTCGATATGATCACACGAGCGTGTTACCCTTCCACACGGGCGTATGCCTTATTTTAAAGGCAAATTTCTTTATGGTGGTTTAAGGGCCTGGAATGGTCCCCAAATAATTTTTGACAGTTGAATTGGGGCTCGTAAGCCCATAATAAGAAGTTTAAAGAAGAAATTGAAAAAATTTTAAATTAGACTGAGTCTCAGTGTCTTGAGATTGGTTGTATGCATAAGATCAAGATAGGTAATGCCTTGTACTAAGCCCCGATGTAGGTTATGGGTATAGGGTGTTACATGAGGTGTATTACTATAGACATTGAACTGAAACAGTTAGTATTTAACTTTTTTCTTTGAAATTGTAATATAGAAAACTGAAAATTGATTGAAGTTAGATGTGATTATTTTTTTCTGAAATTGTAGATCAAATTTAAGACCATAGGATTCATACTTAACAACTGTAGAATGAGGAACTGTGGGGCTCATTATCGAGCTACCCAATTTGAGTCATTTGCTTCTCAAGGAATTATGCCTGACTCTAAGAAGACTGGCATCGTGATTGCGCCTACTTCTGAAGGCAAAAACCAAGAGGTTGGAGATGATGCATTGTTTGTCCTAAGTGATATTAGGAGTTTTAGAAAAGGTTTCCAAGATTATGGTTGAAAGGAATAATATGGAGGAACAGACTAAATGCTTGGAGTGCAAAAGAAAGGAAAAGAATAAAGTTTGGAAAAGTAGAGAGTCTACTTCCACTGGACCAAATTCATGACCTTTAAAGTGGGCCTACTTCCACTGGACCAAATTCATGACCTTTAAAGTGGGCCAGATGAGTTAGACCTCAATGAAAGGTTGTAGTAGTTATTATTGGAGAAACTATTAGATCAGCTAAGGTTCCAATTTGTAGATATTGTGGTAAGCGTCAGTAGAGTTTCTGTTAAAATTTGGAATTCGAATAAAGGAATTTGTTAGTAAAGTTTCGGTAATTAGATATGCAAGATATATGTTGGGAATTTAAGGAGACACATTGTCTGAAATTGTGTTAGAATCAGAGTTGTGTAGCGAAAGCTTGGTGGCCTGGTTTGAAGGAAAAGGGGTAACAGATTTTGTGACCAAGAAAATTTCGAGGACGAAATTTCCTTAAGAAGGGGAGAATTGTAACATCCTAAAAATCGGGGGTTAGTAGAATTGGGTTCGTGAATCGAGAGAGAGTAGTCATGCCTTAATTTTTGAAACTTATCTATACATTTTTAGGAAATAAATAAGGTATTGGTTTGTTGGTTAAGTGTTAGTGAAATGTTCCTTGAAACCCAAGTTCAAATCCCTTCTCTCTCACAATTTTTATTATTTTGCAAATTTTGCCTTAAACCCTAGTATGCGACATGTCTTGCTTTTAAAATAAATATTGCAAAATTATTTTAAGAATGAGGAAAAAGCCTAATGGTTAAAAGAAATATGAGAAAGCATGGAAATTAAATAAGGTCGCAAGTTTGAATCCCTTCCCTTGCGAAATAATTAAATTTTACGAAATCCATTTTTTTAATGTGTGTGCCATCCATACCCTTGAACCCTAAGTATAAATATAAAATTTTATTGTATTTTTTAGTCTTTAATTCAAATTTTACCTACCCAAGCCATTCACCCTCTTCCTCTCCTCTTTTCTCTTCAATTTTATTTCTTTCTCTCATTATTGTCGTCGCCTACACCTAGTTTTACTATCTTTTTCTTCTTTTTATTTTTGCCACAAGATTTGTTAACATATTCTCCACCATATTTCTGTCATTTTTCCTCATTAAAATCAGCCCCAAATCTGAAATCTTGAACTCCAAGATCGATCTTGAACATTGCCAAGAAAGTGCCATTGCCGTTTCTCTTGACTAGCTTGAGTAATGTCTCTTCTCTCTTCAATATCTTAATTAATCTTGTCCATTCAAAACCTAAATTTCCAGATCTAGAATTTTCGGGATTTTAAATTATTTCAAAGGTATTTTTCCAGATTTTAATGAGATCTCCAACCGTTTTAAAATTCAGCACCAATTTTGGCCATCAAGGGTGGTAGTGCATGCGCCTATGTACAAGAAAGGGGGCTATTTGCTTTCTTGGTTTTTCATATATTTTTCAAGAATTAATTTGAGTTCTCAAAACCTTATAATAATATTTTAAACCCATTTTAATTTGGGAAAAATTTTCTTGATCGATTGGCCAATCGGATCCCACAAATCGTGAAACTTAAGTGCAATTAAGGGTAACTAGTTTGTTATTTCGACATAGTTGTTGGGTAAAAGTTATTATTTGATTAAATTAAGGAATTTAATAATTAATCAGATACTGATTTTCCAGTATATTATTGAATTAGGTGCTGACCCAAACGCCTCAAATCATCCGTAGAGGTGAAGAACGATTGTACGTATGGTTTGCATCGATACAATGTAATGAATCTAACTAGTTTAGATTCATAAAATAGTTATAATTTCAAAAATTGGTTTGAACTCATAAGTGGATGTTTGGGGGCTGGTTTAATGGTAAATTTATTGAATTCATACTAAATTTTGGTTTAGGTTCACTTAAGGAATTATTAAGGAAAATTGGAAGAATCGCTAGTGTGCTGCGAGGAAGCAAAAAATAAGGTGTGGGTCCTAAACACATAAAATTGTTTGAAAATATTAAATATCATGTTATATTTGATAAATTAGCTTGCTGATTGGATTTTCTTAATAGTCAAATTATTGATTTTGTGAGTGGCCGAACCAGGTATGTTTCGAGCATTAAAAGACTGACATGTTAGCAAAATTGCTAGTTTGGTAGTATAAATGTTTGCTTGAGTTTGTAATTGTATATTTCAGTTAAGAGATATGCGAATGTTTGACTGAATGATACAATGTGTTGAGATATTAAGCTTATGTATGATTTAAATGTATGAGATATTTGTTATATTGTATACTGAAAAGGGTGCTATTTATGCACAATGAAAATCCGTAAAGTATGTGAAATTAAACGATATTCATTGATACCTATACAATGGTAATTTGAAAGATTGGAACACTATTTCCATTTACGGAAAGTATGTGATTATTAATAACATGCTGAGCATGCCAAATGAATGTGAAAAGTATTGAGATATGATTATGTATGAGATTGTGTGACATATTGCATATGCATTTGGTTGGGATTTTGTGGTTGACGGAGGAGTTCCGTAGAGTACCGACGGCATATTAAGTCTGCAATATTCGTAGTCAGTGCACTGCACTTGGAGTATCGAGGGGATTGGCGATTGTATCGCACTATTCGATATCTGACATATTTTCTGCATTATTGATTTTTCGGTGGTTTTACCACATTGAGCTATGCTCATAATGTTTTGGAGTTTGGCAGATAGGTTCTGGGGAACTCGTGGTGTGTAGCGGATGGTATGGGTAGGAACCTTTTTTGCATTGCATTATGCACACGACATATTTGAGTGTTATTGATTTATGCTACGCATTATACTTTGTTGTATTGAATGGTATCAAAATTAATGATTGTTAATCGAATGAATAATGGCCTATGCTCATACACTGTTTGATATAAATTTGATAATGGCTATGTAATGACATGAAATTCTTATGATGGCTCAGTTTTCTTCTGTTAATGCTGATATGTTTCACTGTATTTGATGTTTTTGCCCGTTTAAATAATTATTCGACTCACACTGAGCTTTTCATAAGCTCACCCACAATAGTGTTTAACTTTTTAGGTAAACCTCAAAATTAGGACCGGGTCGGCATTCGGAGAATCACCTTGGACCTCAGACTATTCTTAATAAGTATTATTAAGTCTTTATTGGTTTTGGCTTGTAATTTTTAATTATCTCTGATCTGTGGCTTGGTAACTTTTCTTTTGGGAATTTTTGTATGCATGAATTACTCAAGCATAATAACCGGATAATGCATTATATCATACTTAAGTAAAATTTGATATTGTTCCCTAGTTTCCACTACATTGCAAATGAACTGTTTTTGAAAAACAAATCGATAAGACAACTAATTTTCCAAAATGACTTGAAAAATGGTTTTTCCGCTGCATTAGTTTAACTTTGAGTTTTTTTTTAAAGAACAACGACAAGCAAACGGTTTTTCTAAAACAACAGTATCAACAATAAAATGAATCCTAAGTATACACGACCTAATGAATGAATGCTTTTAATCTAACTCAAAGTACAACTACGGTTTTCTCTAAAATGAGTTTTTTTTAAAGTCTTAAAAAGTAAAAATGAGTTTTTTTTTTAAAGTATTAAAAAGTAACGTAAGTTAGCTTAGCTATTTCAGTGGCTAATGTAGCCTTCTCAATCTAGCCATAACGTCTAGGCTGAGTTTGAAAGGTTACAATGTAAGTATAGGCTGTTGGAAAAATTCGATCTAAAGATCAAGTTTTTTGCAAAATGGAAATTTTTTTTTTCTAAAATTGAACTTTTGTATTATTTATACTAATAAACTTTACTAGACTTAGTACATGTGTTTTTGACTAAGTGGTCTAATTGTTTTCCAGCTTTCAACCAACACAATTTTCGTCATTATTCTCGAACCATCGGTTTTCTTAGACAGTGAGCTCTAATCACATGAACTGATCACACATAATGAAAATTATTAATTTTCTAGTGGGAAAAATTAATTCTCTCTATGAGCTAGAAACTAAACACACTTTGTAAATAAATCTCACTAAATTCTGACTGAGTAACTATGCTCAATAATTGTCTATTTTGACCAAACCCATAGTCCCTACTTATAAGAAAAACTCACAAGATTTTTAGTTAAACAAGAGGTAACAAAACAATAATATTTTAATAGAAAATACATATAGTCCCACTAAGATTATGCTATAGGTAGCACCTATTTTTGGGAACTAGGGTTGTTGCACATTACATGTCTAATGAGCTTATTGGGCATGTCTCATGTACTAGATACAATTATATATGTTTTCTGATATTTAAACCAACTCATGTAATTCATCCAACTCGATAACCAATTTTACATTCTCAAAATATTATTTACTTATTTATTTAAATAATTCAATTTCCTAAATTATTTTCTCAATCTAATTCTAATTCCATTACATTTATAATGACTTTATCGTACTAAAATCTATAAGTAAGTAAATTTAATTATCCTATTTAATAAAACTGAGATGACTAATTAATTTAATTTCCATTTCAAATTCCAATTATTTAATTATAATCAATTAAATAATAATTCAATGAAATTAATTTAATCTCAAAGTCATTTCTTGTACTTAGCGAGAAAATGCATTCGCTACAAATAGTGATACATATGAACTATTTCACTATTCCTTGTTTTCATTCATTCAACATACTGGTTCAAATGCAATATGTAAGAGGTCGTGTTAAGCTAGAAGAGGAACCGATTGAACATATATAATTAAGGCTCAAATAATTTGTAATTAAGTTTCGACTCTTTATCTATTAATTGCAACATTGTTTAGTGATGGAGTCAATCCATTAATAGTACCATGACTAAACTCTCTCTTATTATATAACATTACGAAAGCAACTTATTTTTTGCTTTTTCGATGATCTTGTCATATGTGTGTTACCCTTATATGATCTCCCTAATCTCTTTGCATTAATTCCGTTCAATGAACATGATCATATTTTATTTCATGGTAACCATTATATCTTCCTTCATGAAAAAAGTCAATTACTAACACATAGTAATTAAATAATTTGTCTTAGACAAATGACTCATGGTCATGTTACTTTTCCATCAACCATGTAATTCCGATGAGAGAATACCATTTACCCTTTCTTAGGCTATGAATAATGAAGTCATGCCCTATAGAAGTTGTATACCCAACATACCAACTTTCGACTCTATTATCAATTGAACTCAAGCTTTCAATACATCAAAGTATATGAGTCACACACGCATGGTTAGTCACTTACGTCACTTACTCAAGATTGAGGAAAGGTACACCATGAACGTCCCAAGTAAATAAATCCATAAACGGATCTAAGATAACTTTAACTTGGTCATGTTTGATATATTATCAATCTAGACAATCACATTTATGTCTCTATCTTCTGTGAGTTATCCACTTCGATACATAAGATAAGGTATCTCCCTAATTAGACTTCATAGACATCATAATAGTCCCTTCAATCAATTTGCTCAATTTTGATTCTTCATACTATGGACCTTTTAGATTACCTACTAATATAAGTTATTTTCTCACATTATGATCAAACCACATGATACAACTTAATATTAATTAAAAGTTAGGTAACTAATGAACCAATATATGCTTATACATTTTGCTTTACATGCAAAAACAATTGTGGAGAAACACAAAAGATAATAATGTGAATGATGGAATTTTATTAAATCAATCTGTTCAAAAATTACAACCATATACAACGAAAAAACTACACTAAGAGCACTAGATCCTAATAGTCTCCCATTTGCCCTTGTAACACCCCAAACTCGACCTAAACGTCTGATCGAATCTGAAGTGCCAAATTGGTCATCAAAGCGACCCACTCGATCAATCATTCAATTATTACAAATTAAAACATAAAAAATGCAAACAATGAATCGATTAACAAAAATTATGCTTATTAAAAATATTAAATTTATTTAACACAACTCAATCAAAACCTCGTCAATTAACCAATATAAAAAAAACGACTAACTAATCTGGTGGACTTAAGTACATGTCAATGCTAAGCTAAGTGAAAACCGTCTTTACATAATATGGAATTGTGAAACTCATTGGAGATGTTGCTCAATCATGAACCCACGAACTCTTAGGTCCAAGTATCACATGCGCACAGAATTAAAAATCTGACCGTTGAACTTTTTATAACTTAGTGGTGATCGATTACATTTTAAACTACCAATGTGTATAGTTAAAATAAAAACAATCTCATCAAATACAAATACATATATTTATCCAATAACTCAAGGAGTGAAAGTCAAATTCAATAGCAATTTTCAAAAACAAAATACAATCATAATTCAACCACAAAATGACATTTAAAATAACAATAAAACATTATCAAGACATTCAATAAATAGAAATAGCGTTTTGATTCAGTATTCAAGTTCATTTAATCATTTTGCCCAAGTAACACAAGAACAAAAAACGTTTGGACTCACAAGTGTCTAACTGAACACCAAATGATCAATGAAAATGACGCTAGCGCCCACAATGACAATACTCTATTGTGAGATAAATGTGACTTAATCAATTGTCAACCATCACACCAAATACAAAAGACACAACAATGCTCTCAATTGCTCAAGGTAATCCACACAATGAACAATAAAACAATAATGGGGTCCCTACACTCTATGGCATATCGTCTATATCTGAAGAATTTCCAATTAGCTCTACCAGGTATTTAATCAATTATTAAAGGAGTAATTAGAAATAATTTTTTAAAAAATAGTCAATTGTATAAATTTAACAAAAATAATCATTATTAAAAAAATGAAATTGATTTTGACCTTTTAAGAACTTTGATACTATTCTACAAACATGATTCAAATAAACTCACCGCTAGGTTCAAATTCCTCCTTTTTTTTAAAAAAAAAATTCAGAATTTTGAGAATATGGGAAATTTGGATTTTGATTCCAACAAACTTAAAAACAACTTTTATTATGTTGAAATCACTCTAAAAATGAAGAAAATATGTTTCCCACTTTTGATTTGGTGCTAAACAAAAGAAAGGATTTTAAAAAAATTGAACAAGAAAAAAGGGAAAAACAAGTCTGTTTAGAACCGTGTAGGTAAGAACAATGAAAATAAAAGCATGTATGCCACATTTGGTTCACTGAAAGAACTAAAGGAAGAATGGAATAAATCACTTAATTGAATAGGGTGGGAATACAACGAAGGATGAATAAACATTTTTAATGATATTACGTTGTTTGATTCATTGAATTATTGTTAAAGATATACAAGAAATATGTATAAAATGAAAAATTTACTCTTAAACTTCAATAAATAATATTTTAATGATATATTAAAATTATTCTAATATTTAATAAAAATATAAAAATGCATTTATAATTAATATTTATTAATCTATAAAATAATTTAGTAATTTATTTTAATATCTTAATAAAATATTTAAAAATAATAATTTAATATATTTTATTATAATAATAATAATTTTATTTTGGTAATCTATGATATAATTTATAAGTAGTTAAGTTATATAAAATTATCATCATTTCTCACTTTTTATCATTTTTCGTCATCACCTTACTCTTTTTCTTTATCTCAAATTTTATCATCATCATTCTGAGTCCAATTCATTCACCAATTTCAGATCTTCATATCTCCATTTACGTTCTTCATATAGTCCAAGCATTAGAGTGTTAGATCTGGCTTCTCTTGAATCTTTTCATGGTTGGTGTAGTTTGGGTGAATATTTTTATGAGTATTGAATTTCTATTCGTAGAAATCAAGTGTTAGAAAAAAATATGGACATCACATATAAAATAAAGTTAATTATATGTTATTATTTACTATCATAAAAGATTATACTAAATTAAAAGTGATATAATTTGATTAATGTTTATTAGGCTTCAATTAATAAATAAAGTGTGAATCAAATATTTGTAGATACTCTAGTAACTAATTTCTAATTGATGATGAGTTGATTAGAAATTAGAGCTAATATGCAAAAGTTATATATTAGGACTGTAGTTCCCAAATTACACATACGCAACTTTTTAACATCTCATCTTTAGAAAAGAGAGAGTCACATTCTCTAAATTACTTCTGTGCTAATTTGGAAGATCAAAACTACAAGATCCAAATATTCTAAAAAATTAATGGATTCACTTATGTTTCTGCATCTAGTTTTATTCTTAATTTATTCTTAATAATTTGACATGACATATCCTAATTTATTAAAATTTTATATTAGATCTTGTTCTTACGGTTCTTACAAGTGGTATCAGAGTCTGATCATGTCAAATTATTGAGAATGAGTTATTTTTTTATTATATATGGAATGATTAATTATTCAGATTTTATGGATTTGATATATGGATTTGGTGTTCCAATTATAAAGATATTAATTTTTTTGGGTTTATGTTAAAATTTTAGGGTTTTATGAATATAGATAGATTGTATATTCATAATTGAATATATTATCAATTTGAGCATAATTACTATGGCTAAGAATCTCTTTGAAAATTTATTTGATTGCTTCGTTAATATTATCGTTTCAAATTGTCGCTTCCGACTTGAAAAAGGTTGTTAATTAATTTATATTTTTTTCATTACATGATTGGACACTTTAGAGTTCCTGCGTTAGGGCTGATGAATATTTTTAAGGAATGAGAGAAAAGAATTTGAAAGATACCAGTAAGAACAATATCTATTAAGATGTTCGACTAAGAATGTTTTGTGTTCTTTTTTTTTCTTAATTTTAATTTTCAATGATCTCTTATTTTAATTTTTCAAAAAATAAAGTAATGATCTCTTATGATTCCATTGTTTATAGATTTAGGGTTGGTCACTTTTTAATTTCCGTACAATTGGAAATATTTACAGTTTTAATTGAGAATTAGAATTTAAGGGAATAATGCATGATTTTATTTTGCATGAATTGAGATTAATTTTAACCGTACGATTATAAACTTTGGTTGAATTGGTTTGATGAGAATTGTTTTGATGCAAATTAATGTCGATCATGATATGTGTTTAAAGAATTTGGTTTTATATAATATTTAGTTTTGATATTTTATGGTTTCAAATATTTGGTTAGATTATGATGATATGATCTATAGTTTGAATTGTGGGATATACCGATTATTATGATGTTGATTTTTTAATATTTAACTTTAATAAATATACTATTGTTGGGACTTTGAGTGGCCTACCTTATTTAGTCACTTATTTTCATACTTTTTTTTTTTTTTGCTTTTTTCTATGATTTGCATATGGTAAGTGAGTAATTCATAAAACATGATGTTCATATTTTGGGAATTTAAGTTTTTGTTGGAATTTTTTTTTGGTTTCTTTGTTTTGTTGACTCTTGTTTACCAGTTTTGCATCTATTTTTCTCTCAGAGCATGCTCTATTATGGTTTGGTTATTTTCATATTCCATGTGTTTTCTTTTCTAGGAATTTTGTTGTTGGATGCATTAGCGTAAATCTAAACGAATTATGGTTTTTTAAGCATTAGTCATGGCATTGTAATGATGGGATCTAGTCGATGAAAGGATTTCGTTCTATGACTAATTCATCATTTTTTTTAATTAAATCAGTCAAAATTAAGGTTTTCAATTCTGATGGTGGCATTAAGACAACCTTATCTTGGGTTATTTCGGAAATCATAGCGTGATTAGAAATTTTAGTTTTGACCTTTGACTATTATGGAAATATTAAATTTGAATATTGGTATGTTTATATATATTTTTAAAATAACTTAGTTGAAACAATAAGTTGTTAAAGTGACCTCTATTGTAAAAAAAAATATTTTATTTTAAAATATAAAAGGTTGTGTACATGTAACTTAAGTTATGTTAATATTGATCAGCCTAAAGGAACGTTAATATTTAACAAAATTACATGTGCAACTATGGTAATAAACATATGACGGTTATTCGATTTTACATGTAAGTAAGAAATCAACCTAAAGAAAGATTTATTGTTCGATATGTTTTTATTGACAATCTTTGATTACTACAATAAGATATCACTTACAAGTTAATATTTTTGTCCAAAGATGAAATATTAATGGAGTGTCCAATATCTTGAAATGGGATTTACTTTATTCAAATTATTTTGGTGTAATTTTGAAATATTTTGAAACAAATAAATTCAGATTTTTGTTTTGATATTTAATTAATAATGTCTAATATTTTAAATAGATTAGTTGAAACAAAATGACACCAAAGTGACCTCTTTTGCATAGATTAGTTTATTTAAAATATCAAGATTATTATATTTTTTTTGTGATTCATGCGTTTATTAATTGACCCAAAGGTAAGTTAATATTTGATAGCATTTCAACGACATCTGTGGTGATAAATGTGTGACAATTATAAGGTACTTTATATGAGCAACAGGTTAGTCCAAAGATTGATTTATTATTTGACATAATTTATTATCAATGTTTGATTGCTACAACAAGAGTATCGCTTACTGTTAATATTATTGTCCAAAGACTTGATATTAATGTTGCGTTTGATATCTTGAGATGGGATTTTGAATTTATTTTTAACTTATGAATATTCATGTGAGCTTGTTTTTATCTATTTTATTCTATATTTAGCTAGTTTGTCTTCTCTTGCCACAATATCTGCTAATATAAATTCTATACCCATGCTTCATGGGACTAATTTCAAGGAATATAAAAGGCACTTACTTATAATGCTTGGTTGTATAGACATAAACCTTGCACTAAGGAAAGAACAACTTACACCTCTCATTGCAGCAAACACCCTTGATACTAAAATGGATGTTGAGAGGTGGGATTGTTCAAACTGCATGAGTCTAATGGATCATGAGCATAATATTCTAGATGTAACAGTCCGGTTTAGACCCTAGTCAGAATAGTGGTCTCGGGACCACATATCTGAGTCAGAAAAATATTTAAATATTATTTTTCGTGTTTATGATATGTGAATGAGCATGTGTGAAAGTCTCGTGTGAAAATTTGATCGTTTGTGTGATTAATTTGATAAAAGGACTTAATCGCGGAAAATGCAAAAGTGGCCTTCTATTTGATTAAGTGCCTAATTGATTTCTCTTATTAAAAGAGAGGTCCTTAAGATGTAATTTGACCACTGAAAGTTTGAATGGACATATATGCCAAAGGTTAGTGGAATTTTAATATATATATATAATAAGGCTGTTATGGTAAAATGTATATTATGTTAATATTAATAAAAAAAAACATAATTTTAGCTTGATATGTTCATCCATTTGTGTCGAAAATACAAAGATAATAAAAGAGAAAAGCTTCCTAGGGTTCGGCCATTGAATTCCTTGATTAAGGTATGGATTTTGTTCGATTTTTTATAATTTCTATGTTTTTGTAATCGTTTCTTCGTATACTATCAAGCCTATGCCTCAATTTTTGATTTTGTTGATGATTTTGAAATGTGCCATGGATGAATTCATGAGCTTTATGTTGTTAAATGATGAAATATGAAAGTTTGATGTTGGGTTTATATGTTTTGTCTTTGGATTTTTGATGAATTTGAGTAATTTGGGCTAAATTATAAAAATATTATTTTGAGGGACTAAAATGTGAAATAAATGAATTGTATGGATTTGTATGAGAGCTATGAAAATTTGGCTAAGCTTGTGTATAAGCAAATTATGTGTATTTTGTGATTTTGTGAATTAGGGACTAAATTGTCAAAATGTAAAAATGTGAGGGCTAGTTTGCAAAATGCCCTAAATATGTGTTTGTGGATGGTTTTGAACGAATTTGTGATTGAATTGGTTAAATTTGAATTTATATAGATCAAGAATTAAAGAATACGGAATTAGATCGAGGGAAGTTGAAAGTCGTTGAATAGTCAACTCCGTTGTTCGAATCCGTACGAGGTAAGTCGATATACAAATAAGCTTGTTGAATTGAATTATTATTCATTTGATATTGAATTGTGATGAATGGATGTTCGAGTTATATATGAGTTATCCGAGAATATATCAATGAAGTTCTGACGTTTGAAAAGCCCCGTACGAACCTTAGGAATAGTTAGGATACATATGTCATGACATAGGATCCTATATGTGATTTCGTGTAAGACCACATATGGGACGTTGGCATCGACTTCTATTTTATGTGTAAGACCATGTCTGGGACATTGGCATCATATCTAATTTCATGTAAGACCCTGGCTGGGATAGTGGCATCGATGTTTGATTACATGTAAGACCACGTCTGGGACATTGGCATTGTATATACTTTTTGAGCTTACCGCGTATCCTTACGTTTCGAATGGTTCAAACGGGCATTCCGAGAAAAATGAATGACTTGGTGAAATTATATCCAATGCAGGTATGTTTGCTTTGTATAGCCTATTTGAGAATGAAAGGTAAGTGTATGAATATGATCATTGTGATAGCATTTGTATACAAGTATGAATGGTTTGATGAAGCTTATTTGCTTGAAAGATATGTTTATTTGTATATGGCTTACTAAGCTTTTTAAAGCTTACTTTGTGTGTGTTTGCAGTGTTTTATAGATATCGAAGCTACTGTGAGCTCAGGGATCGTCGAGGATTGTCACCACACTATCAGAACTCATTTTGGTACTTTTTGAAAATGTATATAATAAAGTATGGCATGTATAGGCTAGAAGTATTTTGGTTAGGTTTTGTGATGTATATATTTTAGTCATATGATATGGCTAGTTATGCTTGAACTTAGAGTTTGATAATGGTATATGATATGTGATGCTAATGTGCTATTATGGTATATTTTAGTTACCCAAGAGAAATGGTAAGATTGGTAAATTTGAGCATGTGATTGAGTAAGGAATGTTTTGGTATTGAAATTGGTGTGCAAATATGCTTGTTTCATTGCTTGTAGGTTTGAACCAATTGGGGTGGCAAGTTGGCTATTCAAATGGCCTATTTTTATCCACACGGGAAGAGACACGAGCATGTGTCTCAGTCGTGTGTGACACACGGCTATGTTGCACGGCCGTGTGTCCCCTGGGGTACCCTACAATTGTAAGTCAGTCTTGGGCACGACCAAGACACATGGGTGTGTGGCTAGCCGTGTGACCCAAGTCAGATTCGACCACGGCCAGGGCACATGGGCATGTCTTGTGGCCATGTGAGCAAGTCAATATGTATGCCCTGTTTTGACACGGCCTAGGCACACGGGCGTGTCTAATGCCGTGTGAGGCACATGACCTGTTCACATGGGTGTGTGACCTGTATTTCTTTGAAAAATGTTTAAATTTTCAGAAAATTTTATATGTGCCCGGTTTAGTCCCAACTCATTTTTAATGCACGTTTTAGATCTCAATGATCTATATAAAGGACTCTATATTGATGTTTGATGCTTTGATGTTTATATGATGTAAGTTAAATACTCCGATTTATCTAGTAATGCCTTTAATCCTAGTCCGACGACGGATACAGGTTAGGGGTGTTACACTAGAAGCCTTTTCGGGCACAGAATTTGAAGAGATTACTCAGGCCAAGGGTTTCCTTAACGAAATTGAGAAATGTTTTTCCAAAAGCGATAAAGTTGAGATGAAATCACTTCTAACTTCTTTGATGTCTGTGAAGTACAAGGGTCAAGGAAACGTGAGGGACTACATTATGGATATGTTCCATGTTACTTCAAAACTTAAGGCATATAAGATCGAGCTTTTTGAGGAATTGTTTACTCTTATGGTTTTGGTATCGCTTCCTGCACAGCTTAACTAATTTAAAATTAGTTACAATTGTTAAAAGGAGAAATGAACTCTAAATGAGCTCATTTCTCATTGTGTGCAAGAGGAAGAAAAGTTGAAACATGATAAGTCTGAAAGTGCTTATTTGGTCAGTGCCTCTAAAGACAACAACTTACATTCTAAATAGAGTACCCACTAAAGCAGCTGCAAAAACACATTATAAGCTTTTGATAGGTCGAAAGCCTAGTCTAAAACACTTTCACATTTGGGGATATCCAACTGATGCAAGGCCTTATAGGCCACATGAAAAGAAATTAGACTCCAAAATAGTAAGCAAATGCTTTATTGGTTATTCTAAGCGATCTAGGGGCTATAAGTTTTATGATCCCACAATTAGGAATATTTTTGAGACGGGAACTGCAATATTTTTTTGAAGATGTTTAGTTTGAAGGGAGAAATAAGGTTAGAAACATTGCTTTTGAAGAGGAATTAGATACTAACTCAGTTTCTACTATCACATTTGACAATGTTCAGGTTCTCATACCTATCATTGATCAATAAGTGAATCTAGAACCTAAACAAGACAATGTTAAACAACTCCCTATTAAAGATGAAGTAAATTTTCTAGAAGAACAAACTCAACAACCTTAAGAACAAGTGTTATTAAGGAGGTCTACAAGAGAGAAGAGAAATGATATTTTGGATTATTATGTTGCATTTCTCTAAGAAAATGAGGATGATAATGGAATGATGGAAAATAATCCAATCAACTTTCGCCAGACCATTAAAAGTTCTACTTCTCAAAAATGGATTGATGTCATGTAAAAAGAGTATAAGTCTATGCAATACAATAAAGTTTGAGAACTTGTCCCATTACCTGAAGGTGCAAAATGGATTGGTTATAAATAGATATTTAAAACCAAGAGGGATGCAAATGGAAATGTGGAGAGGTATAAGGCACGTCTTGTAGCTAAAGGATATACTCAGAAAGAAAGCATTAATTTTACACAGACTTTCTCTCTAGTTTCATCGAAAGAATCTTTCAGGACAATCATGGCGCTTGTTGCTCATCTTGATCTAGAGTTACATTAGATGGATGTTAAGACTATGTTTTTCAATGGTGACATTGAAGAAACAATTTATATGGTACAACCAAAAAACTTTGAGTCGGAAAATCCAAAGAATATGGTTTCAAATTAACAAAATTCATCTATGGACTCAAACAAACTTCTCATCAATGGTACCACAAGTTTCATCAAGTAATTGTCCAATTCGATTTTGAGATGAATATTGTTGATGATTGTGTGTATTAAAATTTTAGTGGGAGTAAGTATATATTCCTAGTTCTATATGTCGATGACATTTTTCTTGCCACTAATGATATAAGCTTATTGCACAAAACCAAGAGGTTTTTATCTAAGCATTTTGAGATGAAAAATCTTAGGGGTGTCTCTTTTGTTTTAGAAATTCAAATACATCGAGATCGATCTTGGGGTATTCTTGGATTGTCACAAAAGAGCTATATCAATAAAGTACTCAAAAGGTTTGTCATGCAAGGTTGTCGACCAGGTGACACCCGTATTACTAAAGAAGACAAATTTAATATTACTCAATATCCTAAAAGTAACCTTGAAATTCAAAAAATGTAAAATATTCCCTATGCATTAGCTGTTAGGAGTCTAATGTATGCTCAAGTATGTATACGTCTGGTTATTGCGTACATTGTTGGAATGTTAGGCAGACTGTAACACCCCTAACCCGTATCCGTCGTTGAAATAGGGTTATGAGACATTTTCAGATAACACACCTCATTCACATATTCTTAAACATTCATAAATGAAATTCATTCAAAACATTCATAATGTCCCTTATAAGGCTCTACGAGACCTTAAAACATGCTTAGAAGGGTTTCGGGACTAAACCGGTAACATTCAAAAACTTTTGGGAAACATAAAAAATTTTTCAAAGATATAAGGATCACACGCCCTTGTGAACAGACCGTATGCCTCACACGGCTACCAGACACGCCCGTGTCACAGACCGTGTGAAAACAAGGCATATATACTGACTTTTACCACACGGGCGAGGACACGCCCACGTGCCAAGCCGTGTAAAATCTAAAGAGGGTTACTGACTTGGGTCACACGGCCAACCACACGTCCATGTGTCAGCCTGTGTGACACACACGACTAGTAGACACGCCCGTGTGTCTAGACCGTGTAAAAACTATAAGGTATACTGACTTTAAATAGTAGGGTACCCTAGGGGACACACAGTCGTGTAACATAATCGTGTGTCACACACAGCTGAGACACACGCCTGTGTCTCTGCCCGTGTGGACAGAAATAGGCCATTTGCAAAGCCAATTTGCCACCCAATATCATATCCTTTTTCAACTATTACTAATATCCAATTCCACAACCAAAACCTACCAAATCATTATGCCAAAATCATTAAACTTGCATAACATCTATATGCATTCTATCATCACATTTTCACTTATTTCATGCCACATAACTTACCATTTCAACATCACATAATCAAGCTACACATAGGACATTATATACATCACATAAATAACTTATCCAACATATTATTTAGGCCAACTCAAATGACCAAATACATACCAATATAACCAACCAAAAGTAAGCTAAATCTCATGGCTAAAATCTTAACACAAAATATATCACCAATTTACTAGCCTATACATGCCATATACCATATTTACAAAGCTTCAAAAATACTAACAAGTAGTCGATAGTGTGATGATGGTTCCCGATGATCCTCGATGTCCGAGCTAGCTTCAATGATATATAAGACAATTGAAATACACACAAAGTAAGCTTTCCAAAGCTTAGTAAGCCATATACAAATAAACTTATCACATAAACAATTATAGACCAATTCATACATATGAATCATGGCAAAACATAATTGCAAGATCATATTTCTCATATAACTCAATTATTCATAATCACTTGCTTATAAGCACATCACATTTTTATATAGTTCACATCTCAAATGATCATATTCATTCCTACTTCTCATCGCCAAATTTTATATACCTTTCGTACTTACCTGAATCAGATACACATTCATTGATCTCAATAATGCCCGTTGAACTGTTCAGAAGCAATAAGGATACTCGAATAGCTCGGAAAGCTCGTACAATGTCAACATCCCAGACGTGTTCTTACATGTAATCAAATATCAATGCCACTATCCCAGACAGGGTCTTACACAAAATTATATACGATGCCGATGTCCCAGACATGGTCTTACACGTAAATCTCAAGTCGATGCCAACGTCCCAAACGTGGTCTTACACGATATCACATCTCGAAATCCTATGTCATGACATATGTATCCTATACTATTCGTATGATTCGTACGGGGCTTTCGGATGTCGTAACTTTGTCGATACTTTCTCGGATTCAGTTATTCAACTCTCATAGCAATTCAATACATTTCCACAACAAACAAGCATATGTTATTCAATTGAAATACGTTTATTTGCATATGAACTTACCTCGAAAATAAGAACGGTTAAGCGAGTCGATTATTCTACAACTTTCAAGATTCCCCGATCTAATTCCGATTTCTTTTGTTCTTGATCTATATAAATTCAAAATTAACCCTTTTATTCAACAATTCATTCAATTTCATCCAAAGCACACAATTTAGGCATTTTTGTACTCTAGCCCCTAAAGTTACACATTTATTCATTTTAGTCCCTATTTCATAAATACACAAAATTCACAAAATTTCCTTATACACATGCTTAGCCGAATATTCCTTTAGTTCATATAAGCCCTTATCTTTCATTTATTTAACAATTTAACCACACATTTTAACTTTTCACAAATTAATCCTTTTTATGCAATTTCACTAAAAATCACTTTACAAAACATGATAATCTATCAAAAAATATTTATTTTCCATCATCAAATATTCAAAAACTCAAGTATTCATCAATGGAAACTTTCAAAATCATTAACACTTTCAAAAATTGAAGTATGGGCTAGCTAGAACTCGAAGTAACGATCACAAAAATATAGAAATCATTAAAAACCGAGTTGAAAACATACCTTAATCAAGCTAAATAAGTGCCAAATGGTTTAAGCTTCCTAAACCCTATTCTTTTTTCGGTTAAGAAGATGGAAAAAAATGAATCTTATTTGTTTTGTTTTAATTAATTATTAACTTAATAATCAATTTCTAATTTTATCCTTAATGAATAACCTTTAAAAACTTATAATGCATGTCCATAAATGTCCATTATCACATTGAATGGTATAATATCAACATAAGGACCTCTCATTTAATGCCTCATAGCAAATAAACTCTTTTAACTTATAGAATGCAACTTTTGCATTTTACGCGATTTAGTCCTTCGGTCAAATTAACCACTTAAACGATAAAATTAACATACGAAACTTTCACACATACATATTCATATACTATATACACCAAAAATAATATTAAAATAATTTTTTGGCCTCAGATTTGTGGTCCCAAAACCACTGTTCTAATTTAGCGAAAAACGAGCTGTTACAACTCTCTCCCTTAAGGATTTTCGTCCCCGAAAATCTTACCAGTGAATAGGTTCAGATATTGTTTTCTCATATCATCCTCGGGCTCCCACGTAGCTTCTTTGACTCTATGTCGATGCCATAATAGTTTCACTAATGCGTTCTTACTTCTCAACTCTTTAATTTCACGAGCTAGAGTTTAAATCGGTTATTCTTCGTAAGTCATATCGGATTGAATCTCAATCTCAGAGGGAATAATCACATGCGAGGGATCTGATTTTTATCATTGAAACACCAATACACAAAATACATTATGAATCTTTTCTAACTCAAGTGGCAATGACAATCTATAAGCAATCGGCCCGATGAATCTCGGACTTAACTTGCCTTTTTTGCCAAATTTAAGTATTTTCTTCCACGGAGACACTTTCAAAAACACTTTATCCCTGATATGAAACTCAATATCTTTTTGTTTCAAATCTGTGTATGATTTCTGATGATCTGAAGCTACATACAAATTTTCACGAATCACTTTCACTTTTTGTTAATCAAATCAACCCCGTGAATCTTATCCTCACTGAGCTCAGTCCAATACAAAGGTGTTCTACATTTGTGACCGTACAATGCTTCATAAGGTTTCATTTTTATACTTGTTTAAAAGCTGTTATTATACGCAAATTCAATCAATGGCAAGTATCGCTCCCACGTACCTTCAAAATCAAGAATACAACATCTCAACATATCCTCGAGTATCTGAATAATTTGCTCGGATTGACCATCTGTCTGTGGGTGAAAAGTAGTGCTAAAGTGTAGTTTCGTACCTAATGCATCTTGCAGTTTCTTCAAAAACTGCGATGTGAACGTCGGATCTCTATCCGAAACAATAGAAACAGGTACTATGTGCAATCTCACAATTTTAGAAATGTACAACTCAACAAGTTTATCAAGTGAATAATCCATGCGTATTGGAATGAAATGAGCTGATTTAGTCAGTCTATCAACAATAACGCATATCATATCTTTCTTACTCGGAGATAGGGGCAAACCTGATACAAAATCCATTGTGATTCTGTCTCATTTTCACTCAGGAATCATAATCAGCTGAAGTAACCCAGACGATACCTGATGCTCAGCTTTGACTTGCTGACAGATTAAAGATTTTGAAACGAATTTTGAGATATCACGTTTCATGCCAGACCACCAGTAAAGTTATTTTAGGTCGTTATACATCTTCGTACTTCCAGGATGAACAGATAAACGACTATTATGTGCTTCCTTCAAAATCTTCTGAATCAACTCTAAATTTTTCGGAACATATATTCGGCCTTTAAATCTTAAAAAATCATCAGAATCAACTTGAAATTCTGAATCAATATTCGAATCACATTGAACTCGTTTTGCTAAATTTTCATTATCAATTTTTTAAGCTTTACAAATCTGCTGTAAAAACAACAGTCTCGTTTTCAACTCTGCTACAATTGAGCCGTCATTAGATAGAGCTAACTGAGTATTCATTGCACGTAGTGCAAACAAAGATTTTCGACTTAAAGCATCAGCCACAATATTAGCCTTTCTCAGATGGTAGTCAATCACTAGCTCGTAATCTTTCAACAATTCCAACCATCTTCGTTGTCGCAAATTTAGATCTTTCCGAGTCATTAAGTATTTTAAGCTTTTGTGATCATAATAAATGTAACATTTCTCACTGAATAGATAATGGCGCCAAATCTTCAAAACGAACACAATAGCAACTAATTCCAAGTCATGCATCGGGTAATTCTTTTCATGCGGCTTTAATTGTCTCGAGGCATAAACTATGACTTTGCCTTCCTACATCAAAACACATCCCAGTCCATTCAATGATGCATCACTATAGATTACAAATTCTTTACCCGATTCTGGCTGAACTAATATTGGAGCTTTAGTCAATAAGGCTTTCAGCTGATCAAAACTTTTCTGGCACTTTTCTGACCACTCGAATTTAACATCTTTCTGAAGCAATCTCGTCATCGGAGTTGCAATCATAAAGAAACCTTTTACAAATCGTCTGTAATAACTAGCAAGTCCCAAAAAGCTTCGAACTTCAAATACATTTCTCGAAGGCTTCCAATCTAATATTGCCAAAATCTTGCTCGGATCCACTCGAATACCCAATGCTGGCACAATATGCCTCAGAAAACCGACTTCGTGCAACCAAAATTTACATTTACTGAACTTTGCAAACAACTGCTTATCACGCAAAATCTGTAGTACTATTCTCAGATGTTCAGCATGCTCGAATTCATCACGAGAATAAATCAAGATGTCATCAATAAACACAACAACAAATCTATCCAAATATGGTCTGAAGATCCGACTCATTAGGTCCATAAAAACAGCAGGTGCATTCACTAGTCTAAAAGGCATTACTAAAAACTCATAATATCTGTACTGTGTTCTGAATGCAGTTTTCAGAATGTCTGAATCTTTTACTTGCAACTGATAGTAACCTGATCTTAAATCTATCTTTGAAAATACAGTAGCTCCTTTCAACTGATCGAACAAATCATCAATTCTGGGCAGAGGATACTTGTTCTTAATTATTAAGCTGTCTATAATCGATACACATTCTCATCGTACCATCTTTCTTTTTCACAAATAATACGGGAGCACCCGAGGACGAAAAACTCAGTCGTGCAAAACCTCTATCGGTCAACTCTTGCAACTAAGACTTTAATTCTTTTAATTCTGTCAGAGCCATTCTGTAGGGAGCTATCAAAATAGGGGTTGTTCCACGAACTAACTCAATGCCAAACTCAACTTCTCGAATCGGTGGTAATCCCGGTAATTCTTCAGGAAACAATCCAAATACTCAACACACAACTGGTACTGATTCAATCTTCTTTTCAGTTACTTTAGAATCGAGTACATAGGCAAAATAAGCTTCACAACCTTTTCTCACATATTTCTGAGCTAACATCGAAGAAATCACTGTCGGTAAACCGTTCAGATCATTAGACTCAATTCGGATAATCTTATTATTCTTACAGCTCAAATCTTTCATTTTTCATTTGTAATTCACAACAGCATCATGCAACGTTAACCAATCCATACCCAGGATTATATCAAACTCATCAAAAGACAACAACATTAAATCATTAAGAAATCAATTATCCTAAATCATCAATGAACAATTCTTGCATACTTTATCAACCAAAACACACCTACCTAAGGGGTTCGATACTGTAATCACAAATTCAGTAGACTCTACAGGCAAAGTCTTACTGGATATTAATGTTTCACATATATAAGAATGAGTAGATCCTAGATCTATCAGTCTTACTGGATACTAATGTTTCAAATATATAAGAATGAGTCGATCCTGGATCTATCAATGCAACTATAGTAGTATCATAGAGAGTGAAAGTACCGGTAATGACATCTGAAGACGAAGCTTCTTCACGAGCACGAATAGCATAAGCTCTGGCAGGTGCACGAGCCTCAGATCTAACAGTAGTGTCTTTAGTTCCCTTCTGGCTACTACTCACATTACTCATATTTCTGGGTGGTCTACCTCGAGCTGTCGTGTTACTCAACCTCGTATTCTATACTATCTCTTGTTCAACCAACTTGGGACAATCACGAATGAAATGATCTAATGATCCACATTTGAAACAAGCCCGATCATTCAATCTACAACTATCGGGATATCGTTCACCATAATGTTTGCACTCAGATTGATTAGATATAATGTTACCAACACTAGCTACTGAGGTAGCTTTCGAACTTATAGGTGGTCTGTCTCGATCACGTCTAGAATAACCCGCAGTAGCCTTTGAACGGCTAAAATCATCTCAGAATTTCTTTGATGCTGACTGAAATGACTTATTCGATGATCTTTTTCGTACCTCTCTAGCTTCCAAGTTGGCTTTTCTTTTCTCTTTCCCGAGTTTCTTAGCTTTACATTCTCGTTCAACAAGCACAACAAACTCTTTTATTTCTAGAATCCCGACTAACAACTTGATGTCTTCATTCAAGCCATCTTTAAACCTCTTGCACATAATTGCTTCCGTCGAGACACATTCTCATGCACATTGACTTAATCTCACAAATTTTCGTTCATATTCCGTAACAGACATACAACTCTATTTCAGTTCAAGAAACTCTTTACGTTTCTGATCTATGAATCTTTGACTGATGTATTTCTGTCTAAACTCAGTCTGAAAGAACTCTCAAGTGACTCGTTCTTTTAAAACCACTGATATCAATGTTTTCCACCAATGGTACGACGTATCTCTTAGAAGTGAAACAACACATTCAAGACATTCTTTAGGAGTACATGACATTTCATTAAACACTCGTATCGTATTCTCGAGCCAAAACTCAGCTCTCTCAGCATTATCATTCGTAGTAGCATGGAACTCTTTAGCCCCATATTTTCTAATTTTATCAACTGGTGGTTTACTCAATTAAATCGGATTCACAGCTTGTAGCATGACAGGGACTTGTGGAGGATTAGATGGGGGTGAAGGTTGTAGAGCAGCCGGATTAGTTCTAATATATTGAGTGAACCACTCGTTCATCATCTGGAAGAAGGCTTACTTAGCCTCTCCCTCACGGCTACTCGTAATCGGCTTAGAATCAACCGACACTACCCCTTGAGCAGGAGCGGGCACATTACTTTTAACATCGTCAGCTACGGTGCAATCGGGATCCGTTTGCTATATGAAAGCACAATTTAAGCTATCAGGAATCATCATACTATCGCAGTTTATATAAATGGCATGTATAACTAGATTCTCACATGCTACGTTAGTCCTAGAATTGACTAAACTGTAGCTCTGATACTAATCAAATGTAACACCCCTAACCCGTATCCGTCGCCAAAATAGGGATACGAGGCATTACTAGATAACACACCTCATTCACATATTCTTAAACATTCATAAATGAAATTCATTCAAAACATTCACAATGTCCTTTATAAAGTTCTGTGAGACCCTAAAACATGCTTAGAAGGGGTTCGGGACTAAACCGGTAACATTCAAAAACTTTTGGGAAACATAAAAAAATTTTCAAAGTTATAAGGGTCACACGCCCATGTGAACAGATAGTATGCCTCACACGGCTACAAGACACGCTCGTGTCACAGGCCGTGTGAAAATAAGGCATATATACTGACTTGTACCACATAGCCGAGGACACGCCCGTGTACCAAGCCGTGTAAAATCTAAGGAAGGTTACTGACTTGGGTCACACGGCCGACCACACGCCTATGTGTCAGCCTGTGTGCCACACACGGCTAGTAGACACGCTCGTGTGTCTAGACCGTGTCAAAACTATAGGGTATACTGACTTTAAATCGTAGGGTACCCTAAGGGACACACAGCCGTGTAACATAATCGTGTGTCACACACGGCTGAAACACACGCCTGTGTCTCTGTCCGTGTGGATAGAAATAGGCCATTTGCAAAGCCAATTTGCCACCCTGCAAATAAGCACACATAGTAATCAATTTGGGACCATTCCAACACATAAATAGGCAGCCAAACATACCAAATCATACACATATCATATCATCCTTTTTCAACCATTACTAATATCCAATTCCACAACCAAAACCTACCAAATCATTATGCCAAAATCATTAAACTTGCATAACATCTATATGCATTCTATCATCACATTTTCACTTATTTCATGCCACATAACTTACCGTTTCAACACCACATAATCAAACTACACATAGGACATTATATACATCACATAAATAACTTATCCAATACATTATTTAGGCCAACTCAAATGACCAAATACATACCAATATAACCAACCAAAAGTAAGCCAAATCTCATGGCTAAAATCTTAACACAAAACATATCACCAATTTACTAGCCTATACATGCCATATACCATATTTACAAAGCTTCAAAAATACCAACAAGTAGTCGATAGTGTGATGATGGTTCCCGATGATCCCCGATGTATGAGCTAGCTTCGATGATCTATAAGACAATTGAAATACACACAAAGTAAGCTTTCCAAAGCTTAGTAAGCCATATACAAATAAACTTATCATATAAACAATTATAGACCAATTCATACATATGAATCATGGCAAAACACAATTGCAAGATCATATTTCTCATATAACTCAATTATTTATAATCATTTGCTTATAAACACATCACATTTTTATATAGTTCACATCTCAAATGATCATATTCATTCCTACTTCTCATTGCCAAATTTTATATACCTTTCGTACGTACCTGAATCGGATACACATTCATTGATCATTTATTTCTCAATAATTCTCGTTGAACCGTTCGAAAGCAATAAGGATACTCAGATAGCTCGGAAAGCTCGTACAATACCGACGTCCTAGACATGGTCTTACATGTAATCAAATATCGATGTCACTGTCCCAGACAGGGTCTTACACGAAATTATATACGATGCCAATGTCCCAGACATGGTCTTATATGTAAATCTCAAGTCGATGCCAACGTCCCAGACGTTGTCTTACACGATATCACATCTCGGAATCCTATGTCATTACATATGTATCCTATACTATTCCTATGGTTCGTGCGGGGCTTTCGAATGTCGTAACTTTGTCGATACTTTCTCGAATTCAATTATTCAACTCTCATAGAAATTCAATACATTTCAACGGAAAAAAAACATATATTATCCAATTGAAATATGTTTATTTGCATATGAACTTACCTCGGAAATGAGAACGGTTAAGCGAATCGATTATTCTACAACCTTCGATTTTTCCCGATCTAATTCTGATTTCTTTTGTTCTTGATGTATATAAATTCAAAATTAATCCTTTTATTTAGCGATTCATTCAATTTAATCTAAAGCACACAATTTAGGCTTTTTGCACTTTAGACCCTAAAGTTACACATTTATTCAATTTAGTCCCTATTTTATAAATATACAAAATTAAAAAATTTCCTTATACACATGCTTAGCCAAATATTCCTTTAGTTCATATAAGGCTTTATCTTTCATTTATTTAACAATTTAGCCACACATTTTACACTTTCACAAATTAATCCTTTTTATGCAATTTCACTAAAAATCACTTTACAAAACATGATAATCTATCAACAAATATTTATTTTCCATCATCAAACATTCAAGAACTCAAACATTCATCAATGAAAACTTTCAAAATCATTAACACTTTCAAAAATTGAAGCATGGGCTAGCTAGAATACGAAGCAACAATCACAAAAACATAGAAATCATCAAAAACCGAGCTGAAAACATACCTTAATCAAGCTAAATAAGTGTCAAATGGTTTAAGCTTTCTAAACCATATTATTTTCTCTATTTTTGGTCAAGAAGATGGACAAAATGAATCTTATTTGTTTTGTTTTAATTAATTATTAACTTAATAATCAATTTCCAATTTTATCCTTAATGGTCTAGTATTAACTTAATAACTGAGCGAAAATTAATGCATGTCCATAAATGTCCATTATAACATTCAATGGTCTAGTATCAACATAAAGACCTCTCATTTAATGCCTCATAGCAAACAAACTCTTTTAACTTATAGAATGCAACTTTTTCATTTTACGCGATTTAGTCCTTCGGTCAAATTAACCACTTAAGCGATAAAACTAACACACGAAACTTTCACACATACATATTAATATACTATATACACCAAAAATAATATTAAAATAATATTCTGGCTTCGAATTTGTGGTCCCAAAACCACTATTCTATTTAGTAAAAAACAGGCTGTTATACAGACATTTAAGCAACCTTGGTATAAACCATTGGATAAAAGCTAGGAGGGTTTTGAGGTATATTCAGAGAACAAAAGATTACACCTCACTTATCAGAGGTCTGAAAAGTTAAAGATCATAAGGTATATAGATTTCGATTTTGATGGAATATTGATGCAAAATTTTGTCACTAGAGTGCAAATTGTGACAATAATTGGTAGTCCTTTATTCCAATAACAACAGGAGCACATCAAAGTAAAAGTTCAAAGTGGTTAGGTGTCTATAAAACATATTGGGACAAACTCCATGATTGCGGACCCGCTTACTAAAGGACTACTCCCAATGTTTTATAAAAGCACACTGCTCATATAAGTGTAATGTCATTCCAAGATATTCAGTTTTAGTGGGAGATTTTAATTTTAAATTTTTTTGTTATAGACACATTCTTCAGTTATCTCAGTTTACGGGTTATTAAGGATATTTTCTACAGAAATAAAGTTTATTTAGTTTATTCAAACTCTGATTTTACTAAAATTTGATCTCACTAAGGTTAAGGAGGACCAATTGGAAATAGACATGTTTAGATCACATTGCATGTAATTTCCATGCTACACATCCATATTTGATCTATGTCATTTAGTTGTATTAATATACGTGATCAGGGATGGATTTAGTTATGATATATGTAACGAAAGTTGCCTTGGTTCTATATTAACATAATTAATGGACGAGATTGCTCGGAATACCTTTTGGATATGATAGTAAGGTTTTGAGTTCATAAGATTATACAATGACATTTAATTATAAGGTAATGTATATATATGTGGTTCAAGTGGGAGATTGATAAAAAAAAATATGGACATCACATATAAAATAAGTATAATTACATATTATTTACTATCATAAAAGATTAACCCAAATTAAAAGAGATCTAATTTGTTAAGGTTTATTGGGGTTCAATTAATAAATAAAGTATAGGTAAAATATGTGTAGATACTTTAGTAACTAATTTCTAATTGATGATGGGTTGATTAAAAATTAGGGTTAATATGCAAAAGTTATATATTAGGGTTATGGTCCCCAAATTACACATACATAACTTTTCTAATATCTATTCTTTAGGAAAGAGAGAGCCACATTCTCTAAATTACATGTGTGCTAATTTGGAAGATCCAAATCACAAGATCTGAAGATTTTAAGAAATAAATGGATTGAGGTATGTTTTTGCATCTAATTTTGTTCTTGATTTATTCTTGTTAATTTAACATAACAGATCTTGGTTTATTAAAGTTTTATATTGAATCTTGTTGTTACAGTTCTTACATTAAGAACTCCCCTCAACATGCATGTGAGTTTGATTGGCTTTATTATGCTCATTACTAGGTTCTTGGGCAGTTTTGCTTTATGGAGATCTTCCTAAAGGCTGTTTGTTTTGATGCAAACATCTTCCCTTTTTTGTTGTAATGGGATATGATCATCAAGGGCTTGGTACAATTGTTTGATTTTTTTCGGGTATGTCTTTTCTTGGATTTCATACCAGGTTGTATTGAAGGCCTAAGAGCCCATTGTATCTCTCCCGTTTGAGGTGTGCTCGAAAATGAAAGAAAAAAAAAGTTTAATTTTTTTACTGGAAAAAGAAAAAAGTTATTAGGGGTTACTTTGAATTGCAAATTTAGAGGATGGGCCGTTGAATAGCATTGTAATGAGAATCATCCATACCGTGAAAACAATGAACAAAATAAATGAAAAAATGGACCTAACTGAATAGGCTATTCAATGAGGGTGATTAGGGGTGTAAATGAACAAAACGTTTAATGAACTGTTCGTATACCGTTCATTTATGTTCGTTTACAAAACTAAATAAACGAGTATGAATAAAATTTTTATATTTGTTTAATAAATGAATAAACAAGAATAGAGGTGTGTTCGGTTCATTTATGTTCATGAACAAGCTCGTTTATTGGCTCATTATAAGCTCGTTTATTGACTCATTTATTTATTAATGATATTTTCTTATAAAAATATTAAAATAATATTTGTGTGTATTTATTTATTGTTTGTTTGTTTATTATTCATTAACATTGTTCATGAATATGTTCAATTATATGTTCATGAACATGTTTGTTTAATGTTCATGAACATATTCGTGAACATTAAACAAACGAATATGAACACACATAATTTTAAATAAATGAACATGAATAAAAAATTTAAAATTCTTAACGAACATAAACTGAACACGAACAAGTTTAAAAATAAACAAACGAACATGAATAAAAATTTCTTCGTTCAAACTTGGTTTATTTACAGCCCTAAGGGTGATTACCCTAAATTAAAATTCTCTTCTTTTTAATTCAATCCAAGCCCAATTAATACTCATTAACTAACAAAAGCTTAACAATTAAAATCCTTAACACTGAATGAACTTTCTAGTATTAAATTCCTTACCGGAAAATTTAATTCTCAATTACGATATATTATCGAAATTTCATAAAATTCGATACCAAAATTTTTTGAAGCGGTACAATTCTCTCTTCCTACAAATATTTGGTCTTCGAAATTTCACTCAATTTGTCCAAAACATTTAATAAGAAATAAAAATAAAAATAAGAGTTTAAGAAAACATTTAATGATTTGTTAAAAAGTATTGTTAAAGATTTAAAAATTCAAAATGTTTTGAAAACCTTTAGGAAAATAGTTAATTTCAAAATCTTCACTCTTCATATTCAGAATCATAATAAGAATACATGTCGAATCCATTCAAAAGTAAGGTAAAACAACATCAGAGTCTCGCGCAATTTAGAAATCGCAATTCAAAATTTCTTATTTGGCATGTACACTAAACTCTCTATTTATACAAACTCAATTTAGACCTAAATATGACTAAATTTATAATTTTGATATTATGATTGTAATATTCTAAATTCGAACTAGACATTCGGTCAGATTTAGAGAGTCACATTGATCGCCAGAGCAACCCACTCAATCAATCATTTAATTATTATAAATTAAAACATAAAAAAATACAAATAATGAACCAATTAAAAAAAAATCATACTTATTAAAAGTATTAAAACAATTTAAAAAATATGCTAATAACGAACAATTAAAAAATAAATGAAAGATTTCATGATATCAAAGTTGGCTGCCCAATACCTAAAAGAATACACGAAACAAATCCAAAAATTGTCGCTAATGAAGCGAAACTGATTTTGACAACGTAAGAACTTTGATTTTAGACTAAAAATACGATTAAAACAAAAAAATTACCGCTAGATTCGGATTCTTCTTTTTTTGAATTTTCGATATTTTGAGAATATGAGAAATTTGAAATTTGATTTCGACAACTTAAATTCAATTTTGTTAAATTGACTTTTGATTTGGTGCTAAACAAAAGAATGAATTTAAAAAACACGAATGAAGAAGGAAAAGAAAAAAAGTTTCTCCCGAACGGCGTGCGTGAGAACTATGAAACTAAGAATCCCCAGCATGAAAGCAAACTTTTAAACCTTTTGTTTAAATGATGTCATAAAAGCCTCCCGTTCTAACCCTTTTACAAATCAATCTTAATGCTTCAATTTACTCAATTATTCATTTCTTTTTTATTCAATCCAAGCCCAATTAGTATCCACTAACTAAAAAGCCCAACAATAAAAATCCTTAACACTGAATTAACTTTTCGGTATTAAACTTGCTATCGACAAGCTTAAGATGATCCTCACCAAAGTACATTTGTTGATTCAACCAGAATCAGCGAAAGAGTTTGTGGTATATAGCAACGCTTCTCACACAAGGTTGGGTTGAATGTTGTGTCACATCCCAATGACCAAGTTAGTAGAATTAGACATTAGATTATAGGTTGAGAGAAAAATCAAATTTTGTGTCATATAAATTAAAATAGGATAAAATAAATAATAAGTTAATAATAGTAAATAATAATTAAATTAAATAATTATGGAATTAATAATCCAGCACTAGTAACAAATAATAATAATAATAATAATAATAATAAAGACTAATTTGAAATAGGTTAAAGTAGAGATTAAATATGTAAATTAAAAATTAGTGGTTAAAATGAGAGATATTAGAATAAGGGAGGACTTATAGGGCAAATAGCACATTTTTTAAATGGTTAGTTAGAAAAAGCCACTCCCATCGTTGTGTATTTTTATTTTGTTTTTCTCCGTTTCTTTTTCATTTTTAAAATTTGTTACATCTAGAACAGAAAATTTTCTCTAAAATTTTTTTGCATCTCTTATATTTTCTTAGCATCTAAACACTCTTTATTCTTTCAATTTTTCAAGAAAATCACTCTTTCTTCTCTAATTTCTCACCTAAACTTAGCTCATTTTTTTTCAATTGGTACAAATTCATGGAGGTTTTCGATTTAAAAGTAAATATATTATTTTCTTATGTATTTACTTTTTATTAGGTGTTTTTAATTTAAATGTTCATAGATTTAAGCAAGAAAATTAAATATCCATGGTTTTTAAAGCTATCTTTTGAATAAAAATGGTGAATCTCGTAATAAAGAGCCAAGAGATGTTTTTAAAATGATTTCTAGTATATTTTGATGAGATTAAGAGGTTTAAAAATTCTATTTATCAAAATCTTTAAGTAGTTGCATGAATTAAATGGCTGTCTTTTGAGAATGAGGATGAATGGTGGTTTTTCGAGAAAAGTAGTGTCTAGTAAAATTGAATTGAATTATTGGCTTATATAACAGCCCGTTTTTAGTGAAATCGGAATAGTGATTTTAGAACCACAAATTTGAGGTCGTAAAATTTATTTTAATATTATTTTATGATCGACAACATGATAGTATTATTGTATAAAAATTTGGTTAAGAAATTTTACCATTTGTATGCTCAAATTGTGAAAAAAGACTACATCGCGTAAAGTGTGAAAGTTGTGTTCTAGTAGCTAAAAGTATTAAATAGCTATAGAACTTTAAGTGGAGGTCCTTATTTAGTAATTAGACCATTAATTGAGTTAGTGGATGTGCATGGCTTGGTAATTATGAAAATTTTAAAGTTAGGTAAGGGTAAAATGGTAAAAAGGCAATTAATGATAAAAATAAAATAAAACAAAATAGTTATCATCTTCACACATGCATGAGCTGAAAATTTCAGCAAAGAAAACACCATTAAAGACCTTCAACATTCGGCCAAGCACTCCCTTGCATGGTGAGTGATTTTCGTTTCGTTTTTAATGATTTTTATGTTTTCGGAATCATTGTAGCTTAAGCTAGCTAAATAGGGGACTAGTTTGCAATATGATTGAAAGTCTAGAGTTTTTTTATGAGAGAATTTTAATTTTTCTTAAAGTTATAATGGAAGAAAATGAAACTTGGTTGTTAAATAAACAACTTTTGTTAAGTGATTTTTGTTGAAATTGTCAAATAGGGATTTAATTGATAATTATGAGGATTATGTGTTAAATATGTGAATTTGTGGAATATATGGGTTGTTATAAGCACATGCAAAATTCGGCTAGGCTTAGTTGTAAATGAAATTGCATGAATTTCATTTTACGATCCTAGGGACTAAATTGTAAAGACGTCAAATGTTTAAGGGCAAAATGATAATTTTTCCATAACATGAAATTTGAATTGAATTGATTAGAATAATGATTAAATGAGTTAAATTTGATTATATATATATATCAAGAAAAGCAACAATCGAAACTAAATTAGGAAAAAGATAAAGTCATGGACTAAACGATCGTATTCTCCGTTTGAGTTTGAGGTAAGTTCGTGTAAATAAATTGTGTATTTATATATTTTGATTGAAATATATGTATGTGATTAGTTTAATTATTATGTATAATTATCGAGCGCATAACCGATGATGTACGAAGAATACCTAGCCTCACTTGAATTTTAGGAATTCGTAGGATACAAATGACATGTCATTAGGGTTACCATTTTGGCTGAGGTCCTACATGTATTGCGGACTCACCACAGCTCGTATGAGCTTACCGATTTATAGCTCGTAGGAGCTTACTGATATTCAGCTCGAAGTAGCTTACCGTTTATCGCTCACATGAGCCTACATGTATAGGAATTGACAGATTATAGTTCATTACACCTCGTGTGTACTTCCCGTGTATCTAACGAGATTCTAAGTGGTTCAACGGGCATGGTGTTAGTACGAGATTATAAAAGTTTGATACGAACTAGTACAAGTATTTACATAGAAATGGTTTATATATGAAATACGAATATAAGGTATAGATGTTACATGTATATGGAATTCTAATGATTGTTGAGTTCATACATGATTCTCATTTTTTATGTGTATACATGGCTAACTTGGTACTGGTTATGCGATAGGCTTTGGCCAAATTGAATGAAGTTATTCTTTGAATTACTTACCTAACATTTATGGTTAAATAGTAAGTTTTATTCTATGTTTTACAAACTTACTAAGCTTAATTGCTTACGCTGTTTATTTTTTCGTGTTTTATAATGCTTCGGAAGTTCGCTTTGTTTAGAAGTTGTCGGAGATTTGCGTCACACTATCAAAATCTCATTTTGGTACTTTGGACTTTATATATTTTGGTTAAATGACATGTATAGGTGTTTTGGCTAATGTGGCCTATATGTCTTGTTGTGTGTAAGCCATTTGAATTGGCTTGTATGGTTAACATATATTTTGATATGTAAATATGTATAAATGACCTTATGGTATGTGGTGCATAGTTGTTATGTGAATGCCTTGTTGATGAATTGGTACTTTGGGTACCTAATGGTTGAAATTGAGATGTGGTATGCATGTTAAATTTAGGCACAATGTCTTATATATGAGTTTGACCTTTTAGGTATATTTTGGAGGCATGTTTGGTATGATTTAAAGTGGTTAATGGATGTACTTATGAATATCATGTTGTATGTGTGGATATTATATGTTATAAACTTGACATTGGTTGGTTTTGATTGCCTATTTATGCCATGATTATATGCATATTGATGTGTATAGGTTGGTACCAAATTGGGTGAGAAATATGGCTTGAAAAATGGCCTATTTTTGTCTACACAAGCAGAGACACGAGCGTGTGTCTCAGCCATGTATGACACACAGCCAGGTGACACAGCCGTGTGTCCCTTGTATCTTCCTTAGAAATCAAGTCAGCAGCTTCACACGGCCTAGCACATGGGCGTGTGGCTTAGCCGTGTGGCACAAGTCAGTATACCCTTCAGTTTTCACACGGCCTAGCACACGGGCGTGTGAGGCCATTTTGTAGGGTACACGGCCTGGCACACAGGCGTGTGGTTGGCTGTGTAACCCAAGTCAGTGAGTTACACGAGGTCGAACATAGGCTAGGACACGGTTGTGTGTTCCCATTTCTAATGCCCACACGACCTGAGACATGGGCATGTCTCTTGGCCGTGTGAGACACACGGCCTGGCTACATAGGCGTGTGTCCCCTGTACTTTGAAAATTTTCAATGTTTTTCTAAAAATCCCTTGAGTGTTCGGTTTAGTCTCGAACCACTTTTAAATGTCTATTTGGGGCCTCGAGGGCTCGTATTAATGACCATATGAATGAATTTAAATGGTTTTTGTTTTGAATGAGAAATGTTTATGAAATGTATGATTGTTTGGTTTATAAGTCCAATAATGCTCCGTAACCCTATCCTGGCGTCAGATACGGGTTAGAGGTATTACAACTTAGATCTATAATTAGGCACAAATTAGGGGGTTAGGAGGTAGAAATTAAAGGTTTAATTAAATTAAAAAAGAGAGAAGAAATTAGCTAAATAGATTATACGGAATAAGTCGAATAAGTATGTGTGAGTGGAGAGTCGTTGTATGAACATAAAGAGAGTAAGCTAGATTGTTTTTGAATACTTAGTAATATGTATATTTTTGTGTGAAGCTGAAAATGTTAATGCAACCTCAACAAATCAGGATAAAGGCAAGCATAAAGTTGTCTAGTTCGACGAGCCATGGTGAGCTATAGGTGAGTTCATTTGTATGTTGTGTTTTAGCATGAATTGCGAAATCTAGAAAGTCAAAGTGTGGCTTGTGAATCACCACTTATGGTATGTGAACCTTGACTTCTTCCTTATGCAAATCCTTGCAATTTTGGTTGAATAGTTGAATATATACACTGTGCGATTTTAATAGTGCAAAATGCATGAAGTTATAATATATATACATGGGGTTTATTGTATATACAATATATATATATTAGTGGGTGTTATATATAATATATAAATGAGGGAGTTGGTAATATACATATATATATATATATGAGTGGGATTGTATATATATATATATGTATACATAAGTGGGTGATTATACATATATAATATATATTAATGGAATTTTATATTATATATATATGCGCATGGTTCTATTGTATACACTATATATAATTATGGGTATGATTTTATATAATATATAAATTTAAGGGACTTTTAATGTATGCTAAAATTTGACGTGATAGGTTATTAAATAGGTATGTATATATATGTAATATATATTTGTATATAGTTATGTAATGCTTGCGAGTGGGTATAAAAATAAATATTATAATATAGATTTTATAGCATGTGAATTTTATTGATAATGTGCATTTATGTATGCACGAAGCCGTAAGTGAATTATGAGATTTGATTAGTGCAAAATTATATTATTGCGAAATGATAAGTGTGAGCTCAACAGTAATGCGAGCCAATTATATTGCGTAATAAAATGTGATTAATTAGATATGTTGGCAATGTGAACACTTGAAACCGTTGGATATCATTGGCATGCCATAGGATTGTGAGTACTCACCCTTTCATTATGTGTTGGGCATTATGTCCCGGAGATAGTATTGGAGAGATAAAGGAATGTTGAGTTTAGCTCCATTCACCGTAGATAGTGTGGTGTGTTTGGAGAGTGTAAGCATATGTGCTACACTTACACAGAGATAGCGTACGACTTTATGAGTCATGTAGTGTGTTTTGGGGATCCGTTTATCCAATGAGTATATAATTTGACTATGATTCATATTCATGAATTGTCAATATATCACAGTGTTGAGTATGAAAATTGTGTTATATGTGAATTGTTAAAATATGTTTAAATCCTAACATGTTTAGTGTGTATATATTTGTGTTGTATGTATGTATACTCATTGAGCTTTCCTAGGCTTACCCCCTTACTTTACCTTGCAAATAAATAATTCCCGGGTTAGCGAGGAGGGTGACAAATCGGGTGATCCATCGCAAGGCATTTTCTTTGAGTATGTGTGTTGAGCTTTTAAGCTCCAAAGTGAAGGCAATGTGAGTCGTTCCAAAGGTTTAGTACTAGAATTAGACTTAAACTTTTTAAATAAATTTTTCAATGAGTTGTAAATGGATTGTAACACCCCTAACCCATACCCGTTGCCGAAATAGGGTTACAGAGTATTATCATAATATCGTAACTTTAAAACATACATTTAGTACCTCAACATACCCATGGCATAAATCATTCATCTACATGCATATCGTCCCTTAATCGAGCCTTTGAGGCCCTAAAATCACTTTAGAAACAATTCAGGACTAAATTGGAATCATTCGAAAAGTTCAAGAAAAAGTTAGAAAATTTAAACTACAGGGGTCACACGCTTGTGTCTCTGGCCGTGTAACAATTGAAATACGGACACAAAGTCATGTCTCAGCCCATGTTCGTGCCCATGTAACTTTCAAAGTTGGGTCACACGACCAAGCCACACGCCCGTGTACCAGGCCGTGTGCTAGGCCGTATAACTGCCTAACTTGTATGCCTTAAAACCTATAGGGGACACATGGCCGTGTCGCATGGTGGTGTCTCACACACGACTGAGTCACATGCCCGTGTCTCAGGCCCTGTGGACATGAAATTGGCCAAATTCAAGCCATTTCCATAACTAACACAAACATGTACCTAAAAGCATTTTTAGCACAACTTCAAAGCTTCAAAACCTTACCACAACATGCATGAATTGACTAATTCAAATACTAAATCCATTCAACCAATGCCATATAAGGCTTCCCAAAAGCAAGTATATAAACTTACCTATACATATACATATTTGACCATTTTTCATTCATAAACATCTAGTCAATTACCAATTCATAACATACCCTATCTTAACCACATTGAAACTAATTCATCACTTACCATATTGGTCATTGAAATCATGCATCAACTTAGCCATATTTGTAACAACCCTAACCCATATCATTGTCGAAACAAGGTTATGGAGCATTACTAGACTTTTCAGATTAAATACGAACGTTTCATAAACTTTAATACACATATCATAACTCATTCATATAACACTCATATGGTCCCTTATATGGGCCCTCGAATCCCAAAAAAAGGTGTTAGAAATAAATTGAGACTCAACCAGAGACTTTGAGAATTTTTCATAAAATGTCAAAAAATTTCTTAGAAACAGGGGACACACGCCCGTGTGGCCAGACCGTGTAGCTCACACAGCCAAGAGAATGCCCATGTCTTGGGTCGTGTGGGCATTCGATGTGAGACACACGACCATGTCCCAACCCGTGTCCTTGCCCATGTAACTCTCTAACTTGTGCCATACGGCCAATCACAAGCCCGTATGCTAAACCGTGTGCAAATTGCAGGGTTTAAGGTTAAGCCACACGCCCGTGTGCTAGACCATGTGTCACACACGACTGAGACACATGCCCGTGCCTCTGCCCATGTGGATGAAAATAGGCCATTTCAAGGCCACTTTTCTCACCCTTTTTAATACCAACCTGCACACAACATTTAACTACACTAACATGTCTCAACCAAGAAACCCAATACAAGCCAAAAATTATATCTTAAACATAATATATCATTACAAAACTCATTTGTATAAACTTACCAAAACTACTTCATTCATTGATTTACTAAAATCTACTACTAACTACATGCATACAAATATATATATCATTCACAACCATATTTCAAGTTTAACTCTTTTCTAATTAAATCCTATACATGCCATATAAACCATAAGATGTATAACAAAGTCTACCGGAGCAATTTGGATAGTGTGGCTCGATGTGTTGATCCGATCCTCTGAACTTCTTGAAAATCTATAAAGAACATTCAATGACATAAGTAAGCTTAATGAAGCTTAGTAAGTTCATTGGCTTTAAATATAAATCTTACCGAACATACTAAATAATTCATTTAGATTAAGCATTTCACAACATTTCCTGCCAACCACAACTTCGATTGATGAATTCACATAATTGAGCTCAATATCAATAACTATTTAATTTCTTTCACATTAATCCATGTAATACTTATCAATCCTTGTCAAATTAGAGAACGTCTTACAGATTTGATTACATCGTTTTCTTGTTGCCATAGTCCAACTATAGTCTTACACAATTGCCATGGACCTGCCATGGTATTACACCCATAATGCCATAACCCAGTTATGTTCTTATCATCAGGATGTCATAGCCCAACCATGGTCTTACACGTATACATATACTGCCATGGTTAGACCATGGTCTTACGTTCAAGGTGTCATAACCCAGTTATGGTCTTTTCATTAAAATGTCATAGCCCAGCTGTGGTCTTAAATTCAAACATTATCATGGTCCAACCATGGTCTTATCCGTTAATTCATCTTGTGTCACGGGACGATTGTACTCAATCCTACGTTCCACTTAATTTGAACTTTCAATTCAATTTTCATATATTTACAATAATCATAATTCAATAAAAAAATTATGAAATAATACATTAATACCATTCCTAAATTAACAATTAATGGTGAAAGTTCAACCATATGAACTTACTTGGGGTAGTTTGTAGAAGTTGTAGAAATTCAGAAAATATTCTGTCAATTTCCCTTTTACACGTTTGTCTTCGGGTTCTTGATCTATAATATAAAATTATTTATTCATCCGCATCAAATTCAATTCTAATTCAATTCACAATTTATGCCCTTAAATTTCAAAATTACACATTTACCCCAACTTTTACAGTTTTTACAATTTAGTCCCTTATCAATTTTCCCACCAATTGAGCTAATTTTTTTTCTCAATTAACAATTTATTCCATTACTCTAAGCTATTTTATAGCCTTTGATTCATAAAAATCTAACAGAAAATCCTAATTCTTTTATTCTTCACAATTTAGTCCTAATAATCAAATTTCTATTGAAACTATTTGATAAAATCATCATATAATAAAATTAAAGCTTCAAATCCAAATTAATTCACCATAAATTTCCAGTACTCATCAATGGTAACTTCAAAATCACTCATGAAATCAAAAACTAATGAAATAGACAATTGGACCTAATTGTAAAAGTCTTAAAACATAAAAATTTCAAAGAAAAAGCAAGAATTGAAATCACTTGAAGTAAGAATATGCAAAAATATCTTCTAAGGATCTTCTATGGTGTTTTTGGCTGAAGAAATATGAAGAATTTGCTAGAAACTCTTTTAATTGTTTATTTATTTGTTTAATTTTGTAAAATTTACAATTTTGTCCCTAGTTCACATTATTTCCTTACTAATTTCTATATCCCTATGGTCCAGCCTATATAATTTAGGCCCAATTGCTCTTTAAATCCTTCTTATTTATTATTTGAGCTATCTAGTCTCTATTTCTTTAATTAATAAGTTTTGCACCATTTTCAGTTTAGTCCTTTTAAATTAATTAACTATCAAAACATTAAAAATTTCTAACAAAAACTTTAATACTAACCTAATAACACTCCGTAAATATTTATAAAAATAATTACAGCTTGATTTATGAAATTGAGGTCTCATTTCCTCGTTTTTGAAACCAATTAATCTAATAAATATTTCTAAAGCAAAAATCACTATTTCATAGTTTTCCTAAATTCACGATTGGCTCATAAATACTAAATAATAAAATTTTCAAACTCACTTGTTGAATTTTAGTGGTCTTGAACCACTATTTCTGACACCACTGAAAATTGGGCTATTACAATATTAACACAAATCAACAAGGCACCAAAAGTACCAAGATTACATCAACCAAAATAACATGTACATGCCAAACATCAACTAACATTCAACTAAACATCAACCATAAATGATAAGCCTATCTATACATGCCATTATAACATTGGCTAAAACATCAAAAGCTACTGATATAATTGTTGGATATTGTGATAGTTCTCCGAAAGAGCTTCCAAATTGATTGAGCTTTCGATTATCTATAAAACATGGGAAAGAAAACTACGTAAGCTTATAATGCTTAGTAAGTTCGTAAAACATGAACATAACTTATCGTTTCAATGCATAACATTAAAATTAAGCATGACACAATCTAACCATAAGCTTAGCACAAGACTAAGCACCATCAACAACACATATTAGTGCATTAACACATAATTCACTTGAATTATCATATGGTAAGCTAGGTATACATGAACATAATGCTTTTGAAATCATCCTTTCCATGAACATAGATATACATTTATTGATCATTTTCATTTCATACCTTTTCATATATTCATGACATAGTTCATTTGAACACTTACCGTTCCTTTCCTTTTCATGTCTGTTGAACCATTTAGAATAACTTCGGATACGCGGGAAAGCTCACACGAAGTGTGCTAAACATATTATTGTAACCTTTCATTTTCCTTTACATCGTTGCTCAAACGAGCTGTAAAATGGGTCTACTCACACAAGCTGCAGGTCAGAATGTAGGCTACACGTTGCTGCTCACACAAGCTGTAGAGTATCCGCAACAAATGCAGGACCTCAACCATCAGTAGGACATCTAAGACTAGCATCTGAAACATGGAAACCCTAATGTCATGGAAACCCTAATGACATGTCATTTGTATTCTATGTGTTCCTAAGGTTCAATCGGGGATCGATAATCGTCGTAACATTGTTGGATTTCCACCATTGAATTTCATGGAAAATAATACATGAATATATAGATCAATATAACATTAAAACGTTATTTAATCATACGAACTTACCTTGATGATAGAGATGTAGAAACGAGATCAACTAATCCGAGGATTTAGCTTTTCCTCGATCTTTATCCATACAAGACCTATCTTAATCTAAATAGGAAAATTCAATCCATTTAATACTTATGCTATTCAATTCATTCCATATTTTATTTTTTACAAAATTACAATTTTACCCTAACATGTTAACTTCTTTACAATTTAGTCCTTAAGCTTATAAATTGAAATTTAAGCATCTTCATCTTTATTTCATGCTAGCCAAATTTACTAAAGACCTATATTAACCCATACAAATCAACATATCACAATTTTATCACGAAAATTTACTACTTTTACAAATAAGTCCCTAAATGACATTTTCATCAAAAATCACTTTACAAAACTTGTTTATTTAACAACAACGACTCATAATCTTTCATTAAACTTCAAGAATCATGCAAGAAAATTCATGGGAAAACCCTAATTCTTTAATTTTTTTGCAAATTGATCCTCGGGCTAACTAGATTAAGCTACAACGACTTCAAAAACATTAAAATCAATAAAAACAGGATAAAAAATTTTATCATGCAAGCAATAAGATGTAGTCAAATGTTCCAAACCCTAAAATGGTTTATTTCTTCTTCAATTTTAGTGGTAGTGACTTTTGAAGAAAATTAATGCTTTTTGTTTTAATTAATTTAACATTTATTTACCTAATTACCAAAATAACCTTTAAAAACTTTAATAATTTCAATAAAACCTTGTCATATAATCCCACTAACTAATCTATTGGTCTAATTACTATCTAATTCCTTTCACTTTAAAGTTCCAGAGCTAATTGATACCTTTAAATTATAGAACTCTACTTTTTCACCTTTTAAGATTTAGTCCTTTTTACGAAATTAAGCATGAAAACGTCAAAATTTCTTAATGAAATTTTTATATGACCCCACTAACATTCCATAGGCATTAAAATAATAATAAAATAATAATTTACTCATTAGATTTGTGGTCCCAAAACTACTATTCATATTTCATGAAAACGGGCTGTTACAAAGACATTATGGACTATTTACTTTTTTAGGGATTTTTTAACATTATAATTGCTTGCTTGATTGCTGGTTTAGATGGTTTTAATTACTTGCTTCATGTGATGATAATTAAACGAACTAACAAATTTTTGCAGCTAAGGGAGACAACCAAGTATTAAGGTACACATTATATCTTCTAATTGTGTGAATGAAATGATTAATTCAAAAAAGCATGCACTTAGGTCCAATTTCCTATATGAAATATTCTACAATTGTGTGGTGAGTATGGTTGGTTGGTGTGGTTCGTGAAGTTTTAAATAGAGAGTCACCTTTGTGGCTTATGTGATGTTTCAAATTTAGGTCGGACTATCCCAATCGGGTTTGGGGTGTCACATGCTAATGTAAGAAGGGAATGCCGTAGCTTATGCTTCTAGGCAACTAAAGGTTTATGAGCGTAACTACCCAACCCATGATTTGGGGTTACCGGCAGTGGTGTTTGCACTTAGGATTTGGTAACACTACTTGTATGGTGAGAAGTGTACCATCTATATAGACCACAAAAGTCTCAAGTACATTCTCACACAGAAAGAGTTGAATCTACGATAGATAAGGTGGATAAAGTTGCTGAAGTACTACGATTGTGTGATAGAGTATCACCCTAGCAAGGCTAATATTCTAGCTGATGCACTAAGCATGAAGTTTGTAAGTAAACTGTGAGCACTATTCGCGTAGTTAAGTGTGACAAGTGATGGGGGATTGCTTGTAGAACTACAAGTGAGACCAACTTTGTCACAAAAAATCAAAGAGAAACAAGCTTTAGATAAAAAAATTGGTGAAGAGGGTTCGCCAAGTGGAATAAGGAGTGTGAGGTTACTTCACACTAAATGATGAAGGGGTACTCTGTTTTCATGGAAAAATTTGCGTGCCAAAAGTGAAGCCCACAATAGTCCTTATGTAATACACCCAAGAAGTAACAAGATGTACCGTGACCTCTACAAACTTTATTGGTAACCTGGATTGAAATGAGCTATTATAGCATTTGTAGAGAAGTGCCCAATTTGTCAGAAAGTCAAAGCAGAGCATTAGTATCCTTCAAGACTGCTTCAGCCACTTAAGATTCCAGAATGGAAGTGGGAAAGGATCAACATGGATTTTGTGTCAAGTTTACGACTAACTACAACCAAGAAGAATGTTATTTGTGTAATTGTAGATCACCTTATAAAAAGATCGCATTTCTTAGATGTTCACACAAGTTATACTCTGCAAAGGCTCGCAGAGATCTACATCGTTAAAATAGTGGGACTTAATGGTGTGCTAGTCTCTATTACTTTCGATCGAGATCCATAATTCACATCGAGATTTTGGAACACTTTGCAAGAAGCTTTGGGTTTGAAGCTTAACTTTAGTACTCGTTATCACCCTAAAAAAATGCCCAATCAGAGAGAGTGATACAAGTACTGGAAGACATGTTGTGAATATGTGTTTTGGAGTTCGCAGGAAGCTGGGAACGTTACTTACCATTGACAAAGTTCACCTATAACAACAATTACCAAGCAAGTATTCAGATGGCACACTTTAAAGCATTGTATGGAAAGAGATGTCAAACACCCTTGTATTGGTCTGAGTTGGATGAAAAGAGAATAGTTGGACTTGAATTGGTTCACAAGACAGAGGGCTAAGTGAAGATGATATACGAAAGGTTAAAAGCTACTTCAGACAAACAAAAGTCTTATGCTGACTTGAAACGACAAGATGTTGAGTACCAAGTGGGCAAGTATGTGTTTCTTAAGGTATCACCATGGAAGAAAGTCCTAAGGTTTGGGTGTAAAAGGAAGCTAAGCCTAAGGTTCATTGGTCTATTAGTGGAAAGAATCGGTCCTATAACATATCGACTCAAGTTGACTTACGATCTTGATCGAATTCACGATGTGTTTCATGTATCTATGCTTAGGAAATATCATGTAGACCCATCCTATGCAGTGTCAGTAGATGGCATTGAAGTGCGACCTGATTTGACTTTCGAGGAAGAATCAATGAATATTGTGGCTCACGAGGTGAAAGTCCTGCAAAGAAAAAGGATTCATTTGGTCAAAGTGTTGTGGCGAAACTATAAGACCAGCAAAGCTACTTGGGAAACAGAAGAGCTAATGAAGAAACAGTACCCTCAACTATTTGAAGGTGAACATTTTAAGGACGAAATAACATAAGTGGGGAGAGTTGTAACATTCCAAGACTGGGTCTGGAAGTTTTGACCTCGCAAGTGAGAGTTTGCCAGTGTTTCGACGAACTGAGGGTTCGCCAAAAGAGTATCAACAAAGAGTTCGCTAGTGTTTTGGCGAACTGGTACAAACCAAAGGATACGATAAGGTGTTCACCAGATTCATTGTAAGATAAGTTCGCCAATTGAGTTGCAAACTGGGGTTCGCCAGTCAAAAGTCGAGTCAGATTAAAATTAGGAAATAAAGATAGTGTATCTAGGATACTTTTCGTGCACTTAACCTTATTCTAAACCAACTAGGGTTCTTAAGTCAAGTAAGGTATCCTAAGATCTTTAAGATACTTAGTGCTTATAAATACAAACTTTATTCCATTAAAATTCTCTCATCGAATAATTTGTTGTTTAGTCTCTGTTCTGAACCAAGTTCGTAGCAACCAAGGTAAGCCTTTGTCCTATTAGGTTGATTGTCCAGAAAGCTAGGTTTGCTTGAATGTTCGTAATCTGTGTATGTTCTATTTGTTTAATAATTTGTGTGTGTTTATGTATGTTGCAAACCAGCCTGGCCATCTACCAGCCATGATAAAGGCAAAGCCAAGCTTATTTAAATTCTCAATTTTATCTGTGAGTGTCCAATAATCACCTTATGGTTGCTAAACTACCATGTTTATTTCCTTCATGCGAACCTTTAAGTCTTTCTATCTGTTGACATGTGACCCCTTCCTCTATTTGTTCTGTTAGCTCACATGTTTTGCATCCCATGCATATTTACATGACATTTTGCTGCTATGTTACTTTAGTACATTAGATGTTGCATTTTTGGTGGTGTGTTGGAGGTTAGGTTAGGAGTTAATGTAGCTCGCCGATTCAGGTTAAACTTATTTGGCCGGGTTTGGGGTGTTACAATAATGCTGATATATATAATGATTATGCATTTTGAATTTTTTTTCTAATTTGAAACCAAATAATAAATTTGTTAATTAAAAAGTAAATCCAAATTGTATCAAATATAATCAAATTAAATTTTATGAATTTTATTCAAATTCAACTTATCTAATTGGAATAAGGTTATCATACATTTTCTAATTTTCTAATAGTTTATTTTCATACGTGAAGTAATTATTGAGATTATCAAATCATCTAATTGTATTATAAAAATAAATTAATTAATGAAAAAAAACTTCAACTTTCTTAAAAGATTTAAAATAAAAGTATATTTAGAAAAAAAAAATCAACTTCCTAAAAAATTAAAATAAAATCTAACTTAAAAATAAATACTAACAAGATTAGAAATATATTTAAATCTTCTAATTTTATCTTATGCTCCAATCTATCATTCTCATCATCATCTTTTATCCTGATCTTCTTGTTCTTCAATCTATCATCATTGTCTACATTTTCAATCAACATAGAACTTCTTAGGCAATTAATTACTTTGTAATTAAAAATTACCTAAAATATAAAATTATAAGAAATAATAAGAATTTATTATTTTAAATTGGATTTTTTTATAAAATTATGATTATAATTATAATAGTAATTAAAAAATAACATAAAATAAATTTAAAATTAATAAGAACGTAAAATTATAAAATAAAACTTTCACATTAGACAATAGAATGATAGGGGAAGTGAATAAGGGTGAGTTTAAAATAAAGTTAATATATGTATAATAAACTAAATAAATGTGTGATGAAAGAATAGCATAATTTTACCTCATCATGGATTAAAATTATCTTTCATCTCTCCTTAGTGACATAGTCATTTGAATATGACTTGAAATTTTTCTCTTCAAAAAAGCATTATTTTAACACACTATTATTTTCGAGATACTTCAAACTTGCCAATGCTAATAATCTCCATTTTTTGGTGATTTAATTTAGATGCTAAATGTTTGAAAATGCTTAACTGTCGACGCTATTTATAATGATAAATATTAATTTTGAGGGTAAACTAATAGTAGCCACCCAACTCTTAGTAAATTTCTATTTTGGTCACTTAACAATGAAAAGTTACAAAATGATCATCCAACTACTCAATTTTTTCCTTCTTGGTCACTAGTTGGCTAATGATGGCAGCTTTTAAAATTGACATAATAGCAACTTTAGCCCTCAACTTTTTTACATTGTGTCAATTAGCATTCATTCTAAAAAATCTAACCGTTGACATTGGCACATAGTGTAATTTGATCTTTCTTGTTGTTTTGCTTTTCTTTGTGACCTTTTTACCTAAAAAGTTTAAAAACAAATTTATAAGCTAAATTTGATAAAGAAAAATTCAAAAAATGGAAACACCCAAAAATCCAAGATAATAATTTCTATATTTTCTCATTATTTTAAAATTAACCTCAATGTCACAAAGAAAATAAAAAAAATAGAAATGTGTAAATGTTGCCCCAATCCGGCCTAGGAGTTTTAGCTAAGTCAAAGGCGTTACATTGATCACAGAAGTGACCTTGTAAAGCCATTCTTTTGCTTGCGTTGAATTGTGTGAAAATTGTTATTTTGTTTTTAGGAAAAACATTCATTAATCAAACCGACTTTACCTAATTATTTGATTATAATATTATTAATGTGAAGTTTTTGAGAAAAACTATTTAAGGTTTAAAAAGTCTTATCAAAATTTTAAGTATTTTGCAAAGTAATAGAAAACAATAATAAGAATATTAGTTTTCTAAACCAAATAGCATGCAACTATCTAAGAATATCATGCTTAAAAATTAATGAGCTAAATAATCTCAAACCACAATTGTGAAAGTAATAAATAATTAATAGTTTTAAACCCGATAAACAAACCAATAAAATGATTAAGGATAACTTTAATGGGAAGAAATAATAAATAAAAAATGAGATGCTAGTTTGAGGTTCCCTGTAACAACTCATTTTTCAGTGGTGTCAAAAACAGTAGTTCCAAGACCACCAAATTCGATGAGTAAGTAATGTTTACGAGTCAAATATGGTTTTAAAAAGGTATTTGATTTGATAAATTATGTTATATAAGCGATTTATTAAGTTTAAATGGTATGACCCTAAGGTCAAGTGGTTTTAGAAAATGAGGTATCGGGTCTTTGTTTCTATAAACCGAGTCATAATTATTTTTATCAATATTTACAGAGTGTCATTAAGGTGGTATTAAATTTCCGTTGAAAAATTTTAACGTTTCGATAGTTAATTAGTTAAAAAAGACTAAATTGTAAAAGATGTAAAATTTGATCACTTTTTGATTTGAGTGATTAAATGGCACTTTGAATAAATGAAAAGGGGTTTAAATGGTAATTAAACCATTATGAAAATTGGTGGGTTAGTGGGCATATAAATTGTTAATGTTTGATTATAATTATAATGGTAAAAAAGTAAATTATAAAATATGTAGATTATAAACAAAACATGACAAAATTAATTGTCATCTTCTTCATTTGAAGTTCATCACCGAAACCATTAAAGAGAAGGAAGTATATTCGGCCCAACTTTGGCTTGGTGATTAGGTAAGCAAACTTTGCCCGTTTTTCATAATTTTTATATTTTTGAGATCATTGCAATTAGGTCTAGCCAGCCTGTATCATCGATTTTGAAATAGTTAAAGATTTTGAATGTTGCTATTGATGAAACTTGTGATTTTAGACGTTAAATGATAAATTTGAGATATTATTTGTTATTTAAAAGTATTTTATTCAGTGATTTTTGATGAATTTTTCGATTAGGGGCTAAATTGTTAAAATAGTAAAAGTACAAGGATTTGATGTGAATTTTTTTGCATGAATGGGCTGTTTTGGATGCCAGAAGTATTCAGCTAGGTTCATTTTTGGGTAAAAATGGTTAATTTGCATGTTTTGGGCTCAATGACTAAATTAAATAAAAGTAAAACTTTAGGGGTAATTTTGTAAAAATATCAAAAATGACTAAATTGCAAAAAAAAAAAATTATCGTCTAAATTAATAGATTGAATGAAATTGTTAATTTATATCAAGATCAGGTGAAAAACTAAGGAGAATAGAAAATTACCAAAATGCCCCTGTACTTTGACATTTCTGCAATTTAACCAGGTAAGTTCGTATGAACTGTACTATATATAATGTTGATTAAATTGAATGTTGTTATATGATTTTATTGAAAATGAATCAATATATATGCTACTATACAATTTATCTTGTAAAGAAATGATGGAAATTCAACGACGTACGACGACTATTGAGCCCCGTTTGAACCTTAGGAATATATAGGATACAAATGACACGTCATTAGGGTTATTGCGTTTTAGGTGCTGATCCTGAACGTCCTACCAGTGGCATAGTTTCCAGCATGTGTTGCTGTTACTTGACAGCTTGTGTGAGCAGCATCGTGTAGCTATGTTCTGACCAATAGCTTATGTGAGCAGACCCATTTATGGCTCGAATGAGAGTATCTATGTAAAAGAAAAGGAAAGAAATGATTTTGACCATATATTAGCACACAGTGTGTGAGATTCTCGCGTATCTGATATTATTCTAAGTGGTTCAACGGGCATACAAAGGGAAGGAACGGTAAATGTTCCGATCGGTAATGTCATGAAAGTATGGAAAGGTATGGATTGTTGATGATTAAAGTGTGTATAGCCATGCTCATGAAAAGTATGGATACTTATATGCTATATTCATGAAAGTTATTTTATCATGTGGTGATTTTGCTAAGTTATGTGTTTAATCACTAACTTGTGATTATGATTAATACTATGTTTATGCCTTATGTCTTATGCAAATGAAAAGGTAAGTGTTCAGTATGAATTAAGATATGTATGCATGAAACTCATTGAAATGGTGATACATGAAAAATATGATATGTTATGAGATGGATGACAAATCCAATTGAAAGTATAATGGTTATCCATGTCAAATTCATATGAACCATATCTAAATGATCCAACATATAACATTCCCTAACCATTATTAGTCGCCGGAATAATGCTAAGGAGATTACTAATCTTTTCAGATTGAATACAAACATTTCTTAATTTACCACACATAAACATCATAATTCAATCATATCATCCCTTTTATGCGCCCTCGAGGCCCAAAACACATGTTAGAAACAAAACGGGACTTAATCGGATGATTCAAAAATTTTTCGTGAATTTCAAATTTTTTTCTAGATGCAGGGCTCACATGCCCGTGTGGTCTAGGGACATGCCCGTGTGACCTTAGGGCACTCCCATGCCGTAGGATGTGTCCGACCTCGTGTAACTCTCTAACTTAGATCACACGACCAACCACACGCCCGTGTGCTAGGCCGTGTGACACACACGGCTAAGACACACACCCGTGTCTCTGCCAGTGTGAAATTTCCTAAGCATTCTGTTTTGAAATTCTAGGGTTGCAGGGGACACATGGCCAATTCACACGCTCGTATGTTAGTCGTGTGTCTTATACGGTCTAGTCACACACCCGTGTGTCTGTCTGTGTGGACTCAAAACGAACCTTTTACATCTAGTTTTCCCTTCCCTGCAAACTTAAACACCAAGCAATTCAAAAATCAATTATTCAACCAATCCAATACATATTAAAATATATCTAAAATATGTCAAAACGATCAATCTAATAACCTAACTAATGTACCCTCATAGGTACTTCACATATACTATCAAAATCAATTCAATTAACTTCTTTCAAGCCAAATCTAATTTCATACCAAAACATATTGTCTTATAACCTCAACATAACACATAACTTATATATATAAATAATCAATATCATCTTCTAACATTATTTACATTCACTTTCTAAAATGACAACTTAAAACATCCTAGGAACATGTCATTACCAAAAAGAAATATACTTCACCACGTTTTGAGTTCGGGATCTCTTATGGATGCTGAGTTGGTGACCAAATCAAATACCTAACCTGCGCACGAAAAACAAACCTACGCTGAGTATATACTCAGTGGTCTTTCTATAATTTGAATACTTTAAATAAATAGTATAACAAGTACATTAAAATCATACAATATCCATTAACATTCAATTAACAAATTCTTCGATAATCATGTATCATAAATTCAATTTTCTTCATTTGCTATCCCAGATAGCTTCTCACAATTGAACATAATTCAATTCACCAATCAATTTCAATCATAACACTGTTTTATTCATTTACCCCTATTAACATGACTCGGACTCAGACGGATACACGGATTCCAACCAAAACACACCAATTTGGCACCCAGTGTCTTATCGGATAATTCGAAGCAATAATTTGACACCCAGTGTCTCATCGGCCTTGTCGAAGTAAATTGGTACCCAATACCTCATCGAATTTATCCGAAGTAATAATTTGACACCCAGTGTCTCATCGACTCGAGGTTGAAGTATCCCTGAACACTTCCAATCCTATGGCATTCCATCTATATCTAACTTAGCTCGATACAGTTAATAGGGTTTCAAATCACTTCTCAATTTCATCTAACATTCATTTCAATTCAATAATCACATATCAATCACAAATTCACTTACATTCAATTCAATATCATAATGCTATTTACTCACCTTATTCACTTACCATAAACAATAAATTAAAATACAACAAACAATAATTGCTAGATTCAGATTATAGAAATACAAACCAAAATTTTTGGGCTACTCCTCGTCGACTTTTTCCTTTCCCTTCTTAGCCGAAGTTTCCGGCACAATGTTAGCTACGAAAATTGAAACAATTGAAAATCATCAATATAACACAATTTCTCATTGAACATTTCAATTTATATTCAACTTTTGCCTAAATTCCAATTTAGTCCCTAAACCGAGACTAACTTTATTTCTTCACAATTTATTCTATATTTTCATTCAATTGCCACTTTAAACTAGATTTAACTCTCAAATTTGATCATAAAACCCTAAATTTTGAAATTTCACAATTTAGTCCCTATTACTCAAAATGTATAATTTATTTTACAATTCAATCCTTTTCTCAATACTAACTTAAAATTTTATCAATTAAATCCCCAAATACTTGAATTATACAACATGAACAACATCTAAAAATCCAATAATTTCTAAAATTTCAGCATAGGTGAAGTAGTATTTAATATTAGGACTTCAAAAACATAAAATTTACTAGAAAATGGACTAAATTGACTTATCAATTAAGCTTTGAACACTTGAAACCCTAATTTCTCCTTCTTTCTTTCCCTTTTTCATTCGTTCTTTTTCTTTCTCCCCTGTTTCATTCTATCCTCTATTCCTTTTTCTGTTTCTTTTTCTTATGTTTTGTTTAATTATTATTATATTATAATATAATATATATTACTTAAATAATAAGCAATACATGTATTATTATATACATATGATTATTATTTTTACACATCTATTTCACCATCATCATACACTTGTCACTTATGGCTTAATTACTAATTTAGTCCTTTCACTTTTCCTTTATTCTATAATTCAACTTTCATCCTATATGCAATCTAGTCCTTATACCTAATTTCTCTTAATTTAGACAAATTCACCTATTCAAAACCTAATTAGTCACACAACTAACTTTGTAAATATTTTTAATAAATATTTACGAATTCATTTTAAAAAAACGGAGACCCAAAAATATACTTTTCGATTACTCGTGACTATCGGGTCATTACAATTCTCCCCCTTAATAAATTTCGTCCTCAAAATTTACCTGAAAAAAGGTGGGGGTACTGAGATCTCATAGTTTCTTCCGGTTCCCAAGTCGCTTCTTCAATACTATGACTACACCATAACACTTTTACTAACGGAACCCGTTTATTATGCAATTCTTTTACTTCTCATGCTAAAATCTCAACCGGCTCTTCTTCATATGATAAATCAGGTCGAATTTCAATATCTTCTGTTCAAAAAACATGTGAAGGTTCTGATCTATATCTTCTGAGCATCGAAACATGAAAAACATCATGAATTTTCTGTAATTTTTGAGGAAAGGCCAAATGATATGCTATTGGTCCAACTATTTCTATAATTTCATACGGCCCAATAAAACGAGGACTCAATTTTCCCTTTCCACCAAATCTCAAAATTTTTTTCCAAGGCAAAACTTTAAGAAATACCTTGTCCCCAACAGAATACTCAATATCCCGACGTTTCAAATCTGCATACGATTTATGTCTGACGAGAGCTGCTTTCAGTCTATCTCAAATTTTCTTAACAACGTCCTCCGTTTCTTGAACTAATTCCAACCTAATCATTTTTCTCTCATTCAATTCCATCCAACACATAGATGATCGACATCTATGACCATACAAAGCCTTATACGGAGCCATTTGAACACTTGATTAGAAACTATTATTATATAAAAATTCGCCAAAGGTAAATAATGTTCCCAACCTAATTCAAAATCAATAATATAAGCACGAAGTATGTCTTCCAAAATCTGAATAACTCGCTTAGATTGTCCGTCAGTCTGTGGATGAAAAGCTGTGCTAAAGTTGAGTCGAGTACCAAGTAATTCATGCAATTGTCTCCAAAATCTCAATGTGAACCGCGGATCCTGATTAGAAATTATTGACATAGGAATACCATGCAATCTCACAATTTCTCGAATGTAAACCTCAGCAAGTTTTTGAAGTGACCAATCAATTCTAACCACTATAAAATGAGTCGATTTCGTAAGTCGATCAATAATACCCAAATAGCATTTTCTTACTTGCTGACAACGGTAATCCCGCTACAAAATCCATAGTAATACAATCTTATTTCCACTCAGAAATATTAATAGGCTAAAGTAATCCAGTAGGAACCTGATGCTCTGCCTTAACTCTTTGACAAGTCAAGCATTTAGCCACATACTCAACTATATCTATTTTCATTCCCGGCCTCAATATGATTCTCGCAAATTTTGATACATTTTCGTTCCTCTAGGATGCAAAGTAAAAGGACTGTCATCAGCTTCATGAAGTATCAACTCTTTTAATTTAGAAACAGCTAGAACACAAATTCGATTATGAAATCTCAAGCAATCATGTTCATCAATATTGAAGTTCTCTAGCATACCATTTTGAACCATTTCCCTTTTCTTCATCAACTTATCATCTTCTAACTGTGCTGACCTAATTTGATCAAACATCACCAGTTTAATTCTCAATTCAGCCAATAAACTTCCATCATCACTGATACTGAGCTGAGTAAACATTGCTCACAATTCAATTGCTGTTTTTCTACTCAATGCATCAGCTACAACATTAGCTTTACCAGGATGATAATCAATGACACAATCATAATCTTTTAGAAGCTCTATCAAACGACGTTGTCTTAAATTTAGCTCCTTTTGTGATAAAAGATATTTAAGACTCTTATGATCAGTATAAATATAACATTCCTCACTGTACAAGTAATGTCTCCAGATCTTTAGAGCAAAACCACGGTAGCTAACTCCAAATCGTGCGTCGCATAATTACGTTCATACGGTTTCAATTGACGAGATGCATAAGCAATCACTTTTCCATCTTGTATCAAAACACAACCAATACCATTCAAGGAAGCATCACAATAAATAACAAAATCATTTCCCGATTATAATAAAGTCAAAACCGGCGCTTCAATCAACATTTGCTTCAATTTCTCAAAGCTTTCCTGACACTGATCATCCCAAACAAACTGAACACTCTTTTGTAACAACTTTGTCATCAGCAAAGCTATTTTCGAAAATCCATTTGCAAATCTTCAGTAATAACCTGCTAATCGAAGGAAACTACGAACTTCTAACATATTTCTCTGTGCTTTCTACTGAACAATTGCTTCAATCTTTTTCGGATCAACTCTAATTCCATCTGCTGAAACAACATGTCCCAAGACAAAAACCTCTGGTAACTAGAATTCACATTTGCTAAGCTTCCTGTATAGTTTTTTCTCCCGTAGTATTTGCAAAAAAATTCTAAGATGTTGCTCATGTTCAAATTCAGACTTCGAATAGACTAGAATATCATCAATGAAAGCTACCACAAACTGATCTAAATACAGATAAAAAATACAATTCATGAGATCTATAAATGCAGCTGAGCATTAGTCAATCCAAAAGGCATTACTTAAAATTCATAATGTCCATACCATGTTCAAAATGTCATCTTCAGTACATCACTTTCTTTCACCTTCAACTGATAATAACCCGATCTTAAATCAATCTTTGAAAAGACAGAAGCTCATTTTAACTAATTAAATAAATCATCAATACAAGGTAACGGATATCGATTCTTAATCGTCACCTTATTCAATTGCCGATAATCAATACAGAGCCGTATCGAACCATCTTTCTTTTTATAAAAAACACTAGAGCTCCCCAAGGTGAAGTACTAGGATGTATAAAACCACGATCCAATAAATCTTGCAGTTGCACTTTTAATTCTTTTAACTCTATAGGTGACATACGATATGGGGGTATTGATACCGGAGCTATACCAGGATATACTTCAATTGCAAATTTAACCTCCCAATCGGGTGGTAATCCCAATAATTCTTCAGGAAATACATCAAGAAATTCACAAACAATTCAAATTTTACTGCATTGACTTTCCACAGAATCTGAATTAATAACATAAGCTAGAAAAGCTGCACAACACTGATGAAGAAGTTTATTAGCATGAATTGCTAAAATAATACGGGTTGACCCACTGGTTCGAATACCATTCACCTCAATCTTATTCCCATTTTCACTCTGAACAATAAACTTCTTTTTACAACAATCTAAAATCACCCCATGTTCTGAAATCCAATCCATTCCCAAAATCATATCAAAATTGCCAAATGGCATTATCAACAAATCAACAGGAAAGGTTATATTTTGTATTATTAGCGGACACCTCCTATACACCTAATCCACTACTACAGTTTGCCCTAATGGACTAGACACTACTATTGATACTTTAGACATCTTAGATTTTAAATTTCCCGACTCAACCAATTTAGTATTAACATATGAATGTGAAGATCCCGGATCTATTAAAGCATAAATAGGTTTCGAATGCAATAAAAATATACTTGTCACCACCACATCATTTGCATCACCTTCTTCACGGGTTCGTACAACATATGCTCAAGCTGGTACTCTGGCTTTTTATTGTTGAGTAGCAACATCACTTCCTTTTCTAGCACCACCCCTAGAAAACTAACCACTTCGACCTGATCCACGACCTCTAGAAACAAGTACAAATTTTTTAGAAGTAACACGTGTAGCATTTTCATTTTTTGGACAATCCCTAACAAAATATTCTATAGATCTACAACGGCAACAACCTCGAGCCAATTTCCAACACTCACCCTGATTTTTTTTCCATAATTTTCACAATTTAGAATTTCAATATCCCGAGATGGACCTCTTACACTACCTGTAGAGACCGTCAAATGTCTTTCACGGGTTCTATCACCTCTATCTAACTTAAAACTCGATCTCCAACTACCATGAGATTCTTTTGATCTTTTGGGTTGTGGGTTTGAACTAGAATCTCTAGAAAGTTTTCCAAACGGATGAGTATTCTCAACCATTTTATCAAAACCCAATACATGTTCGACCATTTTTGCCCTTTCAACTAAATCAAAAAATTCAATGATCCTGAGCGATACCAATTGCACTCGTAATTCATCACATAAACCCCGTAGAAATCACTTGCAACTTGTAATATCCCGAATTAGGGCCTAATCGGAATAGTGGTTTCGTGACCACAAATCCGAGATAGAAATAATTATTTTATAATTATTTTGAGGTTTATGATATGATTGCATGATTGTGTGAAAATTTTGTGAAGAAATTCCATGCATAAAATGCTTAATTTGAAGTTAGGGGCTAAATCGAATAAGTTGCAAAACCTGCATTCTAGAAGTTTTTAGTATGAAATTGCTTTGAAATATTAATTATGAGGTCTTAAATAGAATTTGACCAATTTCTAAAATTTTGGACAAAAATGGGCTTGTACATGAAAATTTTCAAAGAAAGGCATTAAGGGCATTTTGGTCATTTGGATAATTAATGAAATAAAATGGGAAAAATGACACAAAATAGTCATCTTCCCCATTAGTTGCTGCCGAATGCTCCATGTTTCCATAGCTAGGGTTTCTTCAACTTTCAAGCTTCATAGTAAGTGATTCCAAGCCCCGTTTTTAATGATTTTTATGTTTTTGAGATCCCGATAACTCGATAAAGCTTATGTTAGCAATAATTTAACCTAGGGTTTATATTTGGAAAAATACCCATAGGTGAAATTTGTGTATTTTGATGTTTTATGATAGAATATGATATTTTAAATTATGTTAGACAACTTGTACTACTCGATTTTAAGCAAAAACGAGTAAAATGGCTTAATCGGTAAAAATACCTAATAGTCACAAGTACATGTTAGAGTGAGAATTTGATGTTGCCATAGAAGGGAAAAGTGATCAGCATGTTGTAAAACATAAGAATAAGGAATAAAGTTTAATCCAGGAGCCTAGGGGCAAAAATGTAAATATGCAAAAGTTTAGGGGTAAAATTGTAATTTTACCAAAATTTGAATTAAGGATTAATTTGATAATGTGAGTATTAAATAAGCTAAATGTGTTATTTTAGATCAAGAAAGACGTGGAAACGACCCCCAATCGAGGAAAAGAAAAGATTGTGGATTAAATTGCAAAACCTTTGTATTTTGGTACCAAGGTAAGTTCATGTGTAAATAATGTAGCATAATTGTTATTTTTAAGTCATTGATGTCAATTATGTGATATGCTGATTTTTATCATGAAATACATGCTTTGTGGTTAATTTCAATAAAATGCAAATTATGTGAATTACTTGTTAAACATAATTGTTACTGAGTATTGGTTCCGCATTCTACGAAAGACGACAAGGATATGTGTTCGAGGAAAATCCCGTTTGAACCTTAGGAATAGATTAGGATACAAGTGACATGTCACTAGGATGGTTGAGCATCCGAACTCGTTGAGTTGAGTCCGAGTTCACTTATGGATGCGAATGTCCGAACTCGTTGAGTTGAGTCCGAGTTCGTGAGATGTAACTAGGCATCCGAGCTCGTTGAGTTGAGTCCGAGTTCATTATGGATGCGAACGCCCGAGCTCGTTGAGTTGAGTCCGAGTTCGCTTATGGGCGGGTTACATGGTAGCTTGGCTACATATGTGGCACTTATGTGCAAACTTCCTACGTATCCGAATTATATTCCGATGAGTTCAACGGGTAAAGTTCTACTCAAATGAAGGAATACTTGAGATGAAAAGAGACGTATTGGTAAGTGATGTGAAATGGATACTTGGACAGGTATGTACTTAACCCTCGGGTTGAGTATTGATACAATAACGATAAGGTAGTAAAATGATGAAAGATGATTAGAAATGAGATTTATGTTTTGGTGATACCATGCTAATGTTGTTTGGTATGATTGCTTTGTTATGTTTCTTATTATTTGCATATGAACTTACTAAGCATTTATGCTTACTCCTCCTTCTTACTCATTGTAGTTTTGGACAAGCTAGCTCAGAGTCGGGATAGGTCGAAGGATCACCACACTATCCTAAGAACTTTTCGGTAAAATGGCTTGTAAATTTAAGTATGGCATGTATAGCAAAATACTTATTTTGTGTAAATGATCTTATGGTATGCTGATGAAATGGTTGAGGAAGTGCTTGATAATGATAAATTATGGAAATGGTTAGTTTAAAATATGTTTGATGTTATGGAAAGTTAATAAGTTACCTAGTTCATGAAAATTCATAAAAAGGATGAAATTTGCCATAAACAGAATATTACAGCAACACTGATGTGAGTTTAAAAATTTACTAAAAATCATAGAAATTGAATTTGGTGATGAATTAAATATCAAATTGAAGCTTATTATGTCTAGTTTCACATAAAACAAACTAAACTGGTAAAAGAGTTATATGTTAGAAGATATTTGAATTTTAGTGAAACAGGGTCAGAGCAGTTTCTGAATCCCCTGTTCCAACTTTATAAATTCACCATAAATTGTACAGATATAATTAGGTGGCTTATTTTATATCCTCAGAATCCTTATTGAGTCTAGTTTCAGGAGAAATAAACCTCATATTCATATAAATTTTATAAAGAGAGAAAAGTGGTTCGTAGTAAACAGAGGTCAGACCAGTCAAGCCCTGAAACAGGGGTAACTTTAACTAATAAACTGTACTAATTGGCCCAACCAAAAATTCTAGAAAAAAATTAGTAGATAGGCATATGAGTCTAGATTCAGGGAAAATTTACGAATCTTGATTTCCAGTTTTGTAACTCGAGATATGATTTTTCTTGTGACTGTAACGCAAGTAGCTAAAAAGCTGTGAATGTAGAAACAAATAATCTAAAGTTCTTAAAATGTTAAATTAAGTTTAGTAACACCTCATACTCGACTCCGGTGACGGTCTCAGGCGTGGGGGCGTTACATTTAATGGTATCAGAGCAGGTTTAGTCGGTTCTCGGACTACGTGTTGTATGTACGGATTTTGCTATACATGCCATATGTATAAATTGTGATAGTGTGACGACTTCGACCTTTTAAATGATTTTTTTATAGTAAATGGATCCCGATCCAGCCGTGGCGATGAAGTAGAGAGTAATGCGCCAGCTCCGGCTGAAGGAGCAGCGCCGATCTGAAAATCCACCTCCTCATTTGGTCGGGAGGAGGAGAAAGGGGTCGGGAAGCCTTTCTCCAAATGATGAGTGCATGGTACACTCGAGTTCGTTCAGATGCGAACCCAAATGTACAACCTCCCCACCTCCCCAATTCCTCAACCTGTACTCCGGATGCCTTAAGGTATGGATCTGATGAAATTTCATAGAAATCTAGTTGATGAGAATCCGCAAGCAAGGGGCCAAGAATTTAAAGCAAATATTGATGATGATGCTTTGAGAAAGCGAGTTTTGGCTTGAAAATTCTATCCGGTATTTGATGAGTTATCTTGTACACTGAAGAATGTTTGAAATGCGCTATATCTTTGTTGAGGGATTCACTTACAATTGGTGGAAGACTTTGATTTCGGTGGTACCAAAAAGAGAGTAACATGGGAATTCTTTCAAGAAGAGTTTCGAAGAAATATATTAGTGAAAGATTTATGGATCGAGCGTAAAGAATTTCTTGAACTCAAGCAAGGTAATATGACTCTGAGAATATGAAAGAGAGTTTGTTCGATTAAGTGAATATGCCGAGAGTATGTTCCTACAGAGGCCAAGATGTGCCGACGATTTGAAGACGGGCTCAATGAAGATATCAAAGTATTTGTTGGAATTCTTGAATTAAAAGAAATGGTAGTATTGGTTGATCGAGCTTGTAAGGTGAAGAATTACTTAAAGAGAAGAAAAAGCAGAGATCGAGACTAGAAGTCGGAAGAAAAGACCGATGGAGCGCTTCATTCTCACAAAGAACTGGAAAGTCAAGAAATATGAATCCTCGTTCTCAAACTTCAGTGGGCAATCATATGGAAACTATAAGAAGCAAAATGTGGGTCTAAGTCCCGCACTACTTCAAAGAAATTGAAGTGTAGGGAATCTGAGATTTGTTAAACCGGAGTGCCAGGTGTGTGGTAGAAATCATTTTGGTCCGTGCAGAGCAAATGAATGTTTTCGATGTGGTTCTCCTGATCATTTTATTAGAGATCGCCAGAGAGAGCTGAAAGAGAAAAATTTCAGAATACAAAAACAAGTGGGGCGGATTCGAGAGGAAGATATCTAAGAAAAGTCGAGCGCGAAGCAAGCGGTAAGAATGTAGCCAGAGATGCACCAGCTAGACTGAAGGAAGGGCTCGCTAGAACTTATGCTATTAAAGCACGCGAAGATGCTTCCTCGCTTGATGTGATTACCGTACACATTTCTCTCTATAATGTTAATGTTATTGCTTTGATTGATCCCGGTTCTACTCATTCATATGTGTGCATGAAATTGGTGTCTAGTATGAATATACCTGTTGAGAACACGAATTTATGATTAGAGTGTCGAATCCGTTAGGCAAATGTGTGATTGTTGACAAAGTATGTAAGAAATGTCCTTTAATGATTCGGGATCATTACTTTCCTACCCGACTTGATGTTGTTGCCGTTTGATGAGTTTGATGTTATTTTGGGCATGGATTGGTTGACACCGCATGATGCTAAAATAAATTGCAAAGAAAAAGTTATAGAATTAAAGTGTGAAAATGGTGAAACATCATGGGTTGAATCGAGATAAATCGGAGGCATTGCCTAGTGTGATTTCTTCAATGTCGGCTCAAAGATATTTAAGAAAGGGTTATGAAGCTTATTTGGCGTATGTAATTAATACAAAAGAAGTTGAAAAGAAAGTTGAATCAAGGTTTGTGTGTGTGAATTTGCGGACGTATTTCGGAAGAATTGCCGGGTTTGCCTCCGCTTAGAAGTAGAATTTGGTATTGATTTGATACCGGAACAACTCCGATTTCGATTGCTCCATACGAATGGCACCAAAGCAGAGTTGAAGGAATTAAAGTCGCAGATTGCAAGAGTTGACTGATAAAGGCTTTGTGAGACCGAGTTTTTCACCTTGGGGTGCTCCGTGTTATTTCGAAAAAGAAGGATGGTTCTATGAGATTGTGTGTTGATTATCGGCAGATTAAACAAGGTGACAATCAAAAACAAGTATCCATTGCCAAGAATTGATGATTTGTTTGATCACCTAAAAGGAGCGACATGGTTTTCAAAGATTGATTTGAGATCCGGATATTATCAATTGCGGGTAAAAGAGTCGGATGTGCCTAAAACCGCTTTTAGAACAAGGTACGGTCATTATGAATTTTTAGTTATGCCATTTGGGTTGACAAATGCTCCTGCTGTGTTTATGGATTTAATGAATCGCATATTCACCATACTTGGACAAATTTGTTGTGGTGTTTATAGATGATATTTTAATTTATTCAAAAGATGAGACAGAGCATGCCGAGCATTTGAGGATAGTTTTGCAAACTTTGAGAGATAAACAAATGTATACTAAGTTTAGTAAAAGTGAATTTTGGCTCCGGAAGTTGGATTTTTGGGTCATATTGTTTCAGTGATGGTATACGGGTTGATCCTAGTAAAATTTCAGCCATTGTTGATTGGAAACCACCAAAAAATGTAACTCAAGTTAGAAGTTTCTTGGGGCTAGCCGGGTATTATCGACGGTTTGTAAATGGATTTTCTATAATTGTTGCTCCTATAACTAGACTACTCCGAAAGGATGTTAAATTTGAATGGACGGAAGAATGTCAAGAGTTTTGAAGAATTAAAAATTATTAACAGAGGCACCAAAGTGTTAGTACAAAATTTAATCAGTAAAGAATTTGTGGTGTATAGTGATGCTTCTCTAAATGGTTTGGGGTGTGTGCTTATGCAAGAAGGAAAAGTGGTGGCTTATGCTTCGAGGCGATTAAAACCTCATGAGAAGAATTATCCTACTCACGATTTAGAATTGGTCATGCGGTGGTGTTTGCTTTGAAAATTTGGCGACATTATTTGTATGGTGAAAAGTGCCGGGTATATACTCGACCATAAAAGTCTTAAGTATTTGATGTCACAAAAGACTTGAATTTAAGACAATGAAGATGGTTGGAGTTATTGAAAGATTACGAGCTTGTTATTGATTATCATCCGGGAAAAGCGAATGTAGTAGCCGATGCTTTGAGCGAAAGTTGTTGTTTGCATTGAGAGTTATGAACACTCGCTTGAAAATGTCGATGATGGTTCGATTCTAGCAGAGTTAAGAGCAAAATCGATGTTTTTACAAGAGATCTCTCAAGCTCGTAAAGATGATCAAGATTTGCAAGCCAAAAGAAAGCGATGTGAAGTTGATACAGAGTCGATTTGAGAATCGATTCGATGGGTGCTTAATGTTTAAAGATCGGATTTGTGTACCAAAGAATGAAGAATTGATTCAAAAGATCCTACAGAAGCACATAGTGGTTGTTTCTCGATTCATCCGGTAGTACGAAAATGTATAATGACTTGAAGAAAATGTATTGGTGGAATGGAATGAAAAAGGATATATCGAGTTTGTGTCCAAATGCTTGATTTGTCAACGGTGAAAGCTGAACACCAAGTGCCTTCGGGATTACTTCACCTATTATGGTTCCCGAATGGAAATGGGATCGGATTACTATGGATTTTTTTTCAGGATTGCCATTAACTCCGGAAAGAAAGATGCCATCCGGGTAATAGTTGACAGACTAACTAAGTCGGCTCATTTTATCCCGCAGACGTGCGGATTATTCTCTCAACAAGTTGGCTGAATTGTATGTTAGAGAAATTGTTAGACTACATGGAATACCATTGTCGATCATTTCGGATAGAGATCCAAGGTTTACCTCGCGGTTTTGGCAAAAATTGCAAGACGCGTTAGGTACAAAGTTAAATTTCGATCTTCTTTTCATCCACGATCGATGGACAATCGAGAGAGTAATTCGATTCTTGAAGATATGCTCGGATGTTGTGTATTGGAATTTCAAGGAAGTTGGGAAAAATACTTATCGTTAGTAGAATTTGCTTACAATAATAGTTATCGACGAGCTTGAAAATGGCACCTTATGAAGCATTGTATGGTCGTAAGTGTCGAACGCCTCTGTATTGGATCGAACTCAAGGAAAATAAGATTTATGGAGTTGATCTAATAAAAGAAACCAAGAAAAAGTAAAGGTAATTCAAATTGTTTGAAAGTCGCCGGATAGACGAGAAATCTTATGCAGATTTAAAACGAAAGGACATTGAATTTCAAGTTGGTGATAAAGTATTTTTAAAGGTGTCTCCGTGGAAAAAGGTTCTCGATTTGGGCGAAAGGGCAAATTAAGTCCACGCTTTATTGGGCCGTATGAGGTAATTGAAAAAGTTGGACCGGTAGCATATCGGCTAGCTTTACCACCTGAATTAGAGAAGATTCATGATGTGTTCCACGTATCTATGTTACGTCGGTATCGTTCGGATCCTTCACATGTGGTTTCACCGAAGCGAAATTGAACTACAACCGAGATATGACTTATGAAGAAGAACCGATTAAGATTTTAGCTCGAGAGGTCAAACAACTAAGGAATAAAAATATTGCACTTGTGAAGGTGTTGTGGCGAAGAAGCATGGAGTAGAAGAAGCTACATGGGAATCAAGAAACTATGAGAAATTAATACCACACATCATTTCATCGGTAAGATTTTTAGGACGAAAATCCTTAAAGGGGGAGAGTTGTAATATCCCGAATTAGGGCCTAATCGGAATAGTGGTTTCGTGACCACAAATCCGAGATAGAAATAATTATTTTATAATTATTTTGAGGTTTATGATATGATTGCATGATTGTGTGAAAATTTTGTGAAGAAATTCCATGCATAAAATGCTTAATTTGAAGTTAGGGCTAAATCGAATAAGTTGCAAAACTTGCATTCTAGAAGTTTTTAGTATGAAATTTCTTTGAAATATTAATTATGAGGTCTTAAATAGCAATTTGACCAATTTTTAAAATTTTGGACAAAAATGGGCTTGTACATGAAAATTTTCAAAGAAAGGCATTAAGGGCATTTTGGTCATTTGGATAATTAATGAAATAAAATGGGAAAAATGACACAAAATAGTCATCTTCCCCATTAGTTGCTGCCGAATGCTCCATGTTTCCATAGCTAGGGTTTCTTCAACTTTCAAGCTTCATAGTAAGTGATTCCAAGCCCCGTTTTTAATGATTTTTATGTTTTTGAGATCCCGATAACTCGATAAAGCTTATGTTAGCAATAATTTAACCTAGGGTTTATATTTGGAAAAATACCCATAGGTGAAATTTGTGTATTTTGATGTTTTATGATAGAATATGATGTTTTAAATTATGTTAGACAACTTGTACTACTCGATTTTAAGCAAAAACGAGTAAAGGGCTTAATCTCCAGAAAATACCTAATAGTCACAAGTACATGTTAGAGTGAGAATTTGATGTTTCCATAGAAGGGAAAAGTGATCAGCATGTTGTAAAACATAATAATAAGGAATAAAGTTTAATCCCGAGCCTAGGGGCAAAAATGTAAAAATGCAAAAGTTTAGGGGTAAAATTGTAATTTTTCCAAAATTTGAATTAAGGATTAATTTGATAATGTGAGTATTAAATAAGCTAAATGTGTTATTTTAGATCAAGAAAGACGTGGAAACGACCCCAATCGAGGAAAAGAAAAGATTGTGGATTAAATTGCAAAACCTTTGTATTTTGGTACCAAGGTAAGTTCATGTGTAAATAATGTAGCATAATTGTTATTTTTAAGTCATTGATGTCAATTATGTGATATGCTGATTTTTATCATGAAATACATGCTTTGTGGTTAATTTCGAATAAAATGCAAATTATGTGAATTACTTGTTAAACATAATTGTTACCGAGTATTGGTTCCGGCATTCTACGAAAGACGACAAGGATATGTGTTCGAGGAAAATCCCGTTTGAACCTTAGGAATAGATTAGGATACAAGTGACATGTCACTAGGATGGTTGAGCATCCGAACTCGTTGAGTTGAGTCCGAGTTCACTTATGGATGCGAATGTCCGAACTCGTTGAGTTGAGTCCGAGTTCGTGAGATGTAACTAGGCATCCGAGCTCGTTGAGTTGAGTCCGAGTTCATTATGGATGCGAACGCCGGAGCTCGTTGAGTTGAGTCCGAGTTCGCTTATGGGCGGGTTACATGGTAGCTTGGCTACATATGTGGCACTTATGTGCAAACTTCCTACGTATCCGAATTATATTCCGATGAGTTCAACGGGTAAAGTTCTACTCAAATGAAGGAATACTTGAGATGAAAAGAGACGTATTGGTAAGTGATGTGAAATGGATACTTCGGACAGGTATGTACTTAACCCTCGGGTTGAGTATTGATACAATAACGATAAGGTAGTAAAATGATGAAAGATGATTAGAAATGAGATTTATGTTTTGGTGATACCATGCTAATGTTGTTTGGTATGATTGCTTTGTTATGTTTCTTATTATTTGCATAAATTCACCATAAATTGTACAGATATAATTAGGTGGCTTATTTTATATCCTCAGAATCTTTATTGAGTCTAGTTTCAGGAGAAATAAACCTCATATTCATATGAATTTTATACAGAGAGAAAAATGGTTCGTAGTAAACAGAGGTCAGACCAGTCAAGCCCTGAAACAGGTGTAACTTTAACTAATAAACTGTACTAATTGGCCCAACCAAAAATTCTAGAAAAAAAAATTAGTAGATAGGCATATGAGTCTAGATTCAGGGAAAATTTACGGATCTTGATTTCGAGTTTTGTAACTCGAGATATGATTTTTCTTGTGACTGTAACGCAAGTAGCTAAAAAGCTGTGAATGTAGAAACAAATAATCTAAAGTTCTTAAAATGTTAAATTAAGTTTAGTAACACCTCATACTCGACTCCGGTGACTAAAATGTTAAAACACGTTAACATAAGTGACTAAAATGTAATTTAAGGAAACAAAAGTGACTATTTTAATAATTTAACCTATTATTTTTAAAAAATAAAAATTATCCTCATAATATTCGATATTTCATAAAAATAAAATTTTTAATTATATTTAATTAAATTAGTTTGGAGTTAATTCTGGAAATAAAATTAATTAAATCTTAAATTCAATGAATGTAGTAAAAGAGAAAAGCAAAGCTATTTCCCTTTCTCTCGTTTATTTTATTTTATTTTACAAATTCAAATACCTCCTCTCCTTTATTTTAACTGCTTTCCGGAAATATATTAATATATCATTTCCTTTAAGATTTTATTTGGTATTTAATATTTAAATTAAAAATATTATGTGATTTAATGAATATTTAACACTTAAACTCTAATAAAAAACATAGATACTTAATTGAGAAGAAAACACTTAAATATTAAATTAAATATTTAAACTAGAAATAAAAAAAATTAAAATTAAATAAAATAAATTTTAATGAGTTTGGTATTGGGATCTAGACATATCTGCTGCCGACTAGAATAATCTGAAAAGCCACGTGGCTTCCCTCATTCAAATCCCATCTTAATCAACACATAAAATTTTCCACACCACTCTTCCCATCTCTTTTTTATTTATTTCACTAAAATAACTCTATGGACACGTTAAGTAAATAAAAATTATATTTAAATTTTTAGTTTAGATGAAATTTTGAATAATTACAGGATTAAGCTGAAATAATAAAAATATTTTTAGTTGAACACTCTGTCAGTATGTTAATATCGTTTTCAAATTGCAAATTTGTTGAAAACACTTTTAAGTAGAAACGTTTTTATTATCGTAATTTTAAAAATTAAAAATAAAAAAAACAACAACAACAACTGTATTTTAGGGAATTTTGCTTATATAGTTTTGAATTGTATCTCTCAATAAATTTTTTTGTTAAAGTTTAATGACAACATTACTTATTATTTTATTTGGATCCTTAACGTTAATTAAAAAATGAAAAGGAAGTAATTTTAACAAATGTTTTTTATTAAACAATGGAAAAAAGAATTTATTAATTATCATATTTTTACAATTATATACATTCAAAAGAAAACACAGAAAAATAATAGATAATAAATATAATATGTCAACAATTTACTATATAAATGATTAAATATATAGATAAAATAAAATAAAATCAATGAAAAATCATACTTGTGAAGAATTCATTGGAACAATAGAGAACAAATTATTACAAAAATAGAGTGTTTGTCATAGTAACTTTAGGTGCCGTCTGATACATTGATGACACCAGTGAATTTTAAAAAATACTCTGATAAGAAAAAAAAATATTGAAAAAATGAAAAAAAATGCTAATTTGTGATTCAAACACCAGACAATAACATTTTTACTGTATACAATGTCTTAATGCCTTTTTCCTTACATGTAACCTCTAAAACCATAGCTTTTTTTTTTTATTTAATCAAATGAAATGCAATTAAAAGAAATATTTTTTATCTGACAAATTGATCGCACCAGTTAAAATTTGTTTTTCACTTATTTTGCTTTTCTTTTTTCTGAATATTTTTTTAAAAAAGTTCATTAGTGCTACCAATGTGTCAAGCAGCACCCAAAGTTAGCAAACATTCTATTTTCGTAATTAATTTTTTTCTTACTCTCTTTTTGTAATTAATTAATTTTTTAATATTATTTTTATAAAAAAAGCCAAGGCAATAGTTTTTTTTAATGTTTAATTAATAGACTAATACTTTAAACCAATTTAAAATAAGTTTAATTTTGACTTAATATTTTTTTAACTTTCAAGAGAAAATTAAATTCTATAGAAAGTAAATAAAATATGACATACTAAATGGTTGACCCCTTGCTAAAATGAGTGAATTTCATATTTGAACCTTTCATAAAATAAATGTGTAAAGTTACTCATGACCCCTTCTCAAACTATAAATAAGAAGATAATACATTTCAACGTATTCGAATCCGCATCCTCATACGTTATTATTATTATTATTATTATTATTATTATTATTATATCAATCAAACTAAATACTCAATAGAATCCATTATTATATCCCCTAAAACTTAATAAAATTATGAGGATTGTATTATAGGAAATATTAAATTTTATTGTTGTCCTATTCCGATTCTTGAATGTAAAATAAAATAAGAATATTTTGCATTTAACATATATATTATTTTTTATTTCTTGAAATGTTAAACATTCCTTAAGACAAGATAAGTATGTGGCTATAAATGAAAAACATAAATGATGACAAAATTAAAACAAGACCCACCCACGCCATAAATATAAAAAGGCCATCCATTCTCAAAGTGAATTCAAACGGATTAAGGCAAAAGGAGCGGTTCTTTGAAGGGGATTGAATCACCCCTTGGCTTTTTCTACTCATTTCTCAATGTACAGTCACTAAATATTACCCACTTCTACTACGGTCTTTTCTTCTGTTTTGCCAATACAGCTAGGTTTTCCTTTACCAGTGACCGTCTAGTAGTGGGCAGTAGCCAAATACGCAAGTAGATAGAAGGCTGAAGGGGACACACACCCCACACAAGATTTGGTACAAAGGAGGGGAGTCAGTCATGCCATCAGGTGCTAAGAAGAGAAAAGCTGCCAAGAAAAAGAAAGAGCAAGCAGCCAACAACATCAATCCTTCGACTAACAACAACACACTTGGTACTTTTTTCTTTTTTTCTTTTAATTTCTGTCTTGGGTTTTGTTTTTTGATGGGTTTTATTTATTTTATAACTTCTTTTTAATTGAATCGTACTTAGTTCTGTATATGCATGCATCATTCAGTTCTTTATTTGATTTGTTGGAGTTCTATAGTTAAACAAATCAGGTTGGTATGTGATGTTAATTTCTAGTTCCTGCCCTTAATTAATTGATGTGATTGCTTTTCAAAGGGTTTGCCCTCCTTTAATCACTTACTGTTTATTTTGTTTTAGGGTCTTGTGGTGATTTTTAGCGTGTCCTGTATTTTACTTAATTTTTTACCAGAATCCTTGTTATTGGAAGGACTTGTCTATACATTTCGAGTTATAGTGCATTTCCTTTTTAGTATTTGACTATTTTGGTCCTGTTTAGAGGGGATTGGTGAATTTGTTGTTTGCATATTGGTTTGGAATTGTTATGATGTTTATCTAATGGTTCTAGGAAATGATGATCCGAGAAGCCAAGATGAAAGGGACAGTGATGGCGGTGATGCTGGTTCCCCTGCATCTCATGATGGCCACAATCACCAGCATTCATTTGGTCAGGGCAGAGATGAAGAGAGATCACAATCACATCTAACTGAGGAGAAGTCTGTGGAAGAAGCCGCTAAAGATGCAAAGAGCACCGAGAGATCGGGATTGGATGATGTTGATGTTAAAATTGTAAAAGAGTGGGAACTAAACAAGGATCTTGAGAGCACACATGTTTCAATTCAGCATGTTGATCGTGATAAGAGCTCTAGTACCCGCAGCAACAGTAGTTCAGATGACGAATCTCAAGCCTTTGAGAAGAAGTCAAATGAAGAAACCTGTAATCTTGGTTCTGATGCGGCCTCGTATAGTACCGAGGATAAGTCAGCTACTGTTTTGTCTGAAGAAGTTCTGAAGGTTGCTGAAAATAACACACTTGAGAATGTTGATAGTAATTCTGCAGTGGAGACTGTTGCTGTTGACAATTTGGTAAAGAACATGTCATCTGTGCCAGAGGAGGTGGAATTTTCTGCAAAGAATTCAGTACCTGATGTAGTTGAATCAGGGTTGAAGGAGAATGAAGAGAAATTATTGCCTTCATCAAATGGGGTTTCAGGGGTTGAATTGGAAGGAGTTGAAGGAAAAAATTTCCCATCCTCCGGTATTCCTACTGCTGAAACTAGCAATGTTGCTGAAAAAAACCATGCATCCGGGCCCCATGGTTATCCTGAAAAGCAGGTATATCTTCTTCCTATTCTTTTCTACAGCTGTGAGTTTGAATATTCTTTATTTAATTTGACTGGATATTTGCTGCATTGGTTCGCAGCCTCTTGTTGCTCCTACTCCACCACCAGTGCAAAGAACCTCATGGTTAAGTTGCTGCGGATTGTTTGAAGTTTTTACTGGTTCTGGGAGATAAATTGAAGGTTCGGGTTATCCATAAAGTTAAAAGATCTATTTTATACTTTCCTTTATAGTTTGCAGTACTGCTAATTGAGATATACTAAGTAGCTCATATCGTTTGTGCATGTGTGGGTGTACGAGAATGCTAGGACTATGAAACTTGAACTTGAGATCTGGAATTTATTGTTTGTCATTTGATTGTTTTATCAGTTATCTGGTATTCTTTTTCCAATCTGCAATGACCTTGCTTTTAACCTCGTTATCATTTTCTTTCTTTACGGATTCATTTCTTAAAGCCTACAACTATTCATGAATAATTCCTGGTTGATCCAGATCGCTTGATGAATGATGAGAAGGATGAAAGGCCTATGGTGGTCTGTTTAATTGTCTGTTTGGTTAATCGTGTTGTGTAGTACACTGTTTTCACATTAATATTTTCATTTTCATCTCATATCATCTGGAGAACTTTTTAAAAGTTTGCTTTCATGTAATGTTGGAGGCTATATGTAAGTCCATTTTCTTCCTTGTTGGACTAAGAGAGTCATGTGCCAATGGCAATTGTGGCATCCATTTACTGAATGAGCCCCTTATATTTATTTTGTCATTGAAATAGTTGGTTTGGTTAAATTGGTGATCAGTTAACCAGAATATTAGGGGCTTGAAAATTTCAACTGGGATGGCACCGGATTTTATAATATTAGTTTGGTTGTCTTTAATTTTCTGGATACTTGATTTTGTTTTGTATTTTCAGCTCCCCCTGTTTAAACATATGTTAGTTGAAAGTCCCAAGTTCTGACCAATTTTTCATGAAGTTTTCATGACCAATACATATATGGGCAATTTGGACTTTGACCCTCCAATAACTCGAATACATGAAAGATATAATACCATATCCAACCCTCACTCCCTAATCTAAGGACATAGCTTTTGGGGACAGTCTTCTAATTTATTGTGTCTAATTATTAGTTGGTTTTTCTTTCACTACTTTAATTAGTGTGCAACTACGTAGGTAGCTGTTTTCTGTGAAAAATACCCTGATGGATATTATTTTGTGGTGCCCAATACTGATCTCTTGTGCCATTCTGAACATCAACATATGTCACCCAAAAATAATGAACAGACCTAGGTAGGAAAACAGCTCCAAGGCTTTGTAGTAGTGATAATGCTGATGCTGATAGTAGCTGCTAGCTGGTCGTACGTAAGTGGGTTGGCTTGAGTGTGATAATTTCCTTAAAAGATGCTACAACGTTTTTCTTTTTGGCCATTTGTTTAGAGGGAAGGGAGTCTAGGGTTAAAATCATGGCAAGTCTGTTGTCACTATAGTGGTTTAGTTGATTATGCTACAAGGTCTGTGAGAGTAATTTCAACAAAATTCATAGAAAACAAACTTGAACTAAACCCTCATACATAAATCTAGGATTATTTCACCTTTATTTCATGTTCAATGTATTGTTAATCTAGATAACTGCATTTATGTTTTTATCTTTGCAATCAATCCAGCTTCCATAGGTAAGACAAACAATCTCTGTAATTGGATTTAGACGTAATAGTATTAATACAAGTCACTTGCTGATTAGGAAAACATGAACTATATAGATTACGTCCTAATGTAAGTTATATTGCATTCCAAAACATTCTTTCTTTTAGTTAGTATTTGATTAAAACCATTTATTTTTCATACAAAACCATTGAAGACGTCCATACTAATAAATATTGATTAAACATTTGGAAATTTTATTAATTCAAACAATTGGAAACATTATATATATATATGTATATATTTATATAAAATTTATAGCAAAATTACTACATCAATGTATCATACCTAACATTATAAGATTATGTACAACTGGGGTTCAGTTCTTTTACTTCTATTTTTAGAAATTTAGTCTCTTAATTATTCAGATTTTAAAAATCTGGTCAAAATGTTAATATCTATAAAAAAAATTTCTGTTAAATTTATTGGCGTAATAATTTATGAAATAAAAGAAAAGACTAATTTGACAACAATGTAATAGAAAATTAACACGGTAACAATGTTAACTAAATTTGAGATAGAAAAAAAAATATAAAAACCTGTGAGATAATGATATCCACATTCTTGCTTAATTGATTCCATACCAGACGGAAGTTGAGCACAGCAGAAATTTGTTGCCGATTGGACGGGGAAATAGAGTTTTCAGAGTCTTAATTTTTATGGTAGCTCCATTACCCTCGTAAATAAAGTAAAATAGAAATAAAAGTATTTTGGGTGTGGTTGGATGAAAGTATAATTTTTTATTTTTTATTTTTTTTGTGATTATAATGAATTTTCTTAGGTATAAATTGACTATAAATTTGAATTCAAAAATATTAATTGTTATAAGAAATATCAATAATACCTTAAAAATTTCTTTGAATTAAAATCAAGATAACATGTTATGATTATTAATAAGATTAACAAATATTTAATTTTATCCTTTTATATTTATTCTCTAACACGAGATTATAAAACACTTCCTTTTCTCCCTCTTTTGCTTAAATTTTAGTTTTGGTTCTTATATTATGCTTAACGTTAAATTTTCTTGATATTTTACTTTTTTTTATATAATTTAATACCTTAATTTTATAATCTTAGGGTAAGAAATTATATTGTTAATCACTCAATTATTAGTAAATTTATTTTTTGATCGTCCAACTATAAAAAGTTACGAAATGGTCACTCAACTATTCGACTCTTTCTTTTGGTTAGTATCCTTTAAATGTCTAACACAAAGATGAAGTGGTAGGGGTGTTCAAACGGTTAATCGAACCGAATTAGTATTAACCGAATTAATCAAACTTTTTAATCCTTTAACCGTTAACTGAACCGAAATTTTTCAAAAAAATTAACCAAACCGAAATATTTTGGTTAATTCGGCCAGTAAACCGAACTTTATGTGTTTTTGTTTTTTTTAAAACAAGTATAAAACATACAAAAAATTGATTATGTTCATTTGATCGAATTGACATGTAATATATAATAGCCTAATACATAAAATATATAATATTATTTACTAAGTTTGATTAGTTACTCGATTTCAAGCCCAATTAACTGTTACTTGAAATTCTAAAATACTTTTAATCAACCTCTGATTGAACTAGATCAGTTAACCAACCGATTAATTGAATTAAATCGGTTCGGTCAGTTAATTCGATTTTAATCGAAGTTTGAACACCCCTATGACGTGGTAGCTTTTAGATTATGCATAATAATAAATTTAACCCTCACTATTTATACATTTATTAATTTAATCTTAATTTTTAAAAAATTAATTATTAATGTTTACACGTTATCTAATTTTATCCTATTTTTACACGAAAATATAATTCAATATACTATGTAAATTGGAAATAAAAAATAAATATTTGTTTCTTAAAAAAAAATTGAATGAGTAACGAGGCTCTTTGAGTTTGCCAAAGATGGTAACAACAATGACAATAACAAGAACAACTCGATTGAACTAATGTGGATCAAGCACGAATTTTATAAAATTGGTGAAGAGTGAATGAACAAAGACCAAGTCATCTCAGTCGTTAATGATCAATCCAACAGTATAAAATTGTAGTATCAAGAGAAAAAAACAAAAAAAAAAGTGAAAATTATGATTTTGGATTTTAGGATGTTTCCATTTTGATGTAGTTTTGATTAAGCTTAGCTAATAATTTTGTTTTTCTTTAGCTTTTTAGGTGGAGGGTCACAAAGAAAAATAGAATTACAAAAAGACTAAATTACATAATGAATAAACGTTGAGGGTTCCTTTTAGAATTATGACTAAATCTTCACAATGTATTTGAGGGTTAAAGTTATTATTATGTCAATTTTAAAAGTTACTATATCATCTCTTCGTTAGCCATTTAAGGGTGGGGATAAAAAAAAAAGACTAAATTAAATAGTTCAATGACTATTTTGTAACTTTTTATAGTTGGGTGACCAAAAAAGAAACTTACTAATAGATGGGTGATTACTAGCTTAGTTTACCTATGATGTTATTAGTTACCTTAAATACTTTATTTTAATTAAAATACTAGTGAATTATTAAAAATGTTAACACAGTTAAAATCCTCTGTTACATGGCTATTAAGTATTTTTTTAAAATTTCAATATGCCATATTAGAGAATTTAACCAAAAAAAAAAATCATGGTGTTTAGAACTATACCTGAATTTTTAATTCTAGAAAATTTAAGAGACTAAATTCTTGAAAATAAAAAATTTAGAGATTAAATTTCAAATTTATAAAGAGTATAGAGACTTGAAGTATATTTTAACCTTCAAATTTCAAACGTATAACTAGGTCCAAAACAAACAATTAACCGAATGTGAAGCATGGTTCGAGAATCATATTAGTTTATAATAAATATTGTATAATTTAGTTAATTGTATAGTAAGTCAAGATGTATAGAAAATTATTTCTCGGCAATAAAATATTTATATTATTTAACAAGATTAATAAAATAATATATAATTATATTTTAAAATATAAAATATAAGTCCTAAAAAATTAAAATACTATTGTTATTGTATAAAAATAACTTTTAAACATGATGTAGGAGCACATTTGAAAAGCCATAGTAATTGGACTTAGTGTAATTGTTTGTAATTTACTTAATTACTTAGATTCTCTCATTTCTCTAATAATTGGAGACTGTAATTAAACCGCTTTAATTACATTTAATAAAATCAACTAAAGTTATAAATGATTATATCCAAATCCGATTTTTTTTTTAACAATCTCATGCTTCTAATCATATCTATTCTTTTTTTCACATAAGGTGTAAAACTCTAAAACTACTCTATAGCCCCTCTCAACTCATAAATAAGAGGATAAGATGCTTTAACACATTCAAATCCACATCCTCCTGCATTGACAATAATACACATACCAATCGTCTCTAAATCTGATTTTTTTTTTTTTAAGCTATGGTATCCTGTATTACCTTTTTTGGGAATAATTTTCTGTATATTCATCCATACAATTTAGATGTGAAATAAGCATTTATAATGAAAATAATAAATATAAAACTAGCCATCGGATATTAACAAATCTTTATGCCAAATCGTTTGGTGTTTCGATCAAACAAGAAAGTCTCTTTATTGTATATTGACATAAAAATCCAATCACACCACAACCAGAAGCAGCCCATCTCCGGCCTCTTTGTACATTTCAACAATCTAAAGGAAAACACAAAGCTAAAAACTCCTCAGTGATAAAAGACGCATCAAGCACTGCCATGGATTGCTGCTATGTACACAAGTTGTGTTACTGTAAGTATGATTAAAAATGCCTCCATCGTCCTCTGTAAATCAACACATTTCTTACGTTAAACCAACAACAATTTCAATTCTAGTTGTATGGAATGAAAGCTGAATTTTCATTCTTACCAAACGAGCATTCCTGATTTCAAGCTCAATTTCTTTGCAGGCAAATCTGTGAAAAGAATATGTTCTTGTTAGTTTAGAAACTAAGCATTTCAAATGTAAAGATGCTAGAGTTAGAAGCTGACCCCATGGCTAGTAGAGTAAAGGTCCAAGCAACGCCTGCAATCGAAGCTGCTGATGGCAAGCTACTGGCATTCCATGAACGGATATGGTTGATACCGGCTATCGCTGATGCTACACCGACAACTCCGGCTAGCATAGCGAATGTCACAAAGAATCCGGTGGCAGCATTTCCCATGGGAAAGTAGATGGGTGAGAAATGCGCTGGAAGCTTGAATCCAGGTCCTGCAAGTTTCAACCCAGCTTAAGTAATTGAAAACAGTTGTATTCTAATTTGGTAGTTGATACGAAGCAAAGACGGAAGGAAGGTGGCTTACCAATGATGAAACCATAATCAATGGCTCTATTCATGGCCCATGCACCAATGCCTAACATAATGACATACATGCAGAAATTAAGGAACAAAAGCAATGCAGCAACAGGTTTCATTTGAGTGTTGGCCATTGCAATGCCTCCTACAAGCTGATGATCTGGAGATGAAAAGTTGTAGAAAGACGAAAGATCAATCACTGGTACATGTGATTCTGCATTTTGGAGGCTGCTATATAGATGACATCAAATGAAGGGTTTTGGTTCCTTTCTTGCTAAGTCTGCTGGTTTCCAAAGGTGTCCGTAGAGTTGTAAAGAGCATGCTTCATGTTCAAGGCATGCCTTGAACAAAACAAAACCAGATTCTTGTCTGTCTGGTTTCTTCTAAATTTCAGCTATTCTTTTGAAAAGGGTACATTGTTGAAATAAGGTTTGGACAATAAGTTGATCCTAGGAGGAAAAGACATATTCTTTACATTCTTTGCCAGTAGATGGACCCATTTCTGCCACATGGAAACTCAGTATCTTCTCTGCCTGTACGCTTGAGGAAAAACAGAAAAATCTAACCCATAATGTTTAAAAAATAATTTAATATATTTGGGTTTTTTTTTTTTCAATTCTTTAAGATTAATGAGTTATATTGTTCAAACAGAATAAAATTAAAATTAATTTTCTATAAAGATTAATGTGCCAAATCCATTTCCTACAAAAGCTGTCTCAAACTCATCTGTAATTAGATCAAGCTTAAGCATAAAACCACTCTATAATTAGCCACCAAAGAACTATCAAGAGTTTGAGAATTGGCATCTTTAAACAAACACACCACAGTCTCCCTAACTTTTGCAGGTGAAGTACTAAGGAAAATGGGTTGTTTTTATAAGTCAAGTTTTGTATAGCTTCTAATAACAATCTTTAGGACAAAAACATTCTTAAATAAACTACTTTTTCACAGAAAATTTACTTCTCCCAAATCAAAAATGACTCAAAAACAGTTTTTCAGAAACTGAAAATTTCAACTTCTTCTCAAAAGCATTCCGCCTTTGAGGTCCCATTCATCCAAATAATCTTCAAGAGCTATTTTGGACCCTAGAGGAATTCATAAAGTAAACTTCTCATATGGTTTGATTTTTACTGATTTTGAAAAATATAGTGAAAAAGTATTTTTTAAATTTTGAAATGTTTAGTTTAATATTTAAATGTTAAAATGCTCAAAATTTGAAACATGATATATGCATTTAAATGATGTTTAAATTCGTTAATGTTATGATATTTTAATAAGAATATAAAAGTAATGTATTGCAATTCATTTTTAATATTTTGATATATTAAATAAAAATTTTAGATATTTTTAGGCAACTAATATTAATTATTTGTAAAATTTAATTTAAATATACAAATTATACTTTAAATGTCATTTCACTTCAAAAATATTTTTTTCTAAATACAAAAGTTGAAAAAAATGCTTTTGCATTTAGGTTCAAAAAGTACTTTGTTTAGCACTGTTTATTATTCCAAAAGAATTTTTGAAAAGCAATGAAAAACAAAACCTAAGACCATGATGTTGGGGTGGCATTCCTTTGGTGAAGGTGGAGTCTATTGTCTTTGGCTGTAGTCTTGCATGTTCAATCAAGCTAGATGTATATAAGTAGACCCTATGAATAATGGAATCATACCTTAGAAGGGTGTGTTTAAGTAGATAAGCTAGACATATAGTGAGATCCTCCCTTGATTATAAGAAATTTGTCTTATGGCGTTTTTTTGTAATGTTTATGAAAACGTCATGGAAGATACTACTTTCATGATGTTTTATAAAAGTGTAACAAAATATACTATTTTTGGTGACACTATATATGAAAAAAAGTAGAATTAAAAGAAGACGTCATGAAAAGTAATGTTAGTGACCTTCTAAAATGTTATGAAATACGAACTTTTTTTGACAATTTGGGACCTTTCGTGATGTATTGAAAACCTCTCCAAATGAAAACATTTTTGGTAATGTTTTTTCTCATCTTTTTGTGACGTTTGTAAACCTCACCGAAATAGAATAGTTTTTGCGATGTTTTTAAACTTTTTTGTGACATTTTTAAACCTTTAAAATTTTAAATTTTAAAAAATATTTAAAATATATAAATCTGTAAAAATTTATAAAAATTAGTAGACAACTTAAATTTAAATTACAAAAATAATATAACAAAATAATGGGAATTGTATAAAAAAAATTAAGAAAACTTACATTAAAATTATAAAAAGGTACAAAAACTTAAGAAACAAATTATTGGCATTTTTCATATATTTTTTTGATGTGTTTACCACTGACTGCATTCACAGTCGGTGATTTAACTCTATATGTGAAGTGTTCAGTCGACCACATGTAAGAGTTCATTGTCCTATCCTCAACAAGTTGGCAACCTTCAGCATAGGTCTTAGGCATGAACGCCCCTGCGGATGCTCCGTCTTAACTCGACCTCAAATTCTCATTCAACCTATTAAAAAAGTTTGTAATTGAAGCCAGTGTTTGAGCCCATGGTAGGGAACTTACGAAGCATTAATTTGAAGCGATCCTACACCTCATACAATGACTCTCCCTCTAGTTGCTGGAAGTTGGTGATGTCCATTCACAACTTCATTGTTTTGCTTGATAGGAAATATTTGGAAAAGAAGCGGTTGGCTAGCTCGTCTTACATCATGATGGAGTCCAACGGCTACAAATCCAACCACATAAACGTTTCATCACATTAAGAGAAAGGGAATAACCAAAGACGTATAGCGTCATTGAATACCCCATTATATTTAAACGTATCACAAAGGGTGAGAAAACGTTTATAATGTTGGTTTGGATCCTCATTCACGAAGCCTCGAAATTCGAGGTTGCTTCAAATCATTTGGATCATGGTCGGCTTGATTTCAAAATTGTTGGCATTAATGGCGAGTGGTTGATACTTCTTAACACCACATCCAAATTTGGCATGGCGTAGTCTCGCAATGTACGGTATGCCATTTGTCTTGGTCGAATAGGATGTTTGTGTTGCTTGGTGTTTTAGAGGCCTAAGGGTGGATCTTCAAATCGAGGGTTTTCAATCGGATGACCAGGAATACGCGATTCTATTGATGGTTGATCCTCCCTTGAAGGTTGACCTCTTATCGTGTTTGTTATTAACCTCTTCAGTTCAGGCTCAAATGGGATTAACTCGTTGTTAATCCGAGTCATACACTGAGAGCTGCAACCATAAGATACACCAATAAATAAAAGAATAAATCAAACAAGCAAACAAATAAAGTGTTGTATCTATACACCTAGTTTTTACCAATTATCTTCATAGAACAACATGCAACAATCATACAAATCAACTAATTAGATACAAATCTCCCCGGTAATGGCGCCAACGACTTAACCGCGGCACGACGTACAAACGCTGGGCAGAGAATCAACATAAAATTACTAGAAATTAAAGCGGCTTAACTGCAAGTATGATAGGTCAGTTGTAATATTTTTGTGTTATAACGGAACACAGAGTATTCTAAGGATCGAACCTAAGAGAGATCGAGTGATAAAGTGACTAACAATGAAAACGCATGCAATTACAAAGTCTAACTAGCTACTCACTAACTACTATAGTACAACAAATCATCATCATAGATTAATTACACTAACGTGCACCTAGGAGGACTAAATTGTAAAACAGACAAAAGTGCACAAATATCAATTCAATGGGCTAAAGTGGTTGGTTGACTTCCATATTGCTAGTCAATTCTTAGATTAGGGATTTAAATTGTTCAAACTCCTAATTTGTGCAATTTTACCTTTTGGTTACCATTTTACCCAATTAGAGAGAGAGAGAGCCATATTTTCCTATTGACTCGTAAAACCATTTACGATGATTGAGTTTATTTTCCCCAAACAAACAATGAAAATGAAGAAAATATATCAATGAAACAAACAGACCCTTAGGTAACTGAAAACGGTTTTTGAAAAATGTTTTTTGAAAAAGCTTACGGTGCGTTTGGTTTTAGAGAATATTCTCTATTTTCATTTTCAAAAAACAATTTTCATTTTCTATTTATTGTAAAATCGAAAATACGTTTGGTAAATGAAAATAGAAATTTGTTTACAATAATGAAAACAACAGAAACGCATTTGGTATGTATTTTTCAAAATAGAATTGAAAAAAATAATTAAATTAAAATATAATTAATTAAAAATGTATTATGATAGTAAAATAAAATGCAATTAAATAAGCAAAGTTTAAAGGTTAAAACAATAAAAAAATTACTGATAAATTTAATGCATAAAATGAAATTATTTTTAACAATTTCTATTTTTCCATAACATTTTTATTGATAATAGTGAATACATGTTTTTTTTATTCTCTAATTTTTATATATTTTTATTTTCAAAAGTTGTTATTAGTAAAACAAACACAACATATATATACTTATTACAAAATATTAAAGTAAAATTTTCTTTTAACAATCGAAATTTATTTTTATAATAAGATAATATTTTATAATAATTAATATCATATATAAACTTAATAATAAACAATACCTAATTAAAACTAGAGGTAATTTTGGGCGGGATCGAGCCTAGACATAATATTAACACACTTTATATTTGTTCAAGCCCAACTGGACTAAAAATACGGGTTTAAAATTTTGCCCAAGCCCACCTGTAAATTGCTAACCCAACCCCATTTTAGGTCCGCTCATATATATTTTTTAATTTAATAAATATATTTGTATTATTTTTAATTTAATATTTAATAATTTTATATATTATTCATTAAAAATTTATATATAGTGATCTTAATGTTTTCAATGTTTATATTATAGTAGTATTATAGATTTGTAACACCCCAAACCCGACCTAGACGTTATGGCCGAATCTGGCGATGTCACATGCAATGGAAGACGAAGATGAGTTTGTCGAGTTAAAACCGTTCCAGTTAATTAACCTTTATTTTACTTCGAAGTAAAACACATGTTCTTCATTATAACTAAAGTCATATCTTTTTAGCGGAAGCTTTGAAAACATTTATTTTTGGAAAAACTGTTGGTGTTGAAAGAAACAATTGCTTTAAGCAAAATCGAGTTTTTACCGTCTAGCCGTTCTAAAACCGTAAAGCAGTTAAAAATCCAAAGTAAAAATCCAGAACGGTCCCCCAGAATTTACATCAAACCTCAAATAAGTAATAAAATCTGAAAATTTACGAGAATAGCCTAAAATTTACGTGTGGCCACTGTCGAGTCCTCCGCTGCGCTGATCTGTCAAGTCTGGAGATTACCTGTATAGATTAAACAAAAAGGGTGAGTTTTCATAAACTCAGTGTATAATCCCCATAGAAACATAAATACAAATACACATCAGAATACAGTCAGATATAGGCTGGGCCTAAGTCCATTACAAATTCGATTTGGGCCTTAGCCCAATCAGATACAATTTCAGATATTTATACTAGGGCCTTAGCCCATCACAGATACAGAATGCAATAGTAGAAAAAAAAAAAGAATCTTACCCACCAGCCTTTACACACCATCTCCGTCTACCCCTACACACCATGTGGGGATTAAATCAACCCACCCATCCCTACACACCATACTATATCGAAATGCGGTACATTAACCAAAAATTTACAGCAGAGCTGCCAGATAACAGGCTTAGTAGCCTTTTAGACACTTCCTCCAAATATCATCAATAGCCCACTGCGATGTAATGCAACATATTATTATACAATTATAGTGCATACAATCAGATACCATAATTCATGCTTGGTACAGATATTAGACAAATAGATCACTCGTATATGGTCTAAGTACGGCTTACCGACCCTCCAGTAGGTCCACAGTCGACTTGGGCGACCCATGCAACCCTAGACAACTTTTCAGAAACATGAGCTCACACGCTCATGTAGCCTGCCCGTGTGGCCCACACGGCCCAAATTGGGCTAGGCCGTGTGATCGACATGGTCTGACCCAGAATCCCACATGCTCATGTGGTTTTACCCGTGTAGACCCACACGCTCGTGTGGCCCACACGGCCTACCTGACCATCACACGGCCGTGTCATGCTCGTAGGGCCTGGCTCGTCGATCACACGCCTGTATTCCATCACATGGCCTACCATACGGGCGACTACACGCCTGTGTGGTGTCGATAGTATACTCTTTCGACTTTTTGCCAAATCCCGTTTTCTGCATTCCGGGTACACACCTGTACTATTTTTGATGCCTAAACACTCCCGAGCACTCCAAGGCCTAAAAACAAGATACTCCTCATCAGTTTACGGATTTACAAGAGAATTCAACAACCAAGAACGAACAAACACTCGATTTATCGCTAACAATACCCTCTGTTAAATGATGCTAAAGCATGAGATTTGTGATCTACTGCCCACCGCCTTTTCCTACGCCATTAACAGAAGCATAACACATCACTAACAACCATTGTCAAACCACGATGAAAAAGATGAGAACTCACAGAACCCGTAAAAACCACGTAGAACAACTGAATACAAATTGAAATCAAAATCGAACAGAAAATAAAGAGAGGGAGATAGGAATTTTGGCAGAGAGGGAGAAGGGAGAAGAGAGAATAGACTTTTTGCAAAAAGAAGTCCAAAAAGAAAAATCCTGATAACCTCCTAACCCAACTCCTCTTATTTTTCTCCAACAACCTACCTACTACTTAGAATTCCTGTTTGACCGAAATTCTCTCGGTCAAACGAGAAAAAATAAAACTCCCATGCTCGCTCATAGATTCAAACCCCAGCCCTCCAACACACCAACACACACCTAACCACCAGACCAACAGGCTTATTCTAATATGGTTTAATAAATAATTCAACATAAGCATGTTGAACTAAGAAAAGGCTTAAATCAGAAAAATACCAAGATTTGCCAAAGGCATAGCATGAACTTGGGACCTCACACACACACTCAGAACACTTAACCACTAAAGCAGATGCACATTTGTGTGTCAAATAATTGCAGAAGCAGAAATATAAAATTTGGGGCATTACAACTCTACTCCATAAAAGAAAATTTTGTCCTCAAAATTTATTTGACCAGAATAGATAAGGATACTACTGATGCATTGCATCCTTAGACTCCTATGTAGCCTCCTCAGTGCTATGATTTCGCCACAGCACCTTCACTAAAGGAATGGATTTCCTTATTAGAATATTAACATTATGATCCAGAATCTAAACCAGTTCCTCCTCAAAGGTCAGATCTGGCCGAACCTCAATCTCCTCAACAGGAACGATATACGTGGGATTAGAGCGGTAGTGCCTCAACATCGAGACGTAAAACACATCATGAATGCAATCCAATTTCGGAGGTAGCTCTAACTGATAAGTGACTGGTCCCACTCGCTTCAGAATTTGGTATGGCCTAATAAACCTAGGGGTCAACTTGTCATTGTGACCGAACCTCAGAACCCTCTTTCATGACGAGACCTTTAAAAATACAAAGTCCCTCACAAAATATTCAATCTTACATCTCTTCAGATCCACATAAGACTTCTGCTTGTCAGAAGCTACTTTTAAACAATCCTGAATCAATCTAACTTTATCCTCTGTCTCGGGGACTAATTCAGGACTCAGAACACGTCACTCGCCCAATTCAGTCCAATATAAAGGAGTACAACACTTATGACCATACAGAGCCTCGTAAGGTGCCATCTGAATACTCCTGGAAACTTTTATTATAGGCGAACTCTGCCAATGGTAAGTACTCTTCCCAACTGCCTTAGAAATCAATTACACAGCTCCTCAACATATCTTCCAGTATCTGAATCACCCTCTCAGATTGGCCATCTGTCTGAGGATGGAAAGTAGTACTGAAATTTAACCTTGAACCTAGAGCTTCATGTAGCTTCTTCTAGAACCAAGACGTGAAGCGATGATTTCTATCTGAAATGATCGAGACGGGTACCCCATGTAATCTCACTATTTCTGATATGTAGAGCTTAGCCAATTTCTGAAGAGAAAAATCCATCCTAACCGAGATGAAGTGAGTAGACTTGGTCAATCGATCCATGATGACCCAGACAGAATCCTTCTTAGTGGGTGTTAGAGGCATCCCACTAACAAAGTCCATCGTTACTCACTCTCATTTCCACAATAGAATCTTAATCGACTGCAGCAAACCCGAAGGTAACTGGTGCTTAGCTTTAACCTGCTGGCAAGTCAAACAGCTAGTAATGAAGTCAGTAACCTCACGCTTCAACCCTGGCCATCAGTACAACTCTCGAAGATCTTGGTACATCTTATTCCTACCTGGATGCATAGCATAAGGACTACTATGTGTCTCCCTCAGAATTGGCTGTCTTAAATCCTCATCATTCAGTACACAAATTTGATCGCGGAAATAAAGTACTCTATCACTGTTTACCCTAAAATCAGTAGTACCACCATTCTCAACCTGACGAAAACGTAACTCAAGAGACTTATCCCCCAATTGTTTACCTCGAATCTGTTCAATCCATGTTGGTTTAACCTGAAGCTCGGCTAATAGACTACCATCATCAAATAAACTAAGACGAGAAAACATCACCCTCAGATCAGTTATAGCTCTATGGCTGAATGCATCGGCCACCACATTGGGCTTGCCAGGATGATACTCAATGGTGCAATCATAATCCTTCAGCAGCTTGATCTATCTACGCTGTCGAAGATTTAGCTCCTTCTGGGTGAGGAGGTACTTGAGGCTTTTGTGGTCAGTGTAGATGATACACTTCTCACCGTACAAATAATGCCTCTAGATCTTCAGTGCGAATACCACGGCGACCAACTCCAAGTCATGCGTCAGATAATTCACCTCATGTATCTTAAGCTAACGAGACGCATAGGCTATCACCTTACCATCCTGCATCAACACACATCCCAAGCTGACATGTGATGCATCACTATAAACAGTGAACTCATTTCTAGACTCCGACTGTATCAAAACAAGGGCCTGAGTTAAAAAAGTCTTGAGCTTCTCGAAGCTCTCTTGCTGTGCATCAGTCCACACAAAAGGAACTCTCTTACATAGAAGCTTAGTCAACGGAGCTGCGATCAAGAAGAACCATTCTATAAAGCACCAATAATAACCTGTCAATCCACAAAACTGAGGATCTCAAACACATTCTTCGATCGTTTCCAATCCAACACTGCCTCAATCTTACGAGGATCAACTCGTATCCCCTCAGCAAAAACCACATGTCTCAAAAATGTTACTTCTTAGAGCCAAAACTCACACTTGCTGAACTTCGTATACAGCTATTTCTCACGAAAAATTTATAGTACTACTCTCAGATGCTCATCGTGCTCGTCCTCAGACTTAGAATACACCAAGATATTATCGATGAACACCACCACAAACTTATCCAGATAAGGCTGGAGCACTCGGTTCATCAAGTCCATAAATGCCGCTGGTGCATTAGTCAAACCAAATGGCATAACTAGGAACTCGTAATGACCATAACGAGTCCTAAATGTCGTCTTATACACATCAACCTCCTTAACCCTTAATTGATGATAACTCGAACGTAGATCAATCTTGGAAAATATAGAAGCCCCTCTGAACTGGTTGAACAGATCATTAATTCTCGGAAGTGGGTACTTATTCTTGATCGTTAGCTTGTTCAACTGTCGATAATCGATACACGTCCGCATGGATCTATCCTTTTTCTTTATAAATAGTACCGGTGCTCTCCATAGAGACACATTCAGACAGATGAACCCACGATTCAACAACTCCTAAATCTGAGCCTTAAGCTCCGTAAGCTCCTTCGGTGCTATCTGGTAGGGGGCGATAGACACTGGAGCTATACCCAGAATAATTTCGAACCCAAATTCCACCTCTCGATTTGGAGGCAAACCTGGTAGCTCTTCAGGAAAGACATCCGAAAAGCCTCTTACAGTTCTAATGTCTTTTATCAAAGAATCCCCAAAATCAGAAACACTGACATAAGCCAGATATGCCTCACATCCTTTTCGGACCAACTTTTCTGCCACCAACGCCGAAATCACATTAGTAAAAAAATCTTAATGTTCCCCAATCACGACTACCTCGGCGTCCTCCTCGATTCTCAAAACGACCCTCTTTGTCGCACAGTCCAGACTTACACGGTGCTTGACCAACCAGTCCATTCCCAAAATCAAATCGAACTCCTCAAACGAAAGCTCCATCAGATTAACCAGAAACACTATCCCTTGAACCTCTAATAAGACATCTCTATACAGTCTACTAACCTAAACAGATTGTTCTAAAGGACCCAATACAATTACCTCACTATCAGTACTCTCAACTGGAGTCCCTAAAGTTTCAGACATAGTACTTGCTACATATGAGTGTGTAGAGCCTATGTTTATTAGTGCAAGATAAGGTACATTATAAATTAAAAACGTACCCATAATGACATCTAGAGTATCTCGGTCCTCTCGACAATGAGTAGCATAAGCAAGAGCAGGCTGCCTCGCCTCAGTATGTTTAGCACCTCTGGCCAATGCTCTCCATCCACTGCCCATGTCGTTACCACCCCTAGCTTGACCAGGGCCCTTAGGTGGCTACTGAATTACCCTCGGCGGCTGTGCAGTACCAAAACTTGGAGCTTGCATCTGATCGGCCCTCAGCAGACACTCTTAAATGCAGTGCTCAATAGACCCACATCTCAATCATGCCCTAGTCGTCCTCCAGCATTCGCCTAGATTGTGTCTACCATAATGCCCATAAGGAAAAATTTCAGTAGGTGCAACAAGGGGCCCAACTCTAATTGGCCCACCAGATCTGGCCTTTTTCTTAAGCCTCACTGCAAAACTCGAGGGCTCCGAATCCCTCCTATTCTTGCCCCTATCTCTCTTTGTTTTAGTGCTCAGTACGCTTCACCTCTTCAATGATCTTTGCCTTCTCAACCAATACAGAGAACTCACGCTCTCTCTGCGGAGCAATCAAAACCCTCAAACTGTCCCTGAGTCCATCCTCGAAGCAAGCACAACCCTCATATTTAGTCACCACCATGCCTCACGCATAGCGGCTCAACCTCAGAAACTTGGCCTCATACTCGCCATTGAATGATCCCCTTGTGTGAGATTCAAAAACTCACGTCTCCTAGCGTCGATGTAGCTTGCCCCCATATATTTACCTTGGAAAACAGACTTATAAAAATTCTATATCAGTCGTTCAGGCTGAGTGTCCTCTTTAACGGTCAGCCACCATTGGTATGCTTCGTCGCGAAGCAAAGAGACAGCACCTTTCAGTTTCTGCTCGAGGGTAAAATCCAAATCGTCCATGATTCTTTCAGTAGCCTCCATCCAGTACTCAACCACGTTAGGGGCGACTCTAGCGACACCCCTAAACAACTCAACCCCGTTGGACTGGAGTATTGGGCCCAATAACCCTCTCCAATATCCTGAGCATAGCTTAGGACAGTACGTCGTCCCCAGCCATGTGGTCTTGAGACCCAATCTCAGTCACAGATGGCACTAGTGTCTCACTCGTGTCTAAATTAGGCATGCTACCAAATGACAATGACTCAACTCGAGCCCCTCTATGGCCCCTTCTACGGCCTCTAGTGCTCCGTCTACGGATACCTCGTGCACTCATCGTAGATTCGAAATTTATCTACATTAATAGTTTTATAAATCAGTTACAGTTTTGATATTTATTAGTAGATATTTTATGCAAAACAATATCATAATTTTAAAGTTTGTTATCACGAATCGCAGTCTTTATCAATTCTCCCTATAGTCTCAGAGCACACTAAGTGTTTTCAGTACAGTATACTACCTATAGTAGTTTCAGAATATACTAATCATATTTCCCAAAAACTTATCAGCGTTTTCAGAACACTTACAGGGTCGGCGCTGGAGACTCAATGTACCACATACTCAGTCAAATTATTTAAAAATCATTTGTAAATCAGCTCTTTGAAATTAAACTTTTTAAGACCCAAAATTCACAGCCGAGTTTTGTAACTTCGCTCTGATATCACTAAATGTAACACCCCAAACCCGGACTAGGTTTTATGGCTGGATCTGGTGATGTCACATGCAATGGAAGATGAAAACGAGTTTGTCGAGTTAAAACCATTCCAGTTAATTAGCTTTTATTTTACTTCAAAGTAAAACACATGTTCTTTATTATAACTAAAGTCATATATTTTTAGCGGAAGCTTTGAAAACATTAATTTTTTGGAAAAACCGTTGGTGTTGAAAGAAACCGTTGTTTTAAGCAAAGTCGAGTTTTTACCGTCTAGCCGTTCTAAAACCATAAAGTAGTTAAAAATCCAAAGTAAAAATCTAGAATGGTCCAAAGTCCCCAGAATTTACATCAAACCTCAAATAAGTACTAAAATCTGAAATTTTACAAAAATAGCCTAAAATTTACGTGTGGCCACCATTGAGTCCTCCGCTGTGTTGATCTATCAAGTTTGAGGATTACATGTTAAACAGAAAGGGTGAGTTTTCGCAAACTCAGTGTGTAATCCCCACAGAAACATAAATACAAATACACATCAAAATACAGTCAGATATAAGCTAGGCCTGAGCCCATTACAGATTCGATTTGGGCCTTAGCCCAATTAGATATAGTTTCATATATTTATACTAGGGCCTTGGCCCATCACAGATACAGTATGCAATAGCAAAGAAAAAAATATAATCCTACCCACCAACATCTACACACCATCTTCGTCCACCCCTACACACCACGTGGGGATTAAATCAACCCACCTATCCCTACACACCATACTGTACTAAAATGCGGCACATTAACCAAAAATTTGCAGCAGAGCTGCTAGATAACAGGCTTAATAGCCTTTCAGACACTTCCTCCAAATATCATCAATAGCCTACCCCGATGTAATGCAACATACAAAAGATGTCATGCTACTATACAATTACAGTGCATACAATCAGATATCATAATTCATGCTTGGTACAGAAATCAGACAAACAGATCACTTGTAGATAACTTTTCAGAAACATGAGCTCACACGCTCATGTGGCCTGCCCGTGTCAACCCACACGCTCGTATGGCCCACATGGCCTGGCCAGAATCCCACACGCCTGTATGGTTTTACCCGTGTAGGTCCACATGCCTGTGTGGCCCACACGACCCAATTGGTCATGCTTGTGTGGCCCACACGGCCTGAATTGGGCGATGCCGTGTGATTAACATGGTCTAGTCCAGAATCTCACACGTTCGTGTGGTTTTACCCGTGTAGGCCTACACGGCTGTGTCATGTGCGCACGACCTGGCTCGTCGATCACATGCCCGTGTTCCATCACATGGCCTACCACACAAGTGACCACACACCCGTGTGGCGTCAACAGTATGTTTTTTCGACTTTTTGTCGAATCCTATTTTCTGTGTTCACCTGTATTGTTTTTGATTCCTAAACACTATCGAGCACTCCAAGGCCTAGAAACAAGATACTCCTTATCAGTTTACGAATTTACAAGCGAATTCGACAACCAAGAACGAACAAACACTTGACTTACTGCTAACGATACCCTCCGTTAAATGATGCTAAAGCATGAGATTCGCGATCTACTACCCACCGCCTTTTCCTACGCCATTAACAGAAGCAAAACACATCACTAACAACTATTTTCAAACCACGATGGAAAAGACGAGGAAACTCACTGAATCCGCGAAAATCACGTAGAACAAGCAAATGCAAATTGAAAATAAAATTGAATAGAAAATAATAAGAGAGAGATGGGAATTTCGACAGAGAGAGAGAAGAGAGAATAGACCTTTTGCAAAAAGAAGTCCAAAAAGAAAAATCCTGATAACCCCTCTATCCCAACTCCCCTTATTTTACTCTAGCAACCTATCCACAACTCAGAATTCCTGTTTGACCGAAACTCTCTTGGTCAAACGAGCAGAAATAAAACTCTCATGCTCATGCAAGGATTCAAACTCTAGCCCTCCAACACACACCTAACCACCAAACTAGCAGGCCTATTCTGATATGGTTTAATAAATAATTCAACATAAGCCTGCTAAATAAGACAAGGCTTAAATAAAAAAAAATCAAAATTTGCCAAAGGCATGGCTTGAACTTGGGACCTCTCACACACACTCAGAACACTTAACCACTAAAGTAAATACACATTTGTGTGTCAAATAATTGCAAAAGTAGAAATATAAAATTTGGGGCGTTACAAGATTTAAATTTTATGTGTTATAAATTTACATAATACATAAAAATTACATAATAAAAAAAAATAGAAATTAAAAAAACAAGCCTATTTTTTTTGTCTAAATCCATTTTTGAGCTTAATATTTTTGCCCAAACCCTCCAAATTTTAAGCGGACCTTTGGGCTTTGGTGAGCAGTCTGACCCATGAATAGGTCTAATTAAAACTTAATTTAAATTATATATATTACTTACCTGAGTATGGATAATGACACATTAGAGTTGGAAGGGATAAATAAAGCTAAGCCTTATTTAAATAAATACTTGTATTTATATAATTAAAATATACATATTTTATACCATATGACATTTATTATTAAATATTTATAAATTGTAATATATATTTATTATTAAAATAATAATATAAATATTTTTTCAATAATATAGTATGGATATTATTTAAGATTTAAATTTATTATTGTTAAAATTTATTATTAAAATCAAATTGTAATATTGAATAATTTATTAAAATAATAAATTATTTTATTATTTTATTAAATATAAGTAATTAAAATGTATGTTTAATAATAATAAATATTATAATATTTGATTTTAATATTTTTAAATATTTAAAAAATTAAAATTAAAAATTTATTATTAACTTAAGTTATTTTTTATATAAAAATAAAATTCTTCATAAATAGCTCTTTTCCAAAAAATAGCTTATGTTTTGTAAAAGAAAAAGTCAATTTATAAGAAAAAAGACTTAATTTCCGTTGACATGTAAGTTTTTTTCGTTGATAAGTTATTTTTCGTTGACATAAGTTTTTTTCGTTGATAAGTTATTTTTCGTTGACATTATGACCGAATCTGAAAGTGTACGAAGAAAATTTATAAATCGACTTCCTTGTTACTTGCAAATCATCGTAAACCATTGTTACCTAGTAAACCCGATTTGTTTGGAAAACATGTTGTTATACTTATTTAATTTAAAATCGTTGTTTGTTTATGTCTTTCAATTTAAAGTGAGTATTTTGCAGCGGGGTTTCTTAAAATATTATATTTTAGAAAATTAAATTGTTTCTTTGAAAACCTTTATTTTTTGGAAAAGCTGTCATTTTCATAAATATAGTGTAATCAGTCGTTATGCTAGAAAACCAAATTAAAAATCCAAAACCAAAATAGACCCAAAAGTTTGGAGAGTCCAATTTACACAAAACTCTCAAATTTGAAATTTAAGTAGCCAAAATAAAGTAAAAGTAGTTTTACGGCATAGTGGACATAACTGAGCTCCCGTCCCACTGACCCGTCTAAGTCTGAGGGTTACCTAAAATTTTCAGACAAACAAAGAGTGAGTTTAACAACTTCATGTGCAATGCAAACGTAAACACAATTCAGATTCAATCATATAACAAAACAGATGTAGAAATAAATCTTTCATAGAGCCAGTAATGTAACAGAATCGTCCAGATACAGATATGCATAATCCTACTCCCATCCTTTACACACCAACTCCGATCATCCCAACACACCACGTGGGATACAAAACACCCACTCAGCCCTACACACCGCATAATTTCTATATGACACTTTTCAGAATAATCGTAGCGGTACTGCCATTATAATGGTGAGATATCGCCCCACACAAAACACTTCCTCCTCATAATACAAATCCCGCCCCATAGCTAAATACAGATAGAATATCAAATAAATCAAAATAACAAATACCAGAACGTATATCACATACATATTTGTATAACATATACTAAACATGCTTATATATAACAGTTCAAACATATCGCATCTCATTACATGCGTTCATTTATTGTTTACATCAAAATCACATTAACAGATTAGTAGCTTTCATGTTTTAGGGATTATAATAACACATATCGACCCTATGGAAGGCCCACATTCGATCGGAACAACGTGTATGACCCTAAGGAAAAATTCTAAAATTTAAGCCCACATGCCCGTGTGTGCCCACATGCCCAAAATGGCTTTGCCCGTGTGGCCTACACAGCCCAAAATGGCCTAAGCCGTGTGTCACACACCCGTCACATGACTGTGTGTTGCACAAGGCCAGGCACACGACCGTGTGGCATCGACAAGCCAAATTTTTGGCTTTCCTATCGTTGTTTTTCGAGTTTCTTGTTACACACCCAACTCAATTTTGATGCAAAAATAACCCCGAGATCTCCGAAACCTAAAAATAACATTCCAACGATTAATTTAACACTCGATTTACAAATTCAAACCAAAAAAAAATTGATCATGAATTCACCTCTCAAATTTGCACAACACATAATAAACTTATCATCGATGAACAGTAATCACCCAACACTTAAATCGCTGGTGGAGCACTAATCGCTTCTTGACTTTCCCCTAAGCGAGAAATAAACAAAACAGCATCAATGAATTTCCGTTAAAAACATAACTAGCACCTCCCCCCCCCCAACACACACGAATAAGAAACTTCCCAATAACTTACCTATTCAGAACGAGATGTAGAATCCAGATGCACAACAATTAGAACGAACAATTGGTGAACAGAGTTGAAGGAAGAAGCAACATAAATTTTTGCAGAAGAAGGGAAAAAAAGTTTGAAAGAAAGGAATTTGGGAAAAATAATAAAAATTAAAAATTAAATAAAATAAAATTCCAACTCCCCACTATCCCTCCAAAACTGACCCACTCACTCTCATCTACTACAGAATTTTAATTCTACCAAACCTTTACTACACAACCAACACACACACAGAAGCAAAAATTATTACCAAACGCTCACTTGGGAATTTGAACACAGGGCCCTGGGGCAAGGTAACACTTACCACTTGAACAAACAAGCTCATTTTGATATGAGTTTATTGTAAATAAAACATATGTCAAGCAATTAAGGACAATGCTAAGCACAAAAATAGCAAAATTTCTAAATATGAGATTTGAACCCAAGACCTCAAGTATAAACTCAAATCCCTTAATCACCAAAGCAAATACTCAATTATAATATAATTTATAGAAGCAAGATTTAATAAATCAGGGTATTACAACCAAGCTATTTTCTATTAAACAAACATAGGAAAATGTAGACAACATTTTCTGTAAGTCATTTTCCGTACAATAAATACACCCTTAATTTTTTATATTATGTTTAATAGTACAAATTATAATTATATAACTAATTAAAAATAACACAATTAATTATTAAAAAAACAACTTTACAAGTCATAATGACTATTAACCTATATAATTCCTCAATTCTCAATTATCGTTCATTTGCATAAAATTCACTAATATAATAATTAGCCAAATATAAGTATAATTACAATCAATTACGTCAAAATTCAACTACTGTTTTTTCTCAAACATAAAACTTTTGTTTCTTTTCACTTTTGTGATTTACAAAACTAGGAACTCTTTTTAACTTCCAAAATCTTAAAAATATTTAATTTAGTAATTAATGTATGTATTTTTTTATACTATTATTTAAGCTTCTGATAGAAAGTTGGTGTTATAAGTCAATCGGACACAAGCACTGCTAGAAAAATTACGAAAATGTCCTTCTATATTAAAATACGTTATATTATTTAATGATACTTTAGTCATTTTATTTAAAAAAATCAATAAAAATCTACTTATGATAGAATTTGAACCCATATAATTGCATCAATAAAACTTTTAATTTGCCACTCAACTAATGCTTTATTTTTATATTTTTATACATTTTAATTTTATTATGTTGGAACATTTTAAAATATTTATAGTGTTCCAATAACTATAAATGAATGGGTGTAATTAATCAAAAGATTATATTATTTTATTTTTTGAAAAAGAATTATAACTATTTAAATAATATTGTTTGAGTAGTTATAATTAAATGAATAATTATGTGTTTATTTTAAAGACATTATTATTCAAAAAGACACCTATTGATGAAAGATGTCTCTATGAAGAGACATGAAAATTCCTATAAAAAGGAATGAGATTTCATTTGGAAATCATACCAATAAATTCTAATATTCTTTCTTTCCTTCCTTCGTTTTCTAATATTATTAGATTATTCTATAAAGTATTACTGCAAAAATCCTTTATAGAAATTGAGTTTCTTGTCATACATTGCTCAGTGTGTAGTAGGTTATTCTTGTCTGTGCAAAACGCAAATAGTCATTGGCTTCATTGTATCATTGAGGTTAATTTGCTTGGAACTCGTTTGCACACCGAAGATAGGTGGGGGCGAATATAACCTTAAAGATAGTAGTTTGATACACGTCTTAGAGCCTTGCCCTATTTCTTCTTCTATTCAAGTTCCGTTCATGTGTTTGAGATTTTTTTCATCGGAGATTTGTACTAACAATTTTAAGGTTATAATTCATGATGACTACCACAACACATGAAAGTGGAACACTAAGGGAGTTGGCTTCCAATTTTGTCAAAATTGATCAATTTGATGGTGGCAATTTTCGACGATGGCAGAAAAATATGCACTTCTTATTATCAACTTTGAATATTGCTTATATTTTGGATACTCCAAGACCTGAATAGACTGAAAATGAATATGTTGCTGCAACCCGAGAAAGACAAAAATGGGACAATACTGATTACATGTGCATGGACCACATATTGAATGGTTTATCTGATGGTTTGTTTGACACCTATCAAAACAAGGTCACTGCTAAAGAATTATGGGACAAATTGAAGACAAGATACATGACCGAATATGTTATAAGTAAGAAATTTCTTGTCAATCATTTCAATAATTATCAAATAGTTGATTGTCGTTCTGTTATGGAATAATTCCGTGATATTGAAAAGATGCTGAATCAATTCAAACAATCTGATATGAAAATGGATGAAATGATTGTTGTATCCTCCATAATAGACAAACTTCCTCCATTTTGGAAAGACTTTAAAAGAAGTATAAAACATAAGAAAGAGGAAATATCTCTTGAGGCTTTGGCAAATCATCTTCGTATTGAAGAAGAATATCGAAAGCAAGATCAGAATCTAAATTCTGAAAATGCCAAAGTGCATGTTACGGAGGAAGTACAAACTACTAAACCATTCAAGAGAAAGTTCAAACAGACTGATAGAGCACCTAAGTTCAAAAAGAAACAAAATGGCTCATGCTATCATTGTGGTAAGCCGGGACATTTCAAGAATGCATGTCAATTTTTAAAGAAGAAATCATCTTCTAAGGCTGATAATAACGAAAAGTTTGTTACAATGATATCTGAAATTAATATGGCACGAGATGATAATACATGGTGGATTGATACCGGAGCAACCAAACATGTCTGCAAAGACAAAAGCATGTTCACAAAGTTTACACAATGTGAAAATGACAATGTCTTGTACATAGGAAATTCTTCTACCGCAACAATCAAAGGCAAAGGGTCTGTTGAACTACAATTCACTTCTGGAAAGGTTTTAACCTTAAATGATGTATATTATGTACCAGAAGTTAGAAAGAGTTTAGTGTCTGGAAGTCTGTTAAATAAGTTTGGTTTCAAACTTGTTTTTGAAGCAGATAAGTTTATTTTGTCTAAGAGAGGAATTTTTGTAGGGAAAGTGTATATGTATGAGAGTATGTTCAAACTGTATATTATTAATAAGAATAAAAATACTATTTCTACTTATATGGTTGAATCTTTTTGTTTATGGCATTATAGATCAGGTCATTTGAATTATAGGAAATTGAATGACATGTATAAGTTAGATTTAATTCCTGTTTTTAATAATAATATTGGAAAATGCAATACATGTATGTTGACTAAAATTACAAGAAACCCTTTCCCTAAGGTTAAAAGAAAAATAAAATTGCTTGATTTGATACATAGTGATTTATGTGACATGCATAATACTCTTACATTAGGTGGAAAGAAATATTTTGTTACTTTTATTGATGATTGTTCTAGATATTGTTATGTATATTTATTGCATTTAAAAGATGAAGGCTTGATAAATTTAAAGTTTATAAATCTGAAGTTGAACTTTAGTGTGAATCATTTATCAAGTGCTTAAGATCGGATAGAGGTGGAGAATACTATAATCCAAGTTATTTTGAATCCACTGGGATTGTCCATCAAGTTTCAGCCTCTTACACACTACAACAAAATGGTGTAGCTGAAAGGAAAAATAGAGTCTTAATTAAAATGGTAAATTCAATGTTATCATATTCAGGTCTTGGACAAGGTTTTTAGGGAGAAGCTGTTCTAACAGCTTGTCATATATTGAATAAAGTTCCTAATAAAGAAACTAAAATAACCCCTTATGAACAATGGAAGAAAAGGAAACCAAACCTTAATTATTTGAAAGTTTAGGGTTATAGAGCTATTGTCAAAGTTTCAACACCTAAATGTAAAAATTTAGGTGAAAGAGGAATTGAATGCATATTTATAGGATATACACATAATAGCAAGGCATATAGGTTCATGGTAATTGAACCAAATGATTCAATTTCAGTTAATACTGTTATTGAATCAAGAGATGCTATTTTTGATGAAAATAGATTTAATTCTATATCAAGACAATTACAACCACAACAAATGATTCATTCTTCAAATGAGAATAAGATTCCATTAGAACAAATTGATAATAATGATGAATCTTGTCAAGAATTAAGAAGAAGCAAGAGGATTAAAAAGGTCAAAGATTTTGGACCAGATTTCATTATGTTTCTTGTAGAAGGAAAGTGTGAAAGTATATGCAATAAGATACCTTATTGTTATAATACGGAATCTGATCCTATTACATTTGAAAAGACAAAGAAATCTCAATACTCTGCTTTTTAGAAAGAAGCAATAAATGATGAGATGGATTCAATAATGGGAAATCAAACTTGGATCTTAGTTGATCTTCCACTGGGTTCCAAACTAATATGTTGTAAATGGATCTTCAAAAAGAAAATGAAGGTCGATGGAACCATTGATAAGTTTAAAGCAAGGTTGGTAGCCAAAGGTTTTACACAAAAACAAGGTATTGATTACTTTAATACCTATGCTCCAGTAGCAAGAATTGCTACAATTAGACTCTTAATATCACTTACCTCTATATATATTTTGGTTGTTCACCAAATGGATGTTAAAACTGTATTTTTAAATGGTGAATTGGAAGAGGAAGTGTACATGGAACAACCGGAAGGATTTGTTGTTCCAGGACAAGAGCATAAGGTATGTAAGCTTGTTAAATCTTTATATGGACTTAAACAAGCACCAAAACAATGACACCAAAAGTTTGACAATGTTGTTTTAGCTAATGGCTATAAAATAAATGAATCCGATAAGTGTATATATAGCAAATTTGAAAATGGAAAAGGTGTCATAATTTTCTTATATGTAGATGACATGCTCATTTTTGGCACGGATTTGGAACAAATAGAAAATACAAAGAAATTCTTGTCAAACAACTTTGCTATGAAGGATATGAGTGTAGCAGATGTTATTCTTGGGATTAAAATAACCCGAGACGAAAGCATTATAGCTTTATCACAATCACATTACATTGAAAATGTGCTTAAAAAGTTTGATCTTTTCAACTGTATACCAGTATCTACACCCATGGATCCTCAAATAAAATTAGTATCTAATGCTGGTAGGAAAATTGATCAATTGAAATATGCAAGTCTAATTGGTTGTCTTATATACATAATGACTTGTACAAGACCTGATATTGCATATGCTGTTGGGAAATTGAGTAGGTACACAAGTAATCCAAGTAGTTTGCATTGGCAAGCTTTGAATAGAGTACTTAGGTACTTAAAGAAATCTATTAACTATGGATTGTGTTATAATGGATATCCTCCAGTTTTTGAAGGGTATTCGGATGCTAGTTGGATTACAAGTTTAGAAGATCATGCATCTACTAGTGGATGGATTTTCATTCTTAGTAGAGGAGTCATTTCATGGGGTTCCAAGAAACAAACATGTATTACTGATTCCACCATGGCAGCAGAATTTATTGCATTAGCTGCTGCATTGAAAGAAGCAGAATGGTTAAGAAATTTGCTTTATGATGTACCTTTATGTAGGGGTGAGCAAAATTTGATTCGACTCGAAAAAATTGAAAAAAATTCAAATTTTGAGTTAAACGAATCGAGTTATTCGAGTTAATCGAGTTATTCGAGTCAATTTGATTTTTTTTCAAATTTTGAGTTCGAATTGAGTTGAGTTTTCGAATTCAAATAATTCGAATAATTCGAATATCAAATTATAATATTTTACATTTTTATCCCAAACTCCCAAACCTTTTTACTTTTCCCTCGAAACTTTTACTCCTTCTCACTTTCCCCCCAAAACTTTCACTCTCTTTCCATCCCAACCCCCCAATCTACCCAAAATCCATTTCCCACCAAAATTTTACTCTCCCATTTACTTTTTCTCAAAATTTTACTCTCAAAAATCCTCAAAACTTTTTTATGTTTCCCCATAATTTTTACTCCCTCTCACTTTCCTCCTAAAATTTTTACTTCCTTCCAATCTAACCTCCCATCTACCCCAAATCCACCCCCCTAATTTTTTTTTTTAATATTTTCCCTCCAAAATTTTACTCTCCTCTATTTACTTTCCCTCAAACTTTTATCCACCAAAATTATTTATTTTCCCCCTAGATTTTTACTTCTCACCCTTTACTCTCAAATAAAAATTCAAAATTATCCAAAAAAAATCACTAAACATAATTAGTAATAATTTTATTTATATCTACTATTTATATTATTAAATTAAATTTCACATTTTATATTATTTATATTATTGAATTGTTTAGTCATAATGAATATTTATATTAAAATTGAATTATTAATTATGTTATTAAATATTCATGTTAAAATTTTATATTGGTATTAATTTCACATTTTATCTTTAAAATAACTTTTATTAAAAAATCACATTTTTACATTTAATATATTTTTTAATTCCAAAATATATAGTGACAAGAATCTGAAGATAATTGAAACAACTAAGCAAGCAAAGAAGCTAACTCGTATATAAAAGATTAATAAATAAATTATAAGGTGATGAAAGTTAATAAAAATTTTGATTAAGGCAGACAAATTTTATTACAATGGGTGACAGTGGTTACAAGGACCCAAAATTATTTTTTAAAATTTAACTTGAACAAATATATTCGATTCGATTCGATTTGATTCGAATTCCATCTCACTCGACTCAATTCAAGAAAATTTTAAATCAAATTAGGATGATAAAATATGATTCATCAACTCGATTAACTCGAAATTTTTTCATTCGATTCGATCGAACGCTCACCCCTACCTTTATGGCCTAAGCCAATTTCACCTATTTCTATTCGTTGTGATAGTGAGGCTACTCTAGCAAAGGCATATAGCCAAGTATATAATGGAAAGTCTAGACACATTGGATTAAGACATAGTTATGTCCGATATAATAAATCTCTGATGGAGTGATCACTATTAATTATCTGAGGTCAAGTGAAAATTTTGTGGATCCTTTGACAAAAAGTCTTGCTAGAGATGCAGTAAAAAGGACCTCAAAAGGGATAGGACTCAAGCCCATTAATTAAAGTCACCCATGATGGAAACTCGAATCAACGCTAGGTATAACATCAAGTCTTGAGTTCAATGAGACAAAGTACATCATTAGTATGTGACTGTTAGCACTGTAAATAAGACCATCCTAAGATTAAAGTGCTAGGTACCTGTAATGATAAGGGAAGGATGAGTAATGTACTCTTAATGGATCCATAACATAAATATGTTAGAGTGTTATAATTACGGGAACACTCTTGATGGGATCTACCTATGTGAGTAGAAGTGTGGCCACTTTTAAGAGCTCAAAGGCTTGACTCTGACAGCACTCATGAAAAGAGGACACAGACACATGGCCATAATAGTGTCCCTAGATATTATGCATTGACCGATGTTGAAATCATTGTGTGAGATGTGTTCGGTTAATCAAATGAAATAGTTGGTTCAAAGCTTAATCTACCATGCAATTTCGATTAACTTTAACATGTTTTTACTAAGTGAATGTTCAATCGTAAGATACCTTCATTTATGCAAATTGGTTTCCAAGAATATCAAAATCTAAAGTATTTTGAAAATGGGGGGGAGATTGTTGGAACATTTTCAAATATTTATAGTGTTCCAATAACTATAAATGAATGGGTATAATTAATCAAAAGATTATATTATTTATTTTTTGAAAAAGAATTATAAATATTTAAGTAATATTATTTGAATAGTTATAATTAAATGAATAATTATGTGTTTATTTTAAAGACATTATTATTCAGAAAGACACCTATTGATGAAAGATGTCTCTATGAAGAGACATGAAAATTCCTATAAAAAGGAATGAGAATTCTAATATTCTTTCTTTCCTCCATTCATTTTCTAATATTATTAGTTTATTCTATAAAGTATTACAGCATAAATCCTTTATAGAAATTGAGTTTCTTGTCATACATTACTCAGTGTGTAGTGGGCTATTCTCGTCAGTGCAAAACGCAAATAGTCATTGGCTTCATTGTATCCTCGAGGTTAATTTGCTTGGAACTCGTTTGCACACCGAAGATAGGTGTGGGCGAATATAACCTTAAATATAGTGGTTTGATACACGCCTTGGAGCCTTGTCCTATTTCTTCTTCTGTTTGAGTTCCGTTCGTCTGTTCGAGATTTTCTTCATCGGAGATTTGTACTAACATATTATGCATACTTTATCACCCCCATCAATTATATATATCTATACTATTATTTAACCTTCTGATTGAGTTAGTGGCACAAGTTAATTGGACACCAACTTAGTTAGGAAAATTATGGAAATGCTCTTCCCTAATTAAAATAGGTTATTATTCGAGGGTATTTTAATCTTTTTATTTTAAAATAACAAATAAAAAAATATGCCCCTATTTTAATAAAGCAATTAACTATAACACCCTATACTCGTATCCTACGCCGGGACGGAATACGAGGTGTTACCTAACTTAAATTTGTGTTACGACCATTTTTGAGTTCCCAAGACTTGGAAAAATTTAAAACTTCCTCAAGCTTATCAACACATCCTTAGTATGGGCCTACGAGGCCTAAAACACACCTCGAAAATCATTCAGGACCGACTTGGGTTATTTAGCCAACTTTAAAAAAATAACACTTGACACAAGGGCACACGCCCGAGTGGTAGGGGCAACACACCCGTATGGAATTAATTCTAAGTTCACACCTACAGGATTTTCACACGGTCTGGCAAACACCCGTGTCCGTGGCCCGTCTCCTTCACACGGCCACGACACCTCCGTGTCTTAGCCCGTGTGCAAAAACCTGGACATTCTGTTTCTGACATTAGCAACTCTTAAGGGTCACACGGCCAAGGCACACGCCCATGTGCTAGGCCGTGTCCTTCTCACAGCTGAGACACACGGCCGTGTCACTACCCGTATGTTTACTACGCCCGTGTGTCTACCCATGTGGATAATATAAGGCTATTTACCAAGCCTCCTTGCTACCCTTATTTACACAACCTACATAATAGCAATCAAAAGCAATACAAAACTATTTCATGCAACCAAATCAGCCACAATAGACAACATTTCATTTGTGCATTTTACTCATCCAAGAAAATAACATCATTTGCATATAACAAAATGAATATTAGCCATCATTTGAGGCTTAATACAAAATGAAGGGGAATCACCCATGCTAACACATTTGGCTAATTTTTCAAAGACTCAGAACAACAAGGTCTAGCCCTATACATGCCATTCTCAAAAACAAATAGTCTAATTATATCGAGTGCTTCAGCTGATAGTGTGATCGTTGCCTCCCACGTCCGATAATCCTCGAGCTAGTTAGGCGGCACTGTAACAAAAAGGAAAGGAGAGGGAGTAAGCATAAAGCTTAGTAAGTTGCACATAAATAAATATACAACAACAATTTTACCATTCAACAACATGCTCGTAACACAAAATTGGGCATAAGCATAACTTACTCATCACTATCTATATAAATCTCATAGCATATATTGAGCTCATATCTCATACATTTCAAATTGGTACCTGTACCACTTACAACATGGTTATACCTTACTCAATAGCTTAAACTGTATCTCTCACTGTTGAACCGTTCGGAACTTCACCGGGTATTCGATAAGCCTCAAACAAGGGGTAAGGTGCCGATGCCATGTCCCAGATATGGTCTTACACTGGCTCATACCACAAGTCAATGCCATGTCCCAGACATGGTCATACACTGACTATTATTTCGTAGCCAATGCATGTCCCAGACATGTCTTACAGTGGCTTACATCTCAAGGCCGATGCATGTCCCAAACATGTCTTACACTAGCATTAGTCTCGATGTCGATGCCATGTCCCAGACATGGTCTTACACTTGCTCTCATAATATGGTTGATGCATGTCCCAGACATGTCTTACACTGGCCCATAATAACTCATATGTCATGGCATGAATATCCGATTTGTTTTCTAGGTTCAAACGGGAACTCTACCATCTCTGTTATCATCATACTTTCTCAATTCCACAATCAAGCAATTCATGCTATATTAATTCAAATACAATTCAACATATACATTAGCAATGTAGTTGTATTATTTACATAAAACTTACCTTGGATTACAAAATGTGGCGACTAGTCTATTTAGTCGATTTGCTTGGCTTTCCCTCGGTCTAGGTTCGGGTTTGGTAATTCTTGATCTATAATAGAAAAATGTACTTATTTAGTCACTAAATAGAATTAAGCAATCGAAAATTCACATCTTTGGTAAAATGACCATTTTGCCCCTAGACTTTTGACAAAATAACCATTTTACCCCTAGACCCGAAAATAGATTTTTATCGAATTTCTTCATATCTTAAGCCTAGACAAACCCGTTTTACTCTTATAGCAGCCCCAAATTCCCACTATTTCATACATTTAACATCTATTTTACAACTTATGCAAAATAATCCTTTTAGGTGTTTTCATGCTAACACCTTTACAAAAGTTGTTTATAATACACCCAAGACTCATTTTCTTCCATAAAAACTCAGAAAACATTACAAATCCTTTCATGGAAAAACTCTAAACTCTTAACCATTTTGCAAAATAGTACCCTCATTTGAGAGCTCATGCTTCTAGGGGTCCAAAAATGTAAAAATCATTAAGAAAAGTCATGAAAATCACTTACTTGCAAGAGTAATGAGTTGCTGAAATTTTTAAAGCTCAAAACCCCTAAAAATGGCTGAAAAATCAGTGGTAATGAAGAAAGAATGAAAGAAAAATATGATAGCTAGGCTTAAGGCATTATTATATTATACATTATGTCATCAAATTACCTAAAGTTGACTTTTCAACATTTTTATCTCCCATGGCGGCCAGCTAAGATTTAAGTATATTTTTGCCCTTTAAAGACCCCTAAATTAATATTCATAGCAATTTAACACCCTTAGCTATCAATTTAGGACTTTTGTACTTTATGCGATTTAGTCCTTTTTCGCAATTGGTCTCATAAACGTCAAAATTAACTCATCAAACTTTTCATACACTACTAAAAACATGATATGACTCTAAAATAATAATAAAATAATTTTTTTGACTTTAAATTTGTGGTCTCGAAAGCACTATTCCTACTAGCCCCAAAATCAGGCTATTATAATTCTCCCCCCTTAGGGATTTTCGCCCCCGAAAATCATACCGGTGAATAAATTCGAGTATTGGTCTCTCATGGTATCCTCGAGTTCCCACGTGGCTTCCTTGACTCCATGTTTATGCCACAAAATTTTCACGAGTGCTATACTCTTATTCCTTAACTGTTTGACTTCACGAGTCAATACCTTGACCGGCTCTTCGCCATAAGTCATGTCCAGATGAATCAGAACTTCCGTTGGCCCAATCACATGCGAAGGGTATGACCTATATCAGCATATCATAGACATATGAAACACATCATGAATCTTTTCCAATCATGGTGGCAAAGCCAATCGATAGGCAACCGGTCCTACTCTCTCGGTAACCTCATAAGGTCCTATGAAACGAGGACTCAACTTGCCTCTTCTACTAAATTTGAAAACTTTCCTCCACGGGGATACTTTCAAAAACACTCGATCACTAACTTGAAATTCAATCTCTTTCCGCTTTAGATCTGCGTAGGATTTCTGTCTATCCAAAACGACATTCAAACAGTTGCGAATCACTGTAAGTTTTTTTCGGTCTCTTTGACTAAATCGACTTCGTGAATCTGAATTTCTCTTAGCTTAGTCCAATACAAGGGAGTTCGATACTTTCGCCCATACAAAGCCTCATAAGGCGCCATTCTCAGAGTTGTTTGATAACTATTTGTAATAATCCAATTTAGGGCCTAGTCGGAACAACGGTCTCGGGACCACCAAATCTGAAGATATAAAAATTATTTTTTTTATTTTTATGAGGTTATGGTACTATTATATTAGTGCATAAAAAATTTGGTGAGTTAATTTTAATGTTTTCAAGCCCGATTGCGATAAAGGACTAAATTGCATAAAAGGCAAAAGTTGTATTTTAGTACCCAAATGTGTTAAATAGCTAGAGAATAAAAGTTTAGAGTATTTAAAGGGCAATTAGACCCTTTTTAGAGTGCTTGGCTAGCCATGGGAGACAAATTGGTCAAAAAGTCCAACTTTGGTTGGGTTTGGTGGCTAATTTGACTAAAATAGGAATAAAATAAGAAAAAGATGATATCACATTCTCATCTTCTTCTCTATCACCGAAAATATCAGCCAAAATTGAAGTTTGAAAGATCAAAAATCTGCAACAACTTAAAGCACTCATAAGTAAGTGATTTTAATGAGTTTTCTTCAAGATTTTTATATTTTTGAGACCCTTGAAACATGAGCTTTCAAATGAGGGTAATATCTTACAAAGTGGTCAAGAGTTTAGGATTTTTCCATGGATGTATTTGTGATATATGCTGAGTTTTTATGGAAGAATATGAGTCCTAGTTGTGTTATAAACAACTTTTGTGAAAGGTGTTAGCATTAAAACACCTAAAATGACTATTTTGCATAAGTTGCAAAATAGGTGGTTAGTGTGTGAAATAGTGAGAATTTGGGATTTGCCTTAGTAGTAAAAAAGAGTTTAGCTAAGCTTAAAATATGAGGAAATTTGATAAAAATAAATTTTCGAGCATAGGGGTAAAACGGTCATTTTGCCAAGGCCTAGGGGTAAAATGGTCATTTTACCAAGGTTGTGAATTTATGAATGCCTAATTGTGTTTAGTGACTAAATGGATGTATATTATTATTATTATAGATCAAGATTTTCCAAAATCGAGCCTAGACCGGGGAAGCCAAGCAATCCGAATAAGCCAACTAGTCAAGTACTTTTTGTAAACCGATGTAAGTTGTATGTAAATAATACAACTACACTGTTAATACTTGTATTCATATTGTCATTGAATTAATATTGTATGAGTTGTTAAGTTATAAATTGAGAATGCCTTGTAATATTTAAATAGTGGAAATATCCTGTTGAAACCTCAGGATATGAACTGGATATTTGTGCCAAGACATTGGGTGATTTGTGCGCCAGTGTAAGACATGTCTGGGACATGCTTTGGCCACATTATGAGAGCCAGTGTAAGACCATGTCTGGGACATGGCATCGGCATAGAGATAAGCGCTAGAGTAAGAAATGTTTGGGACATGCATCGACCTCGATAGTGATAGCCAGTGTAAGAAGTGTCTAGGACACGTATCGGCTAGGAGTTGTGCTAATGTAAGACATGTCTGGAACATGCATCAGCATGCATATATGAGAGCCAGTGTAAGACCATGTCTGGGACATGGCATCGGTAATGTATCCCATGTTGAAGGTTCATGAAATATCCAGTAGTATTCCAACGGTTCAATGGTGAAAGTTATAGTTCAATTTTGATAAAGAAAGGATGATCATGTTGTGAGTGTTACAGGTACCTATACGATAAGCATGAGTAACGAGCTTAATTTAGAAAATGAGACTCGAGTAGATGATAATGAGTAAGTTAAGTTATGTTTAGCTTTGAGCTATAAGCATGATGATAAATTGTGAGATTGTTGTATAGTTATTTATATGCAACTTACTAAGCTTTATGCTTACTCCCTTTCCTTTCCTTTTTCTTTCAGTGTCACAAAGCTAGCTTAAAGATCCCTTAAAGTTAGAGATATCAATCACACTATCAACCGCAATACTCGGTATAACTTGATTTATATTTTTGAAGGTGGCATGTATAGGGCTAGACTACGATGTTGGATTAAGAGAATTATTTATGTATTTTGGCTCAAGTCAAAAGCCCTTCATTTTGTATCAAGCCTGGAATAATGGTTATTATTCACTTTGATGAATGTATACAATGTTCTTTCTATGGATAAATTAGTGTCTATTATGATGAAATTTGTATATTGAAATGATCTTGTATAGGTTGTGCAAAATGGGTTAAAAAATGGCTTGGAAGATAGCCTAGTTTGTCCACACGGGTAAGACACATGGGCGTGTGTTTAGGCCGTGTGTGACACACGGCTCACGCCCATGGATGTGTGTTGTGGCCGTGCATCCCCTGCACTTAAAACTTTAAAGTCATGTTAGTACACGGGCAAGCCACACGGGCGTGTGTCCAGGCCGTGCCATAAAGTCAGTATGCATGCTAGTAGTACACGGGCAAGAGACACGGCCGTGTGAAGGACACAGTTATAGGGCACGGGTGTATGCTTGGGCTGTGTGGTTTTGGGAGAATGCCCAGGCTTTCAGACACGGGTTCGGGATATGGGCGTGTCCCTAGCACACGGCCGTGTGTTCTATATCCATACGGGGGTGGGAAGTCTTGATGCATGAAACTTTTCTAAGCTTTCATGTGTTCACGACTGGGTTCTGAACCATCCTAGATGTATGATTCGGGCCTCGTAAGTCCGTATATGAGATAGATTGCATGTGAAAAGAGAACTTTTTAAATTTTTTGAAATTTTTTTATGGCACGGTTTTGTATAGTTGGTTGAGACAAGAAAGGTAACACCTCGAACCCTATCACGGCGTCAGATACAGGTGAGGGGTGTTACATTTAGTGGTATCAAAGCATGGTTTAGTCGATTCTAGGACTGAACTAGCCACAGTACGAGTCTAGCTATACATGCCACGTATATGCATATTGATAATGTGACTATTCCTAACGATTATAAATTGTGTTTATTATAGTAATGGATCTTGATAGGACCACGGCGGATGACGTGAAAAGTAATGCACTGACTCCAGCAGAAGGGACCGTGCCAATAGAGAGTGACCGCGTAAGTATTGGCCAAGGCGGAGGGGATAGAGAAGCCTACCTCCGAATGATGGATGCTTGGTATACAGAGATTGTTCGTGCGAACCCGAACACCCCACCACCCCTACCTCTTTCGATTCCTCAATACGCCCCGATGGCTCTGCAAGGCGCGGATGTGTTCAGACAAGAGAAGCCTCCGGTAGATAAGATCCGAAAGCAAGGGGCCGAGGAATTTCGGGCTAGCGTAGATGATGACCCAGAAAGAGCGGTGTTTTGGCTAGAAAATACCATGACGGTATTCGATGAGCTGTCATGCACGCCTATAGAGTGCGTGAAGTATGCCGTGTCACTTCTATGAGGCTCAGCTTATCAGTGGTGGAACACTCTCGTGTCTGTAGTACCGAGGGAAAGAGTGACTTGGGAATTCTTCCTAGAAGAGTTTCGAAAGAAGTATATTAGCCAGAGGTTTATGGACCAAAAAAGAAAGAAATTTCTAGAGTTAAAGCAAGGTGATAAGACTGTGACAGAGTATGAGCGGGAGTTTGTAAAACTCAAAAAGTATGCGTGAGAATGCGTATCCGCTGAAGCTACTATATGTAAGAGGTTTGAGGAAGGCCTCAATAAAGACATTTAAGTGTTTGTGGGCATCCTAGAGCTGAGAGAATTTGTGGTGCTCGTTGAGAGAGCATGTAAAGCAGAAGAGCTGGTGAAGGAAAGGAGGAAGGTGGCCATTGAGTCGCGAGATTTAAAGTGAAGACAGATGGGGAAGACGCATCAGTCCTCCTCCAAGAGGTCAAAAGAGTTTACTACCCAATCGAATACTTTGGTTGGATATTCGAAGAGAAACAAGAATCGAAAGAACATGGCATCTAAAGCCCAAACTACCTCAGTGGCAAGTGTTGGTAGTGCTCGGCCAAATAGGCCGGAGTGTTCGCAATATGGAATACATCACTTGGGCGAATGGTGAATAAGTAAGAGGGGTTGTTTCAAGTGTGGGTTACTTGACCACTTTATCCATGAGTGCCTTGAGATGGACGAGAGAGAGAGAAAACAAGAGGTGAAAGCAAGCAGTGCTCCCTTGAGGGGTAGGCCTCAAAGGAACCCTAGGAGTGGGAATAGTAGTAGAGGTGCACTAAGAGAGGTCGCGTTAAGATCTGAAGGCAAAGCGCCAGCGATGACCTATGCTATGCGAGCCCGAGAAGAGGCAGAGTCTCCAGACATGATCACGGGTACCTTTTCTATTCACGATATAACTGTTGTCGTTTTAATTGACCGGGGATCTACCCACTCTTACATATGTATGGAATAAATACCTCGTATAAACATGCTAGTAGAGTCCACTAAGTTTTTTAATAAAAGTGTCTAATCCGTTAAGCAAGCATGTATTAGTGGACCGAGTATGTAGAAATTATCCTTTGACGATTAGAGGCCATTGTTTTCCAGCCAACTTGATGTTATTGCCGTTTAATGAATTCGATGTAATTCTTGGGATGGATTGGTTGACCTCCCATGGTGTTGTAGTAGACTGTGGGAGAAAAGTAATTCAGTTAAGATGTGAGGATGGAAATGTTCTTCGAGTTGGGCCAAATAAATCGAATAACTTGTCTGTGATAGTATCGTCTTTAGCAGCCGAAAGCTATTTGAGAAAAGGTTATGAAGCTTATCTAGCTTTTGTGCTGAATACCCAAGCGTCTGAGTCGAAGATTGAGTCAGTATCAGTGGTTTGTGAGTTTATAGACATCTTTCCTGAGGAGTTACCAGGGTTACCCCAGAGAGGGAGGTTGAGTTTGGTATCGAGTTGGCTCCTAGAACGACGCCAATCTCAATTACACCTTATAGGGTGGCCCCCACCGAGTTAAAGGAGTTGAAAGTGCAGTTGCAAGAGTTAACAGACAAAGGTTTTGCTAGACCAAGTTATTCACCATGGGGTGCTCCAGTTCTTTTTGTGAAAAAGAAGGACGGGTCAATGAGGTTATGTATCGACTACAGACAGTTTAACAAAGTGACAGTGAAGAACAAGTATCCCTTGCCGAGGATCGATGATCACTTCGATCAATTGAGAAGAGCCACTGTGTTCTCTAAGATAGACTTAAGATCGGGCTACTACCAGTTAAGAGTCAAGGAATATGATGTACCAAAGACTACTTTGCGGACAAGATATGGGCATTATGAGTTTCTTGTTATGCCTTTTGGATTGACAAATGCCCCAGTCGTATTTATGGACCTGATGAACCGTATCTTCCGACAGTATTTGGATAGGTTCGTCGTCATTTTTATTGATGACATCTTAGTTTATTCGCGTAACGAGAATGAGCACGCGGAGCATTTGAGAACTGTGTTGTAGATCTTAAGGGATAAACAACTTTATGCCAAGTTTAGTAAGAGCGAGTTTTGGCTCAAAGAGGTCAGGTTTCTAGGACATATTGTGTCGGGTGACGGGATCAGAGTTGACCCAAGTAAGATCTCAGCTATTGTGGAATGGAAACCGCCAAGGAATGTAACAAAGGTTCTTAGTTTTCTAGGGCTAGTAGGATACTATAGGCGATTTGTAAATGGATTCTCCATGATAGCTATACTGATAACGAGGTTATTGCAGAAAGATGTCAAGTTCGAATGGACAAAAGAGTGCCAACAGAGCTTCGAGAAGTTAAAGGCTTTGTTGACCGAAGCCCCAATTTTAGTGCAACCAAAGTTGGGTAAAGAATTTGTAATTTATAGTGACGCTTCCCCAAATGGTTTGGGGTGAGTACTCATGCAAGAAGGCAAAGTTATAGCCTATGCCTCGAGACAGCTAAAACCTCACGAGAGAAATTATCCAACCCATGACTTAGAGCTAGCAACTGTAGCGTTCGCCCTAAAGATTTGGCGACACCATTTGTATGGGAAGAAATGTAGAGTATTTACCGATCATAAGAGTCTAAAGTATTTAATGACTCAGAAAGAATTGAATTTGAGGCAACGACGATGGTTAGAGCTACTAAAACATTATGAGTTGATCATTGACTACCATCCAAGAATGGCGAACGTAGTCGCCGACGCTTTGAGTAGAAAGTCGTTGTTTGCTATGAAAGTCTTGAACACTCAGTTGATTATTCTAGTGATGGATCGGTCTTAACAGAGTTAAGAGCCAGACCGACTTTTCTTCATGAAATTTCTGAAGCTCAAAAAGATGATGAGAAACTACAAGCTAAGAGAACTCAATGTGAATCAGAGATTGAGTCAGATTTTTGTGTTAGTACTGATGGGTGTATAATGTTCAAAGAAAGAGTTTGTGTACCTAAAGATAGTGAGCTCATTCAAAAGATTTTGCGAGAGGCACACAGTGGTTGTTCAACAATTTACCCAGGTAGCTTGAAAATGTACAACGACCTTAAAAAAATGTATTAGTGGTCGGGTACGAAAAGAGACATTTCTGAGTTCGTATTCAAGTGCCTAGTGTGTCAACAAGTAAAGGCTAAACATCAAGTGCCTTCGGGTTTACTTTAGCCTATTATGATTCCCGAGTGAAAATGAGATCGTATCACCATAGACTTCGTGACCAGTTTACCTCTAACCCCAAAAAAGAAAGATATAGTATGGGCTATTGTTGATAGACTCACTAAGTCAGCACACTTCATACCGGTGCGTGCCGACTACTCCCTTGAAAAGTTGGCCGACTTGTATATTTATGAGATTGTGAGGCTTCATGGTGTGCCGTTATCGATTGTATCTGATCGAAACCCGAGGTTCACCTTGAGGTTTTAGAAGAAGTTACAAGAAGCTTTAGGAATCAAGTTGAGTTTCAGTACGGCATTTCATCCGCAAACTGACGGACAGTCTAAAAGAGTAATACAAATCTTAGAGGACATGCTGAGGTGTTGTGTTCTCGAGTTTTAAGAAAGTTGGGGAAAACACTTACCATTGGTTGAATTCGCCTACAACAACAGCTATCAGTCGAGTCTAAAAATGGTGCCTTACGAGGCTTTGTACGGGCGAAAGTGTCGAACGCTCCTATTCTGGACTGAGTTGAGAGAGAGTCAGATTCACGAGGTTGATTTTATTAAAGAGGATGAGGAAAAAGTTAAGGTGATTCATGACTATTTGAAAACCGCCTCGAATAGACAAAAATCCTACGCGGATTTGAAACGAAGGGAGATTGAGTTTGAAGTCGGGGATATGGTATTTGTGAAAGTTTCCCTGTGGAGGAAAGTCCTCAAATTTGGTAGAAAAGGCAAGTTGAGTCCTCGTTTTATAGAACCTTATATGGTTACCGAAAGAGTAGGGCCCGTTGCCTACCGTTTGAGTTTGCCGCCAAAGTTAGAAAAGCTTCACGATGCATTTCACATATCTATGCTACGCCGATATAGATCAGACCCTTCACATATAATTGCACAAACTGAAGTTGAGATTCTCCCAGATATGACGTATGGTGAGGAACCGATCAAGATATTAGCTCGAGAGGTCAAACTATTAAGAAATAAGAATATACTGTTTATGAAGGTTTTGTGGCATAGACATGGGGTCGAGGAAGCCACATGGGAACCCGAGGAGTCTCTGAGAGAGCAGTATCCAAACTTATTCACCAGTAAGATTTTTGAGGATGAAAATCCCTATGGGGGGAAAATGTAATAACCCGATTTAGGGCTTAGTCGGAACAGTGATCTCGGGACCACAGATCTAAAGATAGAAAAAATATTTTTATTATTTTTATGAGGTTATGATACTATTATATTAGTGCATGAAAAATTTGGTGAGTTAATTTTAATGTTTTCAAGCCCGATTGCGATAAAGGACTAAATCGCATAAAAGACAAAAGTTACATTTTATTACCCAAACGTGTTCAATAGCTAGAGAATCAAAATTTGGAGTATTTAAAGGGCAATTAGACCCTTTTTAGAGTGCTTGGCTGGCCATGGGAGACAAATTGGTCAAAAAGTCCAACTTTGGTTGGGTTTGGTGGCTAATTTGACTAAAATAGGAATAAAATAAGAAAAAGATGATATCACCTTCTTATCTTCTTCTCTATCACCGAAAATATCAGCCAAAATTGAAGTTTGAAAGCTCAAAAATTTGCAGCAACTTAAAGCACTCATAAGTAAGTGATTTTAATGAGTTTTCTTCAAGATTTTTATATTTTTGAGACCCTTGAAACATGAGCTTTCAAATGAGGGTAATATCTTACAAAGTGGTCAAGAGTTTAGGATTTTTCCATGGATGTATTTGTGATATATGCTGAGTTTTTATGGAAGAATATGAGTCCTAGTTGTGTTATAAACAACTTTTGTTTTTTTATATCAATCACACTATCAGCCGCAATACTCGGTATAGCTTGATTTATATTTTTGAAGGTGGCATGTATAGGGCTAGACTAGGATGTTGGATTAAGAGAAGTATTTATGTATTTTGGCTCAAGTCAAAAGCCCTTCATTTTGTATCAAGCCTGGAATAATGGTTATTATTCACTTTGATGAATGTATACAATGTTCTTTCTATGGATGAATTGGTGTTCATTATGATGAAATTTGTATATTGAAATGATCTTGTGTAGGTTGTGCAAAATGGGTGACAAAATGGCTTGGAAGATAGCCTAGTTTGTCCACACGGGTAAGACACACAGGCATGTGTCTAGGCCGTGTATGACACACGGCTTACGCCCATGGGTGTGTGTTGTGGCCGTACATCCCCTACACTTAAAACTTTAAAGTCATGTTAGTACACGGGCAAGCCACACGGGCGTGTGTCGAGGCCATGCCATAAAGTCAGTGTGCATGCTAGTGGTACACGGGAAAGAGACACGGCCGTGTGTCTCAGCCATATGAAGGACACGGTTATAGGGCATGGGTGTGTGCTTAGGCCGTGTAGTTTTGGCAGAACGCCCAGGCTTTCAAACACAGGTTCGGGATATGGGCGTGTCCCTAGCACACGGCCTTGTGTTCTATATCCACATGGACGTGTGGAGTCTTGATGCATGAAACTTTTCTAAGCTTTCATGAGTTCACGGTTGGGTTCTGAACCACCCTAGGTGTATGATTTGGGCCTCGTAAGTCTGTATATGAGATAGATTGCATGTGAAAAGAGAAGTTTTTAAATTGTTTGAATTTTTTTATGGCCCGGTTTTGTATAGTTGGTTGAGACAAGAAAGGTAACACCTTGAACCCTGTCCCGGCGTCGGATACGAGCGATGGGTGTTACACTATTGTTGTAAGCGAATTCAACCAATGGTATGTACCTTTCCCAACTACCTTGAAATTCGAGAACACAACACTGCAACAAGTCCTCTAAAATCTGAGTTACTCTTTCCGACTGACCGTCGATTTTCGAGTGAAATGTTGTGCTAAAACTTAACTTTGTTCCCAATGTCTCTTGTAACTTTTTCCAAAACCTCAAGGTAAATCTCGGATCTCTATTGGAAATAATCGACAAGGGAACCCCGTGTAGTCTCACAATCTCAGAAACGTACAAGTTGGTAAATTTCTCAACGGAGTAGTCGATACTTACTGGTATAAAATATGCCAACTTTGTTAGCCTATCCATAATAACCCAAACAACATCCTTTTCTTCAGGGTAACTAGCAAACCCGTCACTAAATCCATAGTAATTTGATCTTACTTCCACTCGGGGACCATGATAGGTTGAAGTAGACCCGAAGGTACTTGGTGTTCAGCCTTCACTTGCTGACACACAAGGCACTTGGAAACGAATTTTGAAATGTCTCTTTTCAGTCCCGACTATCAGTAGATTTTCTTTAAGTCGTTGTACATTTTTACACTACCCAGGTGGATGGACAAGCAACCACTATGTGCCTTGTAGAATCTTCTGTATAAGCTCATTGTCCTTGGGTACACAAATTCTTCCTTGGGTACACAAATTCTATCTTTGAACATTATACATCCATCGGTGCTAACCTGAAAGTCTGATTCAAACCGCAACTCGCACTGAATTCTCTTGGCTTGTAACTCCTTATCACCTTTCTGAGCTTACAGATCTCTCGTAGGAATGTCGGTCTAGTTCTCAACTCTGTTAGAACCGAACCATCATCAGACAAATCCAAATTGGCATTCATTACTCTCAACGTAAATAACGATTTTCTACTCAATGTATCAGCGACCACGTTCGCCTTTCCCAGGTGGTAATCGATAATCAACTCATAATCCTTTATTAGCTTTAACCATCATCATTGCCTTAGGTTCAACTTCTTTTGACTCATCAAATACTTAAGGCTCTTGTGATCGGTGAACACCCGACACTTCTCGCCATACAGATGGTGTCTCCAAATTTTCAACACGAATACAATGGCAGCCAACTCTAGATCATGCTTCGGGTAGTTTTCTCATATGGTTTTAGCTATCTCGAGGCATAGGCTATTATCTTGCTCACTTGCATGAGCACACACCCCAAACCCTTCAAGGAGGCATCGCTATATATCACAAACTCCTTGCTCGACTCTGGTTGCACTAAAACTGGGGCTTCGGTCAACAAAGCTTTTAATTTCTCGAAACTCTGTTGGCACTTTTTTGTCCATTCGAATTTGACATCTTTTTGCAGTAGCCTTGTCATCAGAGTAGCTATCATAGAGAATCCGTCTACAAACCGTCTATAGCATCTGACCAAACCCAAAAAGCTTCAAACCTTAGTCACATTCCTCGGCGGTTCCCACTCAACAATAACCGAGATCTTGCTTGGGTCAACTCTAATCCTATCACCTGACACAATGTGTCCTAGAAACCCGACCTCTTTAAGCCAAAATTCACTCTTACTAAACTTGGCGTAAAGCTACTTATCTCTCAAAGTTTGTAGAACCATTCTCAATTGCTCTGCATGCTTACCCTCATCATGCGAGTAAATCAGTATGTCATCAATAAAGACCACTACGAACTTGTCCAAATATGGCCGAAAATTGAGGTTCATCAAATCCATAAACACCGTCGGGGCATTATTCAAACCAAAGGGCATGACGTGGAACTCATAATGCCCGTATCTCGTTTGAAAAGTAGTCTTCGGTACATCTTGCTCATTAACCCTTAATTGGTAATAACCAGACCTCAAATCAATCTTAGAAAACATAGTGGCTCCCTTCAACTGATCGAACAAATCATCGATCCTTGGTAAAGGATACTTGTTCTTTACAATTACCTTGTTGAGTTGTCTATAGTCGATACATAACCTCATTAACCCGTCTTTCTTTTTCACAAAAAGTACCGGGCACCCCACGGTGAATAGCTTAGTCTCGCAAAGCCTTTATCCGTTAACTCTTACAATTGTACCTTCAACTCTTTCAATTCTATTGGAGCCATCCTATACGGAGCTATCGAGATAGGTGTCGTACCAGGGACCAACTCGATACCAAATTCAATTTCCCTAGCTAGAGGTAATTTGGGCAACTCCTCCGGAAACACATCTATAAACTCACAAACCATTGGTACTGATTCAATCTTCGACTCTAACACTTAAGTATTCAACACAAAAGCGAGATATACCTCATATCCTTGTCTCAAATATTTCTCAGAAGTCAAAGACGACATTATTATAGACAATTTATCCGATTCATCTGGTCCAACCCGAAGAATATTCTTATCTTCACATTTTAACTCAATAACTTTCCTCCCACAGTCCACTACAACACTATGAGAGATCAACCAATCCATCCCAAGGATTACATCAAATTTATTAAACGGCAATAACATCAAGTTAACCGAAAAACAATGACCTCTAATTGTCAAAGGATAATTTCTACACAATTGATCAACAAGTATATGTCTGCCTAAAGGGTTGGACACTTCTATCACAAATTTAGTGGACTTTACTAGCATGTTCATACAAGATATCAATTCTATGTAAATATAAAAGTGGGTAGACCCCGGGTCAATTAAAGCAACAACAGACATATCATGGATAGAAAAAGTACCCGTGATCATATCAGGAGACTCTACCTCTTCTCAGGCACGTATAGCATAAGTCCTTGCAGGCGCTCTGCCCTCGGACCTCACCGTAACATCTCTTGGCATGCCTCTACCGCTAGTCTCACTTCCAAGGTTCTTTTGTGGTCTACCCTTCAAAAGAGCACTACTTGCCTTCACTTCTTGCTTTTTCTCTCTCTGTTCCATTTCGAGACAGTCTCGGATGAAATGTTCTAATGATCCACACTTGAAACAGCCCCTTTCATTCCCTCGGCACTCGCCGAAATAAAACCTACCACATTGTGAACATTCTGGCCTATTTGGCCGAGCAATACCGACACTTGAGATAGAAGCGGTCTGGGCTCTAGATGCCATGTTCTGCTTGTTTTTGTTTTTATTCAAGAATCCCACCGAAGCATTCGATCGGGTAGTGAATTCCTTAGATTTCTTAGATGAGGACTGATGTGATTTCCCCATCTGTCTTTTCCTTGAATCACGCAACTCAATAGCCGCCTTCCTCCTCTCTTTAACCAACTCTTCTGCTTTACATGCTCTCTCAACAAGTACCACAAATTCCCTTAATTCTAATATGCCAACAAATACTCGGATATCCTCATTTAGACCATCCTCAAACCTTTTACACATGGTAGCTTCAGTGGATACGCACTCCCGCACGTACTTGCTGAGTTTCAGAAACTCACGTTCATATTCTGCTACTGTCATACGGCCTTGCTTTAACTCTAGAAATTTCTTCCTCTTTTGGTTTATGAACCTCTAGCTAATATACTTCTTTCGAAACTCTTCCTAGAAGAATTCCCAAGTTACTCTCTCTCTCGGTACAACGGACACGAAAGTATTCCACCATTGATAGGCCGAGTCGCATAGGAGCGACACTACACACTTCATGTACTCTTCAGGCGTGTATGACAGTTCATCAAATACTCTGATGGTATTTTCCAACCAAAACTCTGCTCTCTCTGGGTTGTCATTTATGTTAGCCCGAAATTCCTCTACCTTTTGCTTCCGTATCTTGTCTACTGGAAGCTTCTCCCTCCTAAACACATCCGTTCCTTGCAGAGCTACAGGAGCATATTGAGGAATCAGAGGTGGTGGGGGAGGTGGAGTGTTCGGATTCGCATGAACAAACTCTATGTACCAAGCATCCATCATTCAGAGGCAGGCTTCTTTAGCCCCTCCGCCTTAGCCTATAGTCACGGACTTACTCTCAACTGGCGCGGTCCCTTCCGGGGGAGTCGATGCGTTACTCTCCACGTCATCCGTCTTAGCTCTATTAGGATCCATTTACTATATGAAAATACAATTTATAAGCGTCAGGAGTCGTCACACAATCAGTATACAATTATGGCATGTATAGCTAGACTTGTACTCATGCTTGGTTAGTCTTAGAACCGACTAAACTATAACTCTGATACCACTAAATGTAACACCCGAGGATTGAATACGAGGCATTACCTAACTTAAACACATGCTATGACCATTTCTGAGTTCCAAATACTTGGACAAATTTAAAACTTTCTCAAGCTTATCAACACATCCTTAGTATGGGCCTACGAGGCCTAAAACACACTCAAAAATCATTCGGGACCAACTCGGGTTCTTTAGCCAACTTTAAAAAAATAACACTTGACACAAGGGCACACGCCTGTGTGGAAGGGGCAACACGCCCGTGTGGGAGGGGCAACACGCCCGTGTGGAGTTAATTATATGTTCACACTTACAGGGGTTTTCACACGGCCTAGCACACGCCATTGTCCCTGGCCCGTCTCCTTCACATGGCCATGACACGCCCGTGTCCTAGCCTGTGTACAAAAACCTAGACATTCTGTTTCTGACATCAGCAACTCTTAAGGGCTACACGGCCAAGGCACACGCCCGTGTGCTAGGTCGTGTCCTTCCCACGGCTGAGACATACGGTCGTGTCACTGCCTGTGTTTTTACTACCATGCATTTAGACTTAAAAATTTACGTGTAGGGGACACACGGCCGGACCACACGCCCATGGGGCAGACCGTGTGTCACACATGGCCTAGACACAAGCTTGTGTGTCTACCCATATGGACAATATAAGGCTATTTACCAAGCCTCCTTACCACCCTTATTTACACAACCTACATAATAGCAACCAAAACCAATACAAAACTATTTCATGCAACCAAATCAGCCACAATAGACAATATTTCATTTGTGCATTTTACTCATCCATGAAGTTAACATCATTTGCATATAACAAAATGAATATTAGCCATCATTTGAGGCTTAATACAAAATGAAGGGGAATCACTCATGCCAACACATTTGGCCATTTTTTCAAAGACTCAGAACATCAAAGTCTAGCACTATACATGCCATTCTCAAAAACAAATAGTCTAACTATACCGAGTGCTTCAGCTGATAGTGTGATTGTTGCCTCCGACGTCTGATAATCCTCAAGCTAGTTAGGCGGCACTATAAGAAAAAGGAAAGGAGAAGGAGTAAGCTTTATGCTTAGTAAGTTGCACGTAAATAAATATAAAACAACAATTTTACTATTCAACAACATGCTCGTAACATAAAATTGGGCATAAGTGTAACTTACCTCATCACTATCCATATAAATCTCATAGCATATATCGAGCTCATATCTCATACATTTCAAATTGGTACCTGTACCACTTACAACACGATTATAACTTACTCAATAGCTTAAACTGTATCTCTCATCGTTGAACCGTTCGAAACTTCACCGGATATTCTATAAGCCTCAAATAAGGGGTAGGGTGCCGATGCCATGTCCCAGACATGGTCTTACACTGGCTCATACCACAAGTCAATGCCATGTCCCAGACATGGTCTTACACTGGCTATTGCTTCGTAGCCGATGCATGTCTCAGACATGTCTTATACTGGCTTACGTCTCGAGGCCGATACATGTCTCAGACATGTCTTACACTAGCATTCGTCTCGATGCTGATGCCATGTCCCAAACATGTTCTTACACTGGCTCTCATAATGTGGTCGATGCATGTCACAAACAGTTTTTACACTGGCCCACAATAACCCATATGTCATGGCATGAATATCCGATTTGTTTCCTAGGTTCAAACGGGAACTCTACCATCTCTGTTATCATCATACTTTCTCAATTCCACAATCAAGCAATTCATGCTATATTAATTCAAATACAACTCAACATATACATTAGCAATGTAGTTGTATTATTTACATACAACTTACCTCGGATTACAAAATATGGCGACTAGTCGATTTACTTAGCTTTCCCTCGGTCTAGGTTTGGGTTTGGTAATTCTTGATCTATAATAGCAAAATGTACTTATTTAGTCACTAAATAGAATTAAGCAATCGACAATTCACATCTTTGGTAAAATGACCATTTTTCCCCTAGACTTTTGACAAAATGACCATTTTACCCTTACACCCGAAAATTGATTTTTAATGAATTTCTTCATATCTTAAGCCTAGCTGAACCCCTTTTTACTCTTATAGCAACCCCAAATTCCCACTATTTCACACATTTATCATCTATTTTATAACTTATGCAAAATAATCCTTTTAGGTGTTTTCATGCTAACACATTTCACAAAAGTTGTTTATAATACACCCAAGACTCATTTTCTTCCATTAAAACTCAGCAAACATTACAAATCCTTTCATAGAAAAACTCTAAACTCTTAATCGTTTTGCAAAATAGTACTCTTATTTGAGAGCTCATGCTTCAAGGGGTCCAAAAATGTAAAAATCATTAAGAAAAGTCATGAAAATCACTTACTTGCAAGAGGAATGAGTTGCTGAAATTTTTAAAGCTCAAAACCCCTAAAAATGGCTAAAAAATCGGTAGTAATGAAGAAAGAATGAAAGAAAAAGATGATAGTTAGGCTTAGGGCATTATTATGTTATACATTATGTCATCAAATTACCTAATATTGACTTTTCAACATTTTTATCTCCCATGGCCGGCTAGCTAAGATTTAAGGGTCTTTTTGCCCTTTAAAGACCCTTAAATTAAGATTCATAACAATTTAACACCTTAGCTATCAATTTAAGACTTTTGTTTCGCAATTGGTCTCACAAACGTCAAAATTAACTCACCAAACTTTTCATACACTACTATAAACATGCTATGACTCTAAAATAATAATAAAATAATTTTCCTGACTTCGGATTTGTTGTCTCAAAACCATTGTTCCGACTAGCCACAAAATCGGGTTGTTACATTAATATTAATTTAAAGGTATTTTATCTTTTTAAATAAAGTTTAGAAAAAAAACTCATGCTTACTGTTAGCTTTGATGTCCCAAGCTTTTGATATACCAACATTTAAGACAAATTTTATATGTATTATATGTCGTAAATCATTTGGTGAAAATATGATTAAAAATTTTATCAAACTTTTTCAAAACATTTTCAAAGACTTGCAAAATAATCAAAAACATGTTTTAAATGTGTTTTAATTTATCTAAATGGTTTTAAGTCAATCCAAAATATTGTTAAGTGTTTTAAACTCATTTTATTCAAGTCTCGAAAGTTATATCATTACTTGGGGAAATTTTTATTGGTAAAAGTAAGTCAAAGAGCACTTCAAGCATACTTCCAAACTTCTACCGATACTTAAGAGGACTTCTACCTATATAAGTCCACTTATACCCATACATCTTGTGAGTTGTATCGGTACAAATCTGTTTGCAATGCTTCCAACGACTAGAAATTATCCCCCAATGATTATAAATGGTCACAAATTTTTTTCTTGTTATATACGCACATCAAGAACACTTCAAGATACAATATAAGAACATCCAAGTATAGAAATAAAAAGAAATGCCTCAAATTCTTCATTTTCTCTTATACATATCTCTTAGATATTTATTGTTAGATCTTTTCATCATTCTCATTTAAATTCTTTAGAAGATAGAGCTTAACACTTGTAAACACACACATTTGAGATGTATTCATTGTTTACATTTTTTTTTTGTATTGCAAGAGTTACTTAAGGTTTTTGAGGTATAACACCTTAAGTAATTTGTAAAGAGTTATAGTTGAGCCTTGTAAAATCTAGAGGGTTCTAGTTTAACCACAAAAACTAGAAGTAAGGTTATATCTCATCCGGGGTGAGCAAAATCTGATTCGATTTGAAAAATTCGATAAAAAATTCAAATTTTGAATTAAATAGTTCGAGTTATTAGGGCTAATCAAGTTATTTGGATCAACTCGAATAAAAAATTAAGTTTTTCAATTTAACTCAAATATGAATTACACAATTCGAGTTATCCAAAAATCCGAATAAAAAAAAGGTAAAATTATGTCGTTTTGATAAATGTTTACTCATTAAGTTAAAAGGTAAAACCATTATATTGTTGATGTGGTTAAATAATCTTGTACTTCGTCTACTAGTTAAATAATCGGTCTATATAAATGTAACATTGAGTATAAATAATAGGATTTGTTAACTCGACTCATCTTGAACTAAATTTTTTGACTCGATTCGATTTGATTCGAAAAAATTCAAATTGAGTTCGGTTGCTAAAATAGGATTCGTCAACTCAACTAACTCAAATTTTTTTTACTCGATTTGATTCGACTCGACCGAATACTCACCTTTAATCTCATCATTGTGGAAAGGATAAGGATTGTAAAGGTTATACTCGAAATTTTTTTACTCGATTTGACTCGACTCGATCGAATACTCACCCGTAATCTCATCATTGTGGAAAGGATGGGGATTGTAAAGGTTATACCTTCTGCTTGAAAGGTAATAATTTCAAGTATAGGGAATTGATAAATCCTTGGTTGAGGTATACCAAGGTAGTGGAGATAAGTAATTATGGCTAACCCATTATAAATCAAATTGTCCAAGTTTTTCTTTCCTTCCTTTATTATTTAAAAAAGTTCACAAAAATTTTTAAAATATCAATTCACCCCTTGTTGGTATTTTCGAGCTTAACACTTACGATAGAACTTGAACTCAAAACACCAAATATACACTTTCCTAACTTTATCATCTCAACTAAAGAAACATTTGGTTTTTATGTAAGTTTTTTAATAAATATATTATATAATTAGTTTCACCCTTATCATGGCTATGCCATAATCTTATTGATAATGTCATCGATTGAGTTAGTGTCACAAGTTAACTTGATACCAACTCAAGGAAAACGAGAATACTACGATAAATAATTAGAATTCATTTAATATTCTTAATACAATGTATTTATCTGTAACACCCTTAAACCGTATTTGACACCTGAATAGGGTTACGAGGCATTACTGGATAACACACCTCATTCACATACATATATGCAATCATAATCAAAATCCATTCATATCAATACATTGTCCCCTGTAAGGTCCTCTCAGACCTTAAAACATGCTTAGAAGTGGTTCGAGACTAAACCGATAACATATGCAAACTTTAGGAAACTTAGAAAATTTTCTTTAATTTTAGGGTCACACGCCCGTGTGAATAGGCCGTTTGCCTCACACGGCCACCAAACACGTCTGTGTCACAGGCCGTGTGAAAACAGGGCATACATACTGACTTGCACTACACGGCCAAGGACATGCCCGTGTGCCAGGTCGTGTGAAAGCTAAAGGGGTTACTGACTTGGCCACACGGTTGACCACACACCCATGTGTCAAACCCGTATGCCATACACAGCCAGTAGACACGCCTGTGTGTCTAGACCTTGTCAAAACTGTAGGGTATACTGACTTAATTCGAAAGGGTACCCCAGGGGACACACGACCGTGTAACATGACCGTGTGTCCCATACGGCTGAGACACACGCCTATGTCTCTACTCGTGTAGACAAAATAGGTCATTTGCAAAGCCAATTTGCCACTCTTTTCTCATGCACACCTAGCCATCAAAATGGTATCATTTCAACACATATATAGGCAAGCCAAATCATGCCAATTCAATCACATAACATGTCATCAATCATCAACCATTTCAATTACTCAATTCTTTAATCAAAACATACCAAATTACTAAGCCAAAATCATCACAACTTACATATTTCCTAAATGAATTTTCTCACATTTCTATCAACCAATTCATCATTAATAAATCATACCAAAATATACCATTTCTCAAGCATTAATATATCAACTAATAACTTACCAAATAAGCAACCACTTAGCCATACTAACAACCATGGCAAACATGCCAAAACACATGGTAACTTATAAACATCACATATATCACTTATCAAACATATAATTCAAGCCAACTTAAATAGCCAAATACATGCCAACATTTACAAGCCAAATCTCATGGCTAATATCATAATTCAAGTCATACCAAAATGACACTAGCCTATACATGCCATATACTATATATACAAGGCTTCCAAAAGTACCAACAAGTTGATCGATAGTGTAATGACGTTTCCCGACGATCCCCGAGTCCGAGTTAGCTTTGATACTCTATAAAACACAGACAAATAACATACAGTAAGCTTCATAGCTTAGTAAGTTCGTACTAAATAAACTTGACAGTTATAATATTCAAATCATCAATTAATAAACACTTAATAAGTCTCATATCATCACTCAGTTCTATCCCATGACCATTTATCATATATATACAAATCCATCAAGATTAATACACATAGTATCAACTACCACATAGGTATCGTACGTACCTGTATTCTCCCGTATTTATTTATTACATTTTCACCTCTTTGTTCAATACGTTAATCCATCTGGAAATCTTTCAATACTCAAGGAACTCACACACTTAGTGCAAAAATGATTAGCCGAAACTATAACGATATTGCACACTTAGTGCCATCACATTAAACCAAAGCTATCTCAGTATCGCACACTTAGTGCCACATATAGCTAAAGCTATTCCAATTCGCACACTAAGTGCTATATATAGCCGAAGCTATCTCGAAATGCACACTAAGTGCCAAACTTAGTCGATTTGTCATTGTACGCAATCGTAGTCACATATATACAATTTAAGCAATATTAATGCATTAAAAACATAACTGTAACAATGTTTATCACGTATGAACTTACCTCGGATACTAAAACGGTGAATTGAATCGTTTAGTCGATAACTTTTATTTTCCCTCGATCTAGATCTGAATTCTTTCTTTTTTAATCTATATGTATTCAAAATTAATCCATTTAGTCAACCACTCATTCAATTTAATCCTTAAACACATATTTGGGCATTTTTACACATTAACCTCTAAAGTTTCACATTTTTACACTTTAGTCCTCATTTCATAAAAACATAATTTACAACAATTTCAACTAAACCCAAGCTAGCCGAATATCTATAGGCTCCATAATAGCCCATATTTATCAATATTTCACACATTTAACCACACATTTTCATCTTTTCACAAATTAATCCCTTTTATGAAATTTCACTAAAACTCACTTTACAAAACATGATAATCTATCAACAAATACTCATTTTCCATCATAAAAAATTCAAGAGCTCAAGCATTCATCAATGGCACTTTACAAAATCATCATCAAATTCAAAAATTAAAGCACGGGCTAGCTAGTACTCAAAGCAACAGTCACAAAAACATAGAAATCATCAAAAACCGAGCTAAAACAGACTTACATGCTTGAACATCAATGGCCAAACCATTCAAAGCTTTCAAAACCCTATTTCCTTTCTTACAATCGGCTATGGAGAAGGTGATATCATAAGTTGGCCTTTTGTTTTATTTTAATTTATCATTAATTAGCCATTTTACAATTTTAACCTTTATTAGACCATTATAAAATCATCTAATATATGCCCTTTTATGACCATTCCCACTATCCATGGTCTAATCATAAGGACCTTTCATTTAATAAGCCATAGCAATTTGACACCTTTATCAAATAGAATGCAACTTTTGTATTTTACGCGATTAAGTCATTTTCTCAAATTAAGCTATTAAACGATAAAATTATTTCACGAATTTTTCCCACATATATAATCACATGCTATAAACACTAAAAATAATATTAAAATAATTTTTTAAACCTCGAATTTGTGGTCTCAAGACTATTATTCTGATTTAGCTAAAATCAAGCTGTTACATTATCTATTTAAATTTCTTTTTACTCATAATTCAAATTATTTTTTTATTTTAATTTCATACATATTATATTTGTGTTATTATTATTGATTTTGAATCTTACATTTTATTATATATTATTTATAAACACATTTTTATTTGTTAAATTCATGATTCTTCTAATTCTTTTTTAAGAAAAAAATAGAATAGGAAGCTAAATCAATTTGCCAAAACAACTAGAAGCTAAATTAATTAAAACAAGTAAAAAACCAATTTTAAACAAACAAGTAGTAACAGCTGTAAAAGGTGAGTGCAAATCACGCGTTAAAAAACGTGACTAGCAAAAAATTAAAGTTAATATATCATTTAGTACTTGAGTTTGACTTTAAAATTTAATTTGGCATCTAAGTTTTTGTCTTAATCTAGTATATGAGTTTGACTTCAAGGTTCAATTTGATACCCAGATCAAATGATATCATGTGGCTCAATGACCTTTTTGCACATGTTTTCTAGGGAAAAACATAAGTACTTAATTAGGACAGAGAAGAAAAATCAAGTACTAAATTGAACGATAAAGTTAAACTCAAATACTAAATTGAGACAACGAAAAAACTTTAAGTATCAATTGAAAAAAAAATCAGGTACTAGAGTGAACACAAAACCCAAACTTAAGTACCAAATTGGGAAGAACACTTAGATACTAAATTAAACATTAAAAGGTGTCAAATATTATATTAACGCAAATTTCCTCCCAAAAGTTCCTTTCTTTCCACGAAGCTGCACGTGTGAAAGAATCGGTCCCATTTTTATACGTGGCAAAGTTCTATTAGTCCAAACTCTCCGTAATGATTTGAGCACAGCCGTCTGATCATCCAAAAGAAGCCGACATTTTCCCCCCTCCAACCTTTGTCTTGACCGTTCGTGGAAGTTAAAAAAATAACACACTTCGGTATCAAAAAGAAGAAAGAAAGAAAGAAAAACACAGACACACACAAGTCTTTCTTCAGCAATAGGGAGAAGGAAAAGAAGAAAAAAAAAAGTCTTCTTTTTTCCCCAAAACAGGTACTTCTATTTTCATGCTATAGAAATTTCACTATTTCACTATTATTTTTTTGGTAAATTTTGTTTTCAGGTCGTCTTTCTTTGTTTAGGGTTTAATATGCAGAAGGGTTTTTGTTTTTTTTGGGTATTTTTTTAGTCTTCTTTGGTATTTTTGCTTTGTAATTAAGCTATGCTGATGAGGTTTTATTGTGTTTTATGTGGTTAAAAGACTTGGGTTGACTTCAATTTGGGTGGATTACTTGAAGGATTTGTTTTGTTTTAGCATGGTCTCTTTATGAAGAGTTTTTCTTACCGTTCTCTTTTATCTTCTAAATTTCCTTTTGTATGAAAAGTTGTCTCTTGAACAGAAATCAAGATCTAATTTTCAGAATTGTGGTATTCAGTGTTATTCTGAATTGATTGTTTTAACATTTCTTTAGTTGTTCTAGTAAAAGGGTAATCGACTTTGACTTTTAATCCTCGTCTTTTTCTTTGGTTTTATATTTTCTATACATGTCTCGCTGCTAACTAATTATGTTGCTTGAATATTCTTTCTTTTATATGTCAGTCTCTTTTGTTTTGTTATTCCTCTATGCTGTCTGTTTTAATAGCTACGCTTCTTACCTTCACTATTCATCTGGCACAGTTTCTGCTGGTGATTTGATTATTTGGAGGGGTTTTTTCCCCCATTGATGTTCCGGAATCGAGATTTCGATATATATAACTGTTGTAGATCAAATGCCATCTTTAAGAATGAAGACCAAATCAAGCACGGTTTCTTTAAGAGACAAAAATAGTCTCCGTGTGTGTCAGAGGTCTAGCATGATTTGCAAAAGGCCATGCTGTCATGTCAGGGTTTCCCAGCAGGGAGCTGAATTCAGCACATGTATTCAGAATTCTCATGATGGTAAGCAACTACATTGAACAACACCAACATTTCTCTAATGCTAATTTTAGAGTTACAGGAGCTTCTTGGACTGTCCTATTACCAAGATTCACAAATTCTTTGCTGTTTGCTTGTGTCTTAACATTATGTGCTCTCTATAGATTTGAGTGCATTAAAATTAGCAATTTCAAAATATGAGCCACTTTGAGGATTGAAATATTAATTTATCTACTAAAATCGTTGCAGATAATGGAAAATTAGGATCTCGTTTATACATCCCTTCCCTTAAACTTATCAGTGCATCATCTATGTGGTGCTTCAATGAATAAAAATGTACTGCTATTCGCTCAGTCATTTGTTTACTTGTATGCATGCATGATAGGCTTTCTGTTTGTAGGGATAAGAATATATTGGTATTCATTTCTTTACTTCTATCCATGCATGTATCTTAGCTTGTTTCATGTGCATACTGACTGTTCTTGGTAGATCCATCAAATGTAGAAGTAGCCTCCCCAATTTTTAAAACTGATGGAGCCAGTGCTCAGCAACTAATTCTGGATGAAGACGGTTCTGAGCTTCGGAAACAGCTTCCAGCTTTTGTTGATTCTGCAACTTTGGGAGGAATGGCAAGTTTTTATTACCATTTAGGACCTTACTTTGTTAGTTTTGTTTTTACTCTGCTTTTTGAAGATGTCATGTTGTAGGCTGGCTTATGACCTGGTTGCTTATCAATGATGCCTTATTAATTTGCAGGAATCTGCCCATACATGTGGCTCAAACTTAGAGACAATATTCTCTCCTTATCTGGAGCCAATCCAAATACACAGTGAGCTAAATATTGACAATGATGCAGGTGATTCTTTGTTTCAGTTGGTTTGCATGAATTTCTTTTCCATTCTCCAATTGTGGCTAAGAGAATAACTTTTTTTTTGGAGGGCATTTCTAATTGAAATCCCTGTCTAAGCATAATGATTAAGTTATAATTCCTTATCTCTTGGAAAGTTAGTTGGCCTAGAATATGCTTACCACTTAGTAGCTCTAGAAACAAAGAACTTAGTAGAAGAAAGATTCTTTTTGATCTTGTTGCATGCTTTTGGGGCAATTTGTACTTGTACTTGTATGAACTTTTAGCATTTAGCGGGTTTTCTGCAGTTGATATCTCGTTAAATAGTATTATTGTTTTACCTGTATTCAATGCTGAGTAGAATGAAGAACTTTTATGGAATTCAAATATTCTAGATTCACGTCATGAGGGTTGCAAGGTTCTGTTAAGATAATTATTTGACACGGGGTATCTCTTTCTCAATATTTGTAGGGAGTAATAATGGCCTTGAACTGCCAGCATTTGGGGCTGATGACAGTGATGATAACAAAAGCTTATTTGGCAGTCAAACATGTAATGTGTCAGATTTCTTTATATCTGACATGATAATTGCGAGCATACCCTTTGATGGAAATGCTGTTGACAATAACTTCACAGGGACCTATTCTTTTCCTGATTTTAAGTGTTCTGAGCCAAGTATGTTGTTTGATGTGGCCGAGCAATGCATGATACTGCCTTTCCTTGAGGATACTGTCAAAGCCAATGATACTAACGATTTTCATTTGCATGAGGAATCCATGATGGCCCAAGATAATACTGGTTTATGTCTAGCAATTGATCAGATGAGATCCTGCCTACAAGAATCTGATGTTAACTCTGACACTGATCAAGCAGATGACTTTGATCCACAAGCATTTATAAAAAATTTACCAGAGCTATCTGATGTTGTATCAAGCTTCCGGCCTGCTAATGTTCTGACAGAGGCTTGGAAAAGGAAGCCGATAACTCTTGTGCTTGATTTGGATGGTAAGACATGTGCATTTTGCATGTTTTGTATTGTAGACTTATGCCTTTCAAAGTAATCCATCATTCATGCACCTTACCGCTTCTTGAACATTTCTTCAAATGAACTAATTATTTCTTGTCATCCTTCTAAATGGAGTATCAAACAAACTATTCCAAGTCATAAATGAAGCCATAAGGCCTATAACCTGGAGTTTGATGTACTGTGAGGAAGACCAAAGATTTTGGCTGGAACTGATAAAAAAAAAAAATACTGGTGGAACCTTTAGGGAACTTGTTGTCTCAATTCCCATAAACAGTTCACAGGGAAAAAACCACTATTCTGAGGAAAATGTTGTCTTTGTATGTCATAATCACCATACATGCAGAATTTATTCTGTTAGTGAAGTCAATATTGAAAATTTGCAAGAAAATTTACAAATGCTTTCTGCCTTTCTGGAGTATAAGTAGATTGCATGTCCAGTTTTGTTTGCTAAAATGTTGATTATTAGATGATATTATTCACATAGGTGAATTATTTTGGATGGCATTTTTTATCTGGAAGCTACTTTCTCGTTTTACAATCAGTATAAAATTATTTGAGCTTTTACTTTTCTTTTCTCTGTTCTACTTGGTGCTTTAAACAAATTAATGATAAATAGTACTGTAGTGTTTGATCGCCATTTCTTTGACACATGCAGAAACTCTCGTCCACTCTACACTAGAACGTTGTGATGATGCTGACTTCGCCTTTACAGTATTTTTCAACATGAAAGAGCACACTGTGTATGTAAAGCAGAGGCCTCACCTACATACCTTTTTGGAGAAAGTTGCAGAGATGTTTGAAGTTATCATCTTTACTGCCAGCCAAAGCATTTACGCAGAACAATTACTGGACATATTAGATCCAGATCGAAAGTTCATATCTCGGCGGGTTTATCGTGAATCATGCATTTTTTCAGATGGAAATTACACTAAAGACTTGACAGTTTTAGGTGTTGATCTTGCAAAGGTTGCTATTATTGATAATTCTCCACAGGTACTTTTCTACTCACTAAAGGTTCATTAACTTAATCTTTCTTGCCTTCAATTTCAGTCAAGACATATAGTTGCCACCCTAGCTGTCATCTTTCCCTATATATATATGTATATATATTGCTTTTAGCTTAAACTTAATGTGCTTGTGAGATTTACTATTGCTGAGGCAAAGAGTATATGTATGTGAACCGGTGATATATTGTTTGTGTCTTTGTCATTAGAAAGATTCAGATTTGGAGGTACTTCTTGTGGTTGAGTATGCATAAAGTTTATTTAAGAACCATCCAACTAACTGAGCTTTACGGTAAGACTAGTTGCAAGGAGTCGTGCCTTGCTTCTTAATATCGCCTAGAAATGATAGAGGAGGTCTTTTGTCTAGTAGCAGCATCAAATGCATTCTCTACTATCAACTTAAATAGTACAGGGTGAAATGAAAATTGGGAAAGAGTAATGATTTCCGTATGCTTATACTTCTATTGCTTAAGAATTCTTCTTCGCTGATTTCAGGTTTTCAGGTTGCAAGTGAATAACGGGATTCCTATTAAGAGTTGGTTTGATGATCCATCCGATTGTGCACTAATTTCATTACTTCCCTTCTTAGAGACTTTGGTTGATGTTGATGATGTCCGTCCTATCATTGCCAAGAAATTTGGTAACAAGGAATAAGAGCACCTTGTTTTCCTTTTTTCTGAATAGCTTTTAATATATTTCCCTGTCCTCATTTGATTTTAAGTGAAATTTGGCCTCTAATTAAAAACTCAATTCTCTTCAAAATTAACCATGAAATAAGGTATCATCTGCCTTCTTCTTGTGTCAGCATTGCTTGTTTCCTCTTCTTTCTACCCTTAGTTGACAACCCCGTGGAGTCTTGTTGTCTTTTAATCAAAGGTAGTCATAGAAAGTGTCTGTTTACTGTATAGTTCAAGTTCCAATGATATAAGCTCTGTATATGAATTATTTTTGAAATATAATTTTGCAGATTCCTGTTTGCTATCTTATTCTGCTGCTTTTATCTTGTTTTTATATTTATTTTTCTTCTTTTTTGTCGTTTTCTATGAAAATTATTTAGACCCCCATCTATGCTCGTATTAAGAAATTAAAAGTTTAGAATGGAAGCTTGTAGGAAATTTTATCTGTCTGACTAGGCCCTTCTGTTTTTCTGATAGTTCATACTGGCATCAGTACGTAGTTTTTGTTAGAAAAACATAGTAGACTTGAACCCCTATAAGATCTTAGCTTAAACTTTTGATAATTATGTCTCTAAATTCCATAACTTGAACTTTGGATAATTATTTCTGTAAGTTCTATATGTGAAACATATTGGAGGCAATCGGAATATAATTTATTATTTATTTGAAACGAAAAGTTCTACCGTAAGATAAGACCCCGCCATTGTAACTGTCAATATGAAGGAACATAAGGCATAGATGCTTTGTAGTAAGGAAACTGTATAGGATATTGGAAGTTGTAATTAGTTGGTACCTTTAGTTGTTGCTAAAGTTGGGATGTAAATATGATTTGTTTTTAAGTGGTACAATAATTTAACAACACTTGATGATGGCTCTGATTGTGCTAAATAAAGCTTGTCTAAAATAAAGTTAAAAATTGCAGCTTTAGCAGTTCCTAACATAGGACCCTGAGAAAATGAAGTAGTTGAGGATGGAAAGAATAATCAAATCTGACATCTTGATCTGCTTTTATTAGTCTTTGTGTGCACATTAGTGCTTGAGCAGAAGCATTTCTTGTTCTATTAGGTGGATACATGGCATGATGGTTTATGAGGATGGTGCATATCACCTTTTCTGAAGGTCCATTTATCTAACCTGTCAGCTGCTTGGCCGCATCTGCATGCATTAAGGACCAGAAGATGACAATAGGAACTCAAAACTGCTAGACTGCTTTCTTTGAATACAGTAAATAGAAAAATGGTACCCCCTGCCATTGGAGAGGCAACATGAGTGTTAAAGCATATATTAGCTGATAATAATGTTTCCTTCAAGAAAGTTGGTGAATTTCAGTAGGATTTTTTCTTGTATATTTTCACCTTCATACCTACGCTTAGGTCTAAATCAAGTACACCGAACTCAGCTATTTTTATCTTCCTTCAAAGCCTCAGAAGTGATTTGAAACAGTTTGCTCAGATTAGTCATTGTCCAAATAGCTTCTCTCTCTCTTTTTCCCCAGATGCACAAACACACTTATATTTTAGTTAGGTTCATAGTGCTAACGCTAGGGAAGTGGAAATAGAACATTGTTAACAGCAGCTGCCTGAAGGTTATTTAAGAGTTTAGTTAGTCATAAAGTCACTTAAGTTTTTGATTCACTAAAAATTTTATAGGAGAAGAGACAAACATAGAAGTCTTTTCTGATTAGGCAGATATTCTCTAACTGATTGTATATGTACTTGCGGATGCTTATGTTTAATTCATGATTTTAATTCATTGATTTCATTGTTGTGCTTAACTGCCAAACTATCTCCTTGTATTATCTTTCTAAGGTGCATCCTTTTGGAATTGATGACATATTTAAGAAGTGATTGAGGTATTTCAGGTAAGATGGTGATATAGCCCAGGGCCTTGGGGGTAAACTATATTGTTTCTGGGGAAGATTTAGATTTAATGATACTTATGATTTGAGAAGATAGTGATTATGTTAAACAATTAGTTTAATTTACTCAGTTGCAACATCTGGACATTTGCCATAAAAAAGAGGTCCAGTTGGAGTGTTTACTAGGATCGTGACACAAAGACTTTAAGATAGGAATGGATTTGAAGATGGAAAACAATGACATGATCAGGGGTTCTACAGTGCAAGAAGGAGCTGCCTCCTGGTCAAGGTGGTTTTGGTTAAATTATAAGAAGATTATGGAGTTGAGGTTATATTGCCATCAGCAAAATTGGAGAGTTAAAGAGAGGAGGCTTATAAGAGTTATAGCTACACTGCTTGTCATAACATCTGTTGAATGCTTTGAGTTTGATCATCTTAACAGTTTTACAGTTTTGCATGCCTTACGTGCAGGTCTTATGATGAACATTACTAGATTATCCGCTAATGGCAAAATAATAGGTACGCGGAATTCCATTTCTGTGCAACCTTTCTTCCGAATATACTTAATATAACTACTGACCTTGTATAATGCTGACAACTTTTCCCACTTTGAATTTCCAAAGTGATTATAAGAACAAATTGAGTGATGGATGTAAATTTTAGATGATAAAGATAATTGTTGTCATTTATAGTTTAATGTTATTTTCCTCCTCCATTACTTGTATGTATATGGTAGGTGTTTGGAGGTTAACAGAATTACTTCATAGCATACACTTTGAACCCTTGTAGAAAGCTTTCACATAACTGCTAATTTTCTTGAAAAATTGTACATTTTAAAATTATTTCAGACCGAATTATTGTAATTGTTATAATTTCATGGTTACTACTTATTTGTTATCACTGCATTGATTCAGATAGTTCTCCTTTGATTAAATTTTATTGTATTAGCAATGCAGTGCCCTGAAGTTACTCTTACCTTTTTTGTTTGTTTTTCTGTCATGTGTGAAAACCAGTTGATGAGATCTATGTTTCTATATTCGAAAATGTCTGATTCCTGGCATGTATTTAGTACATAGAAGCACTGAGGAAGAGATCCACCAGTTGACACAGAAATGATGAATATATGAGTAAGATAGTAGTAGTTGAATCCCTCAAAAAACTAGTTAAAAAATCAGATTATGTCAATAAATATGTATATTCTTCAAGATTTTATTCATAATGACTGGCATTTAAATTAGTAATCATAGCTAATGATAATTTAGTTTCAACTTTGTTTTTGTTATGTTTATTTAATATTAAATATAAAAAAATTCATTACCTAAAAGGTCATACCATTTTTGAAAATTCAATAAGGAAAATGCACTTTCTCATCATGTTTACTTTATTATTTTAGGTTTATTTAATATAAAAAGAAAATATTTTATAATTATTTTTATTATTTTATAAAAAGAATGGACATTTTGCTTATTTTTCAATTAATTTGGTATCCAATTGTCATAATAATTCAATTAAATGCTTAAATATAATGGAAATAATTAGACTTTTTGATAGTAAAAGTACTATAGAAGCTTTTGTATTAGGAATTTGATTGTACTTTACATTCTTTTTTTTTTTAAAATGGATAAATTAGTTTTTATACATTAGATAAAAAAATAAAATAGTCTTGTTAAAATAAAAATTCTATCTATTTTTATTGTTAAAAATTAGTTTATGGATGTCAGAATGAGGAACATGTGATACATCATGTGTAATTGTTTTGTTGTTTTGTTAACTATGGTAGTATTTAATAAAAGAAATTGATGAATCTTTGATGTAACATATAGGGGTTTATTTGTCCAAATATAAGTAAGATGAGTAAAATACAATTTGACTCTTAATATAAAGATTTTCATGATATTTTTACTTCCTTTTGACTTTCAAGATTCAGTATTAATTTTAAAACTAATTTAAACATCAGTTAATAATTAGACATATTCTTCTAAAATATCACTAAATGATATTGTTTTTAAAATAATATTACATTTATCTTTCAAAAATTAAACTAACCAATATTAAAATGTATTTTAATAATATCTCAATTGAGTTAATACTTAAACTAATTATATTTTTAAAAGAAGTTTGTTTAAAAATGTAGTTTAATTTATAAATTTAGTGAATTGACTCCACAAAAATGTTATAATAAACATTCTATAAAATAAATTATTTTATAGGACAATATATAAATCTTTCTCCACTCTTAATTTTTTTCTTTTCAAATTTCTTTTATTTTCCTCTTATACTTTTTAAATTTTTTAAAAGATATGAAAATTATATTTTAATATTTTTAAGCGGATCTCTCTAATTTGGAAACAACTCCTTTTCTTTATTAAATTTATTGGTTAATCTCTAAAAAAATAAGATTGTGACTTTACTTGTGATGGATTTTTTTTTTTGCAAAATTCACTTTTTTTTATTAATTAAGTGATTCTAAGATGTTGATTTTGTATGAGATTCCTAGCCTTTTAATTCGGTAATAAATTTTAGATTTTTATTAATATAAATCCTTGAAGAAATTAAGATTTGATCGTGTTTAATATATTGAATTTTTCAAATAATGATTAGAAATATTTAATATTTTTGTTTAGAAATTGTTGTTGCTAGTGTGAAATTCGTGTTTGTGTTAATCTTGTGTTTGACATATTGCCTTCTCGTGACCTCAAAAAGCACTCGTGTAGTTTTTATTTTTGTGAAAACCTAATAATTTTTTAATACGATGCCTAAAATTACTCATATTCTTTCTCAACCCTTAAATACTAGTTCTATGTTAACTTCATAAAAAAAATTAATAACGAATTCAATTTATCTTATATTTCGTATAATTTGTCATAATAATTATATTTACTAAGTTAGTATTTGATAAACGAAAAAAAATTGAATAATGAAAAATTAAATACTGAACTTTTAGTATAGAAATTTATAAATATTAAATTTATATTATAAAATTGTTTGGTATATTAGTAAAAATTAAAACTACATATAATTTTATTATTTGATAATAATAAATATTGACTTTTGAAAATTATTTATTCCATATTTTTTAAAACATTGATAAGGAAAAAATAATTCAATGATTTCAGTACATTAGAAAGTACCATGGACAATTGTGAAAGTTGCTAGTTATTTGAATTTATTTGGTGTACTTTTTCTTTTAATTATTATTTTAATAATTAAATTTATTTATAATTTAACTATGTTATACATTGATTTATCAAGTATTAATGTTATAAATTAATTTATATGATTTTGTTAAAGGTTTTAATATTTTTTAAAAATTTGAACCATTTTTCAAATTTTTTGACTCCATCAGTGTACCTATTGTTTAATTAACTTGTGGCATCAACTTAGTAAAATGTTTAATGTAAGAATAAATAGATAATGTCATACTTATTTTCAAAAAATAAAGTAACAAACTTAAAAAGGATACTTTAGTAAAATCTCACTACATTAATGCTTAATTGACTCGTGATATTAACTCAGTAAAGGGCTAAATATAAATACAAACATATAGATAATTAAATTTTATTTATTAAATTTAATCTATTTTATTTGATGTATTTTTTTATTTTAAAATAATAATAGAATGCAATTTGATTACTTTTTCTTATTAATTTATCATCATTAGTTTTTAAAATGATTATGTTTTCTTAAAGGGGAGGGATCTACCTATACTGATGTAAAATTACAGTAATTTTATATTATTTTGTATTTTTTTTACGACAAATATTTTAACGATCTAATGGTTGAATTTATTAATATAATTGTACATATCTCAAATTGATCCGATATCTTTATTACATTGATCTAAAATATTATATATATTAATATTTATTGAATGATTGAAAGTTTTTTTTGCGTAAAACAGATAGTTATAAAATTTTAATTTACATCAAATCTGACATGTATGATTTATATAAATAGAATATAAAATATAATGGTTGAATCGTTAAAATATTAGTCATACAAAGAAATACAAAATAATATAAAATTACTTTAATTTTACTTACACAGGCATAAACTGATTTCTCCCCTTTTTGTTATGTTAGCTTTGATATAACCACATTTAAAATTAATTTTATTAATTAAATATTTTCAAAGAATTTTAAAGATTTATAAAGTCATATGTTTTGAATTTAGGCATAGTACTCGCTTCACTTGAGTTAAAATATAATTTCAAATTATGCGAGTTGGTCCCTATTATTTTGAAAAGGATATATTTAGCAGTATAAATTTGGGAAAGGGGGGTTGGGGGGGGGGGGGGGCAATGTATGTTGTAGATAATAAAAGGAGGGACCAAATAAAAAATTCGAGGACCCTTCTTTTTAATTTTTGGGGGGTTTATTGGATTCTTAATGGGGGGTTCAAAATTAAAACGGAAGCATCGTCAAGATTGACAAATGATCGCACGAATGCTACGAACTCCGTTTCTCTCACTTTCTAAATTTCAGGTACACTTACTCTTTCATACATTCCAATCTCTCTCTCTTTTTCATTTAATTTTTATTTCAGGTACCTCTTGCTTCACTTCCAGTCCTTCTTGGATCTCATGGACGGTAATTTTTATTCCTTCTAGTTCGAGATTGAATATTTATTGCTGCTTTTAAGCATACATGTAGGTCCCCCCCCCTTTTTTTTTTTTTTTTTTTCTGGTTCATAAAAACTTAGTTCCTTGAAGTTAAATCTTAATCCAGAGTATCGGCTAATTTTTTATTTTAAATAGTGTCTAGCTGGATTTGATATTAGTTTCTATTGTAATGTTGGAATAATAGTAATGGAAATCGTAATTAAAGTCATTTCAGTTTAACTTGTTAGAGAATTTTATTGTATGAAGATGCATTTTGTATTTATATGCAGTTGCGGTACACAAGTGATTGAGAATAATCGTGATCCTACTGGAATTTCATCAAATAAGATCTCGGTTTATGGATTTAGAATGTTTTTCACCGCCACTGCTAAAGGTGCGTAGAGACTGATGACGCTAGACCATCATCATATGATGTTGATAGTATGAAGCAAAGCCGCGTTACTCTTGATCTGTTTCTGGTGTTTTTGATTTGTTATCATGGCAGTATACCTTTTTGGCCAAGATTTAACCTTCCTCACCCTTTATGGAAAAGGAAAACTGAATGCATTTTTAGTTTTTTATATCCCCGAGAATGGATTGTTAGCATTTTGTTGAAACGTCAGTTAAAAGGGTTTTAGATTAGACTGCTTTTTAATTAATCTTACATGGGAAGTGATGCAATCTTAGTTCAATGGTTAAATGTATTTCTTATGTCATCTTCTTTGATAATATGTGTATTCTATTCTTTCATGTTCTTTCTTATTGTAGAAATTAAAACCAATCTCTTTTGTCCCCTAAGGCTCTCTTGACTTCTCTCTTTATTATCCCATGCTGCATACTATTTATTTTCTTAGGACCAAAAGAATCCACTGCTCTTGCCTCGTCATATGATCTTGCACTTTTTTTTTCTGAATATGTTGAGTTTAAAATATAGTATTGAATTTCATTAGCTGATGTTGAAGTGAATAAATTGCCTGGGGTTGGTCGCAGGGGCGAAGCCTGAAACTTGTTTTAGGAGGCCAAAGTGCAATTTTACTATTATACTAATTTGTAATTTTTTATAAATTTGAAAAGGTTAAATAGCAGATTTACCATTTTTAGGGGGGGCAAGGCCACTGCCTGCCTCCCTTGTCTATGCCCCTGGTTGGTCGATTTCCTTATAAAAGTTCATTTTTCTTGGAACCATCCTTGTTTTTATGAGGTATTAGGAGATTAAACCTGTACATATGCTGTGATATATAATTACTCTTTTCCTCACTTTCTGGTATGTTTTTTTTTTTCTGCTGACTGCAGTAGCAGCTGTGCTACGTATTGGCTTTCATTGTTGTCTAATGTTTTATGAGGAAATTAGATTTGATCATGATGGATACTTCTTATTGCCTCATCTGGTTGATTGGTTTTGTTAGATTTGTCGGCTAAGAAGTGCGTGCCATGCAACACAAAGGATCTACGGGCCATGACTGAAGAAACTGCAAGTAAACTAATTCCAAAGGTATTTTTCTAAATGTCTATTAATGTCTTATTATATAAACCAAAATCCTTTACTGTTTTAGTTTTGACCAGGTGGATGGTTGGAATTTGGCAAATGAAGGGGGTACATTGAAGCTAAAAAGGTCTTGGAAAGTTAAGAGTTTCACCAAAGGACTGGAGATGTTTCAGCTTATATCTGATATTGCTGAAGCAGAAGGTACATGTGTTATGTTTTTTACTCAATACAGGTCTCTAATGAGAGGAAATGACTGTGTAATTGACTTGCTTGGTGATTTTGGTCATTGCTTGGTTGAGTGAAAGTGTTCTCCCTAATGCAGGCCATCATCCAGATCTGCATCTGGTCGGATGGAACAATGTAACAGTTGAAATATGGACGCATGCTGTTGGTAATAATTTCTTGTCCTTGAAAAGACTAAATTTCTGTTCTTCAATTTTGCCTCTTTTTGGTCTTTTTCTGTAATAGTTCTGCATTTTGTACTTTTACACAATATTCTGGTGAGGATGCTTTGTATTTATTTATTTGTTTGTTTGTTTGTTTGTTATACTTTATTTGTAAGTATGCCTAAGTTTGATTGATAATTTTTGTAATATTTACTGCTAAACGAGTTATAGATAGAGCTGGCACCTTTTATCTATCTGTGCTGGAGCTAAAGCTTATGCTAAGAAAGCGAGAATAGGATCAGTTAATTCTTCTAACTTGTAATGTTCAAATGTGAATGTTCCTTCTGGATAGGTGGACTTACGGAAAATGACTTCATACTTGCTGCCAAGATCAACACACTCGACCTGCACCATCTCCTTAGGAAGAAAGTAAGTGCTTGACGGGTATCCATGGACTGTTAAAACTTACAAGTCGGAAACAACTATGTTCTTCTCCGTCTAAGTTATATTTCTTTTTCGTAAGTTCTTGCTCAAGCTCTGCGACATTGTTGGTCAGTACTTTGTTGTATTAAAATTTTGACTTCTGGGTTTTGAGGATTCTACAAATATGGATAAGTAGATATAACATAACGAAGCTCATGCAATTTGCTAATTCTAATACATATAGAGAAGTAATGAGTTGAATATTGTGAATTCAAAGGGTTGAGGAGTAAATATGTATGGTTATCGCATGCATTATTAGAGTGTTGCCTCCAAATGAGATGGTGGATATGTGAAATGCATGATGAGTATGGGACAGGTCCGTAGCTAAGCTTGATACTTTATTTAGAAGAAATTGATGGATGCTCAGTGCTCCAACAAAGTTAGGTTACTTTATTTGAAATGGTCCGAGGTTTCCTTTAGGATGACAACATTTCAGGACCCGTTTCTTTAATTTTAACTTTCTCAAAACACCCTAGAGATTATGGTTGGGTTTTGGCGAATCATATGTAAGGTATTTAGATTTATTTTTTCAATCTCAAGTTTTGTTTGGCTTGAAAAATGAGTTTATTTTTTTATCCAAGCTTGACCCGATTTAGGGAAGGTAAACTCAGGTCCAACTTAATTTTTATTTAAAAGTATATCTTTTTTAAATATAATAAACTAAGTGCGCCAAAATAAAAGTTTTTTAACACATTAGACATATATTAAAAAGTATTTATATTAAGAAAACACTACCACAAATATAATAAATGTTTTATTATATTAAAAAACACAATAAATATAAAAAAGATTTTATTTTATTAAATATAATTTTTAAAATTTTATATTATGGATTGAGATATTTAGTTGGGTAAGTTTTTTTTTTTTTTTTTGTGTAATTGTTATTAGGTTAGTGATTTAATATTAATATAAATATATAAATATAATTATTATTTAATATATATAATTAATATAATTACTTTTATAACATAATATATTCGGATCAGATCGGTTAGCAAAAAATCTTGCCCAAAGTCTAATTCATATAAAGAACATGCCATGCCTTAAACTTTACTTAAACCCATTTTTCAAGTCTCGTTTCTTTTTAGTCCAAACCCTTTAATTTTTTAAATAGACCTTTAAACTTAAATAAGTTAAAATAAATTATAAGGCCACCAACTTTTTATTTCTCCAACTTCACCTCCAAATCTCTTTTTATTTGCTCATCTACAAAATAACCATTACACCATTATTCCAGACTAGTTTCACTAGCAGAAGAATGTTTAAATAAATGAATGAGACCACGACAACCTTATGGTTTTACAAATCCCCCTCTCTATAATTATTTTCTTATTCGTTTTATAGTTCATATTTGACCTTCGTGGCTACTCCCTTCCCTAATAATATCGTCTCCAAAATACCCCTAATAATATCGTCTCTAAAGTTTTAACCAAATGCGTTGCACCTATTACTTATTAGTGACATCTATAGTCTTGAAAACATTAAGAAAAACCTTAAAAAATAAAACAAAATTCCACATCAGTAGAAGCAAATAAACACCAAGTGCAACAGTGATCCGACATCAATATCTGGAAATTCACTGGTTACAATCAATAATGTAAACTAGAATCAATTTAGCCTGATAACCCCAAAGGATGAAGCCTTACCATTTACATGCTTTTCTGGTGCAGAGATATGTGTTCTGAAGCTTCCACCCATAAAACTTGTTGAGATTTATACAGTCCTAGTATGGAAATCACTGACCCAAGTTTCGATGCCAAATGGTTGGTTTATTTAGTTCATATGCCATACAATTCACTTTTCAATAACACAACTCAACGCTGCTAACAATATCATATCATCACAATCATGTTCTCGCGTTTTCTACACTAGGAATGGGAAACTATCCAATTTCCTTCAAGGGTATTGCTCAACATATTATGGGTATTCAAATATGAGTATGAGATATAATTTCACTGAATATATATTAAAAAGATCGAGGTATAATTCCCATGTCTAGGTAACATAGGCGATAACAGAGCAAATTTATACAATTTTAGATGAAGGTCAGAGTCAAGAAGAGACAAAAGGCAAAGCTTCAACAGTATGAAATGCCAAGTACCATTCAGGTTTCGCAAATCAACATCAGATAGGTTGGAAAGTAGGACATTATGGAAACGAGAGTGGATTATGGCGTAGCTTTATATCAAAAGGCCTTCTCAAATATTATGACCTCAACTCAGATGGTAAAAGTACCGTAGAGGACTTTGTATTAAGAATCAGATTATATTTTGCTCTCTTTATTCAAAAAATAGATAAATTAGTTTTTGTACATTAAATCAAAGAGCAAACTGATCATTATTTCCATTCATTTTTACTATTTAAAACTAGCGTGACTAATGAAATAATCAGAATTACATGTGACGTGCCATATGTACTTTATTCTGACATATATAAGCTAGTTTTTAATAGTTGATTAAGTTTGTAACAGAAGAACCGGTTTGCTCTTTAATCTAACGTACTCAGACCACTACGGCAACAAATCCTCAAAACACACGCAAAAACAGAAGGGATTGTTGAATCAATTACAAGTTCAAATGCAAAGGCTAAGATTGAGATATGAAAACTTGTAGCATTAGCTCAAATTTCGGTATAGAAAGAAAAGCAACACACTCATTCATTATGACCTTAAACAACAACAATTCACAGTATTGGAATACTAGATAGGATCATGTCATTTCACTATAAACACGCAATGAAATGATGAATATGGCAGCCTAACCCAAATGTGCTTCACAAATTCAAGCAAAATTAGAGAAGTGGAAGCTACTCAATTAATTACCTAAAAAAAAATTCAACGAATACTCAAACCTTAAACCCCCAATCATCACCTTGAAACAGGCTTCTGCAGCACAGCAGTCAAGTAAACTTCCCCATTCTTCAAACCACTTGGATCAGTCTTATTAGCCACTGCCCACTTCACTTTCTTATACCCAAGTTTCCCAATCATTGGCTCATAAACTTCCTCTAGATCCATTGCTTTACTAAAGAACCGATCCAACCACAAGTACCCACCTCCTCTCAACACTCTGTCCACATCATAAAACATAAACTCCATAACCGGCAAGGGTATCCATCGGTTCACCGCCCTCCCACACCGGACCAGATCCACCGTCCCGTCGAAAACCGGTAGCCTCTGCTGCAACGGCACGTGTAAAGGCACCAACCCTCTTGCTGCCACGGCTTCACTGTAAGGCGCATTGACGTTCAAGGTGGTGGTCAGCATCGTGACATTGTAGAAAATTTTCATCAAAGCAGCGAAGGTTCCAGTTCCACCGCCTATGTCAATGCCAAGACGGATCACAGAGTTAGCTGACTTAGCCAATTGCATGAACTGGTTAACGGGAAGGTCGAGCTCGGAAGCGTATTTTAGAAGGGATGAGCGTCGGGCGTTGAGATCGAAGTCTATGGGGTTGTTTTGTAAAAGACAGGCAAAAGATTTACAGGAGTATTTGGTCCAGATGACAGAGGAGTCGGGCAGGGCAGTTGGGAAAGGATTAAGAGGAAGGGAAGAAGTGGGTTTTGGCGGGGTTTTAGAGAAGCAACGCCGCCGTGGAAGTGGGTGGCAGCCGTTGAGAATAAGCGTTTCTTGGAGGTCGAGATCATAAGGGCAAGTTGAAAAAGGAGTGTAATTCATGTATCTACGGAGAAGGTAAGGGTGGCGGTGGCAGGAAGAAGCGATGGGTGCGACTTGGGAATGGAGGATGAGATCATGGGGAACGGGGGAAGTGCGTTTGGGATCAGAGGTGGAGGCAGTGAGGTGATTGATGGTGGCGCGTATGTCGTTGAGGTGGCGAAGGAGGTGTTGAGGTATATGGATAGGGACAGGGGGAGAAGGTTTGGGAGATTGGAAGGATGAAGAGAGGTGGTAAAGGGAGAGTATGTTGGTAGCCGCCATGGCTAAGAGGAGGAGGAAGTTGAAGCCCATGGCGAAAGCCATTGATTTGTGCTCTTCCTCCTTACAACAATGTTTGGATTACTCTTGTTTTGAATTTCATCAGCTCTCACATGGGAGATTGAATCTGGAATCCAAACAAAAAGGAAAAGGGTGTTTGGTTGCAATTCTGACTGTATTTGTCAATGCAATTTGGTCAACATCTCTACTCGTACACACAAATTGCACTTCGGGTGGGTCACCATCTCATCTTCAGTTAATACACTAACATTTGATCTTAATTAAGACAAGATGACGTGGAGATGTTCATACAATTAACCAAAGTTTCTTTATATATTATCCCTTGTATGAAATCATTTAGTTTTTGTTTCTCAACTCTTTATTTTCTCAATTCAACCCTACTTTTTAATTTCCATCCAAAATTGATTTTTTCCACACCAATCCTATTTACTTCATCTATTTTTTAAATTAAAAAAATTTAACTTCAGATGTTTACTTCATTAAAATTTTCTATTAAATTTACTAGAGTGATATTTTATTTTAAAAAAAAAAATTACTCGCCATATATAATTTTGGGGACATGAATTGTGTATGACATGACTTTACTAACAACAGTGGAATTAATAACTCAATTAAAGAGTTAATGGTATCCTCTCATTAGCATTGTGTGGATTGATAAATATGGAACGTGATCACTAGTTATTTTTTCTCGAACGAGCAATTTATCAAAGTCATTTGTTGACAATGATCATATTAATCTTTAAGAAGACACAATGGTGACAATGAGATAAAATAAGACTGTATTGAATGAACGGATTTAACTCAAAGAAACTAAGGATATCATATGAGGGTAACACACACATGGCGAGGTCATTGGACAAAGTAGTTGGATGAATTATTTTCGTAAAGAGTATACAATAAGAAGTTTTCAATCATGGTACTTCTTGTGGACTGACTCCATGATTAAGTAATTGCGAATTATCAGAACGATGCTTTTGGACATAATTGCAATCACTAGAGCCTAATTGTATATGTCTGATTGGTCCCTGCGCTAGCTCAACAAAAGCTCGATCAGACTATATTTGAATCAAAAGAAAATTCTACGACTTTGGGAATAATTTAATTGAGTCGATTTATCCGTGTGGAATTAAATTAGGTGGTCGTGAGAATTGTTCAATTAGAGAATTTGATTAAATAATTTTCTCGAAAAATTAATTTGGAAAATCTAAGTGATTTTTGGAAAAAAATAAGTTTGATCAAGTAAAATTAAATTAATCAAATCAATTAAAATTAATATGGTATTTTTGGAAGTTAATTTTCAAGTCAGACAATTGGACCTGAGATCGTAAATTGGGCCCGGAAGCCTAAAACTGAGACCAAGACTAAAAAACTGGTTGAACCGGGCCCAATATGTGAAACCGAGTCTATGGTCCAACTGGTGGCTAGACTGAACCGGTCGGGTCGTCATTAACTCGGACCAAACCGGTAATAGTTGAACCAGCTCGGGATACCGTAAAAGTGTTGCACCTGCATCACTGGACACAAAGGTGCCGGTGGCTGCAACGACGACATCTCAGTGGCCGATGGTCGGCGGCGGTTGATCGTTTGTGGTTAAGCAGTGGAAGAGTTACACTCCTACTGAGACTCTAGTAGAGAATTTGATTTCAAATTAATTATTCCAAAAATAATATAATTTTAATAGATTAATATTAAAATTAATAGTATTTTATTAATTTAATATTAAAATGATTATCTTAATATTAAATTAAATTTAATGCTTATCTTGAAGATAAATATTCTATTATTTTAATAAGATTTAATATTAAATTTAATCTAATATTTATCTTGATAAATATTATATTAATTTAATATTAAAGTGATTAAGTTTAATCATAGTTGAACTCTCTAAATTCTTCCTATATAAAGAGAGCATTGGGTCATTATTTACACACACTTGAATTCAAGAAAAAGTTGTAGAGAGAAAATTCTCTGAAGAGATTATTTTAGAAAATTTCTAGAGATACTTTTCTGATTTACAATTTGACCAAAAAGTTTAGAGAAATTGTGAAATTACCCTATTGGTAATTTTGAGAAAATTTTCTGATTCAAAGCAAGCCCACATCGGCGACATGAGCTTGAGGATAGCGTTGAAGACTACTTGGTCGAAGTGCTCATCCTAGATGAATAAAAAAGGTACAATTTTGATTCAGTGTTTATTATTTTAGATACCACAACTAAGATATTATTTTGGAATAAAAATTAAAACTCTAGTTTTTCCCTAAATCTATTTTCTACTGCGTTTTCCAAACCTCTTTTTTCCAACAATTGATATTATAGCCAGGTTGTCTTCTATCTATAAGCATAAACATATAATCAAAATAAATTTCTCTTATTCTTGAATGATTTGATTACATAGAAAGTAACATTCTTTAGATCTTATTCATGTTTTGAGTTATATATGGGAATAGATGTGATATTATATATTTGTTATTTAATTGTTTTTTACCGAGGCTATGGTTCTTATGAAATAGACCGTGGGCTATTATCGTGGTGAAAAATTATGTAATTTTATTTTTTTTCATTTATTTTCTAGAAATAGAATTATGGAAACCTTTGCTAGCTTTTTTTTTAATTACCTATCTCATTATGTATTTGCTTTATAATCGTTTATAATATTATGTAATGTTATAATTGTGATATATATATATATATATATATATATATGAGATGATCCACAATTGATTGATTAAAAATAAAAAGTGTGGTAATGAGAAAATACATATGTTGTATTGTTTTATTCACTTCTTTAGATTATTCGATAAATATGAGAAGTGTGGTAATGAGAAGGTGCATGTCTAGGATTGGCTCTGACTAGGAAAGGCTTGGTTTTTAAGTGATCAAATTTGATTCACCTCCCTTTCCTGGGACCTTACCTGGTGTACGGTTCTTATTCACTTCTTCGATTTTTCCCTTAAAAGAAAAACTATGGAGAATCAAAATTATTTGTTTTAAGATTGATTGATTCTTATGAATGGATATTATACAATTTCCACAGCATGCCATGCAAATATTAGAAGTATGTCATTTAGATTAGGTAAGAATGTTACTAGGATTATTGTATAATCTGTAAAGCCCTGAATTTGGGCCTAGTAGGATTGGGCCTTAAGCATGGGATCAGTTAGAAGATGGCTTATAAATATTTAGTTGTGCATGAGAATAACACAGATTGGTTGTTTTCTTTAATGTTTAAGTGAATTTAGAGTATTTGGAAGAGCCTGAGAAGTCCTGGGTTCAAGCCCTGGCTTTTGCAAAATTGTTGATTTTGCTCGTAAGTGAATCTAGGCCTTTGCATGAAGGCTTTATAAATATTTGGGGTGGAAATGTGACGCAAGATGAGTTTGTGGTCCAGTGGTTGTGGCGTCATTAAGGTGGCAAGGGATCCTGAGTTCGAGTCACTCACTGCTTAAAGGAGTATTTATTTTACTTCTTTGCTGAGCAAGTAGTGGAGTTTGAATCAAACACTGATGAGGAGAGTTTGAATTGGTCTTGGAGAAATTTGAGGAGGGATTTGGGGGAGAAAATCAAGGAAAGATTTGAATAATGAGGTATTCTAGCTGAATGAGGACTGGGTTACTCAAGAATTTCGGCTAGGGTGACTTAGGTTCATTTTTTTCGGTTTTAGAGTGTTGATGTTGGTAGTTGCCGAATCTTTTCTTGCCATTTTGGTTTTAGGCACTTTTGGGGAGCTGATTTTTGCTAAAGGGATTTAGGAGTCTCTTGTTTTAGTTTCTTTTATGCCTTTTACTCAGTTAATCGATTGGGTATTTGTTTTCTTAATTTCTTTGCTGTACCAAAACCGAATGATACCTCTCTTCTTTGCTATTTCTCAAACAACTGCTGCTTGTGCTGATTCTCCCTTTCTTCTCCTATTCTCGATCCTTTTCTTCTCTTCTTGTTTCTATTCTCAAACTCTAACCGTGTACATCTCCTCCCCCTTTCTATTCTCAATTTGACCAAACCGATCTCTCTCTCTCTCCCCCTATTTTCTTTTCACTTCAGTGTTGATTTTAGTTTTGCTTTGGCCGAACATCAGCACCCTCCCTCTCTACTCTGATTTTTGACTTGTGCGAATATTCTGTGGTCATGTGGGACGATTGGTGCTAAGCCGATTGTCCCTTCTCCCTAGTTAACCTCGCGATTCAGTGGGTGATTTTCTGACAATTGATCAAGGTTTGGATGCTCAAGAGTTTTCACGAAAGTTTGCAATCAGGTAATCCCTAGCGTTAGGTGGATCGGTGTCGTAGAGGGACTCGGAGACGACCACACAACTGCACATGTTTTTCTATTTCGTTTATTCAGTTAAGCACTTTGGTTTTTGATTTGGGTTGTAATAAGGCCTCCTTATGTTCTTAACTTTTTATTTGGGAAATTTATTTAGTATGTTTAATATTTGTTAGAAGTAGGATATGGTTTTCCAAAACAATAATTGTTTTCAAGCACTACGTTTCAGCAACATTTTTGAAATAGTTTAGTGACTCAACTTTTAAACATCACGTTTTCGTAAATTGGTTACTTTTAAAATTAGCTTCTGCAACCAAAAAAGGAATTTTGGGAATAAAATTAATAATTTTTCAATGTACCACGTTTTAAAAAAATAAACTAGCGTAACTGGGATTTTACTCAAGATTTTTTTAAGAAGGGTTTTTAATGAAAACGTGGTTTTCGAAAAACACTTCAATGTGACACGCCAGATTCGGGCCTAACTTCTAGGCTGGGTTTAGGGTGTTACATGATCATTCTTGAAATTTGGGATAAAAAACATTGTATGTTTTTAAAATGTTGAGTGGGAGAATGTCATTAAACAAGATCTACGACCTCCATTGATGGTCCCTAAGTGATAGCATGATAAAGTTTCGAGCCAGGTCCTACCCTGGCCTTACCCCAAGGTAAAATTTGTCATATACGTTCATTAGATAAGATTTCCTTTTAAGGGCAACTAGTCATGCATGACTTTCAGAGAGATTGTCCCAATATGACTCACAAATGAAAGCATATTCATGATGGGTGTTGAGTCAATGGTTACACATTTAAGATCATCTCTTATTAAATAGTTTCCTAAGAAATGATATTTAAGCTAGAGATGATGACCAAACATTAAACGGTTGCTAGTTCATGTGGAGTCTTGAGAATTAAGATTTACGAACTGATTGGATGTAATCCATGTTCTTGCTAGTTAAATATGGGACCCCAAGGCAACATGGTTGATGGATGTGAGAATGATTGTACCAACAATTTTTTTTCAAGGTTTTAATACAAGACACATGCATCATACGACATTCTTGATATGTTGCTGAAATGAAAAATATTTGCTCAATACAAAGATAGTAATTAATGAATCTTTATTTTTTCAGTTCAAATATGTCTTCTACTCCTTTTATTAGCATTCCTATTGAGAATAAATTAAATGGGGATAACTTTCGTGAACGGAAAAGAAACTTGCTGATAGTTTTCAGCTGTGAGAAATACAAATTCGTTCTTGACAAAACGTGCCTTCTTGAAGCTCAACCCAAAGCGAGAAATCGTTGTAGAGATTTTGACTCGATTGATCGATGTTATATGTTACTGAGCATGAGTAGTGTGTTGCAAAAGCAACACGAGAATTTTCCTACTACCAAAAAGATGATGACAAATTTAGAGGATTTGCTCGGAGGTCAAGTTGCATTGGCTCTACAATATGCTAAAGGATACTTGGTATTTAAAGTAATCAACCTTATCGTGAAAATTTAAAATTCGTTCCTATGTTGTTTTCGACGCAAAGGTAATTCATTAAATTATGCGTAGGTTTATGATTTTGGGTGATGAGAACTATATTTTTTTTCTAGTTTTTAAACATGTGGAATAGGTTATTTGGTTGAAGATGAACAGACGAGTTAGGGTTGTTATCCATTATAGTGGACAAATTTGTTTGACCGAAATTGGGCTTGTTTTTGTATTAGCACAATTTGAAGATCTGGCATTCAACTGGACCATAACGTTAAAAGAGTTTTAGATAAAGATTAGGCGCAAAGTGGGGATCCAGAGAAGAATTTCGAGATTGGACCACTCTAGATATGACATTTTGAAATCGCTAGGGAGAGCGATCTGGAGCAGGTGATTGAATCCCATTGCTCTAGTGAGAATTTTGTACTAGAGTTATATGCTGAGTTCGTTGAAGAGGACGAAGGTGGCTTGAGCTTAATTACATCGAGTCCACCAAATTTCAGGTCATATCAAGAAGCTGAAAGTCTCACCACACGATTGTGTGGTGGATTCACATAATTATAGCAAAGCTCATACTAAGACCCGCTGGAATCATCATCAATGGCGAGGCATTCATTAGTTTCATCCCTTGATTATTGGGGTGGGGACAATTGGATGTATTTGGTCAGTAGGCCTACGACACATCCACATGACATTCTATCAGTTCCTTTGATTTTAACTTTGACACATCGATGTTCAAGACCAAAAACACTCACACAAGTATGACATCAAGTTACTAGGGTAGGCCAAACAGAAGTGATTTTGGGGTTGACATCGACTTTACAAGAACGGATGATCTTCTCCCGACAACCTTGACTGATGAGGGCATATCCAACCCTAGACCTTCAACTGAGGTTGATAATAAAGAGGGAGAAGAAAACAAAGAGGTCGAAGAGGAAAAATAAATAGATAATAACCCAATAAAGGAGGTAGGCTCGGTGGTGCAAAAATTATAGTAATTTTAGAATCAGATCCCATTCCTACTGAACTAGAAGATGATAGATCTGATAGTGAAGCTTCGAACATTGCTCGATAAGATGACCCAGGTTTCACGGCGTACAAACCCTCACCCCACATGCGAATTCTCAATCTTGCTGCTGAAGGAGGTTTAAAATTCCCAAACCTCCCTCACAAAAGACCAAGACATGCGACTTCGTCAACAAATTTGACCATTTGAAGGTTGGGATGAAGTTTGACTCCAAAGATGCTTTTGTAGCTGTAATCAAGTGATGTAACATACAACTTGGTGTCAACTTCATTGTTAAATGCTCTCGATCCAAGAAATATGAGGCAAAGTGCGCAATACGTGGAACAAGATGTCCATTGAAAATCATGACATCTGTTAGGAAGAAGTCGGCATTCTAGATAAATGTTATAGCTGGTATGTATCATGGTTAACAATATTGATGTTTTCCTATCGACGTTTATGTATGGTGACCAAATTTATTGTTTTTTCAAGCATTTGGAATGATCGTCCGAAATTGGATTCAAATGATATCTGACTTTATATTACCCATGGTCAAAGTGAGTCCTAGGTTTTCGATCCCTATTTTGATCACACACATCCATAGCGAGTTCAATTACACCGTGTCCTACCACAAGGTATGGTTGGCAAAGCAGAAGGCGTTGAAAAATATGCACAGTGGGTGGGAGAAATCCTACAATGAATTGTGGCTATGGTGTCTGGTACTAGAGCGATATGTACTAAGTTCCATATTCGAGTTGCAAATGGAACTTTCATATTACGATGATCGCTTGATCCTTGGAAAAAGAGTTTTCCATTGTTTTTTTGGACTTTTAAGCAATGCGTATGTAACAGCCCGTTTTTTAGTGGTGTTGGAAACAATGGTTTCGGGGCTACAAATCTAATGAGTAAGTTCGTAAATATTATTATTTAATATTTACGAGTTAAATATAGTGTTAAAATAAATTTTGAATTGGAAAATTATGTTATTTGAATAAATTATTAGGTTCAAGTGGTATAACCCTAAAGTTAAGTTATTTTAGAAAATGAGGTATCGGGACCTCATTTTTATAAACCAAGCCTGAAATATTTTATTAAATATTCATGGAGTGTTATTAAAGTTGTATTAAAATTTCGTTAAGAAATTTTAATGTTTAGATAGGTAATTAATTGAAAAAGACAAAATTGTAAAAGTTGTAAAAGTTAAATTCTATTATTTAAATGGATCAATTATCTTTGAAAAGGTGAATTAATGGATTTTAATGGTAATTATACCATATTTAATGTGAGTGGATAATCATGGATAGGTTGCATTGTACATTTTATGAAATTTAAAGGATATATTAGTAATTAAATAATTAAAACTAAAATAATCTAACCTAAATGATCATCTTCTTCATTCTTTATTTTGGTTTCAACCGAATAGCTATGGTGAAGGGAGGAAAACCATTCGGCCAAATTGATTTTGGGTTCATGGTATGCATTTTGATCCTGTTTTTAATGATTTTATGTTTTTAGAATCGTATTAGTTAATCTAGCTAACCCGGGGGTCAATTTGTTAAATTGTTAAATGTTTAGAATTTTACCATGGATGAAATTGAAGTGTTCTTGAAATTTTATGATAAATTATTAAGCTTCGTTGTTAAATATAAGTATTTTGTTAAGGAATTTTTGATGATTTTCAAGTTTAGGGATTGATTTATGAAAAAGGTAAAATTCAAGGAAAATAATGTAAATTGTGGATAAATATGGGTTGTAATAAGGTTCCAAATAATTCGGCTAAACATGAAATTGAATAAAAATGGTTAATTTGCATGTTTTGGGCTTAGGGACTAAATTGTATAAAAGTTAAATGTTGGGGGCAATTTTGTAAAAATGTCAAAAATGACTTAATTGTATAAAATGAATTTATTTTTATATTAGAATTAGTGAATTGAATGGAAATATTATTTTAGATCAAGAACGGGTGATAAATCGAGGAGAAGAGAAATTACCAAATAGCCCCTACATTTAGTCATTGTTACAATTTAGACTAGTAAGTTCGTATGAACTGTAATAATTTAAATGTTGTTTAAATTAAATAATTATTATGTTGTTTGATGTAAATGAATCAAATTACAAATGTATCAACGCTATGACGAATTGAAGGATATTGAATCCCGGTTAAACCTTAGGAATTTTTAGGATACAAATGACATGTCATTAAGGATTTCATGTTTCAGGTGCTGTTCTTAAATGTCCTACCGATGGCTGAGGTCTTACATTTGTTATGGGTTCTCCATAGCTCGTGTAAGCAGTATTGTGTACCTTACATTCTAACCTACAGCTTGTGTGAGCAAGCCCATTTCACAGTTCGTGTGAACATTGATGTAAAGGAAATGTTACGGTTATATGTAAAGGCACACTTCGTGTGAGCTTTCCTGAGTATCTGATGTAATTCTAGATGGTTCAACGAGTAAGAAAAAGAATAGAATGATAAGCAACTCAATGGAAAGGTTTATGGCTTTACTAAAAGTTGGATGCATATGTAATGTATCTTATGAAATCTGTTTATGTTATAAATGAATCTATATGATTTGTTAATGAATCTACTAACATGTGAGCTTGATGATACTTGAATAGGATTATATTAAACTTATGGTATTAGAAACAATAAATAAGCAAATGGAATGAAACATGATCGGATGGTAACGATGATGAATTAAATGTTATGTTTATATATATGGTTGATTTCATATATATAATGAACAAGTATGCTAACTTGGGAGTTTGATGGTGTTATATAGGCTTTTATTAAGCTTATGACATTGGGAAAGGTTTATATTTATTCTATAAAGTTCATTATTGAAGTGGTATGTTATGTTTAAATTTTATATGAGCTTACTAAGCATTCATTACTTACGTAGTTATTATCATTTGTTTTACAGATTATCAAAAGCTCGATCAGTTGGAAGTTCATCGGAGGTCTACCACACTATCTAGTGGACAATTCAGTAGTTTTTGAGTAATTTGGCTAATGTTTATAATGGCATGTATAGGGTGATTTGTAATGGTATTATGGTGCATGTGTTAATGGTGTTTTGGTATGTATAAGCTTTGGAAAGCTATATTGGTTTGGTACACCTTGATGCCTTACCAAGTTATGTGATTTTGGTTACTTTAAAGTACTTGTGTATGAGGTTCTCTTAGCATGTTGATGATGGTTTGAGAACGGTTACTTTTGACATGATTTAGTTCATATTTGAACTAGGTTAGTATGTATGGAAATTGCAATATTAACATGGTTAGGATGTTTGAAATGGTATTTAGTGAAAGTGTAAAAGGCAATTTGGTAAGTTTAAGCCTTGGTGTTTATGTATGGTTGATGGACTTATAATTCTTGTTAAGTTAAGTTTCTTTGATCACTTTTAGGTAAATGATGTGCATCGTCTCTTGGTATGAGATGTTGGCTTGGTAATGGTCATTTATGTTGTGGTTTAGTACATAAAGGAATTAGGTCTTTATGCATGAAATTAAGAAATGTTAACATGTTTTGGTAAATAGTATTTGGATTTAATTGTGGTGCCTTTGAATGACATATTGGTTAGATAATTAAGTTGATTGAATTGGCATGATATTATGTATTTCAATGATGCTTTAGTACCTTGAAAATGTGCATAATGGGTTTAAAGTTTATGCATGAATTGGTTAGGAAATGGTTTGATGTTAGGTGAATTTTTAAGTCCACACGGCCTGAGACAAGAGCGTGTGACTCAGCCGTGTGAGACACACGGCCTGGTGACATAGTCGTGTGTCATTTGCTGATTTATTAGGTTGCAAGTTAGTGAGTTACAAGGCCTAACACACAGCCTGGCACACGGGCATGTGACCTTACTTAGAGAGTTATATAGGTGAGGACACAGGCTGGGACACGGCCGTGTGTCCCTAGTTTGATAGTTACACAACCTGAGACACGGGCGTGTGTCTTACTCGTGTAAGGCACACGGCCGTGTTACCCATTCTTTACAAAATTTTGCATCTTTTTTCTAAATTTTTCAAATTGTTTCCAATTGGTCTTGATTTGCTTCTAAGATATTTTTAAGGCTTTGATGACTCAATTTTGGGACAATATGCATGTATATGAATGGTTTATGATATGTTTAAGTTATTGAACAATATGATGATGCATGGTTTTTGGTTGATTGGTAATACTTTGTAACCTTAATTCGGCGACAGATACGGGTTAAGGATGTTACATATAGTGGTATTAGAGTTACGATTTAGTCGATTCTCAGATTGAATGTAGCTTATATGGAGTCTAGAAATACATGCCATTATGTAACCTGTGATAGTATGATATCTCTTGACTCAAAATGAATTATGTTTTCATATAGATAAAGATGTCTTCCAATTGAGCTAATTTCGATGATGCTGAAAGCAATATTCAAGTCTACGATTAAAAGGTTTCAAATGATATGAAAAATTTGTAAAGGTTAGAGTAGAGATTCATAGTATTTATGTTAATAATTAATGTTATGTTTGATGTGTATATATGAGAATCAAATTTTTTGGCTTGACGGCCTCTACCCCCTCATCCTCAGAGTCTTATACAATGAAATACTCACAAGATTTATGTTGATTAAGTCTGCAAAATAGGAGGTGAAGAGTTTAGCAGTTGAGTGAGTAATAATGTGAATAGAGTTGAGAGTTGGGAATATAGAGAGTTTTAGATGAGATATTAGATTTTTCTGAAGACTCGTATTAGTTAATCTAGCTAACTCGGGGTCAATTTGTTAAATTGTTAAATGTTTAGAATTTTACCATGGATGAAATTGAAGTGTTCTTGAAATTTTATGCTAAATTATTAAGCTTTGTTGTTAAATATAAGTATTTTGTTAAGGAATTTTTGATGATTTTCAAGTTTAGGGATTGATTTACGAAAAAGGTAAAATTCAAGGAAAATAATGTAAATTATGGATAAATATGGGTTGTAATAAGGTTCCAAATAATTCGGCTAGACATGAAATTGAATAAAAATGGTTAATTTGCATGTTTTGGGCTTAGAGACTAAACTGTATAAAAGTTAAATGTTGGGGGTAATTTTGTAAAAATGTCAAAAAAGACTTAATTGCATAAAATGAATTTATTTTTCTATTAGAATTAGTGAATTGAATGGAAATATTATTTTAGATCAAGAACAGGTGATAAATCGAGGAGAAGAGAAATTACCAAATAGCCCCTATATTTAGTCATTATACAGTTTAGTCTGGTAAGTTCGTATGAACTGTAATCATTTAAATGTTGTTTAAATTAAATAATTATTATGTTGTTTGATGTAAATGATTCAAAATGTAAACGTATCAACGCCATGACGAATTGACGGATATTGAATCCTGGTTGAACCTTAGGAATTCTTAAGATACAAATGACATGTTATTACGGATTTCATGTTTTGGATGCTGGTCTTGAATGTCCTACCGATGGCTGAGGTCCTGCATTTGTTGTGCATTCTTCATAGCTCGTGTGAGCAGCATCGTGTAACTTAACATTCTGACCCACAGCTTATGCAAGCAGGCCCATTTCACAGTTCGTGTGAACATTAATGTAAAGGAAATGTTACGGTTATATGTAAAGGCACACTTCGTGTGAGCTTTCCTGAGTATCCGATGTAATTATAAATGGTTCAACGAGTAAGAAAAAGAATAGAACGATAAGCGACTCAATGGAAAGGTTTATGACTTTATGAAAGGTTGGACGCATATGTAATATATCTTATGAAATCTATTTATGTTATAAATGAATCTATATGATTTGTTAATGAATCTACTAACATGTGAGCTTGATGATACTTGAATAGGATTATATTAAACTCATGGTATTAGAAACAATAAATAAGCAAATGGAATGAAACATGATCGTATGGTAACGATGATGAATTAAAGGTTATGTTTATATATATGGTTGATTTCATATATATAATGAACAAGTATGCTAACTTGTGAGTTTGATGGTGTTATATAGGCTTTTATTAAGCTTATGACATTAGGAAAGGTTTATATTTATTCTATAAAGTTCATTATTGAAATGGTATGTTATGTTTAAAGTTTATACGAGCTTACTAAGCATTCATTACTTACGTAGTTATTATCATTTGTTTTACAGATTATCAGAAGCTCGCTCGGTTGGAAGTTCGTCGGAGGTCTATCACACTATCCAGTGGACAATTCCGTAATTTTTGAGTAATTTGGCTAATTTTTATAATGGCATGTATAGTGTTATTTGTAATGGTATTATGGTGCATGTTTTAATGGTGTTTTGGTATGTATAAGCTTTGGAAAGCTATATTGGCTTGGTACACCTTAATGCCTTACCAAGTTATGTGATTTTGGTTACTTTAAAGTGCTTGTGTATAAGGTTCTCTTGGAATGTTGATAATGGCTTGAAAATGGTTGCTTGTGACATGATTTAGTTTATATTTGGACTAGGTTAGTATGTATGGAAATGACAATGTTAACATGTTTTGGATGTTTGAAATGGTATTTAGTGAAAGTGTAAATGGCAATTTGGTAAGTTTGAGCCTTGGTGTTTATGTATGGTTAATGGACTTATAATGCTTGTTAAGTTAAGTTTCTTTGGTCATTTTTAGGTAAATGATATGAATGGTCTCTTGGTATGAGATATTGGCTTGGTAATGGTTATTTATGTTGTAGTTAAGTACATAAAGGAATTAGGTCTTTATGTATGGAATTAAGTAATGTTAACATGTTTTGGTAAATAGTGTTTGGATGTAATTGTGGTGCCTTTGAATTGCATATTGGTTAGATAATTAAGTTGATTGAATTGGCATGATATTGTGTATTTGAATTATGCTTTAGTACTTTGAAAGTGTGCACAATGGATTTAAAGTTTATGTATGAATTGGTTAGGAAACAACTTGATTTTAGGTGAATTTTTGAGTCCACACAGCCTGAGACACGGGCGTGTGACTTAGTCGTATGAGACACATAGCCTGGCACACGGGTGTGTAGGGCAACTCAGAGAGTTGCACGGCCTGACACACGGGCTAGGACACGGTTGTGTGTCCCTAGTTTAAAGGTTACACGGCCTGAGACACGGACGTGTGTCTCAACTGTGTAACTCATTTTTTGTAAAATTTTACATCTTTTTCGTAAACTTTTAAAATTGTTTCCAATTTGTCCCGATTTGCTTCTAAGATATTTTTAGGGCCTCGAGGGCTCGATTTAGGGACAATATGCATGTATATAAATAGTTTATAATATGTTTAAGTTTTTGAACAGTATTATGATGCATGGTTTTTGGTTGATCGATAATACTCTATAACCCTAATTCGACGATGGATACGGGTTAGAGGTGTTACAGTGTAACTACATTCCGATACTGTAAGGCAATTTTCCAAATTGATGACATATTCCTATACGGAAGATACAAGCATAAGTTGTTATTAGCTGTTGTATAGGATGGTAACCAAAGAATCCTTCCAATATCTTTTGCAATAACTCTAGAAGAATTCGGTGATGACTGAGATTTCTTTTTAACTAATTTGAGAAGGCATGTTGTGCCACAACTCGATGTGTGCATCATTTTTGATAGAGGCACCGAAATACAGGTTGTGTTAAATCGACATTCAAGCCTATGGGATCCTACACACCATAGGTATTTTTTGCATCATATAGGGTCTAACTACATGGGTCAATACCATAAGGATGTGGAGCAGTGACTTGTCATTAACATAGGTACGTTGTGCATAAAATTGGTTTCTTGTAAAACAATTTAATATATGCATCTGGGTCACTTTTATTGAATGCACTATTGATTGTCATCGACAGGGTATAAGCTTGTCTGACATCGATTCCATGAAATGTTAGAGAGACTACGGGCTCTAAACTAACTGGGTGCGGAGTACCTTGATGGGATACCGAAGGAGCAATGGACGCAATCATATGATGGATGACTATGATATAGACACATGAACACAAACCTAGCGGAATGTATTAATTCCGTACTGAATGGGATGCGTAATATGCCGGTAACCTCGATGGTCAAGGAAATGCATTTTCCATTAGCAGCATTGTTTCCAAAGTAGGTTAAAACATACCCAGGACAGATAAAGGGCGGTCACATTTGGTGTAAGTCGGTGCTGAAAGATATTGGGGAAAATGTAGAAATTACAAACTCAATGACTTTAGTATGTCACTCATGGCCAAATATAATATTCTAAGTTAAGTAGCCCTATAGACCCGACCGTGGAGTTATCAGTGGAGCGTACTGCATAGAACTAAGACAAATGACCTATGACTGTGGGAGATTTTAAGCACTTTGTTATTCATGCGAACATGTAATTGTGGCATGAGCCTTGGAACCTATAAATGACCTACGTTGATGAATTTTACAAACTTGAAAGTGTGTATAATGTTTGGTAATTTAAATTCCCACCTATCCCAGATAAAAGCATGTGGCCGCCTAACTCGCACGCTCCTTTCGAGTTGGTACTGCATAAGAACTCTCAACGCAAGCCGAAAGGTTGAGTAAACTCAACTCGGATATGAGGCAATATCTATATTCAGGAGCGGGGAGGCACACAGAGGTTATGTGATTACTGTAAGAACCTAAGGCATACGAAGCCAACATGTCCACACAACTCGGGAGCATCGAGGAGAAAAGCTAATTAAAACACTAACTCATGCAGTGAAAACACAAACTTATTCATTTATTCATGCCATTTTTTTTGTAAAGTGTATGTTAATATTAATTATTGAAGTAAGATATATTACAATACGCAAGTCAAAGTTTTAATCTTTTTCCGTATTGACATTCTATTCTTTCCTTTCTCAAAATATTAGGGTGAACAAATGGATAGAGAAAAACATAAATGAAAAAGTAACATAAATAATTGTAAATTTTAAACTCATAGTATGATATGATACAAAACAAACCAATTTAATAAACAAGTTTCGTATATTTCGTATTTTGTAAATAAATATACATTTGGGATGTAAAACAAAGTATACAATTTGGGAAAATTAGAAAAAAATTGAAAATTGATGATTGAAAATTGAGAATGGAAGAATGAGTATTGAATATTTGGTTGAAAAGAATGAAGTTTGGAATGACTTATATAGAAAACTTTATAGCTATTGGAGCCCTTGTAGCCATTGGAAAAGTTATTGTTGAAAGGAAAACACATCTTACAAGACGTTTTTTCATTGATATGGTAAAGAAAACGCACCTTGCACGACACATTTTTCTCTCTCTCCAAAAACAATATAAATCGATAAATTTTTAAAAATCATCATAATTTGTTGATTTTTTTTTCAACATATTTACATAAATCTGCCGGAGGTGGACCCTGCTTTAAATCTCATAATCGAAGTCTTATATAGGGCTTTTAGAAAAAGCCGAGCCCAATCCTGGGTTGGTCATTCGAAAGCCCGAGTGACACTGAGCTGGCCTTAATATATTTGGTGAACCCCAATACTTTTGACATTGGTAACGTAAAATTCTTCAAATTTTTTAATGAAAATTTTTATAAATAAGAATATTTGAGCCCACAATACATAAATATTTCAAATATGACAGAATACTTGGAACTTGATTAAAATTTGTAGTCAGTGTGTTGGGTTGGCACTTGGCATGGCGGCCCAATCAAACATCCCCTAGATTGCCACCACAGCCGTTTTTCCCCGACACTTTCTTCATTTGAATCATTGGCAGCTCCTTTTTTTGAACAACAAAAAGAAGAAAATAATAATAATAATAATAATACATTTAAATAAATGATTGGAGGTGGTTCAGTGTATAGCATAAGTGGTTAAAAAGGAATAATTTGTATTTTTTTTTAATTAATGAAAAAAATTCCCAAAATGCAAGATAGTAGAAGACTTTCTCAAGTTCTCCCTCGTCCATGTTGTATGTTGTAGACACAAAACACCATCACAATCATACGCGCAATCTCTCCTCTATTTGCTCATACGGAACGGATGTACTTGAAAAACCACTCATCTTGTTCCTTTGTTCACTTGAGATTTTTTTTCTACCACTAGTTTCTTTCCTTTGTCTTTATCTCCTTCATACATCGCAATCCCAGAAATAAACCCCCCCCCTTTGAATCTTTTTGTTTCTTCAGACAATGGAAAATGATCCTTTGCTTCTGTATGCAAGTCCCCGGAAGAAACCAACGCCGCCCTCACCTCTCTTTTCCCTCCCTGAACACGATGAAGTCTCTCTCCCTGTCTCTTTAACTCCATCTGAGCTTAAAGACAGACTCATCTTTGGTCCTTCTCCTCCTCCTTCTTCCCTTTCTCCCATTGATGCTTCTCCCATCTTTGATGTCTTAACTTCATCTCTTCAATCCCCCCGACCTTCTTCTTCTTCTTCTCCTCCTCAAGACACTGTTGTAAATCTCCAAGACCCTCTTTTGCAGCCAACCCAACTTAATTCACCCACTCCAGCACCAGCTTCATGGTTAATTGACCCAGATTTCATATGGGAAAAATCCAATCTTCACAGGTCCAAAACGGCACCTGCCATGGCAGTTTTAAATGATGTCATCCGCTCTTCAATTCCCAAACCTCAATTGGGGTCTCAATCCATTGTAAGACAAGCTTTTGTGCTTTTAGTCTTGTATTTAACTTTGGGTGTTGTTATCTTTTGGTTTAATAGGCATAATTTCTTGGGTAATGAAACTCACCCGGTTGTCGATGCATTGTATTTTTGTATTGTGACAATGTGCACAATTGGATACGGTGATATTATCCCTAATAGTGTGGCAACCAAGTTGTTTTCAATATTATTTGTGTTGGTCGGATTCGGTTTTATTGATATTTTACTTAGTGGGATGGTTAGCTATGTACTTGATTTGCAGGAGAGTTATTTGTTGAGAACTGTTGAACATGAGGGTCAAAAGAAGGACTCTGCGAGATCTTATATAATTGATGTCAAAAAGGGGAGGATGAGGATAAGAATGAAGGTGGGATTGGCATTAGGAGTTGTGGTTCTTTGTATTGGAATTGGTGTTGGTGTTATGCATTTTGTTGAGAGGCTTGGGTGGTTGGATGCCTTTTATCTTTCTGTTATGTCGGTCACTACAGTTGGCTATGGGGATAGAGCATTTAAGACGTTGCCTGGTAGGATTTTTGCTGCTATTTGGTTGCTTGTTTCCACTCTGGCCGTTGCTCGAGCGTTTCTGTATTTGGCTGAGGCTAGAGTGGATAAGAGGCATAGGACAATGGCGAAGTGGGTGCTTGGACAGGACATGACTGTATCGGAGTTTCTTGCTGCTGATATTGACAACAATGGTTTTGTGAGGTATGCTGTTTTATGAAATTTGGTTAGTACTTGAACTATGCATCTTCATCTCCTCAAGTTTCTAGTAGTTGTATGCTTTCATGCAATAATGCCTGAAAGGTTAATATACTAATTTCGGAACTTACTGTAGTTTCCTCCTTTTCCTTTATAGCTGTTGTAGTCTTTAGTTCACCAGTTGACATTTTAATGAAGTTTGAAGAACTCATATTGGGATTCACGGTTGATTTATTAACATGCAATTGCTTAAATTCTTAAATAAAAGATTCTCACTGCGAAGAACTTTTAATGCATCACTTTTCAAAATGGAATAGATTTTTCTTCCAAGGCCCTCTTTGTTGGGATTGCTTTATATTGTGCTATTCAAACGATGTGTCTATCTTGTGAATACAATTTCAATGCAACATCTGCTATGCGTGTAATTTGCTCTGTCTGCTAGGTTATGCATATATCTTCTCAATTGAAATATGATAATAATCTTCACTTTCTATTACCCCTTTGCAAACATGTTGAAAACACCACAAATATTGTGCCTGAATGGTAACTTTCCTTTTTGAAACTAAGGCATAAAAACCAGAAAAAAAAAAAGCCAATCCCAGAAAATTGGGATTAAGTACCGTATTTGAGTTATATTTAATATGCATCCCTATGTTTCTCTGACTTTCCATTTTTCTTTTTCAGTACCTTTGTTCAATGCCTATACCTGAGATATCTTCGAACATGAGTGTGGGGATATGCCCAAATACATGGGAAGATTTTGAAATAATAAAAGTGAACACACCTGTGTCTGACACTCACCCAAGTCCTAGTAACATAGCTATAATGTTTGAAGCTTTGATTAGACTACAGAACTGTATCTTTATATATGAGGGACTTTGATATACTTTATTGAGGACAAACTAAAGCAATTAAATTATACTGCTTCTCAGTCATACTGCTAATTTTTGGGTTCAGTGTGGTTTATCTGTGTCTTATGGACTACGTTTTATGAATAGGTTATTATTATCAAGTGCAGTACATAGTTGCTTCTGGATGCTTCTAATAGGGGTACTTTCCCTCTTTTATCCATTACTTGTAATTGATTCAGTGGTTCATTAAGGTGTTTCCAGTTGTAAGCTCATAATTCTTCTGATTCTTTATCTGGTTCTTTTCTGCTTTACCGACTTGAGTGCAACATCCTAGGAGGCTTTGATAATGTCACAATGATTGAAGTCCTTAAGGTGTTACATCATTTGATTAGATTTTTTTCGAACTGGATACTCTATATTGTTTTGTTTTGCCATGTTGCATTATCCTCAAAACATTCTATTACCTAAAATGGTCTTGGTCATTTGTATGCTGATATCTGTCTTGGCCTAAATTTCCTAATCTTTCTCAAATTCCATTTTTATTCTCAATGTTGTTGCTTTCTGTTCATTTCCCATTGAATTTAATGTCGGTTTATATGTCCAGCAAATCTGAGTTTGTGATATACAAGCTCAAGGAGATGGGGAAGGTATCAGAAAAAGACATTATGCAGATCAGCGAGAAGTTTGATAGGCTAGATGCTGGCAACTGTGGGAAGATAACTCTTGCGGATCTTATGGAGCATCATCATTAATCTGCAAGTAACCTTGCTTATAATCATCGTTATGATACGGCGAAGGTGGCATGGACAGTCATGGATGACATTGAATCATCAACTGCAGAAATGGCAGTGGTTAGAAATCAAGGCAAGCAACAATGACGGTTTATTCGAATCTTCATGCATGTTGACTTGGTCCTCTTGCTCATCCCATAATGTCTTATTCCATAGATGAACCGTCTACCTTCCCGGTGTAGTTCTTTCTTTTGGTTTTAGGGTTAGAAACTCGGTAAGACAATACTGGGATGCATCATTCACCAACTTGACTAGTGGATAAAACCCTTTTGTTAGTCGGACTAAGTCCGGCACTTGTTGAGTGGTGGGCCTATGTTACCTTAGCGGAATACATGTGTATAATATGGGTATGTTTAGTTTAAGTGGTTGGATAAGCACCTTATGAGTATGTCCGAATATATGTTCTATTTAGGTGGATGGTTGGATTGGATGAGTTGCCTATGTAAAAGTATATGTTGATGCCAGTTTTTTATGAAAATGAATTTTGTACAAAAGAGATTTGTGGATGTAAACAAATTGCGTTTATTCTTACCCGTATCTTAGTCACCTCCGCGTTTTTATCTTCTGTTTTGGTGAAAGCTAGCGTTGTTTGAATTGAATCGGTTGATCAGTTGGATTGAGAATTTGTTGGAGTATCGATCTAGAGAGTGGTTTTGAATTGATTAGATAAAGAATCAGTATGAGTTGACTACAGAATTGGTTGAAATGAAATTTTTAATAATTTTTTAATCGGATCAATTGAACTAGTGAATCGATAATTTGATTGGTGGTCAAAAGGCCAAAGAAAAATAACAACAGAGAAGGTTTTTCTCTCTTTATTATTATTTGTATGAAACAGGTATGAAATTTCTTGAAATTTTTGAACAGGTGGGAAGTAGATAAATTGTAAAAATGGAAAAACATCGTTGTAGGTATATAATTGCAAATTGCCATGCACATTTAATTTGTAGATAGATTAATCTGAAATTAACATGTAAACTATTCTTTTACAAATTAAAATATAGTTTAGAACTTCAAATAAATTTTATTGAAATAAAGAGCTGAAGAATTTAATGAAGGAATTTTCTTTGGCATGAATCTCTCTCAAGCAAGCATTGGTGAGGCACTGGGGGGCAGTCCAAACCTCGAGATTGATGGGTGGTTGGGCATCTGAAAAGGTGCGGTTATGGAAGGATGATTTGCACGAAGGTGGCATGTAGAGGTGATCATAGGTCGGGTCAAATTTTAATAAAATTTTAGGTTTATTTTTTAGGTTTGGGTTCGGTTTCAAATATGGATTTAAAAATTTGTTTAAGTCCGGCCTAAAATATGATGATTAAGCTCGAGCTCGAGCTCGGCTCGACCTGACTTGTATTAATTTTTTTAAATTATTTTATTAAATAAATAATTTTTAAAATATAATATATCGAATACATTTAAAAGCATAAAAATAAATATTAAAACAACAAACCTTACCCGAACGGTGTGGTGGGCTTGTAGGTTCGATATTGATATTTGTGTTTTACATATATGCGGATAGATAATGCCTAGTTTGTGTTATCAAATTTTTATATATATTCCCTTTCATCATTTCCCTATTGATGCCAAAAGATTTGATGAAAACCACGTATGGACGCATAATAAATAAAAAATATAAGAAAGGAAAAAGTTATCAATTTTTATGACTTCACATAATTTTGATTATTAAATGCTCGAATCTTCTTGTTCATCAAACAGGGTGTGCAACATAACCTGCTATGCATATGCACCATCCATCGTGCTCCAACTTCAGTATATCTCTTCTCTTGATTTTTTTCTGACCAATATAATTTGAGTAATTAAGACAAATATATTCTCTTGCTCGATCAGTCACTTGACCGAAACTTGCTTCTTCCAGTTCTTTTCTCAAAACCTAATCAGCAACATCCAAACTCCACTATTTATTCTCAATGCAGCATATGATTCATGGCAAGTAATATCCTTGTCTGTAAACTAGGAGATGATCATAAGGCATACTACTATGTGCTTTATTTGAAATTTGCAAGGTGTGGTTAAAAAAATAGATGAATAAATTTGCTCATTGATATCAGATTCAATCTAGCATAGCTCCACCACTGGCTGATCCACATGGTTATTGGCATGAGTGTAGATTGAACTATGCAAAATGGTTTGCATCACAAATCAAGTTTTTACAAGGTGATTTCCTGTGTGAAATTGCTTGAGCTTGATAGAAAAATGAATTTTCAGCTTAAACAAATTTATTTTTCTGTGAATCAGGCTTCCGGATTGATATGCTTAATGCTATCAAAGGGTTCTCACGGTCTAGAGAGAACATATTGTTTATAAATTCATGTTTTGCTCATTGCCAAATAGAAAGGCAAGACACATGGTTTATAATTAGTATATAATTCGGGTTGGGTTGGGCCTGGGCCAAAAAAACCTTACCCAATGTTCGACTTGTTTTGAAAATAGGCATCGTTTTTTGCCCAAACCCATTTTTTGAGCCTATATTTTTGTCCAAATCCTCCACTTGAGCAAGTCTAGTGGTATGGCCTTGGATCCACTGAAAGGTGAAAATTTTCTTTTAATGACAAATTGTTGAACTCTTTGAGAGAGAATTTCCATAAAGAAAGAATTGAGGAAGATGATGATATCAATTTACTTGAAGGAGATGTGACTATTGATGTTGTGGATGAAATTCCTATTGATAGGGTTCAGTCTTTGGTCAAAAAGAAGATGCTAAGATGTTCATCATCAAGTTACTTGGTAGAAGGGTTGGGTTTAATACACATTGGAATAATAGCTCTATGAAAATTGATTTATGGATTTGAAGAATGATTATTATCTAGCAAAATGTAAGTTAGTGGAGGATTATATACTCTAGTATTGTTTGAAGGACCTTAAGTTGTTTTCGGGCAATATCTAATGGTGTAGCCTTGGTCTTATGATTTTTCATTCTTGGTTTGATAGCTCAATTGCAGTGGCAGTCTCTACAAATCCAATGATGCATTTTAAGTTCAAACACGTTAAGAACGAGTTGCTCAAGGCAAACTTGTCATTGGTATCGAGTTGTTGACACTCTTATAAAGTCATTGTCAGCCCTTTTCTTTCTCAAGTTTTGTGACAAGTTAAGGGTATGTGTTGTGCCACGATGATGATCATGTTTAGAGTACCTTATGTTAGAAAAAATTGGTTAAGAAAACAATTTAAAATTATAGCAGAAGATTAAAAAAATTTCAAAACAGAGCTGGTATGTGATATTTACAACATTAAATTTTTTAACGAATAATACTTATGTTTTGTGCAAGATAGATTTGAGTTGGCCTTAACTTTCAACAAATGATTTTCTTTGCTATTCTCATACCTCGAATTGAACCGAGCGTAGGCTCGAGTAACAAGAACCAAACACAGAACAAGAAACAATATTATTACTTTCAGTAGGAAAGTAATTCTCTTAATACAAACTGGTAAATATCGTAATTCCCAAAAAATGAAATTTATTTTTAATTAATAGATTCTCACTACTTTTTGGCAAAAAATGATATATCAAAACTTCTTCTTTTAGGTCAATCAGTGCCATCTATTTAAAAGGAGAGACCTTGTTGAACAAGCCATTTACAAATAATATTTATTTAATACAAACACACTCCTACTCTAACTAATAGAGGAGATGAGCGGCACACCCTAGATAATGTTACTAGGGTTGCCGCCCCTTACATACTCATGAGAGGAATTTAATTAATCTAACTCAAATTTGTTTTCTACTTCTCAAAATAAATATTAATTAATTAATTAAATTAACTCAATTAATTTCTCAATTAAATAATTTTCTCAACTCGATTCTAATTCTGTTAAAATCATGACAACTTTATCATAAAAGAATTATTGAGAAAATATATTTAATTTCCTAAATCTAATTAATTTAATTAATTTACAAACTTCAATTATTTCATTATAATTAATTAAATAATAATTTGAAAACCTTAAATTAATTCTCAAGTAATTTCTATACTTAGTGAGAAAACAATTCATTTATAAATGGAACACATTTCTCTAACTTTATCATTTCCATTTATTGTTATTCACTTGGTTCTACATATAATTCATTTCTAGTTTCATCGAGCTAGTGAAGAGACTGATTGAATATATATAATTAGTGCTCAAATAATTTATAAATAAATTCTAGCTTTTCGCCTATTAATTATAAACTCATTATTTAGTCGTAAAGTCATTCCACTATAGTATCGTGATTGAGTTCTCCCTAATTACATACTATTATGAAAGCTATTTAATAGGTGTTCGTCTAATGACCTTATCATAAGTGTGTTACCCTCATAAGAATCTTTAATTTTTTATGATAAATTCGTTCTCTCAATATGATCCTATTTTATCTCATATTATTACATCTTCCTTCATGAAAAGTCAATTACTACAAATAGTAATCAAGTTATTCATCATAAAGACAAATGACCTGTGACTATATTTACTTTTCATTTATTATGTAATGCTAATAAGAGGATATCATTTACTCATTAGTTGGGCTATAAATTCTAATATTGTGAATAATGTTATATTGTGACACCCTCAACCCGACCCAATTTCACAGGATCTGAATCTTAGGGGTTACTTTGCATAACTTAGCAAAATTTCAAAACAATCAACTTGAACTCATGACATTAAACATATTTCCTAATATTTTATAAAAAATGTCACTATTAAAGAAACATAAAGAATTATTTAAAATTAAAATAAAATATTACATCAAATTGATCACAATTTAATACAATATAAGGATTATAAAAACAGGCTCTTTAAAGCGTAAGTTCACTAAACACCGGTTGTTCAAAAATGTTCATTGTATGCATAGTATCCCCGTTTGCTGCTTCTCTGGCTTATTCACGGCATTGTCCCTCCTGGTGAATTCACTTACAAAGCAACACCTGAAACATAAACATAACATTCGTAAGTTCAGATGAGCTTTAGGAACTTAGAGAATTTAGACACAACATACCTTTTAACCTTTCTTGCTGAATTCTTTATCTTTAATATTTGGATTTACCCATATCTATCTTTGATAGGTACCTTCCCATCATCAGTTATTTAATTACATACTTAGACGCCCCTTAATTTTCTTAACGAATCATCCTTAACTTGACTCATTGGCTGACTTTAGATCATACTAGATGATACTACCTCTTCTTCTCTATTCAAACAACTTACAACGATTATCCCAAAATAGATATTCATAGACACTGTTCACTAGTGAATATTTACACTTTTGGCAGATACCCACACGGAGTTGATTACCACAGTATACCAACTAAATCATTATCTATTTCAATCTCTAACACAACTTATACAGATAATGAACTAATAGCTAGCTCAGAAATATTCCTTGCAACTCTTGTCACAAAGTACAATGATACTCAAATAGACAGATGGCACAAATATTAGATAATTCCAGAGTTGAAACATGATGCTATACAGATATGGTGGATACTAACAACTCAGATTTCCCAACTGTACATATCACCGACGATATCAGACCGATGAACATTTGAATATCTCTTATCATTGAAAATACATTCATATTCAAAACTGACAGATGCTCACGGTAGACAACCTTTTTGAACACACAGATTCATTCGATTGTATCATAGAACTATTCAAACCAAAATAATTTCAAACAAATCATATTCTTATCATAGACTTTTTAGTATACACTACAAATTTCAACCAGAATACGCCATAAAGGCTAACAGATTGCCATAAAGGCTAACAAATTGCCATAAGGGCTAAATCAGAATACGCCACAAAGGCTAACAGAATGCCACCCAAGCACCCCATGAATTGCCGTGTTTACGATATGGTTTTGCCTAAACTCACATTGCGTAAGGTTGGCCCCTCATTGTCTTGGGACAGGCATAAATACTAGTCGATAAATGTGGCTCATCCACCCTTTTTCATAATGTGCTATGGCCATGGACTTTCTTCAGATCAGTCGTACTGAAATTCAGGTTTACTATCTCGATAGACTTCATCGAATACCACCGTGGTGTTAAAACTCACATCACATAACCTTTTCAAACACATATCATATATCTAACATACATACACATTTAGGTATGCTAAACTCATTTTCTTGACCAAATCATACTTCAAAACACGTTTCATACGCATCAACACGATCATGTATCTCAGTATACATCCTATGTAACAACCCATTTTTTAGTGCTATCAGAAACAATAGTTTCGGGACCACAAATCTGACTAGTAAATTCATATAATTAATATTTAAATTATATGATACAATAATAATTTTTATATTGAATTTGGATTTGAGGAATTTTAACTAATTGAATTAAAAGTTAGTATAAGTGGTTCGATTCAAAAATTGAGTGGTTTATGAAAATGAAGTATTGGGACCTTGTTTCTGTAATTTAATGTCGTAAATATTTTTATTAAATATTTATAGAATTGTATCATAGGTGTATTGAAGTCTGATCCGAAAATTTTTAATGATTTGATAGTAAATAAAGGTAAAATGATTAAATTGTAAAAGAGGCAAAATTGAATTACTATATATTTAAAATACTTTAGGGACCAAAAAGGTGATTAAACCATGGTCAAAAAGTCCAAGCAGTGGTGACATGATTAAATCCAATAAGTTTTGTGTTATTTATTCATTAAGTCCTAATTAGTTTAAGGTTAAATTGAAATAAAGTTTGTTTAGTAGGAATTTAAAATAATTGAAGGATCAATTGGGTAATCAGACCCTCATTAAATGGTCAAATGGTAGGAATGATATGGAATTCTCTAGATTGGGTAAATTGCACTTAAATCCTAATTAATTAATGAATTACTAATTAGTCTATTTTTCAGTATTTTTGAAAATAATGGTTTCGGGGCCACAATTTTGACATGTCAATCAGTAATTATTTAATATTTATGTGGCCATTAGTGTCATGTTAAAATTTGGTTATGAAATTTTATCGTTTAGATAGTTAATTAAATAAAAAGGACTAAATTTTAAAAGATGCAAAATTTAATTTCTATTAATTAAAGGTACTAAATGGAAAAATTGAAGGTAAAGTAAGGGATCTAGTAAGTAAATATACCATGTGTGTATTAAGTGGACAGTAATGGGCTTGAAATTATGAGATTTTATTTATTTTAAAAGGGTAAATTTGTAAATAGTAAATTATAATATATTATAATACATAAAAAGATATGAATTGAGTTATCTTTGTCCTAGTTTCTTTTAGAGGAAGCTAAAACTCCATTGTTAAAGGTTGCAAGGCTTCAACCAAGCTTTAGTTCCTTGATTTGGTGAGTGAATCTTGCCCGTTTTTATCAATTTATAAAACTGTCAAATATTTTAGATTATGCCATTATTGAGTTTGAGTTGTTTTTGAAGTTTACTGATAAGTTATTAAGCTTGGTTGTTAGATAGGACTATTTTGTGAAGTAGTTTTTGTTAATTTTAATGTTAAAGGACTAAAATGTTAAAGGGATAAAATTATGAGGACTTGATATGAAATAATAGTAAATATGGTTGTAATAAGGTCCCAAACAATTCGACAAAGCTTGAATTCAATTGAAAATGGTTAAATTGCATGATTTGGACTTAGGGACTAAATTGCATAAAAAGTAAAATGTTGGGGACAATTTTATAAAAATGCCTAAAAGGACTTAATTGCAAAAAAATAATAATTTTACTGATGGAATTAGTTAATTGAATGAAAATTTTATTCTAGATCAAGAATGGGTTGAAAATCGAGGCACAGAGAAGTTACTGAATAGTCTCTATCATTATTGCAGTTTAGTTAGGTAAGTTTGTTCAGTTTAATTTTAGTACATTTTTAAATGTATTATATGTACCTAATTGTATAGTGTTGGACTGCATTCATGTGTGTAATTGAAAATGGAAATGATGAATTGATATAACGTCGATTATTGATTGAGATACTCTAAACTGTTATTGCAAATCAGTATTGTAAGTTCGTTTACATAAGTATGTTATAGATAATTTCCTTAACACTTGTTTTGCTTCAGTAATTGCAGTGTTTTGTGATTATTTAATGTTTGATTTAACGAAGTTCAATAGTTGAATTGAAATGTATTGAGTGTATTGAATCGAGCCTTGAGCCTAGGAGGCTTTATGCCGGTGTACTATAATGTATCTGGCCTTATGCCTAGCAAGCTTCATGGTGTATCTATCAGGCTTAATGCCTAGCAGGCTTCATGCCGGTGTAATTATCAGGCTTAGTGCCTAGCAGGCTTCGGTCCGGTGTAACAATTCGTACTGGATATTGGTGATTGGAGACTTTACTAAACGATAACTTGGAATATGATTTGAATTGTGACAGGAACTTTATTCTTTAATGTTTTTACTTGATTTGTTGTGTTTAAATTCGAAAAGATTTATCATTCTATTGATGAACTTACTAAGCTTTATAAAAGCTTACTTGTGTATTTGTCTTGCTTCCTTGTAGATAATGCCTTGTGGATAATCGAGCGATCAGATCAACTTGAAGAATCACACTATCTGGGAATCTTTTGGTAGATTTTAGATTCTATTTGGCTTATATGACATGTAATAGGAGAAATTTATTATGTTTGCAAAGGTTCTTAAGTACTTGTTGGTGTTGTTGTTAATGTGCATATGATGATGTGATATAAGTAATTAAGTGAGATGTGCATACTTGATTCTATGGTAAAATACAAGAGGTTGGGCATGAGATGGTAGGTTTGGCTTGAATTTTGGTATAGCATTTTGGAATAGAAAATAAGTTATTTGAATGTGCTTGTAGCTTGTATACTTAGTTAAGAAAATGAATTTTGTAAGTACTTGAAATGCGGTGTCATTGATGACACATTGGTTAGACCTTAGGATGATTGTTTTGGTATGTTTTGTGTGTCATTGAAATGAATTTTAAAGTATTATAATTATGTGTTGAGAATTGGTTTAGGTACCTAAGCATTTGGATGTGAATTAAGTATGTTTTGTTTCATTTTTGGGTACACATGGCCTGGGACACGGGTTGTCACAAGGGTAAACCATACGGATGTGTGCCCTGAATGTGTTAGGTGCAATTTTCACATAGGCTGACACACGATCTACGACACGGCCATGTGAGGGTATTTTGAATGCCACACGAGCAATCACACGGCTTGCGACACGACCATGTGGATTTATTTTGAAAGGTATATGGTCTGTCACACGGTTAACCACATGGCCATGTTCTTGCACCGCACGGCTGTGTGACCCATGTTTTGAAAATTTTCAATTTTCCCCTAAACTTTCTGATTTGTTTCGAATTGTCCCCTAATTGTTTCTAAATTAATTTTAAGGCATCATAGGCTTGATTTAATGTTCGTATATGTATGTATTACTCTAGTTTGAATTATTATGAAATTCTGTTAATTAATTTGACAACTTGATGCTATCTATTTTTGATTGTTCTATAAATTATAGTAATTCCGTAATATTAAATCTGGTGACAGAATTGGGTTATGGGTGTTACATCATAGAGTCACATGCACCCATACATACAATTCATTACATACTCGACTCATAAGAGTACTATACCAAGATTACATACATATTTTCAACAGTCAGACAAGTATTCATACACCATTTTTGGAACATCTATCACACGAAAACTATCTAGAAGGATTTGTAGGAGTCGATTTTAGGGACTCACTTGAGACTCACATTGCTGTAGGTCAAAGTCCTCAATTTTAAACATCTTTTGTGAACCAGCAGCATCAACACCCATAAAATTCATAATATCCTCTATTTTAACATGTAAAGTTATCAGACTTGCTAGGAGATGAAACATTCTCTGTTTATTCCCAAGAATCCTTAACTTCCACTTTAATGTGGTAGAGATGATATTTAAACATTAAGAAAAGAATTAGAAAGTAATGTTGAAGAAAAGAAGAACCTTTTCTCAAAACCCTTCACACACACATATGTATAACCTCACCCTACTTAATGGAACTTGATAAGTGTCATGAAATTTCAGAATTTGTTCCTCCTAATGGCCTACAAATTTCGGAAGAAACATAAGACCGTCAATTGGTTTCTAACCAGATCTAGTTACCAAAACCTGTTTTTCACAGTGCTTGAACAAACTAGGCGTACTATACCTTTTGACAATAACCTACATAAGGCTTACTTTTCTATGAAAATAAAATAAAATAAAATAAAGAACACATAAATTTTTACGTGGAAATTCTTTCGGGAAAAAATCCACGGGTAGAGGAGAAGAAAATTCACTATGTCGAATTCGAATTAATACAAGAGGAGTAGACTATGTCTATTTATAGGCTTATAATCAAATAGATGAAATTTAATAAGGTTTAAAAAATCTTATTCTAAAAATAAAACAAAAGAAGTGTAATTCTATATGGATTCTTCTTTTATTTTATTTTACCACTGTATTTTATTTGAATAAGGATTCGGGTCACTTAATTCTAACAATCTCCACATTGACACGAATTCTCAATGAACAAGTTCTTCGCGAACTCTCAACGAATAAGTTCTCCACCTCTTCCATTAAACCCCTTAAGGGTTTAACTTTAACAATGAACACAAACCAAGTTTAAGCAATGCTCAAACTTGGTTATAGGAAGTAACTTAGTCATCATATTTGCAGGATTTTCATGAGTACTAATTTTGCTCACAATGATATCACCACGAGCAATAATATCACGAACAAAATGATATCCAACATCAATGTGTTTTGTTCTCTCATGAAACATTTGATCTTTTGTAAGAAAGATGGCACTCTGACTGTCACAAAATACTGTGCTGATTTGAAGGTCTTCATTGAGTGCACTAAAGAGTCTCTTCAACCAAATAGCTTCTTTACAAGCCTCAGTAATCGCCATATACTCAGCTTCAGTGGTAGATAAAACAAATGTAGTTTGCAAAGTGGCTTTCCAACTAATTGTACAACCTCCGATTGTAAAGACATAACTTGTGAGAGATCTTCTTCTATCAAGGTCTCCAGCAAAATCAGCATCAACATACCCAATGACTGTAAGCAAACATCATTAGTACTTCATAAGTATCTTAAAATCCACTGAACTGCTTTCCAGTGTTCTTTACCGGGATTTGCCATGTATCTGCTAACTGCACTAACTGCATATGATAAATCTGGACGTGAACAAACCATAGCATACGTGAGAGATCCCATTGCACTAGAGTATGGGACATGTGACATGTACTCAATCTCATTATCTATTTGTGGAGACAAAATTGATGAAAGTCTGAAATGGGCTGCTAAAAGAGTGCTAACAGGCTTAGCACTCTGCATATTGAACCTGCAAAGAACTTTCTCAATGTACCCCTTCTGACTTAGGTACAATTTACTTGGTTTTCTATCTCTGAGAATCTCCATTCCAAGTATCTTCTTTGCTGGTCCTAAATCTTTCATCTCAAATTCTTTACTTAGTTGGGCTTTGACCTTTCTTATCTCTCTTTTATCTTTTGCTGCTATCAACATGTCATCAACATAAAGAAGTAGATACACAAAAGAACCATCACTGTTTTTCTTAAAGTAAACACAGCTATCAAAACTACTTCTTTTGAAATCATGAGAAGTCATAAAGGAATCAAACCTCTTGTACCACTGTCTTGGTGACTGTTTCAAACCGTAAAGGGGCTTTTTTAGCAAGCAAACATAGTCTTCTTTTTCTAAGACTGTAAAACCCTTTGGTTGTTGCATGTAAATGTCCTTCTCAAGTTCTCCATGCAAAAATGCAGTTTTTACATCTAACTGCTCAAGCTCCAAATCATGCATGGCCACAATACCAAGCAAAGCTCGAATCGAACTATGCTTAACAACTGGGGAGAACACATCTGTGAAGTCCAGTCCTGGAATTTGACTGTAACCCTTTGCAACAAGCCTTGCTTTATATTTGGGTTCTTCAACTCCTGGAGTCCCTTATTTTTAAACACCCATTTACAACGAATAGTCTTTTTACCTTTAGGAAGTTTCACAAGATCCCATGTTCTGTTTTTGTGGAGTGATTCCATCTCCTCTTGCATAGCAAACATCCACTTTTCTGAGTCTTCACAGCTAACTGCCTCAGAATAATTAGATGGCTCTTGATTCGCATCTATATCTTTAGCCACATTTAAAGCATAAGCAACTAGATTAGCCTCGGCATACTTCTTTGGAGGTTTAATTTCTCTTCTAGTTCTGTTTTTGGCGATAGAGTATTGTGGTGAAGAAGCAACTCTATTCTCAATTTTTGTACTGGCTTGAGGAGTCGACTCTGTATTAATTTGATGCTCCACCTACTTTTGATTTTCTTTATTGGAAGAGTCTTTAAGAGATAAGTTAGGTAGCATAGCAGTATCATCAAAAACAACATCTCTGCTAATCATAACTTTTCTATTTTCAGGACACCATAACTTATACCCTTTTACACTAGCTTTATAACCAAGAAAAACACATTTAATGGATCTCGGTTCCAATTTTCCATTATCAACATGAGCATACGCAAGACACCCAAAGATCTTTAAATCAGAATAATTAGCAGGATTACCAGACCATACCTCTTGTGGAGTCTTTTTCTCAATGGCAACGGATGGAGATCAGTTGATAAAAAAACATGCAATAGAGGCTGCTTCTGCCCAAAACGACTTTGGTAAGTTGGCATTTGACAACATACATCGAACTTTTCCATGATCATTCTGTTCATTGCTTACAACAACGCCGCTTTGTTTGTGGAGTATGACGAACTGTCAAGTGTCTCACGATCCCTTCTGATTTGCACAATTTATTAAACTCATCAGAACAGAACTCTAAGCCATTGTTTGTGCGGAGGTATTTTATTTATTTTCCCGTCTATTTTTCAATCATAATTTTCTAAGACTTAAATGCGGAAAATACATCACTTTTCTGCTTCAAGAAGAATGCCCAAACTTTTCTGGAAAAATCATCAATAAAGGTTAGCATATAATTAGCTCCACCCCTCGAAGGCACTCTGGATGCCCCCCACAGATCAGAATGAATATACTCCAACGTTCCCCTTGTGTTATGGATTCCTCTGGTGAATCGAACTCTCTTTTGCTTCCCAAAAACATAATGCTCACAGAAATTTAGTTTGCAAATTCCTTGCCCATCAAGAAGTCCTCTTTTGCTCAATTCTACCATGCCATTCTTACTCATATGCCCTAGGCGCATATGCCAAAGTTTAGTAATATCATCAACTGACAAGCAAGAGGAAGCGACAGCTGCATCACCAGTAATAGTAGAACCCTACAAAACATATAACTTGGTAGTCTTTCTTTTCCCTTTCATTACAACAAGGGAACCTTTGGAAATCTTTAAAACACCACTTTCAGCTGTGTATCTGTACCCTTTTAAATCAAGAGTACTCAACAAAATTAAATTTCTCTTCAATTCTAGAACATGTTGCACGTCGCTAAGTGTTCTGACAACTCCATCAAACATCTTAACTTTAATTGTTCCAACACCTGTGATTTTATACGAAGCATTATTTCCTATCAAAACAACACCTTCAGACATTGTTTCATAAGTTGTAAACCAATCCCGATTGGGACTCATGTGAAAGGTGCAGCCTGAATCAAGTATCTACTCTTCACTTACTTTAGGATCATTGACAGAAGCGACTAGAAGTTCACCATCACTGTAGTCTTCTACAACATCAGCTTCACCGAAATTTTCTGGTTGTTTTCCCTTTTGATCGCAACCTCCCTTTTAATCTTGTTCTGTAGCTTATAGCACTCAGATTTAATGTGCCCTTTCTTCTTGCAGAAGTTACAATTTTACCTCTATTTGAAGACTGCGATCTACTCTTAGATTTACAGTGAGGATTCCGTTCCTGTATCCTTCTATGATCATTATCAGCATTCCGATCTTGTCTCCCACGAGCAATGAGACTCTCTCCCTGAGAGTCGAGTTTAACCACAAGATGCTTCATCTTATTATACGAGGTCAAAGAATCATAAACCTCATCAACTGTGAGAGACTCGCGACTATATAAAATCGTGTCTCTAAAGGTTGAATAAGACGGGGGCAACAAAAAAGTAGAATCAACCCTAGATCTTCCTTATCATATTGAACCTCCATGGCCTCCAAGTTTGAGAGAATTTCTTTAAACACTGTTAAGTGTTCGTGTACAGACGCACCTTCCTCCAAATGATGCGCATAAAGACACTGCTTCATATGCAACTTGCTTGTTAGAGTTTTCGACATACATATTTGTTCTAGCCTATTCCATAATGCAGCGACGGTCTTTTCTTTCATCACATCCTGTAAAATTTCGTTGGACAAATGCAGATGTAATTGTGTTAACGCCTTTCGATCTTTACGCTTCTTCTCTTCATCTGTTAAATTCGAAGGTATCTTATCTATCCCTATCAGGGCATCCTCCAGATCCATCTGCGCAAGAACTGCTTGCATCTTAATCTGCCACAACGCAAATCTAGTGTTACGATCCAACAGCGAAATTTCATACTTCAAAGATGCCATTACCGTGATCGAGATAAAAAACCCAAAAGCTCTGATACCAATTTGTGAAAATAAAATAAAATAAAATAAAATAAAATAAAGAACACACAAATTTTTATGTGGAAACCCTTTTGGGAAAAAAACCACGGGCAGAGGAGAAGAAAATTCACTATGTCAAATTTGAATTAATATGAGAGGAGTAGACTATGTCTATATATAAGCTTATAAAGCCAAGCTTATAAAGCCATATTCTAGTAAGACTGAAACACCTTATTCTAATCAATATCAAATAGATGGAATTTAATAAGGTTTAAAAAATCTTATTCTAAAAATAAAATAAAAGAAGTGTAATTCTATATGGATTCTTCTTTTATTTTATTTTACCACTGTATTTTATTTAAATAAGGATTCGGGTCACTTAATTCTAACATTTTCTTTTGTAGAATTCTTTCTTTTATTAAATAACATGTCAAGAATTAAATCTTGATATACTTCCATGGGCATATGCTCAATTCGCCAAAAATTTTGTTCGTCAAAAGCTTATAAATTGGAGAACTAACTACCAAAGTGCGCCAAAACAGAAAACTTCGTGTCTACACGCCTTCTGTTTGGATCAGCCAGATTCGGGTGTGATAACTCTCCCTTTTAATGAAATTTCGTCCTTGAAATTTTTCCAACTTGGAATAATTCTGTTGCACAACTGAAACTAACTATTCGCGTCAAACGCGTACCACTAATTTGGCAAACTATCTTTCTCACTTATAGAATTTTTTTTCAAAGGTTTAAACCTTAGGAATCCACTACTAGCTGGAATACTAACAGTTTGATTCAAATGGGTGGATTTAAGACTTAGCGGTTACTTGTGTAATTTTAAACGTTTCATAACTTTAGATGTCCAATTTATGCTAGAAATTCTGAACAGTTACCACGAATTCAAATTCTTGCACACATTTTTTTCTCAATAAAACAAATGCTTAGATACTCTTTCAAACACTTTTTTGAATCAACTGAAACCCTAATTTATTTTTTTCTCTCTTTATCTTCAGTCTTTATTTTTCTCAGAGGTAACGTTTGTTTTCCTTTTTTTTTCTTTTAATTTTCTTTCACTTAACATGGTTAGAATAATCACCAGATAGAGGGGTCGAGGCCAAGTTAATCGAAACATTATCCTCAGAAATCCAATCCCATTCAAACCCTAAGGTCCGATCCTGATGATACTCCACTGGGTATAGTAGCTGCGATGTAAGACTATAGCACTGCTAGGAGGAAATGCACCGATATATAAGAGTCTAGGGTATCCACCACCTAATTTTTTCTTATGACTTCCAGCGACCTCGAGGATGTCGTCTAAGTAATAACCTCGTAGGTTTTATCTTACCCTTGATTTTGTTGGAGCCTGGTTTCCATCTACCACTCAACCCCTTCTTTTGTGTGGTACTAAATGAATACGATATTGCACCAGGGCAGTTATCAGCCCTATCCTGGTGGACGCTAGTGGCATTATATATCAATTTCTATATGCATAATGAGCCACCATTTTTGGGTGTTTTCCAAAAATTTTACCAACTAAAGGTAACACGATGGTCCCTTCTTCTGAAGAGTATCTATGCACAATATCGGCTAATAGATTCTCAAATTTCTTTGGAGTAATATAAATGACAAAGAATAGAGTGTGTATTTAATCTGGTGGAGGTTGTTTTAGTTAGAAATGTATTCCATTTTTTTTACAAGATTTAAGCCTAAATGGTTGCCAGCAAAATGATTTTATAATTTGGTTGGACAATTTCATCATGTCTTCTGCTTCTGTTGCTTGGCCTTACAACGCAGATGATGAATTGACATATGTATTAGTAGAGGGTATAAGAGAACATCCTTTCTACTTTTACAACATTTGTGGTCTTTGGCCATGCAACTGGAATATTTTAAGTAATCCTGTTACAGCTTCTACTTCCTCTTTAGACAATACTAATTCTCATGTTGCTGGTGTAGGGTCTTCCTCAAATTCATGCGTTACGCTTGCCTCAGCTTAGAGCATGGACATTTCAACCATTCTTAATGAAGCTCAAACAAAGGAAAAGACTATTGTTGCTCCATCAAGAAAAACAACAACAAAGAAAACTAATAAGAGGCGAAGATTGGAGGAAAGTACCCAAGAGACCGGAAGTAGTGAATGTCCTCCCTTGACATGACATAGATCTGAAAAAGAGCTTGCCCTTACAGTCACTTGCACTTCACTAGTTTTTGCCTTACCTGAAGTTCCAATACCACCAATGGAGCCCATCCACAAAGTAGACTCTCCAATTCATATTTATGATCCTTTATTGATAAAGAATCCAACAAAAGAAATACCCCTAATTTAATCAGTAGTTTCTTTTAGCAATCTACCATACAATCCCGCTTCTAGTGAAGTAGAATTATTTTTCCCATGGTGTGACCTATGGCAGTCAGGACCACCTTCTGTCTCCTTAAGTGTAATTTTTCAGCAACAACAAAACTCAGTGCCCCAGCAGTTAAAAAAGGCTCTTACCTTTTACCTTTCTTCCAATTCTGATGAGTCTCTATTTTCCCTTTTATAAAAGGCTTCATAAGCCTTATTTGTAGTGCATGGACTATGGAGTTGGGCCCTCCAAGACGCAGTGATCAATAGAATGATAAGATTTTAAATTTGGGGAAGGTTGTGAAAACTAACGAGGACTCTATGGCTAAACTACGCCAATATCATCAAGAATCTAACAACTTGATTGGAAGGCTTGATGTCCGTGTCATGGCTTTTAAGGGTAAATATAAATAGGCACAGACTGAGTGCGAGCAATTAAAGGAGAAAGTCAATCAACTGAAGGAAAAAGAATCCACTTGGAAGGGAAAACTCAAAGCTCAGGAAGAATGCTATAAAACAGAGTTGGAAAGTGTACGCCAATCTAATGAGGAAGCTTTTAAAAAATATCAAGAGGACATGAAAAAGAGCCTTAATGAGGCTTTGCCAAAATAGAGGTCCAACCTGATTCTACAAACCCAAGTGGCTGCAAGTCTTCTTGATCTCAGTTGGGTAGAATTCAACTGCTTCAGGGACATCTCTACCTAGTCACTAAACTTTAATGTTTACCATCCTAAAGAGGAAGATTGGGAAACCTTTCAGAGAGAATGGAAACAATCAGTTGACTTTTTTATTCCTACCACGCCCGAAGTTGAAGATAATGAATATTACTCAATAGATACAGAATAAAATCCTGAAGATCATCCTCCCATAGAAAATATCCTTACAGAGGCCACAAACTAACGCATCGAGAGAGGAGACTAAAACTCTTTTTTCATTATGTCTTGTATTTTTCTCTTTTTGTAATATCCTTCAAATCCTTTTAATGAATCAGTCTTTTTATTCCTCCACTGTCTTTCTTATCACCTTAATACTTACTAACATAACTAACATCTTTCGTACAAGTATAAATTTTAACATACCTGAGGGATTAAGCCAGGCTCGATGTACTATGCATATAGAGCTGAATCACTTATCTGTCAGAAGATTGGCTCAATCGAAAGCTCCGATACCAATGTATAACACCCTTAACCTGACCCTATTTCATAGGATCTGAATCTTGGGTGTTACTTCGCATAACTTAGCAAAATTTCAAAACAGTCAACTTGAGCTTATGACATTAAACATATTGTAACTCGCCAACTTGACCCGATAATTGGATCAGAGTATGATGTGTTACAACTAAAATCAGACGAAATTCAAAGCATTTGACGAAAGCTTTATAAAATTTTACAAAGTTATATATATAAAACATATAATGGTTGTTGCTTACTATAGTTGATTGCCATCATTAGTAGTTTAAGATAACGTACAAACAACTTGGCATATAAGTTTTTATTAAGTAACTTTCATTGAACAAAATATAATAATTCAAATCCAAGTATTAATATTTAAATAAAATCCCATAAAAACAAAGTATTGTCAAAATAGTAGTTCTTAATACATATCATTTCCAAAATACAAATATACGCCACCCCCAAGAGTCATGCATGATATAAAATAAAATTGTCAGCTTACAATAGCAGCAGCACTCTGGAGTAGTCCTTCTAACAAACAATCTTCCTTCAGTCAGCAAGTCTGAGAAGGAAAAGATAATCGAGTAAGTTCATACAAAATTAGAGAGTTCCAAAGAGACATTATACATATCTTTACTTACAATACAACTGAACCGTTTAGAGGGGCTTACACACGATAGTCACAATATGCCCAATAACATATACAGAATATAGATATATTTAGTATGCCAACTTACTTAACACATGGGCATATACTATACGCCAATTTAACACAACTTAGACAAGCCACCTTTATGCCAACCACATTCCCAGAATTCAGAATCGGAAGAGTATCATACATCCTCATTCACAAACATACTCCCCCTTAACTCATCATATCATTTTCATTCTGATTAGAATGTTTTATTGTGATTTGTCAGTCTGATTTGCAAAATAGTTTCCTTACCGGAGGCTATACAAACATATCCCCTCTTCTCCATCACCACATACCAGATTATATTTTGCATATCCAAAGCAGATGGTAGTGGCTTAGACATGAAGGATGGCGCTCACTTTATTTCACAGAAAAACTGAACTCAGACTGATGATACTGAATGACCATTAACCACACATACACCATTCATACATTATAAAGGAGGATTACCTTACACAAACTATATAACAAAGAATTTTACAACACATGAAAGTAAGAAGGAACTCATCAAAAATTTTAGAACAAGGGTAAGTCATTTGCCTTTATCGCATGGACCCCAATTAGCTTCTTGAGCTAAAGAAAGATAATTAAACATATCAGATCATCAATATATCAAATCTTAAGATGCATGCAAGAACCAATAGCACAAAATCCAGAAACAGGAAGTTTCCTTCCTCTCACACTATTCTGTTATCTGTGAATGTAGTACTAAAAAAAAGTAAATGACTTCAATGATAACCTAAGGGTTCATCAGTAATTACCAGTGAGCTAGTACTAACGTGGAAGTTAACTAGCTACTGTGAACCTTCACTCTGATAAAGTTTTCTAAACTTAGGTTTTTAGAAACTTTAAGGGGAAATCAAAAAAGAAGAAGAAGACATAAAGGTTTTCAGAAAGACCATCGCTATCTTTATATACTTAAGCAATGGAGATAAGGATTAGTGGAAAAAACTAGATAATTCCACTAACACTTTTCATTCCCATGATTAAGTACACTCAACAAAATTTAGGTATTACATCTACAGTAGTCTAGTTCTGTTCTAATTAAATCTCAAATTAATTAACCAAATCATTATACATTAAAATAATAAACAAATCTAAACAATTGCAAACTTAACGAGTTCGCCCAAAGCATCTGGGTAGGCAGATACTTAACAGAAGAGTCCGCCAAACCCAGAGCTCACCAAAACTAGAAGTTCGCCGAATGACAAATTACACAGAATTTTATACTTAGCTAGTATAAATACTTTACTTTCTCAAATCTATCCTTAATTTACCATCTATATGCCAAACAATAACCAATTACGGAGACTCTATCGGGTGGGCTGTTACACATATTTCCTTACATTTTATAAAAAAAATCACTATTAAAGAAGTATAAAGAAGTGTTTAAAATTAAAATAGAACATTACATCAAATTGTTCACAACTTAATACAACATAAGGTTTATAAAAATAGGCTCTTTAAAACGTAAGTCTACTAGACGCCAGTTTTCCAAAAATGTTCACTCTATGCATAGTATCCCAATTCGCCGCTTCTTTGGCTCATTCATGGCGTTGTCCCTCCTGGCGAACTCACTTACAAAGAAACATCTAAAACATAAACATAACATTTGTAAGTTCAGAGGAACTTAGTGAGTTTAGACACAACATACCTTTTAACCTTTCTTGCTGAATTCTTCATCTTGAATATTTAGATTTTCCCATATTTGTCTTTGGCAGATACCTTCCTATCGTCAGTTATGTAATTACATACTTAGACGCCACTTACTTTTCTTAACAAATCATCCTTAACTTGACTTATTGGCTGACTTTAGATCATACCAAATGATATTACCTCTTATTTTCTATTCAAACAACTTACAATGATTATCCTAAAATAGATATTCATAGACACTGTTCACTAGTGAATACTTACACTTTTGGTAAATACCTACAAGGATCTGATTACCATCAGTATACCAACCAAATCATTATCTATTTCAATACCCAACATAACTTATATAGATAATGAACTAATAGCTCTCTTAGAAATATTCCTTACAACTCTTGTCACAAAGCACAACGATACTCAAATAGACAAATGGTGTAAATATTAGATAATTCCAGAGTCGAAACATGATGCTATTTAGATATAGAGGATACTAACAACTAAGATTTCCCAACCATACATATCACTGAAAATATTAGACCGATAAACATTTGAATATATCTTATAACTGAGAATACGTCCATATTCAAAATTGACAAATGCTCACAGTGGAAACCTCTTTGAACACAGATTCATTTGATTGTATCATAGAACTATTCAAACCAAAATAACTTCAAACAGATCATATCATTATCATAAAGTTGTCAGCATACACCCCAAGAGTCAAGCAAAATATGCCACAAAGGCTAACAGATTGCCATAAGGGTCAAATTAGAATACACCACAAAGGCCAAATCAGAATACACCACAAAGGCTAACAGAATGCCACTCAAGCATCCCATGAATTGTCGTGTTTACAATATGAATTTGCCTAAACTCACATCGCGTGAGGTTTGCTCATCATTGCCTTGGGACATGTAGAAATACCCTAGTAGAATAAATGCGGCTTATCCGCCCCTTTTCAGAATGTGTCATGGCCATGGACTTTCTTCAGATCAGTCGTATCAAAATTTGTGCTTTCTGTCCTAACGGACTTCATCAAATACCACCGCGGTGTCAAAACTCACATCATATAACCTTTTTAAACACACATCGTATATCTAACATACGTACACATTCAGGTATACTAAACTCATTTTCTTAACCAAATCATACTTCAAAACACGTTTCGTACGCATCAACACGATCATGTATCTTAGTATACATCCTAAGGTGCACGCGCGCATACGCACACATAATACATCACAGAGCCACATGCACCCATACGTACAATTCATCACATACTCGACTCATAAGGATACTATACCAAGATTACATACATATTTTCAACAGTCAGACAGGTATTCATACACCATTTTTGGAATATCTATCACATGAGAACTATCTAGAAGGATTTGTAGGAGTCGATGTTAGGGACTCACTTGAGACTCACCTTGTTGTAGGCCAAAGTCCTCAATTCTGAACATTTTTCACGAACTAACAGCATCAACGCCCATATAGTTCATAGCATCCTCTAATTTAACATGCTAAGTTATTAGACTTACCAGGAGATAAAACATCATCTATTTATTCCCAAGAATCCTTAGCTTCCAGTTTAATGTGGTAGAGATGATATTTAAACTTTAAGAAAAGAATCAAAAAGTAATGTTGAAGAAACGAAGAACCTTTCTCAGAACCTTTCACACACATATATATGACCTCACCCTACTTAATGGAACTTGACAAGTTTCATGAAATTTTAGAATTTGTCCTTCCTAATGGCCTACAGATTTCGGAAGAAACATAAATGAGAGTCCTGTCCATAAGCTATTTGACGAGTCAGTTCAATTGGTTTCTAACCAGATCTAGTTACCAAAACCTATTCTTCACAATGCTTAAACAAACTAGGCATACTATACCTTTTGAGGGTAACCTACATAAGACTTATTTTCTTTTGTCGAATTCTTTCTTTTATGAAAGAACACGTCAAGAACTAAACCTTGATATACTTCCATGGACAGATACTCAATTCGCCAAAATTTTTGTTCATCAAAAGCTTATAAATTGGCAGGCTAACTACCAAAGTTCGCCAGAATAGACAACTTCACGTCTGCTTGCCTTCTATTCAGATAAGCCACATTTGGTGTGTGACATATACTACAAAAGTCGAATACCCAACACACTAGCTTTTGGTTCCTTATCTATTTGAACTCAAGCTTTTACTTGCATCAAAGTATACGGGTCACGTATATATAATTCATCATTTACTCAGGATTAAGGTATGTCACACTATGAATGTCACAAGTGAATAAATCCATAAATGGATATATGATCTATTCTACTTGAGTCCTATTCGATGTACTGTTAGTCGAGTTAGTCACATTTATGTCTCTATTTTGTGGGAATCATCTGTACTAATGCTTAAGACAAAGTATCACCTCAATTAGACTTGATAGATGACATATTAATATTTTAATCGGCTTACTCATTTTTTTATTAGACTAATGATGTATTTAGATTATTTGCTAATACAAGTAGTGTTTCCGTATTATGATCCAACCACGTAATACCGTTTAGTATTTGTTAAATGTTAGATAATTAGTGAGTCAATATTTTCTTCTATTTTGTTTTGCGTACCCATAAATATTTTATTAAACAATTTGTTTAAAAAATTCAAGTATACAAAGAATATACTTAAGCCATTAGATCTAACACCTCAAAGTTTGGGAAGATGGGGAATGATAAGGAATTGATTAGGAGTCACTTCAATAAACAATTGTTACTTACGGAGTTAGTTCAAGATTAGTTTTTCGGTTTTACATATTGTTAAATTTACATTGTTAGGAGTTAAGCTCTTAAGACTTGTATAAGTACACTATTTGAGATTATTCAATGATAAGTAATTCTGATATGAGATTCATTCATCTCAGTTTATTCTTCATCCCTTTTTAAGTTTTTGTGTTTTTACTGAGTTGTCAGCGAGTGCTAGATGATAAAAAGCTTCATTTTCAACAACTGGTTTGTTTGGGGCTTTGGAGGGTTTTTGTTCTCCAAAGAAGCTGAAGATGTCGCTCTCTCTGAAGCTTAGATTCCTCAAGTTTTAACGTTGATGAATTTGTTATGGGCCTTTAGGTTACTAGTGGCATCCTCTGGAATGGAAATGGTAAGACACTTGTGATTGTTTTTCAAAAGTTGTTAGGGTTGTTGATCTAATGTTGGCTAAGCTTTTCCAAGCCAAAGAAGCCATTCTATCTTTCGGCGCTTTGAAATGGGGACTTGTCACAGCATGTGATAATAGGACCAACATTATGTGCTAGGCGAACAATCCCTCCAAGGCCCTATGGTCGCTTACAAATGTTTTATCATCCTTTGCTGGTCTTGAACTTTTGATTAATATCCATCCGGGATCATGAGAAACAACCATAATTATAAATGCGACTTTACTCCAGTATTACCAGTCTGAATTGAAATCCTCTTACACTTAGGCTATAGAGAAGTTAAGATAAGCTGATATTATCAAAGGTATCAAATTATATATATAGAGAGGGGTATTATAGTGGAGAGCAGAGATTCATTGTTCATATGTTTCGTGCTTAAGGAACGCAGAAGGAACCATGTCTTGGAGAAGTCCGTTGTCAGGAACCTGCCGAAAAGGGCTAAAGTTTTCCGCAAACATTAATGAATCTGCACCAGCCGCAGCTTGGTAATTATTCATGTCACCAGGCATCCGCGTAAACAATTCATGCCGCCTCCTCGGCGGTGGTGGCGATGGCCTCAACATGAAAGATGGGAATAGCATTGGCCGCTTTACTGTTGTGGGAAGCGGGTGCTTATGTTGGCCCTCATATGTTGTGATCACCATTGATGGATCCTGGAATGACCTCTCAACTCTTTTCTTTACCCTACACTTCTGAGTTGTGCACCTGTAATAACTTCTGCAACATAAGATCTGAAAATGCTTACAATATATACACATATGTTTGGTTAATAATTAAGGGGAAAATAAGTAAAACCTTGGGTAAGGGCTATTCCTGACAGCTTTTTGTCCATATTTACGCCATCTGTACCCATCTTCAAGGAGATCAACTTCACTCTTAGTCATGAAAGCAAATTGAGTTTCTTTATGCTTTTTCTCTCGTTTCTTGTTTGCTAATTTGTTCCTGTTAGTGTAAGATACAACAAAATACAACCAAACCAAATTAATGGATCTAAACATATTTTCTTTATACATTTAAAGAGACTTACAAATATGCTATTATATTAATTAATAATTTATAAAAAGACAAACTCATGATGTTATTTGATTTAGTCACACCCATACAGGTATGTTATTTAGGTTTCAATAGCTCAAAAGCCTTTTATACTTGTATTTAAAATTTAGAAAGGTATTGTATAAAAAATATTTGTATTTATTATTATCATAAAACATATAAAAAGAAAGTAACCAAACACTTTAAAATTAGCTGGTAGAATTAATAGAGGATGATTATATCACATATACATGCATGCATAACTTATTTTTCAATCAAAATAACGAGAATGTATACTTTATATATATATATATATATATATATATATAAGTTTTGAGTTTAAAGATCAAAATTTTCTTAACAATGAATAAGATTGTCATAAATTTATATAATTGGAATTGACATATATATCACTGCACCTCCAAACCTTAGAGATAGGAGGAAAAGGAGAAAAACTTGGTTACCCTTTCTTAGAGCTTTCACTCCCATCTTCTAGCTCCTTGAGCTGAGATTCTTTGTTACTCTTGTCTGAATCATCTTGAGTGGAGGAATAAGAAATGAAAGAATTAGGAGTGGCACCAACTGAAGAAAACGGCGGTTGAGAGGACGATGAATGTGAAAAAGCAAGGGCTTTTTCAAGTGAGCGACCATAGACGATGGGACTTTGTAAAGAGTCAGTGAAGTTCAACCTCATGTATGAACACGGATCTGCTGCTGAAAATGAAACCCTACTACAGGTGAAAGTTTCTAAATTCATGATCCCACATCGAGAACCAAACAGATCTTAAAACATTTGGTTTTTGGAATTTCAGTGTTTCATTTCATGACGTCTCTTTCACGTTGTTTTGAGTTACACATATATATAAAATATAAAAAATTCATACCAAGGAGGGGAGGGTTAGGCGGTCGCCCCTTCAAAAAAGAAGGTTTGAAGCTTGGATTTGATCGCCGCTTTATAAAGAAGGTTGACAAAAACACATTCCTCCCCAATGAAAGGAGCAAAAAGTGGGTTATAGCTACTTTGTATGGATTGGGAAGGAACTATTTGCTATCCCTATTCCCTACTACTAACTCACTCTCAATCTCATCAACCTTTGCCTCTGCCACACATTTTTAGCCCCTCCTATTCAAGTCTGACTTCCCCTCTTATGTTTTATTTCTTATTGTTATTTAAAATAAAAGAAATGAGACATGGGCCACATTTAAAACTACATTATGAGAAAACATCCACTCTCACACCATAATAATTACCATAAAATTATTGTTTCTAGGTAATTTTGATCAAAAGTGAAGACTTTAAATAAGGATTTTTATTTTTATTTTTGGTCAATTTAGCTTTATAAAAAATTGAAAATAGTGGGATTGTAATCCAAATCAACTTGTTCATCAGTTTAAAGTTAGAAATTTACATGATTAACTTTTTATTTTATTTTATATATTATATAATTTGGCTAATGCAATATTAGATTGTACTTTAATAATTATAGTTTAATTTTAATAAATTTTAATATTAAAAAAGGAAAATAATTTAATCTTAAAAGATAAAAAAAACCCATGACAATATCCAATTAAACCATAAAAGAATTTTTGTGATTGGTCTAGTGGTTTAAAATTTTTCACTCAAACTTTCAAGAGAGTAAGTGATATGTTTTTATTTAAGCAGCTCTCTCAGAACGTAATGTATGCCTGTGTGGTGCGGGTGGATATGGGAATAAAAAAATCAAAAGGGAGAAAAAAATGGAGCGTGGAGGGACGCGCTAAAAGGGAGCATGGAGGTGAAGTCAGCGAAAAATACGAGAAACTGAAGACGAAATATTTAAAATAAAAAAAAAAGTCAAATATTCAAACTTTAGAAACTATTTATATTTTTTATTGGAAATATTAGGTTACACGTGGCACAATATATGACCATTGCCGACTACCCCACCAGGAAAGTGGGAAAAGAGTTGGCAGCCCTGGCTGCTGCTGATGCCTACCCCACATCACCATCTTTTCTTTTTTCCATTCTCTTGTTGGGATTGAACGTGATAGAGTTCAAAGACATAACAATGGATTTTATAGTGTTAACCTTGGAGTTATAAATTTGATATATTAAAACTTCAAATATATTTGAATTTGTATATACTTACAGATCTTGAGATGAGAATGTGGATGACTTATAGTGTGTTTATCTTATGGATGTTATTGATTACATGCATATTCAATCGTGTTCTTACCTTAATTTTGGCTATTTAATATGCTTTTTGACTTATGATCATATATGAAGTTATTGGTTTTGGTTAAGCATCGCTGAACTTAATGAAAAGTTTAGAGTGCGGATGTTCTTATTTCGTGTATAGGTATTTCGACTCGTTGAGGTTTTTGGAGTAAGATTATCATTCAAGAAGAAATCTTAGATACATTCTTTGATTTTACAAAACTTTTTACTTTTCCTACACTATAGCATGTACTAAGAGAAGAAGTCTACCATTGCCTTTGTTGAAGTTTTCCAGTTTAAACCTTGTTCTAAATCATTATATTAGGCTTATATGGCTGCATTGATCATGCATATTAGACTATGCTTGTAAAAATTAATAATTGTTGGTTTCTTCCTAGTAATTAAATTTATTTGATCGTTTTAGTCACCTCAATAATGGATGTGACACTCTACATTTAGTTTTCTTCCGAGTTTAGTGTACGGGGTGACAATTTATTTCAAATTCTATTTTAAACAATATCTCTTAGTAAATCCTTTACTGTAAAAAAAAATAAAAATTAAAAGCTTGAGGGCCTCTTCAATCTTTCCATGCTCTGCTCGATACAAAGGGAATCCCATGAACATATTCAATACCATATTTTGAGAAATTTAATGAACTTGCATCAAAATTGTTGTACAATTTTCATGATCTAATATTATACCGTAAACTCTCTTAAAAACCAATCCCTTTTGACTATTAAATCAATATGCAAGTTGCAAAGTATTGAATAGATCAACTTTGAACTACATTTTCATTCCCAATGTGCAAGTTACATGGTACATAGTAAACACAAAACCTCCATGCCAATTATTAGGTGTTCCACAATCAAGTTCCAAATGGAATTATTGCCTTTAAATTGCGAAAACATCCAATAATCCTCATATGAATTTCAATCAGTTGGTTTTCTCCACACATGTGATATTGAACACTTCTAAAATTGTTAGTTGTTACTTCACTCATATTCAAGTTATATAATTAACACTTTACTCAAGAATGACTAAATTCACTACAGCAAAACTGGTTTTTAGCGGCGTTTTTTTAGGCTTATAGCGGCGCTTATAAGCGCCACTAAAACAATTTGCGGCGTTTTTATAACGCCGCAAACATCGCCGCTATAAATGACGCCGCTAAATTTTGCGGCGTTTTTTTCTCAAAAACGCCGCTAAAGGTCATGACCTTTAGCGGCGCTTTCCACAAAAACGCCGCTAAAGATCATGACCTTTAGCGGCGCTTTCCCCAAAAACGCCGCTAAAGATCATGACCTTTAGCGGCGTTTTTCCCAAAAACACCACTAAAGACATGATATTTAGCGACGCTTTCCTGAAAAACGCCACTAAAGACCATATATATTTCAACTTCCTTTTTAATCATTTCATATTCATATTCTTACCTTAAATGATCATACAAAATTTAAATAACCTAACAATGGACACATTTTAAATTGTTTTTGAGTTCAAAAACATTAATGAGAGAACTTTTCATCTGATCAAAATGTTCATAATCAATCTTCGAAAACCCAATCTAATGACTACAATACACTTTCTTCTAAAAAGTAAAATCTTTGAAACTTCTACCGAATAAACAGCATGATGTTCACTATAAGAAACTTTAACTACAAGCATACTACAATTACTTGTCAGTTTAATTCCAGCAGAGCTTCTTGGTTGACCTACTCCAGACCTGCAAAAGTACTTTTCAGTAGAAGTTGCTGCACCCATGATCATACCTAAAATTGCAAAAACATAGAATCAATGAACTCATATAGAGTATAACAAATCATCTGTGAGCTTTGAAGTTCTTAAAATGCTACACAAAAAACTTACATAATTTATACATATTTATTTCTCTCTTTTTTTTCCTGGCTATAGATTTTTCAAAATAATCAATAAAATTATAATAAATTCCACTTTTAGCATAAATTCAAGGGCTTATGCAACCAAAAAATCTTAAAATTTTCCCTTAAATAAATCTATAGATCCCTATATTAGTCCTATTAAATCCTTAACCTTTAATTTACATTCAAATAAGTTCTAACTCTAGAAGAAAAACACACCTGGAACTCTGCATTACGATCCTCAACCAACGATGGAAGCTGAGAAAGGCAAATTTCAGCAGCCATGTCCCATGCATCCCTGGAATGTGCAGAAGAAAATTTTAAAATAAACAACTGAGAAACAAGTTGTAAAGTAAGTCAATATCCCTTGCAGTACCACATATGGTGCTGATGGGTGACCAAAGAATCATACGGCTTACATTTATAATCATTGGAATCAAGACAGTAGAAATAATTGCACAAAGTACTACAATCTAAGCAATAATTAGACAGATACAGTTTTTAGTTACTTGAAACCAAATAAGGAAAAAACGAACATTAAAGCCAATAAAAATCACATTTTTAAATTTGTAACGTTTTATTTATGTTTATATCTAGGAATTTTAAGCTCCTAAAGAGTGATGATTTCATGTAAAATGGTGAATGCTAAACAATCTAAGGCTCATCCTCAATAAGGCTTCAACAGGATGACAAGTAATCCTTCTAAAACTTTAGAATATCTCTAGAAAGCCATATGCAAGATCAGTCCTGAGCTTATTAGATGTTCTTTGTCAAATGGTTGTATAAATACTAATAACAATAAAAGAAAAAGGTAAGAAAACCGACACTAAATCATGAGCCACTAAATAGAAAAGTAGAAAAAAGAAAATCTTACTGTCAGACCATAAAAAAATTTGACTTAATCTAGTTGACACTTTTGCTCTTTTTTGGGGGACTATTTATCCCTTGTTTTCAGTTCCTTTATACTATTATTTTTATTTTATTGCTTTTCATTATCTATCACACACACACAAAAAAATTGATACTACCCAAGAAATTGTTTTAACAAATAATTCCAAGATCAGCACTAAAGCAGTCATAAGTTGAAATCTATAGGCAATGGTTTCAATTTCAAAATTTTCTATTAAAGTTTTTTTTACACAAATTCAACCCTAAAATTTGTTCTTAAAAATTTAAAATCCAAAAATTCCTAAAAATCATTACAGTCCTAAAGGTGTTGAAGTGAGACATTCATTTTGTAACCCATTTTATAGTTTGAAATAATGAGAATTTTAAGAAGAGAGTTAAAAGGAGATATATATATATATAGCTCCAGCCACTAAATTAAGCCAACTTTATAAAATCTAGACATTTAGAAATGAGGAGAACCTAGTTTGATATATATATATATATATAGCTCCAGCCACTAAATTTTTTTAAATGGTTGTAATATCAATTAATTTTTATATTTTAATTCCATATGGTATTATTTTTTAAATTTAAAAAAAAAATTAAAACTATATATAAACTAATTTAATAAAAATGTAATTATTTACTATTTTAATATATTTTACTTAATACATATAATCAATCTTTTTGCATAAATTTTATATCAAATTTTTAACAATAGAATAGAATATATTTTAATTAGCACATGAGCAAAAAAATTAATTTATATTTATTCACTTATTAAATAATTGGTGAAACTCCCCCCCCATGAAGAAGCAATCCGACCATATATTGGTGAACAATTCCTGCAGTTGAGTTCCCGTATGAAACATTCCACTGGATGATATCATACATTGCAAAATATCTCTCTCTCAAGCACACAGTAGGCACATTGTAAAAAAAAAAAAAACAAAGTTTTATATCAACGAATAAAACGAATAAAATGATTTCAATTTAAAAAACGGGGATTTAATAGATGATTAGAAGCAAGCAAATAAAATTAACAGAATAGTGATAACAACAAACTAATGCTGTAAATGAATCTTATAGAAGATATAAACACAAGGGTACAGACATACAAACCTTGCGGTAAGTGGGCTGCCATAGAAGTCCTTGATAATTGGATTTCCTTTTTCATCACGAGCACCAGCATGCTGCATGTTTATATATTATAAATAAATCATATAACCGAAACATAACCCATAATCCCCCAAAATATCAAATTAAAAACAGAATAAACACCTTGCTGACCAAAAAAGAAAGAACCTATGGAGTGAAGTAACATTCCATACCTGAAAAATAAGACCTGCTGTCCCACTCCATTTTGGCATCAGTGGTCGACTAAACTCAATACCAGCTGTTACACGGCCAATGCTCAGACTACTATTGTCATGTTGGTTACCATGCACAAGTGTCCCTGGGGTTCTTGAATTCTTTAAAAAAAAGACAGAGAGAGCTCAATGTAGAAATCAACCTTCCAATTATTTAAAAAGTAAAAGCAAAACCCACCTGGATAATTATTGTTCTAGATGTCCTCTTATCATCTCCTTCAATCCATGGGTCTGTATAGTTAATGCGGAATATAGAGTCGATTTGGCCCCTCTCTAAGGAAATATTAAGCTTTTGGTTTCTTCCAAACAAATTTCTATGAGAATATGCAAAGCTGCACATAGGACATAACAAATGAGACAAGATAAACAGCATAAAACATTGCATCAGATATATATAGAAGACTCAAATTCCTCTCCCTTTAGTCCCAAGAACAATATGACAGAAATCAAGCAATGCTAAAGGCTCAAAGCGACATAAACAGGTCAGTGAGATGAAACATAACATTTGTATGCACAAATCAAATAGAACCGCAAAAGGAGTAAGATGAATGGCACATAATGAATCAGCCAGGAACTAGATATGCTATGTTACCTTCCAATAAGTCCTGATAAAGGGCCACTTGTAATCCTGCAAAAGTACAGATCACTTGCATAAATATAATTTAAGATATACCACAGATAAATAAGTCCAGACTTTAGTAACTAAATTAGGTAGAACATGTAGAATTGCAATTTAAACTAGCAAGACTTACCCGCTTGATATTCCACCACCAGCAGAAAAACCACCACTTCGACGTTCAACAACATCCATTACCAAATCAACTTTACCAGCATCTAAAATGTTTACAATCAAACGATAATAGACAAATAAATGCATAGAAAAGCTCTGAAAATTTCTTTACTTGCAAACTATTACCGAAAAGAAAAAAGAGAAAAAGCATGTCATCTGATGCACTTAAAATCAATTAGCATCAAAATCCTGTAAAGGAAAAAACAAATGTATTCCATTGGTTTCAAGTTTTCAACAAAAGCTTTGTACTACCCTAGCAACTAAAATAAGTCTTTATGGCAACTGAAAAGTAGAAAAAAGAAAATCTTACTGTCAGACCATAATCCGGTGGGCATCTTCCTGAACCTCCCGCACCGTCAAAGCAGAGTTGGCTCGGCAAGCTTTCAACGCGGTAAGGGCTTCCATTTCGAGGTCTTTTTGCTCTAACTCCTCTCTATCTTTGTTCCTGACAAGAACCTCGCTTACCAAAACCCTCTCCTCGTCGTAACGACCAGCGGTAGTGGACTGTCCCTTCTGTGGCACCTCCGAGCCGGACTGGGTGGAGTCGGGAGAGTTGGGTTGAGACAGGGACAAGGAAGCGGAACATAGCAGAGGCGCATTAACAAGGTTGTAGGTCTGGGCGGTTAAAGAGAGAGACGAACAGCATAGTAGGGGAGAGTGAATGGATGTGGTAGGAGGGAGGGAGCGATTCCTAAGGCACCTGAAATAGAAGAAAGAATAAGAGGCACCAACGGGGGAAAAATTAAGGGTTTAACGGGGGAAAATTTTGGGGATAAAACGCGTGATGTTTGAAGGAAAATATTTTTTACGGCATTTTCATATAAAAACGCCACTATTGTTTACTTTTTGCTGAGTTTTTCATTGAATAAAAGAAAATGTTTGAATATATGAATTTCCTTTTTAGACGACAAAACTTAAAATATTAATTTATTAAATTAGTAAAATTTATTTGATGATGTAATTCTGAATATATGAATTTCCTCTGTAGACAAAGCCTAAAATACTAATTTAAATTTTTGTTTTTTAGTGCTAGATTTTATAAATAAAAAATGTTGACTTTTTTATTTGTCACTTTTGCTCGATTTGAATATACTATTGAAGTTGAAGCTATTGATTTCCTTTTTACTTATTTGAAAAGATAAAAACCAAAATAATAATTTATATTTTCTTTTGGTTTAATGTATGATTTGGTACCCGAGTTTGATATTTTTTAGTATTTAATTCGAGTTTTAGAGTTAATTTGATGATAATTCATGTTTAGATAATAATATTAGTTATTAATTTTTGCTAAAACAATCCTAAAATCATAATTAAATTACATCCATAAATGAAAATTTAAATAAATTCACAATTCACAATTGGCGTTGAATGTTAATTGCTAAGACTCAGTCAACAGTTGGGTGACATCCCAATACCATCAAACATGTCGTCTAATTTGTATGCCAACACACCAATGTTGTTCAATTGTAGTTCATGTTTCAAAGGTTTAGACCTTTTTCTTCCCTTTCAAACCCCATTCAGTTTTAAGCTACACACTTTCAAATTGAAATTCTTTAATTGTATGTGATATCGTTTCAAACCCCATTCAATTTTAATTCCATAATTTATTATGAACATAAGCTTTTACATTAATATCTATGTATATACACATCAACATCCATATGATGTTTTTTGGAGTTTAGGGTTTTAGGGGTTATAGTTTAGTGTTTAGGGATTTTTAAGATTTAGGGGTTTAGTGTTTTAGGGGTTATAGATTAGTGTTTATTATTTTTTTGGGGTTTAGGGTTTTAGGGATTATATGACTTTTAGCGGCGTTTTATCGAAAGCGCCGCTAATGCTCTGGTTTTTAGCGGCGTTTTATCAAAAGCGCCGCTAATGCTCTGGTTTTTAGCGGCGTTTTACCAAAACCGCCGCTAATGCTCTGGTTTTTAGAAACGCCGCTAATGCTCTGGTTTTTAGCGGCATTTTTGGTAAAACGCCGCTATTGCTCCGTGTTTTATAATTTTTGTGGCGTTTTTTGATAAAACGCCGCTAAAAACGCCGCTAAAGCCCTATTTTCCTGTATTAAAAATTTATCTTTTAAGATAAATCATCTAAAAATACCAATAACTATTTACATATCGCTAGAACGAATCAAATAACTAATTTTTCGTATTTTATAAGTTAAAAGACATTAATCTCAAATTTTAACATTACTTTATACTCAAAACGAGAAAGCCTACAACCGAGGGAAATTCTATGTTTGCCAAATGCAAAATAACTGCCAAGGTGCGAAGTATAGCTTCCCAAGTATTATAAAATAGTAATAAAAAGGACAATAGCATAAATTAGTCCATGGAAAAATAAATCAAGGTAAAAGCCAAGTGTAATTTCAAACCTGATCCTCATGACTAATAATACCAACAGTATCTACCGCTATTCTTGTCTTCATATAGCATTTGTCACTCCTTCAAGTTCATATGTTTTGCTTTGATTTAAATAGTGAAAGGGGCTTGGATGGCCTAATTTGTTAGCATTTTTGCATCCTAGACAAAAAAAAAATGTTAGGGATTAAATTTATTTTATGGTATAATATCAAATTTAACTCTTAATGTTTATATTCTTTTAATTTGGTTCTTTTTTTTTAAAGCTAAATTTGATTATTAATTTTTTGAAAAGAGTTAAATTATTTTTTTAATGAAAATGTTGACAAAAATATTAATTTTTTAACGATGTTTTTGCTGCAACCTGTGTAGTAGCTCACATGTACTTCATGCTGACATATCACTATTTTGCCTTATATGTCACATCAATAAATAATTTAAAATTTATAAAATATTCAAAATATAAAAAAATTTAAAATTCAAAAAAAATTAACATGAAGTGAATGAGAATTCTCATGTGAGATACTGTGTTTAAAAATTTAATGTTTTAGAGTATCTTTTTTAAATAAACAATAATTCATTTGTTGATGATCAAATTCCACTCTTTTTTAAAAGCAGAAAGCCAAATTTAACTTTTTTTAAAAATAAATACCAAATTAATAAAAAATAATGATTAAATTTATTATTATACCTTACTTTATACCTGACATGAATGAATAACCTTCTAAATTCCAATAATGCAATGTAGCTTAGTGAAAACCATATTGATACCACCCATTGTTATCATGGGGATAGACCTTTAGTTTCGCAATCCGTGTGGCCTTAGGCGATTCCTTTATTTTTAAATGCATCTAAGTTAGCCTAACTCCCACAAAGTGAGGTTTCTCACAAAATTCCTCCAACGCACCAATTTATATAGTAGAAACAACTCAAGCCAAAAGAATGGTCATAAGAATAGAATAGCCATAGAAAAACAATGCACGAGAGGTGTTTGAGTAAATGCTTTCAATTTAGTATTCACTACAAAAGAATGGAATACAATGGATACAATAGATTATTTACAACTAAGGGGGAGACTCTCTATTTTTATTGAGCTCCCCCAAATCCAATGGTCTAGCTAATTTTACATCGACAGATGAGATGAAGTCTATCACTACTGATCTGCCACAAATCGCTGTGGCAAATTAGGCTTTTCTGACACACTTAAAAAGCTTTTTTCTCTAGCAAAATAAAGTTTTAAGCTTATTTTTTCATTATTTTCATATTTTTAGATTTTTCGGGTAATAAGTGAAAATCTCTCGTTTTTGTCTCTTTTTTTTATACAAAAAATTGGCCGATAGTGCCATTGGGAGGTCTAACGTGTGTTTGAGTGATGGAGGGATGTGTCGAAGGTCGAAAGCAAGCGAGAACAACATCTAGGGCAAGGGTATCGAGATATCCAACCCCTAAAATCGTGATACCTTCGGTAGTATAGAAGACTAATGAGACCCTTCAGTGGTATCGTGACATCCTCTCTAGGTATCGCGATACCCACTTCTCAAGGAAGACCCTTAAGTTAAATACTTTCTGAGATACCGCTATATCCTCTTCTAGGTATCGCGATATAACCTTCGTTAGAGGGGCAAACTTGGACAAAAAGGGCAACCTTTGTCTACCTGACTCACCAATCACACAAGGCCCATGTAAGGGTAATTTTGGCATAAAAAAGTCATCAGAACACCCTTCATGTAATATCCTGATTTTGGGCCTAGTCGGAATAGTGGTTTTGTGACCACAAAATCCGAGATAGAAATAATTATTTTATAATTATTTTGATGTTTATGATATGATTGCATGATTGTGTGAAAATTTCGTGATGAAATCCTATGCCTAAAGTGCTTAAATTGAAATTAGGGACTAAATTGAATAATTTGCAAAACTTGCATTCTAGAAGTTTCTAGTATGAAATTGTTTTGAAATATTAATTAGGAGGTCTTAAATAGAAATTTTACCAATTTCTAAGTTTATGGACAAAAATTGGACATGGATGGAATTTTTGGAAAGTTTAGTAGTAAGGGCATTTTGGTCATTTAGGGGTAAAATGAATTAAAATACAAAATTAAAAGTCAATTTTGCTCATCTTCAACCCCATGACCGAATATAGCAAGGAGAAACCATGGCTAGGGTTTTTCAAGCTTCCAAGCTCGATTGTAAGTCCATTCTAGCCCCGTTTTTCAAGTTCTTTACGTTTTTGGAGTCCCGGTAGCTCGATTAAGCTTATGCTAGCAATAATTCAACCTAGGGTTCATATTTGGAAAAATACCCATAGGTGAAATTAGTGTAATTTGGTGTTTTATGATAGAATATGAGGTTTTAAATTATGTTAGACAACTTGTGCTACTCGGTTTTAAGTGAAAACGAGCAAAAGGGCTTAATCGGTAAAAATACCTAATAGTCATAAGTACATGTAAGAGTGAGAATTTGATGTTGCCATAGAAGGGAAAAATGATCAGCATGTCATAAAACATAAGAAAATAGGCTGAAGTTTAATTTATGAGCTTTGAGGCAAAAGTGTAAATATGCAAAAGTTTAGGGGCAAAATTGTATTTTTTCCAAAATATGATTTTGGGTCAATTTGAATAATGTGAGTCCTAATTAGACTATATTTTAAATGATAGAGCAAGGAAAACTAAAATTCGGGCTAAAATGGGGAAAATACCAAGTTGTGGACGAAATGGTAAAAGTAGCCATTTTCGCATACTTGGTAAGTTCATATGTAAATGTTGGTAACATAGTTATTATTTTAAATGTTTTAATGTTATTTAAATGATATGATAACTATTATGAAATATCATACTTGTGACAATTATTTGATAATATGTCAAATTATGTGATATACTTGGAAAATGTGAAATACTACCGAGTATCGGTATCGGCATTCCGTAGAAGATGGTTGAGACATATGATTGGGAAAAAGGTCCCGTTGAACCTTAGGAATGGATTAGGATACAAGTGACATGCCACTGGGATATTTGGGCATCCGAACTCGTTGAGTTGAGTCCGAGTTCACTTATGGATGCGAATGTCCGAACTCGTTGAGTTGAGTCCGAGTTCGTGAAATGTAACTAGGCATCCGAGCTCGTTGAGTTGAGTCCGAGTTCACTTATGGATGCGAACGCCCGAGCTCGTTGAGTTGAGTCTGAGTTCGCTTATGGGCGGGTTACATAGTAGCTTGGCTACATATGTGGCACTTATGTGCAAACTTTCCATGTATCCGAATTATATTCCGATGTGTTCAATGGGTAAAGTTCTACTCAAATGGAGGAATACTCAAGATGAAAGGGACGTATTGGTAAGTGTTGTGAAATGGATACTTTGAATAGGTATGTACTTAACCCTCGGGTTGAAAAATCGATATAACAACAATATGATAAGATGATAAATGAAAATATGATATGAATGTCTTGGTGATGATTATGCAAATGATGTTTTATGTTTGCTTATATGGTTATGTTACTTGCTATTTGCATGTGAACTTACTAAGCATTTATGCTTACTCCCTCCTTTTTATTCCTTGTAGTGTTGACAAGCCAGCTCGGAAATCGGGAACGGTCGGAGGCACGCTCACACTATCCGTATACCATCTTGGCATAATGGCTTGTATATTTTGAGTATGGCATGTATAGCATTATAATCATTTTGTATATATGGTCTTATGATATGGTTATTGAGTAGTATAAAAATGCTTGGTAATGATTAGCCATTGGAATGGCTAATTAAGATCATATTTGGTGTTATGTATGTCAAATTGCTAGTTAATCCATGGAAACCATGAAATAAGTAAAATTTACCATAGAATAGATTCAGACAGCAGTAGTGACGTGAATTTGAAAAATCATTAAAAATAGTAGAGATATAATTAGATGATGAATAAAACATGGAATTTAAGAATTATGAGTCTATTTTCATATGGAAGAAACGAAACAGGTATATGAGTTATATTTTATGAGATATTTAAATTTTTGTGAAATAGGGCCAGAGCGATTTCTGGATCCCCTATTCTGAATTTTGAAATTCACCATAAATTGTATAAAAATAATTATAAGTCATAATTTATATGTGCAGATTTCTTATTGAGTCTAGTTTTAAGAGAAACAAACTTAATAGTCATTGAAATTCTGTACAAAGAGATATCTGATTCATAATACACAGAGGTCAGAGCAGTCGAACCCTGAAATAGGGGAGACTTTAACTAATAAACTGTACTAATTGGCCTAGCCAAAAATTCTAGAAAAAAATTAGTAAATAGATATATGAGTCTAGTTTCATAGAAAATTTACGGAATTGGATTTTTAGTTTCAGAACTCAAGATATGAATTTTTAAGCGACTGTGACGCAGTTATCCAGCTTGTCTAGAATTTCTAAAATTAAATTGTTTGAGCTGTTTAAACAATGAATTAAGTCTGTTAACACCTCGTGTTCGACTCCGGCAACGGTCTCGGGTACGGGACGTTACACTTCAAAATAGCCAAAAATCGTTGAGGAGGAGAGAGACACATTTAGCTTAGTTTTAGGTTTAGTTTTCATTTGGTTTTCTTTAGTTTTTCTCTGCACTTTCTAGGGTTTTTATTTTTCTCTTCTTCTACCTTAGATTAGAGTTTATTTTTCTGCATTTGCTTCTTGTTCTTGATTTTTTTTATGTTAGTTAACACTGTAACTAAAGTTTATTTACATTTCCAGTTCGTGTACTTTACTTTCAAGACTCTTTAAGCTTTAATTTAATGTATTTTCGTTTATTTTACTTCAAACCTGTTAAAGCTTATTCATTTTATGTTTCTTGATTTAGAATTCTTTGTTAAATGCTTTTGGTTTCGTGCTATTTAAGTTTTTTTGCATAAAAATCTTAACTTTCAAATTTTTATCAAGCTTTACTTTCATGGTTGCTTTGTTTTCCCTTGTTATGTTTATTTTCTTGACTTTGAGTATGTGTAGCTAAACCTTTAAGAAGGTTGGTTGATGGAGATGTGGATAAACTAAAATATTTGGACAAAGGACTAAATCATAACAAACTAGACTAATTTGAATAGAACTAAGAACTTAGATAGTGACGCCCTAAGGGAATATGAAGATAAAGTGAGACTAGAAGGTAATCTTGTCACTCATCTGTTTGTTAATCTCGGATTAACCGACGAGATTGGAAGATAAACCAGACCTAACCTGTCTAAGTCGGTAAATTTGAAATCGAAAGATAAAATGGATTCACCTGGTAATTTACGCGATTTATGTCCTTAGTCTAAGATTTGGTGAACCATATCGAAGTCAACCAATCCCAATTAGTCATTTGCTAGATATTCCATCTAATTTACATTTCTTGCAATTTAGTCCTTAAAGTAGAAGCTGGAGGAGATAATTATGGAGGAGTCATCACATCTCTGGGAAATCATAGAAAGGATTCATCATCATAAACCAATAAAAGACAATTTTCTACAAGTAGACGTTCAACGGAAGGAAGAGAACTCAACAAAAGTTGACTTTGTGATTCCATTATTGAGTATTGTTCAAGGCATGCAAATGGGTGAAATGGACTCAGATGAAAAATGGTTCGAAAGGAATATAGGGAAACATCCCGAGTTTAGGTGGAATCAATTTCTGAATTTGTTGAAGAATGCTCTAATTAACCTTCTGATGAACAAATGAAGGGTTAAGGTTTCTTGGACTTCATGGAAATTTCATTTTAGTGGTGTGACTGATAGTCCAAAGTTGGATTTTTAATTTGCCGTCTATGGCAAATGAATTGAAATTTTGTAAATAATTAGATATTTTGAGCATGGACTCCATTTTATTTTTATGCATTTAGCTTAGGATTTTAATTTGTATTTGTTTAATTTAGACTTGGTAGGTCGGATTTTTAAGGTTTGAGATGAAAATTGATGATTTTGTAGAGTTTTTGGAGGTAGCTCAATGGAATCGCAATATCGAAGAAGGATATCACGGTTCCACTAACAGTTTCATAGAGGGGCCAAAAATCTTCAAGGTATCACGATATCCACCGCCTGGTATTGCGATACCCTTGGAATTTCAAAAGTAAAAAAAATTGTTTTTACATAGTGGTATCACGATACCCACCCCCTGGTATCGTGATTCTTCCGACAGATTCAAAAGAGTGGGGTCCAAAAATAAGGGATATCGTGATACCCACCACTAGATATCGAGATACACAAGTCGGGTCACACAATACCTAGTTTCAGGTGTCGCGATCCACGTGTTTTACAGGCTTTTTAAGCTTCTAAACACCACAAAATCCCCATACTTTTCATTTGCCCCCCCCAAATCTTTTATTCTAAATCCTTAAAAACTTTTCCCCCTCTTTATTTTCTCTCAATCTCTTTTTAAAATCTTCTGAAATTTCTTTGAAATCATTCTTCTTGTTGCTTTAATTTTCTTATTTATTTATTCTTTTGCATGTTTTACACTCTTTTAGTTGGGAAATGATAACTCTTGAAAAGAGCTATATTTCATACCTTTAGACCTAGCTAATTGCTTGTACTTAAGTACATTTTGTTGCATTTTAGGACATTTTAGTGAGCATTTTTAATATTGAATTAGGACTTAGACTGTGGTGGAATTAGGTGATTTTAATCGCTTGTGGTGGAGTTTTTTTTTGTTGTTGTTGATGTGGTAAGAACAAGTTTTGGAATGAGGAAATAAATGAATAAAGTTTTGCCAGGGTAAAGTGCAGATAGTTTGCCAGCACAGATATCGTGGCAGTACCGTGAAGACCAAGTCAGCATTTTTCGTGCAGTAGTTCAAATTCAAATTCAAACTTGTTCTAGATAAACCCCTTAAAAGAGGAGAAGATAATCACGAGCTGTTAGTCAGCCCTAGCCTAATCTATCTATAAAAACTGATGAAGGGGACCTCATAAACGACGAAGAAAAAGTGAGAGAGATCCTTAGGCGTGAATAAGGGTTCGACTATACAAAGGACAGGAAGTCGAAAGCAGTCATTCTTAGCCATCATAGGATGTTATGCTATCGAAGTTTAGACTGGGCAAGCAAAAGCTGTTTCCTGAAGTTCTTTCGATTAGGAACAGGACATCATTAAGATCAAATTTAGGGAAGGAGTTAGCTGGCAATGTTGTCATGTGATCCGAAATCTCACCATACAATTTCTAAAAGAACTTAATTGCCTCAGACTGTAAAACCTCATCCTCGAAGACACATTCACCATCTTTATTTTTCAAAGCTAAAATTTTATTGTGCTTCATTCTCTAAATTGTATGAAAGTGGAAGAAGTTAGTGTTCTAATCCCCAAAGTGGAGCCAATCACACCTAACTTTCTACTTCCACAATAATTCTTCGTGATGAAGAACACATTCCAATTTCTCATGAGTCTGTAATTATATAAGACATAAATACTCTGAACCAGATCTTTCCAAGGCCTTTTGAAAATTGGATAGTTCCTACATCAGCTTAATTTTATGGATTCCAATAAAGTCATAAACTGAATTATTCCATTCTTTAATATTACGGGTGAATATATTCAGAGCTTTGACCATGTTACCTTTCAAGCACCATCTTTCCTTGACAAAATTTGGAAAACTAGGATGCTTTACCTAACCAGCCAGAAATCTAAAAGGGCGTCTTTTAGGCAAATTAGCATTTAGCTTAATAGAGAAAAGCAACGGTCTATAATCTGACTTGATCCTCAAAATGTGGATGACAAAACTATACGGAAAAGTTCTTAACCAAGTATCATTACCAATGGCCTTATCCAATCCTTCATATAGATGGGTGAAAAAATTGTACGGAAAAGTTCTTAACCAAGTATCATTATTAATGACCCTATCCAATCCTTCATACAGGTCCCCTCTATGCCACGTGAAATTCGATCCCTTGAACCCCAAATCCTGCAAATTAGCCATCTCAATAAAATTGTAACACCCCTCACCCGTATCCAACGCCGTAACAGGGTTTGAGGTGATACCGAACTTAAACTCAACCAATCTTAGGAAATCGGGCCATAAAATTTTGATCAATTTAAAATTTTCATTTCATATTCAAATTGTCCCTTAATAGGGCTTACGGGGCCCAAAACATACATTCAAGGTGGTTCGGGACCAATTCGATGGCTCAAGAAAAACTCGGAGAATTTCATGCTTTAAGGCTCCACACGTCCGTATGGGTATAGGGACACGCCTGTGTCCCGTACCCGTGCGACCAAGTTAATTCCATAATTTTTCATGAAACAATTGCAGACTTCACACAGCCTAGACACACGCCTGTGTCCTTTGCTCGTGTCCTTTTACACGGCCACGACACTCACATGGCGCAGCCCTTGTGCAAAAACCTAGGTATTCTTTTTCTGACGTCAGCATCACACGACCATGGTACACGCCCGTGTACTAGGCTGTGCCCTTCCACACGGTCGTGTCTCTACCCGTGTGACCCTTACCATGTATTCTGACTTGAAATTTCTAAATGCAGGGGACACACGGCCGTTTCACATGCCCATAGGGCTCTTCGTGTGTCACACACGACCTAGACACATGCCCGTGTGTCTACCCGTGTGGACAATATGAGGCTATTTACCAAGCCTCATTGCCACCCTAGTATGCCTATTTTCATGTCAATACCAATCAATACCAAATCAAGCATGATAGACATTCATTTAACCATGAAGATGCATCTATTATAGACTCAAAATGAATGTTATCCTCATTCAAGGCTTAATGTAAGGTGTGGAATCTATTCCAAGCCAACACATTTGGCCAATTCTCAAAGACACAAAATAATAAGGTCTAGTCATATACATGCCATAATCAAAAATATAAATCCTACTATACCGAGTATTACAGCTGATAGTGTGATCGATATTTTCGACTTCCGGTGATCCTTAAGCTAATTAGGCAACGCTATAAGAAAATGGAAAGAAAGAGAGAGTAAGCATAAAAGCTTAGTAAGTTGCATATAAATAAATATACAACAACAATTTCTCCACTAATCATCGTACTCATAGCACAAGGGTAAGCATAAGCTTGACTTACTCATTACCGTCTAATCAAGTCACATTTTCTATATTGAGCTCATTACTCATTCATACCAAATAGGTACCTGTACTACTCACAACATTATTATACTTTCCTTATTAACTCACTTTCATAACTTCTAAGGTTGAACCTTTCGCAATATTACCAGATATTCTATAAGCCTCAAACGTGAGGTAAGTTGCCGATGCCATGTCCCAGACATGGTCTTACATTGGTTATCATCTTCGAGGCCGAGGCCATGTCCCAGACATGGTCTTACACTAGCTCTCGTATATACATGCTGATGCCATGTCCTAGACATGGTCTTACACTAGCACAACTCTTAACCGATACACGTCCAGACATGTCTTACACTAGCTATCATCATTAAGGTCGATGCATGTTCCAGACATGGTCTTACACTAGCTCTCGTATATACGTGCTGATGCCATGTCCCAAACATGGTCTTACACTAGCACAACTCTTAGCCGATGCACGTCCCAGACATGTCTTACACTGGTTATCATCATCGAGGCCAATGCATGTCCCAGACATGTCTTACACTAGCACTCGTCTCAATGCCGATACCATGTCCTAAACATGGTCTTACACTGGCTCTCATAATGTGGCCGATGCATGTCTCAAACATGTCTTACACTAGCTATCAAATAACTCAAATGTCATGGCCTGAATATCCGGTTTGTTTCCTAGGGCTTCAATGAGATTTTTCTACTATCTCAATTATTAATATGCATTCTCAGTTCACCATTTAGCAATTCATGTTATATCAGCTCAATGAAAACTTAAATACATGCATTAACAATTTAGTTGTATTACTTACATATAACTTACCTCGGATTAAAAAATGTACTTGACTGGTCGGTTTAGTCGATTTGCTTGACTTTCTCCCGATCTAGGTTCAAATTTGGTAAGTCTTGATCTATAATAGGAAAATGTACTCATTTAATCACTAGAAAAAAATTAAGCAATCCAAAATTCACGTCTTTGGTAAAATGACCATTTTGCCCCTAGACTTTGACAAAATGACCAATTTACCCCTATACTCAAAAATCAATTTTTATTGAATTTCCTCTTATTTTAGGCCTATCCGAACCCTATTTACTCTTATAGCAACTTCAAATTCTCACTATTTCACATGTTTATCAACTATTTTACAACTTATGCATAATAGCCCCTTTAGGTGTTTTCATGCTAACACCTTTCACAAAAGTTGTTTATAACACAACTAGGACTCATATTCGTCCATAAAAACTCAGCAACTATCATAAATCTATTCATGGCAAAACTCTAAACTCTTAATAATTTTGCAAAATAGACCCCTCATTTGAAAGCTCGTGCTTCAAGGGTTTCAAAAATGTAAAAATCATCAACAAAGGACATGTAAATCACTTACTTATTGAGGTGATAAATTGCTAAAATTTCAAAGCTTCAAAAACCCCTCTTTTGCTGATATTTTTGGTGGGGAAAGAAATGGGGAAGAAGATGATATCAATTTTTTTTAGTCCAAATAAGCCACCTAACATACCAAACACAAAAAAATTATCCCCTTTTTGACTCTATGGCCGGCCAAGCACTCTAAAAAGGGTCTAGTTGCCCTTTAAAGACCTCCAATTTTAATTCTCTTGTTATTTGGCACATTTGGGTACCAAAATGCAACTTTTTCCTTTTATGCAATTTAGTCCTTTTTCGCAATCGGGCTCACAAACATCAAAATTAACTTACCAAATTTTTCCTACACTAATATAATCATGTTATAACCTCATAATTGTCATAAAATAAAATTTATAACTTCGGATTTGTGGTCCCGAGACCACTGTTCTGACTATGCCCTAAATTGGGCTGTTACAAAAATCATTGAAAAGCGAACAATATTTCCTAACCTCATGCCTTCCTTTCTTGTCATTAGAAGATATCATTACATTAAAATCACCAATAGCTACCCAAGGAATACTGATTGTCAGAACAATAGACTTAAGGCTTTCTCATAGCTTCTTTCTCTTCTGCCTATCTGGGCTTTTATAGACAAAAACAATATGAATAGGTAATGTAACACCCCTAAACCATCTCCTTCATCAGATTAGGGTTACGGAAAATTACCGAACAATAAAAAAATTTAACAAAATAACATTAAATAAGTTAATCATAGTAAAAACCAATCAAACATATGCATTTGGTCCCTAAATTGAACCTTCGAGGCCCTAAAAATAGCTTAGAAGCAATTTAGAACTAATTTGAATCAAAAATAGAAAATTTGGGGAAGTGTTGAAAAATTTGAAAACAGGGGTTACACGACCGTGTGGCCAAGCCTTATGACATAGCCCAAGCTGTGTAACAATCGAATAAGTGACACATAGTTGTGTCCCAACCCGTGTCCTCACCTGTGTAACTCACTGAGTTTGGTTACAAGCCCGTGTCGCAGGCCGTGTAACTCTCTGACTTGCAACACATGGTCGTGTTGTAGGCTGCGTGCTAGGCCGTATAACTCATTGACTTAAAATAGTATGAATTTACAAATAACACGCGGCCATCTAGCTAGGCCATGCATGTCACACGGCCGTGTGATCCATAAATTGACCCTAAATTCAAGTCTTTTCAAGGCCAAACCATACATAACCAACCATTCCCTTTGTGCACACATTCAAGGGACTTAAACATCATTCAAACACACTTAAACATACCATTTCAAATGTTCTATTTCATCTAACCAATATGCCATTCAAAGGCATCACATTTATACCAAAACATCACTAACCAAAACAAGACAATATTGTCATATTCCAAATACAAAACCTAGTTTCTTAACTACCAAATAACATCATATACAAACTTTTTCATATCATCACCAACATACCAACAAAGACCATGAATTTCAAATTCCTAAAAGTGGCCAAAATGACCTAACTTAACAAGGCATTTCAAATCCATCAAACCAAACATAAACTTCATAGGCATATACGTACCAAAACAACCATTAACACATTCATAGACTACCATTACAAAAGATCCTATTCATGCCATTTATAAACTTGGCCAAAATACACAAAAATTACCGAAATGGTTGTTGGATAGTGTGATTGATCCCCGACAAGCTTCTAACCGATCGAGCTTCTGATAATCTATAAAACAAAAGAAAGTACTACGAAAGCAACTAGTGCTTAATAAGCTCGTATAAATTTAAACATAACTTACCATTTCTTTAGTACAAACTATAGAATAAACATAATTTCATTACCGAGACCATACGCTTAGTAAAAGCCTATTCAAGCACCATCAAATTCACAAGTTAGTAGGCTGATCAATGATACATGTGAATTCAACCACAATATAAGTAGATTTTCATATGCACATCATTTATTGCATTAGCCTCTTCATAGATCATGATTCAGTATCCCATTGTGTACTTACCATGTCATTCTTTTACTTACCCGTTAAACTGTCTAGAATTACATCGAATACTCGGGAATGCTCACATATAGTGTGTCTTTCCATATAACTGTAACCTTTCCTTTACAATAGTGTTCGCACGAGCTGTGAAATGGGTCTACTCACATGAGGTGTGGGTCGGAATGTTAATTACACGATGCTGCTCACATGAGCTATGGAGAATCCATAAAAAAAATACAGGACCTCAGCCATCGGTAGGACATTCAAGACCAACATCCGAAACATGAGATCCCTAATGACATGTCATTCGTATCTTAAGGATTCTTAAGGTTCAAATAGTATTTGTTATTTGTCATTTATTCATAGCATTAATACATCTGTATTCAAATTCATTTATACCTAACTCATGATAATAGATAGTCAATTTAACTAACATGAATACAGTTATAATTCATATGAACTTACCTCAATAACTATGGTCATAGAAGTAGAACTTGAAACTAATCCAAAGCTTTTGCCTTCCCTCGATTTTAAGTTTGGTTGTTGTTTATCTTTATCTAAATAGATAATTTCATTCAATTAAGTACTTCAAGTATTCAATTTAATCCATAACTCATTTTTATGTAAAATTACGAAATTACCCCTAATACTTTAACTTTTCACAATTTAGTCCTTAAGCTCATAATTTGAAATTTAACTATTTTAATCCTCAATACAAGCTAGCCAAATTTTTAAGGACTCATATCAACCCACTTAAATCATCATTTCATAATATTACCATGATTTTTGTACTATTTTTACAAATAAATCCCTAAATACATTTTCACCAAAAATCACTTCACAAAACATGTTTGTTTTACAACCAAGACTAATAATCTATCAAATAAATTCAAAACCTATTCAAAAACAACCATGGAAAGTCCCTCAACCTTTAATAGTTTTGCAAATTAACCCCCAGGCTAGCTAAATTAAGCTAATACGATCACAAAAACATAAAAATCATTAAAAAAGGAATACGAAATCATAGCATGCAAGAAGAAACTCAAACCCAAGCTTTCTCCCCTTCAATGGCTAATTTTTAGTTCCAAAATGAGAAAAGAAAGAAGATGATAGCTTGTTTTATCTTTTATTTACTTAAATCTTTTAACATAATTATCAAATTACTAGGTTAACCTTTTAAAACTATGAAAATTTCATTAAAACCTATCCATGCACATCCAATAGCATACAATATGGTATATTTACCAACTACATCCTTCAATTTACCTTTCCATAGCCATTTAACCTATTTAACTAATAGATACCCACTTTTGTAACCTTTACGATTTAGTATTTTTTACATAATTAACCATTTAAACTTCAAAATTTCTTAACGAAACTTTAATATGACCTTAAGATAATCCCACAGACATTAAATAAATATTAAAATAATAACTCATTCGTTGGAATTGTGGTCCTGAAACCACTGTTTTTGACACTACTGAAATTGGGTTGTTACAAGTAAGGTAGAATTTCCTTTCAGAACCCGAATGCAAATGAATTGGGGATTACTACGGATAATCTTAACAGATATCAAGTCCAATCTCACCCAAATACCTCTCGAAAAATTGATAGCTTTTACTCGGTGAGAATAATGAAAACCAAAGCTAGCTATAATCTTTTTTGCTTTAAAGCCATTAACCTTCGTCTCTAGTAAGTTAACAATATCAGGCTTATGTTTTCTACTGTACACAAGGAAAATGCGAGAAAATTTCAAACTAGCACATCCTTGACAATTCCAAGAGAAAACTATCAAATCCTTAAAAAATAAAAATAGGATTGATACCAACCTTACTGCTTGGAGTTCCTCGACCCCAATGTATGCTTTCCTTTGAAAGCTTCTAGCCCTTTGTCCATTTCCATGTCTAGTTGAGCATTAATTAACTCAACCATAGAGTTCAAAAATTCAGTCAAAGGAACTTGGGCAATACCAACCAATTTAAACTTGTCCCCCTGATTATAGATGGTTTGATTGAGTTTTTTTACCATTTTGGCTCGAACCGCCTTTATCACCTAAACCGTGAGTTTTGAAAAAAGAAAATTTTTTCCACTCTCGTCTGTTATATCATCCTTCAAAGCTTCTCCATTATTTGGATTAGCATTTTCCTTGAAGACAACAACTGAGTGTTTTCCTAGGTCAAGTTTAGAATCATCTAAGACCACCATCGTCCCTTCCTATTCTTCAAAGGTTGGATTAAAGTGTGTAGTGGTAACAGGGGATTCATTAGAAAAATTAGAACAATTAAAGAGGGCTTTTAATAAATTACCCAGCTGCCCATTAACGTCTAAATTTGCCACGTCCATGCCTGATTCATTTTGTTGCTCTTTTGGGTCAGAAATAATCACAACCCACCCCAAATTTTTTTTTAACTGAATTAATCCCACCAATACCAGGTCCCAACCCAACAGTCAACAAAAAACCAATCTTAGCCTGCCGAATTGCTATGTCTAAAGTAGTGCTCCCAACGGTCCTCAAGCCCAAGTCTTAATCTCCCCCTTACTTTCTCCAAATTCAATATTCTCCCTTGCCAAAAGCCCATTGTCCATATAACTAAATGGCCTGCACTGTTTTTATATGGGCCAAGTCCACCACCAACCTGATGCTGGTCCAACATTGTTATTCCTTCCCTACTAGACCCACCAAGCCTTGGTCCATTTACTAACAGGCTCCGACCCACCCCACTTCTGGCTCTTCCACAGACCCAACACCTCCATTATTTAAAATAGAGGTTCCTTTCCCCAAGTTCTTTGAAACAGATTTATTAAATCACCTGATTTTAGCTCCAGATTTACCCGACATTGCCTCATTTACAACAGCATCATCTTTCTCCAGATTTTCTAAATCATTTAAGGCCAGAAATCTCGATCCTGAACTTACCTTTTTTGAAACCCCTTCCCTTTGATTCAGCATTTCTTGCTGCCCCCGCCGATTTCTTCGCTCTACCACCATCCAAGGCTCATACGTCGCCTCCTCATTACCGTTAACCGGCTCAGACGATCCCAAAGTCCCACTGGTTTTTTCCTTCACATTATTCGACTCCCCCACCGTTGCTGGGCACATCTCTTTCAAGTGTCCATACTTGGCACACGAAAATCAAATGGTCGACAAAGTTTCATATTCTACCTGCTGTTATTCTCCTTTCACCCATATTCGAGACACCAATGGTCTATCGAGATTTACAAAAACAACCATTCTAGCAAAACGACCTCTGATGTTGCTATCTATGTTGAAATCAAGCTTGGCTACCTTGCTCACCAAACCCCCAACTGCTTCCAAAATTCTCCTTTTATACATAAAGTCAGGAAGACCCGGTAATCTGATCCATGCCAGAACCACACTCGGGCAAGGTTTTTTGGAGTCAAAATATTTGCTCCATGGCTGCACAGTAAGGTATTGATCATAAATAATCCATGGTCCTTATGAAAGAAATTTGTTAAAATCTTCCATACACTGGAATTTTGCCAAAAAATACCCGTATTCAATGTCCATTAGGTGAAATGGTTTTGATGGTCGCCAAAGGCTACTGATCCGATTATGAAGGGCTGTGTATCCAATATTTCGCCTAGTAACTTTAGCACAACCGTTGTCACCATTTCTTTAAAAAGGATATTTTGGATACGATGTGAGATTTCTATAGTTGGGATTCCATTGACCATAGTTTTTTAACATCTCCTTCTAGAAAGTCGATATCTTCAACACTATCACCTTTTGTACGTCTATTAACCTCCTCATGGTTAGAAAACCTTGTTCCAATCAACTTATGTTTCTAGGATACCTTTGGCCTCGGTTCCAAGTCCACGAACATATCAACATCCTCATCGCCTTCACCATCTTTAAATCTAACTTTTTTTGTTTCCTGATCAATAGATGATCGAGTTTCAGAAACCCTTTCTTCACTAAAAGGAAAGACCATTGTATTTTAGAGAAGCCTAATTTTTTTTTAAACATATAACCTCAATATATAAATCCACTTAAAATCCAAAACAAAACTCATTTCTTCTAAATTCTATAATTAAATAAAAGAATAAAAATAAATCCTAAATTTAATTTCAACAATCTCTCACGAGTTCATTGCTTATTTATTATTGTTATTAAAATTTCAAGAGTTCACACTACAGCAAAACAGGTTTTTAGCAGCGTTTTTTAAGCGCCGCTAAAACTATTTGCGGCCCTTTTACAAATGCTGCAAAAAACGCCACTAAAGACAATGCCGCTAACATTTTGTAGCGTTTATGATAAAAATGCCACTAAAGGTCATGATCTTTAGTGGCGCTTTTCCCAAAAACGCCCTAAAGGTCATGACCTTTAGCGGCGCTTTCCCCAAAAACGCCGCTAAAGGTCATAACTTTTAGCGGCTCTTTTCCAAAAACGCCGCTAAAGATCATGACCTTTAGCGGCGCTTTTCCCACAAACGCCGCTAAAAATCATAACCTTTTAAAAAATATATTTTATTTTAATTAAATAATATTTATTTCTATGTTAAATATTATATTATGTTTAATTTTTGAAATTTGAACTTTAAACTAAGGATAAATAAAAAATATTAATTAAATTAAATTTTCCATTAAAATTTAAACTTCAAAACTAAATATAAAAATTAATGAATTTAAATTTAATACATAAACATTGATTCAATATGTAATTTAATACATAAAAAAACACACAAACAGACACACAAAGTATTACAATTTCTAAAACGAAATTCATCCTGGTGAGAAAAGAATGCCAAATCATCATCACCTCTCATTAATCAAAAGAAAAAGATCAGAAAAGAAGAAGAAGCAATATTCAGTAAAGGGCTGGTTCAAGCTTAGATGAAGCCAAAGTATTGCAATGCCTGCATATATAACTTAGTGAAGTACTTTGATCTTGATCTTGGTTAAGACTTGTTCCAGCAATAAAGAAAATTGTTAAACGGAATCTCGGTCAGCTAATTGAGCAAAACAAGGAAATTAGCTATACCATTTATTGTAATGAAAGTGAAATCAGTAAAAAGTAAACCCATAATAAAAAAACTGATGCTAGGCTAATCGTAAATGCTAATGTCGCTGTAAATAAGTGACAGGCATAAGTCGAGTTTCATGTTGATGGACTTGTAAATGCCTCAAAAAGAAAATAAGTAGCCATATATGAAAAAGATAAAAAGGGTCAAATGAAGGTTAAAGGAGATGTCATGATGAACCTCACGTGTTTATTGTCTATCTCCTTTCTCGAATTCATGCGACTCATAACATGTTTCACTTTTTTTTATTAAGCTCACAAATATCACAGGTTTTTAGTTATCATAATCTTAATTTCTATGTCCAATAGCTTTGATAAAGTTATTATTTTTCATTCAAACAAATTTGGTATTATCTTTAGTCACTTTGAAATGTCTAATCCTTGAAGATGAGCGCAAAATGCCATAGTTGTTGAAAAACAAGCTCATGCCAAAGTTCGAACTCTATACCTCTAACATATAGGGGATCTTGAACCCAAAGTATTGAAAATGTCGATCAAAAGGAAGAGAAGATAAACTTGACGATGAAACTCTAATGGAAAGACGTTAAACTTTTGGAAGAAAAAAGTAAAAGATGTTTAGGGGACTCATGTCAAGAACTCATGTCAAAATCAAACTGGTAATGGATAAACTCGGGACTTATCAAGATAAAAAATAAAAAAGAACCTACCTCGTGCTATTGCATCCTCTTTCCTTCTCAACTCCTGCAAAATATAAAATTAACATTCAGTTACTACAAGGACAAATTAATCTAAGAGCAAAATGAATAGCAAAATCACCTTACATACAACATAGTTACATATTGCATCCGAACATATAAGAATCAAGTCATTGCATAATTTTAGTATTTTCATAATAAAAAGACCACAAAACATAAAGATATTTTACAAGCATTCAGCCAGAAAAACTAAACTGAAATATGAATTGAAAATTCAGATTCAAAAACTTTGGTTTTGATTTTTTTTGCCAAGATAGCAATATTTAAATTACTTCAGAAATCTGTATAATTTGTAACTGCAATGCGAAAGGAAAAACTTATCACAATTGATATCGAATACCGCAAAAATAAATCAAAAGCACCACAGTTATTATTCAAGGGCCAGCCTCACTCGACTGTAAACAGGCAATAACAAATTACATGTCACGCGCTTATACATAAGAATCGCAACAAGTTTGGCCAACTTTCTCGGCGCCGTGAGACTACAATAATCACTACTGACCGGATCGATTGCTATGCAAAGTTTTCTGTTAGGATCATCCAAAGTTGATAAAAGTAGTTTGCGGATAACTGCCTAACAATATAATCATGATTGATTTAATATGGAGGTGGATAGGGAATATTAAACACAACAAGTTTACAACTTGTTAATTACTAGCTACATTTAGAGGTGGAAAACCCATTCATATGTTTCATCTCAAAATTTGAAGTAAAAATTAAGATAGAGAAAGAAAGCCAAAAGATATGTGTATGTTTGTGTCTAGAGCAGCTCAATAGCAGGTAATAACAAGAGGAAAAACATTTTTTAACACTCATTGGTAACCATGTATAGATAAGGAACCAATAAAAAGCATGGCTAAATGTTTCAGCCAAGCCATAACTGTTCAATAGAAGTAGAAATGCAGAAAAACAAAAACATACAAAGGCATATTTAGAACTATGCAAAGAAGCATTGAGGCTTTATACGGTAACCAATGCTAGAAGTATACAACAAGAATGAATTAAAAGCCAACAAAAGTAGCATAGAAAGAAGCTGTCAAATGCCCTCAAGCCAAAGCTTCCTAATATTTATTAGATATGCATGTACTTCAGCAACTATTCAGCAAGGCACAGCTTCTAGTGTAATGAATTTCAAGCAAACAGTTAGCTAATTTCATCATAATCGCCACCAAAATTAGGGGTTTACTTAAAAAAGGAAAAACTCAAAGTTTTGACTTCATATTCATATCTTCTAGAAAAATATTTACTGTTGCATATGTAGTAAAATTCTCATGGCACTGTAGCAAAGACCAAATAATAAAAACCAGTAAGCAAGGAATAAAACCCCCACATTCCCATGGCCTCAGCCTGTGGAAAAATTACAGAACTAAACAGGAAACAACGTAAAAGAATATAATCCCCAAATGTAAACCTCTCCAATAAAATTGGCGCGGGTAACACGTTTACGGGAAATAGATCAAGACAATCCTCAAAACAACCTTAAAAAAAAATCTAAAACTCATTACCTTAAATCACACACTTCAATTTATTCGACAAAAAATGGAAAAATTCAAAGCTGAATCTCTCAAAACTGGCAGATGCTGATTAACTTACAACAACGATTATGAAATTATTTTTACTTTTTGGCCACTAATTATGGCACTATTCGTGTTCTAAATAATTCAATCAATAAACAAATAAAACTTAACCTAAGCTGAGCTAAGCAAATGTATAGAACAGTGAAAAAATCCAAAAACACAAAAACAGAAACGCAGCCCATTAAACAAAAAGAAAATAATAATAATAATGATAACAAAGCTAAAGAATTGAAGATTAGGTATCCATTGAAAGGAAATGTTACAATGTGAGAGATGAAAATTAATTAAAATTGATAAAAACAAAAGAAGAAGAAGAAGAAAGATTTGTTTTGGAATCTAAGGAAAAGAAAAATGAAAATAAAAACAAACAGAAGATGATTATTATTATTTGTTAAAATTGTAGATTATAAGTAAGAGATTATAGGTGAAAAGCTTACCTTTCGGGGATTGAAGAATTGAGATCTTGAAATGCAATGTTTCTAAATCGGAGGCAAACTATTTCTTACGGTTAAATTAATAAACAAATAAAAAGAAGAAGTAGATAGATTTAACATAAGATAAGGGGGAAAACCAAGAAATCATAAGGGAGGATAAGGAATTGAGAAATGCACCACTAAAAAGCGTGAGAGTGATGAAATTTTGGGAAGGAATCAAAGTAATTGACAAGAGGAGGATAAACAATAAACCCTAAGTCGAAGAGATGAGAGCTTAGGCTTACCTCTTACCTATTAAAAACAAAAAATGAGAGACTAATCGAGTTTTTGGGGTATAAAATAGAAGAACATGTTGAGAAAGGCTGAGAAAGAAAATGGAATTGGGAAAGAAAAGGGAATCGGGGGAGAGAAATAGAAGTACAGGCTGAGAATGGCTGAGAAAGAACGTGGAATCGAGAAAGAAAAAGGAATTGGGGGGCGGGGAGAGAAATAAAACGGCGTCGTTTCAATCAAAATGAAAATTTAGCCGCGTATTGTAATAACCCAAATTTGACCGGGCCTTGAAATTCAAAATAAAAAATTATATAATAATAAATAAATGTTTATTAAACAGTCCCTTTACAGTCCAAAAGTTAAAACCCAAATAGACCTGTTACACCCGGTAGCCCAAATACCCCGAAAGCCTATCCTATGCCCATTACCCCTTTGACCCAGTACAACGGCCCAAAATGAACTAGGCCCAAAACCCAAAATTTCCAACTAGGGTTTCCAACCTTAGCTCTGCTCCCTTGCACCGCAACTGCTTCTAGAAGATTCGGGGAGCGTATGTCCGGCTCCTCAATCAAGGCCATCACTCAAGGTTCTGCTTCCGTAATCAGCGCCTCACCGACACCATCACCAGACTTCAGGCCTCCATCGACGCCAGCAATCCCTCCATTTCCGAATTTTTCGCAAGTACCTGCAAGAAAAGGAAAGAAAATCACAGCAGACATGCGAGGTAAATACGGAAAGAAATTGGAGATTTCTTTCCAAAACTTGTAGTAGTTTATCAAAGCTATAAAGCCTTCTTTTTAATCGGTAAAGAGGGGGGAGGGAAGAGGATACAAAAAAATATTGTACATAGAATCCTTTTTTGCAATAATATACCAGAGATTTTTTACATAAGACAAAGGTGACATATTTTTATTTCTGTTTCATTCTCTTAATCATGAGTTTATGCATATAATATATTAAACAAATAGAGGGGGAGAATACCTGGAGAATTTCCTTGAAAAGCGAAACTTTTCAAGTTCCGATTGTCGTATGTGGCGGAGTCGATGGCGGTGCGTGGATCCCAGTACGGAGGTCCGATGACCAGAGCTGATCGGCTAAACGCCGGAGCTCAGAGGACCAGGGATCCTTTTCAGAGGTTTTTTTTTTTTTTTTTTTTTTTAGAAACTGAGTTTCTAAATGATTTTAAAGCTAAAGATTTGGCTTATATAGCCTTGACAAAACGACAGCGTTTTAGACCCTCAGGATCCGCGTGTTGACCCTATTACCCGGGGAAGATCCGCGCGTTTTTTATAACTGGGTTAATTTCTCAAACAGTCCTTCTAATCCTTTTTGCGTTTACAATTAAAACCTTATTTTATTTATGATTGGGCCCTATTAATTTTGTTTTAGTTTTAATTGAGTCCTCGATGGCTATTAACTTGTATTCGAAAAACGTCGCCGCTTTTAGGAATAGGAAATTTGCCCATGAGCCCTTTGGATTTTGCGTGTTTTAAATAGGGCTTTAATTCAATTCTATTCCTTTCAAAATTTGCCCCATAATTTAGCTAAACTTTAAATTCAGTCCTATATTTATTTTATTATCCTATATATATATTTATTATTTGTTTTATTTTAATTTTACTTCTATATTATACATTATAAGATTATTTTATTATAAGTGTTATTTTTATTTGTGATTTTTCTCAAATTATTATTTTATATCATTTTTATATATATTGTTATATTTTCACATATATTATATATTTATTATTATTTATACATTATTTTACATTTAAACTTTCGTTATTTATGTTATATTTATTATATTTCTTATTTCCTATATATTTTATTATATAACATTTATTTTATTTTATTTTTATACCACTTATTATTTTTATAAATATTATATATCACATATTACCAATTATATTATTTATGTTTATATCATATATATATTATTTAGAATTAAGTAAATTATTATTATTAAATTATATTTTAAACTCATACTATATACACATTTCATTATTATTTATTTATTTATCTATTATATATTATTTCATTTTAAAATTAATATCGTTATATTATGATTTTTCTTACATACTCTTTAACCAATATATTACCATATAATTATTATTCTTGTTATTATATATTATATACTATTTAAAAAATTGTTATGAAGTATCTTATCTTTAATTATAAATATTTTGCTAGCAATCAATCATTCTTATTTTTTTATTTTATGTATCAAGTATGTGTTAAATGTTATTTTTATTATTATTATTATATGTTATATTTTGTAAACATGCACATTGACACTATGTTTCTCCTATTTTTATATCATACATTATTCGATTATGTTTTGTTCATATCATGCAAATATCATTTTGTATGTTTGTATACTTTGATTATTCATTTTCAATACATGCCATATATATATCTTTGTTTGCATTTTTTTTGCTTTATATGTATTATTCTTTTTATCGTAGTATTCATTTTTTAGTACAATAATATATTATTATGATTTATAATGTAATACAATTCTCCACGCATCATCTTTAAAAAGACAAAGCTCCAAAATTTTCAAAAAAAAATATAAAGGCAATGCTTGGTGTGTGGAAATTTTGAAAAAGTAGTGCCCTAACTTATTGGGTTGTAACTTTTCTCGTTAAGTTCGAATAGTCATGTATCCTTCTAAGGTTTTTAAAGGATTTCAAAATATAAGTGACTGTCTTGGAATTGCAAAGTGATATGTCCTAACTTACTGGATGTAGCATTTTGCTGTTTTGAGATAGAGATTTCTAAAAAGCTAACTTATAGTTAATACTTTGATACAAGTAAACCCAAATTTTCAAATACTTTAAAGAGGATTACATCTTAAAATTTTTAAATTTCCGACATTAAAGACATTTGATAATCAATTAGGTACCAATTTTTGGGCGTTACGAGGGTGCTAATCCTTCCTCGTACGTAACCGACTCCCGAACCCATTCTTATATTTCGTGGACCAAAACTAATGATTTTAAAACAAAATGTTTTAAAGGTGATCCAATCACACCTAAAAAGATTGGCGGCGACTCTCGTTTTCGTTTTTTTAAAATCGATTCCCATTTTCCAAAACTCGATTTGAAAATGGTTTCGACAGCTTGGCGACTCCACTGGGGAATAATAAGAGAGTCAAGCCGTGTAATTGATTATCTCTTGTCTTAATGTCGGAAATTAAAAATTTTAAAATTTAATCCTCTTTGCATTACATGTGTTTGTATTATTGCATGTGTTGCAATATTCTGATACACATTGCATTTGCATGACCGTTGTGGTCACACCTTTAAGTGGGAATGAGAAGCTACGCCTTCGTGAGGTTTTCACCTCCGTGCAGGATAGTGGATCACTTCCGGGATACATCCGCACCTATGGTTTCGTGAGATTTTCATCTCCGTGTAGCAATAGGGAAATGTATTCCCCTGAACTGAACTCGATTCAAATGAGCCTATAATGGGTGAGGATCGAGGAATCTGCTGGTTCAGGTACCTCAAACTTTAGAATCAACCTCATATAGAAAAAAACCGTAAGAGCCCAACTTAGTTAATGTTAAACTTTAGATATTACCCTTATAAATTATTGTTGAGATTTATTGATATCATGTGATACTGACTATTTCTTTTCTTTTGTTTGCATAACATTTTGCATTTTACAAAGGTATCAATTCACGGTCAGTTTCTAAGTTAGAGAGTTTTGTTATGGAGAACAGACTTCTTGATAGAGTGGAGGGCAACGCCAACGTCCATAGATGGTCCGAGCAAACTCAATTAGAAAAGGAGATAGTATAGGCTTTGCAGGATATACGTCGGAGTCGTCGGGATATACTCGCATCGATGTCACGCAGAATAATCTCCAAGAGCTTAAGGAGATTTGGGATCAATGGGGCAGCGAGACCAAACAGTTATTCTACGGTAATTACGGAGACTTACCTTACTTGCTCGATGTTCAAGTGGATGAGCACTTGTTCCGAGCCCTCGCCCAGTTTTGGAACCCAGCGTACAGTTGTTTCACTTTTGGGGAGGTAGACTTAGTGCCTACCGTAGAGGAGTACACTGCCTTGCTACGTTGTCCCAGGTTCCAGGTTGATAGAATCTATTCTCGAGCTGCTAATGTCCCTACCTTTTGGAAGAAATTGATGGCTATTACAGGGATGAGTGAGCAGTGGATTACGGCCAGAATTAAAGAAAAGGGTGAGTGCAAGTGCATTTCATGGGACGCTTTGAAGGATCTGATTTTGACGCATCCGGATGAAACAAAGAAGGTAGATGTTTTTGCCTTAAGTTTGAACGGATTGATGGTGTTTCCTAGGGCTTTAAGATATGTGGATGAGGCAACCACGGATCTTTTCCATAGACTCAGTAAGAGGGTCACTTCTGTCCCTGCAATTTTGGCAGAGACATTCAGGTCCTTAGGCACATGTAGGAAAGCTGGTGCAGGCAGGTTTGTTGGTTGTGCACAGTTGCTTCTAGCTTGGTTCTATAGTCATTTTCGGTTGATAGATAAGGTCGTTTGTCGGGTTTTCTTCGAGGATTACTCACCGCTGAAGGATATAGTCGCTTCAACTAGGAGAGTTAATGTTCCAGAGGAGAATTGGATAGCACTACTTTAAAATCTTCAGTCGAAAGATGTTGAGTGGAGAGCTCCGTGGATGATTCCCGGTGAGATTCTTTACCGTTGCGACAGTTTCGATTGGGTCCCTTTATTGGGAATTTGGGGTGCCATTGGTTATGCCCCCTTGCTCGTGTTGAGGCAATTCAGTTTGAGGCAGTTCGTGCCAGTAACTCATGGGCTAACTCAAAGTGAGTTTGCATATAGAGGAGCTGATTACAAGAAAAGGGTTGGTGAGATCTCTAGCGCTTGGAACAAGACGTGTCGGTTGAAAGGAGTAGCTATTGGCCCTGCTACGATTCCAGAATATGTTGAATGGAGAGGTAGAAGGATCAATGATAATATTCCTGAGCCAAATGTGGAAGGAGCTAGACCGATGGAAGAATATCTACAAGTGATGCCCTTGGAGTTGGAAATTATGAAGCAAGAATTTGAGAGGAAAAATTTGGAGCTTGAGAAAAGGATAGCAAAGATTGAAGAAGAAAAGATGTACTTGAGTTTAGATATTGATGTCTAGAAGATGGAGGTCGAAAAAGAAAGAAAGGAAAGAGGAAGATTGAAGAGGATAGAGATGACTTGAAGAAACACTACAAAAAGGCACAGGTATCCTTGAGAAGAGCGAAAGTAGGAGGGTCTTCAGATCAGTGGCAGAAAGATGTCCAAGAAGGCAAGGCTAGAGCTGAGTACTGGGAGAAGAAGTTTCAGGAGATACAGTCGCAGAATTTGGCATTAGAAGAAGAGAATAAAGGGTTGAAGTCTAAAATAACTGAGCTTGGAAGATCCCTTCATTGGCATCGCAACCATGATTCTACGATCGAGTTAAAAGAGCTAAAGAGTAAAGTTGAAGGTTTGGAAGCAGCATTGCAGGAAGGTAAACTTCGAATGGAGCAACTCGAGACGCAAGGAGATTATCTAAAGGGAGAGCTTCATCAGTTTAGAGGGCAGGTTAGAGAAAGGGATCATGTCATGGGAGAAGTCATAGCCCAGATTCGAGAGGTTGCTGAATATGTGCAAGACTTGGCAGTACGAGCCGATGTATTGAGTATGATGTGTGGGTCGTCATCATACCTAGGAAGAGAGTTAGCCCTTTTACTAAATAAAGTTAAAACTTTGGGCATTAGGGCGAAAGCGTACTTGTAATCCATTTATATGTAAAGATATTCTTTTTCTAAATAAAGTTTTCTAAATGAGATTGAATCGAGATTGATGCCTTTGTTGCATTCATACATTTGCATTACATCATATCATATGCATTCAAGGTTATAGAAAGACCCTAATTAGTTAAAGTTTCTTTATAAAGGTAGAAAAGAAAATCTGGAAATCACACATCCTTACGGTACTCGTACTAAAACTAAGAACATGGATCAAAGGTTTGAGCAGTTGCAAAAGGATATGCAAGATCAGTTGTAAGAGCAGTTGGCTAAAATGCAGAATGAGATGAGGGAGCAAATGATAGAAGCTCGGAAGAATATGATGGCCGAAATGGCTCAGTTACTGAGGGCCACTGATAAAGGAAAGGCTCCTATGGCCATCACTGAAGAGGAAAATGAGGGTCCTCTCCAGGTTTTACACCGCCGCATGTATCATCGCAAACTGAGGCACCTCCTAGAAGGCCATCTACTACTGTGAGGCCTCAGCATGGGCCAATGGATGCTAGTGCCCATGTGAATTTCCCGGTTGGTTCAGGGTTTAATATGGGTGACAATCATGCTAATCCTCTTGTTCCCGATCTAGATATGGTGGAAAAAGAGAATTTGAAGGCCGAAGTTGCAAGGCAATTGGATGAACGCTACAGATGGTTAGAAGAAAAGTTCAAAGCTTTGGAAGGCACTGGCAATAATCATGGGGTTGATGCCAAGGACTTAAGTCTGGTCCCAAACCTAGTGTTACCTCACAAATTCAAAATGCCAGAATTTGAAAAGTACAATGGCACTACTTGCCCAGAGGCCCACATCACAATGTTTTGCAGAAGGATGACGGGGTATGTAAACAATGATCAGCTGTTGATCCATTGTTTTCAAGATACTTTGATAGGAGCGGGAGCTAGATGGTACAACCAGTTGAGTCGGGCTAAAATAAGTTCATGAAGGGATCTTGCACAAGCCTTCATACAACAGTACAATCATGTAACAGACATGACCCCTGACAGGATTACCCTGCAAAACATGGAGAAGAAGCCTAATGAGAATTTTAGGCAATATGCACAGAGGTGGCGAGAGGTAGCGATGCAGGTTCAACCGCCGCTGTTAGAGAAGGAGACCACTATGTTATTCATTAATACTCTGAAAGCCCCATTTATTACTCATATGATTGGAAGCACTACTAAAAGTTTTGCAGACATAGTTATGGCAGGAGAGATGATAGAGAATGCCATAAGAGGGGGAAGAATTGAGGGGGAGGGAACCAAAAGATCAGCCCTAAGAAGAAAAGACAGTGAGGTAAACAATACAAGTGGTTTTAATTCAAAAGCAGTCACAGTTAGCCAGCCCAAAGTAGCCACAGTTGGGCAACAAGGCTCTCAAAAGCAGGAATCCAACACTAGGCATGAGAGGATGCAATTTACACCTATACCTGTGACGTATAGGGAGCTCTATCAAAATCTATATGATGCGCATGCTATAACCCATTTTCATTTAAAACCATTACAACCTCCATATCCTAAATGGTATGATGCAAATGCCAGATGTGAGTATCATGCTGGAATATCGGGGCACTCAATCGAGAATTGTACTGGATTCAAGAAAGCCGTAGAGAGGTTGATCAAAAATAGGGTTTTGAAATTTGAGAGTACCTCAAATACTGAGAATCCTTTGCTGAACCATGACAATCAGGGAGTAAATGTCATTAGTGAAGCTGGTGAAAAAAGGGAAAAGGAAAATGTTGATGAGATAAGGATGCCTATGAGGGTAATCTGGGAGGAGATAATGAAGAGAGGTATGTTGACCTCTAAAAATACGAAAGAAAGAACATGGGGCTACGGTGAGTTCCGTAAAGATTGTAAGGAATTCAAGGCCTTGGTGCAAGGCTTCATAGACAACAAAGAGCTACAGGTTTATGAAGGTAGCTCTAGTGAAAAGTAAGTATGTGTGCTGGAAAATGAACAGCAAAGAACCAGTAGACCAAGGATCATTATCTCTCTGCCAGGGAATAATGAAATGGGGACACCAGTAGCCCCAAGGTTATTATCCATACACCTACTCCTTTCCCTTACAAGGATAGCAAGAAAGTACCATGGAGTTATGACTGTAGCGTGACGGTGCTGGGAGAAGGAAACATAGCCAGCGCATCTAAAGATGTATGAGATGAAGGTTTCCATACGCGGAGTGGGAAGCGTTATGATATGGGGGACGTCAGAGTGGAGCCCACAAAACCCAAGAATGTTAAAATTGAGAAAAAGAGTGAAGTACCTGTTAACGAGCCAGTGAGGGAGGAGGAAGCTAAGGAATTTCTAAAGTTCCTTAAGCATAATGAGTATAGTGTGGTCGAGCAGTTACGTAAGCAACCAGCACGCATATCGGTTTTAGCCTTCTCGCTAAGCTCAAAGTACATCGAGAAGCGTTGTTGAGGGTACTCAATGAGACATATGTCACTCATGATATATCTGTCAATAAGTTGGACCGGTTGATAAATAACATCAGTGCTGATAATTTCATTTACTTCAATGATGACGAAATTCCACCTGGGGGCATAGGGTCAACTAAGGCTTTGCACATCACAACTCGTTGTAAAGGATACATGCTTCCAAGTGTACTCGCTGATAATGGGTCTGCTTTGAACGTCCTTCCATTATCTACATTGAACAGATTACCCATCGACAGTTCGCACATGAAGACATGTCATAATGTGGTAAGAGCCTTTGACGGAACTGAAAAGAAAGTAATGGGACGAATCGACATCCCTCTGGAGATTAGACCAAATACGTATGAAGTTGACTTCTTGGTAATGGATATCAAGCCCTCCTATAATTGTTTGTTGGGGAGGCCATGGATACACTCGGCAGGAGCGATGCCTTCTTCACTACACCAAAAATTGAAGTTGGTGACAGATGGACGCTTGATAACCATCAATGCAGAGGAGGACATCATAGCAGCTGTCACTAGTAAACCTCCTTATATGGAGACAAATGAGGAGGCTATCGAGTGTTCTTTTCGTTCCTTGGAAATTGTTATTGCTACCTTCATTTCGGAGGGAAGCGAGGTGCCGGTTCCCAAAATATCTAGAGCTGCAAGGATGGCCCTGCAAATGATAATGGGAAAGGGGGCATCACTGGGAAAAGAACTAGGAAAACAGTTGCAATGAGGGATTCAAATCCCAAAACTGACGGAGAAGAAGGATCGCTTTGGTTTGGGTTTCAAGCCAGACCATAAACACAAGAGACATGAGATGGAAAAGCATCAACCAAGAAGGAAGGTGCGTTTGAATGGAGGAGAAGTAGAGTGGGAATCAATGACATTCCCACCTATACCTAAAACCTTTAAGTCAGGAGGGTTGCTAGTAGAAGAGAGTCATCAAATCAATGTTGTACATAGTGAGTGGTTGGGACAGGAAAACCTTGAGGGTATTTGCCCTTACAAACCGGGGAGCTCTCTGAACAATTGGACTGCGGAGGATCTTCCTGTAGTCTTTAGAAATTTTTCAGAGTAAATCTCGAAACATGTTTATTACTCTAGGGCTTAGGAGTAGTAAGATTACATTTGTGAAAATAGGCTTATGTTCATCTATTATTATTCAAATAAAACATAACTTTTACCAATTTAAAAGAGTATTGCCTCATTTTTTATCAACCAATATTCCTTTAAATTCTAACAACTCTTATTCTTTTATTCATAGCACATAAACGATCATTCTTAAATTCATTCATTCTTTGTATATTCTTTCATACCCACACAGTCTCTAGATATCAATGATATGAACGCTAATATTGCCGTTCCTGATTTCTCTTGTGAGCAAGACATGTGTTTAGAGGAGCCTCAGGATTTTGAAGATGTTCAAGATTATGATGTATCTCTCGATCTGTTAAGAATGGTAAAGCAGGAGGAGAAACAAATCATGCCACATGAGAAAGAGGCAATAGAGAACATAGCCTTAGAGGAAGGGAAGGAGGTGAAAATTGGAACACTGATCACTAATGATACAAGGCGTAGCTTGATTGAGTTGCTTCAGGAATTCAAAGATATCTTTGCATGGTCTTATCAGGATATGCCCGGATTGAATACTGACATTGTAGTACATCGTCTTCCGATAAGACAAGAATGCAAACCGGTCCAACAGAAGTTGCGAAGAATGCGGCCAGACATTGTCCTGAAAATAAAAGATGAGGTCAAGAAGCGGTTTGATGCGAGATTCTTGCGAGAAGTGAAATACTCGAATGGGTAGCTAATATTGTACTGTCCCTAAGAAGGACGGGAAGGTACGAATGTGCGTTGATTACAGAGATCTAAACAAAGCAAGCCCAAGGGATAATTTTCCTCTGCCACACATCGACACTTTAGTAGACAACATAGCGGGATATTCGTTGTTCTCCTTCATGGATGGCTTATCAGGATACAATCAGATAAAGATGCATCCAAAGGATATGGATAAAACTACTTTCGTAACATTGTGGGGCACCTTTTGTTATAAAGTAATGTCGTTTGGGTTAAAGAACGCAGGGGCAACATACCAACAAGCCATGGTATACTTGTTTCACGACATGATACATAAGGATATTGAGGTATACGTTGATGATATGATCGCCAAGTCGCAAACAGAAAAAGAACACATTGAGGTCTTGAGAAGATTGTTCTTAAGGTTGAGGAAATTTCAGTTGAAGCTCAATCTAGCAAAGTGCACCTTTGGAGCCAGATCGGGGAAGTTATTAGGCTTCGTAGTTAGTGAAAAGGAAATTGAAGTTGACTCAGACAAGGTCAAAGCCATACGAGAGTTGCCTCCGCCACGTACTCAAAAAGAAGTTCGAGGATTCCTAGGAAGGTTGAATTACATTGCTCGGTTCATTTCACAATTGACTGAGAAATGTGATCCTATCTTTCGCCTCCTCAGAAAGCACAATTAAGGTACTTGGGATGAAGAATGCCAGAATGCTTTTGAGAAAGTCAAGCAGTATTTGTTGAATGCTCCAGTGTTATCTCCACCTTGTCCAGATAAACCGTTAATACTATACTTGTCAGTGTTTAGTAATTCTATGGGATGTGTGCTTGGTCAGCATGACGAGTGAGGGAAAAAGGAAAAGGCAATTTATTATCTCAGTAAGAAATTCACTAACTGTGAAATGAGATATTCACCAATTGAAAAGTTGTACTGTGCGTTGATTTGGACCACACGAAGATTAAGACAGTACATGCTATACCATACTACTTGGCTCATCTCAAAACTGGATTCATTAAAATACATGATGGAATCAACGGCTCTAAATGGAAGAATGGCAAGATGGCAAATTTTGCTTTCAGAGTTCGATATAGTTTATGTAAGTCAGGAGGCTATCAAAGGAACTGCGGTGGCAGACTTCTTGGCCAGTAGAGCTATGGAGGATTACGAGTCATTGAATTTTGATTTTCCAAATGAGGAGTTAATGTGTATAACAGCAACTGAAGATTCTCCATGGAAGCTAAATTTTGATGGGGCTTCTAATACAGTCGGAAATGGAATTGGGGCAGTCTTGGTGTCCCCGAATGGCGACCATTACCCGTTCACGTGCAAGTTGGATTTTGATTGTACAAATAATATGGATGAATACGAAGCATGCATCATGGGGCTCCAAGCAGCCATAGAAAGAGGCATAAAAACCCTAAAAGTATATGGAGATTCTGCGTTGGTAATCTATCAGCTAAGAGGTGAATGGGAGACAAGAGACCCTAAATTGATCAATTATCGAATGGTGGTTTTGGGGTTACTAAGAGAGTTCGATGACATCACCTTCAACTATCTCCCACGAGATGAGAATCAGATGGCAGATGCTTTAGCAACCTTGGCTTCAATGATTAAGGCAAACAAAGAGGAAGAGATGAGACCAATTCAAATGAGTGTTTATGAGGCCCCAGCTCATTGTTGCAACATTAAGGAGGAGGAAAAAGATGATAACCCTTGGTATCAGAATATATTGCAATATGTAAGAGATCGTAAATACCCAGCACAGGCATCCGAAAATGACAAACGAACCCTGAGAAGGTTAGCTTGTGACTATGTTTTGGATGGGGAGGTTCTGTACAAGAGAAGGAAAGACCAAGTACTTTTGAGATGTGTCGACGCTGTGGAAGCCAAGCTAATTCTAGAAGAGGTTCATGAAGGTGTATGTGGTACGCATGCAAATGGGTTCACGATGGCAAGACAAATCATGAGGTTTGGCTATTACTGGGCCACTATGGAAGGAGACTGCATCAACTATGCTAAAAAATGCCATAAGTGTCAGATTTATGGAGACAAAATTCATGTGCCACCCTCACCTTTACATGTCATGACGTCTCCATGGTCGTTTTCCATGTGGGGCATGGATGTCATCGGACCAATATCGCCGAAAGCTTCAAATGGACATCGGTTTATCTTCGTAGTGATTGACTACTTTACAAAATGGGTAGAGGCTGCTTCTTACGCAAATGTTACTAAGTCAGCTGTAAGTCGATTTTTGAAGAAGGAAATCATTTGTCGGTATGGAATGCCTGAGAGGATCATATCCTACAATGCATTAAATTTGAACAACAAAACGATAGCAGAGGTTTGCAACCAGTTCAAAATCAAGCATCACAACTCTTTACCCTATCGTCCAAAGATGAATGGGGCAGTGGAGGCTGTCAATAAGAACATTAAGAAAATAGTGGGAAAGATGACTGAGACTTATAAGGATTGGCATGAAAAGCTACCGTTTGCACTCTTGGCCTATCAAACATCTATCGAGAACTTCTCACTGGGCAACCCCGCTCGTTAGTTTATGGGGCTGGAGGCAAAGATTACCTATTGAAGTAGAAATACCTTCTCTCCGAATTTTAACAGAGATAAGGTTAGATGAAGCGAGAATGGGTTCACCCGATATGACCAGCTAAACTTGATTGAGGAAAAGAGGTTTGAAAGCTATCCGACATGGTCGATATACGAGCGTATGATGCGAGCTTATGATAAAAAGGTTCGTCAAGGGAATTCCATGAGGGGACCTTGTGCTAAAGAAAATCCTTCCCATTCGAAGGACTTTAGAGGAAAATGGATGCCAAATTGGGAGGGGCCATACGTCATGAAGAAGGCTTTTTCGGTGGTGCATTGATTTTGACAGAAATGGATGGAAAGAGCTTACCCAATCCGGTGAACTCGGACTCGACCAAAAAGTACTTTGTCTAAAGAGAAAAGAATCCAAGGTGAAAACCAAAGGCGCTTTGAATTTTGAAAAAAATAAAAAAATAAAAAAATAAAAAAATAAAAAAATAGAGAGGCCAAGGTGAAAACCCACAAAAGGCACCTTGTGACCAAAGGGATTTTGAGTTGAAAACCCGAAAGGGCAGCTCAAATTTTGAAGGGTACACAGCAACCTTGCTATATTTGACTTGACAGAGAGTGAGGCACAGTGTACATCGGGCATCAACAAAATACTTTGGATTGTTCAAACACATGTCGAACTCAAGAAAGGCTTCGGGGAACTAATGTATAGAAGCTCAAGCGGCGATATTTAGAGCATCTAATCTTTATCCTGTTTGCTATCTTTAGATTCTATTTCTTCTTAAAGATATGCTATCAGACCTATTTCCTTTGTACTATTAACAATTCAAATCCAATTATTATCAAAGATTTACTCATTTTTCGATATTTTTAAAGAATGTTGCATTGAAATAATGATAGATGAACTAAAATATTTTCTCAAACGAAGTTTTGCACATTACTTTGGAATTTCTGGATAATGCAAGAAACTAAAACAGGACAATTGTTCGAGAAATTCACTTAAGTAAAGGATGAAAGAACTCGAGGGGTTCTTTCTTCCAGTCCAAAAAGAGATGGATGATTCAATTCTTACAGACATCCTCAGTAGATCATAGCATTGGAGGAAGGCCTACAAGCTGAGTAAGGATAAAATTTTGAGGAATACAAATGAAGGAACGAATGATGATACCTGAGATAGGGGTCATATTCATAGCACTTTGCATCATAACATGTTAAGGACATTCGACGCATTTCAATCATAGCATACTTAGGCATAGGCACATACTCATCTTACAGGTCATGTCCTCTAGGGGACAATGAAGATTAAAGATTTCAATATGGCATCCCTGTGCTTATGGGAAACAAATTGAAGACAGCAGATCTAGACTCAGACATTTATACTGAAGCAGATCCAAGATGGTTTGGTATTTTTGTGTTTACAAGAAACAAATCGAGGACATAGTAGATTTGACTCTCAGATGTTCTCAGTATAGCAGATCTAGGCTTGAGATGTTTATACTGAAGTAGATCTAAGATGGTTTGGCATCCTTGTGCTTACAAGGAACAAATCGAGGACATTGTAGATATGACTCTCAAATGTTCTCAAACAGACTCAAGATGGTTTGGTATTCTTGTGTTTACAAGAAACAAATCGAGGACATAGTAGATATGACTCTCAAATGTTCTCAAACAGACTCAAGATGGTTTGGCATTCTTGTGCTTACAAGGAACAAATTGAGGACATTGCAGATATGACTCTCAAGTGTTCTCAAATAGATTCAAGATGGTTTGGTATCCTTGTGCTTACAAGGAACAAATCGAGGACATTACAGATATGACTCTCAAATGTTCTCAAACAGACTCAAGATGGTTTGGCATTCTTCTGCTTACAAGGAACAAATCGAGGACATTGCAGATATGACTCTCAAATGTTCTCAAACAGACTCAAGATGGTTTGGCATTCTTGTGCTTACAAGGAACAAATTGAAGACATCGCAGATATGACTCTCAAATGTTCTCAAACAGACTCAAGATGGTTTGGCATTCTTGTGCTTACAAGGAACAAATCAAGGATGTAGCAGATATGACTCTCGAACATTCTCAAAACAGACTCAAATGGATTTGGCATCCCCACAAATCGAAGAAGCAGATTTGACATCTCTACGATCGGCGGGGAGCAAATCAAAGGTATCAACATAGCAGTCATAAAATTGAATTCCATTATTTGATAAGGCCAGTCAAATTGGGTCTTTCTATGAGTCTTTGCTTGATTCCTATTACACAGCAATAAGCAAAGAGGGGCAGCTGTAATAACCCAAATTTGACCGGGCCTTGAAATCCAAAACCAAAAATTAAATAATAATAAATAAATGTTTATTAAACAGTCCCTTTACAGCCCAAAAGTTAAAACCCAAATAGACCTGTTACACCCGGTAGCCCAAATACCCCGAAAGCCTATCCTATGCCCATTACCCCTTTGACCCAGTACAACGGCCCAAAATGAACTAGGCCCAAAACCCAAAATTTCCAGCTAGGGTTTCCAACCCTAGCTCTGCTCTCCCTCTTGCGCAAAGAATCGCTCGGAAGATTCGGGAGCGTATGTCCGGCTACTCAATCAAGGCCATCACTCAAGGTTACGCTTCATGTCGGTGCCTCACCGACACCATCACCAGACTTCAGGCCTCCATCGACGCCAGCAATCCTTCCATTGCCAAATTTTTCGCAAGTACCTGCAAGAAAAGGAAAGAAAATCACAGCAGACATGCGAGGTAAATACGGAAAGAAATTAGAGATTTCTTTCCAAAACTTGTAGTAGTTTATCAAAGCTATAAAGCCTTCTTTTTAATCGGTAAAGAGGGGGGGGAAGAGGATACAAAAAAATATTGTACACAGAATCCTTTTTTGCAATAATATACCAGAGATTTTTTACATAAGACAAAAGTGACATATTTTTATTTCTGTTTCATTCTCTTAATCATGAGTTTATGCATATAATATATTAAACAAATAGAGGGGGAGAATACCTGGAGAATCGCCTTGAAAAGCGAAACTTTTCAAGTTCCGACTGTCGTATGTGGCGAGTCGATGGCGGCGCGTGGATCCCAAAGCAAGGGAGGTCCGATGACCAGAGTGATCGGCTAAACGCCGAGCTCGAGGACCAGGATCCTTTTCGAGGTTTTTTTGTTTTTTTTTAGAAACCGAGTTTCTAAATGATTTTAAAGCTAAAGATTTGGCTTATATAGCCTTGACAAAACGCAGCGCGTTTTAGACCCTCAGGATCCGCGTGTTGACCCGATTACCCGGGGAAGATCCGCGCGTTTTTTATAACTGGGTTAATTTCTCAATCAGTCCTTCTAATCCTTTTTGCGTTTACAATTAAAACCTTATTTTATTTATGATTGGGCCCTATTAATTTTGTTTTAGTTTTAATTGAGTCCTGATGGCTATTAAATTGTATTCTGGAAAACGTCGCCGTTTTAGGAATAGGGCAATTTGCCCAGTGAGCCCTTTGGATTTTGCACGTGTTTTAAATAGGGCTTTAATTCAATTCTATTCCTTTCAAAATTTGCCCCATAATTTAGCTAAACTTTAAATTCAGTCCTATATTTATTTTATTATCCTATATATATATTTATTATTTGTTTTATTTTAATTTTACTTCTATATTATACATTATAAGATTATTTTATTATAAGTGTTATTTTTATTTGTTATTTTTCTCAAATTATTATTTTATATCATTTTTTATATATATTGTTATATTTTCACATATATTATATATTTATTATTATTTATACATTATTTTACATTTAAACTTTCGTTATTTATGTTATATTTATTATATTTCTTATTTCCTATATATTTTATTATATAACATTTATTATGTTTTATTTTTATACCACTTATTATTTTTATAAATATTATATATCATATATTACCAATTATATTATTTATGTTTATATCATATATATATTATTTAGAATTCATAAATTATTATTATTAAATTATATTTTAAACTCATACTATATACACATTTCATTATTATTTATTTATTTATCTATTATATATTATTTCATTTTAAAATTAATATCGTTATATTATAATTTTTCTTACATACTCTTTAACCAATATATTACCATATAATTATTATTCTTGTTATTATATATTATATACTATTTAAAAAATTGTTATGAAGTATCTTATCTTTAATTATAAATATTTTGCTAGCAATCAATCATTCTTATTTTTTTATTTTATGTATCAAGTATGTGTTAAATGTTATTTTTATTATTATTATTATATGTTATATTTTGTAAACATGCACATTGACACTATGTTTCTCCTATTTTTATATCATACATTATTCGATTATGTTTTGTTCATATCATGCAAATATCATTTTGTATGTTTGTATACTTTGATTATTCATTTTCAATACATGCCATATATATATCTTTGTTTGCATTTTTTTTGCTTTATATGTATTATTCTTTTTATCGTAGTATTCATTTTTTAGTACAATAATATATTATTATGATTTATAATGTAATACAATTCTCCACGCATCATCTTTAAAAAGACAAAGCTCCAAAATTTTCAAAAAAAAATATAAAGGCAATGCTTGGTGTGTGGAAATTTCGAAAAAGTAGTGCCCTAACTTATTGGGTTGCAACTTTTCTCGTTAAGTTCGAATAGTCATGTATCCTTCTAAGGTTTTTAAAGGATTTCAAAATATAAGTGACTGTCTTGGAATTGCAAAGTGATATGTCCTAACTTACTGGATGTAGCATTTTGCTGTTTTGAGATAGAGATTTCTAAAAAGCTAACTTATAGTTAATACTTTGATACAAGTAAATCCAAATTTTCAAATACTTTAAAGAGGATTACATCTTAAAATTTTTAAATTTCCGACATTAAAGACATTTGATAATCAATTAGGTACCAATTTTTGGGTGTTACGAGGGTGCTAATCCTTCCTCGTACGTAACCGACTCCCGAACCCATTCTTTTATTTCGTGGACCAAAACTAATGATTTTAAAACAAAATGTTTTAAAGGTGATCCAATCACACCTAAAAAGATTGGTGGCGACTCCCGTTTTCGTTTTTTTAAAATCGATTCTCATTTTCCAAAACTCGATTTGAAAATGGTTTCGACACGTATTATATCAAAACGGCGCCGTTTTATTTAAAATAAATTAATTTTTTGCGGCGTTTTTATCATAAACGCCGCTAATGCTTGACTTTTTTATAATTTTTATATTGAATTATTATATCTTTCATATCAATTTTAAATAAATAATTTTTAAAAATTTATGTAATATTTGAAAGAATTAGATAAAAGTTGAAGTTTTTTTTATATATTTTTATATATCAAATGGTTTAGATTAAATATTTTTAAATATAAAAGCATTAATTGATTGCATAAAATTTTATCATTTAACAAATCTCAAGTTAAATCCTAAATATATATAAAGTTTATCTATTACCTCTTAAATAAATTAAATCAGTAATCATAATTTTAATATATTAAAATTAATATTATCTCTTTACGAATAAATAAGAAATTATTTAATATATAAATTAAAAAATACTAATTAATCTAAACCCTAAACCCCTAACTCCTATCCCCCAAACCTTAAATCATACAACATAAACCCTAAACCCATAACCCTTAACCCATAACACCTAAACCTTAAACCCCAACCCTTAAACCATAAACTATAAACCATAATCCCTAAACCCATAATCCATAAACCTTAAAATAGTAACTCATACACTTTAAACTCTAAATCATATATCCTAAATCATAAACTCTAAACTATAATGATAATTAACTCAATATTTTAAAATTAAAACTATCTCTTTTATAATTATATAAGAAATTATTTATCATATAAATTAAAAAAACACTAATTAATCTAAACCCTAAACTCCTAATCCCTAAACCCTAAACCATAAATCCTAGAACATAAACCATGAACCATGAACCTTGAACCTTGAACCTTGAACCACTAACCCTTAACCCCTAACACTTAAACCTTAGACCACAACCCTTAAACCACCCTTAAACCATAATCCCTAAACTCATAATCCATAAACCTTAAAATATTAACTCATAAACATTAAACCCTTAACCATATACCGTAAACCCTAAACTTTAATGATAATTAATTCAATATTTTAAAATTAATACTATCTCTTTTACAATTATATAAGAAAACATTTAACAAATAAATTAAAAAACAATTAGTCATATACCAAAAATCTTTAAAATTATTTTAAATAATAGTATTTTATTTTTTTCATTTTTTGTGGCGTTTTTCAAAAAGCGCCGCTAAAGCCACTAAAAGCTCAATACAAAACGATGGCGTTTTGCAAAATTCTTTTGCGGCGTTTTTCAAAAAGCACCGCTAAAGCCACTAAAAGCTCAATACAAATCGACGGCGTTTTGCAAAATTCTTTTGCGGCGTTTTTTGAAAAATGCCGCTAAAGATCAAGCATTAGCAGCGTTTTCTAAAAAGCACCGCTAAAGGTGTACATATAGCGGCATTTTTAAAAAAGCACCGCTAAAGCCACTAAAGGCCCAATACAAAATGACAGCGTTGTGTTAAATTTTTTGCGGCGTTTTTTGTAAAGCGCCGCTAAAGAACGAGCATTAGCGCGTTTTTTAAAAGGCGCCGCTAATACTCGATCTTTAGCGGCGCTTTTCAAAAAACGCCGCTAAAGCCACTGAAGCTTAGTTAAAATGATGACGTTGAGCATAAGTTTTGTGGCCTTTTTTTAAAAAGCGCTGTTAATGCTCGTTCTTTAGCGGCATTTTTCATTCGAACGCCGTTAAAAACGCCGTTAAAAACCTGTTTTGGTGTAGTGTCAAATATATATCTCTCTTTTACTTATTATGTATTGTGTTCTTTTATTATTATTGTTAAAACTTTTCAAACTTTTGTTTTTTTTTCTCTCATTATACATGAAGAGTTGTAAATTACAAATAATTTAATATTTGACTATATTCAGAGAAAATTGAGAATGATTAAATCAATGTTTAATTAGATTTTTAATAAGCATAAATATATTAATTGATATTTTATGTATAATTGAATTTTTTTTATCAAATAGTGTTTAAGAAACACCAAACAAAGATAGTTTTATCTAATTAAAATTGAAAAATCCAAATCCAAAGATAATTTTGTCTAAATAAAGTCTAAAAGCTCAAAGCTCAAAAATAATATAAAAATCCAAAATCCGAACTGACTTAGTACGTTCTGGTTAACTAGTTTCTTATGTTCATCGGTTCGATTTTTATTTGAAAAATAAAAAAAATCAAATATCTTGATCTGGTTAAAAAAAGCGAACCGATCAATCTCAAATTATACCATTTATAATGTTGTTATGGTAATTTAGAGAAATATTCAATAAATGAAAAATTTTTTTAGTCAAAATCAAGGTATCCATCATCGTGGATGCTCTCCAAATAGATAATCAGTTAACCCTAAAATGTGCTCCATTCTATGGGTAAGAATTGAATCCCTAATCTCATGATTAAGAGATGAGATGAGTATTTTGATTTATTTTTAATGCAATCATATATTAACCTTAAGAATTTGTTAAATATTTTAATGTAAATTTAATTAGTTATCATTATTTTAAAAGTTATAATGTAAAAGAAATTGATTAAAATATAAAGGGAAGAGAAAATTTATCCCAAAGTTAATATATATAATTAAATTAAAATTTAAATATTTAACATATATTCACATAAGAATTATTTCTTAAAATGTACAAAAATAAAATATGATTATTAGTAATAGTTTTTTCTTTTAAAAAAAAATTACCGCCAATGAGGCATTAACTTAATAGCAAGTTTGAGACATGAAAACTTTAAGATCTTAAATTTGAGCCTCACTTTTTTTTTAATGTATTTTTTTCATCAAACCTTAAGTGATTTGAATACTTTTCTCGTCAGTTAATTCAATTAATTAACTATTTTTGAATCAAATAGAGATTTATAATCAAATTAATTAGTTTAAATTTTACTCAACTATGCGCATCGATTGAGTAAAAAAAAAGTCATTATGAGTTTGAAGCATAGGGTTTTTTTTTTTTTTGGTGGTTTGTGGGAGGAGTATGGGCACATGTGAGTGGCCTGCAATGCATGTGTGGAACTGATTTTATGAGGCAAAGTGGTGCATTTGGTATTATTCCATCCAAAAATGGCTTCCAAATTACCTAAAATGTTACAGTTTCGATTGCAAAGCCAATCATTTGAGCAATCCAATCACGTGACCTTAATATAACCAAAGATATGCTGGTCAAGTGCAAAGAACAAGTTCATCTTTACCTCTCACTAGGAATTGTAAGTTCATCTTTGCCTGGATGGCGTGTCTCTTTCCAACAAGCTCTCGTAACCGGCGGAAAGCCCGAGCTCCTTCACTGTAACAGACATCCTTACTTTTTCTGTTTTTGGGATGCCACGCATCACCACCAGGAGCAAACTCCGCCCGAGTTTGCCACCTAAGGATTGGTCCCTCACCAGGTGGATCATCCAAGTTCTTTTTTAAGTCCGGTACAGCCGTCTCATCAAATTTTGGTGGGACCTTAGCTTCCATCATCTTTCCGTATTCCATTACCATCTGATCCTCGAATTCCTTAAATTGCTCATAAGCTTCTTCAACTTCAAGCTTGCCTCATTCACACATATTGCCTAGCTCATTAAACCTTTCTTCCACCTTTTTCTTCATCTCATCTGATCATACCAGCATAATGCTATACTATTATCATTCACATAAAATTATGAATTATAACAAGCCCAAGTTTAATGAATTGGAATACCAGGAAGCTGCAACACTACCCTAGTAATCCTTTGACCTAAGCCACTTCAAATGGTCACCCAATTATTTTTCCCCATAACGCAGTCCATGTTGAGTGAAACTGCACCTATTGTCATATTGTACAAGCTCCATGCAGTTCTTAGTTAAGAGAATACGAAAAATTCAAATGAAGGTCTAGAGTCTAGAGGCCGACAAGATAAATGGAATATTATCAAAAGTGTCAAATATTATACTAGAGCAGTAGAGCTATGAATTTGCTTCCCTTTAATCATACAAGCTCTGTGTTTTCGAAAGCATATCATATAGGCGTAAAGCAACCATGGTAAACTATATAATAAAAAAAAAGAAAGAAAAGAAAAGAAAAGAAAAGATTTCTCTGTTATCAAGCAGCAAATCTGTGTTTGTAACTACTAATATGTAACTTCTGCATGCATACTCAAGACAAACAACTAGTATACAAATCGCTTAGCATACAAAAGTTAAACTAGAAAGCAGTAAACAGAGTGACATTAAAGTAAACTTGAAACAACCAACAGTGACTCATAAAACAGATTCTTAAACCTTAGCAACAGCCTCCTAGTGACATTTACATGCAATCACAAGCAATTGGGTTTGAGAAATGAAGTAGACTAGGGTCGTTTCTCATTTACAAACATTATGGACAAACATTGCAAGTATTGACAGGTTTTCTATCCACACTTTACTTCATCAAAAACTAAATGGGGGCTAATAGCTTTATTACTCAGACTAGAGACTAAAGTGTGAGTGCACGATATGGGTGTGTTCAATCTTCTCTGACTTCTCTTATATATTTCAAGGATCATTGTCAGGTCATATCCCCATAGAGATGTCTATATATATGTTGGACACAAGTAGGTCAATATATACGTTGGACATGGATACTTCAAGAAAAATGAAAAGTCGGAGCATCATAGGCTAATAGTTCAGATTCTTCAGAAAGTGCATACATAAAGCCAAATAGATTAGGAAACTACTTTGGAGGAAGATTGGAAGTAGGTTGCTCAAGTCTAGACTGGGAAGCGGATCTCTAGATTCAATTTTGTAACACATGCAAGTTTACCAAGTCTACCACTCATTTCACTACAAAAAGAAGCCCTGAAAATATTGCAATCGATCATTTCACAAGAAAATGGATTGATAATCTAAACATCTATCAGCCTTACAGACGATAAGCTAGAATTGGCAGAGATTTACAGGTCCACAATAGAGTTGGCCAATCAGTTTTAATTTTAGTGTGATCAGCCTCTAAACCATCACCATGGATGACATGACCAAGATAGGTTACCTGGGACTCACCAAAGAAACACTTTGATTTCTTTAACAACAACATGTTATCCCGCAAGAGTTCAAAAACTAGTCTTACATGGTGCATATGTTCAGTCCATGTTCTTTTTAAACCTTTTAAACCTAAGTAATACTTAATCAGTGATAGATAAGCAAAGGCTTGCAGATGAAAACTGTGGGTTTTCTTCATTGATAGTATATAGGATTTGCACAGAACTAAAACTATGGTATAATTTTAGAGGAAGCATTACCTAGCTTTGGTCTTTTTAAACTTTTTAGACCTAAGCCTCAATGATTTGCCATTTATCCCTAGATCTGTCTTTTGTTTTTCACCTTCTTGCTCTTTCAACTTGTTCCTCATGGAATTTACCAAAATCTCAGTCCTAGGTTCTGGCACTATTCCTTTAGATGTTATATTATCAAAATAGCATAAACCTTTTTCAACCCTTCCCTTATCATACAACCAGTAAATCATAACTGTGTAAGATCGCCGGTCCGGTCCCAATCCGCTTTTTCCGATCTCATCCTACATATGTCTAACTCTCTCTTGATGATCCCACTTCATATACAACCTCAAGATCAAATTGTAAGTATCACAGCACATACTGCAACAATTTCTCCCCATCCTTTCCAAAACACCAGGAACTTCCTCCGGTTTCTCCAAAAACTTGAGCCAGTAGTTGAAAGTTGCATTATTCAGTGAACACCCTTCTTTCTCCTCCATCTCATCCAAGATCTCATAAACCTTCTCCATCCTCCCAATCTTTCCTAGGTGCTTGATAAGCGAGCTGTATGTTGCAACATTTGGGGCACAACCACATTCCTTCATCTCCCTAAACACTTCCAAAGCTTGGGAATCCTCTTCTTGAAGCACAGTGCATCGATGACACAATTACAAATTACCACATCAGGATCACACCCTTTCTCCCACATTCCTCGAAACAACTTCATTGCAGCACCTAACTTTCCCATCTTCGTCAATGCATTTATAAAAGTTCCGTAGGTAAACATATCTGGCTTGTATTTTGACTTAATTATGTCATTCCAAAAACTTTTAGCCTCATGTACATTCCCCAACACGCACCATCTGTTGAGAACAATATTCATTGTCTTTAAATCATAGCCAAACTCACTCCTCTTCAATTGATATAAAGTTTCTGCAGTTTCTACGTGCTTATACCAACATAAACTCACTAAAATAACTTGAAACGTTGAAAAATATCAACATCACATATATAATAAGGTAATTACATGTTATTAATTACTATCATGATTGATTAGCCTAAATTAGAGTCTAAATTAGAAGTGATTTAATTTGGTTAAAATTTGATTGGGCTTTAATTATTAGATAAAATATGAGTCAAATATATATAGATACTCTACTAATTAAGTTCTAATCAATTTCTAATTAATAATGGGCTATAGAGCTAATATGCCAAAATTATATATATTAAGGTCTCAAATTACACACAAGATATATTTTCTAATATCTAATTCTTAAGAAAGCGCAAATATTTTCTGAATTTCTTGTGTACTAAGTTGGAAGATCAAATCCCCAAAATTCGAAAAAACTTAGGAATTCGCAGCTAGTTTTATTCTTGATTTATTCTTGATGATTTAACATTATAAATCCTAATTTATTAAGATTTATTTTAAATTTATTTTACAATTCTAAAAGGTGTTATCAGAGTTTCGTCATGTTGAAAATTGATTCTTTATCATTTTTGGATTGATTCGTTTTTTTTTTAATTTTATGAATTTGATATTTCAATTATACATTATGTTGAATCTTTAAGATTTTTGATAAAATTTTTAGATTTTGATTCTTTGAATTAAACTTTTAGGGTTTTACAATTTAAATTGAATGCATTATTATATTTTTGGGTGGTTCTCTTGATTTATGCTTCTATATAATAATATTCTATTTTTAATTTGGACTGAGCCAACGTGATATTTTTTTAAGTTTGGATTAATTTGAAGTTATTACGAATGGGTGGTTGAATTTTTTTTAAGAGTTTGAGGTTATTGCTTTAGAATATATTAAAGATTTTAGGGTTTGAAGGTTTATATGTTTTGATTTCCTTTGTTGTGTTCGCCAAATCAAGTGATTTTTTTCTCTAAAATTTGATTTTGTCCTTCTGCCAAATCTTGTTTGATTTTAATTTAGTTTTGTATTTCATATATCATACTTGAATATCTAATTTGATTTTATATTTACAAAACTTATGTTAACATATAATATATAAGCTTGAATTCCATATATACTATGGATGTGTCCAATGATTACAGCTATAATGTTATTGTATGAGTCTTGGTGGATTGTTATATATGATTGAAATATTATATATATATATATATATATATATATATATATATACTAAACAACAATTAAAAGCATGAAATGCCTAAGGTAATTGAAAGCATGTATTAAGTGTTGCACCAATTTGGTTGAGATTTCCTTTTAGTTGTTACCATATATTTGGATTAAATCTGCTTGAATTTGACAGACATGTATTTTCTTGTCATTTTATTATTATTATTATTTTGGATGAATTCCTGTTATTCTTTTTTTTTTAAGTATATGATTTCAAATATTTAGTCAAATTATGATTTTTTGTCAAATTGATTTAAAGAATATTTATTGAAATTGTTAATTTTATGCTATGAATATTTATTTACTTTTTTTGATGTTTTGAAGTAAACTCATGTTAATCATAATATATATTTAAATAATTGGTTTTAAATTTGGTTCTATAATATAGAATTTGACATTTTATGGTTCTAAATATTTGGTTAAATTATGATGATATGGTTTATTGTATGAATTGTGGGATATACCAACTATTTATGATTTTGCTTTTGAGATTTATTGGCTTGAAAGTAACTTTCAAGTATTCGTGTGAATATCTATTTAATCATAAATACAACTTTGGATTTACATGGTAAATTCAAGGTAAGTTTTTCTATTTGATTATGAATACATGTATATGCGTGAATTGCTTTAGTGTTTTTAATGCCAAAATTATGAATTCATGTGCTTGTTAATTATTTGACTTTGAACCACTATATTATTTCTGTTTGGTTTTGATATATATGGTTTTGGAACAAAAAAGAAATAGTCAAAAATTAAGGTTTTCGGTTTTCGGCTTTTTTATTGCATTATTAAGACAATCTTATTTTAGGTTATTTCGGAGTCTATAGAGCAATAAAAAGAATAGTTTTGACATTTGACTATTGGAGAAATTTTAAATTTGAATATTGTTATGTTTATATATATTTTACAATAACTTAATTGAAACAAAAAGTCACCAAAGTGATTTTTTTTTATAAAAATTATTTTGTTTTAAAATATAAAAGGTTGTATGCATGTAACTTAAATTATGTTAATATTGATTGGCTCAAATGAAAGTTAATAATATTACATTTGTAACTATGGTGATAAACATGTGACCATTATTCGGTTTTACATGTGAGTAATAAATCGGCTCAAAGGAAGATTTATTGTTTGACATGTTCTTATTGTCAATGTTTGATTACTACACTAAGATATCACTTACAAGTTAATATTTTGTCCAAAGATGAAATATTAATGGAGTGTTCGACATCTTAAAATGAGGTTTACCTTTATTCAAATTATTTTGGTTTAAATTAGAAGTCTTATGTGAAGTTATTTATGGTTTATGATATATTCAACTATTATTATATTTGCCAACATCACTGTATGTTATTTTGGGATAACTATATATACATATATATACTAGTATCTTTTAATTTGATTGAAAGATGAAATTAAAAGAAATATTTTGAAACAAATAAATTCAAATTTTGGCTTTGGGTTTTAATTAAAGATGTTTAATATTTTAAATATATTAGTTGAAACAAAATGCCGCCAAAATGACCTCCTTTGTGTAGATTAGTTTATTTGAAATATTAAGATGATTATATGTTTTTGTGATTCATGCATTTATTAATTGACCCAAAGGTAAGTTGATATTTGGCAGAATTTCAACGACATCTATGGTGATAAATGTGTGACAATTATAAGGTATTTTATGTGAGTAATAAGTTAGTCCAAAGCTTAATTAATTGTTTAACATAATTTATTGTCAATGTTTGATTGCTATAACAAGAGTATCACTTACTGTTAATACTATTGTCCAAAGACTTGATATTAATGTTGTGTTTGGTATCTTGAGATGAGATTAGCCATTATCCTGAATTTATTGTTTACTTATGAATATTGATGTGAGCTTATTTATATTTATTTTTTGTTCTGTATTCAGCTAATTCATCTTCTACTGCCACAATATCTGCTAATATAAATTCTATACCCATGCTTAATGGGACTAATTTCAATGAATGGAAAAGACACTTATTTATATGCTTTGGTGTATGAACATAGACCTTGTACTAAGGGAAGAACAACTCGCACCTCTCACTACGGAAAACACCCCTTATGTTAAAAGAGATTTTGAGAGGTGGGATTGTTCAAATTGCATGAGTCTAATGATTACGAAGCACAACATTTTAGAAGCCTTTAGGGGCACAGAATTTGAAAAGATTACTCAGGCCAAGGTTTCCTTGACAAAACTAAAAAATGTTTTGCTAAAAACGATAAGGTTGAAATAACATCACTTTTGACTTCTTTAATGTCTATAAAGTATAAGGGTTAAGAAAATTCTGAGCGATCTAAAGGTTATGAGTTTTATGATCCCACAATTAGGAATATTTTTGAGATGAGAATTGCAACATTCTTTTAGGATGTTGAGTTTGGAGAGAGAAATAAGGTTAGAGACATTGCTTTTAAGGAGGAATTGAATTCTAACTCAGTTCCTACTATCACTTTTAACGATGTTTAGGTTCTCATACCTATCATTGATTAAGAAGTGAATCTAGAACCTTAATAAGACAATGCTAAAAAATTCTCTATTTAAGATGAGGTAATTGTTCTAGAAGAACAAACTCAACAACCTCAAGAATGAATGTCATTAAAAAGGTCCACTAGAGAAAGGGTTATAATAGCTTTAGTGGAATATTTTGACCTTAAGCTACATCAATGAATATTAAGTTAATGGTTTCTCAATGGTAACATTGATCATACATTTATATGGTGCAATTAGAAAACTTTGTGTTTGATGATGCAAAGGTAATGATTTGCAAATTAAAGAACTTCATCTAAGGGTTTAAGTAGAATTCTCGTCAATAATATTACAAAATTTACCAAATGATTATCTTATTCGATTTAGAGATGAATTTTATTTATAATCGTATGTACTATAAGTTTAGTGGGAGTAAGGTTCTATATTTGGTTTTATATGTTAATGACATACTGTTTGTCAATAATAAGTATAGCCTAAATCAATGCCCTAAGAATGATTTTGAGATTACAAAAATGCATGAGATTTTTTACATTATAGTAGTGGAAAGTCTAATGTACGCTCAGTGTTTGTATAAATTGGAATATTGTGTATACTATTAGAATGTTAAGCAGATATTTTAAGCAACCCTGGTTTGGACCATTGGATAGCATCGAAGAGGGTTATAAGGTATTTTCAGAGAACAAAAGATTACATGCTCACATATCGAAGTTCTAATCAGTTAGAGATTATTAGGTATATAGACTCCGATTTTGATGGAATATGGATACAAGATTTTGTCACTAAGGTGCAAATTGTGAAAACAAATTACAGCTCTTTTATTCCAATAGCAACAGAGCACATCAAAGTCAAAACATATAGACTTAAAGTTCTTGGTTGTTAAAGTAAAATTTCAGAGTGGTTAGGTGCCTATAAAGCATATTAGGACAAACTCCATGATTATGCGATCCGCTTACTAAGAACTACACCTAAGGTTTTATAAGAGCACACCGCTCATATGGGTGTAATGTCATTTAAAGGATATTTGGTTTTAGTGGGAGTTTGTATTTTTAAATGCTTTTCATTTATAGACACATTTTTAGTTATTTCACTTATGATATTAAGTTTATTTTCTGCGAAAATAAAGTTTATTTGGTTTATTCACACTCTGATTTTGGTAAGGTTTGATCTCACTAAGGAGGGCCAGTTGGAAATAGAGAAGTTTAGATCATATTGCATGAAATTTTCATGCTACACATCCATACTTGATCTATGTCATTTAGTTGTGTTAATATACGTGATCGTGGATGGATTTAGTTACAACATATGTAACGAAAGTCGCATTGGTTCTATACTAACATAATTAATGGACTAGATTGTTCTAATACCTTTTGGATATGATAGTACAATTTTGAGCTCATATGTTATATAATAACATGTAATTATAGAGTAATTAGTATATGTATGTGGTCTATGTGGGAGATTGTTGGAAAATATGGACATCACATATATAATAAGGGTAATTACATGTTATTATTTACTATCATGATAGGTTAGCCCAAATTAAAAGTTATCTAGTTTGGTTAAAATTTTATTGGGCTTTAATTATTAAATAAAATATGGGTCAAATATGTGTAGATACTCTAGTAATTAAGTTCTAATCAATTTCTAATTAATGATGGGCTAATTAAGAATTAGGCTAATGTGCCAAAGTTATATATATTAGGGTTATGGTCTCCAAATTACACACAAGATATCTTTTCTAATACCCCATCCTTAGGAAAGGGCAAATATTCTCTGAATTTCTTGTGTGCTAATTTGGATGATCAAATCCCCAAGATCTGAAAAAAATTCAAGGAATTCATGGATTCAGCTACGCTTCCGCATCTAATTTTATTATTGATTTATTCTTGATGATTTGACATGATAGATCCAGCTTATTAAGTTTTATTTTAGATTTATTTTACAATTCTAACATGAAATGCAACCAAATCATCCTTGAATTCGAATTCTTCCTCCTATTAAAACCCCAATCGCATCCTCCACCATATGTGCAAAAGAAGATACCTATTAACCGTAATCCTAAAAGTCCTTTCATCAATAAGTCCTCTTTCGCATATTTTATCTAACACCTCGCTTAACTCTTCAAACTGATGCATTCTTCCAAGAATGTCAAGAATTTCATTACAAACATCATAACCAAGTAAATTTCCACCTTTTTTTAGACACCTATTGGAAGAAAACATAAGCTAGTTTCCAATAAGAATGGTTTCGCTTAACCAATTCCAAGACCAAACTATCGCTTATTGTAACCTTATATTGATCAATCTCTTTTGTTTTGCTATTTCTATGGTTTTTTAAAACATCCCGAGTTTCAACAAATATGTTTCAGATGGTTTTTGGTGAAAGTCGGTGCTTTCATCAGAATTAGTAAGTGGATGAAGAAAAAGTGGTTTTTAGTGGCACCTAAAAAATGAAATATGTGAATGCTAGGACAAGATTGATGAACTGTGGGATTAGAGGTGAAAAATTGGATTTTGGGAAATCAAATGGGAATTTTCGATGGATGATAGCTTTTTGGCATAAGCATTTTAAAATTTGAGATTGTGTTATGAGAGGCATCATAAGAGAGGAAATGAGATAGTGCAATTGGCTTTACAGAAAGGTTAAAAATATATATAGAAAGAAGGTTTAGGGACACTAAAAATTCTATGGATAAAAATATAGCTATTAAGTGTCATAATTTAACCTTAAAAAATGATGGAATGGAATTAAAATAGTTGGAACTACGTGACAAAAATATTCCTCGCTTTTTTGATTTCTTCCGTGACAAGAATGGAGGAGATAATCCTTCCAAGATCCAAGCACAAAGAGAGTCCGATTTAAGGAATCTGAGGTGAATCTGTAAGACGCGATGGTTGTGGAGTCCTCACTAATGCCATCTTTGTCTAGAAAGATATGTTAGTGGGGGAAAGAAAGTATTGAACAAAAAGAAATGAGTAGTACTCAACAAATTGATAATAGATTTTCCTCTCTCGAAATAAGATGTTAAAAAGCAGTGTGTCAATAGCATTCCCGCCATAGATTTCTGAGAGAATATACCACTCTTGAAAGGAGATGTGTAACACCCCTAACACGTATCCGTCACATGGACTAGAGTTAAAGGCGCACTCGACAAATCGTAACATTTTACTTAACAATTCATAAACATCATCCAAAATTGTAGTCATACATCACAATAGAGTCCCTTATATAGGTTATTGAGACCTTAAACATGCATTAGAAAGGGTCGGCACTAAATAGAGCTCATACAAAATTTTTCGATAACTTAAATATTTTTCAAAGTTGTACAGTCACCCGCCATGTGAATAGGCCATGTGCCTCACACGGTATTAGACACATCCGTGTTTAGGCCGTACAAAACAGTGGCATACATACTAACTTGTCCATACGGCCATATGACATGCCCGTGTGCCGTGCCATGTGAAAATTAGGGAGGCTATCGACTTGGTCACACGCCCAACACACGCCGTGTCTAGCTCATGGTCGAAACTAATCTTGGCCACACAACTTCAGCACATGCCTGCAGTGTGCGACCGTGTGGTCTCGCCTGTGCTCATTTCAAAATGGCCCCCGAGCAACACTACTACTGGGACACACGCCTGTGTCCTTGTCTCCAGATAGGCAAAAATAGGCCATTTGCAAGGCCAAATTGCCACCCATTAAGGGTCCTCCCTACAAGCATCAAATAGGCATCTAAAGCATCATATTTTCAACCAATTTTCAACTCAAATCATACATCATTCATATCATATATTAATCAAACTATTTCATTCATAATTCAAAAATCAAAACATAACATTCATAAGCCAAAAACATACCAAAACATATGATTTGTAACATCAAATTACCTCATTCAAAATTCATGCTATAGCCTTACCAAATACCAAACTAGGCACATTCCAAAAACTTACCAAATTGACCAACTCTCTTGGCCATCCAAAACACTTCACATAGATAATATTGCATCACATAATTCATACCAAAAACTCATTTATATACACAACCAAAACCAAGCCAAATCACATGGCTAGATATATACACTTTACAAAACATATTCAACTATCTCTAGCCTATACATGCCATACTCCAATATTTACACTTTCAAAATGTGCCAAAGTAAAGTTTGATAGTGTGGTGATGATCCTCGACGATCCTCGAGCTCTCAGTAGCTTCGATATCTATAAAACAATGCAAACACACACAAAGTAAGCTTTCAAAAGCTTAGTAAGCCATATACAAATCAACTTAACAATATAAACATATAAGCATCATAATATATATATACTCCTTAGCCAAATGCTATCACAAACCACATAGCTCAAATACATTTCACATAATCCCCATTCATTTACACATATAGCATATTTTCTCATACTTTTGTCACATATAATCACTTGATCACAAAGATGCATGTACTTATCTTTCAACATCAAATATGATACACAATTTCAAACGCATTTGAATCGATACACATTACATATAATCATTCGCTTTCTCGGAATGCCCGCTTGAACCGCTTGGAATCATAAGGGTACACAGATAGCTCTGAAAGCTCGCATAATGCCAACGCCCTGCACGTGGTCTTACATGTAATTAAATATTGATGCCATCGTCCCAAAAAGGGTCTTACACTAAATCAAATACGATGTCGATGTCCTGCATATGGTCTTACACGTAAATCTTAAGTCGATGCCAACGCCCCGCACGTGGTCTTATATGAGAATTTATATCGGATCCTATGTCATGACACATGTATCCTAACTATTTCTAAGGTTCAGATTTAGGCTTTTCTGACGCCGAATTCGATACTTTCTTGATATCTCATAATCAAGGCATAAAGCCATTCATCATTGTTCAATAGCATATAAGCATAAATAAACCATTTCAAATACATTTATTTGTATATAGACTTACTCGCATTTTGATTCGGATAGTGGAATCTGGCCACTCTACGACTTTCGACATTCCCATCTAATTCCATTTTCTTTAGTTCTTGATCTATATAAATTCAAATTTAACTCATTCAAACTCACATTCATTCAAATCAATCCAAAAACACATATTTAGGGCATTTTACAAATTAGCTCTCACATTTTCACATTTTGACATTTTAGTCCCTAATTCATAAAATCACAAAATATTCTTTAGATACATGATTAGCCGAATCTTCCTAATGCTCATATGAGCCTCATATATTTCATTTATTTCACATTTTAGCCCCTCAAACTTTCTTTTTTACAATTTAGTCCAAATTACTCAAATTCATCAAAATTCAAAGACAAAATATGTTAACCCAAAAACATATCTTTCATTTACCAACAAATAATTTCACAAAACTAATAATTTCATCAATGGCTCAATTCAAAATCATCAACGAAATCAGACATCCAAACATGGGCTTGATAGAACTCTAAGCAACAATTACAAAAATGTAGAAATTATCAAAAACCGAACAAAATCCATATCTTAATCACCAAATCAAAGTGTTGAACCTTAGTACTTTTTTTTTCATTTCATTTTTTGATACATTCTCGCCAACAAAGATGATAATGACCTTAATTTCATATTTTTTATTTTAATTCATCATAATACATCAATTACCATTTTACCTTTGCATTAAAACCTTAATATTCCACCAACTAATGTCCACTAATGTCATTTAATTATAATCATGGTCAAATAACCACATAAGGACCTCAAAATTATAAAGACATAGCAAATAGACACTTTAGCAAATAGAACACATCTTTTACATTTTATGCGATTTGTCCTTTTTTTTCAAATTAAGTACACAAACAATTAATTTTTCATACGAAACTTTCACACATACTAATTCACATATAATAAGCACAGAAAATAATATTAATTTTTTTTACTTGAATTTGTGGTCCCGAAACCACTATTTCGACTAGGGTCTAAACTAGATCATATAATTCTCCCCCTTAGGGATTTTCGTCCCCTAAAAATCTTACCATTGAACAGATTCTCGATTTTGTTGTCTCATAGTATCTTCGGGCTCCCACGTAGCCTCTTGAATACCATGTCAATGCCACATCACTTTAACTAACATAATTTTCTTATTTCGTAGTTCTTTAACCTCACAAGCCAAGATATGGATCGGTTCATCTTCGTAAGTCATATCGGACTGAATCTTGATTTCGGACTGAAAAATTACATACAAAGGATCGAATATGTATCATCGAAGCATCGATACATGAAATACATTGTGAATCTTTTCTAGCTCAGATGACAACAACAATCTATACGCAACTGGCCCAATACGCTCGATAATCTCATACGGCCTGATGAACTTCGGACTCAATTTGCCTTTTTTACCAAATCAGAGTACTTTCTTCCACTGGATACTTTCAAAACACTTTTTCGCCAATCTCAAATTCAATTTCTTCGCGTTTCAAATCAAGGTAAGATTTTTTACGATCGGTTGCTTTCAAACTATCTTGAATCACTTTTACTTTTTGTTCACTCTCTTTTATCAAATCGACTGTATCTTATTCTCACTAAGCTCACCCAATATAAAAGTGTATGGCATTTGGCGACCATATAAGGCTTCGAATCATGCCATTTAATGCTCGATTGTAAATCGTTATTATAAGCGAATTCAATCAATGGCAACATCGTTCTATGTACCTTCAAACTCAAGAATGCAACATCTCAACATATCCTTGAGTATCCGAATAATCCGCCGATTGACCATCCATTTACTGGTGAAAAGTAGTAATGAAATGTAATTTCGCACTAAAGCGCCTTGCAATTTCTTCCAAAATCGCGATGTGAATCTCGAATCTCACTCGACACAATAGATAATGGCACACAAGCAGCAATCTCACAATATTGGAAATATATAACTCACCTAACTTATCAAGCTTAGTAATCGGATTGTACCGTGAATAAAATGGGTTGATTTCACAATCTATCAACCACAACCCAAATTGCATCTTTCTTTTGGAGATAGGGGCAAACCCGAAACAAAATCCACCGTCACTCTATCACATTTCCATTCGGGAATCATAATAGGTTGTAACAAAACTGTGATGGTACCGATGTTCAGCTTTTGACTTGCTGATAGATCAAACATTTTGAAACGAAATAGAAAATATCTTTTTTTATTCCGAAAACCACCAATAATGTCGTTTGAGATCATTATACATTTTCTGCATTACTCGGACAAATAGATAACCAACTGCTTGTGAGCTTCGTTCAAAATCATCCGAATCAACTCTCGATTACTTGAAACACAAATTCGATCTCAAAATTGCAAACAATTGTCATTATCAATTGAAATTCGTAATCGATCTAGATCACACCGGGCTCGTTTTGCTAATATCTCATTATCAACTTTCTAAGCTTCACAAATCTACTCAATGAATAACGGTCTTGCTTTTAATTCGCTAATGCCGAACCATCATCGAACAGTAACCAAATGAGCATTCATCGACGCAGAGTAAATAGTGATTTCGACTCAAAGCATCAGCAAATAACATTAGCTTTTCCCGAATGGTAATCAATAACAAGTTCGTAGTCTTTAAACGTTCTAGCCATCTTCTCTCGTCGAGGGTTCAAATCTTTCTCGAGTCATCGATATTTCAAACTCTTATGATCAAAATAAATGCTGACATTTCTCACCAAATGTATAGTGACGCCAAATCTTTAAAGCAAACACTATCGCAGCCTAACTCAAGATCGTAAGCGTCTGGATAATTCTTTTTTCATGCGGCTTTATTTGTCTCGAGGCATAAGTTATAAATTTGCCTTCTTGCATCAAAAACACATCCTGCATCGCTTTAACAAAGCATCATCAGATCATAAATTCTTTACCCGATTCGAGTTGTACTAACACTAGAGCTTCAAATAATAGGGCTTTCAACCGATCAAAGCTTTTCTCGACACTTTTTAGACCATTCAAACTTCACTTCTTTCTAAAGCAATTTCACTAACGGAGTCACAATCATCTAAAAGCCTTTTACAAACTGTCCTATAATAACCGGGCATGTCCAAGAAAGTAGACTTCTGAGACATTTTTCTGAGGCTTCCAATCCAAAATAGCTAAAAATTTTGCTCTGATCAACTCCCTTTGATACCTAATGCCGATACAATATGGCCCAAAAATTGAGTTCTCGTAACTGTAATTCACATTTGCTAAATTTCAGATATAATTGTTTCTTTCAGTAAAGTCTCAGTAGCACTATTCTCGATGCTCTGCATGCTTAGATTCATCACACAAATAAATCAATATGTCATCAATGAATACAACAACAAATCGATCTAAATATGGTCTGAAAATTCTGCTCATCAAATCCATAAAGATACAGAATGCATTTGTTAATCCGAAAGGCATAACTAAGAACTCATAATGTCCGCCCTTGTTCGAATGCGCTTTCCGGAATGTCTAAGTCTTTACTCGCAAATCGATAATAACTTGATGTCAAATCTATCTTTGAAAACACAAAGAGTTCTTTCAACCGATCAAACAAGTCGTCAAATCGGGTAGAGGATATTTTTTCTTGATAGTCACTTTGTTCTATTGGCGATAATCAATACACATTCTCATCGTAACCATCTTTCTTTTTCACAAAATGCAACTCGAGCACCCCAATGTGAGAAACTTGGTCTTGCAAATCCTCTATCTCACAATTCTTGCAACTAAGACTTTAATTCTTTCAAC